>CM057452.1:1118627500-1119911250 GCA_016271365.2 Neoceratodus forsteri | reverse complement strand
AGTGGTACAAGAACACTTGGGATTCCCTTCACACGTTAATCATGGCCAGATCAGGTATATGAGTTAGTGTAATCAATGATCCTTGATTTGTGATACTATACAGTACTCCTATCTTATTACTGTATGGACTCTGCTGCTATATGGGGTGGGGGAAGTGGGAATGGGGACAGCTCATGTAACACTTTGAATATATGCAAAGTATGTTGTAACTCTCTGTCTCCTGTAATGTGAAAATGTGTTAATAAAATATGAATTATAAAAAAAAAAAAATAATTGTGCCCCCTTGTTCTTGCATATCTCTTTTTCTGAAAGATGCTACCTCATGGACTTTGTTGATTCCACTGAGGTACTTAAAGGTTTCTATCATGTCCCCCCTCTCCCTCCTTTCCTCAAGGGTATACATATTAAGCTCCTTTAGTCTCTTCTTGTATGGCTTCTCTTGCAGACCCTGCACCATTTTAGTTACCCTCCTTTGGACTGCCTCCATCCTATCCATGTTCTTGTGGTGATGGGGTCTCCAGAACTGGACACAGTACTCCAGATGGGGTCTCACCAACTGTCTATACAGAGGGATAACAACTTCCTGTTTTATGCTGGTGATGCCTCTCCCTATACATCCCAGTATCCCCCCAGCCCTTCCTACACCCTTCTCACATTGCTTGCTAACCTTAAGGTCATCTGATATCATTACCCCCCGATCCCTTTCCATTTTTATTATAGCTACTACCTCCCACCCTCCATTGTGTAATCTTCCCCTGGGTTTTTGTTTTCCAGGTGCGTCATTTTGCACTTCTTTGCATTGAATCCAAGCTGCCATACTTCTGACCATTCCTCCAACCTTGCCAAGTCCCTTCTCATCCTTTCCACACCTCCTTGTGTATCAACCCTATTGCAGATCTTTGTGTCATCTGCAAAGAGGCATACTTTTCCTTCCAGTTTCTCTGCAATGTCACTTATAAAGACATTAAAAAGGACTGGACCCAGTACTGAACCCTGCAGTACACCACTAGTAACCCCTCTTTCTTCAGAGTGGACTCCATTTACAATTACCTTTTGTGTCCTGTTGTCCAGCCAATGTTTTACCATGTTACCAGCCTGGGACCCACTTAATCTTTTTTGTGGGACTGTGTCAAATGCCTCATTAAAGTCTAGGTAAGCCATGTCCATAGCCCCTCCCTGGTCTACTATTTTGGTCACCCAGTCAAAGAAATCAATTAGATTTGTCTGACATGACCTTCCCACTGCAAATCCATGCTGCCTTGGGTCCTGTGCCCCACTAGCCTCTAGGTACTCAAAAGTTTTTTCCTTCAGAAGTGATTCCATCACTTTCCCTACCACAGAGGTCAAACTGACAGGTCTGTAGTTTCCTGCCTCTGTCTTGCTCTCACTTTTGTGAAGAGGAATCACATCCACCTTCCTCCAGTCCTCAGGTACCACACTATCCTCCCATGACTTGTTAAAAAGGGTAGTCAGTGGTGTCACTAGTTCTCTCCTTAATTCTTTTAGAATTCTGGGGTGAATTCCATCAGGCCCCATTGCTTTGTCCACCTTCAGATTTAGGAGTTCTTTCAGAACCCTTTCTTCTGTGAAAGGACTGGGATCAACCCCCACCCACCCAGCCAGACTGCTTCTGTTAAGTGGATTAGGCACCTCCTCTTCTTTGTGAATACTGAGTGAAGTATTTGTTTGGTATCCTTGCTTTTCACTATCCTCTCTCGCCCACCACGTCCATTCTATTCAGCCTCCTATCCTGCCTTTGTCTTTCTATGCTCCTGATGTACCTATAAAAGGTTTTATCCCCCTTCTTAACCGAGTTGGCTATCTTTTCCTCAGTTTGGGCCTTTGCTATTCTGACTACCCTCCCTGCTTCCTTCTGCCTTAAATGGTACAGTTCTCTATCCTGCTTCTTCTGTGTTTCCTTATACTTCCTAAATGCTATCTTTTCCCCCTAACCTTCACCGCCACCTCTTTTGCAAACCACAGTGGCTTTTTCTTTCATTTTGATTTGTTTATTTGCTTTACACAAATGCTTGTTGCCTCTGTGATGGCAGTTTTGATGTTTTCCCCACTGTTGCTCCATCCCTCCTTCTTGCCTGTTTGCTAGTGCTTTTCTAAGGCACTCTCCCATCTTGCCAAAGTCAGCCCTCCTGAAGTCCAGAACCCTCACTTTTGAATGGCTTGACTCTGTAGCTGAGTTTATCATGAACCACGCTGTTTGGTGGTCATTTGTTTCCAGATGGCTACCCACTTCTAGATCTGAGATCCTGTCACTGTCCCCACTTGAGAGTACAAGGTTTAAGATTGCTCCCTCATGAGTGGGTTCAAAAACTAGCTGTCTGAGGCCTGCCACCTGTAGGGCATCAAGAATGGCCCTGCTCTTGGATGTAGCAGCAGCAAATGTGCTCCAGTTAACATCCAGCATATTCAGGTCCCCCATCAACAGTATCTCCACTTTCTCTGCCATCCTAAGGATGCCTTCTATCATATCCTTGTCCATTCCCTTCCCCTGATATGGGGGTCTGTATACAACTCCTGTGTGGATTGTGGTGCCATTTCCAGTCTCTAAGGTGACCCACAGTTCCTTCTCTCCTCCCTGTTTACTCTTTTGTTCAGTTGCTTTTATCCCTTCCCTTACATAGAGAGCTACTCCTCCCCCTCTTATCCCCTCCCTGTCTCTCCTCTAGGTTGTATACCCTGGTATGTTAACATCCCAGTCATGGTTCTCTGTGTACCATGTTTCTGTGACTGCTATGATATCCAGGCATCCCTCTTCCATCAAGGCCACCAGTTCAGGGAGCTTGTTGCCCAGACCATGGGCATTGGTACTCGTTACCCTCCATTTCTTGATGACCTTTCCCCTTTTTTCCCCATCCCTGCCCTTATTACGCTTGTCATTTTTTCCATTTACCCCTGCCCTTCTCCCTATCGTCATCTCTATCTTGGTGTTTACCTCACTTACGACACTGATCTTTTTTGGGGGGCTAGGCTTTCCCTGCTCCATTCTAGTGCCTCCCCCCTTGGCTAGTTTAAATGCTTGCCAATGAAGCATTTAAACCTATCATCTAGGTTCCTGGTTCCCCTCCTGGACAGATGCAGACCATCACACCAGTATAGGCCTGCATCCCTCCAGGTGGACCCCTAGTCCCCAATGAAGCCAAATCCCTGAGCTTTGCACCAGTTTTTCAACCCATGAGTGAACCCCATGATGTGGAGCACCCTAGCATCACCCATGCCATAGACAGGCAGCACCTCTAAGAAGGTTACCATGCATGCTACTTGTCTAAGGACTCTCCCCTACTCCACAAACTCTTTCTAAACTGCTCTGATCCCTTTCTTAGCCAGGTCATTTGTACCTAGGTAGACAATGACATCCAGCTCCTTCCCCTGTGTAGCTACTCCAGTGATCCTGAGGATCCACTCCCTGTCCCTCCAAGCCATGGCGCCAGGCAGGCACCTTTCCTCTCTCTCCCCATTCTTCCCCAGTTCTATCTTCCTAACAATGGAGTCCTCCACCAGGAGTTGTTTCCTTCCCCTATGGGGTCCCATGCCACCCTCCTGTGGGTCTCCTTTGTGGAGGTCCCCAGCATCCTCCTTGGTCTCCACTGTGGGTGCCTCCATAGAGGAACCACACTTTGCCAGAACGGCATATGAATTGTGGAGATCACCCATTTATACCATGTATCTTTATGCTGAAAGAAAAAATATCCTACAAAAACTGTCTAGAAACTCAAACTGAGTGAAGTTTAAAGGGAAAAAAACTGCATTATAACTCAGATAGTTTGCAAAGCTCACTGAAGGTAAATGTGGTATTCCACACCTTTTTGCAGCATGTTTCTTTTAAGACTTATTAATCTGGCAGGCATACTTGGGAGTTTAAAGGGTGATTACGTATCATGTTCTCATATGTAATACAGCTCTCAAGGACAATGAGATTTCAACAACCATGAAATGGAGACTCCCAGGGCAGTCACAGGGCCCAGTATGAACTGTAAAAATAGACTAAAACATTTGCATACATCATTAACAGTTACATGAAGAGTTGTCTACTGACGTGGAAACAAGTAACATTTAGAAGATATGAGGGTGTAGTTTTCCTCTTAGTCTTTGTTTACCGGGTAAGTGCACTGATCCAAGGACTATTTTCAGTCACAACCCGGGCTACAATCAAGTGTGCTGTGTTCTGATTGTCAGCAATTTTTTTTACCCATGTGTTGTACTCTGTCAGTGTAGAGTTCCTAGCCAACAAGGATGCAGTACTTTTCAATCCTTTTTATAAGCCTTTTTCAGTATATGCAACTAGCAGCTCAACTGCTTTTACTGACTGCTCTCAACCTTTCTGTATCTGAATCTTAACACGCATTTGTCACTGCCGAACATTTGATGCAATGGAAGATGTCCACCCCTGCACCTTGTTTATGCCCTTGAGATACTTGAACATGTCTAGCATGTTCCCTCCTTTCTTCCTGTGAGTACATATTGGAGTCCTTTAATCTCTTCTGATATGTTCTGTGTTGCAAGCCATGTACAGTACCATCTTGATTGCCTTTCTGTGGACTGCCTCCACCCTGTCAATGTCCCTGCACAGTTGTGGCCTCCAGAATTGCACTCAGTACTATTTGTGAGGCCTCACTTTTGCACTATACAATGGCATCACCACCTCACGCCTTCTGCTAGTAATATCTCTGAATATGTACCCAAGCTGGACACTGATCCTTCTTGCAACATTTGTGCTCTGTTTTGACACTTTTAGGTCATCAGAACTGAAAACTCCTAGGTCCCTTTCTTCTTTGGTGATAGTCAGCACCTCCCCTCCCCATCCTGTAACTCTCCCCAGGTTTCTCTCTTCCAAGGTGCATTATTTGTGATTCTTTTCGTTGAACCTCATTTGCCACTCCTCAGACCAGTTTTCAAGCCTCTCCATGTCCCTGCTCATTTTCTCCACCCCTTTTGGAGTATTTACTTTGTTACAAATGTTAGTGTCATCTATAAACAGGCAGACAGACCTTTCCTCCTAGCCCTTCTGCAAAGTCTGTAATGAAGATATTGAACAAGACTGGTCTTAGGACTGATCCCTGAGGTACTCCACTGGTCACCACCCTCTCCCCAGATTGGATCCCATTATCAACACCCTTTTCCTTCTGTCAGTCAGACAGTTTCTAACTCAGTTTATCACCTGGTGCCCTGTGGCCAGACTACCCATCTTGTTAATCAACCTTCTATGTTGGTAGGTGCCAAAGGCTTTCCTGAAATCAAGGTAGGTGACATCCACTGCCCCTCCCTAATTTACTTCCTTACTGAGACATTAGGGTTTCCAAACCTAATGCCAACCCCCACCCCACCCTGCAGAGACTGACAGGTATTAGGGGTGTGCCTTTGGGTTATCGGCCATAACATTCATGCCATTCCACCTCATCCCACCCTGCAGACACTGACAGGCATCACAGTGTGCCTTGGAGTCTTTGGCCCCTACGCTCACCCCATTCCATAAGGAAATAAGCTGAGATGGTTGCAGTATAGGAGAATGGGGTGAACGTTTGAGCCGAAGACCCCAAGACACACCTTGATACCCATCACTGGCTACAGGTTGGGGGTGAGATGGTGTAAGAGTTACGGTTGATGACCCCAAGTCACAACCCCGACACCTGTCAGTCTCTAGGTTGGGGGGATGGGGCGTTATGGTTGGAAAACCCAATGCCCCAGGCATTTGTTGGTATTTTCACTGCAAATTTTCAACATGGGCTTTTTGGGACCCCACCTCATGAACAGTGGCACTATCATTTTGTTACTCAATCGCAAAAGGTGATTTTGTGCATCGACTGTGCCATTCGGCGCTACAAGTGTGGAAACACATTTCAGGCAGGATGTGGAAAATGACAGCTACGCTGTTCATGAAATGATGTAAAAAACTGGCAGTGCTGAATATTTGGAGTGAAAATATAAAAATTTTCCAAAGTTATACACATGCATAAAGAAATTTCATTGACCGCATGTAACAAGCGTTTTGGGGTATTTTTGTACTAGATTTTCAACATGGCCTTTTTGGGACCCCACCTCATGAACAGTCACACTGATTTCATTAATCCATCCCAAAAGCTGATTTTGCACAGTGAATTCTGCAACATAGGTGCAAAAACACATTTCAGAAATGATGTGAAAAATTATAGCTATACAGTTCATAAGGAGGTGTGAAAAAACTGCAATGTTAAAAATCTGGAGTGAAAATATTAAAAACTGGTCAAATTCTGAGTGTGCATAGAAACTGCACAATGTACGCTTATAACGCAGTCATTTTTTGGAATGTTTTCACCATATTTGCAACATGGACTTTTTGGGACCCCACCTCATGAACAGTCCCACTGTCATTTAATTACTCAGTCCCAAACGGTGATTCCACACAGTGACTGTGAAATCACCTTTCATGGCAGAGTAACAAAATGACAGTGACAGTGTTCATGAGGTGGGGTCCCAAGAACCCTATGTTGAACATTTGGGGACAAAATTCCTAAAACTGACTGAGATATCAACATACCGAGGCATCCCCCAGGATGAAACCCACTTTTAAAGCATTCTGCAGTATGCTGCAGCAGACCTACTAAATAAAGCAAAGTAATTTCAATGCCAATGTGTCCCTTTTGTCACGGAGGAAACTGGGGCATTCACTTCACCCTGGCAGTGTCACATTTTCTTGGATGACAAAAGGGACTAATTGCCATTTTTTCAGTAAGTCTGCTGCAGCATTCTGCAGAGTGCTGGAAACTGTTGCTAAATTGGGTTTCAACCTGGGGGGTGCCATTGTAAGTTGAAACCCCCCATTGACTGCCATTATATGCGCTTACCTTTGATTCTTCAATTTGCTGGTCAGCTTTTAAGAGTGCAGACATGTTCTGGTCAGGAGAAGATGACAGCACCAACCTCTGGAGGTAAGTATGGGGTAAGGGGTGGGGGTGGGTGCTCAGTGGGAGGGTGGGGATGTGGGAGGAGGACTGGGGAGACAACAAAGGACAATTTTCTTTTTAACAGTTTAAAACAAAAGCCATTGAGGGATGGTTTTCTTTATTTCACAGATTAAAAAATATAAATACATTTGGGCACACTGGGGTGGGCTCCCAGTGTGCCACAGTAGTGTTCGGGGGGACATGCCAATATGGGGATTGGGCACCCCAGTGTCTGCAAAGGATATAGATGTATTGGGGGAAGGCACATCTGACACCTGGAGGGCATCCCAGCTGGTGTATTAAGAAACACAACTGAAAGTAATTATTTTGGCACACTGGGTGGGCTCCCAGTGTGCCACATTAATTGGGGGGGGGATACATGTCGACATGGGGATTAAGTACCCCAGTGTCCACTTCAACTGAAAGCTGCACCATAGCTAATGTTGAGGGTGTGTGGAGAATTGAGCACCAGGAGAAGAGGGGAGAGAAAGCCTCCCTGCAGCTACTGTTGAGGTGGGGAGGGACCAAGAAGTGAGCACTGGGAGAGAAAGCCATACCACGGCTAAGCTTTTAGCTTTTGGAGTGGGGTTCAGAGGAGCGAACACGGGCTGCACTGCAGCCATGTGCATTAGTGTGCACCCCCATGTGCATGGCCAGAGTTTGGACTATAGAATGAAATGAAGCACTTCCATTGGAGCGGTCACTTCTTGGTAATCAAGCCATGCCACATTAGCAAAGCTGAACTGCTATCATGACCAGAGTGCCTGTTCATTGGTGTGCACTGCCAAATCCATTGCAGTTTCAGCTGTAATTGGCTTGGCAGTGACACACCTCTCATTTCCCATTATTGTCCCAAGATATTTGATGAGCAGGTACATCAAACGCAAAAATGGCTTTAGATGTGGTACAGAAGACATGAAATACTATGTAACTACAGTACATCTCACAAAAACAAACTACTATAAACTGCAGAATCACACTTAGACTGGTTCTAATTTAAACAAAAAAATACCAACAAAGTGCTTGGTGAAAAATGTCTAGTGCACTTACCCAGTTATAAAAAAACAAAACAAATAAAAATAAATAAATTGGACTCTTCAGCATTCATTGACTAAATAGTATGATTTACCTTATTATGCAAGTTTTCTGGAAGTTGGAGTTTCCTGAATTTGTGAAATTCTTCCATCATCCATTTGATTAAGTTACTGTCCATCCCAGCAATGAGCCAGAATATTCTCTCCATGTTGTAGGGCTCCTGTGGAAACATAATCACAATCTCCTTCATAAGGTAGTTAATTAAGCAATAATTACCGGCTCTGCCTTTTTCCCATAGGGAAACCTTGGCGTAATTTGCCATTATAAAGGAGCGTTTATAACGGCAAACACGCGCACGATTTCTTCCTCTGCACATGCTCATGTATATAGCAGCGCTACCAGCTATGAGCACCTCGCCTGCAGCCATCAAACCGAACCACCAGAACAACTCATGGTAAGTCCTCTTTCTTTCTTTTCTCCCCTGTTATACCCTGCACAGAAAGACGTGAAGAAATCGGGGAAAAAAAAAATTTAAAATATAAAAATCTCGGCACCGCAGTAAAAGGACTGACTGTGGCATACACTGGCAGGAGACACAGACCTCTTTATTTTATATAATTGCTGAGGCAAAAAAGGCAAACCCGGCAATTATATAAAATAAAAATTGGGTCGGAGGTGTCAAACTCGATTTTTGCACACACCCTCATTGTGGGATGCTTTTCACATGTAGCATCCCACAACTCGGGTGTGTGTAAAATCTCGTTACACACCCCAACCCATACTTTATTCTATATATAACGCACAACAGGGCATGTGCCATGCTTGAATAACATCATGCCTTGGGTGGTTGGGCATGAGGCAAAAGGCCGAATGTGTCCAGCACTCTGGAAGCAATGTTATCCCCATGACACATGCCCTGAAGTGTATTGCTGCAATTATATAATGGCTTGCATATAAAAAAGTCAAGAAACACATTTTTTAAATATATTTTTAGTTTTGTGGAATAAAAGTGATATTGTGCTTGGATAACATCACAATTGAAGGTCAGCACTGACCAATCAAAGCCCAGGATTTATTTGTGCCATTTTATAATTTTCCTTATCCTCAAAAGACATAATGCCAGTGCCACTGGACATATATTACAGTTTGTATGGAATCTACCAAATGCAAGCAGCGCTTCACATTACCATTATAACTCTGGATAAGCACCCAGTTCAAACATCTTACTATTTTAGAAGGCTTTCTAAAATCTGTGCAGCATGAACACTTACACAATAAACTGCTGAATACGGGGATATAAATGCTAATTCCATGTCTTAAAGGGACATGGTCAGCTTTTAGCTGATTCTATTAACTCCCTTTAAAATGCTGCATGCACATATCTTTGTTAGTGAGCATCACATAAAAGGGTAACTCATGACATGGGCTTTGGTGATTGAGTGTCTACAATAATGGTGGCCCAATCCCTGGCGCATGTCATCGGGGCTAGGAGTAGGGTAGGGTGACTGGATTGGGGGGGGGTTGGCGAATATAGTGATGGGATGTCGCTGTACTAATGCTGGGGGGGGCAAGCTGGCACAGTGAGGGGCAGGAGGGATTGTGAGGGGTGGTGCCATGGTGGGTTGCTGAGCTTACCCCATGGTGTGGTGAGTGGGTTAGCAGTGGTGGTGGAGAGGGTACTGGGTCTGGGCGCCTGGCCTGAACTTTTTTCTCTTTTGTTTTTTTCACCCCCCCCGACATGCACCCCCCTGGAGTTGAGAATCCTGAAGTTGGGGGGTGCAGGGTACAGCCCTGCCTCATAAAACATTAAAAAACTATTCCTGGCACCGTTTTGCTATGCGCCGGGGAGTCAGAGTGGCAAAATTGATTGCACTTTGACTTTGCGATAACGGCGATCGCCTCTAGGCTTTTGGCGTTATCACACAGAACCCATAAAGGGCATTTATTTATCATAAAATGAGCAGTTAGAGAGGCTTGTGGCATTTTTGTGATATTTACTGCCCTGATATTTATCCTGGATAGACCACTGACTCCTGCTTGTGCACTGCAAGATGGCCACAAAGTGCATGCAAACTCGTGCATGGATGGATTTTTTTTTTTTTAACAAGTATCACCTGAGATGGTTTTCTAATAGGCGATGGTCTCTTGAGCAAAAAGAAAGTTAATCCACTGATTCAATTGTTAAAACTAGGTGGTCTAACATGTTTACTGCAAAACTTAAAGCCATGACTCCAGGCATGTGCATTAGTGTTGACACTAATGTGCATGCCTGGAACCATGGCTTTAACTTCATTTACAGAATTAAACAAGTTAGGCCACTCGTTTTGGTAGTGAATGAACTTTCTTCTGCTCAAGAGATCAACTCCCATTAGGAAATCATCTTAGGTGACACATTAAAAAGATGAAACTCGCCCATGCACAAGTTTGCACGCACTTTGTGGTCATCTTACAGTGTATGTGCAGGAGAGGGTGGCCTATCCAGAATAAAAGCTGGGGCAGTATATATTACAAATATGCAAAAAAAAATGCTAATGAACAGAGATATTTGTATTTTGCATTTATGTATTTATTTCACCAGGAAAAGTCTCTGTTGTGCAAGCTCATTTATAAGGAGGTCCTGGGTAGGACGGCATACAGTATTTAGAAACAGTGGTACCAGGTATTGAGATATACAAGATATAGAGTGGTACTCACACAAAAAAGAAGTAAGTTAGTAGAATTCACATCTCTAGTAGTTATATATAGAATATAAGGTATATAGGATATAGCAGGATATATACAATAGAAGTGCAATTAGTTCAGTAATTGACAGAATCACAGTAGGGAACTACACCATATAATTAATACCAATCATGACAGCAGGATTAGTCTAACCACACAAGCAGTGCTTAATGTATAGTTATTCAATGAGCACTTTAAAGCTGTTGGGACTGACCACTGAGGTGAGTTTTAGAGAGGCTTGCAGAGTTCCATATTGGAGGAAAGAAGTGACTGATTGCAGATTTTCCTATCTGTGGAGCATGTTTTGGAACATCCAGTAGTATATCATTATTTTTTTTCTGAGGGATTAACTGCTACATGATATATGGAATAGAACAATGATATATTCTGGGAGGTCTTTAGGAGTACCTTGTATGTCCAGGTATATAATTCAGTAGTCTCCTGGTAGTTAGTGAGGGCCAGCCATCTGCAGCACACGAAGTACAGTGGTGAGTCCTGGGCCGTGATTCTGTAATAAACCTGAGTGTTCTGCAGTAGGAGCATTTAACTTGGCGAGATATGTGACTGAACTGTGACAGTAAATAAGGTTAGCATAGTCTGCAGTCAGTAGTAAAGTGGCCTGGACCAGCTGCTTGTAGATGTCTTATGGGAAGCAATGCCTATTTCTTAAGTAAAAACTAAGTTTGGCTCAACAGTTTTTTACATAATGCCTCCATATGAGTAGTGAAAGATAGTTTATTGTCAATCCATACTTTCGTATTTTTTTATTACTTCAGGAGTGTCTTCTAATAAATTGGTGATGTCTGGGGCAGATACACAAATGTGAAACTGTGTGAGATAAAGAACACAACCTTTGTTTTAGAGGTGTTTAATAGCAACTTAAAATGGAAAAGTTTGAGTTGCTATGTTTTAAATGCCAGTTGAAGGTCAGAGCAGGTGATGGTAATGTTGGGCCTTAAGATATACAGTACAAGGCAGTGTTGAATGCATAAAAGTATAATTTTGCATCAGTGATGGTTTTGCCTAAATTGTTAAAGTACTGTATAAAATAAACTGTGGTCAGAGCCGATATGGCTGTGGAGAGCTTCTGGGATGCTTTTAGCCATTATTTCTAATGAATTTGCACAGTGCAGATCTGTGGAGAGGCAGTTTCAATGTGGTCTTCCTCTTACACATTTTTATAATGTGTTTTCCTAGAATATGCCTGTAGATTGCTATATATTTAGTCTGGATAGTTCACAGAACAAATGGTATTTTATTTTCAGTGGAACTCTACATCTACACAATATTATGCTTCATTCTGTAAAATCACAATGCACTAAAAACAATATTTTACATTTGGGGAGATATACTAAGTGCCAGATTGATGCACAAGCAGAAAGATGCATTGCAGAAAGAGGGTGCAACAGTCGGCACTGATACAACATTCAAAGAGAATGAGCTACCAGTACAGGGTGTGCATACAGTGAAGCCCACCAGGACGAAGCACAGCACTGCAGAATTCTGCAGTACAGTTCAAAAGGAGGTAATCCCTTTTGTCATGCGGTAAACCTTTGACACTGCACTTCATCCTGGAGGGCTTCATCATTCCTGTTGAAAATGTGACCCTCTAGTTGACCCGCCGGCGCAGCGGAAAGGGTTACCGCTCATGGCGCCACCGACCTGGGCTTGGAAATGGATTCAGGTAGCTGGAGGGCTGGCCGGTGGGAGAAGAATCGAGCACCCATCGGCTGCTCTCCTCTGTGGAGGGGAGGGATTCCTGTCCCGCTATGCTACCACCACCTGGGTGATCATGGGTGGCATGCAGTGGGGACAGCCAGTTTGAGGGGAGGACATAGGCTGGGAATCAGAGCATCTGCACATCATGACGTGCTCCACCCTTTGGCTCCCTTTGCATGCCTACATCCTCAGGGGATGGCACCAGAAACATGGAAAATGGCCTCCCAGATGCCGGTGTAGATAGGGATCCAAGCTTCCAGACACCATAACCCGGTTCTCATGGGGGACCATCCAAGACTGCCCAACACACACTAATAGACTGAAGTGGGACTTCACAGGATCCCCCTCCTCCCTGCCTGGGGGGGGTTGGCCAAGGCAGCATGGGGGCAGATCTGGTGGCTCTCTGAGAGGTACCAGAGGTGGGCAGAGTGAGCAGAGGATGCCCCTGAAGAGAGTGGCATCCATGGAGAATGGGAGAAAAAAACAAAAATGTGACCCTGGATGGGAGTTGCACAGCAGGCAGCTGCTAAGTCAGGTACATCCAGGGTGGCCCTGACTGAATACCTTCCTGGGGGAATATGTAGCACATACTGGCATGCACCACAGCCCCCATAGGAAATATTCAGCCCATGAATGCAAATTAACTAATTAAGCATGCATGGTGCAAAAGGGCCTTATGCATGCTCATTACCAGTCCATTTGCATGTTGGCATGAGGATGAACACACTGGAGCAGTTATCACCCCCAAGCCTGGACCCTGATTGCTCCCACATGGGACAGGCCCTGAAATGTCTGGTGGCATAATGGCACCCCCCCACCCATTCCACCAGCCCTGACCGTGCTGGAGTCCAGGCTTATCAATTCTCTATTGTAGGGATGCCAATGCTATCCCTAATTGCACCTGAATACACCCACCATCCATGTCCATAGTGTAGTGGCCTCCGCTCCCCTTCAATGGTGCACAGACGTCCCCCTCCCTTCTCCCCAGCCCAGCCCATTGCGACAACTGGCTCTGTAATGGGATCATACCACTCTATCAGCAGGTGGCAAAGCACTCACAGTATGATACTGGAATGTGTTATATGTAGGCATGAGCTGTGTGTGGGTGATAATGCCCAGTGGCCATACTCCTCAGGCACTAGCATGCAGATCTATCATCCTGGTGCCATTTCACTGCTCAATGTGGGTGATGGCCAGTGCTGTACCCACTCCCACAGGCCCCAAAACAGGCACATTACAGCCAATCTCCCATTCATTTGTACAATTGGGGAACTGCGGATGAACTGCCTTTAGCCTGAGGCATACACTGCAAATGGCATTACAGGATGCCGCATCCCATGACACCTAGGATTCTTCTGAAGTCTGGGGTGTGGCATGTTACACAGGGGAACAGGGGAGTGTGTGGATTTGCAGCAGTGTATGACAATAAGAAGATACAGCATTGACAAGGCATGCATTGGAGGTATGTAAATTCCCTCTTCAATTTGCCAGGGACGTACCCACAGCTGCATACACTGGAGGATCTGCAGCTGGCATGGTGCTCCAATGCACGGTACAGACAGTTTGGTCATTCCAAAGTGCAGGTCCCCAGCCCAGGTTCAGTGCAGTCAATGGCTGGCCATGACAGGGTATGGAGGGCAGTGCCAGTCTTTGCAACAGGTTGGGTATGGGGGAGTGAGGGTGTCTGTGTATGGGGGCAGTGGATGGAAGTCCTCTAGACTATGGATGTGGACCATGGTTTCCTCTGGTGCAATTGGGTCTGGGGAGAAGCCCTACACTATGGAGCTCTTCAGGGATGGAGTTGGCTACATTGGGGATGGAAAGGGGTACCTCTAGTCTACAAGGGCTGCTGGGATGCTGTGTACCTGGGTGCACATCTGCAGCCTGCCTGTGGGTGGTTGGCTGGGTTAGGCCAGCTATTCATGGCCTAACTGTGGGCCACAGTGGTCTGGACTGTGAGGGGCACATTCCCACTGAATATGCTGCAGCACAGCATAGGCATAGGATTGCCCCTCAACATGAACGGCATACCATTTGTGTGTGCCCTGGCCCATTCCCTTGCGGCCAGTGCATCCCGCACATTTGAATATCGCGCTGTTGTGTATTGCTGGAGTTGTGTGGCACACCTCTCTTTTCCACTGGGATGCACTGCATATTTTATTTTTTATTTAGTTATTTATTTCTAGGAAGTACCTTTGAGCCAAAGGCTCTTTTACAGAGGTTCCATGACATAGTAATACATGGGTATTACATCATATACAATCATATCTCCTTTGAATATGAGGGCCCTGGACTAAGTCACCTGAATACATTATAAAAATGGTAAAATCATGACCTCACTGAAAACAAGATATTGCATCTAATCTGGGACAGCCTGAGTAAATACAGTGCTTAAATGTGTAAATGAACATCCCTGTGACAATAAGATGTAGAATTTCCCCTGCCCTATCCAGGATACAAAATATAGGATAAGAAATATTCAGTGCTCCCAGATCCAAATAATCATTACTCTGTAAGAAGCCTTAATTTTCCCTGTATTTTCCCCACAAAGGCAAAATCAAATCCCTGTATAAATCCCTGTAATTTTTTTCGTACACCACTGGTTCTTTATTTATGACTTTATTCTTTATTTATTATATCAGCAGTCTTTTATTGGGAAAAGAGCTCTGATTTGCTGCTCAGTATTAATGTTATACAATATGTTACAATGGCATTGGAATGATTTGGATTTATATACTATGCATAAGGCAAAATGGGGGACTGTACGAAACAACAAATGTCAAGCTCATTATTTCATGAACTATACTCAAAATTAGTGATCACACATCAGACAATCTTTCAAAAGATACTAGTAATGTCTGTAAACAAATTTATTGCAAATAGAGACATTGATATATACAGTATCTATGGGATACATGATGGGCATGAGTGTGATATGGAAAATATTTTCACTCCTCTTACAGTGACCTCTGAATACTCACGAGTGGCGAAGCCACAAGTGAGGTTTCAGAGGTCACTGTACAGGACTTGGTATATTTCCTATATCACATGAGTGCACATCATGTATCCTATTTATACAATGAGGGCCTCACTGCTGCAAAATGTACAATTTGCGTGGCTTTATGTGATAGCGCAACTTTGTGTGGGTGTAGCGTGGGTTTGGGGGGTGTAATAAATGGCATTTATTTTAACTCTGCTGATGACATCAGAATTTATTTCACTGCAGTGAAAATAACTTGTTTTATCTGACTGGAATATGTCTCACCCCCAGTGTATAAATAGGGGATACATGATGGGCATGAGTGTGATATGGCAAATATTGTCACTCCTGCAGAGTGAGCTCTGGATATCTCACGAGTACTGAAGGCACGAGTGAGATATCCAAGCTCACGATGCAGGAATGACAATATTTGCCATAGCACACGATCTGCCTATCATGTATTTGATATATACAATAGGGCCAAGAGTTTCAGAAGTTTTGTTATGCTGTCTTGTGTTCTGTTCCTGTTAATGTGTTTGCTCATTCTGTGTGTGAGCTTTTCTGAATGGGCTGGCAGTGTTATAAACTCTGAGAGACACATGAGTGTGTTTTGCAATGCTAAATGAGTTAGTTTCAGATAGGAATGAGAAACATATTTTTGTGAAGCTGTATTGTTTAGCAGTCTGGCTGCAGTGAAGTTAAAAGCATCACAGTAATTGTAATGAACTGAGAGGCAGAGTGTCAGAACAGCTGATACTGTTTTCAGTGGTAATTAAGTTAGCTGCAGGCAGAGTGCAGAGTGTTCTGTGAAATTGTGCTCTTTAGGATTCTGGCTGCAGTGAAGTTGAAATTGTCACAGTAATTGTAATGAATGAGAATCAGAGTTTGAGGAACAAGTGAGAGTGTGTTTCAGTGGTAGTTGAGTTGGCTGCAGGCAGTAGTTTAGACTGCTCTGTGAAGCTGTGCTGTTTGGAATTCTGGCTGCATCAAGTTGAGAGCATCACAGTAATGAGCTGGAAGTTGGGGGGGGATAGGTGTGTTTTGTAATGCTCACTGAGTTAGCTGTAGGCAGCAGTGAGACCTCTCGGTAGTTCTGCATTTGTGTCTATGGTAACAGCACAGGTGTTTCTTTCATGCTGAGGAGAAAGCTGCCTAGGGTGATGATATCAGTGACCTTTTGTGACCTGTGTGTGTAAATGTCTCATATCATCACAGTAGAGCAGAGGGTAAAAACATCACACTGCAGTGGATGATACACTGTTTTATCTCACTCATTTACCACTCACCCCTATTGTATGTATGTATGTGTGTGTGTATATATATATATATATATATGTATATATATATATATACATATACATACATACATATACATACATATATACATATATACACACATGGGATACATGATGGGCAGCAGTGAGATATGGAAAATAATCTCACTCTTGCAGAGCGAGGTATGGATATCTCACGAGTGCTGAAGGCACGAGTGAGATATGCATACCTCAAGATGCAGGAGTGAGATTATTGTCCATATCTCACTGCTGCCCATCATGTGTTTGATTTAGGCAATAGAGGACACATTTATGTTAGTTTTATTTGTGTTTGTACTCAGTTTAGTATGCTTTTTTCTGTGAGATTTTGCTTTGTGGTGTGAATGGAGGTGACTGTTGGTATGTGATTGGTTGGAAGTATGAATAGGAAGTATTTATTTATTTATTTGTAATATCAGAAGACCTTTGAGTGTGAGCTCTTTTACAAAGGTTCCAGGTCAGGGTGGACAAATAATACAAGACACAAATGCAGTAGTTACAGGGTTCAGCACATATACAATAGTTTCAGGGTTCAGCACATTAGGCAGTTAAAGAGCAGCACATGAGAATTATAGACAATCGGTGGAAAACAAAGCGATTGTAAGAGGATTCAGGCTATGTCTAGGATGATACTCTGGGTAGCTCAGCCCTGGAGACCACCAAAATCCATTGATAGACTATGGTTGAGAAAGTGAGTGGGGGGGTTGGGGGAGGAGTACACAGAGTGGTAAAGAGGATTAATAGCTTACTACCACTCCTGGCTAGGCTGGGATGAGGGCAGATTTTTCTAGGTATCCGTGCTGAGTATTACCGGTGGTGTAGGTTAGTCCTTCAAGTATGGCCTGAGAAACAGGTACATTGTGAGCTAGACTTTAGGTGCTGTTTGATGCCTGTTTTGAACTGTGGCAGGCTGTGTGTTTGTAGTTTTTAACGGGAGTTCATTTAGCCAGAGGGGGGTTCGGTAGGAGAAAGTGCGCTGCCCAAGTGAGGTTCGCCAGAATGGGATGGACAGTGCTCCATTCTTCCTCCCTCTGGTGATGTGGGATGAGGCAGAGGCCTTGAGCAGGTTTCCTACGCAGGGTGGGTTTTTTGCAAGGAGTGCCTTCTTACCCAGGAGACAGGTTTGGTATTTGATCTTGTCTTTTAGGTTAAGCCAGTTTGTACGCTCATATAGGGTGCAAGTATGAGTGTATTGGTCTGCACACGGGGTCAGGCGGCATGCCTTATTTAGTGCAATTTGGACCCTGTTAAGTGCAGTATCAGTGGCAGCTCCATAGACCACTAGCCCATCGTCTATCGTGGGGAGTATGGAGCTGGAGACTGAGATTCGGAGTGCTTCCGGGGTGAGGGATTTCTTATACAGAGCCCTGCAGGACACTCCTAAGGAATGGGGTAGAGGTAAAATAGAGATCTTCTGCTTTTATCTGCTGTACCTGGTCAATTAAGTAGTTAGAGAACTAATATAATGGGGCAGTTCCTAATCCTATTTTAGACAGTTTTTGGATCAGTATATTGTGGTCTACTGTGCTGAAGGCCTTATTGAGATCAAGGAAAATAGCTCCAGTGATTTGTTTATTATCGGCAGCCTGCATGCAATCATTAGTAACCTTAGCCAGAGCAGAGATGGTACTATGTTTTGGTCTGAAACCTGATTCGAATGCAGTTATATTAGATTTCTTCAGGAAGTCTCTCATTTGAGCATTAGTAAGATTTTCTAGGAGCTTAGCCAATACTGGAAGAATGAGTATGGGTCTATAATTGGTGAGATTACCAGTATCACCAGACTGTAGGTGCGGAATTATGTGCATTGTTTTCCAGACTAGTGGTATATAATTACTGGACAGTGATAAGTTGAAAAAAATGGCTTATGGGTGCCAAGAGATGGATGAAGCCAGTTTTAAGGAAAAAAGGGTCCAGGCTGTTGGTGCCTGTACTTTTTTGGGTGTCTAGCCTTAGCAGGAGTTGTTCCACTCGTTTGTAAGAAATGGGTTGAGAGACAAATGGGCTGGTAGTGGGGCTACATGATCTATCAGAATCTAGTGGTGGGATATGGTATTATGCTGCTGGAGACCTATCCGATGCCTGTCCAGCTGAAGCAAAATGGGAGTTTGTTTCCTCAAGAATAATTTGTTTCTCAGTTAAGAGGTTGCCATTGACTAAGATTTTCTGTGGGATGTGCAGGTAGTACTTTTAAAGGTAACTAAAATAATCAGCTAAAAGCGGACAGTGTCCTTTAAATTAACAGCACACAAACTAAGAACATTTTAATCTTTGTCCAAAGTGTTTTTCTTTCAACTTGCAGAATGTATTTATGGATCTGTGAAGCACTAGTGCATATGGCCCCTTATCCATTACATTGCATGGGGGAGTCAATTTGTAAAAAAAAAAAAGAAGAAGAAGAATATTACACATTTTCTGTTATAGAAAATATTAAATTCTTGCATTGCGTAAAAAGTACAGAACTGAAATGCTTGCATAAATGTTCCCTCCCTCAGCTAGTGATCATTATGGGAATTGGTACTACAACTTGTATATCAATATTTACAGATGTTTACCTGAAAAAAAGAGCATTCAGTAGAAAAATTTGGCCCAAACCACCAGAATTGGGGAAATCACCATGGTTTGTTGTAATTGGGAATGAGACAATTCATAAAATATTGGACTCCCATGTTTTACTAATGGAGTTAGACTTTTTCTTATTGAAGCAGGATCCGCTATTTTGTTAACATAAGCATATGAACATGCAAACATATGAAGAAGCCAGCAGAAGAAGGCCATTTGGTCTATCAAGTCTTCTCGTGTTGCAGGGTTCACAGCTTGAGCTACTGTCCCTGCCCCCACTCCCCACTTCTCCCATCCACCCTACCAAAGGTGGAAGTCTAGGTTTGCTGACAAAGGCACCTAGCTTCACCTGAACTTTTTTATTCTAGGTTGGCTTGTAAGGATAGAGCAAGGAACAGCATTATCAGAGCAAGGAAAAAGATTAAGGCTTCTTTTGGCTAGGCAGATTTACTGTGTGTTATTCTTTTCTTTTGTGCTCACAGTTGTGTTACTGTTTGTTGCTTACATTTTACTGCTTTATTGTTCTCTGATTCAAATTGCTGTTGCAGGGCATACTTTCTGCTGCACTATTACAGGGTGTGCCTACAGATTACTGCTGCAATCTTCTCAGATTCAAATTGTTCTTTGCAAGGTATAGCTTCTGTTAGTGCTTTATTTTTTCTCTGTAGCAAAGTGTTTTTTGCAGGGTATATCTTCTGTGAAATTGTTGCAGGTGGTGCTTACAGGTTTTACAGTTTTATCTATCATTAGGCTAAACTTTCAGGGCTATTGCATTTGTTGTTGGTTGATTGTTTCTGCTCTTACCTTCTTGTTACTTTCATCTATGGTTCTTTTTCAGCAGGGGAAGGGCCCAACCACCTACCCCCATCTACAACCACCTCATGTTACACTCCTTTTATAGAGTAGCACAGTCATGACATTTCCAGTAGCAAAGCAGGAAGGGTAGGATCAGAAGGGTATCCATATAGTGTTCTCACTTTCAGGGGCACAAGTAATTTAACTTGTTATAAAAAGTTATACAAAAACAAACAAACAAAAACAAAAAATATATATAAAAGAAAGAAAATCAAACTTTTGCTTTAATTTTCCTTCTAATTACGCGGACCAGCTTATAAACTTGGTAACTCAACTGGAGTGGATATTATTAACTGCAGTTACTGTGGGACACTTTTCAAAAGGGCAGTTATACAGGATTTAGGACACTGTCCTACATGCTGGACCAACAGGGATCTAAGTGCTCAGCTCCAGGCAGCATGGGCTGAGACTGCATGTCTCAAATCACATATTCAGAGGAAATATATTACAAGAATTGCCTGCCATATCCCCAACACCCAACTGAAGCACCTAGACCACAGAGGGTAGTTGGTCCAGGAGGTTGACAGATGGTTAGGAGGGGCACATTGGGTGTCCCATTACTCAGTGCTCACCAACATGCCACCTCTACAAACCATATAAAAACTACAAACAGGTATGTGTCTCTATCTCCAAAATGAAACAAAGGGGCACAGGACACTGCAGAGCAGGACACTGCAGCAGAGGAGCTAGCACTACAAAACTCACCCAAAACAGGGACCAAAACAAAAAAAGCAAAAAGGAAATCCAAAAGACTTCTGATCATAGGAGAATCCATGGTTCGGGGAGTTGATACCTACCTCTGGCCCGGGGTAATGGTCAGATGTCTCCCATTTATATCAGAGTGGAGGGACACTGACTGCACTGCTAAAATAGTGCAGGAAGTAGGGGAAAACATTGATATCCTGGTACACATGGGGACTAATGATCTCGCTAGCTGGTCAGTTGTAGAGACCAAGGAACACCTGACCAGGCTGGCAGACAAACTGTCATCCATTTCATCTAGCATCTCCTTTTCTAAGATCCTGCTGGTCTGGGAGAGGGGGGCAGAGAGATGGAAGGTCAGAGACGGGGAGATAGGGGAGCTAAACATGTGTATCAAAGGGGTGGTGCCAGGAAAAAGGACAAAGATTTTTAGGTAACTGGCAACAGTCTTGGGAATGAAAGTTCTTTAAATTCAATGGACTGCATCTGACTGAGGAGGGAGTCAGTGCATTGGGGCAGACATTTGATGTCTTTGCAGATTATTTAAACTAGCAAATGGGGATAGGGGTGCAGCACCCGATACATTGAATGGGAAGAACACCCCTCCCCCCTCAGCTAGTGATCAAACTGGAGTTCAGCATATGTGAAGTTCATTTGCATCGCCTGGTAAAGAAAAAGGTCCAGCTCCCCATATGATGTGCAGGGGAAACACCAGACCTCACCCAACAACTAACACACTGAAATCTGGCCAATGGAAAATCATGTACACAAATGCCTACAGTCAAGGAAACAAGATGTCAGATTTACAGGCAACAATGACAGAGGCTAAACTGGACATAGTAGCCATTAGCAGACATGGTTCATCAGTAACCACACTTGGGAGACTTCAGTACCTGGCTATGTACTGTTCAGAAGAGACCGAGGTGCAAAAAGGGGGTTGGCGGAGTGGCCAATTATGTCAATGAAAATATCAACGCTACAGAAATTCAGAATACACATAAGGAGACAGAAGAACTGTGGGTCACCCTGGAAACAGGAAATGGGACAGTCATACAAACTGGGGTTGTCTATGGGCCTCCAGACCAGGGGGAGGACATACACATTATTGTTAGACGATATACAAAACATGACAGCTAAAGGGGAGGTTCTGATAATGGGAGACTTGAACATGACAGATGCAGATTGGTCAATACCAGCAGGAACATTCACCAGAACTAGACACATAGTGGATTCCCTGCAGAAGGAGGGCCTCAAACAACAGGTACAACAACCCACAAGAGACAGGGCTATCCTAGATCTAGTACTGACTAATGGGGAAAGGATCACAGATCTCCAGGTAGAAGGTCACCTGAGGGCCAGTGACCATCACATGGTATAGTTCAATTTGGCCACTAGAAATAAATCATCCCATTCCAAGGCAAAAATGTGGGACTTCAGAGGAGCTGACTTTGATAAGATGGCCAACAGAGTTAAGCTAGCCTTGGCAAGAAGACATACAGGTGAGGGGGTACAGGCAAAGTGGGCAAGCATTAAAGATGCAATAGTTGAAGCAACATCTCATTGTGTTAGGGAGAAAAACAAGAGCAAAAGAAGAAGGAAACCATTTTGATCTCAAAAATAGTAGCAGAAAAGATCAGAGCCAAATGTTTGGCCTTCGGGAAATATAAGGAAACACAGCGGGATCAAAATAGGGAGGCATACCAAATTTCCCTAAGGGAAGCAGGAAAGGCAGTAAGGCAGGCAAAGGCCTAAACCGAGGAAACACTAGCATGAACAGTAAAAGAAGGGGACAAACCTTTCTACAGATACATTAGTGAAAGGAGAAAGTCCAGAGGGGGTATTGCTAAGATCAAAGGGGATAAGGGAAAGTGTGTGGAGGAGGACCAAGGAAAAGCATCTATCCTAAATAGATACTTCTGCTCAGTATTTACTGAGGAGAGGGTAGAGCAGGGCCCACAGCTCAGTACCATGGACACCGGGTGGGGGGGGAGGTGTGCACAAGTCCCTTCACAAAAGAAAGGTCCTACAGGAGCTCTCTAATCTCAGGGTGGACAAAGCAGTAGAACCTGATGGCATACATCCCAGGGTACTAAAGGAGCTAAGGATGGAACTAGCAGAGCCATTATCAGAACTGTTTAGTGAGTTTCAGAGCACAGGAGAGGTCCCAGAAGACTGGAGAAGGGTTTATGTGACCCCACTCACAAGAGTAGTATCAGGGAGGAGGTAGGGAACTGCAGACCAGTCAGTCTTACCTCAATAGTGGGCAAGATTATGGAGGCACTCCTTAAGGAAAGGATAGCACAACACCTGAAATCTGTAGGAGCACAGTTTCCAACACAGCATGGGTTTACAACAGGAAGGTCCTGTCAAAGTAATCTCATAGAATTCTTTGACTGCTAACCAGAGTGTTGGACCAAGGGGGGGTGCAGTTGACGTCACCTACCTTGACTTCAGCAAAGCTTTTGATACTGTTCCACATAGAAGATTGATTAATAAGTTGGTTAGGTTTAGGTGGGTCAAAAGTTGGTCAACTGGGTGGCAAACTGGTTGGTGGGCAGAAAACAGAGAGTGGTGGTAAATGGTATACAGTCAGAAAAGATGTGAGTCACAAGTGAGGTACCTCAGAGATCAGTCCTGGGGTCAGTCCTCTTCAATATCTTCATCAGTAACACTGCAGATGAACTAGAGGGTAAGGTTTGTCTGTTTGCAGATGACACCAAGATCTGCAACAGAGTAGATGATCCAGATGGGGTGGACAGAATGAGAAAAGATCTAGACAAACTGGCAACATGGTCAGAAAAGTGGTAACTGGGGTTTAATGCAAAGAAGTGCAAGATCATGCACTTAGGGAAGAGAAACCCTGAAGCCACCTATAATTTGGGAGGGGAATTGCTGGCAATCACAAGGGAAGAAAGAGACTTGGGCATCATCATCATCACAGATGATGTGAAAGCATCCAAGCAGAGCACTAAAGCAGTAGGTAAGGCTAAAGGGATGTTGGGGTGTATTTGTAGGGGTATCACAAGTCATAAGAGGGAGATAAGAATCCCTTTTTGCAAGACACTGGTTAGGACCCATCTGGAGTACTGTGTACAGTCCTGGAGGACACACTTGCACAAGGACATTAGCAAAATGGAGGCAGTCCAGAGAAGGGCAACCAAAATGGTGCAGGGACTGCAGCAGAAAACATATGAGGGCAGATTAACGGAGCTCAATATGTATACCCTAATCCTCCTCTTGACCTTCTCCAGCAGGTTAATGTCCTTTTTGAGGTGTGGGCACCAGTACTGAACTCCACACTCTAGATGCAGCCTTACCAGTGACCTGTACAAGTGCAGGATAACCTCCTCTCTTCTACTACTGATCCCCCTAGATATGCATCCCAGCATCTTGTTTGCCTTTGCTGCTGCTTTTTTGCACTGCATGGAGTGCTTCAGGTCACTAGTGATCATCACTCCCAGGTACTTCTCCTCCTCTGATGCAGATTCTCTGACTCCACCCAGGTAGTACCCTGTCCTAGGATTCGTGGCTTTAATATGCATAACTTTGCATTTCTTGGTATTGAAGCCAAGTTGCCAGATCCTGGACCACCTCACTAGCTTTTTCAGATCTTCTTGTAGGTCTTTATCCCTTCAGCTGTGTCCACTCTCCCACAGAGCTTGGTGTCATCCAAGAATAGGCACATTTTGCCCTTAATGCCATCTCCAGTGTTATTGATGAAGACATTAAACAACACCAGCCCCAGCACCAAGCCCTGCAGGGCCCCAATGGTTATCTGTCTTGTGCCAGAGAACTGTCCCCCCACAACCACCCTCTTGGTTCTGTTCCTAAGCCAGTTTTCCACTCATCTGGTTCTCTCTTCCCCAACCCTGAAATACACCAACTTCCTGATCAACCTTTTGGGGGGCACAGAGTGAAAGACCTTGCTGAAATCAAGATGGGGGTGTCTACCACTTGGTCCCTGTCTGCTGTCTTAGTGACACAGTCAAAGAAGTCAATCAAATTTGTTTGACACAATCCCCCATAAACCCATGCTGCCTCGCATCCTGGAGACCATGCTCCTCTAGATATTCCACCAACCTTTCTTTTAGTATGGTCTCCATGAGCTTGCCAACAATGGAGGTCAGACTGACTGGTCTGTAATTCCCTGGGTCATCCATGGGACTGCTTTTATGGAGCGGTACTGCATGTGCTGTTCTCCAGTTCTGTGGTACTATGCCTCTCTCCAGTGAACTATTAGATAGGTCTTCCAGTGGCCCTGCCAGCTCCTCAGCCAGTTATTTTAGTGCCCTTGGATGTACTCCATCCAGGACTGGTGATTTGTCTACCTTCAATGCCAGCAGCCCCTCCCTCACTGTGTCCTCCTCTATCACTAGATTTGTGTTCCCCCCCCGCTCCTCTTTTCCCTCCTGAAGGCAGTGGTCCGTCCTTCTCCCTGGTGAAGATGGAACAGAAGTATTCATTTAGTGTCTTTGCTTTTCCCCCATTATCCTCTTCCCACTACACCACTTTCTTAAGCCTAACAGTCCCTTCCATCTTGTCTCTTTTCTCATTTACATAGCAAAATAAAGCCTTCTCCCCTTCTTAATTCCTTCAGCTACCTGCAGCTCCTTCTTTGCCTTTGCTCACCAGACTTTCTTACTTGTCTTGCTAGCCAACCATAGGTAATTTTCCCTATCCACCTCTCTCTTGGTACTCCTGAATTTTCTATAGGCCAACTCCTTTTCCTTTACTGCCTGGGCAACCCCAGAACTGAACCAGCTGGGTGCTTTGGCCCTTTTGTTCTTACTCTTGAGCCTAATGCACTTATCTGTGAAAACCAGCATTCCTTCCTTAATGAAGGGCCACCTTTGGTCCACCCCATATCTGCTCTGATGCCCATCAGATGACTCCTTATCACTTCACCCATGTTCCTGAAGTCCACCCTCCTGAAATCCAAGATTTTGGAGGTGCCCATATGCCATTGCTAACTCTTTTTTGCATCATTTCCAGAGCTACAGTTTCATTAATGAAAAAGAAAGCAAGACTCTTTAGTGTTTATTGTACTCTCAGTGCCCCATCTACCTGGACACCTTGGAAATTAATGGTTTGGTTCTCAGCTCAGCGTGCTTCCTCTTGTGAAAACTATAAATAAGTATAATAAAACAATTTTTATGAATAATTACCTCCTGAAAACCTAGCAAAGTACTAACTGAACAATGCAGTTCACATTCCAATTCACTGGACTCTGAGACATCAAATGCTCCACTGTTCTATCAGTCTGCATGTGTTTATTTTGTTTGTATGGGGTTTCAGAGACCAGATTTTCAACCTCCCACCAGAAAAAAATCTCCTGTAAATTCCAGGTAGTGTGAAAATTTTTTTAGGCTGCATTAAATTGATTTAAATCACAATGGTGCTGCCTTCAACTGGTAATGATCATAGATGTCCAGAAAGTTATTAACCATCTAAAAATGTCAGTTTTTAAATCCCCTTATGTTGTGATATAAACTGCCACTGAGGCTGACTAAGTGGTGCAGCAGAAACCAAGACTAATCCAAAAGCCCCAGAATCCCCCCGAGGACAGCTGGGGAGCCAAGACTGTCATGGAGAAAAGAACCCAAGCTCCAGGGTAGCAGTGAGGAGGTCACCTGGCATTCATTCACACTTGCCCTACTGACAGACGAAGGAATGTCATTGGCATCAACTTTGAAAGCAGCTACTCACCTGCCCTCCGTCTCAGCCAGAAGGAAAAAAGAACCACAGATTTTGGGGGGTGGAGAGAAGAAAAGAGCCAAAAAATGTGGAAAACAGAATTTAAAGGCTGCTACAGTTATGAAATGTGTATAAAATGGTCCAGAAAAAAAATCAACTTAAGGATGAAGTGATGCAAAATTTGTAACTGGTGAATATGCTGAAACTCAGATATTTTACCTGTAATTTGACACAGACAAACGTTTAGTCCATTTTGGGATCACTTCCACGCTTGACCTTAAAAGTTAATTAAAAGCACTCTAGCCTTTCTCAGGTGGTGAGGGCAGGACCCAGAGCCACCCTTTACTGACTCTGGTTATTCCCCACACTCTTCCTTCCTCCCCAGACATTGTTTTAATTATTTTCAAAAGAAAAAAAAAACTCCACCTGCTGACACTATGCCCGTTGCTGACTGAGTTTAAAAAAATGTCTTTAGGACCAGAGAAGCATGGATGAGGAGGGGAGTGACTGGGGTGAATAAGAAGAGGTAGAAGGGTGCCACTTACCCACATATGCAGCTTAATGAACCCCAATATCAACAACCCGAACTATCTTTGGCCAAAGTGTGGAAGCTGAACTGAAGACAGAGACTTAATCCAAGCTGAAACAATGATGCTGTCTTCTGGATTAGCTCACCCTTAAATCTGATTCCAGACCTGCCAAACGTTTAACCATTGTGGTGCAGACAGTGAAGTCACTAAACTCTAGCATATTTATGTATTTACTTATTAAAAGAGTTTTGCCAGGAACAGTCTTCTGGTCCATAATAGTTCATTTCCAGAGGTGTCCTGGTAATGGATACTGATAGATTAGTACAGTAGTAGTACACATTAGCAGAGAGCACTGTTGCACATTATCAAAAAGGATAAGCGATACATTATTTGATATATCTAGTATCACTGGGCAGATATGCTGTATATTTCAGTAATATCCCAGTTTTTCAAAGATGATCTAATGTTTTAGGTAGTCATACAGTACCTGAATATCCATTGCTGGTGCCAAACTTGTTTTAACAGATTCAGCCTGTGAGAAATCCCCATGCTTAACAGTCCTGTAGATAATATCATTTTTATTCACCACAGTCACAAGCTGCACTGGAAGGCCCATCTTATTTGCCACACACCCAGCTGGAAACAATAACAAATACCTTAAATGTTTCTATTACTAGTCAGATGGTTATTATATCCTATTTATTACAATTAATGTACATAACTTTCAGTGGTGGAGCGAGACCCTTGGAAAACCTTCAAGCTTCTAATTGACCCTCCCAATTAGCTGCCTCAGATTTTCTTTAATTAGCTCATTACCTTTTTGAGATAAAAAAAAAATAGTTTCAGGGGCAATATCTCAATGGTGCTATGTTCAAGGAAGACAAATTGTACATTGCTGGAAAGATGAGACAAGCAGATGTTTTAGGAATGTCAGCTTACTGAAGATTATAACATGGATCTGAGAAATTTTGGAAGCTGATTGGTTGAAGCAGCCTTTGACCCATGACAATATCTCAGTTCATAAAATGGGCAGGGAGATTACTGCATTCAGATTTGTCAGCAGCTGTGAATTGTGAGACCAATACCACAGGTAAAACAAGCATTTGTCAATGTCAATGTTGTCTCGCTGGCATTGGCATTGGTAGTGCTTGAGTTAGAGACGCATAATAGGAATGGCAGTGAAGTATTGAAGTGACACCAACCCCACCCCCACCCTGTAGAGACCGACAGGCATTGGGGGTGTGCCTTTGGGTCATTAGCTATAACACTCATGCCATTGTACCTCACCTTACCCTGTAGACACTGACAAGTGTTGTGGTGTGCTTTGGGGTCTTTGGGTGTTATACTTACAACATTCCATACGGAAATACGTTGAGGTGGGTACAGTATAGGAGAATGGGGTGAACTTTGTGGCTGAACACTGCAAAGCACAACACAATGCCTGTCACTGGCTGCAGGGTGGGGGTGGGGGTGGAATGGCATGAGCATTACAGCCCATGATCTCAAGTCACATCCCTGACGCCTGTCAGTCTGTACAAGGTGGGGTGCCACAGTTGAAAATGTAACACTGTAGTCATGTGTTGGTGCTTTCACTCCAAATTTTCATCATGGGCTTTTTGTGACCCCACCTCATGAAGAGTGGCACAATCAGTTTGTAAATTGAAAGGTGGTTTTGCACAGTGGCTATGCCATTTGGAGACACAGGGATGAAAACACATGTTGGGCAGGAATGTGGAACATGACAACTGTATTGTTCATGAGGAGGCGTAAAAAAAGGGCAACATTGAAAATCTGGAGTGAAAAAATGAAAAATTGGTCATAAGCATGCATAGAAACTGCACAACACACGTCCATAACCCAATTATTTATGGGAGTTTTTTAGCCACATTTTCAACATAGGTATTTTGGGACCTCCCCTCGTGAACAGTGGCACTGTGATTTTGTTAATGTGTCCCAAAAGGTGATTTCCCACAGTGACCATGCCATTATATGCCACAGCTGCGGAAACCCATTTTGGGCAGGCTGTGAAAAATGACAGCTGTACTGTTGATAAGGAGACGTGGAAAAATGCCACTGTTGAAAATCTGGCATGAAAATATTGCAAATTTGCGAAGTTACAAGGGTGTGTGGAAACTGCGCAATGCATGCTTGCAACACAGTCATTTCATGGACTTTCGGCACCAATTTTCAACATAGACATTTTAGGACCTCTGCTTATGAACAGTGTCTTCGTCATTTCCTCAAATTGTCCTGAAAACCGATTTCGCACAGCAACCGTGCAATTCAGCGCTGGACATGCAAAAACACATTTTGGCCAGGATATGTAAAATGACAGCTGTACTGGTCATAAGGAGGTGTGGAAAAGTGCCAATTTTGAAAATCTGGAGTGAGAATATTGCAAATTCATGAAGTCACGAGCTTGCATGCAAGCTGCATATCATACGCTCGTAAAACACTAACACTCATTTTATGGACTTTTGTCACCAAATTTTCAAAGTAGGCATTTTAGGACCTCTGCTAATGAATAATGTCACTGTCATTTTCATAATGTGGCTCAAACACAGATTTCCCACAGTGACCACGCTATTCTGCGCCGGAACTGCGAAAACACATTTCAGACAGGATGTGAAAAATGACAGCTATACTACTCATAAGAAGGTGCAGAACAATGGCAATGCTGAAATTTTGGACTGAAAATATTATAAATTGGCAAACTTAAAAGCGTGTGTGCAAACTGTGCAACGCACGCTTGTAACAGTCATTTTATGGAGTATCGCCACCAAATTTTCAACATAGGGATTTTAGGACCCCTGCTTATGAACAGTGTCACTGTCAGTTTCGTAATCTGTCTGGAACACTGATTTCCCACCACGACCACGCTATTCTGTGCCAGAAGTGTGAAAATACATTTTGGCCAGGATGTGAAAAATGACAGCTGTAATGTTCACAAGGAGCTGTGGAAAAAATGCCAGTGTTGAAAATCTGGGGGGAAAATATTGCAAATTCGCAGGTTACGAGCATGCGTAGAAACTGCAACGCATGCTGGTAAAACAGTCATTTTTTGGATTTTTTCCACCAAATTTGCAACATAGGCTTTTGAGAGCTAACCTCATTAACACTGGCACTGTTTCACTAATTGGTCCCGAAAGGTGATTCCATGCAGTGTTCGCAAAATCCCCTTTTGAGGCTGATTAATGCAGTGACAGTGGCAGAATTCATGAAGAGGGGTCCTTAAAACCCCATGTTGAAAATGTGGTGCCAAAATTCCCCCAAATGCCTGAGATATGCATCAAAGTTGAAAAAACCCTATTTATTCCATTATACAGCTTACCCGCATTTCTTCAGTTTGCAGTCGGTTTTAAAGAGTGCAGACATGTTCCCGGTCCACACCAAGACTCCACAGGTAAGGGGGTGGGAGGCAGGTGCACAGTGGGTGGGCACGGGTTGAGGGAGGGGTGCGTGAGACCACTGAGGATCGTTTTTTTCCCACAGGTAAAAAAAAAATTGTGGACTGTTTTTCTTTGACAGGGGCATGTGGCATGCTGGGTGGGCTCCCAAGCGTAGCACCAGAGTCACCCGGAGTCATTTTGGGGCCAGCTGTAGCCGATGTAGGATTGGGCACCCCCAGCGGCCTAACAAAGGGGGCACATTATGCTGGCCAGGATTGGTGCACCCCTGTTGGCACAGCAAATGTGGGAGGGTTACATAATGCTGATGGGGAGTGGGATCCCCTGTTACATTGTGACAGGCAGCAGGCAGTCACTGCCGCCATGTTGCCTGCATGTTGGGAGGTGTGATGTGGTCACACTGCATGAGACCTTCGCTCTCGTTGCAGTGGACCTTTTCTGAAATCTGGTGGCTGCATTAGGTATGCAGGGTGTCGGGCCCTGCTTCTGGCTGATTGGGGAATGAGGGAAGCATCCACTGATGCGTGCCCTGCATTGGCCCAACAGTGACCGCGCCTCCAAATCTGCTAGTACCGCAGTATGTTGGCTGTGCACGAGCACGAGCCAACATAAAAAGAAGTGCTGGCAATCAGGATGCAGCACATTAGCATAACAATGCCTTTTGTAAACATACTCTGGTCAGAGTTAAAATAGAAACATAGAAACATAGATTTTGATGGGAGATAAGGACCACTTGGCCCACCCAATCTGCCCATTTCCCTACCTATTGGATAAGCTGCAGATTCTAGATAACCAACAGCCTACTTCCTGCAACCCCCCACTATAATTGCCTTATGTCTGTCCCATGCATGTTTGAATTCTCCCACTGTTTTAGACCCCACAACCTCTCCAGGAAGACGGTTCCATGCGTCCACCACTCTCTCCGTGAAAAAGAATTTCCTCACATTACCCCTGAGCCATCCCCCCTCTAAGTTTAAATTGTGTCCCCTTGTTCTTACACATCTTTTTTTCTGAAAGATGCTACCCTCCTGGACTTTGTTGATTCCCTTGAGGTACTTAAAAGTTTCTATCATGTCCCCCCGTCCCTCCTTTCATCAAGGGTAAACATATTAAGCTCTCTCAGTCTTTCTTCATATGATTTCTGATGTAGACCCTGCACCATTTTAGTTGCCCTCCTCTGCACTGCTTCCATCCTGTCTATGTCCTTCCGTAGATGAAGTCTCCAAAACTGCACGCAGTACTCCAGATGGGGTCTCACCAACTGTCTGTACAGAGAAACAACCACTTCTCTTTTTCTACTTGTGATGCCCCTCCCTATGCATCCCAGTATCCCCCGGCTCTCCTTACTGACTTCTCACATTGCTTACTCACCTTTAGGTCATCTGATATGACTACACCCAGATCCCTTTCCATTATTGTTGTCATTAGTACCTCCCCTGCTATTGTGTACTCTTCTCGTGGATTTTTATTTCCCAGGTGCATTACTTTGCACTTCTTTGCATTAAATCTAAGTTGCCATATGTCTGACCATTCCTCCAACCTTGCCAAGTCCCTTCTCATCCTTTCTAACCCCCCTTGTGTATCAACTCTGTTACAGATATTGGTGTCATCTGCAAAGAGGCATACCTTTCCTTCCAGACCCTCTGCAATGTCACCTAGAAAGACATTAAAGAGGACTGGACCCAGTACTGAGCCCTGAGGTACTCCACTAGTAACCTCCCTTTCTTCAGAATGTGTTCCATTCACTATTACCTTCTGTGTCCTGTTGTGCAGCCAGTTTGCTACCCAGGCTACCACCCTGGGACCCACTCCCAGGCTGGCTAACTTGATTATTAAGCTGCTAAAGAATTATCCTGGGAGAGGAGAGTATGTAAAATAAGTTTTTTGTTATGATGAAAGTGATTGTGATCCATGGCAGTAGGTTTGAAGTTATGTAAAATGAATGTATTTTTTTAAACTTGGGATGTGATCAGCATATGAGGCACTAGGTGGCGGTAGATGAGTTGTTGCTGGGGAGGTAGGAAGGAGAGAGAGTACACAGTGATTCATATATACTTAAATATGTACTTCAGCTCCATTCTCTGCTTTACAGTCCCCTCACCAGGTATGCTACACTCACAGTTGCCATTCAGCAAAGTCACCTCCGACTTATGAGGGATCAAGTTAGATTTCAGCTGAAGACAAAGGAGATGGCCACTGTCTCCCAGATCCTTGGCACCAATACCTTCATTCAAATCCAAATAACTCCTTGCCCAAAGCCTGTTCAAGAAATCTCCTATTATACGCAGATGATGCAGTATTATTTAGCACACACACCGAGCCTACCGCCCTCCAATCTGCCCTCCAAAAGTCATTTAGTGAGGCGGAGTCCTGGTTTGCTGACCATAGGCTTGTCCTCAACTATAAAAAAAACAAAGTCCATGCTGTTTGCCCATGCCCAAAACAAGTTTAGCGACCACTCCCTGCTCATCCACAACTCCCACAATGAAACCTGGAACAAGTATAAACTTTCAAATACTAAGGAGTTACCCTAGACTCCAGGCTCACCTACCATGAGCATAACCACTGACTCAGTATGGCTGTCAATATGAGTATTGGTATGCTCCACCGTTACAATCACTGTCTCCCCCCTGAAGCCCTACAACTAGCCATTTCCTCCTCTGTCTTGTCTCTCATAGACTATGGGATCATTATTTATGGTGCAACTGACAACACCTCCCTCAACAAAATTAGGGTCTCCCTGAATAAAGCCTGCAGGCTGGCTGCTGGATGTGATGGGCTCACACATACCTGCATGCTCTATTCCAGCACAAATTGGCTAAATTTAGATGATCACCTAAAGTACCAGACCTGCCTCCTTGCCAAGAAAATCACAGCCGGCTTCACTCCCACTGCCCTCATGGCACTGCTCCCCTCCATCTATATACACCAGGTATACATGCCACACAGAGAAAATGCCTTACCACTGTCCCCTCTGTAAGTCCTCCATGAGGCAAAGAACTTTCAGGTACCATGCTCCCCACTGGCTAAATTCACTTCTCAGCCCAATCCATATGACTGCTACCCTGGGACTGTTCAAATCCCTTCTCAGAAACCACATCTCTCAGGGCTCAGCCTATGACTGCTTCTGACCCCCCATGATTTATATTGTGTTTCACAATTGACCCCCCCTGGTCCTGCCCCTCCCCCCAGAGTACCTGTCCCTGGTCTCTGTCTGACTCAGGACCCAGACTAGCTGTCACTCAGTGGGTATGTTGCCTGCACTTTCTTGTTGTAATCACTTATCTATAACTACTGCTGTATTATATGTTCACCCTTTAGCTATTGTAAAATGCTCATTGTCAATGTACTGCATTGCCTCTGACTGCTGTAAGTATCCTGTACCACAATTGCCTGTTATGTCCTATACTCTATCAGTTGTAAGGTGTGATGTTCCTCGCACCTCTGTTTACACTGTATTGCCTATCACTGCACACCCTTGTATTGTTCCCTTGACATGGAGCCTTTGTAACGGAATCTCTGACTCAAAGGTATTAATTCTGATATGTGTCAATAAATAAATAAATAAATAAATAAATAAATAGTGTTGTCTACATTACATTTGCAAGATTTCTCTCCTTTCAGAACACAAAACTTCAGTTGAAAGTGGCAGCTGTGAAAGTAGTTGTTCAAAATATTGTCAGCTGTAGTGATAAGAACAGCAGCAACAGGCAGATTAGCCAGGTGCTACTACATGCAGCACCTCCCATGCTACCTGCTTCAGTAAAAGCTGAAGGCTACAGACTCAAGCCATCTACTACTGTATGAGCATAGTCACAGACCGTTAGTTACGAGGTCACAATCAGTCTATGCAGCTCGTTATAAGGAGAATGCTATTAGACATACTGTAAATACATAGAAGTTAAAAGCAATTAGTCTTTTTGAACCAAGAAAGAATCAAATCACATTAAAGTATTTAAATAATAGTTGCAGAATAACATATAGCAGTGTATTTCTGAGCAGACATATAACCAAGATCACCATCGAATTCATTGATTTTCTTGTTTTAACTGTTCAGCTTTGGTAATTATGATAAGTACATCAGTCTATTAGTTGCAAAAAGTGATTCAAGTGGAGCACAAAGATCACAGAAAGATCTCACCAGTAACAGAAAAATAATTATTAAAATCTAGGAAGGATACCATGATGTCACAAATAGGATATGCGTTCACTTAGCTCCTGGCCCCTTCGGTTCCTTATTTTCATGTCCATCAACATATTTAGGGGAAGCTCTGCTACCTGAGAAAGCTCTATGCAGTTTTAAAAATTAGCACCGCATACCCTGCCTTTATGCAGTGGCTTCAGAAACATCAATTTAGTGACATCACTAGGTCACAATCATTCAGAGCAGTTCCTTAGAAGGAGAATGCTATTAGATTGTAAGTGCATGGAACTTAAAAGCAATTCTATGATCTTTCTGAACCAAGACTAAATCAAATTATACTCAGCTGTTTAAATATGTACTAGTTGCAGAATAATTCTGTTGTGAGTATTCATTTATGATGAAGACATCAAACCTTACGGGCTGTCAATCAATGTTCTGTGGCAGTGTGTGCATGCAGAAACTAACACACACAGTTAAAAGTAGGCACTTTTGTGGCATAGTGAACTTATTTGCCTGTTTTACTTTTAAATGGATGTCTCATTTAAAAAACAGAAATTGAACAACATTAGTGAGCACCTCAAACTGGGGCACTGTGTGTGCTGGGAAACTGACACACTCAGGTTGAAAGGCAAATGATTTCAAGGGACAATTAGCTAATTTACCTCTATTTTTTTGTTGGCTGTCTTGTTTAAAAATCAGAAACTGAACATTAGTGAGAGGTCTCAAGCAGGGATACTGTGTCAGAGGCAGGTGATTTCCAGGCATAATGAGCTTATTTAGCTCTTTTATATTTAAATGATTTCCTTGGGTGGGATATTCAAAGCGGTTGCACATGGCGCAACTGAGATGCGCCTGTGCAAGTGTGGAAATGTGCCAAAGAGCGATATTCAGTGGGAGTCAATGCACCACACAAATTGCAGTGCGCCAATGTGCAACCCTAATGAACATATGCACAAGTGCAGGGGGCACAGCCATGAATAAGTGGCACAGTGCAATATTCAACAGCAAGCAAAGGGCACAAGTGTGGAGCAACAGGAACGTGCACAGAGCAAACTTGAGCCCATAAAAAGAGGGAGCAAGCAAGGGTTGGAGGCATGTGTCACAGGGGAGCAGGAGAGAGAGGGAGAGCAAGTGGGCAGGCTGGACAGCAGGAGGGGTGCAAGACAGAGACAGAGGCAGGCAGGAAGTGCAACAGAGTGTGGGACTGGGCATGTGACACTGAATGAGCCTGCGTGTGTGTATGAATGTGTGTGTGCGTGTATGTGTGAGGCAGGTATGGGGGCAACCACAGCAGCATGAGTCTGTGACACTGAGCTAAGGAGTGGCAGCGAAAGTGCCTGGATGGGTGGGAGGCAGAGGCCACAGCCAACAGGCCGTCAGCTGGGAACCCTGAACACAGGTGCATGCCCAGTGCAGGGGCACATGAAGCAGCACACAGCTGGGGGGGTGGGGGAGACAGCTGCCTGGGGGGGGCAGGACAGCCCTGGCCATGGCCAGTGCCATCTACCAGATGGAGGCAGTAATGAGGGCTGTGAGGAGGCAGGAGGCATAGTGGTATGGCCGTGGAAGGCCCCTGTCGGTGGTATGCACGGAACAGGTGGTACCGTGCCCGCACCACCTTTGAACATTACAGTGACACAGAGATCGTGGACCAGTACTGCCTGAACTGGGCAATCCTGAGGCAGCTCTGTGAGCTGTGCAGTGATGAGATGCAGGCACCCACAAGATGTAGTCAAGCCCTGTCGGTGGAGACCAAGGTCATGGACATCATGTGCCTGCTCACCACGGGTACCTTCCAGAGACCAACAGGGGACACCACAGGCATAACCCAGTTGGCCGCGTCTCGGCTCCTCACACAATTCCTAAACGCACTGCTGTCACATGCTGCAGAATACATCTATTTCCCCAGCACACAGACAGAGCGTACAGCAAACATGCAGGAGTTCCACAAGGTGGCACGTACACTTGGCATTCTAGGGGCCATCGACTGCACCCACATAGGCATCCGCATGCAACCTCAGCAGGAGGGGCTAGTCTACATCAACAGGAAGTACTACCCCAGCATCAACTGCCAGGTGGTGTGCGATGCCAGGGGGCGCATCATCAATGTATGTGCCACACACCCTGGTGGAGCACATGATGTCTTTATCTGGCACCAGTCAGCACTGTGCCACAGGTTCAAGAGTGGGGACATCCCCACTGGCCACCTAGTAGGTGAGTATGCAGTTGGAATGGGAAGCCTGGCACAACAGGGTAGGATGTGGGGGATGCTAGGCCAGGGGCATCAGAGGGTGTGGCTGGGAAGGCAGGGGGGTGCAGCTACACAGACCACCATGTTATCCACACATGTCAACACACAGGTGACAGCGGATACCCACTCTGGCCCTGGTTGCTCACCACATACCAGTGCCCATTGACCTCAGTGGAGGAGCAATACAATGAGGCACACACCAGCACATGGAACATCATTCAGTGTGTGTTCGGGCTGCTGAAGACCCGGTTCCATTGCCTGGACAGGTCTGGCGGTGCCCTGCAGTACAGCCCCTCAAAGACCTGGGGCCTATTCCTGGCCTGCTGTATGCTACACAACATAGCTACTGACCGTGGGATAGCTGTCGAAGTTGAAGAGGGGAACAGCAGTGGGGACGATGCAGATGCAGGTTCAGGTGGTGGTGGGCAGCCCCCACGGGCGAAGGGAACCCTGGCTGAACAGGATGGCCCAGCAGCACCGGGACACAATTGCAGAGGAGCACTACAGTGCACACAGGTAGGTGAACATGACCACACACACATTCCAGGGACCATGGCACAGTAGTCAGGCATGCAAGGCTGGGCCCCATGACAGACACAGCTGGTGGGTAGTGTGGACGGGCATGGGACTGGACCCTATGGAAGCACACTGTACAGCTCTTTAAACCCCACCCACATACCCCCACACACACCTGCACACACAGCCACATGCACACGGGTACCCACATGCGCATGCCCAAAGGCTGCCAACGGGCATGTGTCAGATGCTGAACACCAGGGCACAGTAGCAGCTGGTGTTGTGTTGGCATCATCATGCACATGCCACAGTGGCCAGCAGCCAGGTGGGTGTGCACAAGGCCTGTGTGCGGTGCTGACCATAGATGACATGTCCCTGGAATGCACATGCCACACCAATGTGCACACAGAGCAGCGGCAGACAGTGGACAGGAAGGATGGTGGATCAGGACCACCACACAGTCACACAGCTGCTGTGGACACATGGATGGTCCCACCGAGACTGCCCAGCAGACGCAGGCTGTGTGACGGCCACACGGGGTGTCTCTGATGGTCCCCTGGGTGTGTCACTGAGGGAATGCGACCGGTCCCTCACAGGGGTCTGCAGACTCCTAAATATGCCCGCTTCAGGCGTGCCCAGAATGCCCACAGTGGATCCCAGCTTCGACACTGATGAGGTCGCACGATGCCATGAACGAGGGGTGGATAAGGCACTCCACAGAGTCTGTGGCAGATGGCCATGCACCAGGGTGGCCAGTGCTGCTAGGTCGGCCGTGACCACAGCAGTAAGCCAATCCAGGGCTGCGGTCTTGTCCTCCTGCATATGTGTGGTCTCTGCCAGGAGCTGCTCAAAGTACCTGTCACGTCTCTCTGTGGACTGGTACAGCTCTGTGTGGCATGCACGCACCCTTGACACGACCAGCACCTGTTGCTCCATGGAGGCCCATAGCAGACGTGTGTGTTTGGTCAAGGGGTCGGCGCCCTGGGGGGCATGGGCATTGCTCCGACCCGTGGGTGGTGCTTGACTCCACAGCACAGCTCCCAGCGTTGGTGGGGGCTGCACAGTGGGGCCTCCTTGGGGCTGATCAGTCTGTGGTGCACCGTTGGTGGCCACTGCACCTGGCCCCCATAGACCTCATCCTGCTGCCACTGCTGCCCCTCCAGCTGCTGTGCGTGGATTAGCACTGGTGCAGCTGCACCACCACCACCACCACCACCCCCTTAGGACCGCTTCGCAAAAATGGCAACCACAGCAATGCAGGGTGTGGTGGCTGGTGGGTGGTCAAATGCTGCCAGAGCACCATCTGCACTGCTGTGGTGGATGTGTGGTATGGGTGCCTCCCCCTGAATAGCAACGCCACTATCCAGGATACTAGCCACGTCATCATCATCGGTCCCAGACCACGCCCCAATCTGTGTCTCAGCATACTGGACGCCATGGCTGGCGTCCTGCTGAAACACAGCCGGTGCCTAATCTGTGACCATGCCACAGGCATCTGGATGGATAGTGGGGTTGGGTTGACCACGGTCTGGACCCTGGACACCAGTGGATGTGGACGGATGGTCCTCCAGGCCCAGGACCGCCCCATGGTTTACACCCCACCCCTGCGCGCATGTAATCGCTCTGGAGCTGAAAGGAACACAGTTGCATTAGTGTTGGCATTGCCACCCCTTCCCCCCCTTCCCAGGCACTGCCATACCCATCATGCAGTGATGGGCTGCCCCCATCTGGAACCCACTGCCGAGCACCCCCTTGACAGTACTGCACTGCATGGATGCCACAACCAACTCCTCCCATGGTGACAGCTGTGGCATATCAGGCTGTCCACCACCCATGGCAGCATGTGCGGCCCAGATGGCAGCCACCTTCTCCTTGATCATCCTCCGGATGGTGCCTACCTTCTTCTTGCACTCCTGTGCTGTCCTTTGATGGCTGTCCTGCTGGCTCACAGCCCTGGCCACACCCTTCCATGCTGTTGCCCGGGCCTGTGGGGTGTCTGTTGAGCCACTCAGGAGAGGCTCCTGGTCCAGGTTGGCATCAAATAGGGCATCGCTCTCTGCCCTCGTGAAGTTGGGCCTGCGCCTCCATGCAGGCCCATGCTCATCAACCTCCTCATGTTCCATCATGCTTAGTCCTATGGGTACGAACATGTGGTCAGTGATGACTGCAACCCACACCGCCCTCCCATCCCACTGTCCCGATAGGCCCATGGCCTGGTGGCTTACCTCTGAAGAATGCAATACCAGTCTAGTGACTGTGCAGTCCCATGGCACATTTATAGCACATCACATGCAAATGAGGGGATGCGCAACTGAAATGAGATGCAAATGCCTCTGATGCACTGCCCTTAACTTCAGATGCCAAAAGAATGCTGCCTTGTGGACATACAAAGTTTTCCTAAATAAATTGCCTAACTATATCTCAGACTGCCTTCCATTTTGCACTTCCAATAGGTATGCTCTGAGAAGCACCTCCTACCTCCTCTTGAAGGTTCACAAGGCCAGGTCTAGCTTTGACTGTGCTGCTATTAATTACGTGCTACCTCAATTGTGGAGCAAACTGCAAAAAACCCTAAGACTAAAGCTTGTCGTCAGTTTGGCATCTTTCAAAGCACTATACTCTCACTACTTTACAGAGTCCTGCACATGCTACTCCTGATCACAGATTCCCTTATTCACCTTGAGTCCACTACTCCACCGTGGCCCCTTTAGTTATCAGTCCAGCACCTCCAAGTCCTCCCTCTCTCTCTGTCTCTCTCTCTTTTCCTCTCCTCCCTTCCCCTCTTTCTGTCTCTATCTCTCCCCCACTCTGTCTCACTCTCTCTTGTCCCCAACTTTCCTACTCTTGCCCTGCTCATGGTCCGTATGTACAAAACTGTTATTTGGTTTGAATCTGTATGACTCAGCCTTCCTATTGCTTTTGCCTGTCCTGAATGAGCTGTACACTGATACTGCTTGTTATTATCATTATTGTATTTTGTGTATTATATGTATTGTTGTACCCCTTCCCCGGAGGTCCACCTCTCAAATGAGCCTTGCTCAATGGTGTTCACCTGGTTAAATAAAGATTTTGATTGATTGATAGATTTTTTGATTGATTGATATGCTGAATAGCTAATCTGCATATGCCGGCTGAATATCACGATATTGCGCATGGCGCAATGGTATTACATATCCACAAGCCATGGCGCAACAGTATGACATGTGCAGTATGACCGGCAGTGCGCATGCCAAAGTGCCATCATGTACATCAGTGGTGCATCCTATGCACACTGCACCATACATGGTATAGCGCTCTGCCACTATTGGGCATTTGGCGCTCATGCGCTATATGCCCTATGGTGCCTGTGCATGATTGGCCCATGGCCCGTGGGGCTCACATGCCCATATTGAGCACCATGCATGGCATGGGCAATTGCGCTGTCGTGCACGGTGAGCGTGCCAACCCTTGACCCCATGACTGCCCTTTGATCCTCCGGGTGCCCAGCGGCATGTGCCAGTTCTGCACTAGCTCTATCATGCCGCACTGTGGATGTGCGATTGGGGATGGCAGCGCATCACCAAGTGGGTCATGCACCCACAGCATGTGTGGATCGTGCACTTCTGGGTGTCATTTTGGTTGTGCAACTGCTGGAATGACCATGCCATGCCACAGTACTGCTAGGGCTCCCAATTGGTCCCAAGTAGAATTAGTGAGTCTTGTGGCCCTTGTGGAGCCACATGTGGGCAGTTTGTATAGCCAGGTGACCCTGGATCGGCCACGTACGGAGGTGTGGCAGGAAGTGCCTGATGGGCTTGAGGAGGCCACTGGGGTGCAGCGCAGTGGTGAGCAGTGCCACCACTGCTATGGTGACCTGTGGAGGAGGGACCCTGAACAGCTACATTCACTACTGGCACACGTCCGGAGAGGCGCCGTGTCACATCCAGGTAAGTGCTCTACACCCATGTCCGTGCCATTCCAGTGTTCTGTGGGGGCCAGCAGGATGTCACACCATGCTGCAGGGGAGGGCTGTGGATGCGCATTCTGTTGGCTGTGGCAGTGTACCATGGGTGCACTGTGCCACCGCACTGCCACTGCGCAGGGCCAGGGGGCTTGTTGTGATGTGGGGGGGAGGCTTGTGTTGTTGCCAGGTACTGATGTGTCATTCTCAATGTCTTCCTACTAGGCCCTGAAGATAGATGATGAGCATGGCTGGCTGGTGCTACAGGTGGGCGAGGGAAGGCTGATGCAGGGGCATGGGCACGGGATGCAGGCCTCAGGGGCATTGCCACAGGACAGGTGCAGGGTGCATCACAGCAAGCAGGAAGGCACTCTTTCAGGGTATGATGTTATGCAGGGTGGAGGTGGGTCACAGCCCCCTGTGCACATGGCCATTCCAGCTGTGCCCCCTGGCAGTGTCCACTGCACCAGCCATGGCTATCGCACATGTGTGTGGTTGATGCAGGTGGGCTGTGGGTGCACCTGAATTCCAGCTGTGCCACTGCCATTCCACTGCTTAACCCTGTTGCCTGACTGCCATGGTTGTGGTGTGTGGTACATGGGTGGTGTTGGTGTGCAGTGCTCTGCATGGCTGTGGATAGTCGGGTTGGCAGCTCGTGTGGGCACACATGCTGCGGGAGGCCGCGTGCCATCTCAGGGGCACATGTCACCTCTGTCCGCTGCACACATTGGGTGGGCTACAGTCATATGAACTTGCAGTCATACCATGTCCCCTCCTTTGTCCTTGGTGTCCATCACCCTGATGTCCACACCAGGCTCCTGAGGAGGATCTTGCAAGTCTCCACTGCCATGCTCCAGGTGGTATGTCTGATTCAGCGGACCCTGTGCAGGCCATGGCGACAAAGTTGGCATCAGGAACCAATGGGGTGTGGATGACCATAGGGCTCATTGGCCTACACCCACTTCCCTTCCCTGTCCCTCCTTTCCATCCCTTATACCCTTGTACAGTCATTACCCCTGTCCCCCTTCCTCCCTTCCTCCCTTCCCCAGCCTCCCAGTTTGTTTGTTGCCTCCCCATTCCTTGCTCCCTGTACCTGTTGTTCCTTTAGTGTACATAGTTGTATTCCAACTGGTTTTAGTACATATTTTTATGGTTAGCCATCTGTGTCTGCGTCTGCTTTCAGATAGCATTCAGAAAGTATAAGGAAACACTGAAGGAGCAGGACAGAGAACTGTACCAGTTAAAACTGAAGGAAGCAGGTAAGGCAGTCACAATAGCAAAGGCCCAAACCAAGGAAAGGATAGTCAAGTCAGTTAAGAAGGGGGATAACACCTTTTATAGGTACATTAGGGAGCAAAGAAAGACTAAGGCAGGGATATGGAGGCTGAACAAAGAGGAAGGTTGTTGGGCAGAGAGTGACAGTGAAAAAGCAGGAATACTGAATGAATACTTCTGCTCAGTATTCACAATGGAAAAGCATGGGGAAATACCTAATCCAGTCAATAGAAGCACTTTGGATAGGGGGGCTGATATTAGTTCTTTCACAGAAGAAAGGGTTCTGAAAGAACTCTTAAAACTGAAGATGGATAAAGCAATGGGGCCTGATAGGATTCTCCCCAAAATTCTAAAAGATCTAAGGGAAGAACTAGTAACACCACTGACTACCCTTTTTAATAAATCACGGGAGGATGGGGTGGTACCTGAGGACTGGAGGAGGGTGGATGAGATGCTCCTTCAAAAAAGTGGGAGCAAGACAGAGGCTGAAAACCACAGACCTGTCAGTTTGACCTCAGTGGTAGGGAAAATGATGGAATCACTTCTTAAGGAAAGAATTGCTAGTACCTAGAGGCTAGTGGGGCACAGGACCCAAGGCAACATGGATTCACAGCGGGAAGGTCATGTCAGACAAATCTAATTGATTTCTTTGACTGGGTGACCAAAGCAGTAGACCAGGGAGGGGCTGTGGACATGGCCTACCTAGACTTTAGCAAGGCATTTGACACAGTCCCACACAAAAGATTAATAAACAACTTAGCCAGCATGGGAGTGGGTCCCAGGGTGGTATCCTGGGTAAAACACTGGTTGGGCAACAGGACACAGCGGGTAATAGTAAATGGAGTCCACAGTGAAGAAAGGAGGATTACTAGTGGGGTACTGCAGGGTTCAGTACTGGGACAGGTCCTTTTAAATGTCTTTATAAGTGACATTGCAGAGGGACCGGAAGGGAAAGTATTTCTCTTTGCAGATGACACAAAGGTCTGCAACAGGGTTGCTACACAAGGTGGGGTGGAAAGGATGAAAAGGGACTTGGCAAGGTTGGAGGAATGGTCAAATGTATGGCAGCTTAGATTCAATGCAAAGAAGGGCAAAGTAATGCACCTGGGAAACAAAAACCCAGGGGAAGAGTACATAATGGGGGGTGAGATACTGACAACAACTAAAATGGAAAGGGATCTGGGGGTAGTCATATCAGATGACCTAAAGGTGGGCCAGGAATGCAAGAAGGCAGTAAGGAGGGCTGGGGGGATACTGGAATTCATAGGGACAGGCATCACCAGTAGAAAACAGGAAGTTGTTGGCCCTCTGTACAAACAGTTGTTAAGACCACATCTGGAGTACTGTGTACAGTTTTGGAGACCCCATCTCCGCAAATACATAGACAGGGTGGAGGCTGTCCAGAGGAGGGCAACCAAAATGATGCAGAGTCTGCATTAGAAGACATATGAAGAAAGACTAAAGAAACTAAAGATGTATAGCCTCGAGGAAAGGAGGGTGGGGAGGCATGATAGAAACTTTCAAATACCTCAAGGGAATCGACAAAGTCCAAGAGGGTAGCATCTTTCAGAAAAAGAGATGTGCAAAAACAGGGAGGCACAATTTGAAGATAGAGGGGGGATGGCTCAGAGGTAATGTGAGGAAGTATTTCTTCACAAAGAGGATTGTGGATACATGGAACAGCCTTCCTGAGGTCATAGAGTCAAAAACAGTGGGGGAATTCAAGAATGCGTTGGACAGACATAAGGCAATTCTAGTGGGGAGTAGGAGGAAGTAGGCTGTTGGTTAACTAGGATCTGCAGCTTATCCATTAGGTAGGGAAATGGGCAGACTAGGTGGGCCAAGCGGTCCTTATCTGCCATCAAATTCTGTGTTTCTATGCTTTGCATCTGGCGTGTGGAGCCATGCTGCAGTGGTGTGCATGGTGGCCAAGTGGTACGTCTGGGGTTGACTGGGAATTGTGCCTGGTGGTCTCTGCCCAGTGGCTGGTGGCTGTGCCCCAGGGCAGCCATGTGCTCTCGTTTTGTGTTGTGTGGCATGTGCGTTGTATGCTGTTGGCATGTGTGCTGCCAGCTGTGGTCCAGGTGGCATGTCCTGTGCCTTCCTGTGGGTGTTGCCAGTGGTTGTTTGCCAGTGGGCATTGGTGCCACCATGCCTCCATGCACCACTGCGGTGCACATGGTTGGGGGCCTGCTACACTGTGTCTGCCATGCCTCCCTCCTGGCATCCTCTTTACCCTAGTGGGAGTCTATCCCACCCTGGTGGCATACTTCTTGCTGTGCCTGTTTTCCTGAGTCCTGGCGCCTACGCCTCTGCCCCTTGCGCAGCCCTGGTCACACTATGGCACATATTGGTTTGCTCCCTGGTGCCACCTTGGTTGTGCTATGGCGCATGTGGGTTTGCTCCCTGGTGCAGCCCTGGTTGTGCTGTGGTGCATCCCTGTGATATTCAGCCGTGTTGCACTGGTGCTTGCCATCATGCACAGGCTCTGAATATCACGTTTGGTGCACCATGGCGCAGTGTGCTTGTGCTGCACTGCTGCTGTGCCTGCCTCTGGCACATTTCTGAATATCTCACCCCTTATTTAAAGAATGAGAAATGTACTACATTAGCAAATTGTCACAAGCAGGGCAGTGAACAATCAAGGAGAATGACCCAGCAAGTTTGTTTTGGCAGTCAGTTAGAAGTGTTAGTGCACTTGAAGAGTTGGGGAAAAACTGTTAATGACTGTCCCACCAGCAGCATGCTTCCATCTGCAATAGCACAACACAGAAACAGAATTTGATGGCATATAATGACCATTTAAACACAGATAGTCTGCCCATTTTCCCTACCAGTTTCATATACTGCAGATACTAAATGATCAGTGACTTTCACTCTCTTTCCTATCACAAGAGTACCTTTATATCTGTCCCATGCATTTCTGAATTCCTCTGTTTTTTTCCCCTTTAAACTACTGATGGTCTGCCTTACTAGTATGTGATCATACGTACAGTTTAGCGAGTGAGCGTTGGGGAGGGAGTCTCCAATATTCGCAAAAATCTAACAATTGTGAACAAAACAAGTTTACTGCACACAAAAAAATGAACATAGAAATAAAACACTTTTGTTCAACAAGGCAGCAGCACCGAGGTTTTAAACCAACCTTTTTGATTTGCCTGGCAGTGTACAACTCCATTCCCCCTTGGATAGAAACATAGAAACATAGACTTTGATGGCAGATACGGACTGCTTGCACAACCTAGTTCTGCCCATTTCCCCACCTATTGGATAAGCTGCAGAGCGTAGTTAACCATCAGCCTACTTCTTCCTACCCCCCACCAGAATTGCCTTATGTCTGTCCTATGCATTCCTGAGTTCCCCCACTGTTTTTGACCCCACGTTATGTGTTATGTGTTATGTGTTATGTGTTATGTGTTATGTGTTATGTGTTATGTGTAATGTGTGGATGTTAGAGGACTTCAGGGAAAATTGGTCTGACAACTACATACTGAGCATTTTCACAGCCTGTCTCCCTGCTGGCGAAACAGCTGATGATGGGTTAATGACTGTGCCAGAGGCTGTGATAAATGAGTCGCTCAAGTTTGTCTTGCATGTAAACTGAAAAAAATAAGTCTTTTTTTTTTTAAAGTTTGGTTAACTTTTAAGACATTGCTCAGCTGCTATGTTGTTCGATTCTGGCTCTGCAAATTGCTGCCTTAGAATTGGTGGAAAGTTTAACCCAGAATGAACCAAAGAGTGACCAAGGAAATGATTTCGGAATCAGTACTGTACTATCTGCACAAACCAATCTGACTGCTGGGCAGGCTATCTACAGTGTCTGTGGTCCACGTTCTGTCAAGAATGGAAAAGTTGTTTGTTGGAGAAAGAAATAGTGCACGGGGGAAGGGGGGAGAAGATGAAAGCACATTGTAGCGAATGGGAGAGAGTTTCAGGAAGTTGTGCTTTGAGTCCACTTCCTCTTTACAACAAAAGCTGTGCTGCTTTAGGAATTCTGGTCACAAGCCCCTTCTTCTGATAGCAATATGTCAGCATAGCATCATGACGGTGCAGCTGTAAAAATCAAACCTGTCATTTGCAAGCATAGCAATCACCTTATTGTCATTTAAAAAAGCCAGTTAGGCTCTAAATGTGAAACTCCCTCAAAACTAAAAAAATGAATAAAATGTTATTTCCCTAAGCCCCTTCTTACATACATACACCAATTAATAAAAAAAACCATGAAGTACTATTATTCATAGCTTAACCTTCTCAAGCTTCTTTCCTGACCATCAGAAACTCCTGTCTGTCCTCATCTGCCTACCAGGGAAATCTTTGCTGCTATACCCTGCCCAGTTAAAAATGAATCCCTGGCTTTATTGAGGTGTTCTCTTGTGTATGTACCCTTAATGCTAGGATCCTTGGGAGGATAACTGCAGAGTTACAGGTGCTCATGACAGAGGGAGAGGTGGACATTGCAGCCATCACAGAAACATGGGTCACCCAATACAATGACTGGGACCTGTCTGTACCAGGGTACAGGTTATTTCGTAGGGACAGGATGATTGGGAAAGGAGGGGATGTGGCACTATATGTGAAGGAAGGACTGAAGTGTGTAAGAGAGGAAGGGGGGAGGAGGGTAGTATGGAGTCAATTTGGATGCAAATACAGGACTCCAAGAATAGGATTCTTAGAATGGGAGTGGTGTACAGGCCACCATCTCAGACGGAGAAGTTAGACAGGGAACTAGCAGGGCAGATCAGGAGGACCTGCAAGAAGGGCAGTGTGGTGATTGTGGGGGACTTCAATATGCCAGGAGTGGACTGGAGTACCCCAACAACCAGAAACAGAAGGGAGCAGGTATTGCTGGATGCCTTCCAGGACAGCTTCCTGCTGCAAATGTGAACCAACCAGGTTAGGGAATACCCTTGACCTTGTGCTGGCAAATGGGGACTTTGTGAGAGAACTTACAGTGGAGGAACTGCTGCCAGGGAGTGACCACCACTCAATATGGCTCACATTGGATATGGGCAAGGAAGGAGTGGAATCTGGCACAAGAGTGCTGGACTTCAGGGGGGCTAACTTTGGGAGGACGGGGGAAGTGGTAAAATAATACCTGGCCAGAATTCAGTCTAGTATGGACACGAACCAGAGGTGGGTGCTCATAAAGCTGGGGATAGTGGAGGCAACCAAAACCTGCTGCAAGGCCCAGAGCAAGAAGGCTAGGGCTAAGAAACTGAGCTGGTTGAGCAAGGAGGTCATGGAAAAGGTAAGGAGGAAAAGAACTGCCTTTAGGAAGTACAAGAAAACAGGAAGGGGGGAGGACAGGGAGGAGTACTTGACAGAATTGAGGGAGGTGATAAGGGCAGTAACGGGAGCCAAAGCATCTACAGAACTCAGGCTGACACAAGGCATTAAGAAGGTGGAGAAGGAATGCTTTAGGCACATCAGGGAGAAAAGGAGCTGTAAGGACCACATAGTAAGGATTAGGAAGGAGAGGGGTTGGGTGGAAGCAGGGTGTGATAAGGCAGAAGCACTAAATGAGTACTTCTGCTCAGTATTTACTAAAGTGAAGAGGCGGTGACACCCAAGGGGGAAGAAATGGCAGAAACAGGCTTAAGGGGTGACAGATGAGGAAATCATGGAGGGCAGAGTTTAGGAGGGTTTGAAGGCACTGATGGTGGACAAAGCACCAGGCCCAGATGGCATCTACCCCAGGGTAATGAAGGAGCTGGCAGAGGTCCTTGCAGGACCTTTGGCAGACCTTTTTAGTGCCTCACTACATTTGGGGTGTGTACCTCAGGACTGGAGGATGGCTTATGTGGTGCCCCTCCACAAGAGTGGCCCCAAGGATGAACCGGAAAACTACAGACCAGTGAGTCTCACATCCATCATGGGTAAGCTAATGGAGACTATCCTGAAGGAGAGGCTGGTGACCCTCCTAGAGGTCAAAGGACTACAGGACAGCAGACAGTATGGCTTCATACAGGGCAGATCCTGCCAAACCAACCTGGTGGAGTTCTATGACTGGGTAACTAGGCAACTGCACAGGGGCCATGCAGTGGATGTCCTGTATCGGGACTTCAGTAAGGCATTCAACTCGGTGCTGCATGGAAGGCTGGGAAGGAAGTTAGTAGGCACAGGGGCAGGTGCAAAGCTGGTGAGATGGGTAGGAAACTGGCTTCAGGGAAGGTAACAGAGGGTGGTGGTGGGTGGGGAGCCCTCACACCCAAGGATAGTGATGAGCAGTGTTCCACAGGGCTCAGCGTTGGGACCAGTGGTGTTTGGGATATTCATTGCAGACATAGCATGGGTCATCAAGAGCAGGATCAGTCTGTTTGCTGATGATACCAAGGTAGGAGTGATGGTGGATCACCTAGGAGTATGGCAGCGGTTGTAGGATGATATGGCAAAGCTTGAAACCTGGTCAGACACCTGGCAACTGGGGTTTAATGCCAAAAAGTGCAAGGTACTGCATTTTGGGATGAAGAACCCAAGGAGGAGTTACCAGCTGGGGAGAGTGCAGCTAGCCCAGACAGAGGAGGAGAAGGATCTGGGAGTGCTCATTACAGGGTCAATTAACAACTCGGCACAATGTAGGAAGGCAGCTGCAAAGGCCAACAAAATGCTGGGTTGTATTGCAAGGCATATATTCTCGAGGAGGGAGGAGGTGATTCTGCCACTGTATAGGTCATTAGTTAGACCACACCTGGAGTACTGCGTGCAGTACTGGTGCCTGTATCTGAAGAGGGACATTAAGTTACTGGAGGGGGTGCAGCGCAGGATGACAAAGATGATCAAGGGGCTGGGGGACTTATCATATGAGAGGAGGCTGAGGGAGTTGAACAGGTACTCACTGGAGGAGAGGAGGGACAGGGGGGACATGATTGAAACCTTTAAGTACATGAAAGGAATAAACATGACAGGTATAGAGGGGCTGTTCAAAGTAAGGAAGGGGAGGGACACCAAGGGCCATGATATGAGACTGGAGGGAAGAAGGTTCAGGAGGGAGATGAGGAGACACTTTTTTACAGAGAGAGTGGTGGCTGGGTGGAATGCGTTACCTGCAGAAGTGGTATCCAGTAGAACAGTGGACTGCTTCAAAAGGGGATGGGACAGGACAAGGGGGAAGGTTAATCAAGGGGAAGGGTGGAAGGGAAGGGCAGCTGCAGAATAAGGGGTGCTAGCTGCACATTTGAGCAGACTTGATAGACCTCTAGGCTTTTATCTGCTGGCAAATTTTGTATGTTCATATGTTCGTGTATTTGTGCAGAGATAGGTAAACATTCTATAATTAGACTTCTGCAGAAGTCTGAATTCCTTCATTTCATGATAAACATTCTATCAACTGAATGTATGGAAGGAAGATGATAGGTGGGGATAGACCACTGTTTACTTTAAACAAAAGAAAATACAGGTTTAAAAAATTTGCATTTTTTAATATTTTTGTTTCCCTATTTTATAAGCACAATGAGACACATCAGGGTATGTATGCGATAACTACTGTGAGAGCATACTCCTTGAAAGCTATAAGACCTGAATATTAGTGTTTTGTCAAGTGTCTCCATTTTCTCTTTGGCATTTACTTTAGCTTATTTTAAAAAGAGGAGTTCAGCTGTTTCAAAATTGCTACAATAGTGAGTAAGATCCAGCAAAATAATTGGCCACTCACATTCCATATACCTTATGTTAATGTTAGAAAAATAGTCTTGTATGCCCTCATCACATAAAATAAGGCTGCTGAGTTACACATTCTGAATGCCTGAACTTGCTGCTGTCTGTAGGTGGACTCAATAGATTCATAATGTGCCTCAAGCAGAAAAAAGAGAAAATTAATCATTGTCATTTAAAGGGGAACAGTCTGCACAAAGGGTCTCCACACTCAAGTGTGGGGCTTGTCCTAATGTGCGCTTTCAGTGCTCACTAGGCAAGGCAATCTTTATTTATAAAGCACCGTATACCAAAGTCTCAGGGGTGCTGCACATGCAGCAAATCAAACAAACTCTGGCCAGAGCCGATCGGGCTGCATGGGAGGAACTTGGGGTAAAAATATTGAAAATTATCAAAGTTACAAGCCTGCATTAGGAAAATGTAATGTAGGTTCATAAATCTGTTGTTTTGCAATATGTGTACACCAGATTTTCAACATTGCTTGTTATGACCCTGCCACATGAAGAAGGGCAGAGCAAATGTTCAGCTTTTGCCCTAAAGGTTATTTCTTGCAGGTGCTGCAAAATCAACTTTTGGGATGTAAAAACATTTTGGGCCAGAGTTGAAAAAGGCCAGTTGTCACAATAATGAGGTGCTATAAAGAAATGGATATGTTGTAAATTTAGGGTCAAAATATTGAAAATTACCAAAATTTTGAGCCTGATTCACAAACTCCAATGTAGGCTCATAACTTTGTTGTATTCATATTTTTACACCAGATGTTCATCAAATATTCGCCATAGCCTTCTTATGACACCACCTCAGAACAAGGGTAGAAAAAATGTTCAACTTCTGCCTGAGAGGTGATTATGTGCAGGTTCTGTGAAATCACCTTTGGGGATGTAAAAAAAACATTTTGGACAGGATTTGAAAAATGACAGCTATCACATTCATGAGATGCTGTAAAGATATGGCTGTATTGTAAATTTGGGGTAAAAAAATTTAAAATGACCGAAGTTATGAGGATGCATTTGCAAAATTCAATGCAGGCTCATAATTTTGTTATTTTTTAATATTTTTACACCACATTTTCAACATACCCTTTTTCTGACCCCACCTCATGAACAAGAACAAAAATGTTTTAAAGTCCTACCTGAAAGGAGGTTTCATGCAGGAACCATGAAAACACCTTCCAGGACAGATGTGACTTATGACAGCTCAATTGTTCATGAGGTGAGGTCCCAAGAAAGGCATGTTCAAAATGTGGGTAAAACAATATGAAAAAGTGGCCAAGTTATGCCAGTAAATTTGTCTAGTGCACTTACATGGTCAACAAAAACTAAATAAAAATAAATAAATAAAATTCAAAACACCATTTAAATACATTGAATTGCATACTTGTTTGGTCAGTTTGCTGTCCTGCTTTGAAGAGTGAAGACATGTCTATAGTCCAAAGAGAATTATGGCACTGTACCCCCAATGGGTAAGTAAGGGCTTGGGGGGTAAGGATGCTGAGTGGGAGGGTCAGGTGGGGGGAGTGCAATGGCCACAAAATATATTGATGGATTTGTTTGTTTTTTTATAGGATTTAAAAAAAATAAAAATAAAACAGAGGATTCCTGCATTGGGGGATTGGGCACCCAACAGTGCCACTGTTACATTTCTGGTGGGGGGGAGAGTGGGGTGATGGGTGCTTAGAGGAAGGGTCGTGTGGGGAGGAATGATAAAAAATAAATAAATAAATAACCTCGGCAAGTTATGCCAGTAAGTTCAAAACACCATTGAAATACATTGAATTGCATATCTGTTTGTTCACTTTGTGGCCTGGCATTAAACAGTGAAGACGTGTCTGAGGGCCAGAGAAGATTATAGTGTTGGACCCCCTATGGGTGAATAAGGGCTTGGGGTGCAGAGTGGTGGGTACTAAGTGGAAGGGTTGGGTGGGGGGAGTGCAACGGCTGCAAAATACATTGATGGATGTTTTTTATTCACAGGATAAAACATGGAGGATTCCTGCACAGGGAGATTGGCCTCCCCCAATGCTACTGTTACATTTCTTGGGGGGGAGTGGGATTGTTGGTGCAAAGATGGAGGAAGAGACAGGTGGGGGGGAGGAAAGTAAAAAAAAAAAATAACTGCACATGAGGGACATTAGATGAGGGGGACTTGGCAGTCAGAGTAGTTGTGATTTAGACATTGGGGGATTGGGCACCCCAGTGTCACTGTTATATTTCTTGGGGGTGATGAGAGGGAGGGTTGGGTGGGGGTTACATATTTCAGCAGTCATAGACCACTGACACTGAGGCAATTTGTTTTTGTCACTCCAACATTTTGTGCATTTTCAAGGAATGCAGGGGTCCTTTTCTCAAAGCAAGAGGTCTGCCCACTGCAGCCCTAAAAATGCAGAGTGAGCAAGACATAATGTTAGAGTTTTTAAAATCTCTAATCAGATGTTTTCTGGGTCTGCTGTTCTCCAGGGACATCTTCTGTGGCTATAACTTAGCCCAGGGAGGACAGCAGGACCAGCAAAAAAATAAAAAAAATAAAGGCTCTGAACTTATATAAACTTTAACAAGCACTGTAAGTTGTTGAATCTCTCACTGCTGCAGTTCTGCTCTGATGACAGCTGCATGAGATTCTGGAATGTGTAGTAACAGGAGATGTGAGCCTAGAAATAAACAATATTAGATATAATCTATTATACTTCAGTAAACAGAAAGCAATCCAAAATGTTTTTGCACACAAAGTTCACACTGGGATGAGCCCCACACTTGTGTGTAGGGCCCTTGGTGCTGACTGTTCCCCTTAAATGTGACCTCTGCTCTACATAGTTCTGGCTCTTTTCTTTCCCCCGTGTAAATTCTGCACAGGAAAGATTTCCACCAACCCCTTCCTCTGCCAAAACACATGGCAGAATCATAGAAGTCCTGCAATCCCCTTTTCTCTACTGAACAGCATCCATTTTAACACTGATGAGTCTACTTTTTTCAGTTTTTTTGTCCGTGTCTGACCATTACTAAATCCTTATCCATAACCTGGAAGCAAAAACAGCAAAACAACTGATACTGACCTGAACAACCGTAGCCTGCATTGTGAGTAGTACCCCCACCTCGATACAGTACTATTGGTATCTGATGGGCTGGCATGATACACTACTCATATAATATTTCACTTTAGTTGCTTCTTACTGGATTGCTGGTTTTAGGAATGACTGGACACCATAAGTAACTTCCAACAGCTCTGAGGTTTATTCAACAAACATACATTAGATAGATCAGCAGGCCTCAGCAGAACCACACCACAATCTGCTCGTGCACTTTCTAAAACCCAGTTTCCACACAAGACATACCATTAGCCCAAAACTGCAGGGGGATACAGACTAAACTATTCTACACTGTTACTAGGGTAAGTTACCATATACTACATCTCCCCTTCTAGTAAAAGAAAGCAATTACCTTAATTTTGGTTTGCTTATCTAAGACAAATAATTACCAAGCACTATTAACATAATGGTTGAGTCTTACTTTGTGATGAGTTAGGGTCTAAAGTCACTGGTACTGAGCTCTGTTGAAATAAATCTTTACCACTGACTTAAGTCATAATAAAATCTCTGAACCTCTCAGGAACTTTAAGCAGATGCCCTCTTCTGGTCATTCGAGTAGGCTGCACACTGGGTACAGCCTCAGGACTTTCTGGCAAAGTGTAATTGAAAACAACAGGTTCCATCTCAGGTTGCTCATACTCTTGACAAGTGTCCTGTTCCTGGCTGTTGACCCTGGAGTCCACTGTTTGTAACAATACGGATTCAGTTGACTCACCTGCCTGTTGCTCTTCAGCCTCCAAAGCAACTGTTCAGTCTCTCCTCAGGTGTCTCTTGTTCCTGTGGTATCGCTGTCCTGCAGGTGTAATCACACTATAGGATCTTGGCTCATCACGGATTCTTTCCACTGTAGCAGGATGCCACCAACTAGAAGTCTCTATGCATACCCTTCCCCCTTCTCTGAATGGAGTAAGTGGAGCTGCATTCCTGTCATAATACATTTTCGGTCTTTCTGTAGTCTTTTCAGACATTTATGTGCATACTTTGGTATTTCAGGTCACAGTGCCCTTGCACTTGCAGGTAATGTTGTCCTCAACATTCTGCCCATTAACAACTGAGAAGGTATACAGTTCAGTCCTGTGACTGGTGTATTTCTAAGACTGAGCAATGCGAGATGTGGATCGATCTGACCTTGCATAGACTTCAGAAAGATCCTTTTTACTGCCTGGATCATTCTTTCAACTAAACCATTAGATTGTGGGTATCCTGAGCTGGAATGAGTCATTCTGAATTCCCACAACTTTGCAAATTGCTTCATTCCATGGCTTGCAAATAGTACATGATCCACTACCACTTCTTTTGGAATTCCATGTCTTGCAAATACAGCTTTCAATTTTGCAATAACTACAGCTGCTGTCTTGTCAGGCACTCTGAGAACCTCAGGGTATTTTGGAAAACAGTCCACTACAATTAAGTAGGAGTGTCCCCTAAAGTCAAAAATGTCTGCACCAAGCTTTAACCATGGCATGTCAGGTATTTCATGTGGACACATTAGCTCCTTATGGTTGCTGGGTAAGAGTTCCTGGCAAGGCCCACATGCTTCAATCATCATTTCGACTTCTCGATTCATGCCTGGCCAATACATGTGTCTGGCTTGTGCCTTCGATCTTTGTATTCCTTGATGTGCAGCGTGAAGTCCTTGTAGCATATCTGTTCTCAGCTCTTTGGGTATGTTGATTCTTTTACCCACCATTATGAGATCATTTTCTATTTATATATTGTGTCTCATGGGCCAATAGCACTGAAGTTTGATGCTGACTTGTTTTTTCCTGTTAGGCCATCCTTTGAGGTGCATTTCTTTAAACAACTGTAAATCACTGTCCCTCTGTGTGACCTGTTTTAGCCCCTCTAACATGCTGTCAGGCAGTGTCTCTGTTGCTTGGATTGAGTATATGACCTTTTCACTACTTAGATCAATGTCTCCATCTGCTGGTTTTCTTGGTACTGCCCTGGGCAGAGTGTCTGCAATCAGAATATCTTTGCCTGGAGTATACATTACCTGTATGTCATATTTCTGTATCTGTAACAGCATCCGCTGCAATATTGCTGAAGCCTTTCCAATTGGTTTGTTCAGTATGGACTGTAGTGGCGTGTGATCTGATTGTACTTTCACTGACCTTCCATAAACATACTGATGAAATTTCTGTAGACAAAACACAATCGCTAGCAACTCTTTTTCTATTTGTGCATAGTTTCTTTCAGCACTGGATAATGACCTAGATGCATAAGCTATTGATCTGTTTCTTTGTAGTAGACAAGCACCTAGTTCGTCCTTAGATGCATCTGCTTGGATTTCAATGTCCTCTTTTGGATCAAAGAATTTTAATACTGGTGCACAAGAAATAGTCTCTTTCAGCTTTTGTAAGGATTCTTCCTGTGCTGGCTGCCACTGCCACATAACATCTTTTTTGAGTAGCTGATTAGTGATGCAGTGAGATTTGCTTCATAATGTACTGTGCCAAGTATTGAGTCATTCCTAACAGTCTCTGTTTTGCTTTTTTATCTTTGGGAGGGGGCATCTCGGCTATTGCTTCTGCTTTGGCTTCATCAGGCTGTAGCCCATTTTCAGTTATGATGTGCCTCATGCATTTCACCTCACTCACCAAATACTGTATTTTGTCACTATTGAACTTAACATTGAGTTCCACTGCTCTGTCCATCACTTTTCTCAGAATATTGTCATGCTCTTCCTTGGTAGCTGCAGCTATAAGCATGTCATCAGCTATTACAAAAACACCTGGTATGTCCCTGAAGTGTTCAGCATTTCTCTGCTGGAATACTTCACCTGCAATCGTATACCAAGTGAGTTCAGGAAATCTGTACCTTCCCCACGGACTGTTGAATGTACATAGATCTGCAGATTCGTCATCTAATTTGATCTGCCAGTACCCATCTTTTTCATCTAGAATTGTAAAAGCGTTCTACCTGCAAGCTTACTCTGAATATCCTCCAACGTATGGATGGAGAAGTGATGTCTTCTGATAGCTTTATTTAAGTCTCTAGAGTCCAAACACACCCTGATCTCACCATTTTTCTTTTCGGTAATTACAAGGCTATTTACCCATGTTGTAGGTTTTCTTACCTTGCTAATCACCCCAATTTGCTCCAGTTGTTCCAGTGTCTGTTTTAGTCGGTCCATGATTGCATATGGGACTTTCCTGCACCCATGTATCACAGGAGTAACATTTGGGTCAGTATGTATGTGGTAAACTCCTGGGAATTCTCGTAGGCCTTCGAACATTGATTTATAGTGTGCAAGAAGTTCCTCTTTTGTGCTTGGTGGCTTGGTTTTAAGCACCTTTACTTTGTGAATCAGATCCAGAATGATACATGCCTGTAGACCCAGTAGGGAAGCTCCTGATGTATTAGTGACATAAAACTGAAGATTGGCCTCTCTGTCTTGTGTCTTACACTTTAGCGTCACTTCCCCTTCAGGATTAATTTGTGCTCCTCTATATGCCATTAGGATAGTACTGGTTGGCTTGATTTGTACCTTGCATGGAAACTGCGAAATCACTTCTTTAGTCAGTATATTGGCTTCAGCTCCAGTGTCCAACTTGAACTTAACTGGCTGTCCCATTATCTTCAAGGTAGTGTACCACCCTTCATCTGGTACTTGTATCCGCACCATTTCTTGTTTTCTTTTTACAGCACCCACAACTAGTGCTTCTACCCCTTTGGTCATTTTCTCATGAGGTTTGTTGGACTTTTTGGACCTGCACATTTTTGCATAATGGTTGAGGCCACCACATTTACGACATTCTTGTCCATATGCTGGACAAGTCTTTGGCACATGTCCCTTGCCACACCTCCCACACGTGTTTGATTTTTGTGCACGTGTCTCACGTGTTAGTAGCTGGTGGTCTGGTTTTTGGCCTGTTTTACCATCCTGCCTCAATTTATGTTCTACAGCATGGATGAACTTATCAGCAGTCCCTCGTGACATCGCTCTTGCCTGTGCCCTTGTTACCTCTTTGGCTCAGCATATGTTCACTGCTTTGGCCATCGTGAGGTCTGGGGATTCCAGTAGCTTTTCTCGGAGCCTGTCATCGGTAACATTGAAGACAATTTTATCTCGAATCAAAAAATCCTCAGTCTCTTTATACTCACAATTCCGAGCTTTTTGCCTGAGCTCTGTAATAGACTTGTCTATACCCGAGTGCTCATTGAACTGATGGACCCAAAACTGATGCCTCTCAAACACAGAGTTTTTTCTTGGTTCACAATAATTCTTAAATGCTTCCATAACCTCAGCTACTTTTTTAGCTTGTGGGTCAGCATATGTTATATTGAGTGTATTGTACACCTTGAGGGCCTCATCTCCGATCTTGTGCAGCAGGACTGCAATTTTCATTTCCTCTGACTTATCATCTAATCCCATGGCTGTGATATACAGACTTAATCTCTGTGCCCACCTTCTCCAGTTTTCTGCAAGATTTCCGGTCAAAAATAGTGGTGGAGGTGGCTTAAATTGCTCCATACTGCCAAAAATACTTTGTTATACAGTCTTTTAGTAAGCTTTATGTACTCACAAATACTGTCTTTTGTTTCTTTTCTTGGAAGCACAAACTTTTCTTTCTTGCAACTGCAGCACTGCAAGTTCACTTCTGACATCATATATTTCACTTTAGTTGCTTCTTACTGGATTGCTGGTTTTAGGAATGAGTGGACACCATAAGTAACTTCTAACAGCTCTGAGGTTTATTCAACAAACATGCATTAGATAGATCAGCAGGCCTCAGCAGAACCACACTACAATCTGCTTGTGCACTTTCTAAAACCCAGTTTCAACCCAAGACATACAATTAGCCCAAAACTGCAGGGGGATGTGGACTAAACCATTCTACACTGTTATTAGGGTAAGTTACCATATACTACAACTCAGAAGCTGATGCTTAGCCCTTCATTTGTCGTGCAACTAATGAGTGCATAGATCCAAATCCATGACTGTTTTATGTTAAAATTGCCAACAATATCATAAATTGCTTTCAAAAACATGTTGATGACCAATAATATGTGTAACAAATAATAATACCTGTAATAACAATTAGTTACTCTGAGGGTTATGTTAATACCCCTTTAATCACACCCACAGGCAATGACTAACAAAACATTAACATAACCTCCACTATACCATACTGCCTAAATGTTTTTTTCTGTTAAGATGGCAATGCAAACACCTATGCTGTATTGGTTTGTAGTTTTAACACATTTGAAGGAAGTAGATAGCTAACTTCCTGTAACACAGCTACAGAATCTTCAATTACAGCTTTTTTCTTATAACTGCTTTGAGCTATATATGGTATATATTTATATTTTATAAGGACGTGGTAGTTCTGCTATAATTAGGGTTGAAGAGGGTGTTTAATGTTAAACCCCAAACTTTGCACCTTGATAGCTTTGCCCAGTTCAACAGAATTGCATGACATTTTGCATGAGTGGTCTAGGGGCAACTTCTCTTATTCTGGTAAGTTTCATGACAGTCAGATGTCCAAATTCTAACATCTGGATAGTGAAAAAAGAGGAAAGATCAGGGGTATGGGACTGTTTTTGCTCTCACCTATAGCTCAGATGATAAGGCATTTTGTTGTGAAATTTTCGAGGAGCTTGCCTTAGAATGATGTCATTTTTTGTTAAGTGAAAAAATATTAATCTGTCCACAAGTTAAAAGGATTTAGAATTCCAGTCCTGAGCATGTTCAATAGGGTCATTCATTTATATGTCTGATGTGAAAAAAGAGTTTCCAGCCCTTGACAGAAGAATTTTCTTTCATGGGCCAAGATTCTTCCTTCGTGAGCCAAAATTCTTCCACCGTATAGCAGCCATCTTGCTTTTGATTTTAAGAAAATGTCAAAAACCCATGAAAATTATGTATTTTCCAAAAAAGAAACACATGAACCTGGGCGAACAGGACCCATTAAGCCAGAGTCCAGTGTTAGTTTTTTTTTTTTTTTTTTTTAAATATGCCTGAAAACATTATATCTGCCCTGGGCACTTGAAAATATTGGGTGCCCAGCTTAGCTAGAGGACCCATTCAATGGCATGCTCAGTATGAGAACAGCTGGACTTTCTTGAACTCTTAAGCCACAGCCAGAGTCCTGCTGCCAGCTTCAGTTGAAGCAGTAAGCCAGTGATCCCCTGCTCTGTCTGTCTGCCTGTGGCTTATATTACTATCCTCCCCTCCAGGCTGCCCACCCCTTTTCTATATTTAATGTTACCTTTTAGTAAGCAAACCAGAGTGTCCACCCCTAGTGCCACTTCTCTTCACCCCTTCCCTCCAAGTCACCCACCCTTGTTCCCATTAAAAACATGATGGTACCAAGGTACCCACCCCAGTCCTGCTGAATAGTAGCCCAACACTGAGGTGCCCCAATCCCCAGTGTCAAGTCTCCTAAAATAAAGACAACCATCCCTTGCTGATTTGTTTACCTGTAAAAAGGAAAATTATCTCTCAAATCTGACCCCACACACACCCAACCCACCCCACCCTGATCTCCCATTCATCACCAACCTCCACACACACACACACACACACACTCACTCACCTGAACAAGTCCCATGACATAGATCTAGAGGAGGCATTCACCTGATCTCTCCGTATGAGAACAGCAGAACTTGTCTGAGCTCTGAAGCTTCAGCTGGAGTCGTGCTGCTGGCTTCAGTTGAAGCAGTGAAATGGCGATCCCTTGCTCTCTCTTCTTTGTCTCTGTTTTGGTCTCCGTCTATCTCTGTCTCCATCTATGTCTCTCTTACTGTCTCTCTTTAATCTAATATTAATAGTGGACAGGGGTGCCCACCCTCATACTGCTTTTTTCTCCCTTCTTCCTTTAGGTCGTCTGCTCCCTTTCCCATATTTAATGTTACCTTTTTAAAAGTGGACCAAGTTGCCCACCCCCCGGTACCACTTCTCTTCACCCTGTCCCCTTCAGGTCACTCACCCTCCTTCCCAAGATACATATTGTGGAACTGGGGTTCTTATACCTGGGTACCACCGAACAGTAGTCCAGTGCTGGGGTGCCCAATCTCCAGTGTCAAGTCCCCTGAAATAAAGAGAACCATCCCTTGTGTTTTTTAACCTGTAAAAAAGAAAATGGTCCCTCATCAATGGGACTCACACACACACACACACACCCCACACACCTCACCCTGACCTCCCACTCAGTGCCCACCACCCTACACCCCCCAACATATACCCTCACTCACCTGAACATTTCCCATCACATACAGTGAAGCCCACCAGGATGAAGCGCAGTGTTACAGGTTTAGTGCATGACAAAACAGATCACGTCCCATTGAAACTGCATTGTTTGCTGCAGTAACTCTACTGCAGAATTATGCAGTGCTGCACTTCATCCTGGTAGACTTCACTGCAGATCCAGTCTCTGTTCTAAGACACATCTTGCTGCAGGAACTGGCGACTGCAATATGAGAAAATAAGGTAAGTCTGGTTTAATGTATTTTAATGGGGTTTGAGTTTGTTATCATAACGTTGTCATTTTTAAATACTTTTATACCAAATTTCCACATGACCTTTTTTAAACACCATCTCATGTCCAAGGGCTGTGGAATTAGACAAATCAGGCCTGAAAGGCAATTTCATGGTTGCTTTGTGAAATCACCATTCAAGTAGGATTTGAAAAATGTTCACCTCCTTGTTCATGAAGTAGAGTCATAAGAATGCTGTGCTGAATATTTGTGGTCAAAATATTAAAAAAAAAAAACAAGTTCATAAGCATACATTTACATTTTTCTATGCTTGTTCATAACTTTGGTCATTTGCTATTTTTTTTTTCAAATATGTTTATTGTGATTTTTAAAAAGACACATAAAACAAGTCAACCACAGACATACAAACATCAATATGCTTTCTATGTTGAGACCCATCATAACAGAACAATCCAAGCTCATCCACTTCAATTACTGTTGTATTGAACCACTCCTTTTGTTCCTAGGTTCATAGTATGGTTTATAAGTTCAAACAGGGAGTTGCCCTTGAAGAACTTGTTATACTAGAGTTCCACATCATGGCACAAACTGAGTACTTTTGATGAGATTTGGAGCACCCAACACCTCCAACATAATTCAAATTTAGAATACTTGTCACTAAACTCGGCTGTAATCTTTTCCATAATATATATCAGCATTTCTCTTCATGTTGATATGCTAGGGGGGGAGTTAATGCCAGTCACTGTTTGGTAATTGCCTTATTAGCAACCACTATAGTAATATTAAATAATTTCCAGGATGTTAACTGTCTACATTGCTCAGGGGCATTAAGAAATGAAATCATATGACTGGTAAGTCACAAATTCTCCCAAAAGGACTTCCGGTGATGTCAGCGTACTGAGGGCTGCCTAGCTCTATGGCTCCCATCCTGACACGACAAAAATCTAGAGCCATCAAGGACAAAACTGATGCCTTCCCAGCCAAAGCTACCAGAATGAAGGCCCGGAAGACCCCAACATACTCCCATGCAGAAACTTAGATACTTACTGCAAGCAGAACAGGAAGATGCTGTGGAGGGCTGAGCAGAAGTGGACAGCTCCCAACTATCAGCGCAGCATGGTGCAGGCCTACTGGCAGAACTCATTAGAACTATAACGCAAAGGTGCAAACAGTCCAAAGCATCGACCAAAAACTATCGGACCTCCGCACAGACTTAAATCGTATTGACCACAGGATGGAGCAACTGGAACTCTGTCTCACTCAAACAATAGAGCAGACTGACAGGCACAACTGACTTCTGTTATACCTTCTAGCCAGGGACAGAGAGCTGACTCAGCACGTAGATGATCTGGAGGGTAGGTCCTGGCATTAGACCATCAGAATTTATGGAGACCTGAAGGGCGCAGAGGACAAGCATAAGGATACTGAAGCTTTCTTAACGGTTTTACTTTGAGACCTCCTGTCCCTTCCGGAAGACCTCGATATCTCAATGGATCGAGCCCACCGATCCCTGGCACCTAAGCCTTGCAACCCTAATGCTAGGCCAAGGCCCCTGATCTTACACTTTACCCTGTACAAATTGAAGGAGGAGGTACTGAGACATGCTTGGAAGCAGAGACGCCTAACCTCACAGGGTCAAAGAATTACTCTCGACAATGACTACACTACCTCAGTTCTAGAAGTGAGAAGAGTTCTCTGACCAATAGTAAAACTCTTGAAGGTCAAATTCATCAAGGCCCAGGTTCTCTTCCTTGCCCCGCTAAAAGTGTCCACAGATAAAAGGGTGAAAATATTCCCAGATTTACTTGCTGCATCTTACTACTTAGAGACTCTCTCTCTATCCCTACCCCATCACAGAACAAGGAAAAATTGGAGAAAGACCTGCTGGCATCTGCGTGGTGGGTAGCTCAGAAAGGGGTGACTCTCCCAGGCTCTGTGAAATAGGTACCTTTGTCCTATTTACATTCAGACATCTCAACACTGTTATGAAGATATGGCGATATCTCCAGAATCAATAAACAGGTGCAGCACCTAAGGGAAGACCCTGACTCCAGCCAATCGGAAGCAGTGAGCACCTGAGCTGAAAGATCGATGAGGTCGGTACTTTCTTTCTTTGGTCTTTCCCTGACTACGAATTTCCCGGATCCTGCCTGCTGATCTCCCCTCCCAAGTAGCTGATTGCCAAACTTTTCTCTGTTTTCCTTTTTGCTCCATGCTGGTCCCCCTGAAGCGCACTTTTTGGATCTTGGACTGGTCGGTGAAGTTGTTGAGTGGAGCAGCCGTTCCGTGGAAGTTTTTGTTCGAATAGTTCAAAATAAACTTCTCCTGGTTCACCCGATAAGGATAGGCCATGTGGCCCAGACGTTTGTGGGAGGGGGGGAGCGGGCTTTAATGGGGAAGAGACTGCTATGTGGTGCCTCCCCACCTGGGGAGGGGAAGGGGGTACATTTGAATCAAAGGGAGGGAGGGTTAGTGTTTGATGAACATGGTAGGGAATGTCGGAGGGCTGAAACCTGAATGTGGGATGCCCCCTCCAGCTATTCACAGCAACCTTGGGGTTGCCCTGAGCGATACATGTCCTGCACAGGTGTCCAATGTCGGGATGGGGACCTTGGGTAGGGTGGTGGGATGGGTATATCATATCTTTCTTTGGGAAATTACAGGGTGCAACTATAAAAACACCTTCAAGCCTTAGAGTACATCACTAACCTGTCATATATTGGTAGCAGACCTTTGGGGGGGAGGGAGATGCATAATTCTAAGTATTATAAATGGCTTTGCATTTTTCTTATCACTTAAATTTCATTCAGGAAGTCGCAGGGGGGTGGAACATGGGCAATGCTGGCCAGTATGGCTACTGACGTCATGGGGCTATGCCCTAAAAAGGGGAATATCTCTTGGGCTATTAGGGTGTCTCTCACTTTTCCTGAGCTCCCTATCTTTAACTATAGATGCTAATGCCCATAAGCTGGGCTTGTCCCATCTTAGCCTAGGAAGTCACCATTATTTCATTGCCTCGAGTGTAGACCCGGGCCAAACTACCCTCGAAGCATTGAAATCCTACTGTCTACATGGATTGAATGACAGTGAAACAGGTTACAGTTATTCGGTTACAACGTATAGTGTTTAGTTTCCAGTTTGCAGTTGTTAGTTCTATGGGTAGTAATTGTATAGTTATGCAAACTAATATCGGACTTATGTTGGGAAACTGTTGTAAGCACAGAAAGGTAAAATGGTATAGTACAACTCTCAAAAATCTCTAATCAGCTTTCAAAACTTCTGTCATTTAATATAAATGGGAGCACTAACCCGATAAAGAGAAAGAAGTTATTAAGACACTTGTTATTTCAAAATTGTGAAATTAACTTCCTTCAGGAAACACACCTAACTCCATCAGAAGTGTTGAAATTGAGAACCAGGAACTTACCTCAGGTATTCCACTCCTCTCTTCAGAATGGTAGGAAGAGAGACATTGCAGTTTTACTTGCAGCCTCCTTCCCATCCGAGGTGCAGGAAGTGGTGGAAGACCCGAGCGCCAGATACATTATAGTCATCCACAGGGTCCACAATACTCTGATCACACTAGCCAATGTCTATGCCCCCCCAGGCTCACCGATCTCTTTTTATTCCTCCCTTATACAATTGATAGCAGAAAAAGCAAAAGGTACTTTGATTATGGAAGGGGACTGGAACTTAATTTTTAATAGGGCCCTTGACACCACCTCCCAGATATCAAATCCTGAATTTAGAAAAGCATGCTCTGTTAAAAAAAATTCTGGAGCAGGTAGGGTCAAAGGACATTTGAAGGGAGAGGTACCCTAGGACAAGGGAATATACTTATTATTCCCCTAGGTTCAAGATTTTTTCCAGGTTGGATACTTTCTTTATCTTCTTGCAGGATCTGGCCAGGTTTTCTGCCATGTGGGTAGGAACATGTATACTATCGGATCACAACCCGACATTTCTTGAAATAGACCTTAATCTCCCTATAAAGAAAACACATTGGAGATTAAACTGTTATTTGTTAGTTGTTTAACCAGGACTAGCACACTAAGCTCAAAGCTTTTTTACAGGTGCAATATGGGAGCAGAGGGAAGTTAAGTGACTTGCTTAGGGACACACAATCTGCAAGTGGAAGCTGTGGGATTCAAACCCAGTTCTGGTCTGCTGGATGTCACCAGTTTTGCAGCTCAGAGCCTTAAATGACTGCCCTAAACTGCTCTCACCTTTGAGACAAGGATACAGTCACAGAAATTAAACAGCATATCACCAGAACCTTGGAGGAGAACTTTACGGAAGGAACTACCTCGCAGATTATATGGGATACTATCAAGGCCTCGGTCAGGGAAACTTATTGCCACTGCTAAAAAAAGGGCTAGTAAACAGAGGCAGCAAAAGCTCTTGACACACATCAAGCATTTAGAGGAGGCACAAAAGCTTAAATGGGATAAGTTTAGGGACCAGGAACTTAAAACAAATAGGAGAGACCTAGGGGAACTCTAAAAAGCCGAAGTGGCGAGGACCCTCTTTCTTCTGAAGCAGAAGTTTTATGAAGGAGGACCTCAGGGAACCAAATTACTAGCTTTTAGGCTCAGGTAACATCAGGCTAAGAACACTATTGCTAAAATAACTTCCCCAACTACTGGTAAATCGGTCACTAGGCTAAGTAAGATTTCTGAAGCTTTTGTTTCATATTTCTCGAACCTATATCAAGCTCTTGGGGACACAACCCTTGCCGAGATGGAAAGATTTTTGACATCTCTTTCACTGCCCACTCTCTCTCAGGAAGCGGACCAGTCCTTAATCAGACCAATTACACACACTGAAATTCTAAACACAATTAAAGATTTAAAAACGGGTAAGTGTCCTGGACCAGACGGTTTCAGTGCCGAGTTCTATAAAACATTCAAGAGGGAGGTAGTTCCCCTCCTTTCGGAGGTATTTACCACCACCTGGAGAGATGGAATCCCTGTCCCACCCTCCTGGCAATATGCCACTATTTCTCTGATTCACAAGGAATATGAAGACCCATCCCGTTGTGAATCTTATAGGCCCATTTCACTACTTAATTCAGATTACAACATTTTTACTTCAATTATAGCATCCCATTTAAACCTTCTTCTGCCAGACCTGATCAACCTAGATCAGACGGGATTTGTTTCTGGGCATCAGGCCTCGGATAGTGTCTGGACCAGTCTGAACACCATTGGCTCCATTCACCAATCTTGAACACCTGCATGTTTCATGAGCTTGGACATGGAGAAAGCCTTTGATAAGGTATCTTGGAGCTTTCTAATTCTAGTACTTGAGATTATGGCTTTTCTGCTCCCATTCATAGACAGCATAAAATCACTGTACACTGGCCCACAGGTCAACGTTCAGGTGAATGGGAGCTTAGAGAGATTTAGACTGAGTAAAGGTACCAGAGAGGGCTGTCTCCTTCTCCCCTGTTATTTGCACAGTATATTGAGCCGCTGGCTGAAACCATCCACCAGTTGGGAACTATTCGAGGAATTGAAGTGGGAGGACTGGAGAGAAGAGTCTCTCTTTATGTGGATGACGTGCTTCTATCCCTTTCAGACACAGTACTGTCCATCCCTAGGGTGTGGTCGGTGCTGGAGGAATTTGGGAGGCACGCAGGATACTCGCTCAATAAAACCAAGACAGAAGTGCTTACCTTCTACTATACTCCATCCCAGACAATCTTAAATGCCCTTCCTTTGAGACAGAAGGCTGAGAAGATGAAATATTTAGGTACGCTTATCACTCAACACCCTTACCAGATTTTGAGGCTAATTATACTCCCCTAATAGATCAAATCAAGAAAGATTTTGAGAAATGGACCCTAATAAACCTCCCAATGTACTCTAGGATACAAATAATAATAATGAATGTCCTCCCTAAGTTCCTCTATCTGTTTCAGTGCCTACCCCTACATATACATAAATCCCACTTTTGTATTTGGCACAAACTAATATCCAAACTCATCTGGAATAACAAAAGGCCTAGGATTAATTTACGGGTGCTCCAAGCACACAGAAGTAGAGGGGACAGGTCATTGCCTGACTTAGAGGACAATTACCTAGCAGCACAATTAAAGGTGGCACTGTGCTGGTCCATCTCATCATACTCATCGAACTGGAAGACAGTAGAACTGGGAGAGGCAGAGGGAGAGGTCCCCTTAGATATACAAGCACTGACACCTAGAAGCTGGACATGGGCACCCTCCCACCCATTGGCCCCTTCTTAGAATAGCCTGGGCCCCAGGGCTCCTTCCAGTGCACTTAGATCACAACTTTAAGACTTGGGAGAGATTGGGCCTAACTTACCTTGGTCAGTTTATTCAGGGAAAACAAGTTGTAGACTTAGCTACTCTTAGGGACACCTATGCACTTGGAGAGGTGGATCATTATAGATTCTTACAAGTAAGAACATATATAACCCGATGTCAGGGTTTGGATCATAGCTCTGCCAGGGCAGCTTCCTTCCTTGACTGCCTTCAGGCAATTTTATCAAGACAAATACAAAAGGGGCTCATATCAATAATTTATAAAACATTATCAGGTTTAAAAAAGGACCCCGGGAGAGAATTAAGGCTAGGTGGCTGGAGGAGGGTGGGCATGACCTAGAGGAGAGGGACTGGGTTAGGACCTTCTATGTCACCACTAAAACCACAGGTTCCTCCTACTGGCAGAAGTTTGAGTGAAGGGTAAAAGTATGTTTTTTCCTTACCCTTGTGGCTCTCAACAAAAGAGACTCCACCCAGGCCTCGGAGTGTTGGAGGCAATGTAGTGAGGGGAGGGCAACGTGGCTACATATTTTTTGGAACTGCCTGAAGTTGGGGGCCTTTTGGGGGAGGGTACAGGCTGCCTTGACAGATATTTTTTCATTGGACCAACTTTTAAGTTGGCCAAACATGGTTCTGGGTATACCTCCCAGAGATCTCGGGGGGCCTGACGCCATTTACCTATGGGCAATACTACTAGTGGCAGCACATACAACCATAACCCGCTCTTGGTTGAGGCCTGACCCACCTACACTTGAGGCTTGATACAAGATAATACTTGAGATCTCTGAGCTTGAGAAGTTAAGCTTTAAAATTAATCACAAAACACACATTTATACAAGAAGATGGACAAGGTGGCTTCTCTGGTGTGAAACACATCCAGAATTAACTCTCTGAGTGAGGGTTGAGAGGAGGATGGGCCTGGTCAGGGAGAGGGTGTGTGGGGAGGGAGGGTGAGGCCCTGGATTGAGCTATTTTGGTTTAAGTGACAAGATTGCCTATTGTAATGAAATTACTATAATATGGACATATTGATAAAACTGTACTGTGCTGATTTAAAGTAAAATACGTTCGGGAAGAATAACTAATTAACTATGTTTTGGTTGTAAAAATAGACCTGAAAATTAATGAGTTTGATGAATATTAATGTACATGTACCCATTTGTTGTAAATAAACTTGAGTTAAAAAAAAAAAAATTTCTCCCAAAAGAGCTTCTGTAATTCTTGCTGTAGAGCCACAAAAAGGGGCTGCAGAGCTGAGCATGATCAGAAAATGCAGCCATGCATTACCCTCGACTCCACATGACCCCAAATTTTCAACATAGCCATTTTTTCACACCACCTCATGAATGTGACAGACTTTTTTCAAATCCTGACAAAAATGTGTTTTTGTACCTGTGGCATGGAATGACATTTAATGGGATTCAAAACTTTTCACCTACCAGATTCATGATTTGGGGTCATAAAAAGTCAATGCTGAAAATTTGGCGTAAAAAAATACAGTAAAGTGCATAGTTAGGAGTGAATATATTTCAGCGTGCTGAATGTTATTGTTTGATCAAGCTCCCCTGAGCTAGACTATGTGCCTAAACTGCAATATAACTGATGTAGAACCATTGGAATTGAGCAATTGCTGCTCAACGGTGCATCTCTGAAAAAATTAAAAACAAAAATAAACATGTACTCATAACTTTGCTAATTTTCAATATTTTGACTCCTAACTTTCAACATAACCATTTTTCCACACCACTTCAAAAGTGTGACAGGTGACATTTTTAATATCCAAGATGACATCTGTTTTCACGCTTCTGGTGTGAAATTAAGTTTTGCCCAGTTTACTACAAATGCTTCAAGACATGTTATAAAAGGAGTCACAGAATGACTATGTTGAAAATTTGGGTCAGAAAACTCCATTAATGCATCCGTTAGGGTTCATAGCACAGTGACAAAGCACGGAAATGTGATGTTAGGGTTACCACCCCTGCCAACCCACCTCACCCCACCCTCCACACACCAACAGGCATCAGGGTGTGCGTTGGGGCCACTGGCCTAACTCTCACCCCATTCCTTGTGTAAACAAGCTGAGGTGGTGTGGTATAGGAGAATGGAGTGAGAGTTAGGCATGACAACCCCAACGCACACCCCTCAGTGCCTGTTTGTGTGTGGAGGGTGGGGGGGGTTGGTAGGGGTGGTAACTCTAACACCACATTTCCATGCTTTTGTTACTGTGCTATGAACCCTAACTGCTGCATCAACAGAGTTTTCTGCCATGAATTTCCCTTCTTTTTGAGAAAGTGTAATGTAAGTGGTATGTGTTAGTGGGAGCACGGGCCCTCCAGGCCTGCATTCCCTTCACGTTGTCCAATTTTTGAGTAATGGTATGTGCATGTGGCACTTTTGCATAACTATGGAGCTGTACAGCAGCCCTATAGGGCAAGGAACCATTGTAACAGTAATGTGCCAATATCTCTGGAACTGTGGCAGCTACAAAAAAATTAAAGTCTTGTTGTAATCATGATAGTGAGACATCTATGCAATATACGTTGACTGAATCTGTATCTCACATAGTTTACGAGATACAGGAAGTGAAAGCACTGCAAAGGCACTCTTGGAAACCTTGGAACATATTTTTTGCCAATATCTCCCTAACCGTAGAAAGTAGGAAAAATTCCGCTCTTGGTGTAATCTAAGATTTTCAAACTTGTATCAGCAGCTTAGTTCACCTAAAGGCGAATTAAGCTGTAGGTAGCGAAAACTCCTTATCTTGCTTCGTTTTTCAGATACGAGCGCAGAAAGGCATCATAGATGCCGCAATATTATCCTATGGGAAATTTCTCAACTTCAGAATGCTGTAACGTTGGGCCCCTTGAATGTTTTGGCACCAAACCACCAAAAGGCACATCTGTGGGATCAGGGCTTGCCACCCTGCAAAGTTCAGCCCAAAAGACCCAACTGTTCAGTTGCAGGGTGATAGCAAAGATTTGCTGTTTTTTTTAAATACTTTCACAAATCATGAAATGTTAGCAAAAAGTAGCACAAAGCTCTTGCATTTGCAAATGTATTTTGGCAGTTTCTTTTATGATTTGCAAAAGTACTTTTTCTTTGATGTTTAAAATGGCATTTCTGGGGGGTTTTACCCCCCAAAAAAGATAGGGATGGCATCCTCAGGACCCGACTAGGTAAATCCAACAGTCTGTGTTTACCTAGAGGGTCCCAAATTTAAACACCAGGCCATTTTCTCGCTCACTAACTGAAAACAAGATGGTGGCAGCATGAAAGTAAAAAGGCCATTTGCAAAAGAAAAACTGCATTTGCAAAACTTTTGTGAGACACCTTTATTTTTTCCCCATTGACTATAATGGGAAATTTGTTTTTGTGAAAAACTTTTGAATGGTTTAATAGTTCTACACCAAATCTTTAAAAGGCACATCGGTGACCCAGACTGGATCTTCCCTGAAGATTTTGGACTGAACAGACAAATCATGTGAGCTGTGTGTCCGAGCAAAGAAATGCACAAAAAGTCCTTTTTTTTTTTCATTTTTTGGTGTTTCGTAGCTCAGCAACTGTGCATCCAACTGTAACATAACTTGCCAGGTCCAGAGAGCTATGGTACCAGACCATGCATGCAAAATGTCAGGCAATGCTGTCATATGGTGGCAAAGTTATTATGGTGCAAAATTTGAGGTTTAACATTAAAGTGCTTACTTAACCCTAACTACATATATATTAGAGGCAAAAAACTCTGTTTAATGCATTCGTTAGGGTTGTTCCACAGCGACAAAAGTGAGGAAATTCGGTGTTAGGGTTGAGAGCCCCCCTTGAACCCCCCCTGCCCACACACCCAACCGGCAACGGGGTGTGCATTGGGGTTGCTGGCCCTAACTCTCACCCAATCAGATATGTGAAGAAGCAGAGGTATAGGAGAATGGGATGAGAGTTAGGACCGACAACGACAATGCGCACCCCGATGCCGGTTGGTGGTGTGGGCGGGGGGGGGCCAAGGGGGTCTTTCAACCCTAACACCGAATTTCCTCACTTTTGTCGCTGTGGAACAACCCTAACTAATGCATTAAATGGAGTTTTTTGCCTCTAATTTCCCTTCTTTTTGAGAATTGGTCTGGAAAATAGTGAATGTAATACGGCGGCGGGAAGGGTCTGCACTCTCGCCATGTGATGTCTTGTCACATAGTAACACTGTGCCCGCAAACGCAAATGGTAATACGCATGGTGATGCAAAGCAAAATGCAAAGATAAACAGTACTGTAGACACACATGGTTAAAATAATGCAAATGCAAGCGCAAATAAAAATGCAAAGAGTAGCACACATTGTGACGTAGACGGGAACAGTAAGTGAAACTGGTACGGAACCACAAGCAGAAGTGGTAAGGGTAACAGTAATGTAAGTGCATAGACTGGTTTTCCCCAAAAGCTGCATAGAGAAAGACAGTGAGTACAAAGAATGTATGCATAATAATGGGTCTCGGAGCAGAAAATGAGGAGTTGGAATACTAAATTGCTTATATCTCAGGAACCGTATGACGTAGAAAGAAAATTAAAAGTCATATGATTTATGACTTTCCTGGCTAGTTTTGTACTTAGCCCCTGCTAGGGAACTAAGCACTTTTCTGATGAAAAGTCAGTATCTCACACCTTTTCCGAGATACGGGCCCTGAAAGGCCCGGCGAAAGCTGTAATGTTATCCTATGGGGAAAAAGGAGAAGTTTGGGGTGCCATAACTTCGGCTCCCTGTAATATTTTTTCACCAAACCACCAAAAGGCACATCTGTGGTATGTTGGCTTTCTTCTCTCCAAATTTCTGCCCAAAAGACCAAACTGTTATTTCACATCAGGGCGGCAAACGCCGTGATGTTATCCTATGGGGAAAAGTGTCAAACTTGGAGTGCCATAACTTTGCTGTCTTGTAATATTTTTTCACCAAAACACTGAAAGGCACATCTGTGAGATGTTGCCTGTGTTCCCACCAAATTTCAGCCCAAAAGACCAAACCATTCTTTTGCAGCAGAGTGGCAAAGAATTGCTATCATTTTGCAATAACCTGGAAAAGTAGTGTCACAATTTGTGAAAGCTTTCGCAAAAATTTGAGACACTTTCGTGAGTGTGACATTACTTTGCAAAAGTACTTTTTCCAGAAACTTGCAAAAAATATATTTCTAGGGTGTTTAACCTCAAAATAAAGACATGCCTAGCATCCTCAGGGTCCAACTAGGTAAACACAAAAAGATTTGTGTTGCTAGAGGGTCCCAAATTTAAATGCCAAACATTTTTCTGATCACCAACTGAAAACAAAATGACAGATTTGCGACACTACTAGGGCCGTTTGCAACACTAAAAAACTGCATTTGCGACACTGTTGAACTTTTAGTTAACTTTTCCCATTGACTTATAATGGGAAATTGTTTTTTGAATAACTTTTGAACCATTTAACATTTTTTAACAAAATCTTCAAAAGGTACATCAGGGACCTCAGCCACACATTCCCTGAAGTTTGCGGACTGGTCACATAAACTGTGCGACCTGTAGAGATGAGCAAAGAATTCAAAAAAGCATAAACGTGCCCGCAGATCATGCTTAATAACTCTGCAGCTGTACATCCCAAAACAGCACGAAAGTTGGCAGATCCCAAGATGTATGATTCTTGATCATGTATTCCAAATTTCAGGCAAATCCATTGAACAGTTGCAAAGTTATTAAGGTGCAAAATTTTAGGTTTAATATGTAAATGGCTCCTCGACTCTAACTATGGTAGCACTACCGATTACCATAATATATATATATACACTTATACATACATACATATATACACACACACACACATATATACATATATATATATATATATATATATATATATATATATATATATATATATATATATATATATATATATATATATATATATATATATTTATAAACTGTTAAGAAACTTTGTGTGAAGTATCGGTCATGACCCAAGTCGATATGGTTTTTGATCTCATGCTGGTGAGGTGAGTTCAGGGGCAAGCTCAGCTGCCCAGCTGGATGTAGTGCATGTGGGGGGATGGCACTGCTATGCAGCCCCCCCAAGCCAGGGAATGAAAGCTTCAAGGTTGCCCGTACAGGCTCAGATACCATATAGTAAAGACTACTGTCCTCTTGGCATAGGACTCTGCATCTCTGCACCCTTTTATGGCAGAGGACTCTGTTCATTGGCTGATACATGGACTCTTTGTTCTGTGTGTCTGTATCAGTGGCCACATAGAAGCACAGAGACTAGAGTGCCCCACATTTCTGTAGCCCACCAGACAGCCCCTTAAATTTCTGACATCCATTGTTGCACTTCTGTAGGTGGACAGAGACTTCCCTCAGTGTAGGACCCAAAGGACCCTACAAAGTTGAATCTGTTCATGCAGATCCCTGCAGAGTCTTGGTTAATCAGTGGTCAGGTCATCTTTAGGGTTGTTAACCCTAATGCCAGTCACATTCTCTGAGTGAACAACTTCAAATGTGATCTCCTTTCTTCATTCTATCATCTGCATGAAGAAAGTTATAACAGACTTTGTTGGCATCATGTTGCAAGAAGTAGTTCTCTAGTTTTAAAGAGCGTATCACTATGAGGCACTGACCTGCAGCTCTACCTGGTGCTTCAAACAGGAGGCTACAAGCTAGTGGGGCTGGGCTGAGCAGCAGGGTTAACAACCCCAAGGAAGACCACCCACACACACAGGTTTTCCAAGACTCTGCAGACCCAAAACCCTAATTTAATTTTTTCCTTTTATTGCTTGGGGGTGGGGCAGTGGAGTTAGGATTGGAAACCCAAACAGAACATTTCCCTACATTTGTGGAATTAAGTTGAACCATAACTGGTGAATAAACAAACTTTTTTTGCCAAGAATATATATATTATAGGGATGGGTTGAGTAAGGTGTTTAATGTTAAACCTCTAACTTTGTCTCTTGACAACTTTGATGCCACTCAGTGAAACAGCCTACAAATTTGCATCCACAGTCAGGGTGGCAACGTCTCAAGACATGATCAATTTTATGTCAGCATCTTTCATAGTTTCTGAAATGCTGATTTTTGGAAACATAAACATTTTGTGCCCATTGGAAAACATGTTTTTTTGCTCTCATGAGCAGCCTAGACAGTTCATAATGTTTTCACAAAACCTTCAATGTAGAAGCAGCCTGTGCAGAGCTAGTGTCTTTTGAAGGTTTCATGAAAAGGTTTTAAACAGTTCCAGAGTTATGAGGATCTGAAGATTGGTTCTGGATAACCCTCTGACAGGAATGGTAAAAAAAAAAAAATACAGATTGTAAGTGCTTATTTTTCGTGATTTATTTGTCGTAAGGAATGATTTTCTTGTTGTGAAAAAAGAATATGGGTTGTGATGGCCACTATCTTGTTTGTTTCTTTAACTAAAAAACATTGAAAAGACATAAAAATTATGTATTCCCCCCCAAAAAAAAACCTAGATAAATGGGACCAATTTAACTAGAAGCTGGTGTTATATTTCTGAAAACTCTGTACATCTGGAGTAAGGTTCTGGGCACCTGAAATTCCTGGGTGCCCAGCTTAGTGAGAGGAGCCATTCACCTACGTTCTCAGTATGAGAACAGTGGGACATTTGTGGATTGTGAAACTGCAGTTGAAATCGTTCTGCTGGCTTCATTTGGAACAGTAAGCCAGTGATCCCCTGATCTCTTTCCAAGTGGTATCTATTGATCTATCTATCTATCTGTTCTGTCTCTCTATCCAGTTATCTATTTACTCTCTAACCCCTCCCCTTCAGGTCTCTGACTCCCCATGCTATATTATTACAGCAAACTGGGGTGCTGACCTCAGTACTGCATCCTTCAAGCCCCCCCCACCTCTGGTGCCACTTAATATCATTCTGACACTGGTATACCCAATCCCCGCTGTCATCTTCCCTGTAAAATAAAGAAAACCATCCCTCATTGACCTTTATTTTTACAGTTAAACCTGTATAATGGAAAACAGTCTCTCGCTGATCTGACCCCCCAAATAAATCCACTCACTGCACCCCAACCTCCACTTAGCACCCAACACCTAAAACCCCCCACACACCCTCACTCACCTAAACCATGTTTTAGATCTATTCTCTGATCAAAAATACATCTTGCTGCTGGAAATAGTGATTACAATATGAGGAAATAAGGTAAGTCTGGTTTAATGTATTTCAGTGAGGTTTCAACTATTATTCATATGTTTGTCATTGATATTGTTACACCAGATTTTCAATATGGGCTTTTCTGAGACCCCACCTCATGAACAAGGGCAGTGGAATTATTCAAATCTGACTGTTAGGCAATTTCGTGGTACCTGTGTAAAAATAACCTTTCAGGCAGGATTGAGGTAGGATCATAAGAGGCTATATTGGAAATTTTGGATCAAAATACTTAAAAAAACAAAGTTATGCATGTACACTGATGTTTTTCTGCACTTACTCATGACTTTCATGATTTTCAAAATGTTGACCCCAAATTTTCAACATAGCCATTTTTCACATCACCTCATAAACGTGACAGCTATCATTTATTGAATCTTGACCAAAATATATTTTCACACTTGTGGTGCAAAATCATAGTTTGGGTTGGATTTCAGAATTTTCACCTACAGGGTTCATAAGGTGGAGTCACGGGAAGGCTATGTTGAAAATGTGGTGGAAACATATGGTAAAATGACAAAGTTATGAGCAAACATTGAAATATTTCAATGTTCATAGATTCTTAGATTCACAGATGTTTACAAGTTCAGAGGGCAGAGGCCCATAAGTGAACTCGCCTCCACTTTTCAGTGGTGGAAAGAACATTTTCTATCACCCATATATGTGTTCACTCATAATGTTTTCAGACTTTCAGCATAACCATTTTTTTCAAACCAGCTAATAAACATGATAGTGAAAGTTGGACTGTTTAAATGTTCTCTCATAATTTTGCGGTTTTTCAATATTTTTAACCAAACTTTGAACATAGCCTTTTTAGGACCCCACCTCATGAACAATGCAGGTGAATTGTTCATATCTATGCTGAAAGGTGAAAGGTGGTTTTACAGTCACTCTGTGAAATCCCATTTTGGTCCGGTTTTGAAAATCTTCACCTATCTCATTCATGAGGTGGGATCATAAGAAGACTACTATGTGTTGAAAACTTAGTTTAAATATATGGTAAAATGATCAAGTTATGAGCAAACATTGAAATATTTCAACATTCACTAATAACTTTTCCAAACTTTCAAAGTAACCATTTTTTCAAACCAACTAATAAACACGATCGGTGTCATTTTTAAAATCCTGGCTCACCCCCTACTCTGAGAAAACAAGGTCAGATGTGATCTCTTCTCTTCACACAAGATCTGCAGGATCCTATGAGAAAAAAGCTACAACAGGTTCTGTTGGCAACATGTGGTGAGAAATAGCAGTCTACCTTTAAAAAGTGGATCACTATGAGGCTAATTGAACTTTTTGGAGCCCGTCTTATTATGTGTTCCTATCACGAAACATGCATTCATATTGCAAAAGTCATGCATTCATATGATTTAACAGTGGAAACACAGGTAAAACTGTCAAACCATTGCTCATAAAAAATATTAAATATATACATTTATTGTTCCTGATAATATGTGTTTGTCTTTAAATGTTTTAAGTAGTGCACTTCGAGTATTTTTTTATAGATTTGTTAGTTTTTTTCTAGAGAAACTGGAAACTATGCAATATGAACACATAACTGCTAAAGTCATGTGTTTTTATATTGAAACCATATGTTTGTATTTTAAAAGATATGCGTTTGTATGACTCAGCAATGCAAAAAACACGAAAAATGGTAAAATCGTTGCTCCTTGAAAAAAATACTAAATATGTCAAATTGTTGTCCCTGACAACATGTGTTTGCTTTAAAAGTTTTAATTAGTTTAAACTGTGTACTTTTGCTTTAAGAATCTTTTACAGATTTATTAGTTTTATTTAGGAAAATTGGCAAATGTTGAAATTCAAGTAATACAAACATATAACTATTAAAGCCATGTATTTGTATGTTCAAAATGTGTTTATATTGCAAAAGTTATGCATTTGTATGACTTAGAAATGCCAATGCAGGAAAAATGGCCAAACCATTGACCCTTGAAAAATTGCTAAATATGTAAAATTGCTGTTCCTGATAGCTTAAAACTTAATGGCGAACACATGCTATGTGTTTTTGAATCCTTTTCACCGATTGTTTTAGTTTCATTTAGGGGAAATTGGAAATTGTCAAAATTCAAGGAACATGAACGTATAACTGTTAAAGGCATACATTCTTATTTTGAAACATGGTCAAGCTTCATGGCCGCCGCACTGGCCGCTGCCTGACATCTCGGCAGTATCTTCAGCCACCCTCGTGGTCCATCAGCACAGCAAGACACTCAGGATCTCTGAGCCCGAGTTGTGCACCACTCCTCCAGGCATAGCTTCACAGCCGCTGCACCGACCACCACCTGACATCTCGGCAGCATCTTCGGCCATCCTCCTGGTCCCCCAGCATGGCAAGACACTCAGGATCTGCTCTCCCAAGTGGTGTCCCACTACTCCAGGTGGAGCTTCACTGCTGCAGCACCGGCCGCTGCCTGACATCTTGGCAGCATCCTCGGCCACCTTCCTGGTCCCCCAGCATGGCAAGACACTGAGGTACACAGCGATCTCAACTATAAGGCTGCTAACAGCTGATTGGTGTGGTGCCCTGGCAGATAGGAGCCGATTGGTCCACCAGCCAAAAACTGCCCGCTGACTGGAGCACCTTTTCTGCTTAGCTTCCAAGCTGCAGATTTCGGCTCTCAGCATGGCGGTTCCTTGGATCTCATACTCTATTTTTATTTTATTTACTTAGAGGCTCTATATTGTTAAACAACTAGTGATTTAAGCTGGGTAAACAGTCTGTTAATTATGTTTTAAGGACACCCAAAAGTAACATAAAGAGTTTGCCTGTAACTGTTAACGTGCTCTGTTTGTACCACCCTTCTCCTACCCCAACCTTTCTGTTATCTGGACTAAGATAGTATTCCTGCTGTTAACTTTCTCCACTCTACCTAAGCTCTCTGTCTACCCCCTGTAAAATTTAATTTCTACTTCACTGCTGATACCAGCCAGTGTGTAGTGCCCTACATCTATCTCTTGCTCCCTCAAGGTGAAACCTGTGCTTGAATTCCCCTACCCCCTCTCAGCCCTCGGCTTGCTGCAAAATAATTTTCACCTAATTCCCATGAAACCCTTCCCCTGTCTCTCCTTAGACCCTTTCTTTTGTATGATCTTGATTTCCTCCATCCCCTGCTGATGGACTGCCGCCAGTCCTTCGCCCTCATGTCTCTGTCCCAAACTCCTTAATAACCTGCTGTCTCCTTTGCCCCCTAGGATCTCCTCACCCAAGCAGTGCCCCACTCCTCCAGGTGGAGCTTCATGGCAGCCACACCAGCCACCACCCAACATCTCAGAAGTATCTTCAGCCACCCTCCTGGTCCCCCAGCATGGCAAGACACTCAGGTACACAGCGCTCTCTTGACTACAAGGCTGCTAACAGCTGATTGGTGCGGCGCCCCAGCAGATAGGAGCCAATTGGTCCGCCAGCCGAAAACTGCCCACTGACTGGAGCGCCTTTTCTGCTTAGCTTCCAAGCTGCAGATTTCGGCTTTTAGCGCGGCAGTTTCTCGGATCTCATAGTCTACTTTTTCCCCACTTCCTACCTGCTCCCAGGCCACCTTTAAATATGCTTTAGACCCCTCCTCAGATCGTGCTCTGCTCCCCTCATTGGCCCTGTGCCTGCTCTACCTCCATTTCACCATCACCATTGGCCCTTTCTTATCTACTCCCACTAACACTCACTCCCCCAGGTAAAACCTAGGATCTTCCTGCACTGCCACTTCTGGTTTCTGCTTTTCGTATCCTCTCTACTCTTAACTGTATTATAGCTATCCCTTCACTCCTGTTTCAGTTTTGTCCTATCCCTGATCCCCCTGGTTAAAATCCATTATCCAATTGCTACCCAGTCCCAGATTAGGCTTACTTGCTCTTGATCGCTCAAACTTCCATGGCCCATGTTTTAGGCACCCTGCCCATCTTGACAAGTGCCCTTTGCTAACCTAAGTCTGTTATTTCAACAATAGTCCCCTGAATTTTCTCCAGACTACTTGACCTTTTCTACCATCTCAGGAACCCAAAATGTACCAGTGTTTAATACTTTTCCTTCTAGCATCATCAATGTCACTTATCCACCTATCCTTGCTCTCTGTACATCGTACTGCTTTTTTAGTCCCTAAATACCAGCCAAATAACTATCTTTTCTCAAACCTTCTGCTGCTCAATCCCCCTCTTTGTGACCTCACCCCAGTAAATCTTAAACTATGGCTCCACCTAGTAATGTATGCCTCTAAAAATTGTCACCTGTGTACACTGAACCCCTACTCTTTTATGCACTGTAAGCTCTGGTACCTCCTCCTACTCACTATCCTACTCTCTGGGGATGTTCACGTAAATCCAGGGCCAACACTAGCCACACCAGACTTGATTAGTAATGCTAAAGATCTGAGTGTAGCATGCTATAATATTAGGAGTCTCACATACAATTTTAACGAGATTGAGTCCTGGACCTCCCAATACAAGCCTGACATCATTTGTCTGACTGAAACCTGGTTAAGTCCTTCCACTCCTGACTCTCAGTGCTCCCTTCCATCCTATAACCTATTGAGACTAGACAGACCTGCACCCAAGAGAGGGGGTGGTACTGCTATCTACTTTAAAGACCATCTACACCTCACTGCCATTAGATCATCCAATCTTTCCCACTGTGAGGTACCCCATACTCTTCTAACTCTGGGCTCCAAGAAACTACATATAGCTTGTGTCTATAACCCCCATCAGACAGTTGAAGGGGGCTGGATGAATTATTGGATCAAATCTCTTACCTTGCTGGTAAACATGAGGTTCTTATACTAGGTGATCTTAACCTAAATTGACTGGGTAACACTCAAGCAACACTGCTGTCCAGACTGCAAAGTCATAACTTTCACCAACTTATACTCGATCCCACCAGAACAACACCACACTCTAACACAAGCACACTACTGGACTGGATTATGACTGACCACCCTGAAAACATTATTACCTCTGGCATACTACCTGATAGCATTACCGACCATGCCCCCATCTATTGCATCTGGGGTAAAAGCAAACTCACTCCATCTAAACCTCGCCTCATCACTTTCCGGAACTATGCTAACTTCGACTCACAACTCTTTCTTCATGACATTGCTGCAACTGATTGGTCCCCCATTATATTATCAAATGATGCTCAAACTGCCCTCCAATTATTTATGACATGCTTCCTCATGGTGCAGGACAAGCACTGCAAACTAGTTACTCATTGGGTAAGAAACAGATCAACCTGCTGGCTAACATCTGACCTTCTCTTTAAGTTAAAACAGTGAGACAAGGGTTAGCTCAAATACAAGCAATCAGGGCTATCCTTTGACTTAAATACCTACAAGGCACTACATAACTCTTGCAAAAAGGATATCGAAAAGGCTAAAAGTTCCTACTGTAAGGATCTACTAACAAATTTGTATGGCGACTCAAAAAAGTTCTGGTCCCATATCAAGTTCTTTCTTTGCTTGAATCCAGCATCCACCCCCAATGACATGTTACTAAATGGTGTACACTGCAACAATCCCCATACCATCACAAATTTCTTTAATGATATTTTCTCTGACCTATCCAACTTCACCTCCTCTTTCCCTGCCTAGATGAACTTACCTACCTTGCCTTATGACAGTGGCCCACAATTCTTTTTTAAGGTTATCTCTAGGTGCGAGGTGCTCAATTTACTAAATAAAATCTCAAATCACACCCCAGTATGCTCAGATAACCTAGAGCCAAAGCTCCTAAAACTATCTGCACCCTATATTGCTGCTCCCCTAGCCAAAATCTTCACACTATCCCTGTCCCAGAACTATATACCAGATATTTGAAAGGCAACCTGGAGTACCCCTGTTTTCAAAAAGGGAGATTGCAAGGATACCTCTAACAACAGGCCCATCGCCATACTATAAGTTCTCAGTAAAATTCTGGAGAAACTGGTGTCCACCCCTAACAATTGACTTTCTCCAGAAATATGACCATCTTACCCGATCCCAGCATGGTTTTCGCAAAGGCCATAGCACAGCTACTGCTGTTCTTAAATTCACATCAGATACCCTTGTGGCCATGGACTCTGGCCTTCTCACGGGGCCCATCTTCATAGATATGACCAAGGCACTTGACCTTGTCAACCACCACATCCTCTTAGCCTCACTTAGAACTCTTGGTTTCTCTGACAATGTTGTGAGGTGATTCAGCTGCTACCTCTCTGATAGGACTCAAACTGTGAAGTTTAACTCCACCCTTTTGGACAAGGCCACCATAAACATTGGAGTTCCTCAAGGATCCATCCTAGGGTCCTCTGCTTTTCTCCATCTTCATCAATAACATCACCACCAACCTCCTCAGGACTGACTCCTTACTATATGCTGACGACATTGTTCTATACTCCAGTGGTAAAAACATTGAAGTAATAAACCAAAATCTCTTGTTTGATTTTCAACTTATCCAAAAATGGCTAACCAGTCACAAAATGGTCCTAAATGTGTCCAAAACCCAGGCTATGCTATTCGGGTCTAAAGCCAAACTAAACCACTCCCAATCTAAATTTAAAGTCTTCTCATCCAATGGTTCTAACCACGGGTCTAGGGTGATGCCTAGGTATTTGAATGAGTTAACCACCCCATCTCTAAACTTCGATCAACACATCCAACAGGCCAGCAAGCTTGTCAGCACCAAACTTGGGATAGCCTACTGTACCAGATATATGCTCACCCACTCAGCTAGACTAGCCATTGCCCGGGGTATTCTCCTACTTTCATTAACCTATTGTGTCGCCATTTTTACCTCTGTGTCCAAATCCATCCTTAGAAAATGGGATGTCTCCTATAACAATATCTGCTGCTATGCTTCCTCCTCGCATTGACTAAAACACCACTGTATACTATACTCAGATCTGGGATGGCTTCCTCCTTCTGAGCTAAGGCTTTATGCTTATGGCTCAGTCATTGACAATATTGTCTGTTCACAAGTACCTAAACCCCTGGCGGGACTCTTCCTTAATTTGGCATCCCACTATAGCTTAAGGTCTACCAAACAAGTGCCTGTTTTTATCCACAGACATCATTCCTCCAAAGGCACCACTGCTTTCACCTGCCATGCTCCCCTATATTGGAATTCCCTGCCACTTGCTCTACACCAATCACCTTTCCATGCCTCTTTTAAGAGAGAATTACATAACCGTCTTGCCACTTCCTACAAATGCACCTGCTTTGACCCTTCCTAGCCCATACTTCCTCCATTCCTCTCCAGACACTACAGTTTGTGCTCTTAAATGTGTCAGCACTTTCCCCTCGTCCCCCCTTCCACAGTCCCCTCAATGATCTCCACTTCCCTCCTCCCCCCCCATCACCCTTGTTAAATCTTACTAGAATACCATGGTCATGAATAGTACATTGTGTATTAAGCCTTAGCTACCAATATGTCCCCACTTCACAACTTACAGTATGGTGTGCATTTTTATTTCCTTCTACTTTGCCTACTGTCTCCCTGTTTCTAGTAATGTTCAATATGATTATATGTACTCTGAATTTTAACTATGAATCATGTCTTATATTTTGTACTTGCAATATATACTGTTTGTATTAATTGTTTACACCATTTACCTCACTACCACACTCCTGCTTTATTATTGTCTTATTCTACCATGTCTGTATTTGGTCTCTACAATTCAATTATGTCAAACTCTGTACTGCTATGTGTGGCTGCCAGTTTTGTAACTGCATCCTCATTTTGCTCTGTAGTTTACTAGGAATTATGTCCACTATTTTGTACTTGCAATATATACTGTTTGTATTAACTGTCTACACTATTTACCTCACTACCGCATACCCGCTTTATTATTGCATTATTTCTACCATGTCTGTATTGGTCTCTGCATTTCAACTATGTCTAACTTTGTACTGCTATGAGTGTCTGCCAGTTTTGTAATTGTAGCCTCCCAGGTCGTGCCTGAAAATAGTCATTGCTATGGCTAGCGCACTTACCTGGTAAACAAAAACTAAATAAAAAATAAAATAAATGTGCTCATATCATAAAAGTTGTACATTCATATGACACAGTAATGTGACCACAGGAAGAATGGTCAAACTATTGCTCCTTGAAAAAAATTCTAAATATGTAAAATTATTGTCCTTGATAGCATGTGTTTGCTTTAAAAGTTTTAAGTAGTGTGTTGTTGCTTTTAAATATGCTTTACAGATTTGTCAGTTTTATTTAGAGAAATTGGAAAATGTTGAAATTCAAGTAATATCAACACATTAACTAGTAAAGCCATGTGTTTGTATATTGAAACCAAATGGTCATATTGTAGAAGTTGTGCATTTATATGGCTTAGCGATGCAAATGAAGGAAAAATGATTAAAGCATTGTTCCTTGAAAAAATATCAAATATGTAAAATTGTTGTTCCTGACAGTATGCGTTTGCCTTTACAAGTTCTAAGAAGTGTGCCTTTGAGTGCTGCTTATAGATCTGTAACAGTAGTTTTATTTAGAGAAATTTGAAAGTGTTGAAATTCACATACTATGAACACATAACTGTTACAGCCATGGGCTCGATTTTCAAAAGCCCCCATAGATCAATTCAAGGTAAACCGAATCTCTGCTTGCAGCAAAGCTGGAGGTGCCATGGACCCTGCACCAGATCTTAGTGCATTATGGGTTCCAGTGCTAAAGTTCTCATGGCTTCAACAAGCAGAGTTGTGAGCTAAACTGGTGGCTCAAAGAAGGGATTTGACAGGGGTTGCCATCATCCCCTGCCTAATGAAAATCTGGCCCTTGGGCCCAATTTTCAAACAAAAAACTATAATGCAAAATGGATGTGGTAATCCCAATTTTCAAATGCTGGCTGTGGTGACATTATGATGCTGTGCAGTAAACCCCCCATACACCATAATTATGGCAAAAGTGCTCATGCACCAGGTTGCAAGACAGCTTGTGCCACAGAAGGGCTGCACAATCCCCTTATTTGGGATTATGTAAGCCCCCCAAGGCTGTAAAAGGGGGCTCACTTTACACTAACCAGGAGGTGGTCTGTGGGCCCTGCTCCACTGAGTGGCAGTGGGATAAGTAAGGTGGGGAATGGGGACTGCGGGGTCACTGAGGGTGCCATAGGGCATGAGGGGGCACAGCAGCAAGTAAAGAGAGCAGAGAAGGCACCTGGCAAAGGTGCCATAGGGTGTATCAGACAGCTGCAGGGACCGAGTGGGGGGCTGGCATCATGATCCTAGTATGATAACCCCAGGTGGCAACAGTTCTAGGACCAGTCCCACAAGACTGTGGATTCTGTGGGGTAGGTGTCAGAGCTGCTTGCACCTGAGGCCATGTCGTACTAAGACTGTGATGCCCGACCCCCTTACCTAGTCCCTGCAGCTGTCTGAAAAGGCATATTGCACCTCTTCCAGGTGCCTCCTCTGCACCCTTTACCTGCTGCTGTGCCCCCCTCATACCCTATGGCACTCTCAGTGCCCTGGAAACCCCCATTCCTCACCTTCCAGGAAGGGTTGCTCCCCACCTCCTTGAGTCTTGTAGGCTTGCACCAGTGGGTTGACAGATCCTTCCATCAAATCATGTAAGTGCACCAAATATTTAGCACAGCCTTACAGCTGTGGCAACTCCTGGGTCTTTGGAGCAAGAACCCCTGATTTTACAAAATTGGGTGCTGGTTTTTCTGTTTCATATATTCTGTTTTGGTATTTAACTAGCTTTGTTAGATAATTTCAGTATTGTTCCTGACAGTTATCCCTGGATTTTAATGTTGGGTGAAACTACATGAAGGTGTTTTTTTCCTGCAATAATCCACAGTCTTGTGTATCATGGGAGTTTTTCAGAACCGCAAAGACTTGTTATGTACTACTGCTGATTACTAAACTGTCTGTACAAGTTGAATTGTATACAATACCATAACTGTAATAGTGAATCTAAATCACAATAAAGTTTATTAAATTAAAAAAAAAATGGGTGCTGGATTTTATGATACACCCAGAGTTCACTGCAGCCCTAAATCACTGCAAATAGTGGTGATCGTAGGGCTCTTTGAAAATCAAGCCCCTGGACTCTGACAAAAATGTCAACATGCTCAGAACACATACTAGATTTACCAAAGCCCAACGAATAGCCATCCCCTAGCCTCCATATACCTCTTCATGGGCTGCAAGTGGATGAACAATGTCCACTAGCAGTCTTACTTAAAAAAAATAAGGATAATGGCACACACACATGCTAAAGTAAATGCAGCTTTGAGGGAGCAGAATTATTAGGAACAAAAGAACATAAGAACATAAGAAAAGTGTCTGCTGATGGAGACTGCGTGGTCCATCTAGTCTGCCCAAGGTGACCCCCCCAGGCAGAAATCTGAAATAATAAAAAACAAACACCTTAGTGGCAAATGACAGGATTTCACTGCTGAATGATGAAGATCAGAAGCGTTTGACAGGATAACAGGAATGACCCAATAATAAAATCCACTATCCCTTTTAAACTAGTTTTATATGTGCCATATCTGTGTTGATCAAATGTAATTGCCAGTGTGATAGCAGTTGATATGTATGACGACTCAACAGCTAGGTACTGGATCCCTTCCCACTCAGCAAAGTCTGTAGGAATGGCACATGGGCTGTTTTAATCATCTGCTAGATTTTTGCTAAATTGCTTTTGGTGCATTCATAGGTGTTTACATAGTAATTTGCTTTCGCAGTTCTAATAAGCTTTCTACATTCATTTTTAGAGGCTCTAAGTGCTGTCCAGTTAGTTGAAGATTTGGTCCACCTGGCTATGGCTAAAAGGTTATCCCTTTGACTTAAAACTTTTTTCAATTTGGCAGTGAACCTGGGGTAAGTGGCTATTCTTACTCTGCATTTTATGAATGGTGCATGATTGTTTATAATAGCTGTAAGATTCAAGTTGAGGATGTTGACTGCCTCGTTCACTGAGGGGGCTAAGTAGAAATTTTGCCAGCTCAGATTTCTGAGTTTGAATAAATAGTAGTTTGGTAAATTTATGGCAGCTATGTTTGGTAATGAATTTGGAACAGGAAGTATGCTTTTCTAATCTTCTGGTGCAGACAACTATATTAAGATCACTTAGATCATTATGAAACATGGCTGTTCATGAGATTTTATGAGGCCTATTTGTAAGGATCAAGGCTAGTACAGAGCTTTTGGAAGGGTTTTTTATGTTTACCCTAGCTGACTGGGAGATTAGCTGGGCAATACCCTGAAGCATTCACTTTGAGACTGAGCCAATCCAAATTAAGATCGCCGAGTATGATGGATCAATTGGAATTTAATTCAATAAGGTTTTGAAGTGTTGAGAGTAACTCCACACCCCCAGCCAGTGGTCTATAGCAGCCAATGACATTGACGGCTTCAAACAATGGTAAGGAGGGTCATATGGCTAGGCATTCAAACTCACTGGGTTTGGAAACTGAGAGGAATTTGGATGCTGCAAATTTAGTGTTAATGTATATGACCACTCCCTCCCCCATTTATGGGTCTGTCCTGTCAAAAGATATTAAAGGGTGGCAACATTATTTGTTGGTCTGGGGTGGAGCCTTTAAGCCACATTTCAATCACTATCAGAATATCAGGGTTTGCATGCGATACCCATGTTTTAACAATATCAATTTTTTTCTGCAGGTTACAGACGTTAATTAATGTTATTTTCAGGCATGGGGCAGTTGCAAACTCAGCTGGAGAAGTCAGGTATGCAGTACGGCCTGGGTTTGCTTTAACATTCCTGAACAAAGGAGCAAAAGTATAATAAGTTTTTTCAAGAGGAGCCTCAGTATCATAAGCTCTTTCTAATTAGATGGGATATTATGAGGCAGCAGAGGAATACAATGATTCAGAACAGGGTAATAGTGGAAAGGGACTAGCACATAAACAAGTAAAATGGCTCAGATGGTTAGAGTTTTAATTAGAATGAGAGTTGATGGAAAGGAGATAGAAGATTCGTCCCAGTAAGGATGCAGGTTGGATATATGGAATGGGCTTTGTAATGTATACGGGGTAGGTACAGGCTCCATAGTCTCAATATGGAGTGCCATATGAGGGCATAAAACAAGTAAGGTAACTAATATGGTCAGCATGGTATAAAAGGTGCTTGAAATAGTTGCAATGAATTCAATGCACTGTGTCTTTAAGAGACTTAGCACTATGCAGGGTCTGTTGGGAGCTGGATAGTCAAGCCAGGTGGGCTGTACCAAATGCGGGAGAGGGGCTAAGGTGCAAGCAGATCACACTAGGTGAAAATACTAACAGTTTGGGTGGTCAAATTGATAAAGATGCAGGCTTCCAAATGGGCTGGATATCACAACAGGGGTTCAAATCCCACAGGGGGGAAGAAGAAGAGAGAGAGAGGAGGGGGAAGGGGACTTAAAAGAGGGCTGGTTGGACAGATGTAAGGGGGAAGAGAGGCAGGGTAAGCTGACGAAAGATGTACCAATATTTCTATTTAAGATTGGGTGTAAGATTCGAGAGAGCACGTAGCTGGGTGGTATAAGCTGTTAATGAGGTTATTGAGAGGTAGAAATAGAGTGCTCACATAACGCAATCACCTGACTCTTCTGTCCTACATAGGAAGTGCCCACCCCAGGTGGGACTTTGGGGGATGGCTGGGGCAAACCGCTGCAGTAGCGGCAGTGAGTAGAAACACTGCCTCTGACAGCCAGAAGCTTTGAGTCTTGCAATCCCTTCATACCTGCCACAGATGCTGTAAGCAGATGGCCAGCGCTGTAGCAGTTGAATTCGGGGGGGGGGGAGAGTTGGTGTAATATGATGTTTATGCTGACAATTTGATCACTTTTATCCTGCAAATGGAAGTGTAGAGTCCTTCCACAACTACATACTAGAGATGCAGTGAATTTAAATTTTGTCAGCAAACTGCCCATGAAGTGGGCACTTCATATTGTCATTCCACTATGCAGAGAGGCCAATATGAAATGCTCACTTCATCTTGTAATTATTACTTCACATTGTCATTCCACCTTAATGCAAAGTAAGGAGAAGTGACAACAATATTGGCACCCCCCCCCGACACAGTCACCAGAATTAATGTGCATCCCCAAAATGCTACTGTCTTTTGCCCAGAAAATTCCCCAGTGCTGTCAAAGTGAAATGAGAGCATAATAAGAAATGCAAATTCTCCCAGAATTAATGATGCACTGCAAATGCACAGACAAATTAAGATTGCACTGCACACTCAAGAGATGCAGTTGCAAAGGCATAATTTGATATCCTTTTATAATAACATAAGTAGAAGTCTTGATGAAAATATTTCAACTGATGTCATTCTGTTAGACTACAGCAGAGCATTCGACAAAGTGTCACATTTACTATTAATTAAACTACACTCCCTTGGTTTCTCTATGAGTCTGGTCAGCTGGGTGTTCAAGTGGCTGTCAAATAGAACTTATGCAGTTAAAATAAATGGTGCCAAGTCTAGCACTGGCTACTTCACAAGTGGTGTGCCCCAGGGCTCTGTGCTCGGGCCATCCTTATTTAATATTTTTATCAGTGATATGGACATTACTTCAAGCAATACTATCTCCAAGTTTGCTGAAGACACCAAACTTGGTGGTAGAGTTGATAACCCAACTAATGTAATCTTACTGGAAAACAATTTATGAAAATCAAACTTTGGGCTGAACTAAGTTCCAAGGCATTTAATGTTGACAAGTGTTTGGTACTCCATTCCAGTAAACATAATCCAAATAATACTTACTATCTCAATATTGTACATCTTAAATCATCTGTTTGTGAATGGGATTTAGGTATTTTGATTAATAATAAACTCTCCTTTTTCAACCACTGTAATAAAGTAGCAAGAACAGCAAATGGCATTTTCAATCAGGTGAGAAAGACCTTCATTAATAAATCTGAGTACTGTCTGGTTCCATTATACAGGGCATACATTAGACCCTACACAGACTATGGTTCCCCATTTTGGAGTTAATATCTGAAGAGGGATACTGGTTGTATAGAGCAGGTTCAGAGAAGAGTCACCAGGATGATTCCAAGGTTAGCATCTAAAGACTACACTACAAGACTGAATGAAACTGGCTTACACACTTCACATCTTAGAAGACACAGGGGTGATATTCTCTTTATTTATTTATTATTTATTGAATTTTGATGACCGGGTAGGCCACAGGGCCCCGGAGGTCCCTTTTTCAGGGACGACACGGGAATAACAGTACATGAAATAGAAGACAGTGATACATATACAGGTTATGGGTATACAGTATACTTCAGTTTACAAATCCATGAGACAGAGCAGTCTTTTCTACGGGTTGTGTACGTCTAACTAATAAGCTGTTGTTCATTTGATCGTGCTTCAGAACATACAAAGGAGTGAGACAGTACTGTAAATTCTTTAGGTAACATACATCTAAGAGCCATCGGATAGGTTCTGTGATGGGAGGAGGAGTTAGTGCTACCTTTTCAGGGGGTGGAGATTTAAGTAAGGTGGTGAGAGCTGACACAGGGCTGTTGTTGTGGTGTCAAGTACCATAGCATTGGCATTTGCTCATTAACAGCAGATGGGTCTTGAGTCTTGTGCGGAAGCACGGTACCAATGGAGTTTCTCACACCTCCAAAGGGAGGTTGTTCCACAGGGAGGGGGCAGCATGTGAGAAGGACTTGCAGCCTGCCTTAGTCCTGACCTTAGGGACCTCTAGTAGCGTTTGGCCTGAGGACCTGAGGTTGCGCATGTTTCTCTTTACTGTTAGGAGTCCGTCGAGACTCGGGGGAGGCATGGGGCTAATTAGATTTAAACTAGTTAATTCACCCAGTATAATGGCACAATGCAGACTTTCTTTTGCTCAGGAAATGCACCGTTGGCAGAATGCATAACCATCAGCTAACGGTAGATTGAGCAAACACCAATAAGCGTGATAATGTTTTCTATATAAGAGCATCCAAACAATAGAATTCCTTATTCAAAGACCTAGTGCATCCAACCAATTTTGAAACTTTCAAAAATAAGCTAGATATGTGACTAACACCATAAGCAGTGAACTTTAATGACCCACATATTATGGAGGGCGATCTGATGGGCCTTGAGCCTTCTTTTGCGTGATAAAACTCAGTAAACTTCCGTCTGCAGAAGCACAGCCATACAGCCACAGATTCAAATCCACAGTACCCAGATTACAACACTACTTATGTATGCAGAAGCACAGACCACTGTGGGGTCAGTGCTTTTGCATCTACAGTTACCCATGCACACTGTCAGACATACTCACCCACCTCTGACTGTAGAAGCGCAGGCCCCTGTGGAGCCTGCAGTTCTGCAACCATAGATAGAAATCCATGATACCCGAATGTTAGCACTACTTTTGTCTGCAGACATGCAGACCCTTGTGGAGTTTGAGCTTCTGTAGCCACAGGTACTCATGCATACTGTAACACACACACACACACACACACACACACACACACACACATATGTCTGCAGCCACAGGTGTAGTACATAGCCAGCCATTTCTGGCTACAGAAGTATATGCTGATATGGTGACTGTACATCTGCAGCCACAGATAGAAATCCACGATGCATAAATTGTAACTCTGCTGTCTGCAAAAGGGTAGACCCCTGTGAGATTAGCACTTCTGCAGCCACAGGTACCCATGCACACTGTAAGACATATGCATCCACTTCTGGCTGCAGACACAAAGAATAGTTACTTATCATATCAGTAGATCTTAGAGAGAATCTCCTCCATTGAACCACATTATGGAACTGTAATCCATCAGTGTGAAGACAACCCAGAAATCTTTGCTGGCTGGGCACACCCACGTTGATGTGCCTCATCATTGCCTATAGAATGTGGGTGTCCCCAGCAACCCTTAATTCCCCATCAAAGACAAGCTTAGAGGATCATCAGACCAGCAGGGACCAAAGTAACTGGAACCAAACCAAACACAGAGTAGAGGATATGGGGAAACCTGGGGAAACCTTGTTGAATCAAGCATAAGAGGAGTACCAGTATATGAGAAGAGGCAGGATAATCACCCATCACATAGCAAGGGAGGGGGCAGTAAGAGGGAGAGCAGTGGCTCAATGGGGAGATTAAAAGATCTACTGTCACAGTAAGCAGCTAGTCCATCTTTTTTGAGATTATCTCCCTCCATTGAGACACATCATGGAATGATTCCCAAGCAGTACCAAAGTGCTCTGAGAGGAAGGTAGGATCTAAGGATCCTGAGTAAGAAGGCCTTGCAAGAGAGTAAGACCAAAGTTGGCTCATCTATGAGTGATGATGTCCAGATTGTAATGTTTAGTAAATGTATGAACAGTATTCCAAATGGCAACAGTATATACATCAGCAGTGGGCATACTGTGAAAAAAAGCTGTAGAAATAGCCACCCCATGGGTGGATTGAGCATGGACAGGAACAGGAAGTTGTTTACCAAGTTTCTGGTAACAGAAAGAAATACAGTAAGCCAACCATTTGGAATGGCCTTGCCTTGAAATGAGGGAGCCCACCATCCTGGGGCTAAAGCCATAAACAGTTGGGGGGATTTTCTACAATCCTTAGCACTAACTAGTACCAAGGAGAGTATCTTCCATGAGAGGTAGTGTAGCTCACAGGCAGAAACAGGTTTGAAGGAAGGCACAATAATGATCTCTAGGGCCAAATTAAAGTCCCGCACTGGTACTGGATTGTAGATGGGAGGGGGGGGTGTAGAAGTAGAATACCTTTGAGGAACCAATGGTAAACTTCAAGTTGCACTATCATCTTGCTGTTGGTAAGGCATGAAAAGCCAACACCATGACCAAGTGGACTGTAATAAAGGAATAACCAAATCCCAAGTCCTTAAAGGATGAGATGTAGTTAAGCACGAGACTGGCTGGACACGTAAAGTGGTCAAGGGTACATACAGCACACCAACACACCAAACTGTAAAATATTCCCATTTTTGTGAGTAGGTGAACTATGTAGACAGCTTCCATGCAGCCAGTAGAACAGCTGCAACTGCCAGGGAAACCCCAGAGTGGGATAGCTCTATGTCCTCAGGAGCCAGGTATTATGGTGCAAAGATTGAAGATTCAGATGTACCAGAGCACAATACTCCTGCAACAGAAGTCACCCTCATAGCGGGAGTGAGACACAGGGTTCCACTGCCAATTGCTGAAGAAGAGGAAACCAGATTTATGTGAGCCAGTATGGGGCCACCATAGGCAGGGAGGCTGGCTTGGCCTACAGCATGGCCAGAACCCTCTGTATGAGAGAGAGAGAACAGAAAAAAGGCATACATGAATCTGTGAATCTCCCTTTCCAGGAGAGGGACAATATGTCTTATACAAAACATCAGGCCCTGGAGTGAGTAGGCAGCAATAAAGGCAGTTTTGCATTGTATAGAGACATAAAAAAGTCTGTCTGGGTGACCTCATTTTATGAACAGATCATCCACAACAGATTTCAAGAGCTCCCATTCACGTTTGAGCACCCTGGACTGACTGAGATTATCCGAAACAGCATTGTGGGTGCTGAACAAAAACATGGCTGTCAGGAACATGTCGTGTTCCACAGCTGAGTGCCAAACTTTCATAACTTCTCTGCAGAGAAGCTACGAGTGTACTCCACCCTGACGGTTGATGTAGTACATCACCAACATAATATCTGTATGTACCAACAGCTGATATCCTGGAAGAAGGGGGCAAAGGCCTGTAGGTAAAGCAGAACAGCCCTCCTCTCCAGAGTGTTGCTGTGCAGAACCTTATTCAATGGGAATCATTAACTCTGAGACTGGAAGGGGCCCAAATGGGCATCCCAGCCCCTACCCTTCAACATCTTCACCAGGATAGTGGATGAACGGACAAAGGGAGATCATGTCTTGAGTCTGGAGAGGTCACTCCAACTCATTGGAATTCTGAACCCACTGGACATGAAGGAACCAATGCAGGATCGACATGTGCAGACATGCCAGTGGATCAGTTAGTAGGGTAGCAGCCATGAGGCTGATGAGCTGTAGGAGGTACCTGGTCAAGACATAGTGGCTGGAGGAGACCAACTGGGCCTGGGCTACCAGTGCCATAGCACAATCTGAGGAAAGGAATGCCCAACCCAGCCCCATGCCTAGAAGAGTCCCTCTATATTGGAGGAGCTCAGTTCATTCACCAGAATACCCAAGTTGTCAAACCGTTGGCTGGTCTAAAAGAGTGTATACACTATGGCATCCCTCATCAGGGCCTTGAGAAGCCAATCATTGTCGTACAGGAAGATGCACAGGCCCCCCAGCTGAGGGGCAGCTGCAACTCGCCATAAAAACACTTTGTAAAGAAATACAATGCAGAGGACAAACCAGAGGGCATGACATGAAATGACTGTGTGAGCCTTGGTGCATGAAATGGAGGTATTTCCTGTGAGATTTGGCAATCTTGATATGGAGGTATGTGTCCTTCATATCTAGAGCAACCAACAAATCCTTATTCAGTAACAGTGGGAGGAAAGACTGCAGAGATGCCATGTAAAACAGTTTGTATTCTAAGAAGAGATTTAGGCCTCAAAGATCTTATATGGACCTTAAATCTCTGGTCTATTTTGATACCAGAAAGTATGGGGAATAGCAACCTAGATTCTGTTCAGCAGCTGGGAATGGGTCCTATAGCCCTTTTGCCAAGAAGGGTTTAAACCACCTCCAGCAGTAGGGTACAATGTCCCAGAGGGTATTGATGTTGTAAAGTGGGGGTCACTAGAGGGACAGAAAGAAGCTCTAGGGTAAAAAAATGGTAACATAGGTACTGTATATCTTCCCCTGCACTATCATGATTTAGACTCTATCCAACAGGTTGCAGACAGTAAAATGTGGATCTGCCCAGTCCAGTCCTGCTCCCATCCATGTGGGGGTCCCACAAGGTTCAATTTTTGACCCTTTACTATTTGCTCAACATATCAACCAAATCGCCTATCATACTGCTCCACTATTCTTTATGTAGGTGATCTGGTCCTGTATACCAGTTCTAAAGATACTGTATCTCCCTCATAAACCAGCAGCTCACCTCTAACTTGCATTTGGTTTCAAACTGGCTACCTTGTAATAAACTGATATGTAGCATGATAAAAACATAAGTCATACTATTTGGAACATCCCCTAAACTCAAGCAATGCAAAGCCCCCTTAACAGTTACATACTAGGATGATATGCCTGTATCCACAGTCACCACATTCATCTACCTTAGAGTTATCTTCAACCCTTTGCTTGACTACTCATCACTAGAGATGGGCAAAGTTGGCTAAATTCACACCGTGAATTAATCTGCGAATTTAGCGAATTCATGGAGTGAGTAATGATCTGCAAAGCATGAAATTTTGTCCACAATTCCACATGTGCAGGAAAAAATCTGCTGTTTTGCCTGTGAAATTCTACACAGGTGAATGTTTAAGCTCAGAGCAAAAATTCACAGATTGCTTCATGGAGAAGGAGTTTGCAATTTCTCCTGAACTTTGCTAGTGAATTAAAACTTCACAATATCTTTACTCATCACATATCATAAGCACCTGCGGGTCTATCAATTCCATGCCCAGGGTCTCCTATAAAATCAGTCAAGATCTCACCCCTCAGGCCAGGCTAGTTATCACTAAGGGTATGCTAATACCTAAACTTGTTTATGGTGAGTCAGGCTACCTAGCAGCTTTCAAAACTGCCCTCTCCAAATGGGATGTTGCATACAATAACATCAGCCAATTTGCCCTGGCATCCTACAAATAGGCCCATCACTGCTCCCTCTATGAAAAGCTAAGCTGGCTCCCCCCGGTCCAATCCCGTTAGCTTGCTTGGTGGTGGTGGGGGGGTATGTTTAATGTGCTGTAAAAACACATGCCAATGGCCCTAGTCTCCTTGCTCAACATAGCTTGAAATAAATATCCTTTGAGATCTGAAATTAATATCCTGCTAGAGAGCCCTAAAATTAAAACTAGGATAGTGAAATCCTCATTTGGATACTCTTCTCCAACCTTATGAAACTCCACTCCACTAGAGATTAGGTAATGTCCTACTGCCTCATCTTTCTGCAGTAGGTTTCATGATCATGTTCTCAGGGTATCTGCAGTAAGTGACCATGTCCCTAACCTTCCAGAGCCCTCAATGTCATATGACACTTAAATGCATCTTATGTGTTCTTCTAATGAAGTGACCTAGAGGCTTGACTATTGTACCTAGTACTGATCGTTACTGGCATTCAGGCCTAGTGTGTGCACCTAATGTTTACTTCTGTTATTTATATTATATTGTCAATTGTATATTTCTGCCTTCCTCTGAATGCTTGTGCTGACCAATTATATAATGCACTTCTTTCTCAATGAACTGTTATTTTGTTGTGTTATAATTCTGATGTTGATCTGTTGTAAACTATTCCACAGTGTGAATTTTCACTCCATGTAATGTTTGCTACATTTGTACTCTGAAAATAAGCATTTGTTTGCATGGTGTACACACCTGATAAACAAAAAACTAAATAACTATCCTAGCTGAACTACCACCAGGACCCAAGCTCCAACAGTGATATCCCACTACTTTGACAGGAAGAGGGAGATTCCACATCCCACCAGAACATTCTGAGGCAATGAGGCCAAAGGAAGAGGAGGGGAGTCAGAAAATGCTGAAGGCGGAAGGGGTGCCACTGATTACTTGCACCATTTATGAGTCTGGCATGGGTAACAGGAGGCAGAGTAGCTTTAGACTGAGAGTGCTGAGATCACTGGGAACCATGACTGGGACTGTTAGATTAACCCTGGCCAGAATGGGCATGGGGTGAACACAAAGAACTTCTGCCCCATCTTCAGCGCTTTGAGTTCAAAGTGTGAAGGGACCACAGGGTCACCTTGGATGCTTTTAGGTCCTGCATAGCATTCTTCATGTCAGAGCCAAACAGCCATTTCCCTCTGAAGGGGGCATTGAGGACTGACTGTTGGACATCAGAAGCAAAGACAGTGGTGCACAGCCAGGGATGACAGTGCAGCCAGATGCTGGAAGGAGCCACACAGGCAGCAGCATCCAATGCATCATATGTTGATCTTAGCAGGTGCTTACCAGCTTCCAAATCATTAGTAACTGTCTGTTGAGCTATAATTGTGTTAGGGACTTCAGGTAGCTTTTCCACCAAGGTGGCCTTTGACTTCCAGAGGCAGTTTTGATGCTTGTTCATGTACAGCAGTGCCAGTCAGGGTGCAACACAGTAATCCTGCAGCATATCACAAAAGGCTTCCATACACTGCAATTAAACCCTTTTGTCATGCAGTATTTTGTGACATGTTACTTACTGCAAGTTATTGCATTGCATCATGGCTGGCTCCATTGTAACCTGAAAATTTGCAATTCTCAGTCCTAGGGAAGTTGAATCTAATGTTATTTTCTCTGTCACATCCAGTTCCCCCAACTCCTTGTCAGTATAAAAAAATTCATGTGCTTCAGGGCTTTTGACCTATCATGAGTATCAATAATCACAAGTGAATCTGTTTCAGGTTAAGAGGAATTATAAGGCTTGCTAGTAAGGGCAGGATATTATTTATCTGGCTTCCTAGGTACTGGAGGCAGAGCACAGAATCTGTGCCAAGCAGACAGAATAGCATCCTCTAGGGCTGAATGACTTGGCGGTATTAAGATTGTCGGGGAGGCAGACACCTCCAGGAATTCATATAAGTTCTTCTTAGAGTAATCTTCCTCAGCATAAAACTGCAGTGTGACTTGAACCAACTTGAGGAAAGCCTAAGATGAGGCATTCCTGGAGATAACCTTTGAATGTTTTCCACACTCTCCTCACTACAAAAGGATAAAGTGGAGCTGGAGCAAACCATATCCAGCTCTTCCTCCTCCATTTCTTTCTATTCTTCTTTCACATATTCTGGGTTATACTTCAGCTTGTCATAAACATCTATTAACATAGGTAGAGGATTAATGGGATGCAGAGGCATAGAAGGGGGAAATGTAGATAGTAAAACTGTTAACGGAGATACTTCCTGGCTGGCATAATGGTGGATACAGGGAATGCCTGTGTCATTGACAAAGTCAACAGTGGCAGCTATGAAGGTGCCGACAGGATGGCACTGGTGACTGAGGTAATGGTATTAGCCATTGAAAGAGTTATGACATTTTCTGAAATAGGAGCTGCTCATCGATGAGCCCGGGGGGGTGGTTGACTACAGCAGAACTGTTGAGGACAGTGCCTGATGGTGGTATCAGCTATATCAGCTGTGAGTCCCCTGGTGACGGAGCTCAGCCTATGCCAGATCCCAACCATGGTGTCCAACTGATGATTGGAAGGGGCAGAAGGACTGGAATCCTTGGCCTGGGACCTGTCTTTTTCAGTAGATTTAAAATGGTCAGGAGAGGCAACATTTTCTCTATGCCTGTTGTCCTTCTTTCTATGTTTTTAAGTATAACTCCAATACTTTCTTACAACATCTTCTGGTGGACTGGTTAAAGCCTTGGTAAATGCTGCAAGCCCTAACATTGTAAGTGAGGCCTAGGCAACAAACACTCATTGAACGGTCATTGTATTTGCAGATCTTCATGTTGCCACAATGACAGCATCGTAACAATGACTCGTAATTTTTCAGTGGTGGTATAAAAGTTTTAAATTAAACTTCAAGAAGTAGTAACATTAGCAAATAGTTGCAGAGTTCAACAGCATTCTTCAGCAGCTGTAGACCAACAGGTAGTTGACAATGGGAGAAAGAACTGAGGCATGATGGGGACACCTACAGTATGTTACACAGGTGATGACGAGGCATATCGATGACATTTGCTGGGTGTCCTGATGCTGATGCTGATGCTGATGGCTTATACAGTTACAGCCATAGATAAGTTCAGATAGTTCTAGATATTTAATGATATAGCTGAACAGATTCTCTCTGGTGGCCCATAGTGGCACCGGAAGCCGGCAGAGAATTTCTCCATAGATATCACAGAAATTGTAAGAAATATCTGACCACATCTGTGGCTGCAGCTGTAGTCCCATGATGTGGCTCAATGGAGGGAGATCTCCTTGAACAAGATATCCATGCTAACCAAATTGCAACACTATTTCTGTCTGCAGAAGCAGCCACAGGCACTCATGCAGACAGTAAGACATACACACACTTCTGGCTGCAGAGGGGCCAGCACATCTGCAGCCATAGCTGTAAGACATACGCAATGGATTTTGCAGCCACACCACAGATAGAAATCTATGACACCCAAATAGCAACACCACTTCTCTCTGCAAAAGCGCAGACCCCTGTGGGGTCAGCAGTTCTGCAACAAGTACCCATGCATGCTGTAAGACATATGCACCCACTGTTGCCTGCAGAAGCTATGAACCAGCAAAAAAATTCCAGGAATGAGACTGACCTAAATAACTTTTCTTCATCAAGGACTGATACTTTGCCTATTATTAACAAAAGCTTGATAAGTATGGGCTCTTTTCTATAAAACCTGTATGATCCTAATGGACTTAGCAGTAAGTTCCTGTCACTGATGAGTAAGTGATTAATTGTCAGGAGAATAGTCGAAATGTATTTTGGTAATAAAATGAAGTGATGCTGCACAAGGTCTGAGAAACTGAGACTTAGGGAGTAGATTTTCACACACCCCTGAGTACCACAAGCTCTGGGTGCACTGGACATACGGCGCATGGAGCTTGCAGCAGTCTCCTGGCTGGCCAATAAGATTTTCTATCTCGTGCGCCAATTGCCTCAAGTTAGACCAACTTGTTCTGGTCTAGCTTGCAGCAATCCTGGGTACCCTTTTTACTGGGCTTGCACCAAGTATTTTGTGCAAGTTGCCATAAATTGAGTTAAGTGTTGCAACTGTGCCTGACCTATTAAAATCGGGCACAGTTGTGGCAAAGGTGTTTGGCCCTGCTGTGCAAAAAAACAGGTTTGATGCAGGGCTTGACGTAAGACCTGCATCAACTTTTTAAAATCTGGCCCAGTATCTTTAGTTAACTCAAAAGTCAAAAAACAATGTCAGTGGCTCAGTAGGTAGCACACTCACCTCTGAGACCAGGAGATCAGAGGGCTGTGGGTTCAGTTCCCATGTCTGGCACTTGGGTTAATATCCCAGTACTGACACTATAGTACAACATGAGAGGGATACTGCACTTTTGAGGTGCCGTCTCTCCGATGGGACATTAAACCGAGGTCTCTTCTGCTTGGATTGGTGGTAGTTCAGGTGGATGTTAAAGATCCCATGGCACTTATCGAAAAGAGTAGGGGAATTTCCCCGGTGTCCTGGCCAAATTTCCCTCATTCACTAAAAATACCACCAACAGCTTAATCTGGTTCAAGGTCAGTTGGCATTCATCTATATTCCCCTTCCCCCGGTTTGTGCCTGAAAATAGGCAGGATTTGTCTAGTGCACTTACCCGGTCAAAAAAAAACTAAATAAATAAATAAACTATAGATGATCAGCTTCCTACATGCACTGTCTGTGGGGTTCATGAATGTAAGATGAGTAGCAGTAAATTTACTGTCCTTTTCTGAAACATAATCCCATGCTTTGGCATAGACTGTAATTATTGCTTATAATAATAGCAGTGTTTACATGTCACATTTGAATTGTGTGATGCAAGCTTTTCAATTTTTTTTTTGCATTACAAAATAACTACAACACAATGGGGCTGGCCCAGTGGTGAACAGGGTTGAGGCACCTTGAGCACCTTATCTTTCCCCATGCTGGCAACCCAGGTTCGGTAGTGAGCTCAGGGTGCCAGGCATTGGTCAGTGTGGGAGAGGATTGAGCATCCGATGGTCTGTTCTCCTTTCTTGAGGGTGGGAGGTATACCACCTTGGTCCTTGGCTGCCACCTGTTGTAAGCAAGGTGGTAGTGCCAGAATTACAAGCAACACAGTAAGGGAGCAGCCACAGTTCGGTGCCTCCACATGTACACACTTATATGCTGGTGCAGCTGGAAATGTGGACAAAAATGGAAAAGGTTGGCACCGGCTTCATGAAGCCCTGCCTGCCCTCATCCTGCACCACTGAGGAAGGACCACCAACCTGGTTTCTGGATGCAAGTCTCTGGGTTGGGGGGGGATGACTCTCCCCTTCCAGGCCCCACCACGGGGGGGGGGGGCAATCCATGGGCCATCTACAGGAAGGTGAGTTCTGTGAAACTGAGTGTCAGGCAGGGGAGACAGACACAGGGCTGAATAGCCTGCCCACAATGATCACTGAGGAGAAGAAGTTCTATGGCATAAAAAAAGAATACAGACTCAGTGGTTCTGTCAAGAACATACTAACATACTAAAATGCCAGCAGAATAGGCCTAAAGGTCTTTCATGTCTGCTCGTTTGGTCAGCCCCCACCCTGGGACCTGACCTTGCTGCCCCCCCTCTGGATTCTCCCTTCCCAGTCCTGGATATTCTTGCTGCACTGGTTTTTGCTTCCAGAACCCTTCCCCTGTACCTGTCCCACCCACTCTTGAACCCCTCCACCGTTTCTGCCTCCTCTAGCTCTCTGGGCAGCACAGTCCATGGCTCCACCACCCTCTCAGTGAAGTAGCACCTCCTTCTTTCTCCCCTGAATCTCCCCCCCTCCAGCTTCCACCCATGTCCTCCAGTTGCCCCCCTCCTTCCTTCAGAACACCCTGACTGTTCCTCCCCATTTACCCCCTTCATGTACCTGTAGACCTCTGTCAAGTCCCCCCAGTCCCTTCTCTCTTCCAATGTGTACATATTTAGCTCTTTGAGCCTCTCCACATAGGTCCTATCCCCCAAGCCCCAAATCATTTTGGTTGCTCTCCTCTGGACCCTCTCCAGGAGTTCAATGTCACTCTTTAAATTTGGCCTCCAAAACTGCACGTAGTACTCTAGGTGTGGCCTCACCAAGCAGTTATAGATTGGGAGTATCACTTCCCTCCTTCTGGAGGTGATCCCCCTAGTGATGCATCCAAGCATCCTGTTGTCCTTTGCTGCTGCCCTCGTACAAGTCTCTGAGCTGTTCATCTTGACTTCCACCACCACCCCCAGGTCCCTCTCAGCCATCGAGACTTTTAGCATTTGAGCATAGAACGCCATGCAAACTTGAAGATTGTGGGCTGTGAATGATTTTACCTGGTTACTCACATAAAAGAAAGTTTTGTAGAGAAGGACTTTTATTCTGTCCCCAGAATATTCTAGGAATAAAAGGCAATAGCCATTAAGACAAGGGCTTGCCCATATTTAGACCACTTGAAGATAAAAGGGGTCCCATAGTTTGTATATCTATAGATAAAAGTTGCCTAAAAGGCTAAGCTAATTGCCCTCACACTGAACTTCCAGGTGTTGAAGGCACTTGGCATAAGCGTCTTGTGCCTCACAGTGCACCTGGGCATGCATGTATCATACAACTACCCACATCTGTTGTGACTTCTTGCTTACGTAGCTCAGCTAAACGAGGTTATCCTTTAGTATGGCAGTAGAATCCTGGATTGGGGACTAGGGAGTTGCAAGTTCAAATCCTAAATCCACAGAGGTGAAAATATGAGGATGCAATACTAAGGAATGCTAAACAGGTGGCCACAGTGAGACCCTCAAATGTTCATTGGGATTGATCACTAAACAGAGGATAAAGCAGATAAGCAAAGTAGGATCAGGAAAACTGTTTTCACCTTAGATGGGAAAGTCTGCTTTGCAATGCAAGCACTATAAAACATTTAACTAGGAGGAGACAGTGTGAACCAAAATTTATTTAAATGGGATATGCAATGGGCTGACTCAGAATATGCTATTTATGTCATGGGGGTGAGAATAAATATTTCAACAAAAGTACATTTATTTTGCAGCGTGATGCTCCTGGAGTGAAAACAAAAATGTATTTTCACTCTAGGAACATCATCCACATTTATTTCAGTTACAGGGGCATCATCATGACCCCAGTGAGTGTCTTAATTCCATGGTTCTTGTATACTATAATTTAGAATGCTGACTGCACAGCTCTACTTTTCAAAACCCATGAAGCTGAAAGCACTTAGCCATTTTCCTTAGTACCATGCTGTAAGTGTAAACCATAGTTAAAACGATTAAATAGAGTGAAATAAAATCACGTGCTGTAAATAAGTCACTAGATAAATAAAACAGTAAACACAAGCACAACTGTTTTTCAAGTCCCAGACAATGAATCTGGGCAGACTAGATGGGCAGCCAAGCAGTCCTTATCTGCTGTCAAATTCTATGTTTCTGTTTCTGTCGTGTGGCCACCCATTATAAATAGTGCCATAAAGGCTGTATAAGTCCATGCATCCCACCAAGATTGTCATGCTCCAGCTGCCTGAAACTTGCTCTGAACTTGGTATACAGATGAGTAAGCAGTGCCCAACCATGAGTAAACAGTTGCACCAACATTCATGCACTGCACGTCAGTGCATCAACATGCATCCATCAGTGAAGATCCATTCCTGCATTTGATGTCAAGGCATCACACAAACAGCAGACTGATTTAAAACCCTGTGCAAGAAAAAAATACTAATCCATGCTGTTTTCAGTGGGCCCCATATTCAAAAGTCCTAGGCTGCATCACGCAAGTGCCTGCGCTGCATGACTGAGACAAAATAATGGTATATTCAGAAGATGTGCATTGAGATGCAATCACACATGTTCAGCTGAATATCCTGGACATGCATGATCGCACAGTGGGAGATGTGTGGCACAACAGGTGACCTGAGCCATGTGTGAAGCAAAGGGAAATGCTCAATAGGCGGCCACATGCACAGTGCACAAAATTGCAATATTCAACTAGGATATGCAAATTGCCTCATTGCACATTCCAAGCCCATTCCCCACACATGCAGCTCATTACTGGAATGTATTAAGACCATTTGCATACCCTAAGCAGACGCAGTTCCAGCTTTGCAGGGCTGCCCCACCACCCCTCAAAGGTGACAAGGAGGTACTGAAGCCTAGCAGGCAGGTGTGATGGAATGGTTGTGGGTGGGTGGACTGTATTGACCTGAGTACAGTGCTGTTACCTATGGCACTGTGCAGGGTAGGACTATGGTACAGGTGGCCCATCTGAACATTGGTCACAGAGGCCCACCTGGACAAGCAACAGGGGCGGGCACAGGGTGAAAGTCTGATTGGTACACCACATGCATTTGATACACCAGCTTTGTATGCAGCATATGATATACCATCACCACAATGACAGACACTGTGAAGACCCTCACAGCAACAGGAATTGGGAAGAACCCACAGGTCACTGTGTTGGTCTGTGCAGTGACCAAGACTGCCTCACTGGGTGTTTCACCCCCCTCCCTGGTCCAACTCCAACTCAGAGTTGGAATCCTAGACACTGGGGTGTGTGGGGGTTGGAGGTGGCGCAGTTCCCCGATGTATACATGGAGGCTATCGCTGTCAGGGATGTCTCCGTGATAGCTGTCGCTGCGGCATGGAAAAACCATAGCATACAGTCACCTGCAATGCCCCCCCTCATATGAGAAGACCATGGTGATAACTGAAAGAAATGGTAGTGTACAGAGGGTGACCAGGTACCTGAGTGGGTGGGTTACACCTGTGTGCACCTATGGTGTACCCCCATGAGTGTGTGCCACAGGTCAGTCTCTGGCCCATGCCAGGCTGCCACTCTTACCACCAGGCTACCTGGGTACCATTGCCCCAGATGTCACACTGGGTGCAGGCCATAGCCCCTGGTACATGTGCTGCAATGTGGCCATCAGCTCACAGGGGCACCTGACCGCACTGGCATGTGGCAGCTGGGTATCTATGTCCTGGGGGCAGTGGATGGCTCTTTGGGAAGTGCCCATGGTGTGCTGGCACCTGTGACTTTGGGTACTTCCATCCTGGCATGACTGCTGTGTATGGATGCCTGGAGCATGTCCTGGTGCACTTCCATGGGCTGTGTCAGGATGGCCTGTCAGCAGTTCCACGGCCTTCTTGTGGATGGCTGGCTGATGTAGGCCATCCTTTTGTCTCCCTAACTGTGCATGGCACATTTCTGGGAAGCACGGCAGATGTGCCCCACATATTGGCTGAATATACTGATGCATGGCATATTCATGTACCCACCTCCTTTGTTTGTGCTGTGTACATTATTTCTGCACAATCTCACATTAGGAAATGTGCGATGCATCTATCCCTTTTGAATATCGCACAGCTGTGCAGTGTCCGAGATGCACTGTTCATCTCCATTTTGGGCAGGGCATCTCCTTTGAATATGTGGGCCAGCAAGTTTTTCTTTATGATACTGTTTGAGCATCAGCAAAATGGCAGGGAAATGCAGTAAAAAAGGGCATATGCCATGGGCTGCCTAGAAATAAACACCCACAAATGAGGTCTATAGAGGTCAAGCCTTGACATAAAAAATAAATGGTTTCTTTCTAGGAAAGTGATAGCATATCCCCCATATATCTTCACATGTGAGGGTCAGGATAATACCTAATGAGTGTCAATGCCACCAGTGAATTATTTAAGTCCTGCCTCTTCACAAGTGATGATAAATGGCATACTCTGAGTTATGCCATTGTGTCTCCAATTTATGCAATGTATAATATAAATGGTTTAGCCTAAATTGGAGTGTTACATAAAGATTTAACTGTTTTTGTCCGATTTTACTGCTCTACTTTGAATGCAGCAGAGGTATTTGTGATATTATTCAGCAGTCATTCTTTCACCTGTTCATTTATTGATTCAAGTATTAACTTATTGAATGATTGATTGATATCAACAGTTTACCAGGAAAAGATATTGAGCTGGTACAGTAGCAGCTTGTATCATCTGGCATTGCTCAAGCTGTTCTCCCATTTGTCTAGGTTTCCTTTCTATGGAGGCAGTATAGCACAGTGGTTTAGGGCTCTGACCTGCAGATCTGGAGACTAGGGTTTAAAACCCATTACCCCCATTGGATACTGTGTGACTATAAGCAAGTCACTTACCTTCCTCATACTCCCAGGTTGCACCTGGAAACAAGTTTTAGATTTATTTATTTATTTATATCTAGGATTACAATACCTTTGAGCCGAGGCTCTTTTACAAAGGTTCCATGTCAGCGTGTGCAACAATCATCATTTTTAGTTACAAACATAACGTCACTGACTTACAGACATGTAATAACCAGTACAAAGACTAGAGCTATGAGCAAGACAAGGGGGTCGATGGGGGAGAAGTGAGGTAGGAGATCAAGGGGTAGGAGGTGCAGGGGGTAAGGGGGAGTATGGGAGGTGGATAGGGGCAGGGGCAGGAGTTGAGATACAGGGGGGAGGTGCACGAGGGTTGGAGACAGTGCAGCCAGGGGGCCTTGTTGAGGGAATATGCCAGGTAAGGTGTTAGGGGTGCAAAGACTGATTGTAAGTGCTGGGTGCTGGGGCATGTGCAGCTGGAATGGTGGAAATGTTAAGATGAGCAATCACAGGATACAAGCAGTGAGAGGTGCAGCTTGGACTTGAAAAGGCCGAGTGTTGGAGCAGTCACTATGTCGCTGCCAAGAGAGTTGAGCCAGTTTGATGCCCGATAGGCAAATGATCTTTGTCCTTGGGTCGTGCGACATCGTGGGATATGTAGTAGATGGGAATTGCATCTCCTTGTAGTGACATTCCTATGTCTAGGCTTAAGGAAGGCACAGACACCAGGTGGGGCAAGTCTCGTTATGATTTTCTTGGCCGTGATGCAGGTTTGGTATTTTATGCGTTTTTCCAGTTGAAGCCATCCAGATTGGGAATAAAGGTCACAAGTGTGGGTATGGTGATGTGAGCCACTGATGAGATGACAGGTCTTATTCAGGGAGGTCGTGATACGTTTGAGCGCAGTGGTAGTTACAGACCCATATATGATAAGACCATAGTCAATGATGCTGACAATGGAGCTTTGGACGGCCACTGACAGTGCTTCTGGGGTTAGGTGTTTCCTGTGCCGGAATAATATGCCTAACCTCGCATTGGCAGACTCTGCCGCATTGCTAATATGGACAGTGTATGAGAAGTGGGGATCAAGGGTAATGCCAAGGTACTTGAATGATTGTGTTTGCTCTAGGATGGCTCCTTGTTCGGTTGCAATGGAGAGGTGGAGTTGTTTGTTTTTGTTGTGGGGGCTGCAAAAGACCATAGACTTGTTTTTTTTCTGATTGAGAAGTAGTTTATGATTTAGGAACCAGGATTCGATGGAGGAGAAGGCCCGCTGAAGTTTATTTTGTAATTGGTTTGGATCAGGGTCTGAGGTGAGGATCACAGCATCATCGGCGTAGAGAATTATTTGTTCTGTGCAGCTATCTGGTAGAGAGTTTAAGAATAGGCTGAAGAGGAGGGGTCCCAGAATGGAACCCTGGGGGACTCCCGAGCGGACCGGTCTAGGGTCCGAGAGTGTATCAGTGATTCTTACTGATTGGGATCGTTCTTCAAGGTAGCTCTAAAACCAGCCAATGGTGTCGGTTGACAGCCCAGTGTTCTGAAGCTGGACAAGTAAGAGGCGGTGATTGACGGTGTTGAAGGCTTTAGTTAAGTCAATGTAGATTAAGCCTAGTAGTTCACCGGAATCAAGTGCATTGTGGATTGCACCGGTGAATTCAAGTAGGGCTGTGGAGGTGCTGTGACTTTGTGGAACCCGTGTTGTTGCTTGCACAGGATGTTGTACGTATCCAGGTATTCTGTGAGCTGGTCCAAGACAATGTGTTCTAGTGCCTTGGAGAGTGGGGGTAATAGGGAGATAGGTCTGTAGTTATTGTGGGCAGTTTTGTCACCACTTTTATGGACAGGGGTGACAGTGACAGATTTCCATCTGTCTGGGAACTGGCTAAGGCTGAGGGAGAGGTTGAAAATTCTGGTCAGAGGACGAAGCACTTCATCAAGTGTGAGAGACAGGATTTTGAGATTGAGGGAGCCATTACTGAATCTTGATTTACCAAGGGCTATGGTAACATATTTGCATACTTGGTGAGCCTTGACTGCTTTGAAGTAGAAGCAGGGGGAGCTGGTGGGAGTAGTGTTCATTCCAGACAGGGGGGCTACACTATCTTTGAAGTAGTCCTGAGGTAGGACAGCGCTGAGGTTGGTAAAGGCTTTGTTAAAGGTATCCGCAATGGTTTTTGGGTTGAGGGTTGTGGTTCCGTTGATGTTGAGTATTGATGGGGGGTTTGGGGTGGATTCCCAGTGAGTTCCTTTATGTTCTTCCAGAATTCCCCACCATTGTCCCAGGAGTTTGTAAGGGCATGCTTATAGTAGGCAGACTTCATTTGCTGGATGGTTTTGGTGCAGTCATTGTGGGCACATTTGTAGTTTTGGATGTTGTTTTGCTTTCCAGAGTTTCTGGCCAGCTCCCATAGGTGGTCTCTTGTTTTTAGCATCCTGAGGAGGTCACCTGTGAGCAAGGGTTACTCAGTGATTTGACTTTGCGTTTCTTAATAGGAACATCGTGTCTGCAGCCACAGTAAAGATGTTTATGAAGTGGTCAAGGGCAGTGTTACGTTGGTTGCATTGAAGATAGGGGACCAGTCTTGGTGGAGGAGGTGGGATTTGAGTCGAGGAAGGTGACCACTCAGTAGAACCCTGTTGGTGATTGTTTTTGGTGGTTGTTTGATGAATTTATTTGACCAGGTGCAGCTAACAGGAGTGATTGCTGAGAGAGTCAGGGAGGACATTAGTGTTAGATATCCGCGATGGGTTACTGGTAAGAATCCAGTCCAAGAGTGTGCTGGTGCCGGTCCTGTAATTTTTCCTGGTTGGCGAGTCAACCATTTGTGTGAGGTTCGCCGCAGCAATGGTATCCCTGTGTGCACCAGCATCAGCCGCAGGCCAGTTGATGTTGAAGTCGCCTAGGAGGATGGATTCAGTGTCTGGTGGGAGTGACTTTACAAAGTCAAGTACAGCTGTTAGACCAGTTCCCTGTTCTTTGGGAGGGATGTAGATGGTGGCAATAGTGAAGGTTTTGTTTTGGGCACCGAGGAGGATTCTCACTGACAGTATCTGAGCAGTTGTGGGTTGGATTGAGTTAATGATGTGGTGCCCTTGTATGGAGTCTTTTAGGTAGAGAGGTCAGCCCCCGCCTCTTTTGGAAAGGCGATCCAGCCTAAAGACGCTATAGCCAGGAAGGCTGATTGCATGGTCCGATACCGATGGCGTGAGCCAGATTTCGACAACTGCCAGGAAGTCAGGGCAGTGTTGGCTGGTGAAGGCCTGTAGGGCAACCATTTTAGGAAGGAGGCTGCAGATGTTGATTGATATGAATGAGAGGGCACCCAAAGGCTTGCTCAGATTAGTGGCTTTAGAGCAGAATGGGCCAGGGTTTGGGTGCACGTTGCCTAACAACATTAGGACAAGGAGGAGGACTAGCCTCAAGGCTGCAGTGTTCTTTAAGGGAATGTTTTCGCCTGCTGGCATCTCGGGGAAGTTGCGAGCATGGCGATAGTGGGTGAGGTAAGCATAGACAGGGGGGACCAGAGTGGAGGGCTAGGACCAGTGTGGGTGTAGAACAGTTTCATGGTGGTAGGATGGACCATGGGCAAGGGGCAGTGACCAGTGTGCAGCGTACCTATGTGGAGGAAGGATGTAGGAATGTGGAAGCTGTGGGGGAGGGAGGGAAAGCAGGCTTTTGGGGAGTGCAGTAGGGGAGGAAGACAGGCAAGAAGAAATAGAATAGGGGGTAGAGAACGGTGGAGGCGCATGATTAAAGTATGATTCGGGGTTCAGAGAAATCTTACCCATTTCGAGAGGATCTCGAGGGTGGGAAGGAAGGAAGGTATATAGCAAGTAAAGAAACTGTGTCTTTCAGAGGGTAGACTTTTTTAGATTAGTGTGCCTTTCCTGGTTAAACAAATTTCCTGGTTAAACAAATTCCCTCTTTACTTTTTGACCTGTCAAAAGTGAGGATAATTGGCCAAAGGGAGAATATAAAAAATAATGTATGGGCAACCATACACAATAAGACTGTTTCCATTGAGGTGTAAGACAACATCAAAGACCATGAGAGTGAAGACTGGCTGTGTACAGTTTCCCATATATTATTTTGTATAGCATCTGTTTGCTGTGATTCCTCTACCTTACTTCTAACCCTATCTTGAACTATGGTAAAATAACCAGAAAACAGCAAACAGGATAAGATTAAAAACGCAAAATGCCTTATTCAAAAAATGGCATCTCACAACAGCACAGTGTCCACCTGACACAATGCTTGGGCATCATTATGGTTTCTTATAACCAGGAGCAGAGTGCCCCATGCAGAGCTACCAGCACTACTTCTTGCAGCAAGGAGGGGCAAGCCCCACGTTTCTTTTGTGATCTCATGGGAAATACTGTAGGTTCAAGCTCCAATAGGCTAAGGCTGCAGTAATGAGTAGTACTTATTTATTTTTTTTTTAATCAGAGTTTAAGTGTGTGTGTGTAAGAAGGGGATTATACAAAGAAAACTTTATTTTATATTTTGATGATGTTTTATTTTTAGGGTCTGGCATGTAACTGCAGTAATTTTTTTTAAGATTTTTTACAATAGGCATTGATATGTTGGTGTGCTGTGTCCCGATTATCAACACATTTTGTAAGCAGTGGTAGCAGCCTAATATTGCACAGCTGCTTCCAGTCAAAATGCAGTAATTTCCTGCCCATTTTGTAACATATGATCACTGTATGCCTTAACTGTGTTGCTCATTCATTTCCCTTTATTACTTCACCCCTTCAGAAATGCTTATGTGTGAGAGGCATGTAACTATATATTTAAATAAGGGTAAACACCAGTATTTATTAATTTCTTAATTTTCTATTTTTAGCCCCCTCTTACACTCAGCCCTTTGTCCCCATTCTTCAGCCTCCCATAACCCAACAATCACATTCTCTGTCACATACCCCTGGCTTCATGGCTTACCCCCCTGCAGTGGGACCACTGGGTTAGCATCCTCCTTTGGAGGTTCTTTGATGGAGGCAGATAGTTTGTGCTTTGAGGTATGGCTGGTCCTGAGGATATTCTGTATACACTGGTGATATTTCTGGCTTCTCTGACCCACCCCTTCAAAGGATTCTGATGCAGATGCATGGGCACAAGCTTGCTGAGTATGCCATGCAAGCCCATTAGCATCAATCTACTGCAGGGGAACTGCACTGCATCACTTGTGGTCACCCTGAGGATTATAGTGAGCAGGCCCCTGGGAACGCACCCTCCTGATAGGAAAACAGCAACATATAGGATGTTCAGTCCTTCTCCCCATAGCTGGCCACTCTACTCCATAAGTCTGAGCTCAAGACACAAAACCAGAATGCTGGCATTATGGGTGGTAGTGCTGTTGTGCCAGTGGACCTGCTCAGGGAAAAGAGTATTGAACTGATTAACCAGTAATGCCTAATGTCATTGGAAACATCTGTTTTACTCTGTACAAAATGAACATATTAAAAATAGAGACCAGTACTAGAGGCAACAAGAAGATAGCATTAAAATTAGAGTTTACAAGTGAAGCAGCCGAATTCTTATGATGGTCTGTTTCTCTGACCTGTGATGTTTCCTGCTCCTCCTGTTGGCACAACTATTTCCACAACTGGCAATGGCTCTGTTAAGGTGGATGAACCACATCTGAAGTAAGCATAAAAGAAGTGTGCAATCTGCACCAAGATTCGACACCAGTTGACCGAATTCAGGCTCAGTAAACCATGTTTCTTGGCAAATGCAGTGTCAGCAAACAGTTTTCTGATTGGTTCATCTATTTCATCAGAAGTTCCTTCAACTATTAAAAAGCAACAACAAAAAGTGAAAACAGTATTATTTCTAGTGATTACACAAACTTGATTTTAATTTCCTGAGAGAGTGCTACAATGGCTAAAAGTAAACTTCCTGTTTGCTCCTTTCCCATTTCATCCTTGCGTTATCCACATTTGCAGGTAGTTACAGTGATCTTTTTGAAGTACTCTATTGATACGTATCATTATGTGGTTATGTACAGTATGTAAAAATCAGACAGCCAAGTTACCTTTTCATTTTTTGCAAGACTGTGCAGACTGCATTGTCTGTGGGTTGGGGGAAGAAAAAGGTCAGAAGTATAGAGGGAATTGTGGGATGTCCAGGAATGGAAGGAGGCAATCAGAAATGGCTGCATTGAGGCGGGCAGGTTGCTTGGCTGCTAGTGGCCAGTGGTGTGCAAGCTGTCCAAGGTATAAAAAAGACAAAAATATTGTTTTTGCTGCATTTTATCTGAGGAGTCAGCTGGAAGCAGCAATAATGGCAGAGAATGTGTGTGTGTGTGTGTGTGTGTGTGTGTGTGTGTGTGTGTGTGTGTGTGTGTGTGTGTCTTATTTCTTGCAAAACTTTGTTCATAGCTAAGTCTGTTGTGTTGAGGGAGGAAATAAGTCAAAATGAGAAAGGCTGAAGGACCGTTAAGGGGGCATGCTACATGGCACCTAGCAACCAATAATGTGCCATCAGTCCATCATATAAAACAAACGTTGCCCAATGCCAAATCTTCCCTTGTTTGCATTTGCTTTGTACTTGTTGGTCATATGCAGTGCAGCAGTTAACATTAACAAATTAAAAACGTGAGTTATAATAGCAAAATTGTCATGTTTAGGAAATGAAGAGGTTTACACATAATGTTGTTGTTTTCCTAGACTGTTACCCCAAATTGTCAAGGTAGTATTTTTATTACCCCAGCACATGAACACGGAAGGTGTTTATTTATGAAATACCACCAGAAAGATAATTTTTTGGAACAACCACAAAAACAGGTTTTGGAGGGGATTTGACAATGGCATCTGCCTTGTTCATGAAATGGAGTAAAAAAATTACCATGTTGAAAATGTGAGTTCAGAAAGTAAAACAATGAGTGACATTCACTGTAGCAGCAAGAGGGAGATCAAATAAGCAATAAGATTTGACAGGGTGTGGGGTATTGGTGGATACCCACATGCCCAGGGGCGTGATGAGCCCCACCACCATAGGCGGAAGACCTAACAACCCCTGGAAGTGCAGGTATTCACCAATATCCCACAACCTGAAGAGTCTTACTATGCTTTGAAAATAGGTTGGGCAAATTAAAAAAAAAATGCACTCAAAAAAAGTATTGATTAGAAAACATCAAAGATAATCTCCACAGATGGTTTCTAACTGTCAGTCATTTGTCTCTCTACACATGCAGTAGAATGTTTGTTTGGTTTAACATGGTTCATAAAAACTAAATATTCTGCAGTATGCCTCTAATAGACTGCTCATCCCACCCCCTCCGACCATGAAAAAGGAAAGCATGAATTCAAAATTCTGCAGAATTCCACTGTCACACACTCATACAGACACACAAAGGTCTCATATGGATCCAGAGGCTCAATTGTATCTGGACCAGAGTTAGCATTAAAGATTGCTCTGTCAAGCAGGTTAGGCAATGAGGGGAATTTTACATGGTCATCAAAGAAATACCCCCAAAAAAATTCTGAAAGTGCTTGTTTTATTTAAATGTGTTTATGTGTATAATAAAGGGGTCATGAGCATAAAGGACTTTCAATTACTTATGTATTTTTTTTTTTATTTTAAGGTAGTGTTATTTTTAAGGCCTACTTAAAGGTTTTTATGTAACAGTAAAGGTGGCAGCTATATTTGTGATAGAAGTCAAGAAGTGAAGTGGCTCATCCATACAGGCTATGGGAATAAATGTACCCAAGCTGGATATGAAAAGCTCAGTGGTAGAAGACAGAAGGTTCATGTGAGATGGTAATATTTATTATAGAGACAATGGGCCCAGTAATAGTCCCAAAAGTGAGATTGGACTAAATAGGTGTCATAGGGTTTTGATGAGGTCTATGGATGTAGGGAGCATGATGAAGGCACACTCGGTACAATGGTGCACATAGGCACACACAAATTACACCATCTATCTTCTAATTACACATGTATCTTCTGTGCCTGGGAACTATGGGCCAGTCTCTCTCTTGTCTATTCTTGCTAAGCTTCAGGAGCAAGAGGTCATCTCCCAACTCTCCTCCATCCTCTTTGACTCTGCCTTTTTCACACCCTACCAATCTGTTTTTAGGAAATAATACTCCACTACCACTTCCTTACTTAGGCTCACTGATTCAATACTGTCAGGTATGGACAGTGGTCTAATTGCATCTACGATCTTTGTTGACCTTGCAAGTGCTTTTGACACTGTCTCCCACCCTCTCTTCATAGATAATCTGTGATCTGCTGGCCTGTATGATTCAGCCACAAGCCAGTTTAGCTCCTACCTAATAGGCCAGACACAGTCAATCAAAATGGCTCATTCCACCCCCACCTCCCACTCCAGATTAATGCTGGGATACCCCAAGTCTCCGTCCTTGGTCCCCTACTATTCTCCATGTTCCTTAATGACCTCCAGTGCATGTGCACCTCCTCCTCCTCCTCCATCCATATATATGCTGACGATACTGTCTTGTTCTACTCTGGCCAATCACCAACTGATGTCACTTCCACACTGCAGCATGACTTTCAGCAATGGCTAAGCTCCCATAAGCTTTTCCTCAATGCCAAGAAAACAGTCTTCATAACCACTGGCACAAGGCAGAGATTCTGTAGGCTAACTAAATTGCCCTCCTTCCACATCCTTGATGGCTTTACTGTAGAGGACACCTCCGCCTTTAGGTATCTCAGGGTGTGGCTAGATCAGCACCTAAACGTCACTGGACACAGACACCATCTTGAAAAAGCTGCATCCCAAATTACGTTCCCTTTACAGCAACCAAAGCTGCCTACCTGTACAGGCCAAGTGGACGATTGTCCAGAAAATGATACTACCCATCTTTGACTACTGTGATGCAGTATACAGTTCCACACTGAAGTCATCCTTAATCAGATTGGACACCCTTTTCAATGCTTTCTGTCATTTTATTCTGGATGCTCCTTCCTTTACCCACCACTGCAATCTGAGTCGCTCTCTAGCTTTTCCTTCCCTGGAAAACCGCCTTCTAGCCCACTGTATAAAATCTGTCTCTAAATTCTGGTTTGATATGCTTCCCCCTTACCTTGCCTCCTCACTGTCCTCCTGCCCCACTCCCCTCTCTCTAGCAGATCCAGTGACTCCCACACCCTAGCTGTATGATGACACACCACTTCAATAGGCCAATCGTTGTTCTCCTATAAGTTCTGTAATCTCTGGAACTCAATGCCTCATCAAATCAGGCACTCATCCTCCACGTGGTCCATCTCGACCTCCCTCCTCAACTTCCTCTATCCATCCTGCAGCTGCTCCTAATTTCCCCTCTGACTCCTCACTCCTCCCAATTTCCCCTCTGGCTTTCCATTCTCCTTTCACAGCCTAGCACTTAATGTGAGGAGAAACCATTGCACTTTATTGCACTTCCTAGTCTGCAGTGCAGTTAACTTGCTCCTCTCACATCAAATCTCTAATGCTACTGATGTATTGTTTTTTCACTCTGTTGCTTCTCTGTTTTATATTACCTTTGTAAATGTGTTGTTTAGTATTGCATATATACTTTTCTATAATACTGCATGGAAACCATAGAGCCGACAGAGTGGCAAAACATGGTGGGGGTGTGCTGTGCACGTCCGTGACTCCATGATATGCTATGCCCTTCCAACACCTCCACTAGACCATGGTGCCCAAGCCTTATCATTAAAACTTATTCCAGATCCCTCCAGAGTCCCTTACTGTCGCATATGCCCCCCAAAGAAACCAAGCTCCTGCTATACAATCCCTTGCTAACTACATCTCTGGCTTCCCCCCCAAAACGGAACACATCATAGTTGGAGACTTTAATGTGAACTGGCTTGCCAGTTCAGCTTCCCACACCAAGGACACCTTCGCTGCGCTGGACCTGACCCAGCTGGTCAGCCAACCTACCAGTGTGAACCCCACTAATGGCTCTAGCACCCTGATCGACCTTCTCCTCACCAACCATCCCCACAGAATCTCTGACCTGGTGGTCCTTCCAGACTCCCTAAGCGATTACTCACCCATCCTCTTTTCCTGGTCTTGTCTCAGCAGAAACCCAAACCAAACTATATTGCCCGGCAGTGTCTCCAACCCGGAGGCCTCACAAAACTAAGAAAATACTTTACTCAATGGGATTGGTCCCTCATCTCCCAGGCCCCTGCTATAGATAAAGCCCTTGATTATTTCACCTGTTCTTTTAATAAAGCATGTGACATTTATGCCCCACTAGCAAAAGTGCAATCCAAGAAACGTAATGCCCCCTGGGTCATGTCTGCACTGCTCCAACTGCTAAAGCACAGAGATGATCTCTGGCATAAAGCAGTCGCATCCAGCACGAAGGCGCACAGGCAAGCCTATAAAGCGGTTCATAACAGATGCACTTGGGCCTTAAAACAGGCCAAATCGGCCTACTACAAAATTACCCTTGCCTCCTCCTGGGAGAATGCTCGGTTATTCTGGGACAATATCAAGGAACTCAGCGGCAAATCCCGGCTCCCCAACCCCCTGCACTAATTGTCAACAATGTCCCTACCACCGACCCACTGACCATCGCCAACTGTCTCAACTCATCATTCTCTGACCTTAGTGCAGTACTCCCAAATAACTTCTTTGACCCCACTTCTGCAACCCCACCCCCTAACACCCAGCATTCCCCCTTCCATATCAGGGTGATCTCTATGAACGAGGCAAGGCCTTAGCTCATTAAAGCACTCAGTGGCTCTTGCCATTGCAAAGATTCTTTTGATATGAGAATCCTACAACTAGCACTAGATACAGTCCTCTCCCCACTGACTGACCTCATTATCTGCTCCCTAAATCTGGGGCAGTTCCCGACAGCCTGGAAGACTGCGACAGTCACCCCAATACTGAAGAGTGGTGACAGCACCTCCCCCAACAACTACCATCCCATATCCATTCTCCCATCACTCTCAAAAGCCCTTGAAATAATTATGGCTACCCAACTCACTGAGTACCTGCTTGCTCATAACCTATTTTGCAGGGAATAGCATGGCTTCAGATCTGGACACAGTACAACTACGGCTCTCACTGAGTTCTCTAATTTTATTCACTCTGCCCTGGATAGAAATCACCTAGCTGGAGCTGTCTTCATCAACCTGTCAAAAGCCTTTGATACAGTCTCCCACCCCTTACTCTTAAGCACACTCTGCCACATAGGTCTGTCCCAAGGACCTGTCTCCTGGTTTACCAGTTACCTCACAGCTAGATCACAATGTGTCAAAATAAACAGCACCATCACAACCACCCTGCCAGTCCACTCTGGGATTCCCCAGGGCTCCATCCTCAGCCTTCGATTATTCAGCATCTACCTAAACACCTTGCCCAATTCCTGCTCCGGCAACCTACTACTCTATGCGGACGATGCAGTTCTTTTTGCCTCACACTCAGATCCCACAGTATTGCAGTCCTCCCTCCAACACGCATTTAACCAGACTGAAAAATGGATCATAGACCAAAGACTTGTGGTCAATGTAAAAGAGACAAAGACCATGCTCTTTGCCCACCAACAGATTAAGGCCAAGAATGCACAGCTAACAATCCTCTCCCACTCTCTCCTTCCTCTAGAATAGGTCCATACATATAAATTCCTGGGCCTTGCATTTGATTCCAGCCTCTCCTTTCATTCAAGCATTGACACTCTATCATCAGCCATAAATGTCCATATAGGCCTATTGTATCGGCACAAGGATTGCCTACCTCCGGAAGCCCTTAATCTGGCTGTCACCTCCTTAGTCCTTTCCCTAGTAGATTATGGGCTTATTATCTACTCAGCTGCTGACCACACAGCCCCTAACAAAATCCACTTGGCCATAAACAAAGGTTGCAATCTCCTCTCTGGGGCAGACAAGCGTACCCATACTTGTAACCTATATGCCCGGACAAATCTCCTCACCCTGGATGAAAGGCAATTTTATCAAACATGTCTCCTCACAAAGAAAATACACCTGGGGCTTATCCCCTTTGGGGTTTCTGCCCCTCTCCTATCCTCCCACACCTCGGTGAATACTCGCACTGCCAACCAACATGTGTGGTCCATCCCGAGGGTTAGAACCTCCTTAGCCCAAAGGTCATTCCCATACAGGGCCCCAGTCTGGTACAACAAACTCCCCTCCAGTGTCTCCATCTCCAAATTAGGACCTTTCAAGTCAGCCCTCAAAGAGCACATTCTCACTTGACGGCGCTGCCAATGTATCAGCTAGTGCCGGGTCATCTATCTATCATCTTATGAGCTCCTACCAATAGGGCTACCAAACATTACCTATTAACAATGTCTCCTTGGGCTGCACTCAAGATATCTATCTAATTCTCTACTTCACTGTACATATAAAACGTGTTACTCCCTCCCCCTATCAGCAAACTTATTGTTCTCTTGAAAACTGTAAAATACAGCTCTCGGTAACACATTCAATGCAATGTATAGCTGGTCTTGATTCTGCAGTATTGTATAACTGAAAAAACTGTAACCTATAGCTGCCATTCTATGTCTATATGTATTAAGTGATTTTATTTGTTTTTTCTGACATGGAGCCTTTGTAAATGAGTCACTGACTCAAAGGTTGTAATCTAGGTTGTAAGGTTGTAAAGTCTGTTAAATAAAATAAAAATAAATACATGTGCTTCTGATTATTGTACTCCCAAGTTCCCCTTCCCCCAGGACGCTCTGTGAGATTAGCAATTTTTTATTGTTCAGTGTGCCTTTCCCAGTGAAACTTCAAAAAATAAAAAAAAGAAATAAAATAAAACATCATGGACATACACTCCATCACAATTGTTCACATAAGCACACCATAATTACACCATACTTTGTTGCTATGTCTAAAGACAGTGCCCTTGATCCAGAGGTTATCGAACAGGGTTTGAGTCAGTCCAGGGATGAGACCGCCTTCCCACCCCCTTGCCATATCTTTTATCTGTTTCTGGGCCATTGCTGGTTCTCTGGCCAATATCAGTCATAATGACTCAAGTCCCACCACCACCATCCTTCCAAAATTTTAAATCTCCCTGCTGTCCAGTGGAACCTCCTTCCCTAGCTCTGTTCTTTTGTTGGATGAGTTTGGCAGCACTATTCACCTTCTAATCCCTTCCCCCCACAAAAACTTTCATTCTGGTTTTCAAGTCTGTACACCCCTTTCAAACTGCTTCAAGCAGTTCTTCATTGATGGAGGAAACTGTGGCTTGCAACCAAGGTGTACTAGCAGGGCTTGGCTCATTACCATACTGTCCTCTACATAATCATACCAGTGCCCACCCCTTTCAGTGCTTGGCTCCTATGCACTTAGCAACCCCTCAGAGAAAGAAAGATATTTTATTTATTCATTTATTTATTTATTTATTTGTACATCAGTTTACAACCTTTGAGCCAGATACTCATTTCCAAAGGTACCTTGTCACACAGAGGACAAATTCATTACATTTTGTTACATCATTGAGGTTACAGATTTGGCAATCACAAGCTGTTATTTCTTGGTTACATCATTGAGGTTACAGGTTTGGCAATCACATGCTGTTACAGTTATTAGGTGACTGCACTGTGCATATCCCGAAACACAGCACAAAACAGCTGTTGCCGAAGTCAATGGCAATTGCAACCACTCTGTGGAAGCAATTAAGAGACTGTGCATCAGTCCTCAGAGAGTTTTGCTTTTTCATTCATTTTACAATGGGCTTATGCCAGTGCCAGCATTAAAAAAGTACAAACCTGAAAACACTGTGACGTTGTCTTCAATCACAGTTGTCATCTGCAGTTCTTGTATTCGGGTACAGCGACCACATGGCAACATCACAATAATATCGATTTCCTTCACTCCACGGACACTTTCTATAGCTGAACTCCCTGTATCTCCAGAGGTACCTGTTGATAAAAAAAGAAACCTGAAGTTGAATATCATACTGGTTGAGGTATTTTTTCTACAAACAGGAAACAGTTTCAGAAATGTCTATAGTGATCCCTGTGCTGGGAGACTGTGTTTTACATACTACTATATTTTGAAGAAAGAATACAAGGCACCTACAGTATCTGAAATCAACAAGCACTGCCAGTAAAATTATTTCTGATAAAACCTAAAGGTTAGGACAAAATCTTGAATTTTTATCACAAGTTTCCTGCGTGAGCATCTCCCTTCATGAATACAATGAGCAGGAGGGTGTTATCCATGGATGCTACCGGGGAGGGAGAACAGCCCGGCAGGCCATTCTGCCCAATAGCACCCCCATGTTAGTACTAATGTTCTGCATTATTGTCTCCTGCTAAGTCTTGGTACTGTCACCTGCTGCAGGTTAGGTCCCTGCTCTAGTGCTGTATTGCTCCATGCTATGTAATGCCTTTTATGCCTATTGCCTGGAACATTCATTGTTTGAGACATCAGGTTGCCTGTAGTTTTAGTCTACTGTCCTTGTTCATTATGTGCATGATCTGATTCCAAAGTATAGTTCCAGCAGTATAAATATATTGCCTGGCTAGGATTGCCATTTTTATGTATGTAAACCCCCTGGAATAAGGGCTTACCTCAGAGGCAGCCTTGGTCCTGCTGGACTGCCACCTTGCAGCCCGTCTCCTCCAGCCCCAGGACATGGACATAGCAACAGAGGAGTTGGCCAGAGCAGTGAGGAGCTCCAGCCAGTAGCACTTCCTGCACCATACGGTAAAATGGTTCCAGCCACACAACAAATGTAGTTTGCCACCACCGATTGAGGACTCAACCACCACCTTGCTGCAGCCAGAGACTCTTCTCCCATCACTGCCACTTGAACTGGGGGAAGTGCACACTAAACAAAGCACAGAGTCTCTAAAATAGTGACTTTGACACCAGTACCCCTGGATGACAAGGACTGCACCATCATGGTAACCCCAGACCCCTGGGACTACACTGCAGGCTGGAAGATGAAATAGAGAACTCAAGGAGACAAGACCTTCTGCTTGTGGCAGAGGCTAAACTGTACAACACTGGGCTTTCAGCATAGACAAAAACCCTAAGGGAAGCTACTGTGTTCTGGAGGAGAAAAAGAGTAGTAACTGTGTACAAGTCAGCTCAGGTACAATGCTGAAGAGCCAGTGTGGAGCAAAAGGCCAAAAGCCAGAGCTATTTATCCAGGTTTCATAGCTGGCATTACAGTAGATGTTGAGCTTTCACCAGCCTAAGGGTTTGGAAGCTGAGATGTGTGCGAGTTGGTCCAGGTCCTTAGTAGCTGTGCATATGAAGAAGAGGATGGAAGAGGCAAAAACTTGTCTTGCCAGAAGCTGAGAAGCTAGCTCCAGTGAAAGGTGGACTGAGTCCTGAGGAAGAAGCCAAAGCCAGAAGTGCCATGGCAGATTGGAGTGTCAATGTTCTCCAGAGACAGAATGAGCTGTTCAGTTGGGGAATCATGTGAAGCTTCAGATTTGCCCTGCCTCAGGAAAACACTGTTGCCTGGAGCTTGTTTGCTAGTTGACTGTTGGGCCATATTACAACTACCTAATTTTCAGAGGTCTTAAAAGCAATTTAAGCAAATACATGGTCTTTGGGGTTTGAGGGGATTTAATCAGTTTGTGTTGAAATTTAAGTGTACCACCACCAACCCACACTAACATCCATGGGCTTGCATCATCCCATTTCTACACTGAGTACCTAGAGACTGCCTTAAAGGCACTCCCACGGTGTTTAAAGGAAATTCCTGGTACCAGGTCGGAGAGAGTAATGGGGTCTAGTGCAGAACATCCGGCTCAGCACTTGTGTTGCATTGCAGTGTGAGAAGAAGAAAAGCATGGCTGCACTTCATCGGGCCCTGTTCGTGGCAGCTGAGGTACCATCAGTTGTGCAATGCCCTCATAGGGCCAAACTATCTATGGCCTGGGTGTCGGTGGTAGTAGTGACCCTGCCTAGCAGGGCACTTAACCTGGATTAGGTACAGTGGTCTGCTCTAATACTATTTCCACTGTAGGGGTAATGGTGTTAAATAACACTATTTTTTGCTGTTTAAATCATCATTATTTGCAACAATCCTACTGTGCATGTCAATTGAAGAACCTGTGACATTTGTTTGAGGTCTCTGGGAGATGTGACCTCAGTGGAGAGGTGGGAAGGTACAACATTCAAGGGTGTTATACTGTTACAATATCTAGCCTACTTCAAAGAACAGCTGGTGCGATCAGCATGATTTAAACAAAATATAATATTTAGACAGTTCAGTTTATATATTTTACATTTGTTCTGTATTTTCCTCCCAATTATTTATTACTGAGGCTAGTTACATGAAAATAAGATTTCTGCTCCTGAAAATAACGGTAACGTGAGATAAAAATGTATATATTTTTGAATTTTATAGTTATTTTATAGTTATATATAACTGGAGACTAGAAGAAGCTGGGCTGGGAGGATGTGTGGAATAGGTACATGTATGGGAAGCAGGAGAGTGGTAAACTGCAGTAGCTGTGGGGCAGCAGTCTCTCTGGGGGGTGTTGTGGAGAAAGTTCATAAGTTTTATATGAGTCATCAGGTCAATAGACCTATTGTTAACTCACCACTATTTTAGTGGTAAAACCAACATTTCTCTTCCCCCATATACTTGTCCAGAGCTCTTTTAAATAGGGACATTGTGTCACTAGTTACTACCCCAATAGGGAGGCTATTATAAATTGATAGAATTCTTTGATTAAACCATATACATTTTTTTATCCATCCTAGGTATTTCCCCCTGAGGCTGCAACTTGTGTGCACTTGTTGCTTTATGATTTGATTTTTGGCTTAGCACTATGCTCTCACATAGTGCGTCATCTTTTAATGCCTTGTATACCAGGCAAAAAACTCCTTTTAATCTCCTATAATATAGAGCGTACAAACTTAACGTTCCTAATCTGTCCTGGTAGGATTTATTTTTCAAGGTGAGAATTTTTTTGTTGCACATCTCTGGACTCCCTCAAATAATTTTTGGCTTGTTTTACTCTGCGGTGCACAAAATGTAGAGTTATACTCCAAATGTGGACTCACCAGAGATGTATACCAGGGTACAATCACCTCTGGCTGCCTGCTTTTAATATTTTTTCAATATGGTGGCTAGAATCTTATTGCCTTTTTGAGCTGCTTTTTTGGCATTTGTATCAAACTTGAGGTCATTCATAATCATCACCTCCAGATCTCTAATGTTTCTTGTATAATTGTGTTATTCAGAATATTCTGATAGTTGCTATTACTTTCACCTAGGTGCATAATCCTGCACTTCCCCTCATTAAAGCTCAACCTGTTCTCTTTTGCCCATGCTTCCCATTCATCCAGATCCTTTTGTAATTTAATGTCTGAATCTGTATTATTTATAATGGCATCTATTTTATTATCATCAGCGTATTTGACCAACCATGAGTGTTCCGATGTTTGCCTACTAGAAATAAAAATATTGAATAAGGTTGGTCCCAGCACTGAACCCTGGGGCACACCACTTGTCACTTCTCCCCAGGCCAAAATGTGTCCCAGTATTCCTACTCGCTGCCTCCTATTGTGGAACCAGGATTCTATCCAGCTAACTGTTCTTGGATGTAAGCCTATTTGCCAAAGTGTATTTATCAATAATGTATGTGACACCGTGTCAGACGCTTTAGAATGATCGAGGTATGTGATATCTACTGGGAGCCCCATATCCAGTGCGGCACTAATGGATTCATAAAAGTGTAAATGACTAGTTTGGCATGATCTTCCATGTACAAAACCATGCTGTGTGATGTCCTGCATACCCTGTCCTGTAATATTAGGCCCTTTTACACACAGTGGTCTGTATCGGAATGACCATTACAGACTCACTGTAACGTTACCTGTTTCTGCGTGTACAATCAGTCCATGCCGCAACATAGTGAGCGCTCATTTAAAATGGGTTCCCTGTTTTTATTGGTTTGCGGGCTTCTGTGGCGTTGTAACCTGGCATGTAATCATGCCATGTCTGTCATTTCAGCACACTACTCTATTTTTACTACAGATATCCTGTTTGTTGTTTCTGTGCCGGTATGCAGTGAGAGGGAGATGTCAACGAAACATGAACTGCGTGTAAACGGTAATGAGGAACACTACACTTTTAGCGGAATGACTGCGTGCCAGAACAAAATTTAAAAGTAAGTGCTGTGTAAAAGCGGCTATTGTGAGTTATTTGCTTTTGGATTAAGCCTTCTAATAATTTACCCAAGACAGAAGTGAGACTTATTGGATGAAAGTTTTTAACTTCATGGTTATCTTCTCCTTTGTGAATCAGGGTAACAACTGCCTGCCTCCATTCTTCCAATACCTCCCGTTCATTAATGGATGCATTGAATAATCATGTTATAGGCACTGCCAATTCATCCACCAATAATTTTAGTAACATGGGGTATATGTCATCCAGTCCTGGTGACTTATTATTCTTGAGTTCTAATATTCTATCCCTCTCTTCCTGCACTGTAATTATTATTTCTGGTGCGTATTTTGTCCTATTATGATCCTCTTTTGCCACCTTCTCTTTGGTAAGGAATGTACTTAGAAAGTAGTTATTAAATTCTGTGGCCATGTCCAAGGGTGAATTGATAATTTTATCCTGACTTTAATGATCCAGTTTTAGGACGATTGCCTCTTAGTGTGTCTATATAGCTGTAAAATTGTTAACTGCTTTGTTTAATATTTTTTGCTAGTTTGCTTTCTGTTTCTTTCTTACTTGTGTTTAATTTCCTTTTACATTTATTTGCTTGTGCTCTATATTTCTTCCATTTTATATGTGACCCCTCTTTCTTATATTTTCTGTATAGTCTTTTTTCCCTTAATTTTTTCTTTATATTTTTATTAAACCATGATGGCAATCTATTTTTATGTTTATGTTTCTTACATGTTGGTATGTGATTGTTTACGCAATAATCAACTTTATTTTTAATTATTTGCCATATTTGCTGTAGCCCTTTGTTATTTATTTATTTTTTCCAATCCCACTCTGATAGGTATGTTTTCATAACTTTTACATCTGCTTTTTCATAACACTTGACTGCAGTCATTCCATCTACCGACTCCCATTTAGTTTTTATATTGAACTTTATTATGTTGTGATCTGCATCAGCTAAGGGTTCTAACATTATTATTTCTTCAATGTTTTCTGGCTGTGAGGCAAAGTTTAGGTCCAGAATATTGTTATGTCTTGTGTTATTTTTAACCAACTCTTCCAAACTTTTATACATAGTTACATCTATGAATTGATTTTCAGTAGTAGATGTACCTGTACCTTCTAGCTTATCCCAGTTTATACTAGGGAAATTAAAGTCTCCCAGCAATATAAATTCACCTCTGCATCTACTTGTTCTATTGCTTGTATAAATGTATAATTTTCTTCCATTGTCAGACCTGGTGCCCTATGTTCTACTGCCAGTGTTATATAATGAGTTTTCACATTTATTCATGTCCACATAAGTTCCACATCACTGACCTTTGTGCTGTGGGATTATTGCATCTCTGTTTAAGTTGTTAGTAATATAAAATCGCTACACCTCCTCCTTATTTATGCTTTTTACATTTGTGATACCAAGAGTATCCTGGTATATCAGTCTCCTCCTTTGTACCAGGTCTCCATAATGACACATATATCTATGTTCTATTTATCAATCTCAAACTTAAGTTATTTTTTTTTTATTATTCAAGCTTCTTGCATTCAGGTATAAGATATTAAGCTGCTCTTTACCAGCATCTGATTCCCCCAGTTTCTTACTCATAGATTTAGTTGTTTTAATGAGTTTTTTTATCCATTTCAATGACCCTTTGCCTTCTGTGCATATTTGTTTGTAGTTTAAAGCCTTCTTAACTTCGTGCAGAAACAGGTTTCCCAGCAAGTTAATACCAGCCTTGCTGAGATGCAATCTGTCATAACCATAAAGATTCAATCTGCCTATGAATTGTTCCCACTGTCTTATACATGCTATTCCTTTTTTGAGACATCGGAACTTGAGCCAGTTGTTTAGTTGTTTTTTTTTGTTTTTGTTTTTTATATTAGTCATCTTTTCGTTTGCTCTTTGATTTGGTAGAATCTCTGAGAAGATAACATCACACCCATGTGTTTGTAATTTAAGGTACATTTCTTTATATGCAGTAAACATATTTTCTACTGAATGATATATAGTATTGGTCCCAATATGAAGTAACACTATTGAGTTGGATGGAATTTGTTTAATCAGGTTTAGTAAAAAAGTATTAAAAAGTCCGTCACCCCAGCCACTGGGAAGCAACTACTGATGACACTTGATTTATCCAGTTTGGTTGTGTTATGGACTGTATATTTAATTATTGAATCTCCTAGTATATAGACATTTTTCTTATTTATATTCTCTGGATTTACATCCACTATTTCCATTTCATCACTTGCATTCTCTTTCTCTTGCATAAAAAGATGTTCTGGTGATGTTTGATGTGTTATGTCCAGTATGATTTACAATTCACAGTGTGTTTTTGTATCTATAGCTTTAGCCAACCACTTTACTGCCACATCAGAGTTTTGATGGGGGATGTCCAGTGTGTAAAAACCTAGAGCAGCTAAGGGCTAAAATAAGGCTGCTCAGATGGGAGCTGGAGAAGATGGCGTGGGAAGTCAGAGAAGCAGAGCAGTGGGGGGGAAGGCAGAGGGGTGATGCCCAGGGAAGCAAGGGCATCATACTGGGGATGGGAGTGGAGAGGAGCACCCAGTATACTGGAGTATCTCTTCCTCAAGGACTAGGAAGCCCAGAGTGGAGGAAAATCAAGTGGTAAGGGGAAGTGGTGGGAATGTAAAAGTAGCATAGGGGTGGGAAATTCTAAAGGGGTGTCTTTATTGACTAGATTTGCACCACTGTCTGGAAGGAGGGAGGGAGGGGGAGCAGGAGGTGAGGTAGCAGATCATGCTAAGCCAGAATGAGAGCAGAAGTGCAGGAGAGAAGAGAGGAAACTAATCAGGGTGGGCAGGGAAGAGGAGGAGGCAGGCAAAATGGACTGGTGGATGAGGGAGGGAGAGGAAAGGAAGATGGGAGGGAAAACTGAAAGCAGATAGGCAGAAGGGTAGGGGCAGAGTGGGAGATGGAAAAACAGTTAAGGTGATAAAGTGTGAATGTGGAGATAAGTTCACCAAGGTGTAGAGTGAGCAGTTAGGTGGGGAAACAGCTAGTATCAAAGGTAAGAAAGGAAGGACAGGGAGCACAGGTGAAGAGGATAGAAGGGCAGCAATCATAGGGGAGTCCATAATTAGGGATATTCACTGGAGAAGGAAAGGGGACCCAAATGCAAGCAGGAGGGTGGTTTGTATGCCAGGGATGACAGTGGGGAAGATAGGCTCAAGAAAAAGAGAAATAGCAAGGGGAGGTTGGAGGAAAACCTAATTTAGTTATACATTTGGGAACCAACGACCTAACTGGGGAGGAGGCTGAGGTATTGCAAAGTAGGTTCAGGGAGTTAGTGAAGATCTACAGGAAGGAAGGAAGTTCATTGGCCTTCTCTGAGGTGATACCAGTACCAAGGGCCAGCAAAGCCAGAAAAGAAAAATAGAGGATTTTAATGACTGGCTGAGGAAATAGTGCAGGGAGAAGGTGTTTATCTGTATCAGGGACTGGGAGGAGACCTGGTCAAACAAAGCACTCTTTTCACCAGACAGGCTCAGTGGGGAGGGTTTGAGGGTACTTGGGGACAAACTGGGGGAACACATAATCACTACACTTAATTTAAACTACTGAAGGTGCACAGCAGGCACGCAGTCCCACAGACTCTGAGGGGAGGAAGTCAGTGAACTCCACCCCTGCAGTGATGGAAGAGATCTGGAGGGAGGAGGTGGAAGGGGTGAGAACACTGTTAGCAAAGGGCGGAGGGGTGAGAAACATATAACAAGGGTAAGTGGAGGGGTGCACACAGAGGGAATGTGAATAGAAGAATAGAGGGAAGAGAAGAAAGGTCAAATTCTAAGTGGAGGGTGGTGTATCTGAATGTGCGGAGTCTTTGAAACAAGATAGACTACCTGCAGGCACTATTAGCAGACAGGAGGGTGGACATAGCTGCAGTAACTGAGACTTGGGCAACAACACACCATGAATGGGACCTTGTGGTCCCTGGATATAAACTATACAGGTGGGACAGGATAGTTGGGAAGGGGGGAGGAGTAGCAGTTTATGTCAGGGAGGGAACAGCTTGCATGAGGGAAGAGTTAGAGGCAGGGGAGGTGTATGCATTATGGGTTCAGTTAATATCCAATAGAGGGAGAAAGGTGAGGTTGGGTGAGGTTTATAGTAAACCCATTCAGGATGAGGAGAATGACAAGGAACTGAGCTCACAAATACTGGAAGCTGCAGGGAATGGAGAGGTGCTAATTGTGGGGGACTTCAACCTGCCCAAGGTGGACTGAAGCAAACCTTCCACAACATGTGTTAGGAGTCAGGTGATCCTGAAAGGACTACAGAGTGGGTTTCTGACTCAGGGTGTCACTGAGCCAACAAGAGCTGAGGCAACTCTTAATCTGGTGTTCACAAATAGGGAGCATGTACAGGAGCCACTGGGTGGATGACCATTGCACAGTGTGTTTCCAGTTGGATATGGGCAGGGAAAGCAGCCTGACTAAGGCCACAAATCTTGGATTTCAGGAGGGCGTACTTCAGGAAAATGGGCAAAGTGCTAACAAGCCATCAGGTGGGTATCAGAGCAAATATGGGGGTGACCAAAGGTGGTCCATCGTTAAAGAAGGAATACTGGTTGCCACAGATGAGTGTTTTAAGCTCAGAGGGAAGAACACAAGGGCCAAAGTGCCCAGCTGTTCAGTTCTGGTGTTACCCAGGCAGTAAGGGAAAAGAGGTTAGCCTATAGAAAATTCAGGAAAACCAAGAGAGGTGTGGATAGGGAAAACTACCCAAGGTTGGCTAGTGAGGCAACCTAGGAAGTCTGGCAAGTAAAGAAGTCTGGTGAGCAAAGGCACAGAAGGAGCTGCAGATAGCGGAAGGAATTAAGAAGTGGGAGAAGGCTTTCTTTTGCTATACAAGTGAGAAAAGGGACAAAAAGGAAGGAATTTTTTAGGTTTAAGAAAGGGGTGGAGTGCGTGTAGGATAATAGGGGAAAAGCAGAGATACTAAATGAATACTTCTGCTCCACCTTCACCATGGAGAATGATGGACCAGTGCCTTCAGAAGGGAAAAGAGGAGTGGGGGAAGGGGGACACAGATGTAGTGATAGAGAAAGATAGAGTAAGGGCGGTGTTGCTGTCATTGAAGGTGGACAAATCATCAGGCCCAGATGGAATACATCCAAGGGTACTAAAGGAACTGGCTGAGGAGCTGGCAGTGCCACAGGCAGACTTATTTAATAGTTCACTAGAGTCAGGCATGGTACCACAGAACTGGAGAACAGCACATGTAGTGCCCCTCCACATAAGCGGTCCAAAGGATGACCAAGGGAATTACAGACCAGTCAGTCTGACATCCATTGTGGGCAAGCTCATGGAAATCATACTAAAGGAAAGATTGGTGAAATATCTAGAGGATCATGGTCTGCGGGATGCGAGGCAGAATGGGTTCATGGGGGAGAGTGTGTCAAACAAATCTGATTGACTTCTTTGACTGTGTCACTAAGACAGTAGACAGGAGCCAAGAGGTAGATATCCTCTGTCTTGATTTCAGCAAGGCCTTTGACTCAGTGCCCCACAAAGGGTTGATCAGGAAGTTGGTGGATCTTGGGATTGTGGAGAAGATGGCCAGATGGGTGGAAAACTGGTTGAGAGACAAAACCCAGAGGGTGGTTGTGGGGGGGGGGGAGTTATCTGGCACCAGAGAGGTAACCAGTGAAGTCTTGCAGGGCACGGTGCTGAGACCGGTGTTATTCAATGTCTTCATCAATGACACTGGGGATGGCATTAAGAGCAAAATGTGCCTATTCACAGATGACACCAAGCTCTGTGGGAGAGTGGACACAGCTGAAGGGATACAGGGCCTATCTGAAAAAGCAGGGGAGGTGGTCTAGGATCTGGCAGCTTGACTTCAATGCCAAGAAATGCAAAGTTATGCATATTGGAGCCAAGAATCCCAGGACAGAATTCTACCTGGGTGGAGTCTGAGTATCTGCATCAGAGGAGGAGAAGAACCTGGGAGTGATGATCACTAGTGACCTGAAGCACTCCATGCAGTGCAAGAAAGTAGCAGCATAGGCAAACAAGATGCTGGGATGCATATCTAGGGAGATCAGTAGTAGAATAGAGGAGGTTATACTGCACTTGTACAGGTCACTGGTAAGGCTGCATCTAGAGTGTGGAGTTCAGTACTGGCGCCTACACCTCAGAATGGACATTAATCTGCTGGAAAAGGTCCATAGTAGGGCTAGAAAGATGATAACTGGTCTGCAGGGTAAATCATTATGAGGAGAGGTTGAGAGCACTGAACATGTACTCCCTGAAAGACAGGTGAGAGAGAGAGGACATCATTGGGACCTTCAAGTACTTGAAAGGGATAAATAAGGTTAATAAGGAGAATCTCTATAAGTTGAGTGCCAACCATAACACGAGGGGGCACAGTCTTAAACTAGAGGGTGGGAGATTTAGGAGGGAGGTCAGGAAGCACTTCTACATACAGAGAGTGGTGGACACTTGGAATGCACTGACGGAAGAGGTCATCTCATTGAAGACAGTGGGCAGCTTTAAGAGAGGCTAGGATAGGCATAAGGGGAAGGTAAGGATCATGGGTAGGGAGAATGGGAGGAGTGGGGAGGGAGGGACATTAGTTAAACTGTTGCTGCAGCCATCACTGGGATTTATCTCTGTTACCAACTGGTCACCTCTAGCCCCCCTAGTGTGGTACAGCAGAAGCTGCCATTGCCCCCAAAAAAATCCAAAAGGTGAAACTTGTGATTGAAAAATTACATTCCAGGAAGTGGAGAAGTAGTGCAAAATGGAGGTGTGGAGGCAATGAGAGTATTCATGGTCCAGAATGCTCCAGATAGCATAAGCAGAGGAGCCATTGTGAAACATTTTGATGAAAGTTTCTCCCTAATTTGAATTCTAAAACCAGATATGTGAGGTGGAACCTCACAATGTAAACTCACTAGTGAGGAGTGAATATGAAGTAGATCCAGCTGACTTGCCAACCACCTTTACTTTGGAAGGTCCCAAAAGCACCCTGGAAAGTGGTCCCCCAGAAGAGGCTGAGGCAAACTGGAAAGCTTGATTGCTACCCAAATTGCTAAAGAGGGCAAAATCCTTCAAGACCTTAAGGACCAGCTGGGCCCTGGAGGACAGATGCTGCCCCTGCTACAGCATATTGGAAGCTGTGAGCCGATTGATGGAAAATAAAATACTGCCATCAATAGAGTAAAAAAAAGTATTAAGACTTCATACTTTTTCTGCCATTACCCCTACCCCAAGAGGAGAAGAGGATCTGGATGCTTGGATCGAGCAAGTGATACGGATGTTGCAAGGGCTGAGGTGCTCTGATGAGTAGAAGTTGGCCTGAACAGGGGAGTGCTGCAAGGACCTGCCTTTGATGCAATTCATGCTCTGAAAGTAACCCGACCTGATGACTCCCCAATCCAAGTGCATATCCATGCTAGCAGGCTTTTTGGGGAGTGTGGAAAAAACAAGTCAGATCACAACCCCACTGACCCTCATGGAGCAGGGTGAAGGGGAGAAGTCAAATCAATCAATCAGTCAATCAATTAATCAATTTTATTCCATAGAGAAAAACAAAAACACAGTAATATTGGGGGTTAAGATAAAGTTTGCTTATAACACTAACTGGTGAGAGTTCCATAAAGAAACAAGTATATATTTGTTTGTTTAGCTTTAATATTGTACGGGGTTAAAAATGCACAGTTTGCTGTTATTAAGTATACTGCTACCTTGCCTTGCAGGTGTAACCACTGAGGTAGAGTTCAAAAGAAAGTTGGGAGCCTATTGGCTGGTACCCAGCCTTGAAATTCAATTCATAAATAATTTTATTGAAAGAAGAAATAAGTTCACAAATAAATGGAGACAGTCTAACCAGAAGGGCAGGATAGTAGTTTTAAACTCATATAGCTGTAACAACCTACAGGTAAAACAGGGTACAGTGCTTTTTTAATATTATTGACTTTAGGTGGGGATGTAGAGTTAAACCCTGGGCCTGATGTTTTTAAAAATGTTAGGATTTTACATGATAATGCTAGAAGTTTAAGAAACAAAATGGATACTTTAAAAGTAATGATTGAGGAATAAGCTCCAGATGTAGTCAGGCTAATGGAGGCCTGGCTAGTAAAAGACAGGCAATGAAGAACTCGGTATTTTAGGCTATGCATTGTTTCACCAGGATAGGCTGGGGGGGGGGTACTTTTGTATGTTAAAAGTAGTCTGGGCCACACTGAATTGCTAAACAGGGGAAGTCAAAATAACATAGAAAATACAGTAGTAAAGGTGAGTAAATTAAAAATAGTTTTTTCAGTAATTTATTCTCCACCCAAAACAAATGTTGAACTGATAGAAGAAACAATAAATACAAATCAAGGGGTTGTATGTGACACACAAACACATTGTCCTCATGGGGCACTTTAATTGTAATTGGGAAGAGAAAAGGGGCAAGTCCTTAAAAGATGTCATATCTGTTTTGGGGGTGTCCCAACAAATATTAGAACCTACAAGATATACTAGTACTACAAAAAAAGAACATGATATTGGACTTACTGTTTGTATCCCATGCTATAAAAGCTGAAGCATCAGGAGTTCTTTCTCCTTGTCTCGGAGATCACAACCCAATATGGGGTGATATCTTGTTAGAGATAGAACAGAAAGCACAGTAGGCAAATACCACCTGGGTTAGAAATATGCAAGTATTTTCAGAAATTGCATTTTTGCTAAATGTTGAGAGGGAGAGGTGGGATCGATACAAACTCATACCTGATTTAGATTCAACTTTACATTTTTTCACGGAGACATTTAATGAATTATGTGACTAACATGCCCCCCCCCCAAAAAAAAATAAAAAAATAAAAACAATAAAAACTCAACAAAATTATCTTGGATAAATGAAAAGATCTTAAAAAGTAATAGGGTGAAAAATAGGTGTTGGAAAAAAGCAAAAAAATCAAAACAAGAGAACGATTGGGACCTGTTTAAGCAGAAAAGAAATGGATGTAGGCAACAGATAAAGAAGGCTAAAACCTTTTACTATAAAAAAATGTTTGAATAATGAATTGGATCCCAGAAAATTTTGGACATCCATAAATTCACTATCTAGACCTGTGCAAGGAGTTAAAATTAATTATACTCTTAAAATTGGTGACAGTTTGATAGAAGACTCTCAAAAAATAGCAAACTTACTAAATGAGTTTTTTGTGGACCTACCAGGTCCTGCTGTGACAGTACCAAGCCTAGATCCACAAAAACAGCAAAATAAAGTTAACTTTACATGATCACATCCACCTTTTCGGTTTATAATTTTAAAAGTATCCAAGGTTTATAGAGGGTTAACAAGAATAAACGTCAACAAGTCAGTGGGGCCTGACTTACTTGAGGGGAAATTTTTAAAGATAGCTGCTAAACAGATTGCACCTATAGTGACTAATGTATTTAACAGAAGTCTTCAAGAAAGTTATTTTCCATACCAATGGAAGGCGAGTAAAATCACCCCCATATTCAAAGGGGGTCTATCCACTGAGTTAAATAACTACAGGCCAATAGCTTTACTGTCCACCTTGGCTAAATGTTTGGAGAGACATATACATACACAAATGATGGAGTATTTAGAGAAATACAATTTAATTACAACATGTCAATCAGGTTTCCGAAAAGGTCACTCTACTACACCAGTTTTGCTGGAGTTTAATGACCTTGTGAGTACATCACTGCATGAGGGCCTGGAAACTGCAGTGGTGTTTGTGGATTTACCGAAGGTCTTTGATCTGGTGAACCACCCACTTTTGTTCCAAACAGCTGAAAAAATGGGGCTCACAGAAGGCCTAAGGGATTGGCTTAAATCTTTCTTGGAGGATCGTATACAGTATGTTTCAATAAATGGGGAAAGTTATAAAAAGCGGGCAATAACTAAGGGAGTACAACAGGGGTCCATTTTAGGACCCCTGTTATTTTTGATCTTTAACAGTCTCCCACAAGTCATACAGCACTCAAATGTATGGCTGTACACAGATGATACTGCTTTAATAGTTACAGGTCATAGAGGTAGTGAATTACAAACTAAATTACAGTTGGATTTCAACAATGTGCGGGGGTGGTTCATAAGGTTGGGCCTAGTGATGAATACAAAAAAAACAAAATTACTATATTTTGGGTCAAATTCAAAAGGAAACAGTTAAAAATAAAAGTGAATAACAATGTTTTTTTAGAACAAGTGACTGAATATACCTATTTGGGAATTATTTTTGATCAGAACATGACTTTTGCAAAACATAAGGGTGCTAATTGAAAGGGTAAACAAAAGGGTGGGAGCCCTTAGAAGAACAACACAGTGTCTAACAGAGAATAGTAGAAAATGGGTCGCAGAACAATTAATTATTCCGATACTGACCTATGGGGATCTTCTGTATCGTACTGCAAATAAAACATCATTAAACAACTTAGAGTGTATTACAGGATCGCAAGATATGTCTTACGGTGTAGCCCAAGAACACATCACTGCAGTTTGCTGACCTCTCTGAAATGGTTATCACTTGAAACAAGATGTGCCATGAAATGGCAAACACTAATTTATAAATATCACATGGACAGTTCTGAGCATTATATAAATAACTTATTTGGAGGATGTTATCAAATTGATTTAAGACAAAAGGGATCAAGTTATAAAAATAAAATCTCTATAGTTGCCTTTAAAAATAAATATGGGGAAAAGACATTATGTTACCAGGCAGCAAAATATTGGAATATTTTATTGAACCTAGCGCATACACTTCCATTGTATAGCCAGTTCAAGCAGGAATTAACTACACCAAGCTCTGTCATATATCAATGTTTTGGATGAAATGTAAGAATGGATAATAGGAAGTCTGGAAAATGTTATTGAACCTCAATGAGTGATTCATATATATTCATTGTGAATGTGTGTACCCATTTTGTACTTTGTACCTGATGTTTTAATGTTTAGGTAACTTGTAGAAATCAGGACAATCTTGTAAACTAGGCCAACTGGCCTAAAGATTTGTTTTCCTGTATAAACTAATGTTTTTACTTATAGGGAAAGGCCAAAGATCAAGTTACTTATACCAAACATTTATTTAGTTTTTGTTGACTGGGTAAGTGCACTAGACAAATCCTGCCTATTTTCAGGCACGACCCAGGGGGAGGAGGATAGAGATGAATGCCAGCTGACCTTGGACCAGATTAAGCCGTTGGTGGTATTTTTAGTGAATGAGAGAAATTTGGCCAGGACACCGGGGAAATTCCCCTACTCTTTTCAATAAGTGCCATGGGATCTTTAACATCCACCTGAACTACCACCAATCCAGGCAGATGGGACCTCAGTTTAATGTCACATCTGAAATTCGGTACCTCAGAAGTGTAGCACCCCTCTCATGCTGCACTACAGTGTCAGTACTGGGTTATTAACCCAAGTGCCAGATATGGGAACTGAACCCACAGCCCTCCGATCTCCCGGCCTCAGAGGAGAGTGTGCTACCTACTGAGCCACTGACACTGCTGACACTGACACAACATATTCCATCCAGCTCAAATGTACCTAAGCATCAACCACATATCATTCAGTTCCTACATACTACAAGTACTGACCTATGTACCAATCCAGCTGTAATGTATCTAAGCATGAACCATATCTCATCCAGCTCTTACATATCACAAGCACTGAGCTATGTACCACACAGTGAATTGGAAGGCTTTGCCTGAAGTTTTAATTTTTTTTGTTTTAGTCTTTGGTAACTGGGTAAGGCCCACAAGGCACACGTGCCTGTTTTCAGGGGCGTTCTGGGAGCACTGGGTGGTTAAGTGACTTGCTCACAGTCACAAAGTATGCAAGTGGAGGTTGTGAGAATCAAACTCAGGTCTGGTCTGCTGGATGTATCAGACTCATTCACACCTCGTTCCTTTAACCTCTAGGCTATACTGCCAGCTCCAGTTCAGTGGGTGGGACATAGCTCCTCCTCATCCTCTACTTAAACATGCAGCTTCCAATCCCTCTGCTTCGAGCAAGTCAGACGTGCCCTCCATCCACCCCTGCCTCCTCCTCTTTCTCCAGCACTCATATCTCACCTTGCGCTGGGCCTTCAATCCTACACATATCCAGCATCCCGCTAAAGGCAGGATATAAAGAAAGGACAAAGATCAAGTTACTTATCCACTGCTCACTTTACAGCCAACTCGGCTAGACTTCCTTATCTACAAGAAGATGGCGTAATGCCTCTATCTGGACCTTCAAAGTCCTCACTAACAGACTCCCTCTTTACATATCCAGCCTCTTTAAATCAACACCTTGCACATACTCACTTAGGAAATATGGTTATATCTTGCTTGATCCCCCCCCCCCCGGTAAAATCTCATTTTGGCACCATATCCATTAGTCACACCTTACCAACCTTGTGGAACTCCCTCTAAAATACCCTAAAACTGATTTGCCTTGTTAGACTATCCTACTTTAAATCTTTTCTAAAAAATTTGTTGAAGGAAAACTGCCAGTGCTATGCCTAGGGCCCCCCCCTTTTGATATCTTATATGGCACTTACCACTATATTTGCCCCAGGCTTTCCCTGCTCCCCTTCTTTCTTTGGTTTTGCACTCCTGTCTGTATATGCCCTGCTACTCCCTGGGCCTCTCTCACTTACACCTTCCCCCACCATCCTACTTATCTTCGACTATTCCCTATTCCTACCTCACCTTATGGATCATGCTCTACCTTCCCCCTTACCTCCTTCCATTCCAATCATATTATGCAGGTAGCTGCTCGCACTTACATACACATGTAAAAATCTGAGTAATCTGACTGCACCTTGTTATGTATTACCCACTGTATTGTGTGAACTATTGTAAAAACCAGTGGTATTTTGCTTTTATGTATACTATATGTGTGTCCCCCAGGGCCACCTTGCAAATGAGTATCTAAATGCTGTATTTCCTGGTTAAAAATAAAATTGAATTGAAAAATTGAATTATGCCAAACATATCCCAGCCAGCTCAAATGTGTATAAGCACCAGCCATATCTCATTCAGTTTCTACGTACTATAAGCACTGACCTATGCACCAATCCAGCTCTAATGTATCTAAGTACTAATCATATCTCATCCAGCTCTTATGTATCACTAGCACTGAGCTATATACCTCACAGTGAACTATATATAAACTATGACTTTACACAACGATCTGTATGAGTTTTTTGAAAACTGTGCTTACACTGCAGTAACTGTTCTGTCTTAAGTGCTTTGTGTTGGCTCAACTGTATTTCCTCTGGGACTGCTTATTGTACTTGTAATGCTTTTTTGTGACGAAGTATTTGATGTGTAATCTTTGTAAATGAACACTTGTGATCAAAGGTAATCTCTGAAGTTGTCAATAAACAAATACAAGAATATAGTCTCTTCCCAACAACTGCACTGTTACTGTGCTATCTGCATCAGTCACTTTATTTGTACATCAGTGCTGCTAAATGTACCACTGTTTGATTTCTGCCATTGCCATTGTACTTTAGCAGCTAACTTGTACACTTTTATGAGCTTTATTCTGTACCACTGCATTGTTGCTGTGTATACTGTATTATTGCATTTCACTTCCCCTTCTCCACACATCACACTTACCGAAGAAATGAACGTTGGCTCAGTGTGCTTTTTCCAATTACTAATTTCAAATAAATAAATAAAACTCCTCTCGATGCAATATTCCTGATGGTCTTGATCCCAAACTCCTTCACCTCTCTTCCCCCACTGTGTTTTCCAAACTCCTTCCCCTCTCTTCCCCCACTGTGTTTTCTGTCATGTCTGTTCTTTTTAACCTCTCCTTCCTTACTAGCATAGTCCCTGGAGTATGGAAGATGGCTAAAATAATCATTCAGCACAGAGATTGTGACCCCTCTGCTCCAGGTAATTACTGTTCTTCTTCTCTTCTATTCTAACCAGACTTCAAGAGCACCTGGTACTCTCCAAACTCTCTCCAGTCTTTTATTTCTTCTGTTTCCTAAACCCTTACTAAGTGGGTTTTAGGAAGTGCCTCTCTGCTGCATCATCCCTGCATAGGCTCACTGATACTGTTCTGAAGGGGATTAATCACCTCTGCTATATTTGTCGACCTGACAAAAGCCATCAGCACTGTTGCCCACCCCTGCCTGCTGGACAAGCTTTCAGGAGATGATATATAGGACCTCTCATCCAAATAGCTTAGCTCTTATCTGGTGGACAGGTCGATGCCGACCCTTCCTCAAAATCCTCTACCCACCTCCCAATTGGGCAATGTGTACCTTAAGGCTCTCTTCTTGGCCCCTTCTAGTCCTCGAGCTTCCTAAATGATTTCCACAATTGAGTCTCCTCATACATCCACACGCATGTGGACAACACTGTGCTTTTTACTTGTGGTTCTTCTGTCCCTGAATTTGGGTTGTCATAACCCACCAATGTTCTGGGTTCTGACTGTGGTCCATAACTTTCCATAAAGTTCTATGATTCTAATTTACTTAAGAACTTGAAAATTTTTGCATATAGTACTGGTGAGGACTGACAGAGAAGGTTACTGAGAGGAGAAACAAAAACATTTAAAAGAGACCTGTCATCTCAGCACAGCTATAATATTGTTTTAGTGCACAAACAGAAAAGAAAGGAAAACACTGTGTGCTATTCAAAACACAAAGGCCAATAGTCACAACTGCTGTGTTGTAGTTTGCACAGCTGCATGTACAGGTTAAGGCTTTGTGAATATCTTTTCCCCAATATTTGGTATTCAGCAGCCAAGTACTCTGGTATCCAGAAAAAAGTATTCGGACAACTACGTGAGAAAGAAAAGAAATAAGAAACAGCATCCCCATCCTCCACCAACCCAAAACTAGGTAAAATGTAAACAGCATCCACCCACCTCCCATCGAAAGTCCAATGCCACCCTCCCGCTAGCATGCACAATTTATTATGCAGTAGATTCCCCCTTGGGTGATAGGCTCAACCCACCGGCCTCCATGGCTGGCTGCCATCCTACCTAATGTAAAGTGCTGACTTGCACTTAAAAAAACATAATTTATGTCCCCCTGTTGGCCACAGCACCCTATTCCCACCCACAAGCACCCAATTCTCAATATGAGAACTTAAGAAGGAGACTCGCTCAACTCACCCTCCCCCAAGGCTGGGCACCTTCTCATGAATGGAATTACTCGGCTGCTAGAATAAAACCAGCTGACACATGATCAGCTGATTTTACTCTAGCAAACATGAGAGTACTTTCATTCATGAGAGGGTGACTGGCCCTGGAGGAAGACAGGTTTAGCTAGTCACCTTCTCAAGTTCTCATGTTGAGATTGAGTTAGTGCTATGTAACAAATTGTGGGTGCTGTGGGGGAGGAGGGCAGGATTGGGCTTTTAACAGAGGGTGGGAAATGGGGTTTACATTTTACTTGGTTTTGTTCTGGAGGAGGAGAGTGGGGGGTTGTCTAATTTGTCTTTATATTTTGAAGGTGTCTGAATGCTCTTTTCCAAATATGAATGGTCCCCTATTTGGGAATGGTTCCCAAATATTCAAGAGAACTACCATTGGTGGTATTCAGGAAATAATTTTCATCCCCTGCTCAGCCCTAGTACAGGTATATGAACAGCACATTCTCATTTGCATCTGGCAGAAACATTTTCAAATGCAATTCTAGATACAGCAGTTTGTTTTCCAGATTAGTATCCCCTTTTTTGAAATGTATAAATAAACAAGTTTCTTTTTTGTTTTTCACTGAGAACTCTTAATACTTAAAACCCATTGGTACTCTAATTCTAAATTAAAACTCTAACCCCTGGGTTCTAAAAGGGTTCTAATCATTTTAAAACAAATTCTGATACAGCTTAATCTGGTTAAATTTCAGTGGCTTACCATTTGTATCCCCCCATCCGGTCGCCCCTGAAAAAGACACTTCTAGGCCCAGTGGGCTTACTGGGTCAACAAAATTAAACAAAACAAAAACAAACAAAGCAAAGCTGCCTTGAACTAGCTATGCAGCTCCAGCATGAGTTCAATAGCTGCCATCACTGCTTCCACACAAACCAGTTCTTACTGAAGAACAAGAAAATGTTCTCCGTGACCTTTGGCACCAGGCAGTGGCTGGCTACAACCCAGAATGCACTGGGCTTCAAAAAGGGTTCTGGCACTCACAGATGCAATAGTTAGATAAAACAGCAAAACCAAAAGAAATGCCATGCGTACAAAGGCTGCATATTAAATGTTTTATTTACATACAGTGCACAAGTGGTTGCACCAGAACAGTAACACTGGTGAAGTTCTGCTGTGTTGACAAACATGGAGATAGCAACTCCTCACTATGTCGATGGCCAAGCATCTTCTGCAGGTGGGTCTCCTGAACTTCACAACCTTAGATGACTATAGGGAAGTTTTTTTAAATACCTTTTTATGTTGGCTAGTGTGCATGTGCAAACAACATATTGGGGTAGTAGCACTTTCAAAGGTGTGTCGGTGTTGTGGCGAATCCAGGGGATGCTTTAGTCAGCGTGTTCCTCAGCAGCCAACCAGTGAGAATGTTGTCGATGACAGCAGATTCAGAGAGTGCCACCAACTTGAAACTAATCTGCTACTGGAATGAGAGACAGGCTCGTCATTGCAGCAGCAGATCTGACCTGCCTCCATTACGTGTCATTCCTGGTGAAACACTGAAATACATATGGCAGCTCCCACTGTCCACTATACAATCCCCACATCGGGGTGCCCAATCCCCATGTTGGCATGCCCCCCCCCACTGTGTGGCACACCTAACATGGTGGCTCCTGCAGCCTGCCACACACTCCTGAAAAGCTGACATTGGGGTGCCCAATCCCCATGTTGGCATCCCCCCTTTTAGTGTGTTTTTCCTGGTTAAACAGTATCCCTTTTCTGACACGAGGATGCCCACTCCCGGTGTCGGCTGCATCCTCCCAACTCATCTAATCAGCTTGCTGACATCGGGGTGCCCAATCCTTGTGTCAGCATCCCCCTCCTTGAATTGCGGTACCCTGGGAGCCCACCCCAATGTGCCATTTTTTTTCTGTAACATGTTTAAAAACAGAAAATCTTCCCTCGCAGTCTATTTTTTTTTCCCTGCAAAGAAGAAAACAGTCCACTGTTGTCTCCCTCGTCCCCATCCCCATGCTCCCTCTGTGCACCCACCTTCCTGTGGGAAATCACCTTTCAGGACCAAGTAATGAAATGACAGAGCCAGTGTTCATGGGGAGAGGTCCCAAAAAGCCCATGTTGCAAATTTGGTGAAAAAATTCAAAAAAATGACTGCGTTACCAGCATGCATTGTGCAGTTTCTATGCAGGCTCATACAGTAACTTTGCCATTTTTTCAGTATTTTCACTCCAGATTTTCAACATTGCCATTTTTGCACACTTCCTTATGAAGAGTACAGCTGCGATATTTAACATCCTGCCCAAAGCATGTTTTTGTACCCGTGGCACACAATGGGCACAGTTGCTGTGCGACATCAACTTTTGGGGCAGAGTAACAAAATCACAGTGCTACTATTCATGAGGAGAGGTCCCAAACTGCTCATGTTGAAAATCTGGTGAGAAAAATTCCCAAAATCACTGCATTACATGTAGTATCTATGCATGCTTGTAAGTTTGCAAATTTTTAATTTTTCTCTCCAGATTTTCAGCATTGCCAATTTTTTTTTTTTTTCACTTCTTCATAAGCAGCACAGCTGTCATTTTTCACATCCTGGCCAAAATGCGTTTCCACACCTGTGGCTCCCAATGACACAGTTGCTGTGTGAAATCACCTTTCAGGATTGAGTAATAAAATGATAGTGCCACTGTTGACTGTGATGTCAACATACCAGGGTACACAACCTACAGGAGGGACAGGGAGGGTAAAAGAGGAGGAGGAGAAGGAGCTCTCTATGTAAGGGAAGGGATAAAATCAATGGAACAAAAAGGTAAACAGGGAGGAGAGGAGGCACTGTGGGTCACCCTGGAGACTGGAAATGGCACCACAATCTGCATAGGGGTTGTATACAGATCCTTGTCTCAGGGTAGGAAATGGACAAGGAAATGATAGAAATCATCCTTAGGATGGCAGAGAAAGGAGAGATATTGTTGATGGGGGACCCGAATATGCCAGATGTCAACTGGAGCACCTTTGCTGCAGCCACATCCAGGAGCAGGGCAATTCTTGATGCCCTACAGGGGCATGCCTCAGACAGCTACTGTTGGAACCCATTCAGGAGGGAGCAATCTTAGACCTGGTGCTCTCAAATCAGAATGGAGAGAGGATCTCAGATCTAGAAGTGGGTAGCCATCTGGGAACAAGTGACCACCAACAGTGTGGTTCACAATAAACTCAGCTGCAGAGTTGAACCATACAAAAGTGAGGGTACTGGACTTCAGGAGGGCTGACTGCCAAAATGGGAGGGTGCCTCAGAAAAGCACTAACAAATAGGCAAGAAGGAGGGGTGGTGCAACAGTGGGAAAACATCAAAACTGCAATCACAGAGGCAAGAAGCCTTTGTGGGAAGCAAATAAACAAATCAAAATAAAGAAAAACTCTATGGTTCTCAAAAGAGGTGGTGAGAAATGTTAGGAAGAAAAAAAATAGCATTCAGGAAGTATAAGGAAACTCAGAAGGAGTAGGACGGAGAACTGTACCAGTTAAAACAGAAGGAAGTGGGGAAGGCAGTCAGAATAGCAAAGGCACAAACTGAGGAAAAGATAGCCAACTCGGTTAAGGGGGATAAAACCTTTTGTAGGTACATTAGGGAGTGAAGAAAGACAAAGGGAGGGATAGTGAGGCTTAATAAAGGGAGGGTGGGTGGGCAGAGAGGGACAGTGAAAAGCAGGATACTTCTACTCAGTATTCACAAAAGGAAGGTACCTAATACAGTTAATAGAAGCACACTGGATGGGGGAGTGGGGGGGGTCAATCCCAGTCCTTTCACAGAAGAAAGGGTTCTGAAAGAATTTCTAAAACTGAAGGTGGACAAAGCAACGGGGCTTGACAGGATTCACCCCAGAATTCTAAAATAACAAAGGGGAAAATTAGTGAAGCCACTGGCAACCCTTTTTTAACAAATCATAGGAGGATGGTGTAATAACTAAGGACTGGAGAAGGGCAGATGCGATTCCCCTTGACAAAAGTGGGAGCAAGACAGAGGCAGGAAACTATAGACCTGTCAGTTTGACCTCAGCGGTAGGTAAAATGATGGAATCACTTCTAAAGGAAAGAATTGTTCAGTACATAGAAGCCAGTGGGGCATAGGACCCAAGGCAGCATGGATTCACAGCAGGAAGGTCATGTCAAATGTATCCAATTGATTTCTTTGACTGGGTGGTGGCCAAAATAGTAGATCATGGAGGGGCTGTGGACATGGCCTACCTAGACTTTAGCAAAGCATTTGACACAGCCCCACACAAAAGATTAATAAACAAATTAGTCAGCCTGGGAGTGGGTCCCAGGGTGGTATCCTGGGTAAAACATTGACTGGACAACAGGACACAGGGAGTAATAGTAAACTGAGTCCACTCTAAAGAAAGGGGGGTTACTAGTGGGGTACCACAGGGTTCAATACTGGGACCAGTCCTTTTTTTTAATGTCTTTATAACTGACATTGCAGAGGGACTGGAAGGAAAAGTATGCCTCTTTGCAGACAAAAAAGATTTGCAACAGGAGTCATACACAAGGGGGTGTGGAACGGATAAGAAGGGACCTGGCAAGGTTGGGGGAATTGTCAGAAGTATGGCAGCTTAGATTCAATGCAAAGAAATGCAAAACAATGCATCTGGGGAACAAAAGCTCAGGGGAAGAGTACACAATCAGGAGGGAGGTAGTAACAACAACAAAAATGGAAAGGGACCTGGGGGTATTACTTAGTATTATGGGGCAAAAGAAGGCTAATTGCCCATCGAGAATGCCCCCCACAATTTTGTGGATCTTTGTTTGGTGTTTGCATGTAACCATAGGTCTAAGTTAGTTTTGAATATTTCAAATGTTGTACAGTCAACAAGACTATCTGGTAGCTTATTTCACATCCTTGGGGCCCTTACAGTAAAAAAAAAATAGTCTCCTGTTGGTATTTACCTTTGGGATGCCAATTTGTTTGGAATGTAATCTAGCTGCCAATTTTTTATCTGCATACTTAATCCCACATTGTTGCATTAAGACAGGGTTTTGCAAAATTTTGTAAAGGAACAAACGATCTCCCCTGTGTCATCTTGTTTCCAGAGACTGAAAATTTAGCTTTTGTAATCTGTCTGTGTAAGATAACTGTACCAGGTGAGGTACCATACGGGTTGATATCTTCTGGATGCCCTCTACTGTTATGATGTCTTTCCTCAGATAAGGGCTCCAAAAAGGTGACCCATAATCTGAGGGTGGTCTAATATATGTCCTGTAGGGGGGGGATAATACAATGTTCCAGTTTAGTAAGAAATGTACAATCTATTTTTCTAAGCAATCCATTGGCGTGCTTAGCCAGTTTGTTACAGTGATCTACTGATGACAATTTATTGTTAACAATGATCCCAAGATCCGTTTCACTTATTGCTACCTTTAACTTAATATTATTTAATTTGTAGGGCTGAAGTGGGTTATTTTTACCTAGGTGGAGTACAGTACACTTATTGATGTTAAACTCCATAGTAGTTATATCAGATGACCTAAAGGTTAGCAAGCAATGTGAGAAGGCAGTAGGGATGGCTGGGGAGATACTGGGATGTATAGGGAGAGGAATCACCAGTAGAAAACAGGAAGTTGTTATCCCTCTGTACAGACTGTTGGTAAGACCACATCTGGAGTACTGCATGCAGTTTTGGAGACCCCATCTCCACAAGGACATAGACAGGATGGAGGCAGTCTAGAGGAGGGCAACTAAAATGGTGCAGGGTGTGCAACAGAAGCCATATGAAGAGAGACTAAAGGAGCTTAATATGTATACCCTTGAGAAAAGGAGGGAGAGTGGGGACATGATAGAAACTTTAAAGTACCTCAAGGGAATCAACAAAGTCCAAGAGAGTAGCATCTTTCAGAAAAAGAGGTGTGCAACAACAAGGGGGCACAATTTGAAGACAGAGGGGAGATGGCTCTGGGGCAATGTGAGGAAGTATTTTTTCACAGAGAGGGTGGTGGGCACATGGAATGGCCTTCCTGAGGAGGTTGTGGTGTCAAAAACAGTGGGGCAGTTAAAGAATGCATGGGACAGACATAAGGTAATTCTTGTGGGGGGTAGGAAGAAATAGGCCATTTGTTACCTAGGATCTGCAGTCTATCCAATAGGAAGGGAAATGGGCAGACTAGGTTTTCCAAGCTATCCTTATTTGCCATCAAAGTCTATGTTTCTATGTTCATAAGGTAGGTCCCAAAAAGCCAATTTTGAAAATTTGGAGTGAAAATTCCTACAAACACCCGGGGCATTAAGGTTTCCAGCCATACAGCCACCCTGCAGAGATTGACAGCCATCGAGGATGTAACTTGGGTTTGTTGGCCATAATGTTCACAGCATTCTATCCCCATCCCCACCTCCCACTCTACGGCTACTAATAGGCTTAAGGTGTACCTTGAGATCTGTCACCTAAATGTTCACCCCATTCTCCTATATTCCACCCATCTCAGCTTATGGGGTGAGAATAAGGGCCGAAGACCCCAATGCACACCCTGACACCTGTTGGTGTCTGCAGGGTGGGGTGATATGGAATGGCATAAGTGTTATGGCCAACCCAAAGCCACGCTCCCAACGCCTTTCAGTCTCTGTGTTGGGGGGGGGGGGTCGGCATTAGTTCAATTTTTCACTGCCATTCCTATTTTGCAATTCTATCTCCTGCACTACCACTGCCAATCATAGCAAGCCAACATTCAGTACTGACAAATGCTTGTTTAAAATTCCTGAGTGTCTAGTTGACAAGCATCTGCTACACAAATGTCATCCACAATAACTCCTTCATAAACTTAGAGTGCTTAGGGACAACGCTTGAATCCCTCTCCCATCTTGCGAATAAACTGTTGTAAAAATGACATTCCCAGCATTTGACTAAGGAGATGTGGTGTATGACTGATTCCAAATTCACCTTAGTCAAGCTTTGACCCCTTCTTCTCATCCGTCAGTTTTCCCTTGACTGCCTTTTCTTTACCGATCACTGTTCCCTTAACTCCTCTCCTTCACACACACACTCTTCAGGGCACTTGCCTCTTTCATTGCATCTCCTTAATCTCCAAATTCTGGTTTGGGTCCCTCTCCTGCTTTCTCAGCTCTCTTCTAGCATGTCCCTACCCTTCCCTTCTTACACCTCAGAAACTCTGATACCAGTCTTTCTCACTGCCCCGTGCTAAGACCTCTGCTAGGTAGGCTGTTTTATTACAAGCTTACTGATTTTGATTTAGCCTCCCTCCCTTCCTCCCTCCATCCACTCAGCATTCTGTCATCTGCATTTAAGTCTGTTCTTTGTGAACTAACATTTTAAGTCTGTTCATGCACTAAACCCACTTCTTCTCTTTCAGCCTCCCTTCTCACCTTATTCCCCTCACTCTTTTGTAGTACCCCAAAGTTATGGGCACAGCAAAAAAAGGGAACCCTGTCCCTGACATGGGGATTTTTCTTTCCCCTCTCATTCACCTACATTCTCCTCCATTCTATTCCCCCACCTTGCCTGCAGTCCCACTGACCCCTTCCAGTCCCTTTGCCTGTTTCATGGTATTTGGCACTAGGAAGGAGGGGCATTAGCAGGAGACCCTCCCAGCAGAGCTCATTGTTCCCAGTCTCCTTATCAGAAGCTAGGACTTCCTCTGCCCTGCAAAAGGGCCAGGGAGTGGACAAAGTAGAGCAATCTGTGGCATAGTGAGGAGGGTGGAGGACATGGGGAGCATGGACAAGAACAAAAGAATCTGCATGGTGTCCATGGCTCCTTTGGCATTGCTCCCCTCTAGCTTCAGTCCAGGCATGGCGGCAGCAGTAGCAGGGTCGGCCAGGTGGAGTGCAGCTCCCCAAAGCTACCTTTCCTCCCTGGGCAGGGCCCCGATTGGTGATGGGGAAATCAAGTGCCAGCGGACTGAGGTGGTGCAGCCAGAAATCAGTACTGCTGGAAAATTCACCCTGGACCTTTAGTTCCACCCCAGCAGTTGCAGCAGCTTCAGAGAGGAGCCGCGGGTGGGAGCGTGGCTCCCTGGCCAGGTTTTCTGCCTTCCCCCAGCAGAACTGAAGTCCCAGGCCATGGCAGTGAGTGGACTGAGTGCTCAGCTCTTTCTGCTTGCGCTACAGGTACCGGCAATTTGGCAGGGGGAGAAGAAAGAAAATATAAGAGAAATTTAAAGGGCCAGTGCCCTCAGAAACACAAGGGGTGGGGGTGCAATGGGCTCTCTGGTTGAGCTTTCTGCCCTAAGGAAGGGGGGGGGAATCAGGGGATGTGGCCAGAGTGCCCAACAAAAAAGAAAAGACTCTAGGTGTGGCCAGGCCCATAAAGTTTGTATTCTCTTTTCAGGGGGAAGGGCAGCCTGAGCTGGTTAGCAGCTTGTCCCCAGACTAAAGGAGAGGGATGTCACAACTTAGAAGCCCTGAGAGGTGGAAGAGGCATGCTGTGAGGGGTCCGGGCCTGTCAGGAATGTCAATATAGCCTAGGAGTTGGAGTGGTTGGTTGTGGAAGATCTTGGTGCATCCATCGGGCCTAGGTTTGAGTCCCAAAGCCTCCACAGGGCAGGCCCTCATTGGTATTTATGAGGGAGGTGGGACCAGACTGAGAGTCCCATAGACCCAGTTGGAGAGGTAGTTTTAAAAATTAATAAGGGGGGTTTGGCTCCACAAGGACAGCCTGACACCGAGGACTCCTAAAAGTATGGCACCCCGCGGGAAGGGGAGGGAACAGTCTCATGGCCTTGGGTTGCCGACATGGTTCTATGAAGGTTTCCTGAGTACTACCCAAACCAAACTAAGGTGTTGCCTGCCTAGCGCCTCCTAGGGACAGCGCCCATTTAGAAAACTGAACTGTTTGCTTGTAGCACAAACTGTTCTCAAATTGCATCCTTGTGTACCGGAAGTCTAGCATCATCTTGGTTGCCCAGACCAGCTTCTTCTGAGCCTGATGGTGACACAGGGAAGTCTCTGGCCCATCTTCCATCTGTAGCAGAACTGTATCCAGTGACATCAACCTGCCTCAAGGTTCCACCACAGTGTTCTGCCATCAATCCTGCGATGGTAAGTGTAGAGAGCTGCTAGTCAGGTATTCAGTAGTGAGTCAGCTTAGGAGCCACCCTGGCTCAAGCATGGGGGCCTACAGTTAATGTTGTGCATGCCCCTTTTCTCATTTTGCCAGCCATAAAAAAGTGTACGCATACCCCTGTCACTCCATAGAGGCCACCCAAAGATCATACCACTAGCAGTCTTCTTGTTGCGAGATGGTCTGGGTGCCAGGGACCTGCTAGTGGTCATTGTTGTGGATTGTCCAGAGAACCATTTGCTTACCAGTAGTGTTCAGCATCTTCCCCAGAGCTGCAGAGGATTGCCAAGTTCTTCACTGTCCATCTAGCAGTGTTACTCTTTGTGTTCTGTTCATCTGGGGGACACCCCCTATGGCCTGTTTATAAAAGTGCTTTGTGTGGTCAATGCCCACACGCTGATCAGCTGACTCATCACAACGCTCAAGCTAGGTTTGTCCACCATCTGTCATCTTGGCCAAGTGCACACAGGACTTGGATTAAAAGGGGTTAACCCTCTGTTCTTGGTTCGACCAATTGGTGGTCCTGATCGTATGGCTTTGTTGTTTATGTTATTATCCTGCAGTGTTGTATAAACAGTTATTTTGTTTTCCTTCTTGTCCCTTGTGAATAAACTTTTTGCATCTTGGTCCCCTAGTAAGCTTCTTGCCTCTCCTAGATTTGTCGAGCCTCTCCTGGAATTATTAGGGAGTCATGAATCCCTGTTCCACACCAGGAACCCTGTCGGTCTTCGTCACTACACTTCACCTCCCACTCCTCATACCCCTTTCTTCTCCTCTCTAGGAATACTTTACTATTCTCACCATATGGCTCTGTCCAACCATCCTTGATAATTTTTACTGCTGGCCTGGTTGCCTCTCTGGAATTAACCAATGTATGTTATGCAAGCAATAACACACTTTGAGGTGTGGGTTATTGCCTGATAAAATGTAGCCCAGGGGTGTACTAAGGCGCAGCGCTTGCACCGGTGCCTTATGCCCTGGCATTTTATCAGGCAATAACCCACACCTCAAAGTGTATTATGCTTATAAAATGGGCCCGGTAAAGAAATTTATATAAAAAAAATCACATAAGGATATACAAGAAAAAAAATGAAGAAATATGATTTTTTTTTATTTGAGAAAAAAAAATAGTCCCTTTTTATGTGTTGAATGGAGGTTTTGCATTAAAAGTTAATAGTGGTGACTAGTGTTTGTTTGTGTTTCTTCTGTCGACAGAAACACAGACAGACATAGAAATACCCCAAAGCAAGTTTATTTTGTTTTGATATTTTATTACTTTGAACGTGGAGTTGTAGCTACGTGCAGTTAGCGGCAAGCAGGAATGACCGAGTCTGTTATGGATTCTGTAATAACTGTTGCCGCCCCCCGATATACAGACAACACTTATTTTGGTTGTTTTATTTCATTTTGTTGTTATATTTCATTTTTGTTTTCTGTTGACATGGATCATTTGCCCAAGTGGGATTGAGCATGTTCCTCATCTTTGTTTTGATATTTTATTACTTTGAACATGGAGTTGTAGCTACGTGCAGTTAGCGGCAAGCAGGAATGACCGAGTCTGTTATGGATTCTGTAATAACTGTTGCAGCCCCCCGATATACAGACAACACTTATTTTGGTTGTTTTATTTCATTTTGTTGTTATGTTTCATTTTTGTTTTCTGTTGACATGGATCGTTTGCCCAAGTGGGATTGAGCGTGTTCCTCATCTTTGTTTTGATATTTTATTACTTTGAATGTGGAGTTGTAGCTACGTGCAGTTAGCGGCAAGTGGGAATGACGAGTCTGTTATGGATTCTGTATTAACTGTCACACCACCCACCCCCGATATACAGACAACATTTATTTTGGTAGTTTTATTTAATTTTGTTGTTATATTTCTTTTTGGTTTTCTGTTGACATGGATCCTTTGCCCGAGTGGGATCGAGCATGTTCCTCATCGGCCACCGTACAGTGTGATTTCCGGCTTTGCGGTCAGACTCGCAGGTTATTTGCTTTGTTTAAAAACTTTTTTTTCCTTCTTGATATGGTTTTCCATAGTTAGTTGTTGGCTGTTGCAGTTGGATTTAAACGACAGTACGGCAGGACAAGGGGGGGGGTGCTGCGATGCCACAAACGCTGAGTAGCGGGACCGAGAGTTGGACTTGTTTGGAAGAAATGTGTTGGACTGTGAGTAAAAAATAAAACTGTTTAGGGGGGTCTGCAGGAAGGGTGACATTAGCTACACACAGTGTTAGGTGTTCTGTTCTGTGCAGTGGATTTTTGAATATTTTGCCGTTTCTCGAGGGGTGCTTGCTTTACTACTATTGTGTGGTCATTCTGCGTGAGACCTCCTGCCCAACATTTGATTGTGAAGTGTGTACCAGGCTCTGCTTTTATTTACTGTGGCCAGTGGGCAATGATACTGTGTCGTTATGTGGTCGCAGGGTGAAGGTTAGTACCGGTTGACCAGGATATCACTTGATAAGGACACGGGTCTGAAGGCCTTTTAGCCAATCAGATTCAGTTATTTTGAATGCCCATTTTATATATTGTATGTGACCATCTCTGCCTATTGCAACTGAACTTCTTTTTTTCTGCAGAGTGTCTGCCACAAACCCAGTATACCCTCACATGTCCTTACTAATGCAGTTGCTCTATCAGATTTAAATACTTCAGAACAACTAGATACACACCTTAATGATGCATTGATTTATTCTTTTGCTACTGTGTACAGTATATATTTGAGAGTATTTTTCATAATGGTGTTTTTATCTGTTTATTGTCATTCTCTCTGTAGAGTGCCCTGAGCCTTCAGGGGAGGATTCCTAATAAATAAAGCTACAACTACAACTACAGTCCAATGCATTGGTTTCCCTCGTTAGTACAAGACAAACCTCAGAGAAAGACTAGATATAGCAAACTCTTTCTACATCACTAGTGTGATGTGGCTCCAATAGTATCATGTCTTCAGATAGTGAACAATATACCAGCCAGTAACTCTGATGCCTTTCCCTTTAAGCAAAACTGAGTCAAGGTTAGATTCCTTTAATGTTTAAAAAACATATTAAAAAGGATGGAAATGCAAAACAAGGTCAACTGTTAGACTAACATTTTGGACTCTAACATTTTTTTCCATTCAAAACCTTAAATTACAAGATGTTCAAAAACAAACCTGACAGCTAGCATCCAGACAGTGCATGCTAGGCAATGCTTACATCCAGAAAGGGACCTGGGACATGGACCTGCCCTGGTACAGGAACGCCTTAACAGAAATTTCAGACATCAGCATTTTTGGGGACGCAGAACCACCCTGTATTGAATTTGGGATGCCAGCCAGCCTGATCTCCAAAATGAGTCTTGACAATCCTGCCATGGGTTTTAATGTATCTGCACGTTGTGTCTAAAACACACATCCCGATCAGTGCCTGAAGCATGGGAAATGAGCATACACTGATGGCGCAAAAATAGTTTGAGAAATTATAGTGCACAGCATTTATCTTTATCTGGCTCATCTGTTATCTTCCAATATGTACTTTAAAACAGGAATTTATTTTCCCAATGTCTTATTTTCTGCTGAAATAATCAATAAATAAATAAATACATAAATTGAATGTTCCAGCCGGTTCTTTCTACATCTAAGCCAAAGAAACCACTGATATGCCAAGTCATCAACATTACCTGCATTAGTAACCCATTATCATTTAGACTTACCTACTAGGACAGTGACCCGTCTGTTTCTTTTCTTCAAGAAGTACTGTAGAAACTGTCCTACACAGGACATGGCCAAGTCCTTAAAGGCATATGTCACACTGTGCCATAGCTCTAAAATGTTCAGCTCTCCCTTTAGTCTGGAAAGGTGGATGATGTCCTTGTGTCTGAACCTGCTGAATGCTCTGTCAATCACATCTGAAAAGGAAGGTTCAAATGAAGGTATGTTTTACATAAGCAACTACCGACAATATACATGAAAATCTTCTCAATGTTCATTATTAGTGCAATCCTCAGCCACTTAAAGGAAGAGTATACATTGAGGATAATGGGTGGGCAACAGTGAACAACAACACTGTGTTCACACTGAGAGGTTGTCATGACAACCTAGTAAACTTTGAGAGTGAAGGTAGAGAGGTTTACTGTTGTCGCCGACACATCAGTGAACTCAGTGTTGTTGTTCTTTATTGCCATCAATATCTTTATAGTGTATTGGCAACAGCTGAACAAATGCTGACCATTTCTTGAGGGCGGCTGCACATTGTGCTTCTCTTTAAACCCCCCCCAACCACAAGAATGTGGTTTATGGTGTTATGGATATTATACCAAGTGTCTGGATTCACAATTGACATTGTCCACTATACAAAATACAAAACTGAACTGTTTGAAGGACAAGCCCTGCTCTTTTCACGGTCCCCCTATCCACAGACCCATTTAAAAATATAAATAAATACTGCAACATGCATCTTCTATAGTGCATCAGGAATGTGTCACTGAAGTTTTTGCTGGCGCTGCTCAATTTTGGATCCGGATCTCATCACCGCAGCCATTTCTCAATAGGCGGGAAGTTCACAAGATGCGCATGTGCAGATACGTTCATGTTGTTATGGTATCACTATGACGTACTCAAGAGGGTATAACAACCTCTTGACTTCACAACGATAGCATAACAATAACAGGAATTCACTGAATTCTATCATTAATAACCTTCTCCCATACATTATAATGTAAGAACCAGCTGAAGTGGATGATTAAATGCCAAGGCCAAAGGCCAAGGCTTTTAATATGACATACAAAACTGTCAGCAGATACAGGCCATTCGGTCTATCTAGTCTGCTCGAGTGTGCAGCACTTCAGTCCATTAGACTGCAGCTGCCCCCTCCCTCATATGTCCTCCGACCATCTCCTGCCCCCTCCTGGTTTGTACTCTTGAATTTGTCCTACCCCCTCTTGAAGCCCCTAACATCCTGCAGCAATACAACTTCCTCTGGCAGAGCGTTCCACCCTGCCACTACCCTTTCTATGAAATAGTGCCTCCTCAGTTCCCTCTTGAACCTGCCACCTTCCAACTTCATAGATTGTGCCCTGGTTTCCCTTCTGCCTTTCAGGTTGAACATACACCTGGTGTCTACTCTGTTCAAACCCTTCAGGTACTTGAAGGTCTCAATCATATCCCTGTTCTCCATTCTTTACTCCAGGGTATACATATTGCACTATCTCAGTCTCTCCTCATATGGTCTATCCCCCAACTCCAGGATTATTTTTGTTGCCTGCACTGTACCCCCTCCAGTATTTTGATGTCCCTTTTCAAGTAGGGGTGCCAGAATTGCAGACAGTACTCTAGGTGTGGTCTCACCAGGGACCTGTACAGGGGTAAGATGATCTCCCCGCTCCTAGAAGTAATCCCCCTTTCTATGTACCCCCAGCATCCTGTTTGTCTTTGCTGCTGCCTTCCTGCACTGATCAGAGTGCTTCATCTCCCTGGTTACCAGCACTCCCAGAGCCTTCTCCTCCTTGGAATTTGTCAATGGGACACCTTCCAGCCAGTAATTGTGTCCTAGGTTCTTACCTGCTAAATGCATCCCTTTGCACTTCTTGGTATTGGAACCAAGCTGCCAAGTATGAGACCATTCCTCCAGTTTTACCAAATCCTCCTGAAGTACTTTTGCTCACTCCCCCCCCCATCTAAGTTGGCACAAATCTTTGTGTCATCTGCGAAGAGACTGATCTTGCTCTTAATCCCTACTGCAATGTCGGCTATGAAAATGTTAAAAAGAACCGGTCCCAGCACCGAACCCTGTGGTACACCACTTGTTACTGCCCTGGATTCGGATGCCTCCCCACCCACTACTACCTTCTGCTGTTTACCCTGCTGCCAGTTATTGACCCATCTGACCAGTTTCCTCCCTGCTTCCAGACTCGGCAACTTGCAGGTCAGCCTACCATATGGCACCAAGTCAAAGGCCTTGCTGAAATCCAGGTAGAGGACATCCACAACATGTCCCCTGTCCAGTGCCCTTGTAACCCAGTTGTAAACCTCAACCAAGTTCATCTGGCAGGATCTGCCCAAGACAAACCCATGCTGCCTGCTGTCCTGTAGATTGCTATAGTGAAGAAATTGCACCAGTCTTTCCTTGAAGATTGTCTCCATCAGTTTTCCTACAATTGCAGTAAGGCTCACCGATCTGTAGTTCCCCGGTTCATCCTTGGGGCCTACTCTTATAGAGGTGTACCATATGTGCTTCCCTCCAGTTCTTGGGCACACACCCTGAGTTCAGAAAGACATTGAACATGTCTGCCAATGGCCCTGCTAAGACCTCTGTCAACTGGGGTGGACTCTGTCTGGGCCAGGTGCTTTGTCCACCTTCAGGGACTTAAGACCCTCCCCAATCCTTTTCATTATGATTTCCCCATCCACGGTTGCTTCTCCCCCACCCTCTCCCACCTCGCCCTTCATCTCAGGTATGGGTCCATCCCTCTCCTTGGTGAAGACTGAGCAGAAGTATTCATTAAGTACTTCTGCCTGCTCAGCCCCCTTTTCTACCTACCCACTTCCTCTCCTGATCATAACAATTTGATTCTTCCTCTTCTGTCTGATATATCTGAAGAAATCCTTTTCTCTTTTTGTGATCCCCCATGCTAAACTCCGTTCCCTAACTGCCTTTGCTACCCTTACCACTCTAGATTTCTACACATATTCTTCTCTGTCTTCTGCCCTGTTGGATCTCTTGTAGGTCCAAAATGCATGTCTCTTTTCCCTCACCTTCTCCACTACCTCTCTAATCATCCAACTTGGTTTCTTGGACCTGACTTTCTTGCTCTGGCTCTTGACACTTTTAGTGGCTTCAACCAGTCCTGCCTTGATGACTGCCCATTTTTGTTCTGTGTCCATTTCTGGGCAGATGCTTGCTGTATGACTTTCCAGTACGTGTCCCATCCTGCCAAAGTCCACCCTTCTGAAGTCCAGGACACTAGTTTTTGTAGTGACTACTTTCCTACCCAGACTGATTGAGGACCACACTATGCAGTGGTTACTGCTTGCCAGAGGCAGTGTTGGGTAAGTTATTTTCAAAAAAGTAATCAGTTACAGTTACTAGTTACTCTGAGATAATTGTAATCAGTTAGAGCTACTTATTACTTTTATATAAAAATTAATCAGTAACTGTAATGCCTATTACTTTTCATATTACTTTATATTACTTTTGATCAGTTGGTTTTGTACACTTAGTAAACATACAGTACCTGCAGGCAGTGATCTGGAAACTCCCCCAAAAGCTTAAAAAAGAAAAAAATCTAAAGACAATGTTATATCTGCGGTTTCTGTGTTCACTCCAGGAATCTGGACTGCTGGGAAGGACACAGCCAGGGTTCAGAAATCCTGATGGGGGTCTTAAAGAACCCCTCCATACCCAGCCCAAGCAGCAGCAGCCCTAGCATTTGGCCCCAGATGAACAATGTTTCTTTGAAAATGTATCTTATTCCCTTTTTCCTCCTCCACCCCCAAGTTTCCAAATCACTCATTATGGGTAGCTTTGCACTCGTCAAAGAATTTTGAGTCTCTTTTATTCTTAATATAATTTAAATATGCCTACACACAGACTCACTCACTTCTATGACTAAAAAACTGTGTGTGTGTGTGTGTGTGTGTGTGTGTATATCTATCTATATATCTATATATCTATATATCTATTTATATATATATATATTTTTTTTTTTCTTGATGCGTGTTCCTGACCCTCTACCTGCCAGTACACACACAGTTCAGTCAGCTTGAACCAGTAGTAAACATACGGCCACCACCCTACACACAGACACATACAGTAGACACACACACACACACACACACACGCACACACACCTACACACACCCAGTTGAGCCATCCAACAATCAGCTCCCCCCACCCTGTACACATAGTCAACGTCCACTAAACATGCATGGTCAGCTCTCCTCCCTCAACTCCCTCTACACACATGGCCAGCCCCCCATACACACATAGTCAGCTCCCACCTACACACATAGTCAGCTCCCCTTACACACATGCCCAGCTCCCACACATCCAGCTCCCCTTGCTACATGCACAGCCCACTCACCCCTTCCCTGCACTGCCAGATCCCCCTATACAATTCAGAATTCCAGTTAATTATTCAGGGGTCAGTTTCCTTTGGACAAACACATAGAAAAAGCTTATTGCTAATAAAATGAGCAAATAACTCTAGTCTGTGTGTGTTCTAACCCCTTCAATTGTAAATCCCAAGGTTAGGACCTTAGTGCTTCAGGATCTGTAAGATAAAGGAGAGACAAATTATCTGTATGTAGCAGAAATGTAAGTGATTGCTCCAAAAAACCAAACAAACAAAACTGCAAACTCTTTTTGTAAACCTCTTTTAGCACTCTGCCATGCTTCACCCTTTCATGTTTCTTTTTCTGAGAGGACACCTAGGAAGCTATCTGCAGCTTTAGAGAATCACTTATCTGCAACCTCTGCTACTATTATCTGGTTATGAACAAGCAAAGTTCAGGGATAGCACTTCAAATACAATCACACTTCAGCCATAGAAGGGCAATGTATAAATAAATGGGATTAGACACTCAAGAAAATAAGCTTCTAAATATCACTATATACCAAAGGAGGCCAGTAACCAAGAGGAAACAATTACTTTAGAGGCATCTTTAATGGCAAAAAGATTCACAGAAAAGCATTTACTGTATTTATGTTAAATAATTAATCATTTGCAAACCTTAACCCTTTATGCGTGGGTGACCGCAGGTGCCGAATATACTCGGCTCTCACAGGAACCTTTGATTTGCTGCTGGAAAGGTGCTTGTTTTGACAGTGACAGCTTAATTGTGACACATGGCCACATGTGACCTGTTGAATGCATGACATGTGGCCATATGTCATGCAACCTAGCCTTTGCAGGGACACCTGCAAAGGGCATAGGTCTGAAGCTGTCATGTCAGTTTTCAGCAGTGCCGTAGGAAGGCATTTTGGTGCCCTGGGCAAGAAACAAATTTTGCACCCCCCCCAAGAAAATAGCCAGGGGTCTGGGGTCCACAGGCCGCCAGAAGCTCTGAGGTGTTTACATGCTCTGTTGTGAGTTTTGGGCTTTTCTTGAAGAAAAAAAACAGACTTTTGCTACATGTTCCCTACCCCTGATTTCAGGGAATATTTTGCTCCATGGATTATGAGATGTAGGAGACACTGGCTGGCTGGTATCAGAATATGCAGCCACATTGTTGTGGACAAGTGGCTGACCAACAAGGATCATGTTAGTCAAGCGGTGCCTTACATTTTGTGTTACTGGCCATTCTTGATGTTAAAATAAATGAAAACTCTAGCCCCATTCATTTCAATTGGGCGCACCCCCATGCTATCCCTGGCCACATGTCATTACGTGCTTGATTGGGGGGGGGGCGAGGGAATTGGGTTCTGAAAATGTATCGGGCAGCCAATGCTAAAACTAATTTATGAGTAAAATATCTGGATTATTAGCCACACACATTATTTCTAACCTGGCTAGAACGACTGCCTCGGAGGGCAGCTACCACACCATGTGAGTGGTAGCTGCCATAGGGTAAGTCGTAAATTCACTTTAAGAGATAAAGATCTAGTGTTCTTGTAGATTTCTGCAGATACACGCAATACACATAATGAATTATGTCTACAATCTAAATATCATGTTATGTTTTTGAAAGTTTTCTCTAAGGCATCAGTAGCTTTATAGACAAAAAAAAAAAACACGTTATGACTGGCCCCTTGGCACAACTGTAGTTCTACCTGTTGTGATGTTGGTGACCTGAGTTTGGGAGCTAACCTGGGTTGCTGTGGGAGGGAGGAGGAGGAGAAGGAGGAGGATCGAATGTCCTTGGGGAAACCCTCCTCGTCCTCTTCCAGGGAGTATAAGGCCGTCAGTGCTGGTGCAATACTGCCACATGACACATGTGAGACAACAGGTAGCAATGCACAAGTAGGAGTAAGGGTATATGGGAGGGAGCACCAACAGTGTTGCAATCTGTATGCTTTTGAGTATCACAGTTTGCACATTTAGTGCTGGCATCCCACCCAGGGGGATTGGGTGCACAAGGTAAATCATTGATCACCCAGACAAGATAATGAACTGAGTCCAGGCAACCTCTCACAGTTAGAGAGTGAGAGCAGAGCAAACATAGACAAGTCAAGCGGGCTGGTCACCTGGCTGTCAGCAGGTCAAGTTCCACTTCCAACATAGTACTAACAGTCAACTAGCTTCAACTAAACTTGACTTCCCTTGGCTGCAGCTGCTTCCCCACAAGAAAACAAACAGTACATACAGTACTTTTATATAAATAGAATGTAAGGGTGATTGCCCTCAGAGTGGGCAAATGCCATCACATTCTATTTATTTATATAAAACACAAAAGTACTGTATGTACTGTTTGTTTCTTTATGGTGAAGCAGCTGCAACAAAGCCACATTCTATTATTTAAATAAGACTAAGGAAGAGTGGTGGACAGACTGCCCCGGATGGGCCAAGTGGTCATATCTGCTCTCAAATCTAAGTTTCTATGTTTCAGAGAGACACTGGCATAAAAGAAAGGAGACAATGCTGTAACTGAAATACTGAGAGGTGTAACTGGGAAGAGACACTGGTATAACAGGAAGCTGATACTGACATAACTGTAACTGGAGTGGGAAGAGAAACCGCTGTAATAACCAAGACACTGTTTAACTGTAACTAGGAGGAACTGCAGTCTTTGATTGGGTAACCAATGTAATAGACCAGAGAGGGGCAATGGATGTGGCCTACCTAGACTTTAGCAAAGCAAGAAGAATCATGTGTGTGCAGTTTCAGACAGCCATGTGATTCTTCTTGCTGAGGCTGCAATGCACCATGTGACCCCCCCCCCCACACACACACAAACTTGCTGGTCCTTGGATGCTCCCATTACTGGCAGCAAGTAGTAATTACTGTTAAAGTAATTAGAAAAAATAAATTTAAAGCGGCAGTACTCACTTTTGAACTTATAGCACTGTGAGCTTCCGATTGAAACTGTGCCCCTAGGAGGCTTGCACCCGGGGCGGCTGCCCCTTCCGCCCCACCCTTCCTACGGTAATGGTTTTCAGCGGCATTTCATGGCATGAGGAGCTTTGGCATGGATCTCCTTGTTTTCACAGTGAAAGATTTTTTTGGTAGTTTCTACCACTATTCAGGCACTATTTCATGTTAAAAAAAATATATGCATCATACTTTTATTGTAACAGTAAGTCAAATAAACAAAAAAAAGCTGTTTTTGTGTTTCTGTCAGCTGTGAGGCTGAATCATGAGGTGGCTGCAGTACTTGTCTGTCTGTTGAAATAAGTGACAGGTTTTGTGTTGCGAGGGGTCCAGAAAGACTATATGAGTAAACTGCATCAAAAAAAAACACAGATAAAAAACAAGTGTGCTGTTTTATTCAGAGCCGTTCTCTCAGAAGCCCATTTTTGTCAGTTTCAACCATTGTCTCAGTTGTTTCTTTTAGCCACGTGGTGTCACCAGTAATTGCTTATTTTATGAGTTCTATACCAAGAGCAATTTAAAAAGAGTATCAGACTACAGCATACGGAATAACCATAAAAACAAACAAAAAAATAAAAATACAAAATAAACAAAAGTGTGGAGTTTTAGTTACAGCCATCAGTCAGTAGTCACAGGAGACTGCAGTCCCTTTCCCCCCTAGCAGCTTTATTATTGCAAGCCCTTTGTAGCAGAACAGCAGAACCAGCTTTTTACTTCATATCTCAGTGTTACTGAAAAGAGGAATTTTCAGAATTATTTTGATCTCTCAGTAAGGAGCATAAGGATACAGCAGACCTTCTGTGTCTGATTGTTAAAAACAATAATATCCATTGGCAGCCTTTCATAGGGGTGACAAAAAAAAAGTTGTATATTTACTTTTGAGCTCCCTATCAGTAAGACGCATCAGGAGACAGCAGTCCTTCTGTATCTGGCTTCTCAAGCATTTCATATACTAATCATTACATCTCAATAAAAAAAACAACAACATCATACTGCAGCCTTTCATAAAGGGGGGAAACAGTTTTGTGTTTACTTTTGAGCCCTACCTCAGTAAAGATCACCAGGAGATAGTAGTCTTTCTGTACCTAGCTGCTTTAGTATTTCATATTCTAATCAGTACATCAGAATAAATCATACAAAGTCATATTACTAGCTTTCATATGGGGAAAAAGAAAAACAGTGTTGTTGAGCCCTCAGTAAGGAGCACCAGGAGACAGTAGTCCTTCTGTATCTGATTATTTCAGTACTTCATTAGCTCCGTAATACATACAAAATAAATATATAAAAATAAATTAAAAAAAGAAAATAAACTCAGAGCTCTGAACAAGTTTATTTGTGTAATTTATTCTGTCATGTCCAGAAAAAGGTTTTCTGTGAGTCATGCTCCTGATGAAACATTTGTGGACAGTGACTCAGCTGGGGTCACAAGTAATGATTCTGACTCATACTCATCAGACTCAGACAATGAAGTTGGGGTAGCAGACCACAGCCTATTTTCTAAATATAATACCAGAATCTCAAGTACAACTGGGCGAGGCAGGGCAAACAGCAAAAAAGCATTCAACAGCAGTGCACGGGGTACAAGCCGATCAAATGAATGCACTCCAAGGGTAACAGGACAAGGCAGGACAAATGCAAGTAATGAAGTTACTACAACTGTAAGGGGAAGAGGGCAGGCAAATGCAGCCACCCCAAGGGTAATAGGATGAGGCAGGCCAAATGCAAATAATGAAGTTACTACAACTGTAAGGGGAAGAGGCAGGTAAATGCCAGCACCCCAAAGGTAACAGGATGAGGCAGGGAAAAAAAACAATAATTCAGTCATTACTAATGTAATTTGTCAAGGCAGGAGAAATAAAGTTGACAAAGTGCACAATGCGGTAAGGGGTAGGGGCAGGGTAACGAAAGGTTATAATGACAGTACAAGTGGTAAGGGCAGAGGCAGGCAAAACAATGAAAACAGACAAGGCACTGCATGTGTTACGGATCCAGAAATGGCATTTAAGAGCAGACCAGTAACATCTAATGAGGCAGAGCAAATCACAGTGCAAGCTTCCGAATCAGACCTTGACATGCAAACTGTAATGGAAGAAATCACAGACAACGAAAAGGAACTAAGCTCAGAGACTGAATGGGTCCAGGAATCCTCAAGCAATGGAGAATCAGCATCAGAAGAGAGGAGGGGGCTAGAAATATGATACAACAAGTCTAGGGGTATATCAAGTATGCGAGGTAGAGGAAGAGGTGATGGAAGAGGCAGTCAGTGGACAAGCCCAGCGAAATCTCGCAACAAATGGTACTGGGGTAAGTCAGAGAATTATGTCTGAAATTATATGGCATGAAAGTGAACTGCAGGTAGAACCTTTCAAGTTCACAGGAGTCCCTGGCATTAATGTCCCTATGACTGATGATCCAACACCACTTGAGTGTTTTAAAATATTCTTCTCAGAGACAGAGCTTGATGGTAGTAATGGCATTATAAAACTAATCTGTACAGAAAGTAACAGATATGCCGAACAATTTATGAGTAGTGAAACTCAGTCTGAATTCTCACGTACTTCTTCCTGGAAACCAGTTTGTCCCTTAGAAATGTATGTCTTCTTAGGCATTTTCTTGTTGACTGTCAGATACTGGTCCACTAACCCATTTCTGGCCACACCTGTTGTGCACTCACTTATGAGCAGGGACAAGTTCTTGAACATTCTAAAGTTCCTACATTTTGTGGATAATGATATATGCATGGAATCACCAGACAAGCTAAGAAAATACAAAGTGTATTAGATTTCTTACAGAACAAGTTTGTGACATCATATACCCCTGACCGATACATTAGCATTGATAAATTGCTTCTACTTTTCAAAGGACTTCTAGGACCCAAACAATATATGCCCTTGAAATGGTCAAGATTTGGCATAAAATTATATGAATTGTGTGAAAGCTATTCAGATAATGATGGGATGGGAGGGTATGTGTGAAATTTCATGGTGTACGCTGGTAAAAACGTTGTACAAAATGTTACAGTTGATCAGACTATCACACAGTGCTGAAGAAAATTTTGAATTAAATGCTCATACACTTGCTTGCAATAATCTCAGAGTAACAGCAGAGGTCAGGAATGATGTATCGACTACAATGACAGGGCGAACAACACCTGGTATTGTAATTCAGTGATTGGGTGAACTTTCCGGTCAGGGGTATATATTGTTCACAGACAGGTTCTACTCTAGCCCCACACTTGTTTGACACTTACAGGACCTCAAAACTGAGTTCTGTGGAACTGTCAACAAAGCCCGAGTAGGACTGCCACAACAGTTTCGAGAGGCACAGCTGGATGTAGGGAATAGTATTTCTCTAGTTGCGGAGGACTGTCCCAAAATGAGAGCCATCATATGACATGCAAGGCCCAAGAAAACTCAAACTGTATACATGTTGACCACTGTGCATCAGGGGGCCATGGTAATGTGTGGCAACAAGCATGATGGTACCCCAAAGATCAAACTAGACGCTGTACTGCAGTACAATAGTAAAATGGGAGGAGTGGATGTGAGTGACCAGATGTTCAAAAACTATGCATGTGACAGAAAAACAAGAAAATGGTGCAAAAAAATGTGTTTCCGCTTAGTGGATATCTCAGTTTTTAACTCATTTGTGATCTACAAGCATAAGGGTGGTAAAGGCAGTCACTTTCAGTATGTTGCAAAGCTCATAGAACAGCTTGCAGAAGATTAACTGTGCAATAGTACTGCAAATGTAAGATATGTGTCAAGTGCAGAGACAGATGTACTCCTTACTGGCAGACACTTTCCTGCTAAAATCCCTCCTACACCAAAAAAGAAGAACCCGACCAGACTTTGCAGGGTTTGCTCAGCCTAGGCCTCATGTGCCCCGACAGCCACTGGATCCAAACGTAAAAGAGGATCATGTGGCAGAGCATCTGAGAGTTGTTACTACTGTCCTAACGGCAATGTTCCACTTTGTGTTGGAAGGTGTCTCAAATTACGCCACACAGTGAAGGAGTATGGAATCCTGGACAAAGAATCATCTTCGAATTCAGAGTAATGCGAGGACAGTACAATAAAAAAAAATGATTTGACTGACATTATTATATTCATTGCCTTTACCACCCTTACAGCAGTCCATACCTACAACACACTTGCCTTGCATTTTTTATTGTTTTGCCTGCCTCTGCCCTTGACACTTCCAGTGCTGTTTCAGCATATGAACTAATTTCAAAATGTGCCTGATTTTTTCCATAAATACACACAGTACAGTGATGTAGTGAGGTGCAAAGATAAATAAATATCAGAGAAATATTGCTCTTATTTCTTTAAATAACATTCAGACTTTTAAATAAACCTTCATGTGACCTTCTGTGAGCTTTTATTCTCAACCTTTGGCTCATGACATATGAATAGGCCACAAAAAAAAAACATTTTTGAAAATAGCTTTATTTTAGCTAAATAGGCAAGATTAGGTTATTCACTTACCAGTAAAAATGGAAAAACTAAATGAGTACTGTGTGTAGCTATGGATCCTAACATTGGGCACAGAAAATTTCATCAGGACATCTCATACACAAAAAAAATATATAAGGCTGTACTTTTAGGGTCCAAATTCAAGCTCATTCGCCAGTAACAGGGGGTCAAAATTACTAAACGTGACCAGCAGTTAAAGAGTTAACATGTTTAACCTGACTCTTCAAACTTTTATGCCATTTCATCAGGGACAAAGAGAACAGAGGTTACTGTGTGTATGTGTAACACTTGTATAGAAGTGGGAAAGGGGAAATTGTTTAACCTGGAGTACCACATTAAGCTGAAGCTTGTTTCCAAATGCAACCTGGGAGCACAAGGAAGTTAAGTGACTTACTCAGGATCACACAGTTTGTATCTAGGTGGCTGTGGGATTCAAACTCAGGTTGCCAGATCTGCAGCTCAGAGTCTTAACCCACTGCACTATACTGCCTCCCTAATAGAAGACTACTTAGTTACTGGAGTTCAACTGGTAAAAACGAAACACTTGAAAGTATGCAGAATAAACTCAGGCTTATTAAAGTCTGAAAATGATAAAACAATATTTAAACATTTTCATGTTTTTCTGAGGGTCTCCTTGTCATAAAAATGCCTCAAAAATTAACTGGTTATGCACTGCAGCAGCCTCATACCAAACCCTCAAAAGAATTAACAAAATGTTTAATGCCGTATTGGTCCTAGTAGGAACAAATCCAGAACAAATGGTTTGATACCTTTTATTGGACCAACAAGGATGTTACAAAAAGAACAAACAGCTTTAGCTTTGGGACTTGTTTGTCCAAAAGCTAAAGCTATTTGTTTTTTTTTTTTTGTAATATCCTTGTTGGTTCAATAAAAGATATCAAACCATTTGTCCTGGATTTGTTCAAGAGATTTAAAAAATTATCCTAACATGTTCACCATTATTTACCAGCAGACCCAGTGATGCAAAAAAAGTCAAGTTTGTAGAAATGAAGTGGGAAGGGAAAGAACCCATTCTTGTTCTTAAAATTAGCAAACTGTGTGGTACAGTCCAATGGGTGGCGTAAAATAAACAAAAAAACAAACAAAAAGCAAAGTAAAGTTGGAGCTTGTCATGTCTTACTTTGCAATGAAGAAACCATGTTTTCCCCCTCTGTTTCTTTTGTATGTCAGCCAACCAGTGATTTAAAATAAATACAATTTTTTTAGCAGTCACAGTGGAATTTTTTTTTAACAGTTTCAAGTCCACTGCTGAGACTACTGTGGCTTGGTACCTGAATGCACTTCTTGTGCGTTTGTTCCACCATTCTAGTTTTTTTCCAGGTCTCCAATTTTCTGTGCAAGTGGCCCTATTTTTTTTTTCCACAGTGCAGTCATTTCTCCAAAGCTCAAGAGTCAGGTCAGGTTAGGAAAATAAATGAGCTGCTTGAATGCTAGATTTATAGCATGCTAGTTGACTTTCCTGGCATTTGTAACAGACATAGCTATTTAGAGGTGTTAATGCTAATTTAGCAAATAATGAATGTTTACTATCAGGAGCTGCCAGTGCACTTCACACCTGTGCGTGTGTGTGTGTGAGTGAGTGTGAGAGTGTGAGAGTGTGAGTGCGAGAGAGAGACATGGAGAGAAGGCGCTCTTTTGTTATCTAATTGAAGCTATGTGACCCATGGAAGCTTCAAAGGCACTTGTTCTGGCTTAGCAGGAGAGAGAGAGGTGAGAGGGCACCTTACATATAGGCTTGCCAGGATTTAATAAAAATCCTTTAAAGTCGATACTGAAATAAATCCTGAAACTGAAAAAACACTTACAGCTATATTGATCTATTTTTTGAACTGAGAAACAAACCCGATATACCCGTTTGGTGTAATAAATGCTATAGTGGCATTTTCTAGTTCTGCCAGACTGACACTGGTACCAGACATGCTGTCATCCATAGAAAGTTTTCTTCAGTAAGCCTGTACAGTTATTCTGTGTGTGACCCCTCCCCCCATACTGAGACACACACACACACAAAATTAAGTTTTTAGTTGTGTTTTTTTTTTAATATTTATTTGCTGCTTTGAAGTGAGGGAGCAAGACAAACTTTGTGAATGAACTATCGCATGAGCGAGGATGCACATTGATGGCTCCTGCCCATAGGGTGGAAAATGTACTGTTTCTCTCTTCCTATATTTTAATGGTGGTTGTGAACAAACGAGCAGTGGTGGTGTTTGTGAGGTGGTGCGGGGGGTGAGATGATGGATGAAGATTGTGCTGTATGATGTTCTCAAAAAAGGTATGGACATGTAATTTGTTTTTTTACACATGCACTTAGTGTGTGCAAGTGAGTGCCATTCCCAGCATGAAATGAGTGAGCAAGGATAGGGAAGAAAGACGTGGAATGGGAGTATAAGCAACAAGATCAAGTGAGTTGGAAAGCAAGTGGTAATATTAAGAAAAAAATGGATGCTTACTGTTGGGAACTGTCAATGCACTTAAGGGCAAGCACTTCACACCTATGTGTGCTGTATGAGTGACACAGAGCTCTTTTGTTGTCTAATGGGTGGCTACCCATGGAAGCTTCAAAGACACTTGTTATGGCTTACTAAGAGAGAGGTGAGAGGGAGCCTTATATAATGTTATATGCAACAATTTGTTACAAGTAAGTCTCCCTCTCGCCTCTCTCATCATTAATCGAGAAACGAGAACCTTTGAAACTGCCAAATGCAGCCACCCCATCACTCCCACACAAGTACCCGAGAAGAAGTGCCTGCTCTTGAATGTACCGGCAGCTCCTGACAGTAAAGATGCAATAATTATCATGTTTGTATCGACGTCTTTGTGAAGTGAGGGGTTTTGGGGCTTCTCCTCTTTGTTATCCACTCTCTCAAAGGGGTGTCGATCAAGAGCCAGAGAGGTACCAGGGTGGGTGTCTGCCTCCCTCTAGCTCCACTTCTGCAACTCGTCCAGTCTGTGTAGTTTTACTCTGCACCCTAAACCACGAACCCTGATTGTGATGAAGAGTTGATCCCACTGCTCAGCACTGAAAATGCCAGCAAGAGTAATAGAGGAAATTGTGTTACAGTAATGCATTATTTGTAAAAAAATGTAGTCTGTAACTTCCAACAATTACATTTTCGTACAAGTAATCCATTACCATTACAAGTTACATGGTAATGTAATAAGATTACAGTAACGAATTACTTGTAACGCGTTACTACCCAACACTGGCCAGAGGTTCCTCCACCTTTACATGCGTGACCTGCTCCCCATCTTCCAGTACCAGGTCTAGTATATTCCCTTCCCTCATTGGCTCCATTACCATCTGGGTAAGGAAGCCATCCTGGAATGCTTCCAGGAGGATCTGCTCCCTGGTGCAAGTGGTTGCTGGGATGCTCCAATCCACCCCGGTAGATTAAAGTGCCCCCCACCACCACCATTGTGCTCTCTGCAACTACACCTCCTTATCTGCTCTCCCAGTTCCCTGGCAATGTCCTCTTTCTGGGCCGGAGGTCTAGAGACACCCAGACAGACCTTGGTCCCTTTCTGGCTGTGTACAGTAGTTGCAGCCAGATTACCTCCGACCTGCTCTCCTCCCCCTTCCTCCCTATTACATCTGATCCCTTCCCACTTACCTTACATAAATGGCAACCCACCCCCAGCCTTTCCTTTATCTCTAGGTAGAAGACTTGGTTTGCTGGCCAAGGCACCTAGCTTCACCTGAGCTCTTTCCTTCTAAGACTGCTTGAAAGGCAGAGTAGAGAAACCAGAGCAAGGGAAAAGGATTAAGACTTATTTTGGCTAAGCAGATTTACTGTGTGGTGTTGTTTTTATTTTTTACTCACAGGGATTGCTACTGTTTGTTGCTAACATTTCATTGTTTTATTTTTCTCTGTAGCAAAGTGTTTCTTACAGTGTATACCTTCTCTGAAATTATTACAGGTGGTGCTTTACAGGTTTTACAGTTTTATCTAACATTAGGATAAGCTTTCAGGGTTACTGCATTTGTTGTTGACTGATTGTTTCAGCTCTTACCTCCTTGTTCTTTCGTTCGTAGTTCTTCTTTTTCGGGAGGGGAAGGGCCCAGCCACCCACCCCCATCCCCAACCACCCCACACTACACTCCTTTTATAGGGTACCACAGTTGTGACATTTCCTGTGGCAGAGCAGGAAAGGGTGGATCAGTGGGGCCTCCACAAGGTGAGCTCATTTACAGGGGCACTAGTAATTTAACTTGTTATAACAAGTTAAACAAAAACAAAACACAATCAAACCATTACTTGCATTTTTTCCTTTTTTCCTTCTAATTACTCTGACTAGGTTATAAACCCAGCAACTTATCTGGAATGGATATCATTAACTGCAGGTACTGTGGAACAATTTTCAGAAGGACAGTCTTACAGGATTTAGGACACTGTCCTACAAGCTGGGCCTTTGGAGATCTTAGGGCTCAGCTCCGGGCAGCATGGGCAGAGATTGCACGCCTCAAATTTCATATTCAAGAGGAAATACATTATAAGAACCACCCGCCATTTCCCCAGCACCCAACAGAAAAACCTCGGCCGCAGAGGGTAGTTGGTCCAGGAGGTTAGCAGGTGGTTAGGAGGGGCAAATCGGGTGCCCCATCACTCTCTGCTCTCCAACATGTTACCACCAAAAACCATATAAACACTACAAACAGGTATCTGCCTCTATCTCTGAAATCAAACAAAGAGGCAGAAGACACTGCAGAGCAGGACACTGCAGCACAGGAGCTAGCACAACAAAACTCACCCAAATCAGGAACCAAAACAAAAAAAGCAAAAAGGAAATCCAAAAAACTTCTGATCATAGGAGACTCCATGATTCGGGGAGTTGATACCCATCTCCAGCCAGGGGTAATGGTCAGATGTCTCCCAGGTACATCAGCATGGAGAGACACTGACCGCATTGCTAAAATTGTTCACAAAGCAGGAGAAAACATTGATGTCCTAGTACACATAGGGACTAATGATCTTGCCAGCCGGTCAGTTGTGGAGACCAAGGAACACCTGACCAGGCTGGGTGACAAACTATCATCCATTTCATCTGGCATCTCCTTCTCTGAGATCCTGCCAGTCTGGGAGAGGAGCAGATGGACGGAAGGTCAGAGAAGGGGAGATAGGGGAGCTAAACATGTGGCTCAAGGGCTGGTGCCAGGAAAAAGGACACAGATTTGTAGGAACTGGCAACAGTTCTGAGGAGCGAAAGTTCTTTAAATTTGATGGACTGCATCTAACTAAGGAGGAGTCAGTGCATTGAGGCAGAAGTTTGACTTCTTTGCAGAATATTTAAACTAGCAAATGGGAGAGGGTGCAGCACCCCATACGTCGAATGGGAAGAACACCCCTCCCCCCTCAGCTAGTGGTCAAACAGGGATTCAGCATGTTTGCAGTTCATTTGCATCACCAGGTAAGAAAAAAGGTTTGTCTCCCCATACGACGCACAGGGGTAATGCCAAACCTCACCCAATAACTAACACACCGAAATCTGGCCAATGGAAAATCATGTACACAAATGCTCACAGCCTGGGAAATAAGATCCCAGACCTGCAGGCAATAATGTCAGAGGCTAAACTGGACATAGTAGCAATTAGTGAGACGATGGTTAACAGTAACCACACTTGGGAGACTTCAGTACCTGGCTATGTATTGTTCAGAAGAGACCGAGGTGCAAAAGGGGGGAGGAGTGGCCCTGTATGTCAATAAAAATATCAAATCTACAGAAATTCAGAATACACATAAGGAGCCAGAAGAACTGTGGGTCACCCTGGAAACAGGAAATGGGACAGCCATAAGAACTGGGGTTGTCTACAGGCCCCCAGACCAGGGGGAGGACATAGACACATTACTGTTAGAAGATATACAAAACATGACAGCTAAAGGGGAGGTTCTGATAATGGGAGACTTCAACATGCTGGATACAGATTGGTCAATACCAGCAGGAACATCTGCCAGAACTAGATACATAGTGGATTCCCTGCAGCGGGAGGGCCTCAAACAACTGGTACAGCAACCCACAAGAGACAGGGGCTATACTAAATCTAGTACTGACTAACAGGGAAGGGATCACAGATCTCCAGGTAGAAGGTCACCTGGGGACCAGTGACCATCACATGGTATGGTTCAATTTAGCTACCACATCTAAATCATCCCATTCCAAGGCAAAATATGGGACTTCAGGAGCTGACTTTGATAAGATGGCCAACAGAGTTAAGCTAGCCCTGGCAAAAAGAAACACAGGTGAGGGGTACAGGCAAAGTGGGCAAGCATTAAGGATGCAATACTTGAAGCAACATCCCATTGTGTTAGAAAAGGAAGTGCAAAAGAAGAAGGAAACCACTTTGGTTCTCAAATACAGTAGCAGAAAAGGTCAGAGCCAAAAGGCTGGCCTTCAGGAAATATAAGGGAACACAGCGGGATGAAGATAGGGAGGCATACCAAACTGCCCTAAGGGAAGCAGGAAGGCAGTAAGGCAGGCAAAGTCCCAAGCTGAGGAAACACTAGCACGAACAGTAAAAGAAGGTGACAAGACTTTCTATAGATACATTAGTGAAAGGAGAAAGTCCAACGGGGGTATTGCTAATCAATCAATAAATCAATCAAAATCTTTATTTATTCAGGCGAACATCATTGAGCGTAGCTCATTTACAAGATGGACCTGAGTGGTCATACAAAGAAGGATACAAGTTTATTACAAAGACATGAGAATAGCATAAACATTAGTACAATCAATAAATAAGAAATATATACAAAATTTACAGATATACAAGGCACAGTAACAAAAACCTAACCTGTAAAAATTAAGAGGATAATTGATATAGAAGGGGTAATGATCAAATAGTAGGGCTTCTATAGGCTTTTATGAAATGTGATAACTGACTGGGTAGAAGAGGAAATTCAACATAGAAGGGAGGGGTATAGGTTCGGTGGGAGACTAGGCCTTATGGAAGCAGTTGCACAGCTCTGGAAATAGGGTGGTATATAATTTTTTGAAGGATGATAAGGGTAAGAGGGTATTCAGAGTCATAGATTTTTGGAGTGAGTTCCAGACAAATGCTAGGGAATAGCTGACAGCAGCCCTCCCAAACCGGGTGCAGGTATTGGGAATCTTTAGCATAATGAGCTTATTAATCCTTAAGGTGTATGGCCTGGATGTGATATGGGTGAAACAGTCTGAGATATAGGAGGGGAGTTTGCCTGATAAAGCTTTAAAAATCCAGATTGCAGCATTCTTTTTTCTTCTGTGTTGTAGGGATGTCCAATTGACTGCCTTGTAAAGGGAGCAATGATGGGTGCTGGAGAGAAGGTCTGTAATAAATCTGATGGATCTGTGATACAGGGTGTCCAGCTTATTTAAGAGGGAGAGTGAGCAATGGCCGTAGAGAAAGTCAGCATAGTCAATGAGGGATAGGAATGATGCCTGGATTAATCTCTGTTTGGAGTCTCTGGTAAGGTAATGCTTTATTCTGTAAAATAGGCCAAGCCTTTGTCTCAACTTTTTTAATAGCTCTTCAATGTGGACAGAGTAATCAAGCATATTATCAACCCAGACTCCAAGATATTTGAATTTATCCACAAATTCCAGCTTTTCTCCAAATAAGGTGGATAATTGTGGGATGATGAATGAAGGGGTAGTGGAAGAGCAATTCTTTGTAGCAAAGAACATAGCTTTTGTTTTTTTGGCATTTAGAAGTAATTTTTTTCCCCAATAGGTTGTGTTGCAGGATGGAGAATTCTGACTGTAACAATTCACAGGCTTTTGATGGTGAGGGATTGCTGACATATAATACAGTATCATCAGCAGACAGGTGAATGTTAGATTGAGAGAGGTTGGACTCAATATTATTAATATAAATGGCAAAGAGGATGGGGCCCAGGATAGAGCCTTGCGGTACACCTCTTAGCAGTGGTTTAGAGGTAGATAGATAATTTTCATTTTTTACCAATTGTGACCTTCCAGAGAGATATCACCTAAACCAATTGAGGGAGAGTGAATCAAGGCCTACAGAGCTAAGAGAGAGATTAATGATTCATGATCCACTGTATCAAATGCTTTACTCAAATCCAGGAACACAGCACAGATACTATTCTTTTATCCAAGGCAGTCTGCCAATCGTTAGTGACTTTTGCTAGGGCAGAGATGGTGCTATGCATTGATCTAAACCCAGATTGTGCTGGATTTAGCAGGTTGTTGGTGTCCAGATAGGCCCTTAACTCTGAGTTTACTAGTTTTTCAAGTATCTGGATAATACCGGTAAGATGGAAATGGGCCTATAATTGTTAAGGTCCATGGGATCACCTGATTTAAGTAGTGGAACTACTTGAGCTGTTTTCCATATAGAGGGGATGGAACCAGTAGCTAGGGAAAGGTTGAAGAGGTGAGTGAGGGGGGCAGATAAGGCATGCAGTGCCACTTTAAGAAAGTAGGGATCCAGGGAGTCTGCACCTGCACTCTTAGCTTAGCTTAGCTTAAGCTTAGCTTAGCTAAGCTTAATGGAGAAAAGGGAGCATGTGAGGAGGAGGACCCTGTAAAGGCATCTATCCTAAATAGATACTTTTTCTCAGTATTTACTGAAGAGAAGGTAGGGCAGGGCCCACAGCTCAGCATCATGGACACAGGGGGAGGGAGGTGAGCACTACTCCCTTCACAAAAGAAAGGGTCCTACAAGAGCTTGCTAAGCTCAGGGTGGATAAGGCAATGGGACCTGATGGCATACATCCCAGGGTACTTAAGGAGCTAAAGGTGGAACTAGCAGAGCCATTAGCAAACTGTTTAGTGAGTCTCTGAGCACAGGAGAGGTCCCAGAAGACTGGAGAAGGGCTCATGTGATCCCGCTCCACAAGAGTGGTAGCAGGGAGGAGGCAGGGAACTACAGACCAGTCAGTCTTACCTCAGTAGTGGGCAAGATTATGGAGGCACTCCTTAAGCAAAGGTTAATGCAACACCTGGAATCCATAGGGGCACAGGATCCAAGACAGCATGGGTTTACAAAAGGAAGGTCCTGTCAAACTAATCTCATAGATTTCTTTGACTGGGTAACCAGAGGGGTGGACCAAGGGGGAGCAGTTGATGTCGCCTACCTTGACTTCAGCAAAGCTTTTGACACTATTCCACATAGAAGATTGATAAATAAGCTGGGTAGGCTCGGGGTGGGTCAGAAGTTGGTCAACTGGGTGGCAAACTGGTTGACGGGCAGAAAATAGAGAGTGGTGGTAAACGGTATACAGTCAGAAGAGATGCAAGTCACAAGTGGGGTACCTTAGGGATCAGTCCTGGGGCCAGTCCTCTTCAACATCTTCATTAGTGACCTTGCAGATGTACTAGAGGGTAAGGTTTGTCTGTTTGCAGATGACACCAAGATCTGCAACAGAGTAGATTATCCAGATGGGGTGGGCAGAATGAGAAGAGATCTGGATAAACTAACAAAATGGTCAGAAGAGTGGCAACTGGATTTAATGCAAAAAGTTCAAAATCATGCACATAGGGAAGAAAACCCTGAAGCCACCTATAGGCTGGGAGGGAGTTGCTAGCAGTCACAAAGGAAGAAAGAGACTTGGGCATCATCATCACTGATGACCTGAAATCATCAAGCAGACCTCTAAAGCAGTAGGTAAGGCTAGAGGGGTGTTAGGAGTGTGATAGTAGAGGTATCACAAGTCGTAAGATGGAGGTAATAATCCTCTTTACAAGACACTGGTTAGGCCCCATCTGGAGTACTGCGTGCAGTATTGGAGGCCACACCTTCACAAGGACATTAACCAAATTGAGGCAGTCCAGAGAAGGGCAACCAAAATGGTGCAGGGACTGCATCAGAAGACATATGATGACAGATTAACAGAGCTCAATATGTATACCCTTGAGGAAAGGAGGGAGAGAGGTGATATGATCGAGGCATTCAAACACCTTAAGGGCATTAACAAGGTGAAAGAGTCTAACATGTTTAAATATAAGAAAAATAGCAGGACAAGAGGACACAGCATGAGATTAGACGGGGGCCGATTAAGGGGGAATGTGAGGAAATTCTTTTTCACAGAAAGGGTGGTGGATGCATGGAATTGCTTACCTCAGGAAGTGGTGGCTATGAATACAGTGCAGGGCTTCAAAGAGGCATGGGATAGGCATAAGGGAGCAATACAAATGAGTATGAATAGATAAGCCACTGACAGAGCAAAGGCCAATGGCACATTTATAAGGTAGAAAAAGAAATGGGCAGACTGGATGGGCCTTGCGGTCCTTATCTGCCGTCAACTTCTATGTTTCTATGTTCTATGTTTCTATCCCTCAGGAACAGTTTGTACCCTGGGATGGTTAGGTCCCAGTCATGGTGCCTGGTTGCCCACATCTCAGTAATGGCAGCTATGTCCACCTCTCCCTCTGCCATCAATGCCAGTAACTCTGCCAACTTCTTCCCTAGGCTCCTAGCATTCAGTGAAACTATTTTCCATGCTGCTCCTATCCTTCCTGCTTCCATACCTTTCACTCCAACCCCTATTTTGCCTAAGGTCGTATCTATCCCTGTGGTGGGGGAAGGTCCATGGGGCCACCTTTCCTGGTGATTCCCAGCGCCAATGCCTCCCCCACCTAGTTTAAATGATACTCCTCATTGATGAATTCCCCTAGCTTCTGCTTCAACACCTGTGACCCTGCCTTGCTAAAGTGTAACCTATCTACTGCATAAAGATCTGTGTTATCCCATGTGCTACCCCAGTCCCCCACCAATCCATACCCCTTGGTCCCACACCATTCCCTCAGCCACTTGTTGAAGTCATTGATTCTTCTCTTCCTGTCTGTACTTGCCCTTGGCACTGGCAGAACTTCTGAGGACTACGGTTGTTCCCTTTTTGCTGCATAGTTTTCCCACTTCCCTGAAGCTCTCTGGTACCTCCTCTATCCTTCTCCCTTCCAGATGTAATCTTTCACAGGTGCAACATAATGTGTGGCTTCTCCCCAACCTTCCCCACATATCTGCCCATATGCTGCACCACTCTAATCGCTGTCATGCCTGGTATGCTTTCTACCCAGATGTTACTCTTTCTGGCACCCCTTCCCCCCGATCTTATTCCCTTAAGTATAGAATCCCCTGGAATTATCACAATCTAATGTTTATACTGCTCACCATCTTGTTGCCCTGCAGTCCCCTGTCCCCCAACTTGCAAGGCCCTCTTATTCCCCCTGTCTCGCCTCCGCTTTGCCTCCCCTAATCTTTGTCCTGTCCTCTCCCTCCTTGCAAATATGACTGGGCTACTGACCACCACCTCTGAACTATTTTCTGTCTGTGGAACCTCCCCTTTGCACTCACTTGTTGCTCCACCCACCACACTACCATCTCCTGTGCTATTACTTTCCCATGTCTTCTCTGAAATGTGGCCCTCCCGCACTTGGACTCCCCTCCTCTCCCTATCCCTAGCTTTTTCTGGGCTGCCTGCCACTTCCCCCATCCTCCTGTCTCAGTGCTCCTTCATTTCCTCCAGAGACTGCGTCACCATAACCTCGCTGCCCCCCCCCCCACCACTGTCATTTCTTGGTGTACTGCCTACTGCCTCCCCAGTGTGTACTTTTTCCCCTGTAGCATCCTCTCCCTGTTCCTTCACTGTAGCTTCCCTCCTCTCTGCTACCTGGTCTTCCAGACTAGCCAATACTGAGAATCTGTTTGCAGTGCTAATCTCCTCTTCTTGAATGAGTCCAGTCCCTCTTCCTACAGGCTGATATCTTTGCTGTGACCCAGTCTTAGTCATGCCCCTGTGCCTGACCCTCCTCCAATCATCACTTCCTTCCCTTGGCTGCACCCACTTGTGTGGCCCTCCTGCTGTCCCACCTAGTCCCCCCTTATTTTTGCATGTTTTGAGCTCTTTTGCATGCCTCATTAGTTTCCCCTCCTGGCTGTGTTCCCCCTATTCTGTCTCCTCCATGCCTCCAGTTCCTTCCTCAACCACTCTATTTCCTGTCTGAGATGGCCCACCTGCCAACATAGCCTACACCAACTTACCCTCCAAGCCACTCTTAGGAATATGGCTGCTCCACATCATTGGCAACATACAACCCTTCCCCATCTCCCACCCTATTTGACTGCCCCTGCACATCCTCTCCTTCTTAACCTGGTCCAACCCCACTCCATGGAACCCTTCCCCCACCTTGGACTCCCCATGTCTGTACAAGATATGTGTGGCCCTCCCAGTTAGGCTCTTCCCTGTCTACCAGTGTGGCCCGCTGGCCTGCAGTCCTCCCTGCTGATGCCCTGAAGACTCTACTCAAGAATCTACACTCCTGCTTCGGGTCACTCAGGCTTCGGGGTCCCTTGGTCCCCTTTGAAATATATTTGAATCCCAGCCCCGCTATTGACTAGTCTGAGTCACGTGACCACCCTTCCCCCTCCTGTGTATTTCCTAACCTCTCCGTCCCTCAGTTAAATGTCCTTCTCCTCCCAGCCAAGACAAAATCTTTTGTTTTGCAGTTTCATTGTTTAAATCACACAGCACACATTACCATCTCCAATGCTACCTCAATCCTAAAAGAAAACAAAGAGTACAGAGAAAGTACTTATCTTCTAGCTCCAGCTGCCTGCCTCCCTCTGCCGAGTTTCAACTCCATCTAAAGCTGGTTATTCTGAGTATGCTCTGGCTAACTGAGTGTTATTACTATTATAAAACTAGGAATGTTGGACCTAGGATTTTAAAAGTGCTGTGGTAGTTAAAAAGGAATATGCCCCCCGGTTTGTCTGTGGACTAAATGGATAACCTACTGTGGGTGGGTCTGAAATGTGGATAACCTATTGTGGGTGTTTCCAGAATGTGGATGACCTACTGTGGGAGTGCCCAAAATGTGGCTATAGTAGTTTGCGGGGTATTAAATGACAGTTTTCCTGGGACAGGTTTTCAAAGCCCCAAGAATGCAGCAAGCCCCTGGTGCACCAATAATTTGGCACCCAGGGCTTGCAGCGTTCTCCTGGCCAGCAATTGGGAGTTTCTATTCCGTGTGCCAATTTCCACAAGTCAGACCATCTTTTTGCTGGTCTAGCTTGCGTCAGTCCTGGGTACCCTTTTCATGCAGCTTGTGCCAAATATTTGGCATAAGCTGCTGTAAAGTGGGAAAAGTTTCACAACTCCGTCCGATGTACTAAAAGTGGGTGCAGTGGCGACCAAGGTGTTTGATGCAGCTGCACCTAAAAGTGGGTTTGACACAGGGCTTGATGCAAACCCTATGTCGCACTTTGAAAATCGAACCCCCTGTGTTCTAATTGGCTAAAAGAGGTACCTGTTGTATAATAGTGGTAAAACATGGCTGTCAATCAAACACCAAGATGATATGGGAATGGTGATTGTGAGTAATGATGATATCATCATGATTTTTTGTGATTGCCCCGATCAGGACTACTGCAATAAATTAAAGTACTTCATCTATACTTTTGGAATTTACCTTGTCTTATATTTAGACATCTTTTTTGGAATAAGAGTTCACGATACATCTTCTCTACAAGCACACTGCTTTTAGACATCTTTATTGGAATTAGTAGTTATGATACATGTTTTATACAAACACGATGCTTTTACTTATTCTAACACCACACTTCTTACTAGTTATACAAAGGCTCAGATTGGTTTATATAGCACCCTTCAGTGGTTCCTTTTTTGACTGCGGTGAGTGCCTATAAGTTCAGTTTTGTGCTCAAAACATATCCTCACAGTTTTCAAATTAATAAAGTCAATGCGAAATTATTCTAAAAATAGAAATCACCGTTGTTGTGGTAAATTAACTGTGCTTTTGAAATATGCAAAATAGTTATGTAAATGTATATACTATGCCTAACAGCACATGCACGCTTCCTAATGGGATTAAAACTTTGGCTTCACATGACTTAAACTATAATTAATTTTCTTTTTTCAGATATTTGACCTTCATGTGTTCATATTAGTAACAAATACAACTTTTTTAAAGTATTACTTAGGTGACCTAAAATTTTACAATACAAAACTAATATAATCATCAGTTATCATCACTTGATCATTCACAGATCACCAAAAACCATCATGCTGATTTAAACTTAAAAAAATTATCAATAATGATCAGTTGGTGATTTAAAAGTTACGTTTGATGATTAAATCATGGTCTAATTGATTATATGAGATCAGAATCTACTTCAATGATCTTGTAACATTTAATAATGAACATGGATCCAGGGCTGGTCTTATCACCATGACAGCCATGCCCCCAGCACATTGAGGGCCTGCCTCAACTGCCACCGCAGAAAGCAAGCCGACAAGCTGCTGCAACATTGTTTTATATATTTGTTTATTGTGGAAATAACACTGCCTGCACCGTGCATAAATTAATACCAATATTCCCACTGTCCAACAACTTGCTGAGCTTCGTCCTGCCTCCTGCATTCCAGCAAGCCCCCCACCCCCACCATCCATGAATCGCTAGCTAGCAGGGCTTTACTTGGAAATGCTTTGAAATGCACCTGGCTGCCTGGCTCCCTACCTGATGATTGTCCTCAGTCTTGTTGGAGAGATCATGATGATGGGCGATGACTCTGAGTGATTGAACTGTAATAATAAGAACAGATTCAACAGCAGACCTGCTAAGCTGTGAATAGACGGAGACCGTGGTTTTCAGCAGTGCCAGCAATGGCAGCGATTAAAGGCATGCGCTTTCATTCACTGAATCGTTATCGACGATTAAGAGCACAGACAAAGTAAGTACTTGCTGCCTGCTCCATCTGGCATTCGGATTTTTTGCACCAACAACAAAGGAACTGACAGCAGCTGAAATTATCCCCGTGATTCAGACCGCTCATTGCCCGGGATTGCTGCAAATGACTTAATACTTTACTGAGTGGTCTATTAAAGTTTTTCATTTGAAGTCAAGTGATGCTCTTAACTTCAATTGAAAACTTTGTTAGACAGACCACTCATTAAGTACCAAGTCACTTGCGGCTATCCAGGGCAATGAGAGGTCAGCTTCATTCCTTCACAAGTGACACACAATGATCAGCTCTCCGGACTCCTGGCTCTATTGTGTTTCACTTCTCACACCTCAGAAAAAGTTTAAATAATTTAATTTATAACCAAATTGGATTAGCTGAGGTGTGAGTGAGTGTTTGCCCTCTGTCTTGTAATGTCCCTGGCCTGGGTCTGACTGAGAGGGCCCTTGGAGGCAGGAGGTTGTTAGTCACAGTGTCAACAGAAGTAAATTAATAAGTTAAAAACAGTGTCAACAGAAGTACATTATTAAGTTAAAAAACAAACAACACATATCCAGACCAGCAGACCTACAACTATACTTGTGAGTGTCCTGTGTCCTGTGTCCTGTGTCCTTTGATAGTCCCATTATATTGTGTAGTGACCTCTCTGTCTGCCTGGCCTGCTCATCATGTAAACTAATAATGCAAGCAACTTAGTTTTACTATGAAAGGGGTCACTGCCTAAAATGGAATATAATATACCAGCAAGAAAAAAAAAGTTATGCTGTGCCCAGTGGCAGTGCACATTACATTCCTCCAGTGGCATGTCATGTCTGACAGTTTTGTTTCATCATCTAATTGACAACGTTTTCTTTTATTAACATATATTTTATAGTATAATGAACCTGTAAATATGTTTTTAATTGTATGTAATTCTTTACATGAGGTCTGGCAGTTTTGGTTATTGCTTAAGCATGTCTTTTGTTGCCACAAAATGTACTTTACTCTATGTGTTTGTTTGACGTATTTTGTTTTCACTAAAACCAAATAAAAAATGTTAACGCAAAAACACAGGACACTTTTTTTACTTGCTGGCATATATTCCATTTTAGACAGTGGCCCTTTTCATAGTAAAACTAAGTTGGATTTTATTGCACATGATGAGGCAGATGCAGGAAGACAAAGAGCTTACTTAACAGTATGGGACAGAGAAAGGAGTAAGGACAGGCTCTAATGTCTTGTCACTGGGCACTAGCTTGGATGATATTTGTAATTGTAAGAGAGTGATATTAAAACAAGCATTTGTCAATGCCAAATGTTTGCTTGCTGGCATTGGCATTGATAGTGTAGGAGTTAGAGAGCTGCATAATAGGAATGGCAGTGAAGTAATGAACTGAAGCCAACCCCACCACCACCCTGCAGAGAGTGACAGGCATTGGGGTGTGCCTTTGGGTTGTCAGGCATAACAGCCATGCCATTTCACCACACCCTACCCTGCAGACACTGACAAGTGTCACAGTGTGCCTTGGGGTCTTTGGCCCTTATGCTCACTCCATTCCATCAGGAAATACGATGAGATGGGTCCTGTATAGGAGAATGGGGTGAACTTTGGGGCTGAGGAGTCCAAGGCGCACCTCGATGCCTCTCACTGGCTGCAGGGTGTGGAATGGTATGAGCATTACAGGCGGGAATCCCAAGTCACACTCCTGATGCCTGTCAATCTATACGGGGTGGGGCATCATGGTTAGAAACCCTAATGCCTCAGGCGTTCATTGGCATTTTCACTCCAACTTTTCAACATGGGTTTTTTGTGACCCCCACCTTATGAACAGTGGCAATATCTGTTTGTTAGCCAAAAGCTGATTTCGCACAGCGACTACGCCATTTGGCACCACAGGTGCGAAAACACATTTCGAACAGGATGTGAAAAATGACAGCTGTACTGTTCATGGGGAGGTGCAAATGTTGAAAATCTGTAGTGAAAATATTAAAAAAACTGGTGAAGTCACTAGTGTGCATAGAAAATGTGCAATGCACACCCGTAATGCAATTAGTTTGAGGATTTTTTACAGCAGATTTTCAACACAGGGATTTTGGAACCTCCGCTCATGAACAGTGTCACTGTGCTTTCTTAATCTGTTCTGAACAGTGATTTCCCACAGCGACCACGCATTTCTGCGCTGGAAGTGCGAAAACACATTTCGGCCATGGTGTGAAAAATGACAGCTGTACTGTTCATAAGGAAGTGTGGAAAAATGCCAGTGGTGAAAATCTGGACTGAAAATATTAGAAATCCATGAACTTACGAGGGTGCGTGGAAACTGCTCAATGGTCACTCGTAATACAGTCATTTTATGGACTTTTTTCACCAGCTTTTTAACATAGCCATTTTAACACCTCTGCTCATGAACAGTGTCACTGTGATTTTCTTAATCTGTCCCAAACATTGATTTTGCAAACTGACTGCGCCATTGTGCACTACATGGGCGGAAACATGTTTTGGGCAAGATGTGTGAAAAATGGCAGCCTTATTGCTCATAAGGAGGTGGGGCAAAATGGCAATGCTGAAAATCTGGAGTGAAAATATTGAAAATTCTCAAACTTACAGTCTTTGTGGAACTAAGCGGAGGCATGCTCGGGAAAACAGTCATTTTGAGAATTTTTCACAAAATTTTCAACATAGGGTTTTTAGGGCCACCTCAGAACAGACACTGTCATTCAGAATCAGTCCCAAAAGGTGGTTCTGCGAGTGACCGTGAAATCACCTTGGGCCCGATTAACAAAATGACAGTGACAGAATTCATGAGGTGGAGTCCCAAAACCCCATGTTGAAAATTTGGTGAAAAAATTCCCCAAATACCTGAGATACGATCAAAGTTGAAAAACCCTATTTATTCCATTATGCAGCTTACCAGCATTTCTTCAGTTCGCGTCAGCTTTGAAGAGTGCAGATGTGTTCCCGGTCCACCGGAGTTCGTTGTGCCAGACTCCGGAGGTAAGTATGGGGACAGATGGGGGTGCGGGGAGGCAGGGTGCACAGAGGGTGGGCATGGGTGGAGGGAGGGGGGTCAGGACAGTCAGCGAGGGAAGGTTTTTTCTTTCAGGTTTTCCCCCCCCTTAGACAACGCAGAACTTGTGCCACACTGGAGTGGGTTCCCAGTGGGGCAGCTGGAAGGCTGTTTGGGGGGGACAGTGGAGCCGATGGGGGATTGGGCATCCCGTCGGCCATACAACTGTTGTCATGCTGGGGTGGGCTCCCAGCATGGCATCTGGTAGTCTGTTGGAAACACTGGAGCCGATGGGATTGGGCACCCCGTCGACCATACAGACTGTTGCCATGCTGGGGTGGGCTCCCAGCATGGCACTTGGAACTCTGTTGGGGGAGGAGCACAGCAGAACCGATGGGGGATTGGGAACCCCCATCAGCCATACACTGTGTGCGTGTGGGGGAAGCATGAGCACGCAATATGCGTGTGTGTGTGTGGGAGGAACGCATGAGCACGTGATATCTTATCGCTGCTCACTGAAGCGTAGCTCTCCCTTTGAACTGTACGGCACTGCATTTTCAGCTGCTGTCATAGACAGCTGCAGCATTCATTGGCAAACTGTGGCCGTGCCACAAACACACTTACTGAATTGGAAGACAGGGTGCCACACCTCCAAAAACTCAAATGATGGCACTATGTTTCTTGCACATCTGACTTACAGGAATGTCGGATAGGGGCATGCAAGCCACTGGAGGAATACAGTGTGGGTGTGCATTGCCACTGGGTACTGTATTCCTTTTTTTAATATCACTCTCTTACAAATATCATCAGAGCTAGTACCTAGTGACATGACATTACAGCCTGTCCTTACTCCTTTATCTGTTCCATACTGTGCAGGAGAGGTGTGAACATTGGATGTGGGGGGGCCCAACAGGGAATGGAGTTGTGAGGCCTGACAGAGTGTCGCACAGGGGCCCAGAATTGTTAAGGCCAGCCCTGCACGGATCAGTCATCTTGACTGACCTTCAGAAAACATGACTGATGATTTACCAAGTTGTCTGGGATAGAAGGCAGCTAAGTGAGTCCTTCTTAACATGATTTTTCTCAGTCAGTAATAACCCCCTTTCTCCTGCAGCAGGCCACTGTCTGAGTAATTGGGATGAGCTACAGTACACTGCATGGCAGTGTTGACCTAGACAGTAATCAGCAATCAGAACTCGTCACTGCATAGATCGAAGGGCTCTGGTATTCTTGTCTATGCTAATGCTAGCTTATACAAGCATTTGTCAATGCCGAATGTTTGCTTGCTGGCATTGGCAGTGGTAGTGTAGAAGTTACAGAGCTGCGTAATAGGAATGGCAGTGAAGTATTGAACTGAAGCCAACCCCACCACCACCCTGCAGAGAGTGACAGGCATTGGGGTGTGCGTTTGGGTCATCAGGCATAGCGGCCCGCATGTTTCACCACACCCACCTGCAGACACTGACAAGTATCACGGTGTTCATAAGGTCTTTGGCCCTTATCGCTCCCCATTTCATTAGGAAATACGGTGAGATGGGTGCGATATAGGAGAATGGGGTGAACTTTGAGGCCGAAGAGTCCAAGGCATACCTCGATGCCTCTCACTGACTGCAGGGTGTGGAATGGTATGAGCATCACAGGCAAGAATCCCAAGTCACACCCCTGTTGCCTGTCATTCTCTACAGGGTTGGGCGTTATGGTTGGAAGCCCTAATACCTCAGGCATTCGTTGGTATTTTCACTCCAAATTTTCAACATGTTTTTTTTGTAACCCCACCTCATGAACAGGGGGAATATCAGTTTGTTAGCCGAAAGTTGCTTATGCACAGTGACTACAGCATTTAGCACCACAGGTGCAAAAACATTCCGAACAGGATGTAAAAAATGACAGCTGTACTGTTCTTGGGGAGGTGTAAAAAATGGCAATGTTGCAAATCTGTAGTAAAAATATTTAAAAAAATGGTGAAGCCATGAGCGTACATAGAAACTGTGCAACGCACACCCGTAATATAATTAGGTTGGGGATTTTTTACAGCAGATTGTCAACTCAGGCACTGTGGTGCCTCCGATCATGAACAGTGTCTCTGTGATTTTCTTTATCTGTGCCAAACAATGATTTCCCACAGCGACCACGCATCTCTGCGTTGAAAGTGTGAAAACACACTTCAGCCATGTTGTGAAAAATGACAGCTGTACTGTTTATAAGGAAGTGTGGAAAAATGCCACTGGTGAAAATCTGGACTGAAAATATTACAAAGTCATGAACTTATGAGGGTGTGTGGAAACTGCTAATGCTCACTAGTAACACAGTCATTTATGGACTTTTGTCACCAAATTTTCAACGTAGCCATTTTAAGACCTCTGCTCATGAACAGTGTAACTGTGATTTTCTTAATCTGTCCTAAACATTGCTTTATGCACCAACAGCACCATTCTGCGCACATGTGTGAAAACACATTTTGGGTGACATATGAAAAATTGCAGCTGTACTGTTCATAAGGAAGTGTAATAAAATGGCAATGTTGAAAATCTGGTGAAAATATTAAATTCGCAAACTACGAGCATGCATAGGAACTGTACGCAGCGCTCAGTAAAACAGTCATTTTAGAATTTTTCACCAAATTTTCAACATAGCCATTTTAAGACCTCTGCTCATGAACAGTGTCACTGTGATTTTCTTAATGTATCCCATACATTGATTTTGCACATTGACTCGCGCCATTGTGTGCTACATGGGCAGAAACACATTTTGGGCAAGATGTGAAAAAATGACAGCTGTACTGCTCATGAGAAGGTGTTAAGTAAAATGGCAATGTTGAAAATCTGGAGTGAAATATTGAAAATTTGAACTTACGAGCGCATGAGGAATCATGCAATCTCGTAAAACAGTCATTTTTAGAATTTTTCACCAAATTTTCAACATAGCCATTTTAAGACCTCTGCTCATGAACAGTATCACTGTGATTTCTTAATTTGTCCTGTACATTGATTTTTAGCATGGCGACTTGTGCCATTATAACGCTTACATGGCTGGAAACACGCTTTGGGTGAGATGTGAAAAATGACAGCTGTACTACTCATGAGAAGGTGTGGTAAAATGGCAATGTTGGAAATCTGGTGAAAATATTGAAAATTCGTGAACTTCTGGCGTGCATAGAACTGTACAACTGCAGCTCGTAAAACAGTCATTTTGGAATTTTTTCACCAAATTTTCAACATAGCCATTTTAAGACCTCAGCTCATGAACAGTGTCACTGTGATTTTCTTAATTTGTCCTGTACATTGATCTCGCACACCGACTCTGCCATTGTGTGCTACATGGGCAGAAACACGTTTTGGGTGAGATGTGAAAAATGACAGCTGTACTACTCATAAGAAGGTGTGGTAAAATGGCAATGTTGAAAAGCTGGAGTGAAAATATTGAAAATTCACGAACTTATGAGCCTGTGTAGGAACTGCGCAATGCACGCTCGTAAAACAGTCATTTTTTGGAATTTTTGCACCAAATTTTCAACATGGGGTTTTTGGGACCCCTTCTCATGAATGATGTCACTGTCATGGCATTATTCAGGCCCAAAGTGTGATTTTGTGCAGTGACTGTGCAGTGACTGCGAAATCACCCTCCGGCCCAAATAATGCCATGACAATGACATCATTCCGAGAAGGAGTCCCAAAACCCTATGTTGAAAATTTGGTAAAATTCCAAAATACCTGAGATATGCAATAAAGTGAAAACCCCCATCTAGCCCATTATACAGCTTACGGCATTTCCTCAGTTACGGTCGGCTTGAAGAGTGCAGATGTGTCCCGGTCCACCGAAGATGCGTCGGCCGAGCTCTGGAGGTAAGTATGGGGTGAGGGGTGTGAAAGCGGGGTGCGCAGTGGGTGGTGCGGGTTGTGGGAGGAGGGCCAGGAGACTACGTGGGACAGTTTTTCCTTTACAGGTGTTCTTTTTACTTTACAATGACGATGCGGGATGTTTGCCACGCTGGGTGGGCTCCCAGCATGGCACAAGGATGGTTAGGGCGTTCGGCCGACGGGATTAGGCACCCGTCAGCCAGCGTATCGATTGCCACGCTGGGGTGGGCTCCCAGCGGTCACCCAGTACTCGGGGTGGAGGACAGTGGAGCCGACGGGGATTGGGCACCCCCATCGGGTTATATTACATTGCCACGCCAGTGGGCACCCAGCGTGGCATTTGGAAGACTTTCGGGGCGGGGAGCGCAGAAAGCACAGCGATGGGGATTGGGCACTCTGCCGGCTATACAGTGTGTGTGCGGGTGCGCACGCCTGCGTGGGCATGTGTGTGGGGAGTTGTGCATGAGGCGCGATATCTTATCGCTGCTCACTCAAGCGTAGCTCCCCCTTTGAACTGTATGCCACTGCCTTGGCTTACAGGGGCCGTGCCTACCAACACACTGACTGAATTGGAGGAGGGGGTGACACACCTCCGAAAACTCTGATGATGGCACTATGTTTCTTGCACATGCGTGCAAACAAACATAAAAATGGGTAGGCAGCTTCCTGTGTGCTGACTAGCTGAGAAGATTCTAAAGATATGTGTTTCAGGAGAAGAAACCCATGGCTTCAGATTTCTTAGAACAACAGATAGTATTGTCATGTGCTGTATCTTATACCACATGACAATATTAATGCGTCTGAGAAAGATTTTTAAAAACCTTTGTAATGGCCATATTTGTAAAGTAAAAGCAATGCTGGCCTTTGTAAACACAGACATTTCTGAGCACCCCTACTGCATCAACAGCACACAAATGATTTTAATCTTTTATTTCATGTCTTATGCTACCTTCAGTTCGATTACCTCACTCACTGTCTGTAAGCTCTGTAATCCTGTGTACTCGATTCCCATTTATGTCTTAATCTGTCCTGAACATTGATTTTGCACAACAACCGCGCCATTGTGCGCTACATGTATGAAAACACATTTCTGGTGAGATGTGAAAAATGATAGCTGTACTGTTCATAAGAAGGTGTGGTAAAATGGCAATGTTGAAAATCTGGAATGAAAATATTAAAAATATTCGAACTTGTGAGCATACATAGGAACTGCGCAATGCACGCTCGTAACAGTCAGTTTGCGGAATTTTTTCACCAGATTTTCAACATATGGTTTTTGGGGGCCTACCTCATGAACTGTGGCACTGTCGTTTCATTAATCAGTCCCAAAAGGCGGTTCCGCGCAGTAACCGTGAAATCACCTTTCAGGACTGAATAACAAAATGACAGTGACTGAGTTCTTGAGGTGGGATCCCAAGAACCCCATGTTAAAAATTTAGCGAAAGGATTCGCCAAAATGGCCAAGATATGCACTAAAGTTGAAAAAAAAAAAACATTTATGCCATTATACAGCTTACCAGCATTTCTTCAGTTCACGGTTGGCTTTGAAGAGTGCAGACATGTTCTACAGTCCACTGAAGATCGTCGTGCTGGGCTCTGGAGGTAAATATAGGGTGAGGGGTGTGGGAGGTGGGGTATGCAGACGGTGGGTACGGGTTGGGGGAGGGATCACTGATTCAACGAGGGACTGTTTTCTTTTTGACAGGTTTATTTAAAAAAAACGTTTGGAACAGTTTTCTTTTTTCAGGAGATTTAATGTTGGCACACTGGGGTGGGCTCTATGCCACTTGAGTGCTTGGGGGCTGTAGCCAACAGGATTGGGCACTCTCTCAGCACATACCAAGTGCTGTGGGGACAAGTGAGGATATTGGGCACCCTCTTGGCACACAAGAAATTGAGGGCATTATGCAGATGAGTGGGCCCCCCATTGGCAAAATCATCAGGAAAGGGGCATGCTGGCAGGGATTGGGCACCTCTGTCAGCACATACAATCTTGAGGGAGGGATGGCAAGAGCCGAGGGATTAGGCACCCAGTCAGCTTTCTTTATTTACTGAAATGTTTCACCAGGAAGGCACACTGAAGGGTGGGAGGGGGCTTCTGGAAATACAGCATAATGGCGCTATGTAATTGGCTGCTGCAGTCAGGGAGGCCCGTGTACATACAGCTGATTGCGTAGTAATGGGGCACTCCCTGATTACAGCGGTTCAATTGCTTTAATCTAGTGGCCTGCTCATTAACTGCAGTGATCAACGGCATGCTCCTTTATTTTCCGAGGCAGAGACAAGCCCCAGAATAGGCTGCTGCCATTTGGCACAACACTGCCGTGCCTCCACAACCTGCTTGTGAAGAAAGCTGATGCAATGTGTTTCTTGCACATGCGTGCAAGCAACACAAGAAATTACTGTGACCATAGTTCTTTCTTGTCATGCTACTCTCCTCGCTCACTCCCTTCCTCTATCTCTGACAACTCTGGCTGTAGCACACAATCACAACCTTGACTGCAACAGCAAAGAAAGGCTGTAGTTTAAATAAAACACACTAAAAAGCCCTGAAAACATGTTTTTTTCAGGTAAACCACTACTGGCACTTACAGTATTGTAACAAAAGGAAGGCATGCAACCTACAGTAGTAGCCAGACCTTTAAACTACAACTTAATGGGAACACAATACAAAAGTGGATTCCTTTTTAATTTTAAAAAGATCAAACCTTTTAAAAGACATTTTTTTTGGGGGGGTAGCTTGACCCCAGGCAAGACCAAATGAGGATTTAGATACTCAGGGGCAACTGTGGATAGATCTGATTTCATCAAACACTGAAAAGATCACAGTGGACCAGAGTGACTGTAACAAATAAATACTACTAGGTGATTTTAATCTTCCTGGGATAAATTTAAAAAATAAAACAGATTCTCACATAGAGTCACACTTTCTAAATATGGTTGAGGACTTAGGGTTAAAAATTACGTAACAAGGAATACAAAACTAGATAAAATCCTGGACTTAGTCTTATCCAATCTAGAGGATGAGATAGAGGCATGTCTGGTAAAAGAACCGTTACTAGGTAGTGATCACAGTATGGTTCAGTTTGACATTATAACCAGAAATGTTGGACAGAGAGGTATAACAAATAGTAGGTGTTACAATAAAGTTGATTATAATCCTGTTAAATATGACCTGGAACATCGGAATTGGAAAACTGATTTTCAAGGTAAAACCCTGCAACAAAAATGGGACCAGTTTAAAAAGAAAATAAATGATTGTGTGAACCAGTATATCCCTATTAGAAGAAAATAATACAGGCAGGATACCTGTGTGGTTATAAAAAAGTATGAAAAAAGCCATAAAAAGCAAAATACAGGCCTGTGGTATAGCTAAATTGAGAGGCAAAAGTATGGTATGGGAGAACTATAAGACAAAAGTTAAGGATTATAAAAACAAATAAAAAGGACTAAAAGAAAATCTGAATTGAAATTAGCAAATAAGACAGCAGTTAATAACTAATTCTTTAACTATATTAGGGGCTTGAGAAAAGAGAAGGTTCAGGCAGGGTCTCTGCTGCCTGTAAATAGTTCAAGGACTACAGACTGTGGTAAAATGGCAAATTAACTCAATAAATACTTTGTGTGACCCAGCCCAAGAAAGAAGTACATCAGATACCAGAAAGCCAGAAAATGGTGGCAAAATCAAATTAATAATACAGGATATTGTAATGAGAGTCAAGAACCTCAACCCTATTAAATTACAAGGTCCAGATGGGCTGCACTCGGCATTTCTTAGAAAACTAGCAGATATAATAGCTCCTCCAATACTGGATATCTTTCAGAGTTCCCCTGTCCAGAGAAAAGTGGTGGACGACTGGAAGAAGGCACAGGTGACCCCAATATTTAAGAAAGGTAACAGGGGACAAATGGGAAATTATATGCCAGTCAGTATAACTCCTATACTTGGTAAAATGTTGGAATGAATAATAAAGCCAAGGCAAGGTAAATTTTATGTTTCTGGCACTCAATCCTGGAGGAGAACACTGATGGATTCTTGAGAGATACAGGACAGATTGATATCCATCAGCGTGGCTTTAGGGAAGGAAGGTCATGTCTTACGGGATTGACAAGGTTTTTTGAACCAATAATTAGGGCATTAGAGCAGGAGGTATCTGTGGATGTCCTTTATATAGATTTCTGGAAAGCATTTGATTCAGTGTCCCATACTTCGGTGAGAATCCTTGATTCTATCTCCCCTCCACTCCCCATCAACACTGGTGTCCCTCAGGGCTTAGTGCTTGGTCCCCTACTCTTCTCCATTTTTCTTAATGATTTTCCCACACCCTGCTCATCTTTGTCTATCCACATGTATGCTGACGATACTGTTTTATACAGCTCTGGCAAAATCCCTGCTGCTATGGAAACCAGCTTACAGCATGACTTCAATCAAGTTCAGCTCTGGTTTGCTTCTCACCAGCTTTTTCTAAACACCAAGAAGACAGTCTCAATGATCTTTGGCACCAGGCAGAGACTCTCTAGGCTTCTGGCCCTGCCCACCTTCCACACCCTTAATGGTATCATCCTGGAGGACATCTCCTCATTTAGATATCTGGGGGGTTGGCTGGACCACCACTTCAGCTTCTCTGTGCATATCAATGCTATCCTGAAGAAACTGCACCCCAAGTTTGCTGCTCTGTACAGGAATCACAGTTGCATCCCACAGACTGACAGACACGAAATTGTCCAGAAGATGATACTCTCCATCTTTGACTAATGTGACATAGTCTATGGTGCTGCTTCCAAATCTTCGCTGACCAAGTTGGACACTCTCTTTAACTCCTTCTGCCACTTTGCTCTTGACTCCCCTTCCTGCTCCCACCACTGTGAACTTTAGCGCTCCCTTACCTTCCTTCCACTCTCTCACAGATACACCCAACACTGTGCCAAACTAACCTCCAAATTCTGGTTTGGACTGCTCCCCTCCTATCGTTCATCCTCTCTCTCACCACTCCACCTCCTCCCACCCACTCTCTCAGATCAAATGACACCACACCTTGACAGTCCCTCACCGCTCCACCCTCAATGGACAGACTGGTTTCGCCCATCACTTTCCTAAAATCTGGAATTCACTCCCCTCTGAAATATGACACTCCTCCACCAGCTACTCCCTTACCTCTGTCCTACACAATTACCTTTTCCTCAGCTGTTCTAGCTTTAACTCTCATTAATACCTATCCCCAGTTTCTGTCTTCCTACACTAACCCCCCTGGTAGGGTTCTCAACATCTGGAAAGTGGAATCAGGAAATGGCTACCCCACTCCTCATATTCAGTTCTTGCCTCTCCCCCTGTCTTCTCCACGTGCCCTTCTGGGTCATCCATGTGCACACTCTACCCCATCCTTTTTTACTCCAACAGCACTTGCGTACTACCTTGAGCCTGCTCCTGATACACCCATGCACTATAAATGTTTGCCACTTTATTACTGTTTTGTATGTTTATAGGTTCTTTTTGGACATGCATTGTAGGTTACCCAATGTTCCTCTACTGTTTATTGTACAATACCTTGCGTTCAACTGTTGCATAATCTTACAATGTTGTATTGTTTGCACTACCTACAGGCTACTGTATAACTGACTATCCTTCAGAACCCTATGTAACTTCCTCCCCCCAGGTCACACCATGAGATGAGCAACTTGTTGCTCAATGTGCCCTCCTGGTGAAACATTTCAATAAATTAATAAATAAAATATAATGTTGCTAAAAAATGCTGAGAGATGTTAGAATTGACACAAACATTTTGAATTGGATACGGGTCTAGCTGACAGAAAGGAGGAAATGTGTCAAGGTTAAGAGGTATTGTTCTGACTGGCTGGAGATTACAAGCGGGCCCCCTGTTATTTATTACCTTTGTAACATCTTTGGGCTGTGGTCAAAGTACATGGCTTAGCAAACTTTCTGACACTGTCAAGAAAAAAACCCTTACCGAATTGCTAGAGAAGTTTCCTATATCTCCTGCGGGATTGCTTGTATGAAAGTGTGTTATTTTAAATGAAACTTTGATTCACTATTTTGCACAGTAAATTGTTGAGCCCTTCTCCACACAGGAAGAGGATGAGTAGCTTTTTGTGCTTTGCTACACAAACTACTACTTGCTAGAGACACTAACCTTTCTGCCAAACTACATCTTGGGCACTGATTTGCATTAGAAGAGCACTGTATCTAAGGCTCTTAGCTATTTTTAGCCACTTTTAAAAGGTTTTGTTTGCCTCATGGTGTGACCTTGGAACTACTTCTGGGTCACTGGCCTTTATATACACTCGGCCTGCAGCGAGCAGGGTGAGCGCGCGTCTTTCCATGTGAAGATGAGTGCAAAGATGCACACGTCTGGCATCATTGGCAAAGGTGACTGTGGACCACTGCATAACTAGAGAGACACTTATACAGGTATCTTATTATTGTACTCACAGTATTACATTCCTCATTAGAAGTGTGTGTATCTTTCACATTTATCTATCAGTTACATAACGACCCAGAAGGACCTCTATACCTGTGCCCTACTTGTACCATGGAAGGCCTCCATGAAAATGTGTGTTACTTGTTTGATGTTTTGTGTGGGGGAGGACAATAATGAATTCATTTGTGACAAATGCCTCCTAATAAATAAGCTTCAAGAGGAAATCTCTGGGCTGCTTTATAATGGACCACATAATGAAGATATTGAATCTCTAGAAAATTTTATTGACACCATGGTCGTACAGACAGAGGCACTAGTTTCAGCCAGCCCCCAGTCCAATTGGACCCTAACAACAGTCACTTAAACACCAACAATTGGACAATTGTAACTCAGACAAAAAACAAATGCAGAGGAGGACAGATTCCCATTGCTCCTCTATTATTATTACATAATAAATTCCTTCCCCTGGAAGTGGAAGACAATACTCAGCCTACCACTTCGATACCATCTTTTCAGGAGGATGTCAACCAGCTCGTACCTTCCATAACAGTAATGTCTGATGTCCCTCTAAGCACTCCACACCTTGGAAACCAGGGAAACCAACCTTCATGAGTTTGTCAACACCCACGCCATCACCTCTTGAACCACTGTTGTCCCGTCACAAGGCACCAGTGGCAACACATCACCCCCTCCCAGTACACAATCTAGACAGATCTTTGTATTTGGAGACTCAATGATTAAACACATTGACTGTACAGTATGTAATCCAGACAAACTGAATCATGCATGCTCTAGTTTTAAGGGGGCAAAGATTGCAGATATTACTAAAATGTTGCCTAGTATATTACAAAATGCAGGGAAAAACCCATTGCTTCTTATTCATGCCAGCACCAACAATATATTGCATGACAGTGTGGATCACATTAAACAAGATATTATTGCATTAACTAATCTACTAATAAACAAAGGGTGTATGATCAGTCTATCAGAAATTTTACCAGTCCCAAGAGCTACTGAAACTATTACCTGTAAAATCAAGAAAATTAATGAGCGGTTATGTAAATGGTACTTTAGGCAAGACGTCTCCTGCATAACCCACTGGGAAGATTTTATTGACAGACCATCTCTTTACTGTTGGAACAGATTCCACCTTAGGAGGTGCAGCAGTACCCTTCTTGGGAAATCTTTACTGAAAAAAATGTACATGCTTTTAAACTAGATACAAGGGTGGAGATTGGAATGTTCCCAAGTCTCTAAAAATTTGTAAGATGCCACCACATTGTAGAGTCCTGTCACCAAATGCTCACTCCCTAAACCAGATCAAAATGGCTGAACGAGAAGCCACTATATACATTCACAATATAGGTATCATTGCAATTGCAGAAACTTGGTGGGACACTACATCTACCTTATTGAAACACATTCAGGAATACAAACTTTACCACAAAGATAGGCCCACCAGATAGGGTGGCGGTGTCTGTCTCTGTATCCAAGATGATTTTAAATCCCATGAAATTCAATATAATACTACTACTACTACCAGTACTACTACTACTACTACTAGTACTACTACTAGTACTACTACTACTACTGAAAGTATCTGGGTGCCTATTCAATTTATAGGACAACCACAAACATTCCTGGGTACCTGCTACAGGCCCCCCTTCATCTGAGCTTGACTATTTCTCGAATTTGCTAAAAGACATTTCTTATTTTACTAATAAGGGGGACATGATTATACTGGGTGATTTTAATCTCCCCAGTATAGATTGGAAATCTTCTTTGGGCACCACAAGTCAGGAAAAACTGTTTCTCTCTTGCCTCTCAGAAAATAGTCTGTCGCAGTTCATTACTTCCGACTAGAGGTCCCAATACCCTCGATCTTGTCATATCTAGCATTAAAGATTCTATTTCAGACATTCACATATGGGCACCTCTTGGTACAAGTGACCATTCTGCCATCTTTTTTTCTCTTCAGACCAAGCATTCTTGCCTACATAAGCATACCACATATAAAAACTATGATAAAGCAAATTTTATTAACATAAATAACTCACTTTCATCTAAGCCCTGGGAAACTCTAATGTTTCAACTCTCAAACGATGCATGGATCTTGCTAAAATCACTAATTCACCAATTAGTGAAGTTATGGGTCCCACTAGTAAAAAATACTATTCAAAAGGGTGAATACCAAGATGGTTTAACAAACATATTAAATCCTTAATAAAGAAAAATCTGAAACTATTTCAAAAACTTAAAAGTAAGAAGACTCAAAATATGGAAATCATTTACTCAAAGTACCAATCTGTATTATGACTTCTAAAACAAACCATAAAACAAGCCAAAGTAAACTTGAATTTAAAATAGCTCACACTAAGGACTGCCATAAAACACTGTATTCTTACCTAAACAGTAAAAAAGGTAACACTAGGAAGGTCAAACCAATATCTCATAATAACAATATCATTAGTTCAGACTTAGATACTGCAAACTTATGCAATACTTACTTTGCTTTCATGTTCTCCACAAGGATGCCCCTGTTTTAAGTACCCATGACCAGTGCAATATGTCCACAAACTATAATATTTCAGAAAAGATGATTATGTCAGCCTTGCAAACCTTAAAAAAAAGCATCTAGCGCAGGACCAGACAACATTACACCTAGATTCCTACTGGAAACAGCCAACATAATAGTGGTCTCCTTAAAAATAATCTTTAGCAAATCACTTGAAACTGGACACATCCCACTGGACTAGTTGACAGCCACAATAACTCCCATTCAAAAAAGAGTAGTAAAGCTAGTGTCCAGAATTGCCAACCCATAAGAATCACATCTGTTGTCTGTACAACTATGAAGAAGATAATGAAATCATTTATTGAAAGGGAAATAGGCTTGATTAATCTGGACAAATCACAACATGGCTTCAAAACAGGGTATTCATGTACTACTAATGTAGTTACCTTCTACAATAACATAAATTTAGGCTTAGACAACAACATTTCATCTGACGTTATTCTTTTGGATTTCAGTAAAGCATTCGATAAAGTATCACATAATAAATTGGTCTTTAAACTCGAGTCTTTTGGTTTCTCATTCTGTCTTACAAACAGGATAAAAAATTGGCTTGTGAACAGAACACAGAGGGTGAATATCATCAACTCACTGTCAGATCACTGTCTAGAGAGTAGTGGAGTCCCCAGGGCTCCATCTTGGAACCTAAATTGTTCAGTCTATATATTAGTGATATGAAATGTTCATCTCAAACTTGTTTATCCAAGTTTGCTGATTACTCAAAACTTGGGGGTTATGTAGATTCAACTGACAATCTAAAAAATCTTGTTTCCGACTTACATAACATCGAACAATGGGCAAACACAAATCATATGGAATTTAATACTGTATTAACAAATTCTCTGTCCTCCATTTTGGTATCAAAAATCTAAAAAATATATACAACCTAAATAACATTCCACTAAAATCATCAAGTACAGAAAGAGACCTGGGAATACTCGTTAATAAACTTTCATCTTACGATCATTGTTCTAAAGTTAAAAGGGTAGCACATTCCCTTTTGAGTCAAATTAAATGCACATTTGTCACCAGAACCAAACACTGCCTCATCCCTCTATATAGATCTCAGGTAAGATCCCATTTGGATTATGGATCTCCCTTTTGGAACCCTTATCTTGCAGATAACATAGCCCAACTGGAGAGAGTCCAGAGAAGGGCAACAAAAATGATCTTGGGTTTGACCAATAAAAACATACCCTGAGAGGTTAAAGGCAAAAGGCCTCAAACCCTCCAAACAAGGTGCTGTCGGGGGGGGGGGGATTTTGTTCCTTTATAAGGTCCTACAATCCACTGAGCTGTCAGTCAGTGTGGTTGCTTCTTCTTTGACAATAAAAGAATACTTTTTAGGTATCATAAGCAGACTATACTTAAAAAGGCAAACTCAAATAAAAGAAACAATTACTTAACAGTATGGGCACCAAGACTTTGGAACACATTGCCACAAGAATTAGTTGATATTAGAAACTTTGATATTTTCAGGAAACAACTTGACATTTAGCTAATTATTAACAATATGTACTCTTACTAGCCCACACTGTGTGGGTGAAAAATCCTGATGGGCCACTGTCTTCTTTTTTTCCTTATCAAACCTAGTAAACCTAGTGAGAGGGGAGCACTAATTAGTATAAGGGAAGAAGCTATGAGATTTCAAAAAGAAATTATTGGTTTGACAAGCTGGGTCAAATCAAATAACCTATTATTTAACATCAATAAATGTAAATTGATGCACTTCAGTATAGGAAACTTAAATGCCAAATACTATCTAAATGGAGTAGAACTCAAAACAATTGAACACCAAGAGACCTGGGTTTAACCATCAATACTAATAGGTCCATTGTTTAGAGGTAATAAGTAAGGGGAATAGAATGTTGGGTTGCATTAAAAGGAACATTGCCTCTTTATGAATCATTGGTTAGGCCCCATACTGAGTACTGTTTGCAGTTCTGGATACCACACAGTAGGAGATCAATAGAGAGGCTGGAGGGACTACAGAGGAGAGTGACTAAATGGTATATGGGATGGGAGGAATGGATTGTAGGGTAAAATTGAGAGAGTCAGACATGTTCTCACTGCAGTATACGAGATTAAGAGGAGAGCTGTGCCTTGTCTTTAAAGCATTCAATAACACAAACTTATGAGAATGTTTGAGTTTGGAAAGAAAAGGCAATGAAAGAGAGTTTAGGGGACCTCACACAAAGCTATCTGGAGAAAGATTCAGGGGGAACAGCAGTGGTTTAATCGGAGGATGGTCTAGGAGTGGAATGACCTGCCAGTTGAAGTGGTACAGAGTAATAATATGGATCAGTTTAAAAGATCTTTGGAAATCCATATGAGTGTAAGGAAAAGACTGGGGGTTGAGGGATTCTAGAGGGAGTCACTTGGGCAGCGTACTTTCTCCTACCAAGCCCCCCTCTGGCTAAATGAACTCCCGCAGAAACTACAAACACACAGCCTGCCTCAGTTCAAAACAGGCCTCAAACAGCACCTACAGTCTAGCTCACAATGCACATGTTCCTCAGGCCAAACCTGAAAGATTAACCCACTCCCACTGTTAAACCCAGAACTGACACCAAGAAAACTTGCCCTCATCCTAGCCTAGCCAGGAGCACTAGTAAGCTACTAATCCTCCTTTCAGGCTCCAACCCCCAACCCCCACCTTTTCAACCATAGTCTATCAATAGACCTCTCGAGGTTTCTAGGGCTGAGTCACCCCTAGAATCTTCCAAGACATAACCAAATTCCTCTTATGTTAGATGTGTTTTCCACTACTTGCCAATAAATCTCATACCACTCTTAAACTGCCTAATGTGCTGAACCCTGTAATAACTGTATTTGTTCTGAAATATGTAACTACTGTATTTGTGCTAAATCCTGTAACAACTGTATATGCTCTGAAATCCGTAACTACTATACTGGTGTTTTGTATTATTTGTCCACCCTGACGTGGAACCTTTGTAAAAGAGCTTACGCTCAAAGTCTTCCGAAAATTCATAAATAAATAAATAAATAAACTAGCGATAAATGGTCTTTATGGCTAACAGCTTATGACTTGTATTGTCCTATGATTCCAATGAAGATGGCAGATTAGTCCCATTACTCTGTATGCCTGGGACTCTAAACTTTATGAAAATTAAGATTCTATCGAAAGCTACCAATAACAGATACCTGTAAAGGGAAGAGCAAAATCTCCTGAATCCAGCTATAATTCTAGTTCAATGATTGGCACCAGACAAACAGAGACTTACCGAGTGCAAGACTCAATGCACAGCCTCGGATCGTATAGCGACTGGGGGGGGAGGGGTCCAAACATGGATTCCATTTCCATCAGTGGGATGTTTGCTGCATTGATGAAGCAGATGGTGAATGTTACAGTGGCTTCAAACAATACCACACTTGCCCTACAGCACCTGGACATCAGAATTTTTCAGACTGAGCACAAAGCAGCCTCGCAAGATGTGGCCACTGAAGAGCTAACAGCTATGGTTTGGAACCAGGTGTCTGCTATCCAGTCTCTAAGACAAGGTTGACAACCCTGAGAATAGGAGTCGTCAAAATATCAAGATTTTGGGTTTTCCAGAAATAACAGAATATGGTAATGCCACAGAGTTTCTACGACATGAACTTCCATGGATCCTGCAGCTACTGGAGGAAATTATGCTAATTATTGGGAAGGCCCATCGTACACTTCATTCTCCACCCAAGCCCAGGGGGAGGCTCTGGCCTTTCCTAGCCTGTATCCTGAACTTTGCAGACAGAGTGGATCATGTAAAAGCAAGGGATCTGAGCACATTAACTTGGAAAGGTAATCAGCTACATATTTTCTAGGACTACTTCAAAGAGGTCTCTAGTCGGCAGAAAGAATATACTGTACAGAAGTCTGCCAACTGTTGCACGCCCTGGGTGTTCCCTTTTCTCTACACTACCCAGCTACTATGCGGATCATGATGAATGGAGCCCTGCTGCTTTTATGCACACTGGAGCCCTTTCTGGAGTATATGCACAGGACCTGGCTTCGGGAGCTCTGATCCATGAACTTTATTGGACACCATAATAATAAACAGCAGCAGGACATGGACACTGTACTACACACAGACACCCAATGAAACTGGCAGCATGATCCACTTGTGGAGTCTCGCTCAAAAGATCAGCATGAGGCCTGGATCCCTCCAGCTTGATCTAGGAAAAAACAGTTTTCAAGACATTCAAAGTGGGAGCACCCAATTCCAGGGAAAGGTTGAGAAACCACAGCAGTGATCACAGCAACAAGGGCATAGCAGAAGGTAAAATCTTAAGCCCTTACTTCATGAAGAACAAATATGCCCCACTCGTACCATCTACCATTCCCAAGATCCTCACTTGAGCTGATCTAGATCCAGCGCAAGTGAACAAAGCAATGAAATCCTGGGCAGCTGTAATGGTTCAGGAACCCCCAATGGCAGCAGTGGAAGACTATAACACTACAATGGATTTTAGCCTTCCAAAGCAGGCCAAACCACAATTGTTGACTGCAGAACTAAAACAGCTTCTCTTGCTGACTACACCAGGAGAGAATTCCATGGAGACTGTTCCATGCTCAGTCAGCAGTAGGTTCACTGAGGCAAGGCAGTCAGACAGAGTTTAAACAAAAGTCCAAAAGACGGCACTCCATATGAAACTTGGACCACAAATCTCCAACTGAATTGTTTAATGAATGCAGTGAAAAGAGCTCCTGGTGCCGGCTTAAGCCTTCAAGGGGCCCCTGAAGGCTTGGAAGCCGAGGCACTAGGAGCTCTCACTGTTTCATAGCTGCAACCAAGGAGATTTGAGGTCCGAGTTTTATAAGGAGCGCTTGTCTTTGGACTTGACTACACCGGATCAGGCTGATTTAAAACTCAGATAAGTTGTCGTTTTGCTTTGTTTGTTATTTGAAGGAGAGAAGGGGATTTTGAAAAGGGAGTCTGGGGCTATGGTTAGTTCTGTAAGGACCCACCTGGGACACACAACAGATGGGTCTTAGGATGCCAGGACTCATACTTCCCCATGCCATTTCCAGAGAAGCATTTTCAGCATGTCTTACCCCCTGCCTTTGATAATCAAACTAAAGTAGGCAACTACTTGTGTCATTGTTTTCAGCTGTCTGACCTGCAGTTTTAGCATCCACAGATACAGACTTTTAACAAACACTTTACATTTGAAGCCAGGCAGGTATTGAACAATGCCCAGATCGTTCTGATATCACTGTATATTTCTATTTGCATTTCTGAATTACGAATCCCACACTTATTTGTAAACAGCAGCTACTACGCTTTTTCTCCATCTGTTAGAAATGTATAATGTACTGTAGCTCCAGAATCCTTCCCCCCCCCCATTCTCTTTCTAAGAGACCATACAGCATGTCTATGGCAGCCTAAATATTTCCTGTGGTATCCACAGTTGACTCCTTATTGGCCCTGGTTATGATAGTACCTGCTGCTTAAATACCTATTACAATACCCTATCACCAGTTTTTAATAATACAGTAATGTACTGTAGGCAGATAAACCATTAAGTGCTGCCACTGAGGGGATTCTTTATAAACAGGATACATGTTACTGGTAGACTATGTCTATATGTTTTAATCAACTAAGAAACAACAACCTGTGTCTTTCACACCAACTTGTGACCATAAAGGCACCCTTCTGCCTCAGGTGTACAAGAGCACCCATGATAAAAATGGGCTCTAATTGTTAGACGGTTTGCAGAAATGATGCCTCCATCTTCTAAGGGGGCCTTTTCTTATGCAACATAAGCCCCAGGGACTCCGGGTGGGCCATGCATGGCAGTTTACCTTTGGTTCTTTGTCCTCGTTACTTCCCAGATTGTTACATTTGCTTAGATGTGAAAAGTAGTATAACTATTTTACCAGAGTTCATGGTTGATTATTAGTTATTATGGTTTTCTTTTATTGACTTGAACCTTGACGAAGATAGTATGAGGAATTTATTAAAATATGTAAGTAGTGCACAACTTCACCGTTGTAGAAAATTCTGTGCTCAAATGATGGTAGGCATAGTATTTTTGGAAAGGGGCCAGAAATACAGCCTTGAGAGTTTGACCAAAAGAGATGACAGCTTCATGTATCAGTACATAAGGTGCTCTCTGCTTGATTACAGATGACATTATCTTATATACATGGAATGTTGGGGTTTCAACACCCCCATCAAATGAAAAAAAATCCTTACACATCTCAAAGGTCAAAATCTCAAGTGGCTTTTATGCATGAAACAAAACTTATCCAAATAGATCACACTTATCTGGTCAGAGACTGGGTAGGTCAGGAAATACATGCTTGTGCCCCAACTAAGAAATGTGGTTTAGTTGGTTTAGTGACCCTAACACACAAGAAACTCAAGTGGAAGATTTTAAAATCTGCATCAGACACACCAAGCAGATGGGTCCAGGCCCTAGTCTTCACCCCTGCTGACCCCTTTTACTCTATAATTTACATATACCAAATGAAGATGCCCCCCATTTGTTCCATGCCTTAGCTTGGGAGATACAGTTGCTGACCTCCACTGATACCCCTATTCTAGTTGGGGGGGGGATTTTAATTTAACACTTGCACTGATGGTGGACAGAAGTGCCTCATAGAAAGAGACCAATGTTACTTGGTAATATTCCTCCTCGCCCACCTGCCTTTCTATTTGTATCTGATCTCTCCTCCCTGTTGGGGTCACGAGGCGTTATTTCCAAAATATACAGAGTTTTATATTATTGGAAATATGGGAGACCTGAAGACCCCACAAGGCTCTGGGTTTCCTTCTTTCCCCAATACACTCCCAAATGGTCGGTTTTGTGGAAGTTCTGTCATAAACACGTTTCTCAGGACAGACTCTGACTTATGCAATACCACATTATGCATAACATGTATTACACCCCTGTGAAGCTGAGGAAATGGGGCCTTATTAGATTGGTGGCTTGTACCAGAGGATGTCAGGAGGATGGCACACTTCTTCACATCTTTTGGTCATGCCCCAAGATAAGGTCTTTGTGGGTAGCTATACAGACTAACCTAGATCCTATTTTAGGTTTGCAAGATTGCTTCACCCCAAACATATGTTTGTTGGGAGATCTATCCTCTATCAAAGTGAGAATCAGGAGATTTCATATTTCCATGATTGCATTATCTGTTAAAAAAATTGTACTTCTGCATTGGAAGGATGCAGTAAGCCCATCATATCAGGAATGGGTCAATGAAATTCTAGCTAACCTCCGTACAGAGAAAGCGATAGCGAGCTTCCACAATGAGTTGCAGTGGTACAAGAATACTTGGGATCCCCTTCACACGCTAATCATGACCAGATCAGGTATATGAGTTACTGTAACAATGATCTTTAATTTACAACACTATATAGTATTGCTTTTCTTATCACAGTATGGACTCTGCTGCTGTATGTGGTGGGGGGAAGGGGGGATGGGGACAGCTCATGTAACACTTTGAACATATGCAGAGTATGTTGTGACTCTCTGTCCTCTGTATTGTGAAAATCTGTTAATAAAATATGAATTATAAAAAAAAAAGAAAGAGACCAATGTCAGGGAAGCAAAGCCTGTACATCAGGTGATGCAGGCCTCAGGCCATACAAACATTTGGTGCATGTTTCACCTCTGGGAACAGGATTACATATACCACTCTGAAGTGCAGGGATCCAACAGTAGGCTAGACTTTTGGCTCACCTCCCTCACCCTGGCCTAGGCAGCTGTTGACTGTACTATCATAGATACATAGAGACATAGACAGTGTCAGCAGACAAGGGCCTACGGCCCACCCAGTCTACCAATTTGAGCTTGTAAGCTCACATTATGTTTTCCTAGAAGTCTGTTGCCCCTCACCTCTGACCTCCAGAATTCCTTTATTTCTATCCCATGCACTCTTAAATCCTGTGATTGTTTCAGCCCCAATCACTTCCTCTGGCAGGGTGTTCCACTTGTACACCACTCATTCTGTGAAGAAATTCTTCCTCACGTTTCCTCTGAAACGTCCTCCCTCCAACTTCATCCCATGCCCTCTAGTCCTGGAACATCTTTTTTGCTTAAAAATAGTGTATTCCTGCACCCTGTTCCTCTCTGTAAGATACTTGTATGTCTCTATCATATCCCCTCTCTCCCTCCTCTCCTCCAGGGAGTACATATTCAATTAATTTAACCTGTCCTCATAGGACTCGTGATGCAATCTATGTACCATCTTTGTTGCCCTCCTCTGAACCTTCTCTACCCTATCTATGTCCTTACATAGGTAAAGTCTCCAGAACTGTACATTGTACTCCAGGTGGGGCCTCACTAGTGTCTTGTATAGTGGAATTATGACCTCACTTTTCCTGCTGGTGATGCCCCTGCCTATGCATCCCAGCATCCTATTTGTTTTACCTGCTGCCTTGTTGCACTGTTTCCCTACCTTGAGGTCATCAGAGATGAGAACCCCCAGATCACTTTCCTGCTTGGTGCATGCTATATCCTCACCCCACAAATGATATATTGTGCCAGGGTTTTTGTGCCCCATATGCATTATCTTGCACTTCTTTGCATTGAATTTCAACTGCCAAACCCCTGATCATTCTTCAAATTCCCACAGGTCCCTTCTCATTCTGTTTACACCCTCTGGTGTGTCCATCTGTTACAGAGCTTTGTGTCATCAGCAAACAGGGAAATTCTGCCTTCTAGATCCTGTGCAATGTCACTGATGAAGATGTTAAATAGGACTGGTCCTAGCACTGATCCCTGTGGTACCTAACTGGTCACTCTTCCCTCTGTGGAGTGACAGCCATTTACCACCACTCTCTGTGTCCTGCCACCCAGCCAGTTACCTACCCACCACACTACTGTCCTGCCCACACCCATATTCTCCAGTTTGTGTAATAGCCTTCTATGTGGCACAGTGTCAAAGGCCTTGCTGAAGTCCAGATAGGCCACATCCACTGCCCTCCCCTGATCCACCTCCCTAATCACCCAGTTGAAAAATTCAATGAGGTTGGTCTGACATGACCTCCTCCTGGCAAAACCATGCTGCCTTGGGTCCTGTAGTCCGTTGACAACCAGATGTTCCACCAATCTATCCTTCAGTAGTGCTTCCATATCCTCCATCTAGTCATTTCAGACCATGCTCCAGTACAACTGCACCTGCAATGGGGCCACCCAACATTCTCATCCCCTTCTGGAGACTAGATCAACTCTTATTATATGACCCAGAATTTCTCCCCTGGCTAAAGACAGAGTCATCACTATTCCTTCAGGAGAAACAAATAGCTGACACATCTGAGAGAACAATGTGGAAGGCTTTCAAGGCCACTATCTGAGGGAAAGTCATAGGCTTCATTGCTCAAAGGTGTAAGCGTAGAGACTAGAGGCTAAATGACCTGGAAGAGGAACTGAAGTCCGCGAAGCAAAATATATATATATATATATATATATATATATATATATATATTAGAGGCAAAAAACTCCATTTAATGCATCAGTTAGGGTTGTTCCACGCGACAAAGTGAGGAAATTCAGTATTAGGGTTGAAACCCCCCCCCTCGGACCCTCCAGCCCACCCCCCCAACTGGCATTGGGGTGCTTGTTGGGGTCATTGGCCCTAACTCTCAACCCATCACATGTGTAAAGAAGCTGAGGAATAGGAGAATGGGGTGAGAGTTAGGACCGACAACCCCAACACGCATCCTGATGCCGGTTGGGGGTGTGTGCTGGAGGGGTCCAAGGGGGGCTTTCAACCCTAACACTGAATTTCCTCACTTTTGTCACTGTGGAACAACCCTAACTGATGCATTAAATGGAGTTCTTTGCCTCTAATTTCCCTTCTTTTTTAGAATGATGACGAGAAATAGTGAATGTAATGCAGTGGCGGGAGTGCGGGCCTCTTTGGGCCCCATGCTCCTGTGATGTTATGTCTTGTGACATAGTAACAGGAACAGCAAAGCTAACAGAAGCACCAACAGTGGTGCACATGGTAATGTAAATGGTAAAGGAAACGTTAATACAAACGCAAGCGCAAAGTGACGCCGAAGTGAACAGTGACACAAACGGACATTGAAGTGCATGCAGAAATGCAACTGGTAACATAAACAGTGATGGCAGTGGTATTTTAAATGGAAATGTTAAGTGTCACAGCAAAAAGAACGAGAAAGGGAACAGAAATGGAAACGCAAATGCAAGTGCACACGTAAACGCAAACTGTAATGCGCACAGGCACGGTACCACAATTGTAAATACAAATGGTAAAGTTAAGATGAAGAATAATGCCAAAGGAAACAGAAATGGAAATGGAAGCGCATATGGAAACACAAACCGAAACACGCATGGGCACAGTATCGCAATTGTAAACGCAAATGGTAACAGTAACAGCAACAATAACAGCAAAGGAAACAGAAACGCAAGAAAATGCAAGCGCATATGGAAACCCAAACCATAATACGCACGGGCACAGTAACACAATTGCAAACACAAATGGTAACAGTAACAGCAAGGAAGACGCAAAAAGAAAGAGAAATGGAAACGCAAACGAAAGGGCTGCTGGAAATGCAAGTGGCAATGCACACAGTGACACAAACAAAAATGCAAATAGAAACAGTAGTGGAAACACAAATGGTAACAGTAATGAAAACGCAAGAGCAAATGACAACGCAAAGGGTAATCCACATCGTGGCGTACACGGGAACGGTAACGGAAACAGAGACATAAACGCAAGTGGAAACAGTAGCTGTAACAGTAACGGAAGCACATACCCTGTTTTTGCCAAACAGGTGCATAGAGAAACAAAGTGTGTTCAAAGAATGTATGCATTGTAATGGGCATCGAAGCTTAAAACGAGCATTGGAAGTACTTAATTGCTAATATCTCAGCAACTGCACGACATAGAAAAAAAAAGTAAATTCCACAGAAATCATGATTTTCCTGGCTAGGTTTTTGCTGTTGCATAGCCCAATCAGCTATGCAACTCACAACAAAAAATCTGTATCTCCCATCGTTTTTGAGGTACGAGCCCCGAAAGGCACGGCGTACGCCACCATGTTAGTCTATGGGAAAAACACCAAATTCAGAGTACCATAACTTTGGAGCCATGCAATACTTTTTCACCAAACCACCAAAAGCCACATCTGTGAGATGCTTGCTACCTTCTCTCCAAATTTCAGCTCAAAAGACCAAAGCGTTCTTTCACAGCAGGGTGGCAAAGAATTCCTGTCATTTTGGCCAAGTCCGAAAAAGTAGTGTCGCAATTTGCAGCAATTTTCACAAAAATTTGCAAAAGTGTCGCAGGTGCAACACTACTTTGCGACACTACTGTTTCCAGAAATTTGAAAAACATATTTCAGGGGTGTTTAACCCCAAAATAAAGATGTGGCCTCAACAAGGTGAACACAGAAAGAATTGTGTCCCTGGAGGGTCCCAAATTTAAATGCCAAGCATTTTTCTGATCACCAACTGAAAACAAAATGGTGGATTTGCGACACTACTAGGGCCATTTGTGACACTAAAAAGTGCATTTGTGAAAGTGTTGCACTTTTTGTTAACTTTTCCCATTGACTTATAATGGGAACTTGTTTTTTTGAATAACTTTAGAACGGTTTAATATTTTTTTCACAAAATCTCCAAAAGACATATCAGGGACCCTGGCCACATGTTCCCTGAAGTTTTTGGACTGGTCGTGCAAACCGTGCGACCTGTAGGCGAGTGCAAAGAAATCGCAAAAAAGTGTAATTGCGCAATTGGTTGTCGCTTAATAACTCCGCAGCCGTACATCTGACCAGTACGAAACTTGGCAGATCCCAAGATCTACCAAGCCCAATCATGCATACCAAAGTTTAGACAAATCTGTTGAATGATGGCAAAGTTATTAAGGTACAAAATTTGACCCTTTAACCTTAAAGGTGCTACTCAACTCTAACTATGGTAGCACTACCGTGCTACCAGTATGTGTATATATATATATATAGCCCAACAATGCCCTTCCCTTCCCCCCACTGCAATCTAGGCCAAAGAGTACTTGGCCAACAAACAGAAATTAACTCCCTATTCTCTAGAAAGACTGAAATTGCAATCCTTTGCCTAAGGCACAGGTACTAAGAGGGAGGGGAAAAAGATGGGAAAGTTCTGGCATACCAGCTGCAGAAGCAGTAGGCTGACAGACACATAGTGGAACTAAAAGACCCTCAGGCAAAGTTCATACCAACTCAAGAAATAAACAATATAATGACATCTTTCTATTCTGCCTTGTACACCATTTCCCATACCAAAAGCCCAGATGGAATCCAGTCTTTCCTGAATACACTCATGCTCCCTAAGGTGACTCCACTGCAAAAACAGTCACTTGAGGCACCCCTGACTGTAGAGGAAATTGCCAAGGCCATCCACTCCCTACAAACAGATAAATCTCCGGGAGGAGATGGCTTTCCCATGGAAATACACTGTTCCCACAGATAGCACCAGTCTTAGGTCAGGTGTTCTCGGAGACTGAAAAACTGGGTACTGTCCTGCCCATGCTTATGGAGTCAGTGATAATAGTCTCACCCAAAAAAGGGAAGAATCCCACCTCCGCCACCAGTTGTAGGCCAATATCCTTAATAAATGCTGACAGAAAAATATTTGCCAAAGTGACTGTCATGAACCTCAGCCCCCTCCTTCCATCCCTAATTCACCCCCCCCAGGTAGGCCTTGTGCAAGACAAATTCAGTGCTAACCACATCAGATCTCTAACCAACCTAATGTACAATGCCAACGGCTCAGCACCTCCTGCTGCAGCCATGGCCGTAGATTTTGAAAAGGCCTTTGATTCCTTCAAGTGAGGCTATCTTCACTTGGTGCTTCAACATCTGGGCTTTGGAGAGAGAGATTTCTGTCCTAGATTAGGACCATTTACTCCTCCCCCAAAACCAGAGTCTCCACCAATTCAGTACCCTCAGAACATTTCCCCTTAAAATGTGGGACTAGACAGGGCTGCTCATTGTCCACCCCTTCTTTTTGTGTTGGCAGTGTAACTGCTGGCAGTGGCAATCAGACAACATAACAATACCCATGATCTGAAAGTGGGGAAGGAGTGTTTGTTCCACTTTGATGTATGCAGATGACTTGCTAATCCCCCTGTTGGACATAAACCAGTTTTTAGACCCCTTGCTGAAATTATGCAACACCTTCTCAGAATACTCAGGCTTCCAGATGAAACAATACAAAACCAAGATACTCCCATTAAACCAGCACTGTCAGCCCCATATGGTTCAACCCCATGGCCTCAAATGGGCACAAACAGAGATTACCTACCTTGGTATTAAAATAACACCTATTAAAATCGAACAGATATGGAAGTCAAACTATAGCCTCTTTTTCACACTCGCAAAATTGAGCTAGATTGGTGGAAACTCCTGAGACTCACTATGACAGGAAAGTTTTCAGCAGTAAAAATGTTTACGGCTCCTAAGATATTTTATTTATTAACACATATCCCGCTAGAACTCTTAACTGATTGGTACCACAAAATCGACAAAATACTGGGGAAAATCATCTGGGAGGGAAAAAAACACAGATTCAATTGTAATAAATTAAGATCTAATTGGAAGCAACCTCCCTTGGTGGAGGATTGGTGGGCTGGTATAGAGAGCATTCATTTAATGAAGAGAATCACTTTTAGCCTCCGCCAACAGCCTTACTTATACCAGAACAGATGGACTAGGCGGCTCTTGTACGAGTCTAATACGGACGGAGTCACCTAAGCCCTCCCTCCAATACTTAAATGGACAGAGGAACCAGAGAAAGTATTTAGATCCCCCGCCCCATTAATCTCTGGAGGAAACTTCCAGTTGTTTGGTGTAGACAAAGTATTTCCATCTAGTTAGGTTGGATTTGAAGTTGGACAAAATGATAAATCTGAATGGTTGTCAGATCTGTTTAATTGTGCCATTATATTGTTTATTCAGTAGTATGATAACTGTTAGGTACATACTGTTTTGTCACTACTGCTCATTTCTGTACCTAAGAAAGTGATGTATGCTGTATAAAATCTGACACGATGGAAGAAGCTCATTTGGGCCTAACATAATAAAGAAAGTATAAAAAAAAAAGTCTAATTGGAAGCAAGGAGGATGGTGCCTTCCATGGGTGGAAGGGTATAAACTGGCCTTGCAAGAGTACAGACCTTACCCTGGTTCAGACCATGTACCGAATCAGCTCCACAATGGGTACAGAAGGAACATCAGTGTGGGGGGGACTACATTATCTGCGTTGTTACACCCCACTCCCAATAGGACCAGGATTCCCCATCCCACAATAGGACCTTCTATAAAGTACTGGCAGCAGCTTTTTTAGTTACTGGGAAACCTCTCAATCCCCCCCAGTATACCCTGTATGGAACAACCATAATATCCAAATTGCAAAGTGACCTATTGCTTGGAAACAGTGGGCCTTCAAAGGTATCTGTCTCCTTACTGATCTTCTAGGCCAAGATATAGAGGGTTAGCAGACTTCCAAACACCACAAGTTAAGTGGGGCCTCCCCTCCACTGACTTCTGGAGATATTTGCAAATCAGAGATGCAATTAAGCCTCTTCTTCAAACATTGGGTCAGAGCAACAAGAATTTCGCTCCCCTTGCAAAATGGCTCTCCATGTCTAAAAGGCTGGTGGGTAATATCTACTCTCTACTTCAGGAGACTCTACACAGCCAATCCAATGACTCCAAAAGCAGGTGGGAAAAAGCAATGGGCCTAACCGTTACTGACGCTCAATGAGAACAATATTGGGGAACCGCTCACAACATGTATAAAGATACCTGGAATTGACTGATCCAAAACAAAATTTTACACTCCCAGTATGGAACTCCCATGATTCAACATAGGGCTGGGCTACTTAGTCATGACAAATGCGGGAGATGTTCCCAGAATGCAGGGGATATCTGCCACATATTATGGACTTGCCCAAAAATGCAGGAGTTTAGGCAGCAGGTAGGCCAGTTAGGCTGCACTGTGCTTCAGAAACCCATACCCTTGACTACTGCAACTCCCTGTGCCTAGGGCTACTGGGGGTTGATATCCGCTGCTTGCAGCTAGTGCAGAACACTGTTGCATGGTTGCTGATGGGGACTCCTCGCTCGAGTCACATCCCACCAGTGCTTCGCTAACTGCACTGGCTGCCGATTCAGTGGAGGATCACCTTCAAGGTTGGGCTTCTGACCTTTAAGACCCTGCATGGATTGGTCCCAGACTATCTGCAAGAGCTCCTGTTGCCTTACTGCCCTGGATGACCACTCCGCTCAGCTGACAAGGGGTCATTAGAGATTCCCAGGGTACATCTTAAAACATCAGGGGCCCGTGCCTGATGTATGTCGCCCCGACTCTGTGCAATTCTCTACCTCGTCAGTTATGTAAGTGCACAACTGTGGAGAGTTTTAAGAGGGCCTTGAAGACCCAGACTAATTCTTTTTAGATATTTATTCATTTGGCTAATGTAATTTTATTTTTTATTGGATTTTATCTGTTCCAAGTCGTATAGCTCCTTGGTTGCAGAAAGATGCTTTGAAAATAAAGTTTATTATTATTATTATTATTATACCCCAGTCACCATCTTTCTTTCTGCTATGTATCAAGCCTGCAACAGAATTCCTAAAGGCCCATGAATATAGATGGCTTAGTCTGCTAAGCATGCAATCTGAGAGACTGTTAATCTGAGTGGCGTAGAATGATAATGCCTACTGTTGGGGAATTGCTCACTATCTTAACAAACCTAGCTACACTGGATAGACTCTCCAACTCTGCAGCTAATCATATGACCCGCTTCTTCAGGGTTCTATTCGATAATGGCGCGTGCCAAACCGCGACTCGCATTATCGCTAAGTCAGGGTGCCAAAAACAATTTTGCCACCCTGACATCCTCGGCGCATGGAAGAATGGCACCGGAGACTGAAAACACTTGCTTTCTGTGGGGGGTGCCCCCCAGGGGTTTGCTCCCGCACCCCTACTAGGTTCTCAACTCCAGGGGGTGCATGTTGGGAAGGTGTGAAAGCAAAAAAATGACAAGTTTTGGTCCGGGAGCAAGAAAAGTACAGTAGCACCCGGACCCAGACCCGAACCTGGAACCCCAGCACTGCAAGCAGAGGCCAACCCCTGACACCGTGGCGTAGCTCAGAAGCTGACCACAGCACCACCCTCTACATCCCCATGCCCCCTCCCAGGCCAGCTCGCCATGCTCGCTCCCCCACCCACGCATGTGTGTACATGTAGTGACATCCTGTTGCTAGGGTCCCCCACCCCATCACATCCAGTCGCCCTCCTGGCCCCCTCGCCTTTCAGGCTGTCGTCCATATTGCATCACCATTTCAGACGGCGCCGTGATTCAGGCACCCACCTCACATGCTACCTTCTTCAGTTGTTGGGAATCATATATGACCTAGGTCCATACCCAAACAGGAGTTGGCTAAGCTGCGTAAGTCGCCCCCCCCACCCAACCGGCCCATATTCCTTAAGAAAGTGTTGCAGGCTTGAGTACTTACATCCTCATGCTATCTACTGTATGTATATAGTTCTGGTTGATACATCAGTGTTAGAAGTGTATGCTTTGTGTTTATATTGATCTATTTCAGAATGGGAAGCTTCATGTATTCAGTGCAAACAGGATTACTGATAGGATCATACCAGTGGCTGTGATTAGAGATGCAGCGAATTTAAATTTTGCCGGTGAAGTGGGCACTTCACATTGTCACTCCACTTCATGGAGTGGCCATCATGAAATGTCCACTTCGCCTTGTTATTATTACTTCTCATTGTCATTCCACCTTAACGCGAAGTAAGGCGGAGTGGCAACAATATTGGCACCCCCCCACACACACACACAGTCACTAGAATTAATGTGCATCTTCAAAATGCTACTGTTGTCTTGTGTCCAGAAAATTCCCCAGTGCTGATGAAGTGAAATGAGAGCATAACAAGAAATGCAGAGTCTCCCAGAATTAATGGCACACTCAGTCATTCAGGCAGTGGTCAGGCAAAGTCACAAGAATTAATGTTGATCCCCAAAATGCTACAGTCTTGTGTCCAAATAATTCCCCAGTGCTGAAGAAGTGAAATGAGAGTGTAACAAGACACGCAAAGTCTCCCATCTTAGAGATGCAGTGAATTTAAATTCCACCTGTGATATGCCCGTGAAGTGGGCACTCTGTGTTGTCACTCCGCTATGCAGAGTGGCCAGCATGAAATGCCCACTTCATCTTGTTATTGTGATTGTGGCTTCCTCATTGTCATTCCACCTTAACCCAAAGTAAGGCAGAGTAACAACCATACTGGAAGCCCCCGGGCCCCCACACATCACATGGCTTACAGTACTGTAACTCACATGCTGTACAGGAATGCGATGCCTATGGCTGTAGTTCCCCAATGACTATGACCTATATCACAAAACTCCCCAATTTGAAAACTCATATCAATGAGTACAGTGGTGAAGTCTGGAGAGATACTACAAAACAGGCTTACATGATGCAAGTAACTAGTAAAAAAATGTATTTTGTGATTCGTGATGTGATCATGAATTATGACTGCATTCGTGACCATTAAACATGAATTTATTTTTCTCAAACTTGGAGCTGATGAGCGTATTGGGAACATGAATGCCTATGGCTGTACTTCCCTGATGACTGGCAGTTCACAAAACTCACCAGCTTGAAAACTCATATCAATGGGTACAGTGGTGAAGCCTGGAGAGATACTACAAAACATTAATTTTGTGATTCATAACGTGATCGTAAATCATGTGCACCACACCAGTACTCTGAAGGGAAGCCAAAGAAACAACTGTGACTTAAGTAACTGATGGAGATTGAGCCCTAAAGAGATGCAAATGCACAGACAGATTAAGATTGCGTTGCACACTAAAGAGATGCAGACGCGAAGGCACAACAACACCACCTAACCAGTGCTCACCATCAGAAATCCAGATTTGGAAAAGAATACCTTTTGCCAGTTTGGGGGTAGTGCATGGCAGTAACAGTCCACTACTACCAGTAAAGATACCACAAGCAGTACAAAAAATTCATGCAGGTGCAGTGGATAGCAGGTTCACATTACTGCAATTACTCTATGATACATTAAATTGTATCTGATTTACTGGCACTCATGCACATACACACTACAAGTAATGCGTAGCACATTGAAACCTTTAATAATATAACCAAATATTTTAAACAAACTGAAATTATACACTGCTGCACCACAACAATCAGCAAAAAAATGGCAAGAATTACTGAAAATATTACTGGGTGTACATTAACACAGTTATACAAGAAAAATATAACCAAAACAGAAAGCCTGCCTTTTTCTCCATTAATCTACCTACACCACAGATACGCCCTTCCCCTAAAGCACACTTCATAGTACACAGACTGACTGCTCTAAATTAACATTCAAAATCCACACACAAACAATAAACACTCAATGATATGAGCACAGAAGGGTTTTCTACAATCGATGTATTAAATTTTAAGCAAAAAAAAAGGGCTCAAAAAGGCTTTAACAGCTTTTAGAGGATTTGAATGGCAGAGCTCTGAGAGGAAACTGTCTCCATCTTCCACTACATACACACTACACAGAACTGAGCCTGTGCAGAACAATCTGCAGCCCATGTGACCTGCAATCCCATGAAGTACTGCAAATTCACTTTGGAACGCAATAACGAGGTGAAGTGATGCGAAGTACATTGATTTCAGTGTTACTTTGCCTTAAAATTGATGGAGAAGTGGTTTGGGGAAGGCGGAATAACGTGAAGTCATTGTTTTCAATGAACCTCGCATTACCCATTATAACGCAAAGTACTCCGCTTTGCATTGCGGAGCCCTTCGCGGATTCCACGTTACTCTGTGAATCACTTTGCTGAGCGAATTTAGCCCACTTCGCCCCTCCCTAGCTGTGACAGAACATGATCAGAACTCCCGGCTTGCACCATATGCTTGAGGCTTGACCTATATCTTTATGTACCACAAATTCCAAAATGTATAAAAGATTATTTGATATTACTATTTTCAGTTTGACTGATTTGAAATGTACTGCAATTTCTCATTCGCTGACATGTATGCAAATGTTTTATTGAAGCAATAAAAAGATTAACAACAGCAAATACATTTTTTCTATTTTTTAATGCATATAATTTGGTTCAAAATTTTTTTAGAGGTTACCCATTTTATAAGCATTATAGGTGCCCTAGGGCACTTCGGAGGTTTCTTTTCCTGAGCCACACATCTTACTGCTTACATATAGTGCTAGAATACCCCTTCCTCAATATGTGCCATTCAGCTACTAAGATAACAGCGTGGGGCATGGAAAAGTTGTGACTTGTGGACTGAGTTTGCCAAGCAAATAAGGACTCAGTCAGCTACCCACCATGCCCCACAGAATAAAATTGGCCATCAGAGAGGGGGTGCCTTTCAGAAGGACTCTTGCCCAAAAAGATAGGGGGCTGGCGGAGAAACACAGTCATACATAATCATATGTAGACAGGAGCCAGAGCAAGCAAAAGGTGAAATATTACAGGGAAAGGTTGGGATGGGACAGTAGGGGGAGTAGGGATGCCTCTGCACAACAAGGAGTGCTTAGAATGGGATACAGAGCTTAAAGAGACACTGTCAACCCTTTTTCATCATATTATTTCTAGTTGAAATCCCACATTTTATCATTGTTTACCTTCTCTAAAATTCATTGATGTTGCTGGTTGTTTTATTATGTTGGCTTGTCATGCAGGCGCAAGCCAACATCTTGTGGTAGTAGCAGATTTCTGAGGTGTGTCGGCATGGGTGAATGCAGGGCACGCTTTAGTAGGTGTGTCCCTCATTCCCCAATAAACCAGCATGCAGGCACTGGCCCAAGAAATATGTAAAGTGGACAAAACTTGTAAAGAAAGTGCCGCTGCAATCAGAGACAAGCTTGTCATGCAACGGCACAATAACACACCTCTCAACATGCCTGCTTTCCTGGTGAAGCATTTCAACAGACATGGCGGTAGCGACTGCCGCTGTCTTTCACATGATCCCTATAAAGCCAACTTCAGGGGTGCCCAATCCCCCTGTTGTCATGTTAAATACCCCTCCCCCAAGATTGTGTGGCACACAGGGAGCCCAACACAGTGTGCCTAAGTTGTACAAAAGCCAAGCACCATCGGCATGTTTCTGCCCCCACCCCACCCTCATTGTTTGCCACACTGGGAGCCCACCCCATTGTGGCCAACATCACCCCCTACCACAAGTCATCCAGTGTGCACAACATTTTTCTCATACCTGAAAAAAAGAAAATGGTCCGTGATGTTTTTATTTATTTTGTTTTTAATTTGAAAGAAAGAATACGGGTCCCGATTTGTGTTAGGTCCCCCCTCCTCCAACCCGCACCCACTTTCTGTGCACCCTGCCTCCCCACAGACCCCCATCCCATACTTACCTCTGTAGGTCAGCGCTGTGATCTTTGGTGGAGCAGAAACACATCTGCACTCTTCAGATCTCACTGCAAACTGAAGAAATGCTGGAAAGCTATATAATGGCATAAATGGGGGGGGGTTCAACTTAGATGGATATCTCAGCCATTTTTGGGGAATTTTTCCTCCAGATTTTAAACATAGGGTACTTGGGACCCCACCTCATGAACTCATGTGCTGTCATCTCATTACTAGGCCCCAAAAGGTCATTTCACAGTCACTGCATGAAATCACTTTTCAGGACTGAGTAACGAAACGACAATGCCACTGTTCATGAGGTGGGGGCCCAACAACCCTAAATTTGGTGGTAAAATTACAAAAAGTGACTGTTACAAGAGTGCTTTGCACAGGTTCAATGCACACTCTTAACTTTGACAGTTTTTAATATTTTCACCACTGTAATTTTTGTACTCCTCCTTATGAACAGTAAAGCTGTCATTTTTCACATCCTGCCTGAAATGTGTTTTCACACATGTCACACAATGGTTCGGTCGCTGTGGGAAATCAATGTTTGGGACAGATTAACAAAATCACAGTGACACTGTTCATGACTGGAGTTCCTAAAATGCCTATGTTGAAAATTTGGTTACAAAATTCCCCAAAATAATTGCGTTACTGGCATGCATTGCACAGTTTCTATGCACGCTCATGACATCACCTATTTTTCATATTGTCACTCCAGATTTTCAACAATGCCATTTTTTTACACCTCCTCATGAGCAGTGCAGCTGTAATTTTTCACATCCTGCCTGAAATGATTTTTTTTGCACCTCTGGTGCTAAAATGCACAGTTGCTGCACAAAAATCAACTTTCAGCAAACAAACTCATACTGCCACTGTTCATGAGGTGGCATCAAAAACGGCCCATGTTGAAAATTTGGATGAAAATACCAACAAATGTCAGGGGCATCAGGGTTTTCATCTGCAATGCCCCACCCTGTAGAGACTGAAAAGCATCAAGGATGTGACTTGGCATTGTCACTTGTAATGCTCACGTCATTCCACCCCTACAGCCAGTGACAGGCATCGAGTTGTCCCTTGGACTCTTTTGCCCCAAAGTTCACCCCTTTCTCCTATACTACACCCATATCAGCATATTTCCTTATGGAATGGGGTGAATGTAAGGCCTGAAGACCTCAAGGCACACCACAGCACTTGTCAGTGTCTACGGGGTAGGGTGAGGTGCAATGGTGCGAGCGTTATGGCTGATGAGCCAAAGGCACACCCCAGTGCCTGTCACTCTCTGCAGGGTGGGGCTGGGGTCAGCATCAGTTCATTGCTTCACTGCCAGTCTCTCTAACTTCTGCACTATCAGTGCCAGTGCCAGCAAGCCAATATTTGGCATTGACAAATGCTTGTCTGCTTCTTTTCTTAGTAGAACTGAAATGCATGCCAATGGTGTAATTATTCCCAAATTTGTTTTGTTTCAAATCCCTTATCTGCTCTTATAGGAACATCTAAGCCAGTGCAGACACTGAAGATATAATAAGCTCTTCTCCTCCTACTGCATCTTAAGTGTCTAGACTGTGTTGTAGTGTTCCTAAGTCCAGGAATGATGCAATGGAAGTTAATCAAAGACTGTAAACAAACATGTTTTTGTGTGAAAACACCAGTATGTTTTTCACTTTTAAAAAAGATAAAAGATATTAGAGACAAACTACATACTATATCAACAAATTCTGCAGAATGTGAACAATCATATATATTTTTAGGGCTGTGGCCGGAGCCTACAGCCATTTTGGGATCACTCAGTAGATCTAAAAATGGCAGTTCACGGAACCTTCTGTTGGACATTTGGAAGTATCCTTTCTGAAAGCCCAATGGAGCTTGAAACCCTCCACCACAATTGACTGCTATGGAATAACAGTTGCACTATTTCAGCTGTTACTTCCACATTCCGGACCATGAACTGCACATGCACAAGTTGCGCGCATGCCCAGTTCTGCTAGCTCCATCATGTTGTGAGGGCAAGTTGCCATTCACTGCAACTGTGCATGAGTGAATGCCATGCATGTGCAGTTGCATCACTGCCAGCACTGGCAACAAAAGAAATCCATGCCAACATCAGGGTCTCCAAGCCCCATGTTGGCATTATGTAGCACCCCCTCCACTCATGTGGCACACTGGGAGCCCACTCCAGTGTTCCCAAATGTATTTCTTTCCCTGCTGACACTGGGTTCCAAAATCCTCATGTCAGCATTATGTAGCCCCACACACACACACACATGTGGCACACTGGGAGCCAACCCCACTGTGCCCAAATGTATTTTTTTAACTGCTGACATCGGGGTCCCCAACCCCCATGTTGGCATTTTGTAGCCCCCCCCACACTCATGTGGCACACTGGGAGCCCATCCCAGTGTGCCCAAATGTCTGTTTTATTTCCGTAAATAAAGAAAACAATCTCGACATTTTTTTTATCTGTAAAATAAACAGTCCCTCATCGTCGCCCCAGTCCCTCCCCATCCCACCCTACCACTGAGCACCCACCTCCCCACATATCCCTTACCCCATACTTACCTCCAGAGGTAAGCACTGTCATATTCTCTGGACCAGGACATGTCTGCACTCTTCAAAGCCGAACTGCAAACTGAAGAATCAAAGGTAAGTGTGCGGTAATGCCATTCAATGGGGTTTTCAACTTATAATGATAATTCAGCCATTTTTTGAAATTTTGGCCCCAAAATTTCCATCATGGGCTTCTTGGGACCCCAACCTCATGAAAACTGTCACTGTTATTTCATTACTCAGTCCCGAAAGATGATTTTGCAGTCGCTGCATAGAATCACTTTTTGGGACAAATTGTCACAATGACAGTGGCACTGTTCATGAGGTAGGGTCCCAAAAAGCCCATGTTGCAAATCTGGTGAAAAAATTCCAAAAAATTACTGTTATGAGCGTACATTGCGCAGTTCCTATGCAAGCTCCTAACTTTTCCAATTTTTTATATTTTCACTTCACATTTTCAACATTGCAATTTTTGCACACCTCCTTTTTAATAGCCCCACAGTCATTTATCACATCCTGCCCAAAACTTGTTTTCACACCTGTTGCACAGAATGGCATGGCTGCTCTGCAAAATCACCTTTTGGGGCAAGTGAACAAAATGACACTGTCACTCTTCACAAGGAGGGTTCCCAAAAACACCATTCTGACAATTTGGTGCAACACCATAAAAAAGTGGGCAAGTTACACCCGACCATTTAATAATTTCTACACACATGTAACTTTGCTCACTTGGCAGCTCATCACCGCCCTATTAGCTCTGGCCAGAGTTTGTTTTAAACTAGGGTCAATTTCAGACCTAAGGAGTTTGACAATGTCTCTTTAAAGTGGAGTCATTAGACAACTGGCATAACTTAGAATATGAAAGGGTAAGGGAGGGCATGCAACTGGTTACCAAGGAGTATTTGAAGGGGCAGCTACCATGGACAGTAAGGAATACCTGGCACAGGACAGGGAGAAGAAGAGGGTGCTAGTGAACACCAGGGAGTGTTTGGCAAGGGCTGGGGTGAAAAAGAAGGTATTACTTGACACCAGGTAGAGTTTACATGGGGATGGGTAAGCGTGGGGGTTCCACTGGAAACCAAAAAGTGCTTGAGTAGGGGAATGGGGTGCCACAGGACACCCAGAGGTATTTGGCAAGGGAGAGGGAGGTGTTGTCTATTAATTACTTCAAAAGGATTGTGAGTGGGGATTTGAGGGAATGCGGTTGTATGTTAGAATGCTTTTGCAACACACTGTCTGCATGGCATACACTCTCTCTATCCCTGCTAAGGGACTACCACCCTTGTAATGCACCATGAAGACAGAGGAACCCTCTTAAAGAGTGTTTCCACAGAAAGGTACTCACAGTGCCCTTAGGCCAAAAGCACCTTAGGGAAGAAATTCTGAACAGCCTAATGAATAAAACATACAAAAATGCTTACTTCCCATGGGAAGAGGAGAGATGCAGACTTGATGTGTCTGAATTAGTAGAGCGCCAACAATGAGGAATTGCAGATCTCCATCTAGATCCAACTGTAGGTTGAATTATATGTAGAAAAATACATGGGGTATTATATATAACAAGAATTTTATACATGCCTGAGGGGTTGGATGCTACATAAACCCCAAGAGTGAAGTCTGAGGGATTAATACAAGCACCCAGCACTGAAGTTGTATGTGAAATTTAAGTTTAACACACCACCCTTTGTCTTAGTTTATATACTTGTAGGAGTCATGTTTCTGTGCCTCAGCAGTTATATAATGTAGCAGCCTGTTAACCCACCTGTTTGTAATACCATGAACGCTGCTTGCAATACCATCCTAATAGCAGTTTGTGAGACAGTCAGAAAAAGAGACAATTAAAAGATTAAAACTTCATCCTACTTGTGTAACTTATAAGAACTTACATTTTCATTCATGCCTTTGAATTCATCAGCAAACAGAAGGCAAAGCAGTCTACATGTGGTAACTAATAGGAAAAATGCTACAGTTATGAACAGTAGGAAGACCAAACTTTTAAGCTTCAGAAAGTTTATTTTTGAAAATAGTAATTGCTATTATGTAAATTTAGCCAAGGTCAGATGAAAAATAATCTCCATAGTCATGGCAACCAATGGTCCCAAGGCAGTGATCTTGTGACCTGCAGGGGCGAGAGAGAGGAAGAGGGAGAGGGAGGATATTGGATAGTGGAGCAATTCAGAAACACTTGACAGAAACTAAGCATTTTCAGAGGTGTGGCATGGACATTTCATAGGATTAAAGATGTTTTTACTTACTGTAATCAAAATAATCTGTGGCATATAGCACTTGTGTTCATCTTCGCTTTTCAGGAGGTTGGCATGGTAGATGTTTACTATGATGTCTGTTTGAAAAATACAGTCAGTTCCAAGGAGAGCTTGCAGTGTGTGACTGGTACCAGTTTCACAATTGCAATATTTATGGGAGAAGATTCATTGGGGATTGCACGGGCTCTTGAAGTGCCTGGTGTCTCATTTGGGTCAGACTAGTTTAGTATTTCAAGTAATCTACTGCTGCCTTTTCTCAGACAGCACTGAGTAATTATTTATAGAATGTATATTGCAGTGCCCTGAGATTTGTTGTACTTCAGTGGACAGGATGTTTGAATCTATAAGCCTTGTATGATGTTTTTCTGTATGAGTGATTTGTGATGTTTGAATTCTGCAAGACCAGAATCCATTTTCATCTGGATCATCGTTGTTCCAAGTTTGTTTAAACCAATGTTCATATTTCAATACCACAAAGAATTCTCTTTACCATTTCTGTTTGGGGCAATATAGAAGGTTGCATCTGCATGCAATGTTTGTGGCACCCATTGGGCTTTATACAGACAACAGGCTCTGACTGCCTTTCTATCTGGGTCACTCTTGTTTTAATAAATGCGGGGTTGATAGTATGCACATATCGGAGGTTGTCACCTGCCCAATTCTTCAGAGGGAAGGGGGTGGTTACACAAAGGTGGGGGCTTGTCACTGGATTTCGGGAGTGGTTTCCTCAAGAAATGGCCTATGGTGATGAACGTGTTGATGGTGTACCTGCTGGAGCAAATGCTAATTGTGAATGCTAAGCGACCTTCAAGCTGCGGCCTGAGCAGCGAAGAAAAAAGAAGTTCAAATTGCAGTTTAAAATTTTCTCAGAGAGCGCTTGAGGAAAGAGAGAGAGAGAGAGAGAGAGAGAGAGAGTTCCCCTGCCCTAATTTGCATGGTGTACAGTAATTGGTGCAACCCACCAAGCCCCATCCCCTGAACTGTGCTCTGTGTGAGAGAGGATGAGTGCACAGCGGAGTGAGAGTGGAGCATGTGGAGCAGCATGCAGTAAAGGGAAGGCGGTAGACTGGGAATTTGCTAAATCAAACAGTAATTCTATTCATCCAGAGTGGACGACAAGACATCACCCAAAGTGCCATCAGGTGTCCTTCCACTGATGCAAGAGAAAGTGATCTGAGTGGACAGCCACCACCGTTGGGACCACCAAAAAAGAAGTGGCACTTGGTGCTGAGCTACAGGCCTGTCAACTGGACAGTGAACAAGATGAAAGTTGCAAAATATAGCTGGATTGTGAGTAGTTTTGAATCATTGCACTTCAATGAACGCTACAAAACAGCTAAGAATGCACAAGTGAAAAAATTGCTATGGATCATAATGTTGCATGCAAAGTGGGCATACGGTAGGGAACAAAGGAAAAAAAAACAGCAAAATGTCAGGAAATGCAGGTTGCAACAGGTACAGGACTCAGTCCCATGGAGTCAGAAAAAAAATTGTTGGAGAAAGGTACTGTGGCAGGCAGTAGCAGGCAGGAACTCAGGGAAAATACTGTGAGGCCTAGGAATGGCACATGTGAATTCAAGCTCAAAGAGAAAAGCTTCAAGTGCAGTGGTGCCTTGTGAGCAAAGGAATTCCACAGTGACATTTTAACTGTAGGACTACTCAGTAAAATGGACTGTGACAAATGACTTTTAGTTACTGTGCAAAATCTTCAAATGGAGCAGGTAGCAGGGATCTGTAACCAGGCACCTGCTCCCCCCTCCCACATCTGTCCAAGTACTGGGAAAAAAAACAGCTCAATTAAAGCTATGTTTATTTTGTTTGCAGCAACCAGGAAAATGGACAACAGTAAATGCTACCTGCCACGTGTTTATGCCTGGGTCAGCCAGCAGGAAGAGCTGTTGAGATAGTTGCAGGAAAGCACAGGGCATGCTGGGGCTCTAGAGTAGACTACATGCAGCTTCCTGGATGGCCAGTTTTAATGTGTGTGGTTTGCTACCATCACAGGAGAGATGTCCTACCCATACCACACTGTAGAGCTTGCAGAGAGATATTTGGGCTGTGCCAACCTCTGGGCCTGTCGGGGTCCAAGCCAGCAGTGCCCAACTAGTGTTTAGATGGGTTCCTGATACTGACAGTGAATCATCTGAGGAGGAAGATGAGGGGCCAGAGGAATTCTGTCAAGAATCATTAGAGGGACAAAGCAGCCAAGCCAACGCCTCTGGGTCATAAGCCATCCCCGCAAGGAACAGCCTGTGAAAATGAAGCACAAATACAATCTGGGGATCAGCCCAACAATACTAATGCTGGATGATGCCAAACACCATGCTTTGAAAAGGTGTGTAGCCTGGACCCTCAGCCTAGAAGTCCAGCCATGTAAAAAACTTGTGACTCTCAAGGCAGAGCCCAGTGTTCCACAGCCAGTGAAAGACATGGGATCTGAAGACCAACACCAAGAGTCCACCCTGCCTGCTATCACTATTGCCCTGCCTGATGCCACAGATGCCACTGCTTTAACTGAAGAAGATGAGCAAGAGGTGGAATTCAGCAGGGACCTGTCTCTTGGGGACAAGGAAGCCTGGAAAAATCAGATCAGGGCACCACCAGGCTAGGCTAGAGTTAGGTGGCACCTAAAATGCAGCAAAGAGGAAAGACTGATATGCAGGCAGGTAGAAGAAGTCTTTGGGGGGGATGTACTGCAGTACAGAAGTGAACGCAGAGGCTAAATAGATCTATATAATAGGGGACTCAATGATTAAATATACAGACCGCTGTAGCACAAAGGGGAATAAAGAGAATGTAGCCTCTTGTTATTTTTCAGGTGCCAAAATTGATGACATATGTCACATGGTTAAAGACATAATAAGACCCGCAAAAGTAAAACCCATGGCTGTAATTCATTTAGGCACAATGCTGGAGTGCAACAGGAAGAGGAAATAATCAGAGATTTTGAAACATTAAAAAACACATTTATTCAGAGCAACTGTGAAATAATGGTTTCCAAGATCCTGCCAGTACCAAGGGTCAGTAGATGGAGAAATAATAAAATCAAAAGAATGAACAATTGCTTAAGAAAGTGGTGCCTGGAAGAAGGTATTAAGTGCATTACTACTCGGGAGATGTTCAAAGGAATAAAGGATTTATACACATTAGATGGTCTCCACCTCAGCAGGAAAGGGTCAAAGATGTTGGGAAACATTATCTATAAGCATATTAATCTTGATGGCTTAAACTAGTAAGGTGGGGGAAATAAGGGGAGATGCCTTTAGAAAGGAAAGGAACACCAAATAATAAAACAATAGAGGCAGATTTAAAATTTCTCTTGACCAGTGCATGAAGCCTGAATGTCATTAAGAAATCAGAGTAACATAGCAGCAGTCACCGAAACATGGTGGAATGAAAATAACACCTGGAACAGAGACCATCAATGGTTACAATTTATTATTGTATATAGCGATCAGGGAGAAAGGAGAGGAGGGGGCCTAGCAATTGATGTTAGAAATAACATTATATGCAATGAAATATCTACTGTAAATGAGAATCAGTTAGAAATACTGTGGTTCGAGATTAACAGGAAAGGTGACAAGAAATTACTTGTAGATTTGTGTCACCGACCACCAGATTGCAGTTGTTAACAGGACCACAGAGAATTAGTTAAAAACATAACAGATATGGTCCAGAGGGGAGACATTATTCTCATAAGTAACCTTAATCTCCCAGGTATCAATTTTGAAAATCTCTCCATAACTAACAATACAAAACAGTAATTTCTCAGCATGATAATTGAATGTGGACTGTAACAACTGGTTAGGGAATCCACTAGATTAAACAGTATACTTGACATAGTACTCACGGACGTGACCAACACGTGGATGATGTCACAATAAATGAACGCTTGCTGAACAGCGATCATGATATTGTTACATTTACCCTATCTAATAGTATAAAAAGAGTTAAAGGCAATACAATTGTTAAAAACTATGCAAGAGCATATTACTACTCTCTCGTTAGATATTTGAAAGAGTGGGATTGGAAAAATACATGTAATACAAAAGACGTTAACACATTCTAGACTGACATCAAAAAATTACATTTGACCTTAGAAAATAGATTCAGTCCTAATAAAAACAAGCATTTGTCAATGACGAATGTTGTCGCTCTGGTATTAGCAGTGGCGGAGCTAGAGACGCATAGTGCTGTGATTTTGTTAATGTGTCCCAAAAGGTGATTTTCCACAGCGAGCAAGCCATTGTGCGCCACAGCTGCGGAAACGCATTTTGGGCAGGCTGTGAAAAATGGCAGCTGGACTGTTGATAAGGAGGTGTGCACAAATGCCAGTGGGAAAAATGTGGCATAAAAATATTGCAGATTAATGAAGTTACAAGGGTGCATGGGAACTGCGCAATGCACACTTGCAACAGTCATTTTATGGACTTTCAGCAGCAAATTTTCAACATAGGCATTTTAGGACCTCTGCTCATAAATAGTGTCACCGTCATTTCCTCAAACAGTCCCAAAAACCAATTTCACACAGTAACTGTGCAAATCTGCACCGGACATGCGAAAACACATTTCAGCCAGCTGTACTGTTCATAAGGAGGCATAGAAAAATGACAGTGATGAACAGCTGGAGTGAAAGTATTACAAATTCACAAAGTCATGAGCGTGCGTGCAAACTGCGCAATGCACACTCACAAAACACTCATTTTATTGACTTTCGTCACCACATTTTCAACATAGGCATTTTAGGACATCTGCTAATGAACAGTGTCACTGTTATTTTCATAATGTTTTCTCCAACACAGACTTTTCACAGCGACCGCGCTATTCTACACCGGAACTGTGAAAACAGAGTTTGGTCAGAATGTGAAAAATGACAGCTTTACTGTTCATTAGGAGGTGCAGAACAATGGCACTGTTGAAAATCTGGAGTAAAAATATTATAAGTTTGCGAACTTATGAGCTTGCATGCAAACTGCGCAACGCACACTCGTAACACAGTCATTTTATGGAGTATTGTGACCACATTTTCAACACAGGCATTTTAGGAGCTCTGCTCATGAACAGTGTCACTGTCATTTTCGTAAATGTGTCCCGAACACTGATTTCTCACAGTGAATGCGCTATTCTGCGCTGGAAGTGCGAAAACACATTTCGGCCAGGATGTGAAAAATGACAGCTGTATGGTTCACAAGAAGATGTGCCAGAATGCCAATGTTAAGAATCTGGCATGAAAATATTGCAAATTTACGCTAAACACAAGCGTGCATAGCAACTGCACAACACACGCTTGTAAATGATCATTGTTTGATTTTTCCCACTAAATTTGCAACATAGGCTTTTTGAGAACCCTCCTCATGAACAGTGGCACTGTCATTTTGTTACTCCGTCCAGAAAGGCCATTCCACGAGTGACTGAGAAATCACCTTTCAGGACCAAAAAGTGCCATGACAGTGCAAGAATTCATGAGGAGGGGTCCCAAAAACCCCATGTTGAAATTTGGGGCCAAAATTCCAAAAAATGCCTGAGATATGCATCAAAGTTGAAAAAACCCTATTTATTCTATTATACGGCTTACCAGCATTTCCTCAGTTCGCGGTCAGCTTTGAAGAGTGCAAACGTGTTCCCGGTCCACCAAAGATCGTCACGCCAGACTCCGGAGGTAAGTATGGGGTGAGGGGGGGTGTGGGAAGGCAGGGTGTGCAGAGGGTGGGTGTGGGCAGAGGGCAAGGAGACTACGAGGGACCATTTTCATTTTGCAGGTAAAAAAAATAAGTAGAACATCGCAGGACAGTTTTTTTCTTGTAGGAGATTTGGCATGCTGGGGTAGGCTCCCAGCATGCCGCCTAACTGTTTGGGGGGTCTGTAGCCAACGGGGGATTGGGCACCCTCGTCAGCACACAACACAAGGGGAGGGGGAGGAATTTATGCCGACGGGGATTGGGCACCCACGTCAGAACGCAAAGAAAGCTGGGGGGGGCTGAGCCAAGGGGGATTGGGCACCCCCCTCAACATTTAACAATAGGGGGGTACTTCATGCTGATGGGGAGTGGACTCCTTCATCAGCACACAAGGAAGATGGGGGGTAAGAGCCGAAGGGGATTGCCCACCCCCCCAGCATATAACAAATGGGGGGGTGCTTTATGCTGAAGGGCAGTGGTCTCCCCCGTCAGCACATACAGAGGGTCTGGGTAAACCAACAGGGGATTTGGGCACCCCCAAAGTCGACAGTTTAGCGGTCACTGTGCCGCCATGCTCATAATGTCAGCAAGCACGTCAAGAGCAGGTCCGCAACGTCTGACAAGCTTTGCTCAGATAGCAGTGGACCTTTTCTTAGATGTGCTCACCACATTATGTATGCATGGTGTGGCGCCAGCATGCAGGCTGATTGGGGCATGCCCTACTGGTGCATACCCTGCATTTGCCGAACAGTGACTGCACCTCCAAAGCTTCACTACTGCAACATGTTGGCTACGCAAAAAATTAGAATATTAGTGACATTGGGCAGCATGGGTTTAAAAAGAACAGATCCTGCTTAACAAATCTGTTGGTCTTCTATGAGAAAGTGAGTCAAGCAATTGACAAGAATGAACCAGTTGATACCATATACCTGGACTTTCAGAAAGCATTTAATATGGTTCCACATGTTTTACTTATCAGGAAGCTATATAAATTAGGCTTGGATATGAAAATAATAGCATGAATAAAAGAATGGCTCAAAAATAGAATTACACAAGTTAGAATAAGGGGAAACTTATCAGATATTGGAGGGTTACTAGCAGGGTCCCCCACAGGGATCGGTGCAGGGCCTGGTTCTATTTAGTCTACTCATTTCAGATATGGGTAAGGAAATTGGTTTGTGAAGTTTGCCGATGATTCCAAACTGGAGGAGGTTTAGTGTGAACTGGCTTGCCAGTTCAGCTTCCCATGCCAAGAACATCTTTGCTGCGCTGGGCCTGATCCAGCTGGTCAGCCAGCCTACCAGGGTGAACCCTACTAATGGTTCTGGCACCTTGATCAACCTTCTCCTCACCAACCATCCCCACAGAAGATCTGACCTGGTGGTCCTTCCTGACTCCCTAAGTGATCACTCACCTATCCTCTTTTCCTGGTCATGTCTTCAGCAGAAATCCAAACCAAACTATATTGCCTGGCATCTTCTCCAATCTGGAGGCCTCACAAAGCTAAGAAAATACTTAACTCAATGGGATTGGTCCCCCTTTTTCCGTGCCCCTACTATAGATGAAGTCCTTGATTAGTTCACCTATTCTTTTAATAAAGCATGTGACATCTATGCCACACTAGCAATAGTGCAGTCCAAGAAACGTAATGCCCTCTGGGTCATGCCTGCACTGCTCCAACAGCTAAAGCAGAGAGATGATCTCTGGCATAAAGAAGTTGCATCTGGCATGCAGGCGGACAGGCAAGCCTATAAAGGGGCTCATAACAGATGCACTTGGGCCATAAAACAGGGCAAATCAGGCTACTACAAAACTACCCCTGCCTAATCCTGGGGGAATGCTTGGTTGTTCTGGGACCATATCAAGGAACTCAATGGCAAATCCCAGCTTCCCCTTCCCTCTGTACTAACTGTCAACAATGTCCCTACCACTGACCCATTGGCCATCTCCAACTGCCTCAACTCATCATTCTCTGACCTTAGTGCAGTACTCCCAAATAACTTCTTCAACCCCATTCCTGCAACCCCGCCCCCTAACACCCAGCATCCTCCCTTCCATCTCAGGGTGATCTCTATGAATGAGACAAGGCCTTATCTCATTAAAGCACTCAGTGGCTCTTGCTATTGCAAAGATTCTTTTGATATGAGAATCCTACATCTAGTACTAGATACAGTCCTCTCCCCACTGACTGACCTCATTAACCACTCCCTAAGTCTGGGGCAGTTCCCGGCAGCCTGGAAGACTGCAACAGTCACCGCAATACTGAAGAGTGATGACAGCACCTCCCCCAATAACTACCATCCCATATCCATTCTCCTACCACTCTGGAAAGCCCTCGAAAAAATTATAGCCACCCAACTCACTGAGTACCTGCTTGCTCATAACCTACTTTGCAGGGAGCAGCATGGCTTCAGATCTGGGCACAGTACAACTATGGCTCTCACTGAGTTCTCTAATTTTATTCACTCTACCCTGGATAGAAAACACCTAGCTGGTGCTGTCTTCATTGACCTGTCAAAGGCCTTTGATGCAGTCTCCCACCCCTTCCTCTTAAGCACACTCCACCACACAGGTCTGTCCCAAGGACCCATCTCCTGGTTTACCAGTTACCTCACAGCTAGATCACAATGTGTCAAAATAAACTTGCTCTCAACCACCCTGCCAGTCCACTCTGGCATTCCCTAGGGCTCCATCCCCGGCCCTTGATTATTCAGCTTCTACCTAAACACCTTGCCCAATTCCTGCTCCGGCAACTTACTACTCTATGCAGATGACACAGTTCTTTTTGCCTCGCACCCAGATCCCACAGTACTGCAGTCCACTCTCCAACACACATTTAACCAGACTGAAAACTGGTTCATAGACCAAAGACTTGTGGTCAGTGTAAAAAAGACAAAGACCATGCTGTTTGCCCAAGAATGCACAGCTAACAATCCTCTCTCACTCTCTCCTTCCTCAAGAACAGGTCCATATACACACATACATATATATATATATATATATATATATATATACACACATACACACACACACACACACATATATATATATATATATATATATATACATATATATATACCACACACACACACACACACACACATATATATATATATATATATACACACATATATATATATATATATACATATATACAGGTATATATATAATATATATAAATATATACATACACACACACACACACACACACACATATATATATATATATATATATATATATATATATATAAATACCAGCCTTACACTGGATTCCGCCTCTCCTTCCATTCACACACTGACACTCTATCATCAGCCATAAATGTCTGCATAGGCCTATTGTACTGGCACAAGTATTGCCCACCTCCGGAAGCCCTTAATCTGGCTGTCACCTCCTCAGTCCTCTCCCTAGTCTATTATGGGCTCATTATCTACTCGGCTGCTGACTGCACAGCCCTTAACAAAATCCACCTGGCCATAAACAAAGTGTGCAAACTCCTCTCTGGGGCAGACAAGTGTACCCATACTTGTGCCCTATATGCCCTGACAAATCTAATCACCCTGGATGAAAGGCTATTTTATCAAACATGTCTCCTCACAAAGAAAATACTCCTGGGGCTTACTCCCTTGGGGGTTCTGCCTCTCTTCTATCCTCCCACACCTCGGTGAACACACGCACTGCCAACTGACAGATGTGGTCCATCCCAAGGGTTAGAACCTCCTTAGCCCAAAGGTCATTCCCACACAGGGCCCTAGTCTGGTACAATGAAGTCCACTCCGATGTCTCCTCCATCTCCAAATTAGGACCTTTCAAGTCAGCTTTCAAAAAGCACATTCTCGCTTCACGGCACGGCCAATGTACCAGCTAGTGCCAGATCATCTATCTATCATCTTACTGGACCACCCTGCCACTGAGCTCCTACCAATAGGGCTACCAAAGATTACCTATTAACAATGCCTCCTTTGGCTGCACTCTCAAGATATGTGTCTAATTCTCTACTGCGCTGTAAGTATCAAACCTGTGTCTACCTCCCTCTATCAGTGATCTTATTGTTCTCTTGAAAACAGTAAAATACAGCTCTCAGTAACATGTTCAGTGCAATGCATAGCTGATCTTGATTCTACAATATTGTATAACTGAAAAAACTGTAACCTTTAGCTGCCATTCAATGTCTATATGTATTAAGTGTTTGTATTTGTTTTTTCTGATGCAGAGCCTTTGTAAATGAGTCCCTGACTCAAAGGTTGTAATCCTAAAGTCTGTTAAATAAATAAATAGAAATAAATAAATAATAAGGACACAAGAGCAAGTAGACAACCTTAAAGAAGATCTTAAAGTTGATACATGAGCACATGACAGCAACATGTACCTAAATATGGACAAGTGTGTTGTCCTACACTTGGGAAAGGAGAACACTAATGCTGCATATAGTCTGATGGGTCACAGGTTGAGAAAAGTAAATGGAGATTTGGGAGTACGCATAAATAAAAAAACTTTCTTTTGGTGACCAATGTTACAAAGTTATGCAGAAAACAAGTAAGATCTTAGGTAGCATAAGAAGCGTGCTTGTGTGTAGGGATAGAAACTGTGTAATGACTTTGTATGCATAGGACCTACATAAGGCCCCATCTTAATTACTGTTCTTCCTTGTGGAGTCCTCACTTGAAAAGGAACATCAACAACATTGAAAGAATACAGCATTGTACCACAAAAAGGGTATCTGGATTGGGACACAAGACTTATGAGGACAGATTGAGGATCTGAAGCTGTTTACTTTGGAAATGAGAAGACACAGAGGGGGCATGTTTCAAATGTATAAGGTTATGTGTGTGATGCTTGACCAGCTGGTTATGATTGTTCTTTGATATTCATAATATAAAAATGTAGGGTGTGATTTGTCTCCATAAGGGAGCTGTGCCATGGGTCAGGTTTTAGTGAGAATACAGGATGTATTAACCTGAAACCAGGAGGTAATTAAAAAGACTAGAGAGCCTTAATTAAGGGTCTTCTGTTTATCTGACTTAGTTGGAGCTGACCAGCTGCCAGGATATTGGGATCATAACCTTTTATGATGTCTTAGAGGAAAAAAATAAGTCTAGCACCCTAGTGATATAAGTTATATAAAATCCTTTGATCCTTGGGAAAAGAGGATCTGCTCGAGATCAAAGAGGGGGATGTTAATTAAGGAGTCATATTGGGAAATGAGTTTTTGCTGATGTCACCTTATTTAATATACCTCCTGATTAGGACATCCTGTTTGTATATTTTTTATATTTAACAAGGAGGAGCTAGGTGACATCATGGAAGGGGTATGTTTGAGAGAGAGTTTAAGCTATTCTGTGTCTGATCTTTACACACAATTTCTTTGTGGGCTCTTAGAAACAAGAACTAACTATAAGCACTGTAAGAAGATAATACATTAGATAGAAAAGTCTAATTGTATTGTGGTAGGAGTTTATGTTTGTACTTTTCCTTGTTTTCTTTCAAGTGATTGTATGCTTTGTGATATAGTGTTCTGTGTTTACATTTTACATATTTCTACCCATTTTTAGGTAAACCTCTTATTTTAAAGAAACTACCTGGGTCTTCAAAGTTCTTTCTTTTGCATGTGAAGTATAGATGGTTAAGACTGACTAAAACTGTTCAAAGCTTGATAGTGTACTAAACTGGGAAAAGGTAAGAATATACTTAAGGTTTTTTATAAAGTTTTAAGGGTTCATTTTGGATACCTGGTTAGGTGCCCTTAGGTGAAAGATATCTGGCATCCCCCAAAGAGCAGATTATCTGAGCCTGTACTATTTGGGTACGCTGGCATAAGGTTCACAGTTTGAATCCCCCCAGAACTTGAGACTAAAGGTGATTTGGACCCACAAGCAGACAGGAGGGGTACCCTGTTCTATTACCTGTTCACAATACTGCACTCGGGGATTGGCACTGTGGGAGCAGATGGCCTGACCTGCTGAGTGGGTTTGTGACAGATTGGTTGGCAATGGTGTAGATACATTTGGTAACACAAGCTTTAACTGTTCAGTGTGTCAGTTTGATACTGTACAGCTCACCTGCAAAATAAGGCAGTGATCTATTTTTTAAAAAGGAACTAGAACTATATCATTTGGCTTACAGTCAAGTTCCTACCGTTTATTTTTTTTTTCTAAAGTGCAAGTTAGAGTAGCCATAGTTAGGGAAGAAGATGGCTTCCAACTACAACGGGCACACTGTAGACTACTTGAGGCAGTAGTGCGATGACAAAGGAGTCCTGTATGAGGTGAGAGCCACAAGCAGAACCTCATAGATGCCCTGATGGCAGTAGATACCCAGAGCATCGAGTCACTGACTGTGACTGTAAAAGACCAAACTTTGAGCATGGAAGGGGTAGCGCCAGTGCAGTGTCCAGATCCGATGAGGATGACAGCAAGGCCAGTGCCAGCGAAGGGCCACAGCAGCAGGGGAAGGTCACCAGCATTCTGGAGCCAGAAGCACTCAGGCTGCAGATTGAGCTGCGCAGAATGGAGCTGGAGTTCCAGTGAGAACAGCGACAGTGGACCGTGAGGAGTATGAGCGCCAGAGGCAACATGAACTGGAGAAGCTACGACCCCAACCACCCGCACCAGAGCAGGTAAGTGGCTTGGGTTTAACTGGAACTACAGGACTGGGTAAGAAATTGAATTCCAAATTGATAGCTGATTTTAAAGAGGGGAAGGATATGGATGCCTTTTTAAATTCCTTTGAAAAATTTTGTATTCAGGTTAAAATTCCTAGAGGGTTCTGGAGTTTCCAGCTATCCCCGCTACTTACCAGGAACGTTCAGGATGCATTGGGTCAAATGGACATTGAGGACAGTAATGATTACAGCAAACCTAAAGCTGCACTGTTAAAAAATTTTTAATTGACTGCAGAAGCATACAGAGCTAAATTCCGTAAGCTCAGGAGAAGCCCTGATATGAGCTATGAGAAGCTATCCACGAAACGACGTCAGTTTTTAAAACGTTGGTAGGAAGGAATTGAAGCAAACTCTGTAGATAAAATTGAAAATTCAATATTGTTATAGCAGTTTTTTTTTTTAGTTGTTGTTTAACCAGAAGTAGCACACTAAGCTGAAAGCTTTTTTATAAGAGCGACCGGGGAAGCATAGGTAAGTTAAGTGACTTGCGCAGGGTCATACAGTGTACAAGTGGAAGCTGTGGGATTTAAACCCAGGTCTGGTCTGCTGGATGTCACCACATTTGCAGCTCAGAGCCTTAAACCACTGCACCATACTGCTTCCCTTTTTGGGGCATGCCCAGCAGAGCTGAAAACCTGGCTGGAGGACCAAGATCCCAAAACAGTGCAAGAGGCTGCTGAACTCTTGGACTGCTATGCCAAGAGCAGACCTGCTCTGAGAGTGAATGGGGTGGGCGTGGCAGCACAGAAAGGGAAAAGCATGCCTTCAGGGCAGCTAAAACCCTCAGTGCCTCCACCGAAACCAGTTAGCCCCAGGTTTTAGAGAAAATATTTATCTGAGAAAAGAAACACATGTTGGGTCTGTAAAGAAACTGGGCATATTGCCAGATAGTGTCCAGAAAGGGTGATCAATACACAACAGGGGGCTAGGAAAGAAGTGGGTTGTTTGTGTGTCCCTGGAAGCATGCCTGTGAACATGAGGGGACAGCTGGAAACTCCATGCACCCAGTCACAGTGAATGGTGTACAGACACAAGGATTAAGGGACACAGGGGCATCCCTGACATTGGTAAAAGGGGATCTGGTAGAGCCTGGTCAGCTTATACCCAATAAATATGTCACTGTACAAGACTTTACTGGTGAAGAGAAAAGATTGCCCCTCGCTAGTGTTCTCCTAGACTGGGGTGAAACAGGGGGAACTGTGCAACAGGTGGCTGTAGCCAAAACTTTAGCAGTGGACGTCATCCTTGGCAACGATCTCAAACAGGGGATGGTGTGTGCAGTTACCCATAGCCAAGTGGCAAGGGAAAACTGTAGTTCCCTGGACCCCACAGAAGCCATTGTGGAAACCACTGGGAGGCTGGTTCCCTGGCCTGTGTCTACCGATGGGGAGACTAACGAAAATGGGGTAGAAATTTCCCTAGTAGCAGTTGAAGAGAACAGGAAATCATTTCTAACTGGCAGCTGTTTATAAAGTTCTTATTCTCAGAAATGACATGCATTCCCCTAAATTATCCATTTTTAACTATACCTGAACAAAAAATGATACAAAAACTGTATTTTCCATCATTTTGTTTTCATGGGCAGCATTCTATTGTAGTTCTCTTCATGGAACCAGTGAGTTGGAATTTTAACAATGTCATGCTTTGTGCTCAGAACTCTAAACATAGTTCTGATAGGTCAGCAGCTCATAATTAGCATTCTGTACACAAACTGTGACATAGTAAACACTCCAAATTACTGGTTCTGTAAAGAGAACTGTAACGGAATGCTGTCCATAAAACAAAACAATGTAGAATACAGTTTTTTGTATCACTTTTTATTCAGGTGCAGTTAAATATGAATAATTTATGTGAATGCATATAATTTCTGAGAATAAGAAGTTTATAAACAGCTGCCAGTTAATACACATTTCTTGTCCCCTTTAACCACTCAGCTATGGAGGGTTACTCTGAAGAGGGAGGGGTGACCCATTGTCAGAGGGTTAGGGATGACAGTGATCCTGAGTGCCCTGATGCTAGCGCTAGGGACCCTAGTTTGGAGACTGAAGGGGACCTGTCCCATGCCTTGGGAATGTGTGAGGAGTTTGCAGCTGCTCAGAGAAGTGACCCTAGTCTAGAGAAGCTGAGGGCTTGGGCAGACTCTGACAGAGCCTAGGGAGGTGACGGTAAACATAATGTTTATTGGGAAAATGGACTGATGTATACTCTGGCTGTGCAGAAAGAAGGAGGGGTGATAGGCAGGCAACTTGTCATTCCCCAGGGGTATCTTGAGTAGCTGCTCAAGACTGCATATGATATTCCCTTGTCTGGTCATCTGGAAACCACACTCACTATGCAGTGGTTGACCCAGAATTCCTATTGGCCCAACTTCACCCAGCAGATGAAAGAGTATTGCAGGTCTTGTCACCGGTGCCAAGAAACAAGGAAGGCAGATAAGAAACCCAAGCTGCCCTAATTCCATTGCCCATAGTGGAGGAGCCATTCCAGAAGGTGGGAATGGATATTGTGGATCCTTTAAATACCCCCAGCTCCTCCGGGAAGAGATTCAATCAATCAGTCGACTTTATTTAACCAGGCATTAGCACCATTGAGCAAACTCATTTTCAAAGTGGTTCTGGACATTAATACAATACAATACATATAGTGGAATACAGTACAGTTATTGAGTATGGCTACAAAGGACAACAGTGTAAAACAAAATGAAAAATACAAAGGCATGCAAATAGAATCCTCTGAGGGTGGCAAACATTATATATCCCGGACAGCATAATTAACGAGCAGAGGTACATTAAATTTAAAACTTATAGGAGTGAGGTTAAGTGAAAAATCCCAGACAGCCTTTGCTAGGTGGAAGTTCACACCTTACTAATAATAAGTGAGGGAGTATTAAGACAATAGGGTAGTAGTGGGGGTGAAGGAAAGGGGAGCCAAAAAAGGGAGGCCAGAAGGGCTAGTTGTGGGAGAATACCGGTGTGACTAGAATTAGAGCTCGTCTAATGGGTGTCTGATTTCCATAGCTTGTGAAGTAAGGTGGGCTTAGGGAGTATAGAGTGGCGCCATGTCTTAGGAATCATAGGCTCCTAAAACAGTTGCATGATTCCTTCAGATAATCCATAGTTAGAGCTTTGAATTTGGACAAACTTGGAAGTGAAGTTAGTTTTAATGAGTTTTGCATGGTGTTCCAAAGTGAGGGGAGTGCGGAGATGATTGCTATAGTGCCGTAGTTTGTTTTCACTCTGGGAACCTTGAAGCAAATTATGGAGAAGTGCCTCAGGCCATAGGAACCCTTTGCCCATTTGAAAAGGTGTGAGATGTAAGCAGGTAGATTATCAGATAGTGCTTTATGGAGCCAGAGGAGGACATTTCTTTTTCTCCTAGATGAGAGTGAGGTCCATTCAGACATCTGGTATAGGAGACAGTGATGTGTACCATGGGGTAGATTATGGATAAATTGTAAGGCCTGGTGATAAAGGGTGTCAAGTTTGTTAAGCATCGTTAGGGGGCTGTGACTGTAGAGAAAGTCAGTGCAGTCCGGTACCAGGAGGAATGTGGATCGTAGTAGATAACTATTAGCTTCTGGTGTAAGTAGATGTTTAATGCGATAGAATAATCCCAAATGCTGTCTTAGTTTCTTTGTTATCTCATTTATGTGGCACTGAAAGTTGAGTTTATTGTCCAGCCAGAACCCTAGGTATTTAAAGGTATCTACTACTTCTAGGAGTTCATCTGAAAGTGTTTGGATCTGTGGGATATGTGTATAACGGAGAGTGGACTTTGGTGAGAGAATCTTAGCTTTTGTCTTTTTAGCGTTGAGAAGGATGAGGTTATATTGGAGAGTGGTGAAGTCTTACTGTAATTATGCCTGGGCCAATTCCAAAGATGAATTTGTGGTATAAAGTACAGTATCATCTGCAAATAAGTGCAACTTTGCTGAGCACGGCTGTGAGGCCAGATTATTTATGTATATTGCAAACAGGATAGGGCCAAGGATGGAACCTTGGGGAACTCCTCTTAAAAGGGTTTTTTTGTGGTGACAAGTCTCCTAATGCTTTGACCTGTTGTAGTCTATTGGTTAGGTAGCTGGTAAACCATTTTATGGCAGAACTATCAAGTCCGATATTAGTCAGTGCAGAAAGCATGGAGGCATGATCCACCATGTTGAATGCCTTACTCAGATCAAGGAACAGGGCAAATACATGTTCCTTAGAATCCAAGGCCATTTGCCAGTCAGTGGTCACTTTTGCAAGAGCTGATACTGTGCTGTGTTTGGCTCTGAAGCCAGATTGAGCTAGGTTTAGCAACTTTTGCGAGTCCAGATGTTCCCTTAGTTGGATGTTGACAATTTTTTCCAGTAATTTAGAGAGGATGGATAGTATAGAGATAGGTCAGTAATTGTTCAGATCACTTGGATCCCAGGACTTGAATAAGGGTAGGATGTGGGCAGTTTTCCACGATACAGGTAACTCACCCTGAGCTAAAGAATTATTGAATAAATGGGTAATGGGGGTGATCAGGTAGGTATAGCCAAGTTTTATGAAATAAGGTTCAATGTTGTCAGCACCGGCACTCTTTTTAGTATCCAGGGAAAGGAGAAGGTCCTCAACTTGCTTGAATGTAATTGTGCGGAAGCTGAAAGGGAAGGGTTGCAGTTGGCTATGGTTGTGGCTATCAGTAGGATCAACAGTGGAGTCTCCTGCCGGGTTAAGTTTCCTGATAGGTAAGGTGTCAAAGGCAAGCCCTGCAGTGGCAAAGTGATCATTTAATTTCTCTAGTATATCAGCTTTGTCTGAGTAGGTGGTTCCCGCAGACACCATTTTGTTTTGGGAGAGGTGTGATAGTAGGGTGTCTTTCAACCTCCTTGAGGATGTTCCAAAATTTGGCTGAATTGTTTTTATTGTCTTCTAGTTCTTGTTGGAAGTATCTAGCTTTTTCTGATCTAATTAGCTTGGTATAAGCATTCCTAGAAATGCAGAATGCTAGCCAGTCGGCCTCTAAGTGGGATGTCCTCGCTCTTTTCCACCAATGGTCCCTGTCCCCGAGTGCTTCCTTTAGGGTGGGAGAGAACCATCCGGGGGAGTTATTTTTTGATTTGATCAATCTCAGTGGGGCATGTCTGTTTATTAGCCCCAAGAAGCGGTTGTGAAAGGTGTTACATGCCTCATTGAAGGTGGGTGCCAGATAGAATTCCTGCCATTGAACACTGCTTAGGTCTTTCAAGAAAGTGTTAAGGCAGAACTTTTTCTTTCATCTTTTCAGTTTAAATTTGGAGTCTGGTTTTGTTTGGGGAGAATGTCTGATACAGGCAGTAGCACAGTGGTTACTTAAGTCATTGAAGAATACTCCAGTATGTGAGATGTTGTGAGGTTTGCTCCCTAGCATGAAGTCCAGTAGGGTGTTGTGCTCGGTTTTTTTTTTTTGTTCGGTCTGGTGATTGCAGCCATAATTTGCAACAGGCCATTAGCATCACATAGCTCCTTTAGTTTCTTAGATCTGTCATCATTCCAGTTTTGATTGAAATCCCCCATTATAATGCACTCAGCATTAGCTGTGTCAAACAGGTATTGACGGTATGGCAAGAGTGCTGTGCCGCCAGATGGCAGTCGGTAACATGCTGCCATAAAGAGTGATTTCTAGCCGGAGAGTGATAATTTTTTTTTTTTTTACCAATTATTTTACCAGGTGATAATTTTAGGGCTAGACACTCAAATTATTTAGCCTTTGAGGTACAATTAAAGACTGTGATTTTGAATATGCTCTTAACATGATTGCATCTCCTCCTCCACTAGTAGGTCTGTTGCAGTGGTAGATTATATATCTGAGTATGTTAATAGAATTGTCCGGGGTTGAGGGTGGTGAGCCAGGATTCTGTTATCATGAAGAAGTCGGGTGATGCGTGTAATGCCCAGGTCTATATCGAGTCAATCTTTTTCAGTAAGCTACAGACATTAATATGGAGAAAGCTAATCCCTTTATATTGAGGAAGGACTGCAGGGGTGTCCAGAGCAATTGGTGGGCCTGGGTTTGTTTCGACATTTCCTGAGCAAAGTAGGAGAAGCAGTAGTAGTTTTTTCACGTAATAGCTTAGTCTGCTAAATAGTCTTTTTTTATTCCTTCTGATGTATGTTGGCTTAGTGACGGCTGCATTATGGGCAGGGTTGCAATTTTCTAGTGATAGAAAATACAGAACTGAGATGGCCGACAACATTTGTGGCATTCGCACATGTTTTTTGGTTAAGGCCTGGTAGAGTGGGGGGCATGAACATAGTGGAGATGTCCCTGATGTACGGTGCCATGAACTAAGGAAGGGGGTTATGTCTTGGTGGGAGATGGAGGGGTTCTGGTCTTTGTTCAAAATGCAGACCGGTATTTTGGGTGGAACATAACTTAGTAGTATGAGGCAGCAGTGGAGGAGGAGGATGGGAGCAAAATGCATTTTTTTTATTTTTTGCTTGTGGTATTGCCTTTTATTGGTAGCGAGTGCAAGAATTACAAAAGCTACTAGAAGGAGGCAGAATTTGTAAGGTACCTAGGCAGGTAAAAAATCAGTTTCTTAGGGTTGGGTTGTTTAAGGGAGGAGAGTAGGAAATGGGCGTTCCTGGAGTGTTAGGACCAATAAGCTGGAAGGGGGTTGGCCTGGCTCTCAGGGTGAGCACATTTAATAGAGACTGGGGTCAGGGCGGGCGTTATGGGAAGAAAATCCTTGCACAGCTAAGAGAAAGAGAGTGGAGCGATAGGCACCCAAAGCAAAAGTCAGAATTTGAAAAACAGCAGCAGACTCAGAGGCAGCCAATCAAGGGCAAAGCTGCTGGTCTCAGCAGCTAATCACAGGACAGCCATGGAATTGTGGTCCAATAGTGGCTCCAGGAGAGGTACCGAGTCTGAGCACTCTCTTACTCGAGGAAGGGAGCTCCGAGGCGGCAGGCGATGGGTGCTCAGCTGGCTGGCTTCTCAGCTGTGGCGCCTCATGAGCAGGTGAAGGCAGCCCAGTCAGGGGCATAGAAAGCTGAAACAAAGAGATGGGTTAGGCTATAGTTAGTCAGAAGAAACAAAGGAGCTTGAGTGGCACAATACTTAAATCGGGCCGGGGGTGCGAATAGTAAGCTAGGAGGAGGAGGACAAAGGCAGAAGGAGGGGGGGTGAGGGGCAGACAGCCAAGCAATTAATGCGGTGCTGCATAGCCCAGGTCTGTAAAAAGGAGAGAAAAGATAGCTTTTAAAGAGTTGGGGGAGGTATATAGGGCTAAGTTAATGGTAGCAGGAGATTTAGAGAAACAGAAGGGAGAAGGTTAACATCAGCTGTACATATCATTATCGACCCAAACAAAAGACAGTTGGTTGAAACTACAAATGTTTTGTAACTCAAAGAACAGTCAGCAATCACATTTTACAGTTGGAAATCCTTGCACAGCTAAGAGAGAACGAGCAGGGCCATAGATACCCAAAGCAAAAGGCAGAATTTGAAAAATGGCAGCAGAGGCAGCCAATCAAGGGCAAAGCTGTTGGTCTCAGCAGCCAATCACAGGAGAGCCATGGAGCTGAGGTCCAATAGCAGCTCCGGGAGAGGTACCGAGTCTGAGCACTGTCTTACCTGAGGAAGGGAGCTCCAAGGTGGCAGGCGATGGGCGCTCAGCCGGCTTCTCAGCCACGGTGCCTCAGGGGCAAGTGAAGGCAGCCTAGTTAGGGGCGTACAGAACCGAGGAAGGGAGCTCCGAGCTGGTAGGCGATGGGCACTCGGCCGGCTGGCTTCTCAGCCGTGGTGCCTCAGGGGAAGGTGAAGTCAGCCCAGTCAGGGCTTATCCTGACTGTGGTGGATTATGCCACCCGGTACCCCGAGGCAGTCACCCTATCTTCACTGAGGACAGACAAAGTGACAAATGCCTTACTTGGGATTTTCTCCAATGTTAGGTTTTCTGCAGGAGGTTATCACCAATCAAGGGTGTTCCTTCATGTCAGACCTGATGAAATATTTGTGGGAGAAGAGTGGGGTGGTGCAGAGATGCATGACACCATATCATCCACAAGTCAATGGGCTTGTGGAAAGATTTAATGGTACGCTGAAGTCAATGCTCCAAGGGTTTTCTGAACAGCATTGGAGGGGCTTGGAGAAATACCTTCCCCACCAGTTGTTTGCATGCAGGAAGGTGCCCCAAGAGTCGACAGGATTTTCTCCCTTCAAGCTCTTATATGGATGCCGGGTACATGGGCCCCTAGACTTGCTTTGGGGGGACTGGGAAGGCAAACACGCCACCCAGGGAACTCTCATAGTGAAATTTGTCCTTAGGTTTAGGGAAAGGCTGAAGGAGCTTATGGGGACAACCCAGAGCAACCTGGCAGCTGTCCAACAGAAACAAAAAGTGTGGTACAACCACAGAGCCAGAGCTCACTCTTACATGGTGGGTCAGGAAATCATGTTCCTTATTTTGGTCTGGAAATACAAGCTGCAGGCTGAGTGGGCAGGACCATTCAAAGTAGTTAGGAAGGTAAATGACGTGAACTGCATCATAGAGTTACCAGAGAGAAGACAGCTAGAAAGAATGTATCATGTCAACATGATGAAGCCATATGCTAATGGAGCTCACATGGTGTTTGCAGTATGTAGTTCTGGGGAGGGGACAGATGAAGCAGACCCCCTTCTGGACTTGCTAGAAGAAAGCAAGTGGGAGTCCTCTGTGGAGGCAGTTAAATTGTCTCCCCAGCTGGCCCCGAACAAGATCCGGGAAGTAAGGGAGGGTTTAGCAGACTTTGCCCCATTGTTTAAAGCCAAGCCTGGACTAACCCTCTTAGCGACACAGGATGTGGAGACATGGACACAGACGCCCATATGGCAGACAGCATATCGGGTGTCGGAGTCTGTCCAAAAGGACATTAGGAGGGAGGTGGAGGAAATGCTGGAGTTAGGGGTAATCCAGAGATCCCACAGCCCCCGGACCTCACCCGTAGTCCTTGTACCCAAGCCAGATGGCTCTACTCATTTCTGTGTGGACTATCATGGACCGAATGCAGTCACAAAGTCAGACGCTTACCCAGTGCCCTGGACGGATGAACTCCTGGACAAGTTTGGAGGGGCGACCTACATTTCGACTATTGACCTGGCCAAGGGCTATTGGCAGGTAGAGTTAATGGACAGAGCTAGGGAGTGGTCAGCCTTCATCACTCCGACAAGCTTATTTGAATTTAAAGTAATGCCTTTCGGAATGAAGAACGCCTCGGCCACTTTCCAAAGTTTGGTGAACCAGGTGTTAAATGGTGTGGAGGAGTATGTTGTGGCATACCTGGATGACATTGCCATCTTTAGGGCCAGCTGGGAGGAACACCTGTCCCACCTTAGAGAAGTGCTAGGGCAGGATACAGAGGGCCGGGCTCACTGTCAAAGCTGAGAAGTACCAGGTGGCCATGGCTGAAGTGGCATACCTTAGGCATGTTGTAGGCTGGGGACAGCTCTGTCCTAACCAAGCAAAAATAGAGGTGATCAAGGCATGGCCCAGACCAGAAATGCAGAAGCAGGTCAGGAGTTCTCAGGACAGCAGGGTACTATAGGAAATTTGTACGCAGTTACAATGCCCTGGTTGCTCCCCTATCTGACTTGGTAAAGAAAAGGATGCCTAAGAAAATTACCTGGGAACCAGCCTGTGAAAAAGCCTTTACCAGACTGAAGGAGGCACTGTGCAGTGCTCCTGTATTGACAAGTCCTGACTATAGCAGACCCTTTATAGTTCAGACCGATGCCTCAGATGTGGGTATTGCGGCAGTACTGTGTCAGACATCCAACCAAGGGAAAGATCACCCGGTAGTGTACCTGAGTAAAAAGTTAATTCTCAGGGAGCAAGCATACTCTACTGTGGAAAAAGAGTGTCTTGCCATAGTGTGGGCCCTAATGAAGTTAGAGCCATACTTATATGGGCAGTATTTTGTGGTACAAACTGACCACAACTCCCTGGTTTGGCTAAAGCAAATGGGGAAAAACAAAAGGTAGACTGTTAAGATGGGTCTTGCCTTACTAGGGTATGACATGACAATCTTACACAGGCCTGGAGTGATCAATCAGAACAGCGATGGCCTTTCGTGTCTTTATGAGGAGTGAACTGATTTGGGAAGCTCATCCCATGAAGGGAATGGAGCTCCCAAATTCAGTCTAGGTGGGAAGTATTTGTGATGCTTGGCCAGCTGGTTATGATTGTTCTTTAATATTTGTGATATAAAATTGTAGTATGTGATTTGTCTCCATAAGGCAGCTGTGCCATGGGTCAGGTTTTAGTGAGAATACAGAATGTATTAACCTGAAACCAGGAGGTAATTAAAATGACTAGAGAACCTTAATTAAGGGTCTCCTGTTTATCTGACTTAATTGGAGCTGACCAGCTGCCAGGATATAGGGATCGTACACTTTTATGATGTCTTAGAGGTAAAAAAACAAGTCTAGCACCCTAGTGATATAAGTTATATAAAATCCTTTGATCCTTGGGAAAAGAGGATCAGCTCGAGATCAAAGAGAGGGATGTTAATTAAGGAGTCATATTGGGAAATGAGTTTTTGCTGATGTCACCTTATTTAATATACTTCCTGATTAGGACATCCTGTTTGTATTTTTTTTATATTTAACAAGGAGGAGCTAGGTGACATCATGGAAGGGGTGTGTTTGAGAGAGAGTTTAAGCTATTCTGTGTCTGATCTTTACACACAATTTCTTTGTGGGCTCTTAAAACAAGAACTAACTATAAGCACTGTAAGAAGATAATACATTAGATAGAAAAGTCTAATTGTATCGTGTTAGGAGTTTATGTTTGTACTTTTCCTTGTTTTCTTTTAAGTGATTGTATGCTATGTGATATAGTGTTCTGTGTTTACATTTTACATATTTTTATCAATTTTTAAGTAAACCTCTTATTTTACAGAGACTGCCTGGGTTTTCAAAGTTCTTTCTTTTGCATGTGAAGTGTAGACGGTTAAGACTGACTAACACTGATCAAAGCTTGATGGTGTAGTAAACTGAGAAATGGTAAGAATATACCTAAGGTCTTTTACAGAGTTTTAAGGGTTCATTTTGGATACCTGGTTAGGTGCCCTTAGGCGAAGGATATCTGGCATCCTCCAAAGAGCAGATTATTTGAGCCTGTACATTTGGGTATGCTAGCATAAGGTTCACAGTTTGAATCCCCCCAGAACTTGAGACTAAAGGTGATTTGGACCCACAAGCAGACAGGAGGGTTACCCTGTTCTGTTACATGTTCACAATACTGCGCTCAGGAGTTGGCACTGTGGCAGCAGAGGGCCTGACCTGCTGAGTGGGTTTGTGACAATGTGCACTGGGACATGAATGGCTAACATGAATGTAAAATTAAGCACAATAATACAAAACCTGAGAAATCACAATAAACAAATTTTAGTTGAAAATATCAGGCCAGAAGAGGCTTTTTTACTTATAGAGCCTCCATACTATGGAATTTACTGCCAAGAGAGGTGGTCTCAGTGGAATCTTTTAGTATTTTTAAAAAAAGACTAGATAACTACTTGTCCTAGCAGATGGAACATTAATGGAAAGAGATCTGGGGGTAATCATCTCTAGATACCTAACTGTGGCCAAACAATGTGCCAAGGTGGTGGGGAGAGCCAGCTGAGTTCTGGGGTATATAGGGAAAGGATAGTGCAACACCTGGAATCCATAGGGGCACAGGATCCAAGACAGCATGGGTTTACAAAAGGAAGGTCCTGTCAAACTAATCTCATAGATTTCTTTGACTGGCTAACCAGAGTGTGGACCAAGGGGGAGCAGTTGATGTCGCCTACCTTGACTTCAGCAAAGCTTTCGACACTGTTCCACATAGAAGATTGATAAATAAGCTGGGTAGATTCAGGTTGGGTCAGAAGTTGGTCAGCTGGGTGGCAAACTGGTTGACGGGCAGAAAACAGAGAGTGATGGTAAATGGTATACAGTCAGAAGAGATGCAAGTCACAAGTGGGGTACCTCAGGGATCCGTCCTGGGGCCAGTCCTCTTCAATATCTTCATTAGTGACATTACAGATGGACTAGAGAGTAAGGCTTGTCTGTTTGCTGATGACACCAAGATCTGCAACAGAGTAGATGATCCAGATGGGATGGGCAGTGTGAGAAAAGATCTGGATAAACTATCAAAATGGTCGGAAGAGTGACAACTGGGATTTAATGCAAAGAAGTGCAAGATCATGCACATAGGGAAGAGAAACCCTGAAGCCACCTATAGGCTGGAAGGGGAGTTGCTGGCAGTCACAAAGGATGAAAGAGACTTCGGCATCATCATCACCAATGACCTGAAATCATCCAAGCAGACTACTAAAGCAGTAGGTAAGGCTAGGGGGATGTTGGGGTGTATTAGTAGGGGTATCACAAGTCGGAAGAAGGAGGTAATAATCCCTCTTTACAAGACACTGGTTAGGCCCCATCTGAAGTACTGCGTGCAGTACTGGAGGCCACACCTTCACAAGGACATTTCGGCGAGTGTACATCACCAAAAATGAATTACAGCAATGTACACTCGAAACTAGAAAACCAGTGGCTGGTTTTCTATGTTATATGGGGGTTGCACTCTCACTTCCCTTGCACCCCCACTTCTAAGGATTCTCAGGTCCAGGTGGGTGCATGTCGGGGAGAGTATAAAAGTTAAAAAAAGATTGGTATGCATGAACAGACTGCCTTGAATGCCAGAATAGCACCATCACAAAGCATCATTGCACAAACTTGTCATGCTGCTGTATTTGAAAAAAGTTAAAAGAGACTGTAAGCCATGATCAATGGGCCACATTGACAAGAGCCAAGTTCCAAGAGACTGCAAGTCATGATTGGCGGGCCACATTATCTGAAGGGCATCGACCAGAAGAAGAAGATGACTGGCACTGCCAGTTCATCACCTGAAAAGAAGAAAATGAGTTTTGCTGTTTCTTAGTTTCCAGAATATCATGAAGGAATGAGTAGACAGCTGCAGTGGTGGGCACTCGAGGTCTCCCTGCACATCAGAACTGGTACGACCAAGTTGCTTTTGTTTTCCAGAAAGGTTGACAGTTGTTGATTATGCTTGAGCAGTATTATAGACAGTGTTTCCACCTTGCTCTATTTGTACATTACTAAGTTCTGGGCCCTTCAAGTGGGTGGTGTACTCTTCTGTGAACTGTTACAACTCAATCCATCTGTTGCCAGAAACACTTTTCTGGGATGTCATGGCCCCCAAAACACTTTATACTTAGATGGACTATTAGGGTTCCCTTCCCCCTGTTTTAATGTTTTATACTGTTGTTTGCACAAAAGCACAAAAAGAAAAAAGTACAAAAGTATTTTTATAGAAATACCCTTTTATAAAAACTTTCAGTCTAGTATGTAGCTGTGTGTTTTTGCATGTTCTTTTAGAAGTGCAGCAGAAGACAAAGAAGAAGAGGATCTGTGGGATTCTACCAGAGCACTCCAGAGTGCTTCAGAGACTGTTTTTAGAATGTGCTTCTATGGTTTTAAATATTTTAATAAGTACTGTTATGAAATGATTTTACCAAAGTGTAGATGTATAGTTTTAGTGTTAAGAACATGCACAAGGCTTTGCAATGCATTTCCTAAGTGGGAGAGTTCTACTACTAGCTGCCTTAAGTTTGTTACTTTCAGGGCAGTAGTGAAGTTCCTGTTCCTTGTTGTACCTGCAGTCTGATTGCTCCAATCTGTATCTGGCAGGTTGAAGTCTCCCATTAGCAGTAGCGTCCATGTGGTTGCCATTTTGTGGATGGTTTTCACCAGAACTTAATCTGTTTCCTCCCTCTATGCAGGAGGCCTGTAAACCACTCCAGTATGAATGGCAGTCTTATTTTCCGCCTCTTGGGTGATCCACAGTGGCTCCATTCCTTCATGCTGTGGTTCATACTGTGGTGCTATGACAGCAGAAGGCATGATGCCCATGATTACTGTTCCCACTACTCAGTGGCTGCAACTGTAAAGGTTGCTGTCATATAGATAAGTATCCAGCTTAGATTGAAAACCCAGAAAGGTGGATTCATTTACAATACCTTAAGCTAGTTGGTTCTACCTTCTTATAGTCCGTGGTAAAAATGCACAATTCCCCAAGTTAGTCCTGGGTACACAATCCGATATTTGCTTTTTATGAGTCCTTAAATTACATACTGAGGTTTTGCATTAAATCCCTGATTCCGATGGTAGGTCTTTATCTTGAAGTATTTTTTATAGGCATAATAGGCAAGGCAAGTCAAATTTTATTTAAGAAACACCCATCCCAGAGGCTCTGGGCACCAAACATATTAAAACTTCATAGCTTAATAAGTCATCCCTATGTCTCTGGAGGCTAAGAAGCCACAGTATCAGTGTTTCCACTCTTGATTTGTGTTCGTTTTTAGTGTAGAAATGTCTTTAGAATTTTGGCACTGGACTTTCTCTAATAATTCTGTCTTTTTTTAAACCTGGACTCCAAAATTGGGAACAGTAGTCCAAATGTTGCCCAACGTATGATTTATATAGTGGTAACATTACTTGCTTCACTTTCTTTGTAAAAGATCTTTTAATGCAGTTCGTCAAGTGGTTAGTTCTCTTGGCCACTTGTTTGCATTGGTTACTACTTTTCATATTACTAGTAATTGTCACCCCTAAATCCCTGAATTCCACCACTTTCTGTAAATTCTTGCCATGAATTACATGATTTTATTTGGGACTGTTCCTGCCACAATGCAATATGACACATTTGTCTAAAGCCATGTTTACATGGCAGTAGTGCTGCAGATTCAAAACTGCAGCAGCGCAGTCCAGACCACTTGCCACCCATGGGTTGTCTGTCTACAGGGCCCCTCTCTGCACTTCTGCAATCTGTGCTGGTGAGGGACCATACATTGCGGGGGGAGGTAGACATCTGCTGGTTGCTGCAGTGCAAGGCAGTCCAAACTGCCACTAAAGCTGCTGTAAGCCGCTTGCTCCTCTTGACATCCTCAGTTTACCAGCGAATCAGGGACCGTCTTGGTGAGCAGCTTACCCTGATCAGGTACGTGTCTACACAGCACATTTGAACTGTAGCAGCCTGACAGCATGGGTTACTCCAGTGCAAATGTGACCGTGTAAACATGGCTTAAGCTAAACTGCACCTTGTTGCTGTCTGCCAAGTCTACAATAGAATTCAAATCCTTAACTGTACTAGATTGGCCCTCCTTGCAGTTTACCCTGCCTCCCAATTTTAAGTCATCTGTGAATTTGATCAGTTTATTTCCACCTACTATTTGAAGGTCATAGACAAATAAGTTGTACAACAGTGGTCTCAGAACCGATTTCTGAGGGACCACCACTGGTCACACTTCCATCAGTAGAACAACCCTGTTCTACTGGTGACCAGACATACCTGCACCCTATACACACTCACCAATATCCTCTCCCTTGAGGAAAGACTATCATACCAGACCTGTCTCTTCACAAAAAAAATCCATCTGGGTTTAACCCCAATAGGTGTCATGGCTTCTCTTCAGGCAGCCACCATCTTAGCATCCACATGGGCTGCCCCAAAAACTATCTGGAAGGTGCCTAGGGTCAGGATCACCCTGGCCCAGTGATCCTTTCCCCTTAGAGCTCCATCCTGGTACAATACCCTCCCACCAGCTGTCACATCAATCACCAATCTAGGTCCTTTTAAAGCTGCCTTAAGGGCCCATATCCTCTCCTCCTGTCAATGCCAGTGTAACCGGTAACCTGTGGATCCTGCACCATGCCACTAGGCCACGCACCTGCCCTTGGCCAGGCAGTGGACAGCCCTCACTATTTCTAGCCTATAGGCTCCTCACCTCCCTCGGTTACCATATAGTTGCACTGGACTATGAATGCATTTTATTACGTATAAGACAAGGCCTCCCTGAGGCAGCTTACTACCAACTCATATCATGCATTGCTTTAGCTACCAATTGTATAGGTCTTAACCGCTTAGGTAAATATGTCAATGACTCTGCCCTGCTTTAGCTATCAAATGTATAGGCATTAACCCATGCTCATTGTATTTATACTCTGTATGATTGCTCACCCACTTTTATTCTATGTATGTACTGTATGAATGTCTATGTTTTATTCTGATGTGGATGGAGCTTTTGGAAATGAGTATGACTCAAATGGTTGTAATTCCAATTTCCTAAATAAATAAATGAATAAAAATACCCTACAGAATTTTTGCTGAAACTGCTAGAGCATATTCTTACAAAAATGTTGTTTATGTTTGATGGGGAACTATACACACAGAAAAAGGGCACACTGATGGGGGCCACTTGTGCCCCCTCTGTTGCCAATCTTTAAGTGGGCAAAAGGGAATCAGATGTGGTGTATAATGATGTTAACAAATTTAAAGCCAATGCAGTGTTGTAGAAGTGCTTTATAGATGATGTATTGTTGATATGGAGAGGTAATCAAGAGATTGTTACAGAATTTCTCATTTTTACATACCACAAAGGAGCATCTAAGATTCAGTTTTTCGGCAGATCCCACTTCTGTTAACTGTTTAGACTTAACACTTACCAAGGTGACAGGTGGGAATGTAAACACAGAAGTATTTAGAAACAAGCATTTGTCAATGCCGAATGTTTGCTTGCTGGCATAGGCATTGGTAGTGCAGGAGTTAAAGAAATGCATAGTAGGAGCGGCAGTGAAGTACTGAACCAACATGGAAACTGTAATGCCTCAGGCATTTGTTGGTATTTTCAATTACAATTTTCAAAATGGTCTTTCTGTGACCCTACCTCATGAACTGTGGCATTATCATTTCGTTACTCAGTCCTGAAAGGTGATTTCGCACAGCAAGTACGTCATTTGGTGCCACAGGTGTGGAAACACATTTGGGGCAGGATGTGAAAAATTACAGTGGTACCATTCATGAGAGGTGTGAAAAACTGGCAATGTTGTAAATCTGGAGTGAAAATATCAAAAATTCACGAAGTTATGAGTGTGCATAGAAACTGTGCAATGCACGCCGGTAACGTGGTCATTTTTTTAAATTTTGTCACCAAATGTTTAACATGGGCTTTTTGGGACCTCTCCTCATGAAAAGTGATACTGTAATTTTGTTAATCCATCCCAAAAGTAGATTTCACAGAGTAACTTTACCATTCTGCAGCACGGGTTTGAAAACACATTTTGGGTAGGAGGTGAAAAATTACAGCTGTACTGTTCATAAGGAAGTGTCATAAAATGGCAATGTCAAAAATCTGGAGTGAAAATATTAAAAATTGGCAATGTTATGAGTATGCATAGAAAATGTACAACACATGCCCATAATGTGGTCATTTTTGGGAATTTATTCACCAAAAGTTTAATGTGGGCTTTTTGGGACCCCACCACATGAACAGTGGTAGTGACATTTTGTTAATCGGTCCCAAAAGGTCATTCCATGCAGTGACCATAAAAATCACCGTTTGGGACCAAGAAATGAAATGACAGTGACATGTTCATGGGGAGGGATCCTAAGAACCCCATGTTGAAAATTTGGGGTGAAAATTCCTAAAAATGGATGACATAGCAACCTAAGTTGAACCCCCCCCCCATTGAGTCCCATTATACAGCACTTACCCGATTCCTCAGTTCTTAGTTTGGCTTTGAAGTGTCCTGATCCACAGAAGAGCACTGCCCTCGACCTCCAGAGGATAAGTATGGGTAATGGGGAGTGTGGGGAGGTGTGCGCGCAGAGTGAGGGTTGGGTTATAGGAGGGGGAAATGGGGAGACCACATTGGACGGTTTTCTTTTTGTACAGTTAAAGAAAAAAAAATACTCCGGGGGACCATTTTCGTTATTTATAGGGTAAAGAAAATTTACTTTGGGGGACACTGGAGTGGGCTTCCAATGTGTTACATGAGTTTGGGGGGGGACATGATGCTGATGGGGATTGGGCAACCACCTTGACAAGCTTGGGGGGAAGGGAAACAAGATGCTGATGGGAATTTGGCACCCTCGTCGGCAAAGAAATTGAGCTTGTAGGGTGGGGGGCATCCAACAGTGGGAGTGGGCATCCCAGTGTTCGGAAAATAAAAAAGTGTCTGGGCACACTGGAATGGGCTCCCACTGTAACACAATGTGGCTTTGTTAGGGTTACATGCCGACACGGGGATTGGGCACCCTTGATGTTGGCTTTGTGGAAGAATGCGGCTGGTGGCAGAAGCCATAATTTATTTATTTATTTTTTATTTTATTTTAGTCGTTGGTAACCGGGTAAGGCCCACTAGGCACAAGTGCCTGTTTTCAAGGGCGACCTGGGATCACTGGGTGGTTAAGTGACTTGCTCAGTGTCACACAGTATGCAAATGGAGGTTGTGAGAATTAAACTCAGGTCTGGTCTGCTGGATGTACCAAGCTCGTTCACACCTCATTCCTCTAACCTCTAGGCTATACTGCCAGTCATTGTGGAAAGGTGCACCATGGTTGTTTTATGTAAGCAATAAGGCACAAAGAGGTGTAAACTATATTTACCAGCATGGCCAGCAGCTGAAGTCACTCAGCCTTTGGCCTCATGCCTTACTACGCCCCTGGCCATGCTGTAAAATATGGTTTACACACCCCTGAGTGCCTTATTGCATTTATAAAATGTACTTTTTTTTTTTTACTTTTGACTATTGAGAAAAGCATGTTTATATGTAGAAAAAATAGATTTACTTGTGTGCATTTGTGATAAAGTAGTCCTTCCACCCACTGCAGGTGATGTCACGTGCTGTAGGTGAGTGCAAAACCTACCCGATGCTAAGCATAGGAAAACCAACCATGTTTTTTGTTTTGTTGTTTGGCACTCTGTAGCTTGAAAACCAAACAAGATACTGTGACAAACTTTTTCAGGGCTTGAGATGCTAACAACCTGAATATGCATGTGAAATGTTGTGCTATTTCATCAAACAATGTACAAAAACTGGGGTTTAATATTAAACAGCCTACTGAACCATAACTATAGGAGTGGTACCACCTCCCTGTAATGTATGAAACAATAGTACCCCACCTGCAATATGGGCAGATAACTATATCCATGTCTACAAATCAACCCTTAACTAGTGGAAAATGTCTTCTATGAACATCTTCCATTTCTCCTTTTCCTCCTCATGTCTCATGCAGTACTGATCTCTGTACACTTCCCTGGGTTGGCTATCCACCTCAGGGGTTCATTCTTACTCCGTGGGCTGCCTCAGTGATAAATTACGTAGATCTCCAGACCCACCCATTCCCCTTCCTTCAGCACCATGATAAGTCTACTCTCTTAAGTCTGCAGACACAGGTCTTCTACATGTCACAAAATGTACATCCAAGATGGGGGAAGAGGCCTGCTCTATATCAAAACTCTAGAACTCCATGCACCCTTGAAATTAGGACTCTCCCCGCACATGGGCCCTATATTAGCAGTTGTTGAGTTTGTTAGCCTGCCGTTGTGCTGAATAGATTCCAGGTTACTTCTTTCTTGTTATAGTCCACTGACCTGGAATCCTGTCCTCAGTGTATGTGTTTTATATTTGCATATACAGTATCACTGTATTTTAGTCCGTACTTGTTACTTGATGTCAGTAATTATCATGGTTTGCTGTCACTGGCCGCTACCTGTATTATGCATTATTTTGTGTTATTTTTCTCTGTTATACTCTCCTGGGTCATACCTGAATATAGGCATTTACTTGTCTAGTGTACCTTACCTAGCAAACAAAACTAAATAGATAAACAAAGTAGGCCACTGAACCTCACCTCAGTTGTGGGAAACTTAATGGAAACAAGGATTAGAAGCCAGCACAGCCACCTTGGTAGAAAAGCAAAAAGGTTCCATTAAAGTCCTGTTACCAATCAAGCAAATATTCATGTGTATACAGATTGGTAAAAGTTAGGACTCACTGACCAAAATTAAAAATGTAATTTTGGTGAGTGAGTCCTATCTTTTGCCAATCTGTATATACATAAATTAATGGAAACACTAATAAAGGAAACGTTGGCAGAGCATCTTGAATCCAATGGACTGCAAGACCAAAGGCAACATGGATTCACGGGGGAGATAATGTCAGGTGAACCTTATTAATTTCTTTGACTTGGTGACCAGTGAAATAGATTGGTGGGGGATTGGATGCAGCCTAGCTGGACGTTTGCAAGGCTTTCAACATTGTGTTACACAGGAGACTGATTGGGAAATTAAGCAGCTGATGGGGGGAGATAAAAAGGTGTGAATTGGTTTAGAAACTGGTTAACGGATAGGCGACTGAGGGTGGTGGTTACTGGCTCTCACTGAAATGAAGGTAGTTTCAGTAGCAGGGCACTGCAGGGCTCAGCACTGCGAGTGGTCCTTGTCAGTGTCTTTATAAGTTACATTGCAGGTGGATTGGAAGGGAAAGTATAATTTTTGCAGATCATACCAAACTCTGTATTAGGGTGGACAATCAGGAAAGGGTTGAAAGAATATATAGAAATCCTGGGAAACTCAGGGAGTGGCCAGGAACATTGCAGTCAGGGTTTAATGCCAAAAAGTGCAAAATTCTTAAACTAAGGAAAAGGAACCCAGCAGTTTAGTACAAGATGGGGATACTCTTAGTCACTAAGTAGGAAAGGGACCTTGGGGTTATCATGTCTGATGACCTCAGAGTGACAGAACAGTGTGGCAAAGAAGTGGGGGGTCAGTGTGATACTGGGATGCAGTGGAAGAAACATATCTAGCAAGAGAAGAGAAGAGAAGTGGTGTTGCCCCTGTATCACTCAGTGGTAAGACCTCAGCTAGAGTATTGTGTCCTGATCCGGACACTGCACTTAAGAAAGGATACAGGCAGGGCAGAGGCAGTCCAAAGGAGGGCAACTGAAATGGTGCAGGGGTTGCACCTAAATCCCTATAAGAAGAGCCTGAGAGCTATCAACATATACACCCCCTCTCAGGCCACACCTCAGAAAGGGTTCAGGTAGGGTGGATGCAGTCCGGGGGGCAACTGAAATGGTGCAGGGGGTGCACCAAATGCCCTATGAGGCCAGACAGAGCAATCCACATATACACCCTAGAGGAGAGGAGAGGAGAAGAGAGGAGACATCATAGAGACCTGCATGTACCTCACAGGGATGAACAGCAGGGAAGTCTATTTTGAATGGTCAAGGGAGTGGCAGCTGAGAGTTAATGCAAAAAAATGTAAGGTAATGCACATGGGATACAAAAACCCAGGAATAACATATCAGATTGGGGAGGATATAGAATGCTCCAAGCATGAAAAAGACCTTGAGGTTATCATCTTTGATAACCTCAAGGTAGGGAGTAAGCGCGAGAAGGTGGCAGGAAAAGCAAACAGGATGCTGGAATGCATAGGCAGGGGTATCATCGACTGGAAAAGGGAGGTCACTGTTCCACTATACTGGACATTAGTGAAGCCACACCTCAAGTACAGTGTCCAGTTCTGGGACACTGTACCTATTTAAGGACATAGACAGGGTGGAGGCAGTTCAGAGGAGGGCAACCAAAATGGTGCAAGAATTACATCACAAACCCTATGATGACAGGCTAAAAGACTTAAATATGTACTCCCTGGAAGAGAAGAGGAAGAAGGGGGATATGACTGAGACATACAAGTACCTCTCGGGGTGGAACAAGGTGCAGGAAAACACCTGTTTTTTTTTTAAGAAAAAGATGCTTCAGGACTAGGGAACATTGCATGAAGCTGGAGGGAAAGAGGTTCAGAGGAAATGCGAGGAAGTATTTCTTCACAGAGAGGGTGGTAGACAGATAGAACAGCCTGCTGGAAGAGGAAATGGAGGCAGAAATGATTACAGGATTTAAGAATGTATGGAATAGGCATAAGATGATCCTGGTAGTCGGGGAAAGGGGACAACCTACTTCTAGGAGAACTTAAAGAAGCACAGGTATGTGCATAAATGGGCAAATGAGGTGGACTGAAGGCCCTTATCTGCTGTTGGCATTTATGTATCTATGAATGACAAAGAGCAGCAGAACCAGAGGGCATGTGATGAAGTGGTGGGGGGAGCTTAAGAGGGATGTGAGGAAGAATTATTTCACAGAAAGAGTGCTAGACACTTGGAATAGACTGCAAGTGGAAGTGGTGGAGGGGAAAATAGCAGGGGGGGTTAAGTATGGGTGGGATAGGCATAGGAGAGTATTAGTAAACAGGCATGGAGGAGGGAGAGTCACTGGAGACCCTTTAGGATCTGCCGAGACAGACTTGGCAGGGGCCATCTGGGCAAACTGGGTTGGCCAAGCAATCGTTTTCTGGTGACAAATGATATAATTGTTCCTATATGTAGTTTCTGAGCTGTATTACGTTACAATTATTTATAACCCACTACAGATGTTTATAGATACTCTATAGGTATTTCAATCTGTGAAGCGACACCATGGCAGTTTCCTATACTTTAGAATTTTGAATGGTACCCAACAAAAAAAAAACAACTTCTGGCAATATCTGTAAAACTTTCATTTAATTTAAGATCCCTAAGAATCAGACCAGTTTATTTATATAATGATATTCTTCTGCATAGAATGAGTTACACAAATGATTACCCCAGTACATGTAAAGGTCTTCCAAAAATGAAGGCAATGATGATTGTTAGCACAATGTGTATCAAAACAACCCTGAACAAGTGATAATACACGCCTATAAAATGCCTTAAGAATTTAGAAGTGACTTCTGGAAATTATGCTGGTGTGCTAAATTGCACCCTTCAGGTAACAACTGCAGTTCTGTTTGTCTTATAGTGATTCTCTAGTTACAGGTGCACCAGTTATACTGTAAGCAGTTATATTCTCAGTCATGTCATGCCATATCACGTTGACTTTACTGGTGGCCAAAGAACAGCTGAGAGGCTGGACTTCAGGATCTGTAAAGTGTGACCCGTTAGTATGGGCCAGTTATATGGTTGTTAAAATCTGTGAGCTGCTTCACAGAGAACAGCCCATTGGACATATTTACTAATCTCAGTTCATCTGCCATAAATGCACCTCACTGAATTTATAATAAGCCGCATTCAGTGTCCTGCAGTTTATTGAAGTTATATGTAAAAGCATGCACCCAGTTAATGGCACAGAAGACCTTTTAGTGTGCCCTTTGTCATAGTCTCATGATGGATCTCTGACCTAATGGTCGCAACCATATCAGCAAAGGACTGAATGAACTCATCACACTTAGACTGTGAAAATGCTCTCCGATTCTGAAGACAGGTTGGATTGTACAACCTATCGACAGTTCGGAAGAGCTGAACCAGTCGATTCCCTCCTGCAGCAATCCCTTGGACAGGAACTCTGCCTTCTTACAAGAGATTGCTGACTGATATTCTAAATAATGTTCCATCAGTATAAGCCTGCCAACCTCCAGGCCAGATTTCCGCCAATGTCGTTCCAGCCTTCACCCCACTCCCTGCAACTCTTTCAAAGTCTTATCAAACCAAGGGGACGAGAATGAGGAGTGAGTGGACGAACATGAATAGGAGCTATGAAATCCTGTGCACCCCCAGACACCATACTATTATAGTACAATACCAGGTCCCCGGATCAGAGCATTCCAATGGCTGACTCAATAGATCTAGCATGCCAATAGACCCTCGGGGGTCACACCCCTTAAAGAGCGGTACCAGATCATCTCTGAAGGGGCAGGTCTATTAGGAGGAGCTGCAAATCTGAGCCCTATAGTGTTATGGTCAGACCAGCCAACTGGTTCCACCAAGTCAGAGACTTCCATCTCCAGGAGGAACACCGGATCCAAAGAGTGACCCTGATTATGGGCCGTAGTGGTAACTACCTGTGTAAAGCCCAACAAAATCATCAGTTGGAGGAAGTTCTGACCAAAATGCAAGAGTTCATCATCAATCCAGGCATTGAAATCCCCCAGGACCAACCACCTGGAGGACTCCAATACCACATCGATCATGAAGTCTGCAACTTCCAGCAGGAAAGCTTTCCCATCTGTGGGTAGACAGTAGTTGAGGAGTATCCTGCAACCCGCACCTGCACCCATGATGCAGTCAAAGGATCTGGAGGCCCCCACTGGTACATCTACAAGGCTCAGTTCCATCTTAAAACAGATGGCTACACCCCTGTCCCCATGATCCAACCTCGGCAGTGAATCACTGAGTACCCAGCTGGAACTGCTGATTCCAGTACAGGCCCAGCATTTTCATACAGCCAGGTCTTGGTGATGCAAGTCAGGTTTGATGTTCCAACAAGATCAGCAATTATTGCTGCCTTGTTCTTTATTGACTTGGCATTGCATAACAGCACCCGAGTCAGATGACTGGTCATGAAATAACATGTTTTTTGCTCACTGACAGCGAAGCCCTAGGGTATGGGAACCAGGCAAGGCAGACCTCTTTTCTGGACCCATTTTACCCCAGGGCACATTCTCAAACCCACTTTCCCTATCTGTCCACTCCGCTCAACACCCCCACCAGGCCTGGAGCTGCTACCCCTCCAACTCCTCCGTACTATCCCTAAGGCCCGACAGCACCTATAGACCTCTGCTGGCAATGGAGGACTTTCAAAGGGATGTAGGCCCCTCAGCCTGGAGGGGGAGTAGTGCCTGCCACTGAAGACTGCTCCCAACACATAGTCTCTGCCTAATTTCCCAACAGCAGTAGTCATAATACAAAACAACAAATATTGCACAACAACCATACAAGACAATAAATATTGCAAAATAATAATACATACTAACATACTAATTGCCAGCAGATTAGGCCTTATGGTCTATCGAGTTTGCTCGAAGCTCAGATCCCTAGTTGGGTGCCGAGGCCCCCCCCCTTGTGTTCCAGAAACCCCTATTATCCATCCCCACCCCCCCTGGGCCAGGCCATCATCTGATACATACACTTTCTGTGTCTGTCCCACCCTCTCTTGAAGTCCTCCACTGTGGATCTCTGAACTAGCTCACCAGGCAGTGCATTTCAAGGGTCCACCACTCTCTCAGTGAAAAACCACCTCCTCTTTCCCCCCTCACCCTTCCATCTTCCAGCTTCAAACCATGCCCTCTGGTGATACCTCCCTGCTTTATTCTAAAGATCCCCTCCATGTTTACCCTATTTATTCCCTTGAGGTACTTGAAGGCCTCAATCATGTCCCCCCTGTCTCTTTTCTCCTCCAAAGAAGACAGGCAGAGCTCCTCAAGTCGGTCCTCATACGTCAAATCCCCTAGTCCTCGTATCATCTTAGTTGCCCTCCTCTGTACCATCTCCAGGAGCTGTATGTCCCTCTTCAAGTGTGTTCTCCAGTACTGTACACAGTACTCAAGGTGTGGTCTAACCAGTCCATTGTACAGCGGCAGAATCACTTCCCTGCTCCTAGAGGTGATCCCCCTTATGATGCATCCCAACATCCTGTTTGCCTTGCTAGCCGCTCTCCTGCAATGCTCAGAGTTATTCATACATGCATCCACCATGACCCCTAGGTCTTTTTCCCCTATTGAGGCCTCCAGTGCCTCTCCTCCCAGGGTGTACCTGTGTTTAGGGTTTCCCCGCCTAAGATGTAACACCTTGCACTTGGTGATATTGAAATTTAATTTCCACGTGTGAGACAAGCTTTCCAGGGTGTTCAGGTCCCCTTGCAGGGCCAACCTCCCCACTTCTCCCTCAACTACTGCTCCCATCTTGGAGTCATCAGTGAAGAGATTCATTTCATACCATATACCCTCCCTGATGTCCGATATGTATGCATTAAACAGGATCGGACCCAGGACCAAGCCCTGCGGTACCCAACTACCAACATCTCTAGGGTTTGAGAGCTCCCCACTGACCACTACTCTCTGGGTGCATCCAGTTAGCCAGTTTTCAATCCATCTGACCATCAAAGGGCCTACTCCCAACGCCATCTGTTTTTCCACCAGACCATTGTGGAGGCCAGAGTCAAACGCCTTGCTGAAGTCCAAAAATAATATATCCACAGGCTTTCCCCTGTCCAGTTCTGATGTTACCCATTCGTAGAACTCCATAAGATTGGTTTGACATGATCTACCTGGCACAATCCCATGTTGCCGACTATCCAGACCTCCCACCTCCTCCAAGTACACCCCCAATCGTATACTCTCCATTAATTTTCCCACCACCGAGGTCAAACTGATGGGTCTATAGTTACCTGGTACTTCCCTTGACCCCCTTTGTGGATTGGCACCATGTGCCTCACAATCCCTAGGTACCTCCCTGTCTCAAGCGACCTGTTGAAGAGCTCTGCCAGGGTGCAGCCAGTATGTCCGCCATCCCCATAGTACTCTCGGATGAATGCCATCCGGCCCAGGAGATTTGTCTTTCTTTAGGGCCTTGAGGGCTAACCACATCCTTTCGGCGGAGATAGCATCATCCGTCCCCTCCACCTTACTGGCCTTTTTATCCTTATCCTGATGTGACACCCCTGGGGTACCTCTCCTTCCCTCTTGCTCCATTTCTGTTGCTCCCCTGATCCCACTCACTGCCGCTTCTATCCCCATCGTGCCTTGCTTTGTAGATATCCCATCCCCCTCCCTAGTGAACACCGAGGTGAAGTACTCGTTAAATACCTCTGCCTGGTCCCTCGCCTCTTCCACCCACCCTCCCTCCTTCTGATCTCAATCTGCTGAGATGTCCCTTAGTTTTTCTCTGCTCTCCAATGTACCAGAAGAACCCTTTTCCCCTCCATGTATCCCCTGTGCCAGCCGCTGCTCTTTACTGGACTTTGTGCCCCTCACCATCAGGGTGACTTTTCTAGATGCAAGATGGTACATTTCCTTATCCCTATCCCCTCTTGTTGTTTTATATTTTTTGTAAGCCACCTTCTTTTCTCTGACCGCTACCTGAACCTCACTGGACCACCAGCATAGTTTATGTGACCTTGCTCCCTTACGTTTCACCTTAGCGTAGATCCTAACTGCCTCATGAAGTCCCCGTTTTATGACCTCCCATCTCCTTTCCACATTTGTCATTGATGTAATCCCCTTCAAGTGATCCTTGAGAATATTTCCCATGCCCACAAAGTCTGCCCCCCTGAAGTCCACTGCCAGTGTCCTAGACCTCACCCCCCCCCCATGCTTATTTGAAACCAGACAGTATTGAGGTCGCCCCCAGTCAGGGATCCTCTACAACCAGGTCCCTACCAGATCCCCATCTGCCAGAACCACATCAGGACATGCCCCACCCTTGTGGGCTCCATCACATGCTGTTTGATATACATAATATACATTAATCAAACCTCCCAACCAATAAAAAAAAAACAAGCCCTTCCCCAATCAAATTAATAAATAAAATACAAAACAAGAACTTACAGCAGAAATGACAAAAAAAAGTCCTTGATAAAATGTATTGTAATTGTTCACAGAAGAGATTACTGAGTCTCTTCTAGAGCAAGTTCATGTATCTGTCCCTTAGAACTCTCACTCCCTCGGGATCAATAGTCAAAATAAACACTCCAATAAGCAACCGTCTCTCACATGGGCCTAGTGGAGCACTACAGAACAAAATATGCTCAGTTTGTGACCTCGCATTTGGATTACTGCAACTCCCTCAACTTTGGGCTTCCAGGGGTTGATATCCGCCACTTACAACTGATGCAGAACTCTGCAGTCCGGTTGCTGATGGGGATTCCTCATTCTTCCTACATTACACCGGCGCTGCGGGAACTGCACTGGCTGCTGGTTCAGTGGTGGATCACCTTTAAAGTTGGTTTACTGACTTATAAAGCCCTACATGGACTGGTCCCTGACTACCTGAAAGAGCTTCTGGTCCCTTACCTCCCGGAGAGTCCACTCCGCTCGGCCAATGAGAGGTTGCTGGAGATTCCGAGGGTGGTTTTAAAATCTTCTGGGGCTCGGGCTTTCATGTTCATGGCACCGACCCTCTGGAATTCTCTACCGCATTGGATCAGGGAGTGCATGACTGTGGGGGGCTTAAACAAGCATTGAAGACTTATCTATGTAATAAGGCATATGGGGATGGTGTTGAAGTGGATTGATTGTAATTGTTTTGGTTGTTTTATTATGATGTTTTACTGTGAAATTATTTTAGCTATGTACTGCACCTTGACTTTGAAAGGTGCATTATAAATAAAGTTTATTATTATTATTATTAACTATAAGCGCCAGTGGTGTGCGGTGACCTTTTTGGCAAGGCATGCAACTATAACATTGCAGAGGGACTGTAAGGAAAAGTATGCCTCTTTACAGATGACACAAAGATCTGCAACAGGGCTGATACACAAGGGGGTTGGAAAGGATGAGAAGGGACTTGGCAAGGTTGGAAGAATGGTCAGAAGTATGGCAGCTTGGATTCAATGCAAAGAAGGCAAAGTAATGCACCTGGGAAACAAAAATCCAGGGGAAGAGTACACAATGGGGGGGGGGTAGTAACAAGAACAAAAATGGAAAGGTACCTAGGGTAATCATATCAGATGACCTAAAGGTTAGCAAGCAATGTGAGAAGGCAGTAGGGATTGCTGGGGGGTGGGATACTGGGATGTATAGGGAGAGGCATAACCAGTAGAAAAGAATACGTTATTATCCATCTGTATAGACGGTTGGTGAGACCCCATCTGGAGTGCTGCATCCAATTCTGGAGACCCCATCTCTGCAGAGACATAGACAGGGTGTAGGCAGTCCAGAGGAGGGCAACTAAAATGGTGCAGGGTCTGCAACAGAAGCCATAAGAGGAGAGACTAAAGAAAGTTAATATGTACACCCTTGAGGAAAGGAGGGAAAGGGGGGACATGACAGAAACTTTTAAGTACCTCAAGGGAATCAACAAAGTCCAAGAGGGTAGCATTCTCCAGAAAAAGAGATGCGCAAGAACAAGGGGACACAATTTGAAGATAGAGGGGGGACGACTCAGGGGGAATGTAAGTATTGTTTCAGAGAGAGGGTGGTGGATGCATGGAACGGCCTTCCTGAGGAAATCGTGGGGCCAAAAACAGTGGGGGAATTCAAGAATGCATGGGACAGACATTAGGCAATTCTTATGGGGGTAGGAAGAAATAGGCTGTTGGTTAATTAGGATCTGCAGCTTATCCAGTAGGTAGGTAGGGAAATGAGCAGACTAGGTGGGTCAAGCAGTCCTTATTTGACGTCAAATTCTATGTTTCTATAAAATAAGGCCTGAGGTCTGGAGGCTGCCTAGGCCCCCATAAGCTATAGGATTTTTCATGCGATGTGGTACATTTTGGAGAGTATTTTAATACATTTTAGAATGTGTATGCCATCACCACCACTACTCCACTGCAGAAGCTGCAAGGGTGACCTTGGGGGCTCTTTGATGCATTTCTCAGCTAGTTAGATTTAGCAAATCTGTATTTCATTTGTCACTATATTTTATTTCTGGAGTTGTCTTCTGTTTATTTTTGTACTTTATTTGATTTATACTGTATATTCAGTGCCCTGAGCCACTGGAAAAGGATGCTTTACAAATAAAGATCATCTTGACTTGCCTAATGAAAAGGCTGGGAAGTATCCTTCAGGATTGGTTGAGATGATTCCAAAAGAGTGCAATTCAGAAACAAGAACTGCACTGGATTGTATATCTTCTGGCAAACAGGACACTGTGCATTCAGGTATCAATCTCAAACACAAAACTATGGCTTCACGCACACTCATGTATAGAGGACACCCAAGCTGGGGTATATACTCAATTATTTCATTGCCTACAGCAAATTCAGTGGTAAAACATACAACTTACAGGACAACAACAGACACACATCAGGACGCTGCTGTCCTATAAGTTGTACGTTTTACTGCCGAGTATGCTACATGCATAAAGTACATATACCAGCCTGGCTGTCTTCTATTCACAGGTGTGCATGAAGCCTTACTATTGTGTTTGTAAGAGTGTACACAAGAACTAGTGACTCTTCTTTATTTTGTGCAGCTGTGTTTGATCTATATTCATGTATCAATGCCACCCAGTAACATTTTAAAAATATTCTCACAGCCAAGTATGGTGAATCTATCTACTACACATACTTTCCATTACTTCTACAAATAATAAATTACCACATTTTCATACCCAGCACCATCCACCGTCCACATACACTGATCAGTAAAAAGCAAGCATTAAAAATTGTCAAAACTTGTATTTTTTCCCTTGAATTCTGAAAAGCCCCCTAATAACTAGTGTAGTGTAGATTTTATCCCTGATTTTCTCCCACTACACCACACCTGCTCACCTTCCTGTCACTCATGTATATCTCTTACAACTCTGTTTTAAGTTTTAAGAATACAAAGAATAAAGCACTCACAACTAAAACTCCAAAAAAAAAAGATTAAGAAACAAATCTCACCATTTATTAATGAAATTCAGAGCAATACAAACTCCACAACCAGGTGTACGGACAGACAGCAGAGCAATTGATGATATCACAACACTTTTTGCTGTGGATGCTTCATCGTCCATATTCTTCAAGCTTTGCTCGTAATATTTATAGCACCACAGCAGTTACCTGGTGCTAGCCCTCTTTATTGTTATACAGCTGTTTTAGCAAATTGCAGTCAGAAAGAAATAATGTGACCTCTGTGTTTGCAACACTGTTGTTCACTCTCATTCAAATAAGTAAAAAAAACAAACAAAAAAAACACCACAATGACATTAAACATGAGTCCAAAACACAACAGCTATCTTTATTAACTAATCTTGGTTTGGCATGGGACATCAACTGAGACTAATAAGCTCTCTGAACCAAGCCACTTGGGCACCACCACATTCAAATTTAGCTACCTCATAAAGAAGCTTACATTAAAATAAAACCATCACCACATTCAAATCCTGCTCCCAAGGAATTATTGAAGAATACAGAGGTAGCAATTTTAGATGTTATAAACCTAGCCCTCAAATGGGAGAAGACAATTAAAATATCTATATCACACTTACACTCCTTTCTCAGAGGGGAACATAGTTTCTTAGTTGGATACAAGTTCAAAAGGCGTTAGCCAATACAGAACTCACCACCGACGTGGTTAACAGTGGAAACCATATTTCTTATTGCCCATATAAAGATTTAGTCTTCTTTTAAATTGTTCCACATTGCTTGTAACAATGTCACTAGGTAATGAGTTCCATATGGGTGGAACCCTCTAGGTAAAAAATCTCTTTCACTTCGTTGTTTTGCACAGAGGTTTTTAACTTAAGATTGCGGGATCTTGTATTATTGTTTATTTGTCTTTCAAGACAAATAGTGTTTAACATAGACTCTTTCTGGAAAGCCTTAAAAATGTAAATCAGATCTCCACTTAGGGATCTACTGTATATTCCAAGGAGAATAACATAAGCAATTTTAATCTACTCTCATGGTATTTATTAGTCATGTTACCAATTCTTGACCTTACGCTGAATTTTTTCAGTCATGGTTTGGCAACCTATTGAGGTGGGAGTACAGAAAGGTGCACAATAGTCCAGGTGAGGTCATACAAGGCCAGCATATAGAGGAAGAATAACCTCTGGCTTTCTACTTTTTGTGTGTTTTAGAATACTACCCAAAATACCACAACGCTTTTTAACTGTTTTATTTGTATGTACAATATGTCAAATTTTAAGTTATCAGATATTGTAACACTCAAATCTTTTTCTTCTGTTGTAACTATAAGCTTTATGTTGTTCATTACGTAGGTAGCCCCACTGTTATTCCTCCCCATATGCATAACCTTACACTTAGCCACATTAAACTTCATTTTATTATCTGCTGCCCACCAGCTTTTGGGGCCACACAGGTCCCTTCTTCAGGTGAACAGCAAAGCTGAGCAACATAAGCAGTATTTATATCCACTTTGGAGCAATTAAAAATCAGGAAGTGAAGTAGGAAGGTGATAAAGGGCACTAGAGATGAAAGTCTAAGATGCAAAATAAAAATATAAGAAATGTGGAGGGGGCTAAGTAGGAACAGGACAGTAGAAGATCAAAGGAAGCTAAAGGGAAGACAAAGGCACACAGATATGATCTGAGATCAGAGGTTGGCTGTAAGGATAGAATAGACAGGAGATGCCTAAGAGATGCAAGGGAGTCAAGAAATTAGGAGAAACAAAACAACAAAGGCTTAGATAAACAGAGTGTGAGGTAGTATACACAGAGCTGTGAAAACAAGAGGGAGTGGGTGGGACTGAGCTAAAGAGTTAGTAGGAGAGGCAGGGAGGATGTGAGATACAGGTAAAAAAAAAAGCAGATTAGGCAGAACTCAGAAAAAAATAATCATAAGAGAAATACAGAACCAAACTGATAAATAATGACATGATTTAGTTCACAATAAAAAAGAATTACAGTTTACCATAGTGTGTCATGAAACCAATATCCTGATTCAGTCCAGAAATGTTAGATTTAAATTGCCTCTTAGTATCAAGACAGATAAATTCAAGAGAGAATGATCTGTCTGTGAAAAATGGTTTCCTAAGGGTGTGCTGCTTATCTGGTTTACTATTGTGTGACGGTGGTGATTCATCCTGGTTTTCAGTGGTTTACTAGTTTCCCCCATATAGCATTCATGTCTTGCATTGAATTAGGTAAGCCACTTTGCTGGTTTGACATGTGTAGGATCCATTAATTTATATTATGTTGTTCTGGCTTGTCTAAATGGTGGCCTGTGTGCATATGTGGGGGCAGGTCTTACATCTTGCCATGTTGCATGATGTTGCCCCTCTTGTTTTATGGTTATTTTGATCTGCTGAGAGTTTGTTATGAATTATTATGATCAAGAGGCTGGGGGGCTACTTATAGGCAATGACAAGTGGTTCAGGGAAGATGTCCTTCAGTATTTCATCTTCTTTCAGCATGGGCTGTAGCTCTTTGATAATTTCCTTAAGGGGTTTTAGCATGGGGCTTTAAGTGCCTGCCAGGGGTGTGCAGTCAGTTTGATGCCTTTGCCTGTATTCCAGCAGATTGTTGTGTGGTATTTGTATGGCCCATTCAAATTCTCTGTCAATTTGTCTTGAGGAGTGGCCCTGCTGAATTAGGGAATTCTGAAGTGTGGAAAGCTGTGCGTCTCTTGTTTTCTCATTAGAGCAGATTCGATTGTATCAAGTCATCTGACAGCAGATTACAGATTTTTTTGTATGATTTGGGTGGAAACTGGAATTATGCAGGTAGCGGTGTCTGTCAGTGGGTTTTCTGTAAAGAGCAGTTTGTATATGTCCATTTTTAGTGATACTGACTGTGGTGTCAAGAAAATGTATGCTGGTGGTGGAGTATTTAATAGTGAGGTTTATGGAATGATGAAAGTTGTTAAAATCATGATGGAATTTTTTGTGAGTACATAGAAACATAGAAGCTGATGGCAGATAAGGATGCAAGGCCCATCCAGTCTTCACCTTCTGTCCAAATCAGGAATATGTCATCAATAAATCGGAGGTAAAAGATGGATTACAAGGGTAGTGTTTAAAAAAATCCTCTTCTAAGCAGGCCATGAAAAAACTGACATATGGTGATGCCATTTTAGTGCTCATGGCTGTACCCATGATCTGTAAAAAGTGCTTTCCGTTAAAGGTGAAGTTCTTGCCGCTGGTGACCCGGGTTCGGGAGCAAGCCTGGGTCATCAGAGATCAGCAAGAGGAGGAAGGTGGAGCTGGATGGAGCTGCCGACAGACAGCTCTCTCTCCAGGAAGGTGATATGGCATCCCTCACTCACAGCTGCCCCCTGGTGGAGGTTGAGGGGCTCTGCAAGCAGTGTGCAGGTGATAAGCCAATGGGGCTGGTGGAGGAGGGTCATCACAAGGGTTGTAAGGTGCATGCATGCCTCCACATATATGCGACCTTCTCCTGGGGCCATTGGGAAAAATTGGGGAGAAAATGAGGGAAAAAATGGCGGCAGGATGGCAACCGACTCTCCACAAGCACCGCTCCAGGACCGGGCATAAAGTAAGCCCTGGTAATTCCAAGGGATGGAGCTGGGGGAGCCGGTTGGATGGGGGCTGTACAGAGGAGGAGTATAAAGCATTGTACAAAAAAAAAAAGGTGAAGTTGTTCTGTGCAAGCTGAATTTTATAAGGGTGCTGATGGTGGTTTCTGGAATGTCTCCTGTGGATGCATTTTCCTTTAAAAATTTCTGACATGTTGCTATGCCATCTTCATGTGGGATATTAGTGTACAGGGCAGTGACAACCATTGTGGTTAGGATAGAGTTCAGTGGCAGCTGTCCAATTTGTTTCAGTTTCCTGAGGAAATCGGTGATGTCCTGAATAAAACTGCTAGTAGGTCTTACTAGTGGTTTTAAAATGGATTAATTGAGTCCTGAAATGTTTTCAGTGAGTGTGCCAATGCCAGAGATGATGGGTCATCCTGGATTCCCTGCTTTGTATATCTTGGGTAGCAAATAGAATGTCCCTGGAGTAGGTTTGTTTGGAATTAGTATTTTCAATTGTTCTTAGATGTTGTTTGGTAGAGACATAGAAACATAGAAACATAGACTTTGACGGCAGATAAGGACCGCTAGGCCCATCTAGTCTGCCCATTTCCCTACCTACAGGATAGGCCGCAGATCCTATTTAACCAACAGCCTATATCTTCCTGCCCCCCACAAGAATTGCCTTATGTCTGTCCCATGCATTCTTGAATTCTCCACAGTTTTAGACTCACAACTTTCTCAGGAAGGCTGTTCCATGCATCCACTACCCTCTCTGTGAAATAATACTTCCTCACATTGCCCCTGAACTGCCCTCCTTCTATCTTTAAATTGTGTCCCCTTGTTCTTGCAAGTCTCTTTTTCTGAAAGATGCTACCTCTTGGACTTTGTTGATTCCCTTGAGGTACTTGAAAGTTTCGATCATGTCCCCCTCCCTTCTTTCCTCAAGGGTATACATATTAAGCTCCTTTAGTCTCTCCTCATACGGCTTCTCTTGCAGACCCTGCACCATTTTGTTGCCTCCTCTGGACTGCCTCTATCCTGTCTATGTCCTTGCGGAGATGGGGTCTCCAGAACTGGACACAGTATTCCAGATGGGGTCTCACCAACTGTCTGTACAGAGGGATAACAACTTCCGTTTTCTGCTGCTGATGCCTCTCCTATGCATCCCAGTATATCCTCGGCCCTCCCTACTGCCTTCTCACATTGCTTGCCAACTTAAGGTCATCTGATATGATTAGCCCCAGGTCTCTTTCCTGTTTTGTTGTTGTTACTACCTCCCACCCATTGTGTATTCTTCCCTGGGTTCTTGTTTCTAGGTGCATTATTTTGCACTTTTTGCATTGAATCCTAGCTGCCATATGTCAGACCATTCCTCCAACCTTGCCAAGTCCCTTTTCATCCTTTCCACGCCTCCTTGTGTATCAACCCTGTTGCAGATCTTTGTGTCATCTGCAAAAAGGCATACTTTTCCTTCCAGTCCCTCTGCAATGCCACTGATGAAGACATTAAAAAGGATTGGACCCAATACTGAACCCTGCCATACCCCACTAGTAACCGCCGTTTCTTCAGAGTGGACTCCATTTACAATTACCTTCTGTGTCCTGTTGTCCAGCCAATGTTTTACCCAGGCTACCACCCTGGGACCCACTCCCAGGCTGGTTAATTTGACTAATAATCTTTGTGTGGGATCTGTGCCAAATGCCTTGCTAAAGTCTAGGTAGGCCATGTCCACAGCCCCTCCCTGGTCTACTACTTTGGTCACCCAGTCAAAGAAATCTATTAGATTCATCTGACATGACCTTCCGCTGTGAACCCATGCTGCCTTGGATCCTGTGCTCCACTGACCTCTAGGTACTCAACTATTCTTTCCTTCAGAAGTGACTCCATCACTTTCCCTACCACAGAGGTCAGACTGACAGGTCTGTGGTTTCCTGCCTCTGTCTTGGTCCCACTTTTGTGAAGGGGAATCACATCCGCCTTCCTTCAGTCCTCGGGTACCACACCATCCTCCCATGATTTATTAAAAGAGTAGCCAGTGGTTTCACTAGTTCCTCCTTAATTCTTTTAGAATTCTGGGTGAATTCCATCAGGACCCATTGCTTTGTCCACCTTCAGTTTTAGAGTTCTTGCAGAACTCTTTCTTCTGTGAAAGGACTGGGATCGACCCCCTATCAAGAGTGCTTCTGTTAATTGGATTAGGCACTTCCACCTCCTCTTTTGTGAATACTGAGCAGAAATATTCATTCAGTATTCCTGCTTTTCACTGTCCCCTCTGCCCTTCCACCGTTTATTCTATTCAGCCTCACTATCCCTCCCTTTGTCTTTCTCCTCGCTGATGTACCTATAAAGGTTTTATCCCCTTCTTAACTGAGTTGGCTATCTTTCCTCAGTTTGGGCCTTGCTATTCTGACTTCCCTCCCTGCTTCTTTCTGCCTTAACTGGTACAGCTTTCTGTCCTGCTCCTTCTGTGTTTCCTTATACTTCTGGAATGCTATCTTTTTCTTCCTGACTTTCACAGCCACCTCTCTTGAGAACCATAGTGGCTTTTTCTTTTGTTTTGATTTGTTTATTTGCTTCACACAAAGGCTTGTTGCCTCTGTGATGGCAGTTTTGATAATTCCCCATTGTTGCTCCACACCTCCTTCTAGCCTGTTTGCTAGTGCTTTTCTGAGGCACTCTCCCATCTTGCCAAAGTCAGCCCTCCTAAAGTCCAGTACCCTCACTTTTGTATGGCTTGACTCTGTAGCTGAGTTTAACGTGAACCACACTGTTTGATGGTCACTTGTCCCCAGATGGAAACCCACTTCTAGATCTGAGATCCTCTCACTGCCCCCATTTGAGAGTATGAGGTCTAAGATTGCTCCCTCATGAGTGGGTTCTGAAACTAGCTGTCTAATGCCTGCCACCTGTAGGTGTCAAGAATGGCCCTGCTCTTGGATGTTGCTGCAGCAAATGTGCTCCAGTTAACATCTGGCATATTCAGGTCTCCCATCAACAGTATCTCCCCTTTCTCTGCCATTCTAAGAATGCCTTCCATCATATCCTTGTCCATTCCTTCCCCCTGACATGGGGGTCTGTACACAACCCCTGTGCGGATTGTGGTGCCCTTTCCAGTCTCCAAGGTGACCCACAGTGCCTCCTCTCCTCCCTGTTTACTCTTTTGTTCAGTTGCTTTTATCCCTTCCTTTACATAGAGAGCTACTCCTCCCCCTCTTCTCCCCTGCCTGTCTCTCCTGTAGGTTATGTACCCTGGTATGTTAACATCCCAGTGATGGTTCTCTGTGTACCATGTTTCTGTGACTGCTACGATATCCAGGCATCCCTCTTCCATCAAGGCCACCAGTTCAGGGAGCTTGTTGCCCAGACTACGGGCATTGGTACTCATTACCCTCCATTTCCTGATGGCCTTACCCCTTTGCCCCATCCCTGTCCTTCTTGCCTTTGTCACTTTCTCCATTTACCCTGCCCTTCTCCCTATCGACACCTCCATGTTGGTGTTTGCCACACTTACTACTGTGATTGTTTGGGGCTAGGATTTTCCTGCTCCTTTCCAGTGCCTTCCCTTTGGCTAGTTTAAAAGCTTGCCAATGAAGCATTTAAACCTATCACCTAGGATCCTGGTTCCTCCCGGACAGATGCAGCCCATCATGCCAGTATAGGCTTGCATCACTCCAGGTGGACCCCAGTCCCCAATGAAGTCAAATCCTGAGCTCCACACCAGTTTTTCAACCACTGATTGAATCCCATGGTACGGAACACCCTAGCCTCTCCTATGCCATAGATGGGTAGCACCTCCGAGAAGGTTACGTGCATGCTACTTGTCTAAGGCCCCTCCCAATTCACAAACTCTTCCTGCACTTCTCTAATCCCTTTCTTAGCCAAGTCATTTGTCCCTAGGTAGACAATGACATCCAGCTCCCTCCTGTGCAGCTGCTCGGCAATCCTGAGGATTCGCTCCTGTCCCTCCAAGCCATGGCACCAGGCAGGCACCTTACCTCCTCTCCCTTCCTTTCCCAGTTCTACCTTCCTAACAATGGAGTCCCCCACCAGGGTTGTTTCCTTCCCTGCAGGGTCCCCTGTCACCCTCCTGTGGGTCTCCTTTGTGGAGGTTCCCACATCCTCCTTGGTCTCCACTGTGGTGCCTCCATGAGGAACCACACTTTGCCAGAATGGCATAGGAATTGTGGAGAGGTACAACTGGAGGGATGTGCCTCTGTTCCACCACCCTCACCCTCCCTGAGCCCACTGTGGTCCAACCGCTCCTCTTTCTTGGCAACCTCTGAGGCAACGGCAGTGGCACTGGTGGTCCCTGGATGGAAGAGGAGGTCCCACAAATCCTGGCCAACTCAGCCTGGAGATGAGCAACCTCCTCCCTCAGCCCAGAGAGGTGCCTGCAGACATGATTTGTTTAAGTTCTTTTGTATATTGTATAGTAGGGTCTCCAGTGGCTTCTCTATAGTAAGCTGTGTCTGACAGCTGTCTGTGTGCCTCTTCAATATGATCCTCTGGTCATCACAACCACAGCTCCACCCTTGCCAGCTTGTTTTATTACAATAATATGGTTGCCATTCAGAGTTTGTATTGCCTTATTTTCTAGTGGTGTAATATTGTACAGGAGTTTCTTCTATTTGCTAAGGATTTGGGAGTTTATTTTTCCACAGAAGCAGTTTATGTAGGCATCCAACTTGGAGTTGAGTCTATTCCAAGGGGTCCGGTCTGATGATTTCTTTGTGGTGTCATAATGTGTTTCTGTGTAGTTTTATCACCTTCCTACTTCACCTCCTGATTTTTAATTGCTCCACAGTGGTTATAAATACTGCTTATGTTGCTCAGTTTTGCTCTTCACCTGAAGAAGGAATCTGTGTGGCCCCGAAAGCTTGTGTATAATTCCATCTTTGTACAAGACACTTGCTAGTCCAATAAAAGGTATCAAACCTTCCCTCTTCTCCTGTCAATTGTAGATAAAGTAATCAAAACAAGGGTTTTATATGTGGTAGGAGAGGGTGGAAACTTAAAATATACTAGCTAATCACATGCAGTACCACAGGGGCAATTTACAAAGCAGATTTCAGCTACGGAGCTTTCTACATAGGGAAGACAGAAAAACAGTTGAAGACATGAGTTGGAGAACACATCAGGGCTGTAGAGAAAAAAGATATCACTTACGCTACAGCTATGCATGTGGCTTTGTCAGGAAACCCAAGTGAGCATGGTTTCAAATTCACAGGGACAGAAAAAATGTTCCCTAGCCCTAGAGGGGGTAGTTACAGAAATAAGATTTTAAAGAAAGAAACTAAGTGTATCATAAGACTGTCAGCCAATAAAAAAAAAAAAAAACAGCTCTGAATGTTGGTATAAAGTCTTATTTAGAAGAAAGGTAAATAAAGTGGTGTGTGTTCTGGAAAGATACATCTGCAACCTCTGTTTTTGTAACTTAGAGATACTAGGAATTGAATGCCATATAACTTGTGCATTTTGTTATATGACAGAGATTGCACTTAATTTCATGGAGGTCCTGAAATTCTATTTAATTCTTTGCACTTTTCATGTCCTTGTTTGCACTTTATTATTGTGGGCACTTTAAAAAAGATGTGCTTGTTGTTGTTTTGCACTTAAGGGGTCGTTGATGCAGATCAATGATTTTAAAGTTTTTATTAGTGATGTCATAGCTATGGTGTATATAAGAATGTGTGGTTCACTTTTTTTTTATCAGCCTTTGAGAAAGGATATTCTATATGAAACGCATCAGATGATGTGTCGTTTTTATATTTAAAAGTGTATAATTTACTTGAACAGCCCTGGTGGTATTTGAAGATGGGTGAAAGTGCTCCAGTTTTTGGTTTGCAGCTGTGATTTGTTTTAACTATAGAGCACCAAGTTTTCTTGTGCACACTTTTTGAGAATGAATTTATTCAAACCCTTTGTATCCTATCAGTTAACCAGGAGGATATCCATCTATCTAGTCTGATGTTAATTTCTAGTAACTAGTTAATTTCTAGTGCCTGTAACTCTTGAGCCTCTGCTGCTTTAATCCCCTTCTTCACATACATAGCCACCCCCCCCCATTCCCTTCCCTTCCCTTCCCTATCCTCCCTATAAAGTGTGAATCCTGGTATGGCTGTTTCCCAATCATGGTTCCCTGTGTAGCACATTTCTGTAATAGCTTCAATGTCCAGGTCTGTGTCTGCTATCAATGCCATTAGATCTGGGATTTTGTTTCCCAGACTGCGGGCATTTGTGCACATTACCTGCCATCCTCTGCACCCCTTCCTTTTTTCTGGTCTGTGCCCTGGGATGTGTTTGAGTTCTATTTTCTGTTTTCCTTCCTGTAGTGACAAATTAGCTATCTTTTTTTTTTTTATGTCCATCTGCCAATTTGGTCTCCCTATTTCCAGGTATGTTAGGGGGTACAGTAATCTCCCTGACTGCATTTGCCTCCCCTTGGCTAGTTTAAATGCCTGCTGAAAAAATGCCTTTAAACTTTTCAATGAGGATATTTAAGGCTTCCAATTTTGTTGTTCACACCAGGCCACTGCAAATATCTCATTTCAACTGCATTCCCCAATTGCTTTCATCTGGCTTCCTTGCAAGACAGCTGCTCCCCTTTACTGTTCTGTATTTTAATTCATTTACTCAGTTTCTGTCAGATGTGTCCACACCTTCCAGCCCTTCCTGCTGAGGCTGACTTTTTACCTCTTATTTTTGACCTTGAACAAATTTCAGTACCTTTCAGTCATTATATTTTCCATCAGTATCAGTCATTCCATTCAGCAGTCATTATTCAGTTAGACTCTTGCCTTCAGGGTTTACCCTGCGGGTAGTCAGCTCTGCTCTCCTTGAAGTCTGCATCTTGAGAGTGAGTCCCTCATCTCAGGTGGGGGTCCTTCTTTGTAGGCTAGTTGTTTCCAGCAGTACCTCCTGGCAGTCCTATGGAGAGGTGAGGTCCAATGCTCCAGGGGAAGCTTTTGCCGTGCAGTCCTTTATTTGGTGGCCCCTCATGGTGTAGTATTTAAGACTTCAGTGGTCAGAGGGTGGGGCCCTAAGCCCATGGGGGTTCCTTCAGATGTGCAGAACATGTCAGTAGTACTTCTATAAGCTGTTGCGACCAACCAGTTGTAGTCTGGATCCGGGTCCTACACCCCTTTTAATAGGATGTGTAGAGATTATCTGCCCGATCCTTGCTGACATCGTCTGGAAATCCTTGGAGAGGGGGGGTCTTTCCTGGTCCCCTTAAGGAGGCGGTAGTTCGACCACTCCTAAAAAATCCTCCTTGGATCCAGACTGTCTAGCTACCTACCGGCCTATCTCTAACCTGCCTTTGTTGGTAACGTTATTGAGAATATGCTATTATAGAAAATATAGAAGGATTTGCAGATAGGGACCGTAAGGCCCATCCAGTCTGCCCATTTCTTTTTCTACCTTATAAATGTGCCATCGGCCTTTGCTCTGTCAGTGGCCTATCTATTCATAGTCATTTGTATTGCTCCCTTATGCCTATCCCATGCCTGTTTGAAGCCCTGCACTGTATTCATAGCCACCACTTCTTGTGGTAAGCCATTCCATGCATCCACCACCCTTTCTGTGAAAAAGAATTTCCTCACATTCCCCCTTAATCGGCCCCCCTCTAATCTCATGCTGTGTCCTCTTGTCCTGCTATTTTTCTTATATTTAAACATGTTAGACTCTTTCACCTTGTTAATGCCCTTAAGGTGTTTGAATGCCTCGATCATATCACCTCTCTCCCTCCTTTGCTCAAGGGTATACATATTGAGCTCTGTTAATCTGTCCTCATATGTCTTCTGATGCAGTCCCTGCACCATTTTGATTGCCCTTCTCTGGACTGCCTCAATTTGGTTAATGTCCTTGTGAAGGTGTGGCCTCAATACTGCACGAGTACTCCAGGTGGGGCCTAACCAGTGTCTTGTAAGAGGATTATTACCTCCCTCTTACGACTTGTGATACCCTACTAATACACCCTAACAACCCCTAGCCTTACCTACTGCTTTAAAGGTCTGCTTGGATGATTTCAGGTCATCAGTGATGATGATGCCCAAGTCTCTTTCTTCCTTTGTGACTGCTAGCAACTCCTCCCAGCCTATAGGTGGCTTCAGGGTTCTCTTCCCTATGTGCATGATTTTGAACTTTTGCATTAAATCCCAGTTGCCACTCTTCTGACCATTTTGCTAGTTTATCCAGATCTCTTCTCATTCTGCCCACCCATCTGGATCATCTACTCTGTTGCAGATCTTGGTGTCATCTGCAAACAGACAAACCTTACCCTCTAGTCCATCTGCAAGGTCACTAATGAAGATGTTGAAGAGGACTGGCCCCAGGACTGATCCCTGAGGTACCCACTTGTGACTTGCATCTCTTCTGACTGTATACCATTTACCCACCACTCTGTTTTCTGCCCGTCAACCAGTTTGCCACCCAGTTGACCAACGTCTGACCCACCCTGAGCCTACCCAGCTTATTTATCAATCTTCTATGTGGAACAGTGTCAAAAGCTTTTGCTAAAGTCAAGGTAGGCAACACTCAACTGTCCCCTTGGTCCACCACTCTGGTTACCCAGTCAAAGAAATCTATTAGATTAGTTTGACAGGACCTTCCTTTGTAAACCCATGCTGTCTTGGATCCTGTGCCCTATGGATTCCAGGTGTTGCACTATCCTTTCCTTAAGGAGTGCCTCCATAATCTTGCCCACTACAGAGGTAAGACTGGTCTGTAGTTCCCCGCCTCCTCCCTGCTACCACTCTTGTGGAGCGGGATCACATGAGCCCTTCTCCAGTCTTCTGGGACCTCTCCTGTGCTCAGAGACTCACTAAACAGTTCTGCTAATGGCTCTGCTAGTTCCACCTTTAGCTCCTTAAGTACCCTGGGATGTGTGCCATCAGGTCCCATTGCCTTATCCACCCTTAGCTTAGCAAGCTCTTGTAGGACCCTTTCTTTTTGTGAAGGGACTAGTGCTCACCTCCCTCCTCCCTGTGTCAATGATGCTGAGCTGTGGGCCCTACCCTACCTGCTCTTCAGTAAATACTGAGCAAAAGTATCTATTTAGGATAGATGCCTTTACTGGGTCCTCCTCTTCACATTCTCCCTTTTCTCCATTAAGCTTAGCAATACCCCCTTCTGGACTTTCTCCTTTCACTAATGCATCTATAGAAAGTCTTGTCACCTTCTTTTACTGTTCATGCTAGTGTTTCCTCAGTTTGGGACTTTGCCTGCCTTACTGCCTTCCCTGCTTCCCTTAGGGCAGTTTTGGTATGCCTCCCTGTCTTCATCCCTCTGTGTTCCCTTATATTTCCTGAAGGCCAGCCTTTTGGCTCTGACCTTTTCTGCTACTGTATTTGAGAACCAAAGTGGTTTCCTTCTTCTTTTGCACTTCCTTTTCTGTCTAACACAATGGGATGTTACTTCAAGTATTGCATCCTTAATGCTTGCCCACTTTGCCTGTACCCCCTCACCTGTGTTTCTTTTTGCCAGGGCTAGCTTAACTCTGTTGGCCATCTTATCAAAGTCAGCTCCTCTGAAGTCCCATATTTTTGCCTTGGAATGGGATGATTTAGATGTAGTAGCCAAATTGAACCATACCATGTGATGGTCACTGGCCCCCAGGTGACCTTCTACCTGGAGATCTGTGATCCCTTACAATTGGATGATCATCTTACAACTCACAATGTCTATGATACTCTCCAATCTGGTTTTAGGAAGAAGCATAGCACAGAGACTGCCCTTGTCTGGGTGTTGAATGACCTCCTAATGGCTAGAGATTGAAAGGCATGTACCATTCTGGACCTTCTCGATCTCTCTGCAGCATTTGACACTGTAGATCATGGTGTGCTGTTGGAGTGCCTGCGGATTTATTGTGGACTGTCTGGAACAGTCATCAAATGGTTTCAGTCTTACCTCACAGACAGGTTCCAGAGGGTTACCACTGGAATTTATTCCTCTGGTGCTCACTCCCTGCCTTGTGGGGTACCGCAGGGTTCCATTTTAGCACCCATGTTGTTTGCAGTGTATATGCTGCCTTTAGGAGATATCATTAGGTGATACAGTCTGGGTTTTCACTGCTATGCAGATGATACTCAGTGTATTTGTCCTTTCCGCCCGGGCAAGATGGTGCTCTCTCCATGCTAGACAACTGCCTTGCTGAAATCAGATTATGGATGAGTTCTAGCTGACTGAGACTGAATCCTGATAAGACCAAGGTGTTGGTAGTGGACCCGGGTCATCCGGTGGTGGGTTTGGGGGTTGGCTAATCATCGGGTTTATTGCTCGGTGGTATGTCACTCACTACCTCTGATCAGGTACGAAACCTGGGCATTATCTTTGATGATGGCTTGACCTTAAAATCTCAGGTATCAGCTGTAGTCAAATCCTCTTTTTTTCATCTGAGGAATATCACCCGGGTGAAACATCTGGTCCCACTGGGTGATCTGCCAACATTGGTCCATGCCTTTATCACTTCCCATCTCGATTACTGTAATTCCCTTTACCTAGGGCTATCTGGGGTTGATATCCATCACCTGCAGCTGGTGCAGAATGCAGCGGCAAGGCTTTTGATTGGGATTTCTAGATCCAGCCATATTACGCCTGTGCTCTGCGAACTGCACTGGCTGCCTGTTAGGTGGCGGATCACCTATAAGGTTGGTTTACTAACCTTTAAAGCCCTAGATGATCAGGGACCTGGCTACCTGAAAGATCTCTTGGTACCCTATTGACCCCTCCATCCTCTCCGCTCCTCCAATGAGGGATTGCTGGAGATTCCCAGGGTTCAATTAAAAACATCAGGATCTCGTGCCTTTGTTTTTTCAGCACCAACCCTGTGGAATTCTCTACCTCGTTGGTTGAGAGAATGTCCAACTGTTGAGAAATTCAAAAAGGAGTTAAAGACATAGTTATTCAGTTTAGCATATCCTAGCTATGGCTGTTAGTTTATGATTATTTTAATTTATGCATATCTGTGATTTTACTGTACACGCCTTGGTTCTGAAAGGCGCTTTATAAATAAAGATGATTTGATTTGATTTGATTCTCACTGCATCTGCCTAAGGCCACTAAGTCTCATTCCATATCCCCCTCATTTAGTTTCCATTCAAGGACAGGCCTGCACATCGTCATGAGATTGGCTGGTAGCCATTTGGCAATTGCTACTCACCATATTTCACACTTTGATGGGTGGGATCCTGCACGAGGAGCTCCTTTTATCTGTAGTGGTCAACTCACAGCACCCACAGCATTATCCCAATACAAGAATAGTTATTCCTCCAAAAACTTCCCCTGAGTTTTGAACACCAAAGTAGCATTCTGAGCTGCCACGATAAAAAGTTCCTATGCCAGGAGAGATGGTGGCCAAGGCCATAGATCTCCAGAGATTTCCTCCACACAAGTTTTCTTTCTTTCTTGATGCTGAAGGCCATAATTTAGTATATGAATTTAAGTATTGCATTTAACCTAGTCGTAGGTGTTTGCTTCGAATTGGGGTTGGATGGTGACTCTTATTCTTCATCCTGCCATTCCCATTCTCTCCTTATGGAAGTCATTTCTCTGTCTGCTGTCAGTTACCAGTTGCTATCAGTTATTGCTCAAATCATTCTCTGAATGTTATCAATAATCACTAGTTGCTGTCAGTCAGAATTCACTCAGTCTCTGTGTTCACCATCTACTGTGCAGTACTTTTGAGGTCTTCCCAAAGGTACCTTAGCCTACAGGAATTATGCTCATGCACCACCTCCAGGGGTGAAACCCTCCTCAGGAGTGTTCCTGTGCCTTCTGGTGCTCCAACAGGGTGGTTGTCACCCAAGGAACAGAGTGCAACCGGCTAAAGTATCCCCACGTAAGTCAAACAGCAGATTCATTCAACTACCTTCATATGATCAACAGTGTTATACGAGCATAACTCCACACTAAGCTGCATACTCCCACTGATCACAAGGCTATGGCTGCAGTTCAGTGGGTGGGAGCTACCAGTAATGCACCCTTGCTGAGCTGTTTAAGCCAGCTTCCTCCAGCCTCATTCGGAAGCACTGTTTTTTGCCCTGCCATCCTACCCACTTACTCCTGTGGCATGCCTCTCTCCATGGGGCTCCTACAGCCTAAATAATTATGTTCCCATGGCACTTCTGGGGGTGGAACCCTCCTCAAGAGTGTTCTTTTGTCTTCTGGCACCTCAGCAGGGTGGTAGTCCCTCATTGTCCAGAGTGTGACTGACAGAAGTATTCACATGTAACAGTAAACAACACATAAATTCAACTACCTTCAGACTGTAGACAATATTGCACAAGCAAAACTACTCACTATGTTACATATGCCCATTGAACTATAAGTGTAATGAGAATTTGGATTCCAAACATTACAACAGCAATAAGCGCTAGCATGTCTACACAAATATTTTCCAACTTGTGAGAGCCCCTGCTAGGCAGGGGAGCTTCCCCCATGTACCTCCTGCTCTCTCCAGTTTGAGATGCTTTGCACCATCCAGTTGGTTCTATGTCCTCAAACCCTAGTTATGCACCAGCTCATACTTACACTCCTTGGGTGCACTTACAGTTCTCAGCCTTTTGGTGGAGGTAAGTCAAAGTCTGCTTTGATAGAAGGTAGAGAAGGGAATGGGATTGGTGAGGGGTGGAGGTGTAGAATGTATCCTCAAATTTAGACTACAAAGCATATACAGTGTGTTACTGTTGGTCTCAACCAGCCTGGCTGGATATGGCAGGTACCAGCTGGTATCTTAGATGCACATAACCCTGTGCCTGCCAGGCCACTGTAGGAGATTGGCAATACTTATTTATATTATTTCTTTAACTTTTATTTACCAGGTAAATGCTATGAGCCAAGACCCTTTTTCAGGCATAACCCGGGACTGAAAACAGTCATGTTGTTACATACCAACATATACTAACATACTAAAATGCCAGCAGAATAGGCCTAATGGTCTTTCGTGTCTGTTCGTTGGGTCAGCCCCCACCCTGGGAGCTGACCTTGCTGCCCCCTCTCCTTCTCTGGCTTCTCCCTTCCCAGTCCTGGATATTCTCACTGCACTGGATTCTGCTTCCTAAACCCTTCCCTTGTACCTGTTCCACCTTCTCTTGAACCCCTCCACCGTCTCTGCCTCCACCAGCCCCTTGGGCAGCACATTCCAAGGCTCCACCATCCTCTCAGTGAAGTAGCACCTCCTCCTTTCTCCCCTGAATCTCCCCCCCTCCAGCTTCCACCCATGTCCTCTAGTTGCCCCCCCTTCCTTCGGAGCACCCCGACTGTTTCTCCCCTATTTACCCCCTTCATGTACCTGAAGACCTGTACCATGTCCCCTTGGTCCCTTCTGTCTTCCAATGTGTATATATTTAGCTCTTTGAGCCTCTCCCCATAGATCATATCCCCCCAAGCCCCAAATTATTTTGGTTGCCCTCCTCTGGACCCTCTCCAGCAGTTCAGTGTCCCTCTTTAAATGTGGCCTCCAAAACTGCATGCAGTACTTGAGGTGCGACCTCATCAAGCAGATATACAGTGGGAGTATAACTTCCATCCTTCTGGAGGTGATCCCCGTAGCAATGCATCCAAGCATCCTGTTGGTCTTTGCCTCTGCCCTCCTACAAGTCTCTGAGTTGTTCATCTTGACATCCACCACCAACCCCAGGTCCCTCTCAGCCATCGAGACTTGTAACTCCCCACCACGGATGTACACTTAGCCCAGGTTTCTGGCTCCCAGGTGCAGTACCTTGCATTTCCCTGCATTGAACCTCAGCTTCCACTTTCTAAACCACCTTTCCAGAGCCTCCAGGTCCCCCTGCAGAGCCACCCTCACCACCACCCTCAGTTTTAAGTCACCTGCAAAGAGACTCATCTCACTCCTGATACCCTTCCTTATGTCAGAGATGTTGGCATTGAACAGGAGGGACCCAAGGACCGATCTCTGAAGGACTTCACTAAAGACCCCTCCTTGAGGATGAGACTATCCCGCCAACCATCACCCTCCAGTCCTGGAGCCAGTTGCCTATCCATCTGATCATCTGGTTCCCCACCCCCCATTTCTCCTAGCTTATCCAACAGGCCCCCATGAGGAACAGAATCAAATGCCTTGCTGAAGTCAAGAAAGAGGATGTCCACTGGTCTACCCAGGTCCAAGGCACTTGTCACCCAGTCATAGAATTCCACAAGGTTTGTCTGACATGATTTTCCCAGGATGAATCCATGCTGTCTATTGTCCAGGCACCCCAACTTTTCCAGGTCCACCCTAGTCTCTCCTTGACAATGCCCTCCATCACTTTGCCCACCACTGATGTTAGACTGACAGGCCTGTAGTTCCCTGCCACCTCCCTTGATCCCCCCCCTGTGGATAGGCACTATATGCAGCACCTTCCAGTCTTGTGGCACTCATCCTGTCCTCAGAGAGATGCTGAAGAGCTCCGTCGGGGGTTCGCTAGGACATCGCCAGTTCCTTCAGCACTCTGGGATGTAATTCATCCAGCCCCGGTGTTTTCTCCATCTTAAGGGACCAAGGGCTTCTGTCACTATCTTTGCCATGATTTCCACCTCTGCTACCTTGTCCCCCTGCTTTGCCTTCCCCCCACCTGCCAGTAATGTCCCCCCTCTCCCTGGACCCACCAATCCGTAAGGGTCCCCCTCCTCAGTTTCACCATCTCTTCCCATGTATGATGCAGCCCCCCATTCTTCTTGGTGAAAACTGAGGCGAAGTACTCATTTAGTATCTCAGCCTGCTCCCCCGGGTCTTGTGCCCATCCCTCCCCTGTTTTAATCCTGCTAATCTGCCCCTTCACCCTTCATTTTTCCCCAATGTATCTAAAGAACCCCTTGTTCTATCTACTAATTTTCCTGGCCAGGTTCTGCTCCTTCCTTGCCTTAGCCACCCTTACCACCCTAGTGGCCCTTCTGGCCATCAGCTCATACTCCCCTCGATTCCTTTCACTTCTTGAGCACTTGAATTGCCTATAGGCAGTCTTCTTTCCCCTCACCACCTCCTCAACCTCCCTGGTCCACCAGCAGGGTTTTTGGGCCACACCGCATTTTTGTCTTACTCTTGCACAGGTGCTGGTAGAATCCTGCACCACCCTCCTGATGATTTCCCACCTACTGTCAGCATATATGTCTGGCCCAATCCCATCCAAGTGCTCTTTAAGGATCCTTCCCATTTCCTTGAAATCTGCCCCCCTGAAGTCAGTTACCACCATCTTTGTGCAGCATTCTACCCCTCCTAGGCTCAGGCAGAACCAGACCGTGGCATGGTCACTACCCGCCAACGGGTCCCTTACCTCCAGGCCCCCAATCTGGTCACTGCCTGCCAGGACCACATCCAGTATCCAGTCCTCCCTGGTCAGTTCCCCCACCTGCTGAGTTAGGAACATGTCCTGAAAGACATCCAATAACCTCTGTTCCCTGGCCACCGAGGATGTCAGTCTCCCAGTCTGTTCCTGGCATGTTTAAATCCCCCAACACCACCACCCTTCCCCTTCCCACTCTGCAGTGTCTCCCAAAATCTGCCACCAGACTGCCCTCCAGCTCCTCTGCCAGGGCAGGGAGTCTATACACCACTCCTATTTTTACTCTCTTGCCCCCCCCCTTGTTATCAAGGTGACCCAAATCGCCTTCACACTTCCCTCCACCTCCTCCACTCCTCCTATGGCAATGCAGTTTTTGACTATTATTGCTACCCCTCCTCCCCTTCACTCCCCCGTGTCCTTCCTAAACATGGTGTAACCCTCCAGGTTCAGGTCCCAGTCATGTCCTGCGCTTTCTTCCCTTTACCCCCTCCTCCTCCTCCTGCTTTGATCCCCTACAACTGAGTATAAACAAAATACATAGCAGTAAAACACTACAACATCATCTAAAAACAGTCACATTGTGCTTAAGCTATATAATAATGTTTCAACTGAGATTTAAAAACAGCACAACTTATATCTTTTAAAAGACACATTGGTAAACTGTTTTGCAGCCATGACAGAAAATGAGCAGTCCCCCATCTTAGTTTTCCTTATAGGGGCCACTAATTTGGTAACTGTACATGATCTTAATAACCTTTTATCTGTCATACTCTGATAAAATGAATATAAGGGATAGTCAACCTTTTTTCTCTAAATATTGTCTGTTAATTTAAATTATAGATGGTACTGAATCTTGGTGGAAGCCAGCCAGTTTGTTGTTAAAGAAAACAATGATGAGTTGTATAAGGTGCTTTAAGTACAGATCTACCTACACTATAGAGTGTAGTAGTCAAAAGTGCCAAATCAGCCCTAGTGAGATTTGATTACAGTTCATAATAGCTAAAAGTACACGCTTAGCAAAAGATGCTCTAGCCTGTATAGTTAAGCTGTTTTGTAATTTAAATAATACTCCTAATTTCTGGTTAATCTGTCTACAGATTTATTTAATGTGTCTGGCATTATACCTAAATATTTGAATTGTGTTACTTGTTCCAGTACTACACCAGAGGAATCAGATATGTTCAAGAGTGGATTCTTTGCAAATTTTAGTTTCAATCCAAAAAGCGTACCTTTTGTTATTTTGCTGTTCGTCAATGGTAACAAATGTTGATTTTTTAGCCAAATGTCCAATTCAAGGAAATCAGCATTCAGCAACGTGTTCAAAGTCACTACAGGGGGGAGCTGCTATATAATATGATGTCATCAGCATACATCAACACACTTGTATTCTTCATAAGTAAATATGTTAAGAACTAGTCTGTGTTCTGTGAAATATTGTTAATACACCCAAAAGCCTTCTGCAATGCTGATTGTATGTTTTGTAACTAATTGAATTTCCCCATACATATGTAAGGGCCCCCCCCAATCTGGAGGCTTACCTGTACTTGAGGGCTGTGTTCAGAAGCCACTAGTAGGATTCAGACCAGGTCATCATATCCTTTGTTCAAGGCTGCTGCCACCAATGACCCCTGTTTTCTGGCCCCATGGGGAGGATGGGGCTGAGGTTCTCTGTACTTTTTTTGTGACTCAGGGCACCCTGAGAAGAGCCATTGCCCAGTCTGGGGCTAGCCTAGAGATGGACTGGAAATATAAACAAATATGGCAATTCATAAGTAGCTGTGCATGCATGGCAGAGACTTTAATGAGCTGCAGTTCCCAGGGCAGGTTGGGACATATGGGTGTTATTTTTACAGAAGCATTTCTGGCTCCATGGCAGGCAGTGGAGCCAGGATGCAAGTGAAGACACCTCTGGGTACAGTAATGTGGGTGTCTGCCCATAATGTGGACTTATAATAAATAACAGACAGCCTCAATGACCACTCCCCAGTCTTGTGTATATGGAAAAATAAGTTCTCTAAGCAACTGCTCAAGGTATCCTGTAACCGCACCCTAAAAGCCAGACTCTTGGAAGCATTCAAGCAACACCTAAAACTGATTGTTTGCTCCCCAATCGACAGAGCCTTGGATGGCAACCATGCCCTGGACTGCTTCCTCAGGACCTTCACCCAGGCCTGTGATATCTTCACTCACATCAGATTCAAGAAGGTTAAAGGTACTACAAACACCTGACTCTTAGGCTCACTACTTGCGCTCATGCACCAAAGACACAATCTCTGGCAAATGGCCAAGGTGACAGGCAAGCAGGCTGATGTGTTTGCCTATAGGGCTTGCAGAAACAACTGCACAAAGCTTGGTTGCCAAGCTAAAGCCATCGACTATAAGGACCAACTAAACAAATTATAGGGCTTGGGTAAAGATTTCTGGCACTCCTTGAAATCACTAACTGGTAGCGCCCCGAGAGCACCACCAGACCTGATCACCTTAAATATTACGACAATCCAGGAACCCCTTGATATCACTAATGTCTTCAATTTAACATTCATGGATCTGACTGGCATATTACTGGGTGAATATCTTGTGCCACCAACAGAGCAGCCCCCAGGTCTGGATACACCCTCACCTACAGGTTACGGACTACTGCCTTTCTATTTCAAGCAGATCAAGAACTGAGACAATCAAATATGTCAAGCAGGTCCTGGGCAAGACCAGGATGGGGAGTGACCTAATTGAGCTGAAGCTGGTCACCCTAACCCTGGAGGAGATAGCTGATCCCCTACTAAGGTTTTTAATTCCTCCCTTAGGTCGAGTGTGTTCCCTGATGCCTGGAAGCTGGCACTAGTTACCTCTGTCTTCAAAACTAGAGACAGAACACACATATCTAACTACAGGCCAATATCAATCCTCCCCCCCTCTAAAGCTTTGGAAAGGATCGTCTCAGACCAGTTCACTGAGTACTTGGAGAAGTATAATCTGCTCAGCCCGCAACAGTATGATTTCCATAAAAAACACTCAACACTTTCAGCACTAGTCGAGTACATCTCCAAGCTCTATGATGCTTTGGATAAAGGAATGGCAGTGATGTTTATATTCACAGACCTCACAAAGGCCTTTGACTCAGTGAACCGCCACCTTCTCCTCAGCAGCCTGTCTTCAATTGGCCTATCTCCAAGCATGGTGACTTGGTGTGGAAGCTATCTCTCCCATGGAACTCAATGAGTCAGAATAGGAAACACATACTCAGAGCCAAAGGATGTGAGCCTAGGAGTCCCCCAGGGATCTATGCTCAGCCCTTTACTCTTTAGTCTGTTCATAAATATCCTCCCTTCTGCCTGCCCTGCACACATTGTACTCTATGCTGACAATTCTGTCATATCTGTCCCAGGCAGAGACCTGCATACCGTCACTACTGAACTGTAGGACAGCTACCATAAGTTCAAATCCTGGTTCTGCAAGATGCTCCTGTTCAACCACAAAAAAAACAAGAGCATGTTGTTCATACTTCCCAAAATAAAAAGAAGTTCTGTCCACTGCAAATCCTGAGCCCTAAGGGAGACCCCCTCGAACAATTCTCTGTATTTAAATACCTAGAAATTTACCTCGACGACACTCTCAATTTCTCCAGTCATATTGACCACATTATCAAGACCTCCAACATGAAACTGGGTGTTCTGCACTGCCACAAGTACTCCCTACCACCTGCGGCTCTGAAATTAGCATAAATAGCTCAGTACTAGCCACCATTGACTATGGGCTCCCAATCTATGGGGCAGGCTCTGACACTGCCCTCAAGAGAGTAGGCACTCTCCTAAATAAGGCCTGTCACTTAACTTGGTGCTGATCTCTCTACCCACATTTTCACCCTCTTCAATGAGACAAGGTGGCTCCCGCTCCACCTCCGAGCTGAACTCCAAACTTGTATGCTTATCAAAAAAGCCTTGCTAGGGCTTATGCCAGAGTCCACTAACAGGCTTTTTGCAAAGGCGTTACCCCTTAAGCAGACTAGAAGCACTGCAAAAGGGGGACTCCAGGTGCCATTCAAGTGTACTAAACTGGCACAGAGATCTCTCGCTTTCCTGGGCACAAAGTGGTTCAATGAGCTGCCTGCCACTCTGTTAGAATGCACCAAGCTCAGACAATTCAAAACTGGGCTTTGTTCCAAACTAGAACTAAAAAAAATCTGTCTGTTACACTTAGCCCATGCTCAGGGCCCCAGGCTATCCCACCCACCCCTTGGCTCCAACCACCCAACCACTGCACCCTGCACTCTTCCTCTATCTTGCTCCCTTTAACAAATCCCCTATCCACAAAATACCTACCTTGCATAGTCTACACTACAATAAACTGCCAACCTCTCCCCCCCCACAGATCGCCTACTCCATTCAACTACATGGGTGAACATCTGACAATGCCTGCCCTGGGCTGCCCCCCCATTCTCACCCCTGGCCACCACTAGTGAGCTCAGCCTACCACTCTGGCACCCGTCCATGCCCTACCCCCTACTTACCCCAGTACTACCCAGTGGAAACTCAATCCCTGGCCTCTCCCTCTTTCTTGTTCCTAACCCTACTATGCCCACACTTAGTGCTGTTACTTACAATGTTTGACCCCTATGTACTAGGGGAACTTACAATGTTTAACTAATATGTACTAGTGAAACCTAGACTCCTATGTATTAGTTAAACCTAAAAGTATGTGCAACCCTCTATAACCTTATTTTGTAATCAACTGCTGCACCATGTGCTATGTTGTCTGTATCTGTTCGTTTAACTGATTCGGAACCTTTGATAATGAGTCCTTGACTCAAAGGTATTAATCCTAAATTGAAATAAATAAATAACAAATAAGAAATAATAAGGGCTACGTAGGTAATGCAGTGAAATGTAAACAATAATGGAGGCCCCCTGTTGATCTCCCTGTCAGAAGGACAGTTGGGAAAGGGTAAAGCGCACCCTCAGAGCCCAGGATTGGACTGGCCAATTGGGATGGAGGTCAAGTCTGTATAAGTGGTGGCCCTTTTGAAAGAGAGGGAGTCCCCGGGAGGGTGGAGAGAGACTTTGTAGGGCTATACCAGCCTGACAGCTAGTCTGTGGGTGCAAAACCACTTCTCAGCCCTCAAAGAAAGTTATGTGCAGCACTTACAATTTCAGTTAACAAGTAATGAAGAAATAGGACTGCTGAGGTATATCCCCAAGGAATTAAATCTGTATTGCTGCTTTTGTAATATTGCAGATTATAGACATAAGTGGATAGTTTGAACAATTCTCCCAGTCTAGAAAACAAGTTGGCCAGTCCAATCCTGGGCCCTGCTTGACTGGGCACTCACAACCCACCCGCACTGTATCATTAAATCTGGTCTCCTCCCTGACGCCCTTAGTGACCATTGCCCCAAATCTTCCCCTAAAATCATACAGCTCTAGTCTTTAAATCCTTAGACCTCACCCCAATAAGCTCTGCACTCGCTTCCATTAACTGGTCCCCCCTCTCCACTTTCATTTCTGTTGACCAAGCACTTGACTATTTGAAGGATAAATTCATTGCCACCTGGAATGTCTTTGCTCCTTTCAGATGGACCAGAGTCCATGGGCTTCACCTCCCCTGGATCACTCCCAAACTACTGGCCTGCTTCAGGGAGCATGATCGGGCCTGGAGAAAACACAAATCTACTAAACATCCAAATGACTACACCAAATACAGAATGCTACGCAATTCATGTACCAAAGCTACCACACTGGCTATGTCTGATTATTTCAACTCCTCATTCCTGACTAACACTAACTCTCCATCTAAATTCTGGAGGGTAGTTCATGCCCTGTTCTCTCCCCCTCTCACTCTTCCCCTCCAGTTCTCAAAATAAATAACTCCCTAGTTTCCTACCCTGGCTCTGTGGCCAATTAATTTAATGCCTACTACACCTCATGTGCCACGTCTCTTCTAAATTCCCTCTCCCCATTGCTACCTACTAACTTCAGCCCTTGGCCTCAGCCAGTGCCTACCCCTCCCCCAGTTTCCTTTTCTACCATCTCCCCTGATGAAGTGCTTAATGCTCTTCTATCCCTCAACCCCTCTAAAGGCTCCTCACTAGATGAGCTTGATCCTAAACTTCTCTACCTTTCTGCTCCTGCAATTGCTTATCCTATCTCCCTAATCCTTGACCTGTCCTTTATTTCTGCCCAAGCACCCAAGGGTGGTGACACATCCACTCCCGGCAACTATCACCCCATTTCCTTCTTTCCTACCCTTGCCAAACTTCAAGAACATTTAGTTCTCTCTCTCAACTATCACCATTCCTTTCTGATTCCTCCTTCTTCACCCCCTTCCAATCTGGTTTTCAGAAGAACCACTCAACAACCACCTCCCTCCTCAGGCTTACTGACTCCATCCTTTCAGGGATGGACAATGGCTTGATCACCTCAGCCATCTTTGTTGACCTAACCAAAGCTTTTGACACGGTTTCCCATCCCCTGCTTCTTGATTCACTCTTCTCAGCTGGCTTTGCTCCATCAGCCACCAACTGGTTTGAATCCTACTTCACTGGCAGGACCCAGTCTGTGAGAATCCTTAATTCCATCTCCCCTCCACTCCCCATCAACACTGGTGTCCCTCAGGGCTCAGTGCTTGGTCCCATACTCTTCTCCATTTTCCTTAATGATCTTCCCACAACCTGCTCATCCTCTTCTATCCACATGTACACTGATGATACTGTTTTGTACAGTTCCGGCAAAAACTCTGCTGCTGTGCAAACCAGCTTGCAGCATGACTTCAACCAAGTTTGGGTCTGGTTTGCTTCTCAGCAGCTTTTTCTAAACTCCAAGAAGACAGTCTCAATGACCTTTGGCACCAGACAGAGACTCTGTAGGCTCCAGGCCCTACCCACCTTCCAAATCCTTGATGAGACCATCTTGGAGGACACCTCCTCATTTCAATATCTGGGAGTTTGGCTGGACCAGCACCTCAATTTCTCTTTACATATCGATACTATCCTGAAGAAACTGCACTCCAAGCTTGGTGCTTTGTACAGGAATCGTATTTGCATCCCGCTGACTGTGAGGTGCGAAATTGTCTAGAAGATGGTACTCCCCATCTTTGACTACTGCGACATAGTCTATGGGGCTGCTCCCAAATCTTTCCTGACCAAATTGGACACTCTCTTTAACTCCTTCTGCTGCTTTGCTATCAACTTCCCTTCCCGCTCCCACCATTGTGAATTTTATCGCTCTCTAACCTTCCTTCCACTATTTTACAGACGCATCTGTCACTGTGCCAAACTAACCTCCAAATTCTGGGACAGTGAACTTGATTTGTATTTCCCGCTAGTGTGCTGTTGCGATTGGGGCTGGGACTGCCGACAGCTGGGGCTAATTCAATCTTAAAAGCCCGTGCCGCCCCGAAGATTTAAGGTTGCAGTTCTGAAGGGCCATGAACAAGTGAGTTAGTCTGCAGGTGAGAGCTGCTGGAAAGGAAGTATTCACTGACTGCACTTTATTCTCCGAGTGTGATTTCACTGTGACAGTGGGCAGAAAACTTAATGCTGGGACAGTGAACTTGATTTGTATTTCCCGCTAGTGTGCTGTTGCGATTGGGACTGGAACTGCCGACAGCTGGGGCTAATTCAATCTTAAAAGCCCGTGCCGCCCACGGGCGCATGGCACCGTGTCGCGAACGTCGTGAGTGGCACGAGCGCCACTCAAGGAGAAAAATCAGATAGTAAGTTTACATTCTATGTTTGGGTAGAATACTGTTTTGAATAATGCATTTATTTAGCATTTTTGGGGGCTGGGTATTAATGGGGTTATGGTTAGCCAGCCCGTATCTACTGGATGTAAATGATAATCTCATATGTAAGGGATCTGTTTTTGTGACTATGGAGGGCTATATTCAGGATCACCATACCCTATTTAGGAGGCGAAATTCATTTACAAACTCTCAGAGATTATGTATGGGATTATTAAAAATTAAGAAAAGATCTTTTAATATGGTGGAGAATAAGATTATGAGTTTGTTTTTCTGTCCTCCTGATACAGTGTGGTGATGTTGAAGTTAACCCTGGACCTAAAAAGCAACTAGGGGTAACAATTATTCACGAAAATGTAAGAAGTCTTGTTTGTAAAATGGATGAATACAGGGTTTGGGCATCTGACTCACCTTGTGATATTTTAGCTATCTCAGAGACGTGGTTGCATTCTGGTATTTTTGATGAGGAAGTGGCATTGGTAGGGTATAATTTGGTAAGGCAGGATAGGGGTAAAAGGGGTGGGGGTGTATTGTTTTATTTAAGGAATTCTTTGGGTCCATATCAAATATTATTTGGGAAAAATGCGGAAGGGATTGATAGTTTGGTAGTTAGGTTGCTAAAATTGAAGTTAACAATTGGAGTATTTTACGCACCCCCAAAACTAAATTAAGTAATTTTGACATCCTAGCTGATTTTCTTTTTGAAATTTTGAAAGACCAACGTGTAGTTCTAACTGGAGATTTTAATGCAGCCTGGGGACAAACAAGAGGTAATAAACTTAGATCTAGTTTTGATATATTAGGTTTACAGCAATTAATACAACATCCAACTAGAAGTTTAAATAATAGAACTGTTGGTACTATATTAGATTTGTTTTTTGTTTCAGATGACCTGAAGGTTGAGAGTTGTAAGGTGTTACCATTGAATATGGGGGATCATAACCCTATTCAGTGTCACTTATTAAATCAAAAAGTTAGGTGTAATGATGACCATGAGTTTTGGGTTCGTGATTTTAGGCACTTTAATGAGTCATCATTTAGGGACAGTCTTAGAAAGTTTGACTGGTCAAGGATATTTTTGATTCCTGACTTGGATTTAGCTATTCAAGAATTCACGGATTCCTTCCTTTATATAATCCAAATTCATGCCCCTAAAATAAAAAAGATTAATAACATTAAAAATCCATTATGGCTTAATGACAAATTGAAAACCCTTTTGCGTATTAAAAATAGAATTTGGAAAAAAGCCAGAAAATCTAAATCGGAGGGGCACTGGGATCTTTTTAAAAAATGGAGAAACAAATGTAAACATAAAGTAAAATTGGCAAAAAAAGAATACTTCCAGAATTCTTTTGATAACTTGCATGATCCAAATAAATTCTGGAAGGTTATTTCTAATTTAAGAACTCCTGTGAAATCTCAGACTTTAATCAATTTAACAGTGGGAGATAGTTTGGTTGATAATCCTTTAGAAGTGGCTAACTTGTTGAACTACTATTTTAAGGACTTGCCAGATTTAAAGATATCAAATTTAGGGAGTGTTGCCCAGGAGGGTATACATTCCGATACTTTCTCCCTGAGTAATGAGGGCTTTAACTTAAAGAATATAGGGATACAGGATGTAGTTAGAGAATTGAGGAAGCTAAAAATATCAAAACGTGCTGGAATAGATAATATTGATCCTAAATTTCTGAAACTGGGGGCAGATGTTATAGCTCCTATAGTTACTTACTTTTATAATTGGAGTATACAGTCTTCAGTGGTTCCTGATTGTTGGAAAATGGGTGAAATTATTCCTATTTTTAAAGGTGGTGACATCACAGCCCCTTCCAATTATAGACCAATCACTTTGCTTCCGATTTTGTCTAAGGTGCTGGAGAAGCTGATAAATAATCAGCTTGTGCAGTACCTTGACCATCTGGAGTTGCTGACAAAATGTCAGCATGGATTTAGAGGGTAGAGTCCACGAATACTGCCCTACTTGATTTGGTAACCTGGTGGCAACATCATTGAACCAGGGAAACCAAACTGGGGCAGTGTTAGTGGACCTAATAACTTTTGACCTAGTTCATCACGAAACATTATTGTTTAGATTGCAAAACTAGGGATATACCATAACTCATTACAGTGGTTTAGATCCTATTTAACTAATCGAAAACAAAGGTGGTCTATGGGGTCGCTGCTTCGGACCTCCTGGATTTGAACCGTGGTGTACCCCAGGGGTCAATTTTGGGCCCTATGTTATTTAATCTCTACATTAATGATCTCCCTGATTATGTAGTTGGTTCTGATGTTAGACTTTATACAGATGATATAGTATTAGTAGCATCTGCTAAAGATCCTGGGGAACTGAGGCAGCGACTCCAGACAGACTTCTCCAATATTGAAACTTGGATAAGAAATTCGGACTTTTGATAAGTACTGGAAGACTCAGAGTATGATTTTTCTGTAGGACCTAAACCTAATAATGCAGTAACTGATTTCAAAATTAGTTTTTCGGATGGGAAAAAGGTACAAGGGGTTAATACTTATAAATATCTGGGAGTTTTGATTGACTATCGTTTTCCTTTTTCAGATCATATTTTGTCACAAATAAAAAAAGTCAATCAAAGTTTGGGGGCATTAAGAAGAGTGTCAGGATGTTTGACTAGGGATGTTAAGACCAGACTGGTAAAACAATTGTTGCCTGTACTAGACTATGGTTTATCATTATATATCCATTCTTATAAAAAATGCTTACACAAATTGGACCAGATTTATTACAGATTGGGGAAATATATCCTAAATAATGGACCTCGAGTCCATCATTGTGTAATTTATCAGGAACTTGGCTGGTTAGATCCAATAGCACGAAGAGAATATATATGGCTTACTATATGTCATGGTTTGATATATTTAAAAGTGCATCCTTTATGAAATTTGATATTTCAGAATTTTGATTCTAAATATTCAGATATTTTTAGGAAGACTACTAAAAAGTTGCCTATGACACAAATTAAGAATCGTATGGGGGGTATGGTGTTACAAAATAGTTTAGCAGGGAAATGGAATAAGTTACCTCGATACATGACTGAAATTTCTGACCTGCATATTTTTAAACTGGAATTGTATAATTATTTAAATGTCTGTTGTAATTGTTTTTAGGTAAAATGTGATTTTGTATTTTGTTTTATTTTTGTATTGTTCGTCTATTGCAAATGCCACAGGTATCTGTTGTAAATGGGGATTCTTCCCCAATCAGATTAACCTGTATAAAAATAAATTTTAAACAAACAAAACAAACAAACAAATTCTGGTTCAGGGGGCTCCCTTCCTATCTCTTATCCTTTCTGTCCACTCCACCTCCCCCCACTCTCTCAGATTTAATGATGCCCACACCTTGACGTTCTCTCGCTGCTCCACCCTCATCAGTCAGACTGGTTTCTCCCATCGTTTTCATAAAATCTGGAATTCCCTCCCCCCGAAATATGACACTCCTCCTCCAAATACTTCCTTACCTCTGCCCTACACAATTACCTTTCCCCTCAGCTGTTCCTGGTTTAACCCACCTTAATACCTGTCCCCAGTTTCTGCCTTCCTACCATAAACCCCCTGGCAGGGTTCTCAACATCCTGAAGGGGGAAATCAGGAAATGGCTACCCCTTCTCCTCATATTCAGTTCTTGCCTCTCCTCCCTCTCTTCTCCACCTGCCCTTCTGGGTCACCAGTGTGCACAACCTAACCCCATCCTTGTTACTCCAACAGCAGTTGTGTACTACCCCGAGCCTGCTCCTGGTACACTTATGCACTATAAATGGTTCTATAGTAGTATTACTGTTTTGTACATTCATATGTTCTTTTGTATGATTTTGGACATGTATTGTACTTTACCCAATGTTCCACTACTGTTTATTGTACAATACCTTGTGTTCCAACTGTTGCACAATCTTACAATGTTGTATTGTTTGTACTACCCACAAACCATTGTAACTGATCATCCTGCACAACCCTATGTAACCCCTCCCCCCAGGTCACACCATGAGATAAGCAACTTATTGTTCAGTGTGCCTTCCTGGTGAAACATTTCAATAAATAAAAAAATGAAATAAAAGTATTTGGGCTGGGTCAGAGACTGTTTTGGGAGCACAACTGTGTTTGAGTTCCAGCAGGATGTCCAGGGTGACTTCAAGCCTAACAGTATACCCTGGTATGACAAAAGGCCTGAGGGGTGAAGATGATGAAAGCCCCAAGGGGTGAAGGCAACAAAAAGCCAAAGGGACAAAGACAGTGAAAGGCCTTTCAGGTAAATGATCCAGTTTTGCTGTCTATCCACAGCCAGCTGATGTGGTGCATAGACAGACTGTCTGCAGCTACCAGAGCAGTACCATTAATATGTGTCATCTCAACATTCCCTGAAGCCTTCAGGTACTGTAAGTACCTCTGATCTGTGGCCCTGAGGAGTTCTGCTGCAATCTAGTTAGTTAGGAAGATAGCTTAATTCAGGGTGGAGCCCTGGGTAGGACTTTGAAATCTGCAGGATAAGCCCAGGCAGAAAATTGGAAGAGTTCTGTTGTATTTGTTTCAGAATCCAATTAAGCCCCCTTGGCAATGTCCTGCAGTTCAGGTTTTAAACTATTATCTTCATTATCTCACAATGCCCACAGTGACTCTGCATCCTCTGGTTGGCAACCAGCCACCTGGTGAGGTCCTCACAACATACTGTTTCCTTATTTATGGCCAATGGGTGGGAAGGCATGTGCACCCATGGGGTGGTACTGGAACTGTGTGGTACAGCTGTGAATGACAGTGTTGCTTGTTGTGTTTTCTTCCCTTGTGCCCTGTCCCTATAATTAAGCTGAGGCTGTTTCAATTTACCATTTGTATTCATGGTTATTGCTTGGAAGTATATTACCACTGTGTGGGGAAAAGATCATCATGTGAGAGAGGGAACTAATACTTATTCCTGTCCTGGGGGTGGTAAACTTGTGTTGTGTTCACCAGGTACCTCATACCCCAGGTGAAGGCACTGTAACATATTACTCCAGGGTAAACCATCCATTAGTCAACACAGGTTGGCACCCTCATGAGGTGTGGTCAGGTGAGACCCGAGGGTCCCCTTAAGGCCAAGTGGTAAGTTAGCAGCTGTTGCACGTATAAAATCATGCCATCTGCATAGAGATGATGCAAAATGTCAGGATCATTCAAAGAAATATTGTTCAAATGTAGACTGAACAGAAATGGACCCAATATGGATGCCTGTGGTATACAAGAGATAATGGGGACATACCCAATTCAGAGTTTTTCAATGCAAGCAACAGCTGTCACCACTGACACAATCAAACTATCTTAGAGCACACAGCATCATTCCTGAAGATGTTGATCTATCCTGAAGAATACTGTCATCCAAAATGTGAGAAGCTTTTAACAAACTGATAAGTTCTGGCAAGAATCAATATAGCTGCAATGTGAGGGTACTGATACAGCAAGAAAAAGTGAGAGGCTATTTCACCTGACCTCATGAACTCCATAGGACAAAGTTTTCAAGTCCCAGCTGAAATGTGATTCCACACCACCAAAACGTAATTCCATGCCACAGGTGTAAAAAACACATTTTGGCCAGGATCTGAAAAATGACAGCTCTCATGTTCATTAGGTGGTGTGAAAAATTGACTGTTGAAAATTTGTGGTCAAAATATTGAAAATTACTGGAGTTAATAGTGAGCATAGAGAATGTCCAATGTGCTCTCATAACTTTGTAATTTTTACATATTTTGGCCACAGATTTTCAACACAGCTTTCTTATGACCATACCTCATGAACAAGGGTGGTGAAAATGTTCAAATCCTGCCCAAAAGGCAATTTCACAATGCAAGCATGAGATCTCTTTTCGGGCCTGATTTGCATAATTCCACTGCAGTTGGCCATGTGGTGGGGTCCCAAAAAGGCCAAGTTGAAAATCTGGGGCCAAATTATGAGAAAATGACAAAGTTATGCATCAAAGTTCACAACCCCATTGAAATGCATTGAATGACACTTACCCTTAGTTTCTCATATTGCAGTCGGCGGTTCCAGCAGCAAAACATGCCTTCAGCTGGAGACTGGATCTTCACCATGGGGAAAGTAGAAATGAGTGAGGGTGTGTGGAGGGGTGGGTGTGGAGTAGATGGTTGAGGTGGGGTTCAGATCAGTGAGGAATCATATTATTTTTTAAAGGTTTAAAAAAAAACATTAAAGGAGTAGTCCACCCAGAATCTGCAAAAAACAAATGTTATGCAGAATGCTTTGATAGGTATGTTAAGTCCTAGTGTGTCCTTCCCTTTGTCTGCTATTAGGAGTTTTTCCTAAATTAGCTTGCTAGCTGTATGGTAGTTTTACCACCCTTGGGGATCTCCATCACAAATAGTTTATTGCCTTTCTTTCTGCTACGATACACCCTGTCTCATGTGACATTGATGTAGCCAGGCCTTTAGATTTAGCATGTGTACTGCTTTAAAATCAGTTTAAAATCATTTCAAAACAGCAGAGCTTTGTAAGTGTTCTTATCCAGGGAGCACGCTAACTGGGGTTTCTGTAGAACAACAGCTACTAAAAAACTCTAATTCCCTATTTCTGTTTTCTGTGTGCATCAGGTCTAACTAGCAGGAGTATTTTAATTTTAAACTTTTAATTTTATCAAACTACTGTATACACAACCATAAAAGCACAGAAATTGCCCAGATCATCAATGCTATAATTAATAGACCCTAGCCGTTTTCTTACAGAAATCCCACTCAGTTAGATGTCAAGTATTTGCTAAATTGTAAATGTAGGTATCAGTATTCTGTTAGCATTTAGTGCTTATTTTGCTCTGTGACAAGATTTTCATTTTTTTTTTGTTTTTACAAATGAAGTGTATGGTAGGAAGCTGCAGCCTAGAAACTGCGAAATACTTTGAAGTCAGCTTTTCTCCTGCCTGTGGTATGGCATGAAAGCAACAGAATAACAGTGACTATTCCAGCTACACATTTGATTCAATTTTACAGTCATTCACTGCACTACACATTTATTGTATCACACTTTTTCAAATAATAAAATAAATATTCTCCGAACTAAATAACTCACACATACATATTTTTATACTTTATTAAAAAGACACTTCACATTTGTAACAAAACAAAAATACATGAAAGTCATGTCACAGAGCAAAATTAGCCCTAACTCCCAGTTCCTTCTAGTAGAGTGATGATACCTACATTTACAGTTTAGCAAATACTTGCGAGCTAAGTAGATGTTCTGTAAGAAAACAGCTACAGTCTTTACTAATTATAACATTGATAATCTTGGTCAATTTCTGTGCTTTTTATTGTTGTGTGTAGTCTGATGAAAATGAAAACACTTACTACTGCTAGCTAGACCTGACACACACTATTATATATATATATAGAATTGCAACAGTTGTACCCATCCACAAAAAAGGATCTACTAATAAACCAGAAAATTTTAGACCTATAAGTCTGACATCTCTGATTGGTAAAATATTTGAACAGTTTGTAAAACAAATCATATTGGAACATCTTAATAATAACAAGCTTATGGATACAAATCAGCAAGGATTCACAAAATCAAGATCATGTTTAACTAATCTCCTGACTTTCTACAATAAAGTTACTGAAGAAATGGACAATGGTAACTCATTTGATCTGGTATTTATAGATTTTGCAAAAGCATTTGACAAAATTCCCCACCTTGAACTTATAAATGCTCTAAAAGAAGTCAAATTAAATCCAAATATAATAAATTGGATAGGGATGTGGCTTAGTGGTAGAAAGCAGAGAGTGGTGATAAATGGAGAACTGTCAGATTGGGCTGGTGTGACTAGTGGTGTACCCCAGGGATCTGTGTTGGGGCCATGTCTATTTAATATTTATATTTCCTCCCTACAATCAAATATAAACGAGATATGGTTACTTAAATTTGCTGATGATTGCCATTTAGGATCCATTGTTAATAATAGTAATGATAGCAGTATTTTACAAAACTTCTTAGATGAAGTCACTCTATGGGCCCATGAAAAGAAATTGGTACTAAATAATGATAAATGCAAGGTGATGCACATGGGTAAACATAATCCTAAATGTACATATAAATTGGCAAATCAAATATTACGTCAGACCTTAGAAGAAAGAGATCTTGGGCTTGTCGTTACTCCAGATATGAAATTTAAACTACACTGTACTAAACAAATTAAAAAAGCTAACCAGAACTTAAATTGTATATTTAGACATGTGGCAAGCAGGGCTAAAGAAGTTATGCTACCCTTGTATAGTGCTTTGGTGAGACCTCACCTTGAGTACTGTGTTCAGGTATGGTTCCCATATACCAAGGAAGAAATTAATAACCTAGAAAAAGAGTACAGATAAGGTTTACCAGGGCAATAACAGGAATGAAAGGAAAGGATTATGAATATAGGCTTAGGGAATTAAAATTGTATTCCCTAAAATATAGAAGACTTAGAGGAGACCTATGCCTTATATATGGTTTATTACAAAATTCTATACTTCTTAATGGTACAGGATTATTTAAATCCGAACTCAGACTAAGCAACCGTAGACATGACAAACGGTTATTGATTGGGAAATGGTATTCACTAAGGAGGAAAAACTGGTTTAGCATAAGATCAATGCAATATGGAACAGCCTCCCTGCAAATGTTGTGGATAGTACAAGCATCGATGCTTTTAAAATAAATTTGGATTCAATAGTGACAGATGATTATAAATATAGTTATTAGATTAAAATGAAGCAAGCATTATGGACATTGTCCTCTGGCTTGAATAACTTATGAAACTTATGAAACACTGAAAACACAAATAATGAATTGGAGCTATTTAGCTGCTTTTTTCTGTGCACATGCTAAATCTAAGGGCCTACATACATCACTGTCACATGAGACAGGATGCATCATTGGAGAAAGAAAGCCAAGAAACCTGATTATGATGGAGATCCCCAGGGGTCATAAAACTACCATACATCTAGCAGGCTAATTTAGGAAAAACTCCTAACAGCAGATAGAGGGAAGGATACACTAGGACTTAACATACATATCAAAACACTCTGCATGACATATGTTTTTTGCAAATTCTGGGTGAACTACTCCTTTAAGGGACTTTTTTTGTTTCAGCTGACACTGGAATAATACATGGATGTTAGTTGAAAGGAAGGATGTGCCACTAGACACCACAGAAACAATACTACCTAACATGGATGGCAATTGGAGGGTGGCGGGTGCTACTAGACAACAGGGAAGGAATACTACATAATGGAGATGGCACTCAGACGGTGGGAGGATGGTGATTGGAGGGTGGGCACACCTTTAGACACAAGGGAAATATTACTACATATGTAAAGGGAGGAAAAGAAGTGCTAGCTCTAAACCAGAAGTGAACCGGAAGTGAGAATGGAGCAGGAAAATTAGTATGCGGGGGGGGGGACACCACTGTAATAAATAGAGAGGACAGCATGTAGTTCAACTCCACTGTGGAAGAACACAATTGAGGTGTCCAGTCACATGCTTCCAGAGTCCCCTCTCTCTACTACATCACTGAATACATTGCATAGCTCTTCTATGCAGCAGCAACAACTGCAACTACAGTATATGTAACTTGTATCCAATGCATTTTGTATATTTGTTAACTTTAAAGCCATGGTAGTGCTGTGCTTTGATTTGAATCCAGACTGAAATTCATGTAATACTTTGGTTTTAACAAAAACATTTTCAGCAATTCAATAAGAAGTTTTTTTCCCCATAAAGTTTACCTATCAGGGTCAGGTGGACAGGCTATCAGCCCTGTCCCTGTTTCTCACAACTGACATACACTTCCTCCAGGCAACAGGCTTAAGTCCCCCACATATTTCCCCCATGGCAGGGCCACAGGGGAAAGGGCCATCTTCCCTCCCGGTGAACACATTCAGAAGTGCCCGGTACTGGCTGGCAGGGCAGATCATGAGGGAGTGGGTGGGGCCTCATGAAGCCCAACTGACTCCCATTTTCTATTTTCTCCCTCTGACCTGACATTGTATGTGCATGTGGAGGCAAACACACAGCACATTACAGGTGCTCTTCCCTTTGTACCATCAGAAGCTGCACTACTGCTAGGCCTCCAACTGGCAGCAGTCTAAGGCTGAGCCTACATGCCACTTCTTCCATGGGATAGGAGAGCAGTCCATTGGATGCTCAGCCTTCTACTACCATAATCAACCCCCAGCACCCCAAGCTTGCTCCCGAGCACGGGTTGCTGACATGGTGGAGGTAAGGTGCTCAGCACCTCAGCCCTCCATGCCAGTGTGCCAACAATCACTAACAAGCTTTTCAGATATCTTTGATTTAATTCCTAATAAAGATATCGGTCTGTAATTACCATTTTCAGATTTTGAACTTAATTTGTGTACTGGGATAAGGTGAACATACTTCTAGCATACAGAAAATTATCCCACAGTCAGAGATTGGTTAAAAATATATGTTAAGGGTGCAGACATAGCTGGGGCTGCAATTTTAAGTAACTTAAATAGAATATTATCAAGCCCACCTGCTTTGGGAGGATTTAAAGTTATCAATTCTTTTAGCACATCACCCACCAAAATGTTAGTGAAAAATTAGTGCTCTGTGCATAAAAATCAGAGCATATCCATGAGAAATTGCCCACAATTAAATAATACTGGATACACAAAACGAGCCATAAAATACCCAGTTTAAAAAGTATAACAGGTGCAAAATTTTAATATGTCTAAACTAACACTGAAGACAGTATGGTTAAGTGTTCAGAGTAATGAACTATAAACCCAGAGATCCTGCCTTGACTCCCACGAGATGCTGATTGTGACACCAAGGTAATCACTCAACTTCCTTTTCCTTCAGTCCTCCTAGACATAAAACTGCACAGAAGCAGGACCCTAGTGATAACAAGAAGCACATCAGCAGCTACAAAGGCACACATTTTCAAAGGGCCATTAGACAGATGCAAGCTGTGCCAAAAGGCCCCTTATGTCAATCCCAGGTGTGTTTATTTGGAAAGAAAAGGCCCCACCATGGCTAAGTACCAAGAAATGATGCAAGAGGGAGGCTACTGCATAAATTCGACACGTGGGCCAAGAAAGAGGGAATCTTCATCAAAAAAACGGTGTAAGTAAGGACAGAAGCAAGGGTTAACAAACAGTCTTTTCAATGTTACAGTGAAGGAAGCTGACACACTAATAGAGGAGGTGGATGGCCAACCTGCCCTGCTGTGATGCAGAGGTGGGGACAAGAAGCTATGGAACTGTAGGAAACAGTCCTGGGAAAAGTGGCCATGATGGTCAATATTGTAGGCACTGTGAGGTGCGTGATAAGGGCACTCCAGAAGAGGTACAGTGATATCAAATGGAGGTCAAAAAAAGAAGATGGCCCTCAACAGACGCTGCACCACTACAACTGGAGGAGGATCAAGACCTCTTCTGGCTACACAGTATCAGTGTGCCCCACCCACCTCACCTGTGCAGTCCAACATAGTGGTCTGTATAGCAACATGGGCCAGTACACAACAGCCATACCTCAAACAAGAGTGGCTGTGTGGCCTGGACACAACAACAATACCCTTTGCTGTGTAAGAACAGCCCAAGCCTCCCCAGCTGGTAGCACCTATCTTTACCACTGGCCCCAAGCCCTGCCAGAAGACTGGATGAAGGCACCTATGATGTCATGCATCCATGTGCACACCATAGCACCCCAAGTCCCTGTCCTCAAGTTGACATTGCTGGGCTCATCTCCACCTCCTAGCAACCATGGCCAACATGAGTGCCATTAGGGCTGCTGCTCCTGACATGTTATCATATCACAGCTCTATGGCTTGTGATCCTGCAGTCATGTATACATTGTAACTCAACTCTGCATACATGCTGTTGGCCTATTTATATGCTCTAGTGTCACTTAGAGCAGTTCTGGTTGGTCTAACAGCTGCATGCTATGCTTGAAACAATTTTAGAGGCCACATTCTTTGAAATTCCTAAATAGGAGGATGGAACATCATTTATTTGATGCAGGCATGCTTCCAACATAGCACAGGCAGTTTCTTTATGCAAGCATGGCACAGATACTGTAATTTGATGCAAGTAGCACAAAATTTGACATAAGCACCATCAGAAGATTGGAAATGATGCAAGCATTGGTGTAGCGTGGTCTTTGTGTCATATTTTGATACAAGCACTGTGTGTCATACTCTGCCCTTTGAAATTCTGACCCAAGCTTAACAACTGATTTCCAGCTTCACATGTGTGATTTTTAAGTTACAATCTCCCACTCTTATGAACAGGGAGTGCTGCAACATTTCTGAACTTTAGTATTATCAAGTCCACCAGTTTTGTGGGTATTTAAAGTTACTAATTCTTTTAAAATATCACCCGCTCAAATGTCAGTGAAATATTAGCCCATTGTGCATAAAAATGAGATCAAATCCATGAGAAATTGCCCACAATTAAATAAACCAGGGCACACAATAAAAATAATAAAATAACAGTGGAAAAAAAAAGAAGTTTAAACTCCTAATATGTCTAAACTAACACCGAAGACAATGTGGTCTAGTGTTCAGATTACTGAACTGTGAAATTAGAGACCCTGGTTTGACACCTACCATAGACACTGACCTATTTTGTGACACTGAGCAAATCACTCCACTTCCTTTAGCATCAGTCTTCCTAGCCATAATACTGCAGAGAAGAGCGGAACCCTAGTGAAAACAAGATACACATCAGTAGAAACAGTTCCAAAACCAAGTATTGGCTTGGTGGTGTCAGAGTAGCCCAGGTACTGGAGGAAAGCAGCCTGGGACTCATCGTAGCAGATAATTTAAAGGTCAGAGTTCAGTGCAATAAGACATATGGGAAGGCAAATAAAACATTGGGTTGCATAGGTAGAGGGTCCTCTGGCAGGAACAAGAAGGTGTTTCTTTCCCTATCCACATCTCTGGTACAGCCAAACATGGAATGTTGTATACGCAGTTCAGAAGCAACAACTTGAAAAAGGACAGAGACAGACTTGAATATGAGCAGAGAAGTGTGACCAAGATGATTCAGGGGCAAGCGGATAAAATACAGAATGCCTAAGCAGCCTTAATACGTACTCGCTGAAGACCAGGAGGGAGCGAGATGACATGATAAACATTCAAGTTTCTCAAAAGGTATAAACAGGGTGGACTAGCAGCAGACATTCAAGTATTGCGAGGGGTCTATCACAAGGGGGTCAAGGGCACATAAAGATGGAAGAGGTTCACTAAGGATATGAGAAAGCATATCTTCCTAGAAAGGTAAGTGGACAAGCGGAATGGGTTGCCCAGCAAAGTGGTGGACATGGAAACCATGGTGGGCTTCAAGAGAGGGTGGGATATACACAGTGGGTTGATGAGGAATGAAGGGGAGGAGATAATGGTGGGGCTGAGTTACTACCTGGGGCACAGCCATGTATGCACAGTGTTAGGCTGGTGGGGCATGAGTTAAATAGAAACAAAGCAGACTGGGTTGTCTTAAGTTGTGTTCTACATGTAAATGTTTTTTATTTCTATGTTTCTGAGATACAGTCTCTCCTGCAGGGCTATCCTGAGTAAATAAGTACTGTATTTTAGAACACATTCTTTACCTACAATAGCCCAGCTAAGATGCAATATCTTGTTTTACTTATTTTTACAGCTGGAGGGACAGAGGCACTTATCGGTTAAGTGGCCTGCTCAGGTTCAGAGTCAGTAAAAGGTTCTGGCTGAAGTCGAACCCTGGCTCCTATGTTATCGTATTGTTTTATTTATTGAATTCTGGGATAACACCATTGAGCAAATGCTCTTAACTGGTTCCACGTCAGGTGAATTACAAACTGGTAAAAAAAAATACAAGGGCAGAAGTACATATACATATCAAGTGGAGGTACCCATTACTCCATTATACAAAGTTAGGCACTTCAAAGGCATAGTACGATATATGCCCATGTCCTGGGCATACAGCAGCAACTGGAATGAGTAGAGGGGAAGAAAAGAGCGGAGAGGCTAGAGTTAGGGTAGCAGGAGGGGAAAGCTTGGGAGGTAAGAGAGTGGGGTAGTAGATTGGGGTTGGGGTGTGGTAATGCCATAGAGGAAGGGTGGGGAGTGTAAGAGAAGTGCTAAGTCAGTGCTACTCCGGGGCAACAAACCTGTGTTCTAGCAACTAGATCATGCTGCCTGTTGCTTCCATTTAGAAATGGCACATGAGATTTGGTACATTGGCTATAAAGCGTGGTCAATACCCACTAACTGTACAAACCTATAAGCCATGGGAAATCCTACCCAAACTACTGTTATATTTGTTTTCTAAGAATAGTCACTTGCACTTAATAAAATGGCCCTGATTTCTAACTTTGTTTCCCCTGGTTTAGGTGTAATTTGTCACCATGACTCCCACACAGACAATGGGACCACCATGTCCAAACAGGAGAGCAGAGGACAGGTTGTCTTCATAGCCACTGCAAATGGCTCTACTTGTCTGGCCAGCATATTATATATGAATGCTGGGTGCCATGGGTGTTCAGTTCCTTCCCTTCCCTGGATATCATATGCAAAAGGTCATCGTCAACATTTTTAAATAAACAGATGTCTGGAATATAAAGTTTTTGCTTGCTAAAACTAGAAAATGTTTCAATGAGCAAGAAAAATATAAAATACAAAAGGTGTGTGACATTCTTTGAAAGCACCATATCCATTTAAAATTTTTGTGGCCTGAAGCCTGATCCCACCAGATTGCAGAATCTAAGCAGGTTTTGATCTGCATGTAGACAATTAGGAGATCTCTAAGAAACACAAAGTGCTGCACGAAGTGGTGGGTAGCTCAATACATAAACAGCGCACAACGAGAGGAGTTACCAAAACTGGATTTATTTACTCCCAACTAGGTGAATCCATACAGTGCAGGCAAAAGACATAGAAATGTGGACCCCCCCATGCCCCTACATATCGAGAACATACTGCCTCCTCCTTAAGAAGTGGGGTGAGTGTGGATAGATATATAGACACACATATATACACACACATGCACACATGTGTGTGTGTGTGTCTGTGTGTATATATACACACACACATATATGTACACACACCTATACACACACACACACACACACATACACACATATATAGATATACATACACACACATACACATATATATATACTGTACACACGCTCACGTGTATATATATACTGTATATATATATATGTACATACACACACATATATACATATACATACACATATATACACATACTCACATATATATATATATATATATATATATATATATATATTAGAGGCAAAAACTCCATTTAATGCATCAGTTAGGGTTGTTCCACAGCAACAAAAGCGAGGAAATTCGATGTTAGGGTTGATACCCCCTTTGCACCCCTCCAGCCCACCCCCCCAAATGGAATTGGGGTGTGCATTGGGGTCATCGCCCCTAAGTATCACACCATCACATGTGGAAAGAAGCTGAGAAATAGGAGAATGGGGTGACAGTCAGAACCGATGACCCCAATGCAGCAGGGGGCTAAGAAATGTTTTGACAAAAAGTCCGTATCTCGCACTGTTTTTGAGATACGGGCCCTGAAAGGCGCGGCAACCGCCATAATGTTATCCAATGGGAATAAAACAGAAGTTCGGACTGCCATAACTTTGCCTCCCTGTAATATTTTTTAACCAAACCACTGAAAGGCACATCTGTGGGATGTTGGCTGTCTTCTCTGCAAATTTCAGCCCAAAAGACCAAACCGTTATGTTGCAGCAGGCAAGCGATTGCAATCGTCGTATGCCGTAATGTTATCCTATGGGAAAAAGTGTCAACTTTGGAGTACCGTAACTTTGCTGCCATGTAATATTTTTTCAACAAACACTGAAAGGCACATTTCTGGGTGTTTTACCCCAAAATAAAGACATGGTTAGCATCCTCAGGGCCCGCCTAGGTGAATACAAAAAGAATTAGGTTGCTAGAGGGTCTCAATTTTAAATGCCAAGCATTTTTCTGATCACTAACTGAAAACAAAATGGCAGATTTGTGACAGTAACAGGGCCATTTGCGACAGTAAAAAGTGCATTAGCGACACTGTCAAACTTTTTGTTAACTTTTCCCATTGACTTATAATGGGAAATTGTTTTTTGAATAACTTTTGAACCGTTTAATATTTTTTCATGAAATCTTCAAAAGGCACATTGGGGACCCTGGCTGCATATTCCCTGAAGATTTCGGGCTGGTCGTGCAAACCATGCAACCTGTAGGCACGACCGTAGAATTCCAGAAAAAGCGTAAACGCACATGCAGATCACGCTTAATAACTCCACAGCCGTATATCCGACCAGTACAAAACTTGGCATATCCCAAGGCCTATGGTTCTTGATCATGTATTCCAAATTTCAGTTAAATCCATCAAACAGTTGCAAAGTTATTAAGGCGCAAAATTTTGGGTTTAACATGTAAATGGCTCCTCAACCCTAACTATATATATATATATATATATATATATATATATACATATACACACACACACACACACACACACACACACACACACACACAGTCACACCCCTATTGTTAGGGTTATAAAGGCACTTTAATGTTAAACTTAAAATTATGCAGGTTAGTAACTTTGGACCCGTTCAACAGATTTGCATGAAAATTGGTATGCATGGTGGAGCATGGTAGATCTCTTGATCTGCCAAATTGTGTTTTGGTTGGACTTACTGTTTTTGCAGAGTGAATCACTGAAAAGTGCACTTTTCGCCAGTTTTGAGGGCAGTTTTTCGGATATTGTCCGTGGTGCTGCACAGCCATCATGTAGCATGCTGGACTGAATCTTGGCATGTAGAATGAGCTTGGGTCAAGGAACATGCCACTTTTTGTTTGGTGAAAAAATATTAATCCATTCAAAAGTCATTAAACTTTTTAGCTCTCATTATAAATCTATGGAAAAATGTATGTGGTTGTTTTGCAAAAGAAGAATGGGATTTTAGCCATCTGGTCACTCCTCATGATCAAAGAATTTGCAGGCTCACAATAAAAGATTTTCTGATAATGAGAAATTTATCGATTGTGATACCCATCATCTTGTTTTCAGTTTGAGGTTTGAAAAAAAAACAAATCTCTCAGCCCAGTAGTGACTTCTGAAGTAAAACATGGATGGGTTTTGCTCAGGGGGCTTCCTTCTATCAAGCCATGCCTGTGGTTTAATGTAGTTGTGCCAAAAAATGGAGTTCTAACTTTTAAATTCTTTGATTGTGGCTCGCTAATGATCTTTGATCGTGAGCCTGCAAATTCTTTGATCTCGAGATTATTTGATCGCGATCTTCATTCGTGAGGGAGGGATGAGATGGCCAGATTTTTGGGTTGGAAAAAAACAAATATCTCAACCAAAGGGTGACTTATGAAGTAAAACCAGGATAGGTTTTGCTCAGGGGGGTTTCCCTCTGTTGAGCCATGCCTGTGGTTTATTTATTTGTTCTTTATTCATTCATTTATTTATTTATTCATTACAAATCGGGTTTACAACCTTTGAGTCAGAGACTCATTTACAAAGGCACCTCATCACAGGGGGGGCAGACATCAAGACAGTTATTACAGTGCAGATTAAAACAGAGGATAACATTACAGGTGCAGTAAAAGGAACATTTAACACAGATACGCTTGGGCTACATAATGTAGTAGTTTGTATGTTACTTAGGTTATATAATGTTACAAAATTGTGAGCTACACTCATGGATATAATAAGTCCTCAGAGAAGACAGCGGGTTACATCCCTGTTTGGACCTAGCAGGGAAGAAGTGGGTCTGGGGGAGGGAGAGGCTATCCAGTGGACGTTGTCGAGCCAGGGGGCAAGGTGGGCAGGTAAACCAGAAAACGTGAAACTGTAAGATAAAGTCCAAAAAGTCCATTAAAGTTAATGTTTTTATTTTGTCTTTACTTCACACCACAACAGTTTTGTAGCTTAGCATGCCACTTAGTTAAGCCATTCGTATCTGACAGTGTTGATACTAAATGCAAAAACACAAATATAATTATTAAATTTATATTATTTCAAAATGAATGTCTTTTTCATTAAGATACTGGATGGTTATTTATGACCAATACTCTGTTATAATATGGTATATTGAAGTTAACATCTTTTTTTCACAAAGTTTACTCATTAATCTTAATATGAGCCTTATTCCTAAATAAACAGTGTCAGTTAACATAAAACTGTATATGTAATCATTTTAATCAATGATTATTAATTCACTTTACATACCTATTATTTCTGGTAATTAATTTTAAAATGTCCTTCCCCTTCTTCATTCAATTTTTAAGTTGCCACATCTTTTTAACTTCTTGTTAAACCTGGTTTCCAAATAAATATGACTCCATCCTAGCTAGGTTAAAGCAAAAATAATCTTCGTTAGATTAAATGTTTAAACCATACTTTAAAAGTATTTCCAAAAAATATGGTTATGTTGATTCTTACTTTTGATGTGAATTTCTTCTAAAAACTGATTGAAAACATGTTCTTTCTTTAATGGACATTTAAATGCCTCAATGGGGGAAAAAGTTCATAATGACTCCAAGAAAACACTTATCTTATAAGATTACTATAAAGCTTATAACCACATCATGATCCTTTTCAGGATTATTTGTTTTTTATAAAAGTATAGTACTTTCTAAAGTCACAAATATATTGTGTTGTTAAAAATTAATTTTATAATGGAATGTACCTTATTGTTGAAACGGAGCTCACTCAGTCTGATGTTCTTTTAATTTCATCCACTTAAATGTTAAACTCCGTGTTTCTCAGTTATAAAATGAGAAACCTTGTATTTAAATGGAGCTTACATGGTCAAGTATCTCTTGATTTCATGCGCTTGACTTTTAAATTCCTTGTTTTTCGATTAGAACTGAAGAGAAAAGGAAAAACTATAATGCCTATTTGTATACCTTCAGCTTTTTGTTAAGCATGTTATAACCATATTTCCTTGATTCTCAAAGTGTTTTAAATGAATTTTACCTTGTTCCACACCATTGTATTGATGACCGTCTTCTAGAAGGAACCTAGTGGTCTGAGCTAAGGGTTTAAATGCGGTTTAAAAAGCCCGTGAAATTGACAGGGGGTGATACGTCATTCATGACGCTTAACCTTAACCCACTATGGGTTTAGCTACAGAGTGAAAATGAATGAACTGCATGACCTTCCCTGTAACTAAGCGGAATAATTAAGTGGGCTTACTTAGTACATATTGGGAGTCAGTAGTTTGCCCCCTGTCCTTGGCAAACTGCTGAAATTATAATCGTTTATCTCTGTTGAATTTGTCATAATGTTCACTATTTCTTATGGGTTTTAAATTTAGTGACTATATTAGTTAAATGTTTAAAATAAAAGAATCAATTTACCCTTCGCTATATATCTTTGCTTCATTGAAACTATTTATTCATGTCTATGCACTGGATAATTTCTCTAGGTAATCTAAACCACGTTTTACACTTATAACTTTTATTTTCGATTAATTGTTCATTAAAGAAGTTATCTATGTTCAAATCTAAATTAGGGAAGGATTTTAAAAAAGGAATACATTTCATTAACTGGGTTTATGTAAATTACCAATTCATTTATAGGTTATACTCTCACCAGAACCACTGGAACAGTCAATAAATCCAACTTTGTTCTTAATGATATATTTTCCTCTATTTAAGTTTCATGTACATTTCTTTACAACAAAAAAAACTGTTTTTTTTTTAACAAAAACAATTTTTTGAAAGGATGCAATGTTCCAGAAGGTGATGGTACTTGATGATAAGTCATTTCCAGTATAAATTCCAGTTGCATGATTCATTCATGCTGATTCTTGGATTAGTACTGTCCATAAAGTATATCCAAAAAACTTCTCTTTTCAACAATAAATCTTCCCATGAAATATTATGTCCTTGTGGTTCATTAAGTTTCTCAAGTCCCCTAAATCTCAATGAAGCTGGTGAATGTCCTTCATTGTTAAAATGTTTTGCCACTGAAGATTTTTCATCTTTGTTTCTGATGTCGCTCTTGTGTTCACCAATCCTCGTTCTTATTTCTCATTTTGTTTTTCCCACATAAAGTTTATCACATGGGCATTGCAATATGTAATCTACATGATGCGGTTTATATGTTATATGTTGTTTGATTATGTGTTTCTTATTGGTGTATGGATGTTCAAAAAGTGTTTTCTTACATGTATTATTACAATGACAACACTGGCCACATGGAAAACTACCTTCCTTTAAGGGTCCTAGAAGTAATTGTCTATCTTGTTTGGGATTCATTGTATGTTTTATGTGTTGTGTAAGTACTAGTTTATCCTTAAAAGTTTTATTCTTCTTTGATGTAACTAATGGCATATCTGCAAATCTTTTATTATGGATTTCACCTGCCTGTAGTATATACCAATTGTCTATCAAAGTGCCCTTTATTTTGTTGCTTAAATGACTGTAGGATGTAGAAAACACTATTTTGTTTTCCATAGTTTTCTTTTCTTTCTGTTGTAATAATGACTCAGGTGTCATTAATGATACCTCTAAAATTGATTCTTCTATTTTATCATGCTTATAGCCCCTTTGAATAAATTTATTTTTCATTACTTTTGCTTCCTTTTCAAAATCTACCTCTGTAGTATTATTCCTTTTAGTCCTTATAAATTGAGATTTTGGAATACTGGGCTTTAATTTAGAGTCATGGTAACTATGAAAATGTAGTACGGTATTTCGATCTGTTTCCTTTCGGTATAATTTGGTCTCTAATTTATCTATATTTTTATAAATTTGTAAATCCAAAAATGATATTTGTTGTTTATCTGATTCGACCAAGAAAACCACATTTTCATTTCTACCGTTTAAATATCTTATGAAAGTTTCCAATCTCTCTTTTGTTCCATCCCATAGTAATAATATATCATCAATAAAATGTTTCCCACTTAATAATGTTATTTTTAAATGGATCATTCTCTACATTCATGATATGTGTTTTTTCAAAATTCCACATGTATAAATTAGCATAAGAGGGGGGCCATTGTACTTCCCATTGCTGTTCCCTGAACTTGTAAATAAAATCCATCTTCAAATGAAAAACAGTATTTTTGTAGAACTAATTCAGTTAAACCTAATAAAAAATCAGTATCTGGAAACAATTCTTCCCTGTCTCTTAAAACTAGTTTCAATGATAACAATTCCTCTTCATGTGGTATACTGGTATATATATATCTTTAACATCAAGTTATACCAACCATAATTCTTTAATATTGATTTCACTTTTTACTTCTTGTATTATTTCTATAACATGGCTGGTATCCTTGATGTAAGTATCCATTTTCTTCCCCTGTTGTTGTATATGATAATCTATGTATTTTGATAAAGGCTTCAAAATGGAGTCTGAACCTGACACTATTGGTCTTCCCGGAGGTTTTTGTAAATTTTTGTGTGTTTTGGGTAATATATAAAATTTTGGTAGTCTGGGAATTTTGTTAATCAACATTTCCATTTCTGTGTCTGTACACCATCCTAGTTCTACTGCCCCTTCCAAAACATCTTGTATGTCTGCTTTTATTTCATTTGTTGGATTATTATCTAGTTTGACATAATGGTGGATGGGTACCGCAGGTTACAACAGGGGGTTGCACCTACAACAGCGGGTATTAAAGATATGGTTCCGAAGGGCTGTTTTGAAGGAGCCAATTTTGGGCAAGTTAGAGATGCAGCAAGGGAGGGAGTTGAACCAGGTGGAGGCTCGGTAGAGGAAGGATCTCTGGGCAAGAGAGGTCTTGGTTCTGGGCACCTTGAAAGTGGCTTTAACAAAGCTATGGGTGGTGATGAACAATGATGACTGCTGTAGGGAGGTAGAGACCCCCGGGGGGAGAGTTCTAGCAGTGATTTCTTAACGAGAAGGCAGGTTTGGTAGAGCAGTCACTCCTCAAAGTTGAGCAGATTGGTGGTAGTATACAGAAGGCAGGTGTAAGTGTGGCTGGGGGCACCAGTCAGGAGCCTACAGGCCTTACTGATGGAGAGTTGGATTTTGGAGAGGGCAGTGTTGTCAGCTGCGGTGTAGATGGGCAAGCCATAGTCCATGAGAGACAAGATGGAGGAGGTGATGGCCAGCCTGAGGGCAACCCGAGGCAGGCAGTCTCTGTGCTGGTATAGCAGGCCAATCTGAGAGTTAGTGGTGGCTGACAGGGCATTAATGTGGGTGTGGAAGGAGAGGGCAGTATTGAATGTGATGCCTAGGTACTTGCATGTGGTCACTTGTTCTAGTGGGTGCAGAATGCTGGGGATAATCAAGAGGGGGGTATTTTTAGCTTTATTTTGGTGGTGGAAGAAGAGCATTTATTTGGTTTTCTTTAGGTTAATGACCAGTCTGTGGTCACTGACCCACCTTTCAGCTTGGCTGTAAGCTTGCTGGAGGGATAATTGGAGGGAGGTGGGACTGGGATGTGAGGCAATGAGGACTGCATCATCGGTGTAGAGGAGCATTTTACCAGTACATGAGCTGGGGAGGGTGTTGAGGTAGAGACTAAAAAGTATTGGACCCAAGATGGAGCCCTGAGGGACCCCAGGGCAAATGGGAAGAGTGCTGGAGAGGGAGCCACTGATCTTGACATGCTGGGATCTAGCAGAGAGGTAGCTAGAGAACCAGGAAATGGGACCACCAGAGAAGCCAAGTTGATGGAGAGAGTCGAGTAGAAGTGGATGACAGACAGTGTCAAATGCCTTGGAGAGGTCAATGAACACTGCTTATGCAAGGCTGCCAGAGTTGAGAGCAGTATGCAGGTGTTGGGAGAATTCCAGGACAGCCGTGGTTGTCCCGTGTCCTGGGCAGAAACCATGCTGCTCTTGGCATGTAATGTTGTACTTGGTCAGGTATTCAGAGAACTGGACCAACACCACTTTTCCAAGGGCCTTAGAGAGTGGGGAGGATGGAGATTGGCCGGTAATTGTTGGGGGTAGACCGGTCCCCACTCTTATGTATGGGTGTGATTTCAGCAGTTTTCCAAGCACTTGGGAACTGACCCAGGCATAGAGACCAGTTTAGAAGGTCAGTCGGGGGACTAGGACTTCGTCCAAGACCATACAGAGGATCCTGGAGTCGAGGGGGTCACTGCTGGGGTTATTGCTGCCTAAGACTTTTAGCAGGTGTGGCCTGGCTTCTTGGGGGAATAGGGTGTGCAGGTAGAATGGTGGGCGATGCAGGACTGGAGGGAGATGTGGGGATTGGGTCAAAGAAGCTGCTGGGGAGGACTGAGCTTAGGTCAGAGAAGGCAGTGTTAAGGCAATCGGCTATAAGGAGTGGATCTGTGGTGGGGGTGCTATTGATGAAGAGCTGAGATGGGGGGGAGCAGGACTTCCCATTTAGCTGTATCATATTATCCCAGAAGGTCCGGGCTGAAGTCCAAGTGGAAGTAAAGGTGGTCTGGTAGTGCTCTGCCTTGGCCCGCCTAATGGCCTAAGTGCACTTATTGCATTCTGCATTGTAGGCCTGTCTATCAGACGCCTTTCCAGACTCTACAGCAATGTGCCAGAGATTATCTCTGTTTTTGAGTCTCTGGAGGAGGGGTGGAGTGAACCAGGTGGCATTGCATTTTTTGGATGGGATCCTGGTGAGGGGGGGTGAAAAGGTCACAAGCCTTACAGAAGGCATTTGTGAAGTGGTCATGAGCTGAGTCAATGTCAGGGGTGTGCTGGACAGGGGACCAGTCTAGCTGGGCTAGGTATTGTTTTAATTTTCTGAGGCTGCCGGGGCATAAACGGCAGCATAGAGTGGCCTGGGACACTGGCTTCAGAGTGGAGGATGACCAGAGACAGAGGACTGGGGAGTGATCGCTAAGAAAGTCGGGGAGGACAGTGACATCCTGGATTTTGTAGGGGTGGTTAGACATAACAACATCTAGGAGAGTTCTGGTGCCAGTACAGTGGTTGAATCTGCTGGATTGGGTGACTAACTGTGACATATGCAGGGCAGCAAGGGAGTCCCTTATATGGGAGGCAGTGGAGGCAAGCCAGTTAACATTGAGATCACCTAGGATGACTTGCTCCACTTTGTGAGGGAGAGATGTGAGGTAGTCAATGAGGGACTGGACTGCTTGGTTTTGATTCCTCGGGGGTACGCAGGAGACGGTGAGGAAGAAAGGGCCTCGGGCAGGGTCAAGAGTGATTTTTAAGGTGAGGGCTTGGGCTCCATAATCAAGTTTATGAGCTGGGAGTGCCTGACCTATAAGGGAGTCCTGTATGAGTAGTATGCAACCACCACCACGTTTTCCTACTCGGTCTTCCCTGTAGATGGTATATCCAGGGAGGGTGATACTGGAGTCAGGGGTGGATCTGTAGAGCCAAGTCTCTAACAGTGCAAGTATGTCAGGTTGATGTTGAATGACCCAGCACTGGACAGCAGCAGATTTCTTTAAGAGACTGCAAATGTTTAAGGATGCAAAGTGGAGGCCAGTTGCAGTACAGGGTTTAGAAGGGCTGGAAGCCATACATCCTGTGTTTAGGTGTACATTACCAGATAATAATAATAGCAGTGTAATTATTCTGGTTAGTGGCCGGTGGTGATGGAGACCCTTGGGTTGACACCAGCTGAGGACTTTACAATCAGGGTGCATGGGATAGATAAAGTGCGAAGGGTGTGGGAATGGCAGGGGAGAGCTGAGTCCAAGTCAGGCCTTAGAGGGCGGAGGGAGTGGAGGTGTTGGCAGGGTGGGGGTGTTGGGGGGGTCACAGGTGTGTCAAGGGTGGGGAAGGGCCAAGTCACTGTCGGGTAGTCTGGGGATGAGGTGCCTAGTGTGGAGGAAAGGCGCTCCGGTCGGTGTGAGGTCTGTACCAAGAGGGTGAAGGACAGCAGACTTAGTAATGGAATGTAGGTACCCATAGCAGCTGAGCAGTAAAGGAAGAGTGTCCAGGAGTAGTAGAGCATAAGAAGATGTTGAGCAGCTGTGGCACGATTGGGGGAAAACCCCTCTAGTGGGCGAAGAGTATAAGCTGCAAATGGGGAATATCAGTATCAATCAGTAGAAGAGGGAGTGGGCAAAGACGGATAAATAGTAATAGACTGACCATACAATATGTGAAATGAGACAGGAATTGTACTGTGTTGGATTGGGTAAGTGTGCTTATAACTGGGCCCTCTAGTGGCTAAAAGATATAATCTGCTAATGGAAAAGTCGGCAAAAAAAAAAAAAAAAAACAGGCAGGGAGGTTCTGAATCAAGTTTTTTTTTGGGGGGGCACTGCAGCAGCTTCAATGGGACACAGAGGTCAAGGGTGCAGCCCACAGACTTACAGTTCTAAGAGAAGGGGCACAGGGCTCAGGGAAGATAGCAAAATCACACTACCTTAAAACCTCTCTTTATTGTTTAATGAAGTTGTGTCAAAAATGGAGTTAACGTTTTTAAATTCTTTGATCGTGAGCCTGCAAATTCTTTGGTAGTGAGAATTCTTTGATCATGAGCTACGTTAGTGAGGGCGGGACGAAATGGCCAGATTTTTACTGGACCAGATGTCTCTGGGAGGGACCAGATAGCCCAAATTTCATAACCAGATGTCCCCTCACAATCAAAAATGATCTTTGATTGTGAGGTCATGGCAGATTCTCGCAATCAAAGCAGTTTTAAAGGTGCAAAAACTTTAAAATTAAATATCTCAGAAAGTTTGGTCTTTTACCTTGAAATTTAGAGGGTGTTGAGGGGATGTCCGGTAGATGTGATTTTTGGTGTTTTTGTGTTGGAAAATGTATTTGCTGCAGAGATATTGCATAACCCAGTTTACGTTTTGCAGGTTGTGTTCTACATTGTGGTAGTGGCTTGACATTTATAGGGTAGCTAGCCTTACTGCCACGGAGGTACTTTTCAGTGGTTAGGTGTGTAAAATGTAAACAGGTGCAGAATTATGCCACTCCGACTAATAAAAATTTGGTTCATTTCAAGTTGGTGGGAGCGAGGAGCCCAAAGGGCCCCATGCTCCCACCAATACATCTGATATTCGGCACTTGTACTGTTATGTTAGGCAGAAATTTGCAAGTTGGTGGAGGCGGGGTCCCCACCAACTTGCATCAGTATCATTGCTATGCTTACTCAAAAGTAAGGAAATTCTTTGCAAAGAACTGTGTTAATGCAATAGTTAGTTTTTTTTTTTTTTTTACAGAGGCAAAAGTGAGAAATTCACCATTAGGGTTACCATCCCTTGCACCCCACGATCACCCGCCCCAACAACAGGGTGTGCGTTGGGGTCATCAGTCCTAACTCTCACCCCATTCTCCTATACTGCACCACCTTAGCTTATTTACACATGGAATGTGGTGAGAGTTAGGGCTGATGACCCCAACACACACCCCAATGCCTATTGTTGTGGTTGGGGTGGTCATGGGGTGCAAGTGGTGGTAACCCTAATGGCGAATTTCCTCACTTTTGTCACTGTAAAAGAACCCTAACTGTTGCATTAAAGCAGATTTTTGAAAAGTATATATATATATATATATATACACACACACACACACACACACACACACACACACACACACACATATACATACACACATACACACATATATATATATATATATACACACACACATATATATATATATATATATATATACACACACATATACATACATACATACACACACACACACATATGCACGCACACACACAATATTTTTATATATATATATATATATATTGTGGTAGCATGGTAGTGCTACCATAGTTAGGGTTGAGGAGCCATTTACATGTTAAACCTAAAATTATGCACCTTAATAACTTTGCAACTGTTGAACGGATTTGCCTGAAATTTGGAATACATGATCAAGAACCATAGATCTTGGGATCTGCCAACTTTCATACTATTCGGATCTACGGCTGTGGCGTTATTAAGCGTGTTTACCCTTTTTTGCAATTCTTTGGTCGTCTCTAGAGGTCACACGGTTTGTGCAACTGGTCTGAAATCTTCAGGGAACATGCAGCCAGGGTCCCCGATGTGCCTTTTGAAGATTTTGTGAAAATATATTAAACTGTTCAAAAGTTATTCAAAAAACAAGTTCCCATTGTGTCAATGGGAAAAGTTAACAAAAAGTTTGACGGTGTCGCAAATGCAGTTTTAACTTTCGCAAATGGCCTTTTTGCTGTCGCAAATCTGCCATTTTGTTTTCAGTTAGTCATCAGAAATATGCTTGCCATTTAAATCTGGGATCCTCTAGCAACCTAATTCTTTTTGTATTCACCTAGTCGGACCCTGAGGATGCTAGGCATGTCTTTATTTGGGGTTAAAACACCTCAGAAATATGTTTTTCAGATTCTTGAAAAAGTACTTTGGCACTTGCGACAGTGTCGAATGAATTTGCAAAAGCTTTCGCAAAGTTTGACAGGACTTTTCAAGGCTGTGTGAAAATGACAGCAATTCTTTGGCATCCTGCTGCAAAAGAAGAGTTTGGTCTTTTGGGCTGAAATTTGGGGGGAACGCAGCCAATATCTCACATATGTGCCTTTCAGTGTTTTGGTGAAAAAATATTACAGGGTAGCAAAGCTACGGCACTCCAACGTTGACGCTTTTTCCCCATCGGATACTATTACGGCATCCACCGCATTACAGGAATCTTTTGCTGCCCTGCTGCAAAATAATGGTTTGGTCTTTTGGGCTGAAATTTGGAGAGAAGAAAGCCGACATCCCACAGATGTGCCTTTCACTGGTTTGGTGAAACAATATTACAGGGAGTGAAAGTTATGGCACTCCGAACCTCTCTTTTTTTCCCACAGGATAACATTACGGCGTTCGCCACACCTTTCAGGGCCCGTATCTTGGAAACGGTGCGAGATACAAACTTTTCATCGGATAAATGCTTAGCCCCCTCAGAGAGGATAAGTACAAAACTATCCAGGAAAGTCATGAATCATGTGACTTTTAAGTTTTTTTTCTATGTCATACGGTTCCTGAGATATAAGTAATTTGCTATTCCAACTCCTCATTTTCTGCTCCAAGACCCATTATTATGCATACATTCTTTGTACTCACTGTCTTTCTCTATGCAGCTTTTGGGGAGAACTAGCCTGTGCACTTACATTACTGTTACCCTTACCGCTTCTGCTTACGGTTCCGTAACTGTTTCCCATCTACGGCACCATGTGCGTTACCCTTCGCGTTTCCATTTGCGCTTGCATTTGCATTATTTTAACCATGTCTGTCGACAGTACTGTTTATCTTTCTGTTTCACTTTGCATCACCATGCACATTACCATTTGCGTTTGCGGCCACTGTGTTACTATGTGACAAGACATCACGTGGCTCCCGCTGCCGCATTACATTCATTATTTTTCATTATACTTCACAAAAAGAAGGGAAATTAGAGGGAAAAAATATCTGTTTAATGCATTAGTTAGGGTTGTTCCACAGCGACAAAAGTGAGGAAATTCTGTGTTAGGGTTGAAAGCCCCCCCTTGGACCCCCGCGCCCACACCACCAACCGGTATCGGGGTGCGCGTTGGGGTTGTCAGTCTTAACTCTCACCCCATTCACCTATACCTCTGCTTTTTCACACATCTGATGGGGTGAGAGTTAGGGCCAGCAACCCCAATGCGCACCCCAATGCCAGTTGGGGGTGTGGGCGGGGGGGTCCAAGGGGGGTGGCTTTCAACCCTAACACCGAATTTCCTCACTTTTGTCACTGTGGAACAACACTAGCTAGTGCATTAAATGGAGTTTTTTGCCATATATATACACACACACACACACACACACGTTAAAGTTGCAGAATACACACAGTAACTCATTGTATATTATTAATGGAGCTTCACAAATGTTTTACCCACCAGCATCTAGATACTGCACATATCTGGAACTAAGAAAATGCAGTAGCACAGGAAAAAAATACAAAAATGTAAAGAACAAACAGTATGTTAACACCAAATCTAAATCTCCTGTAAAGATTAAAAAAAAAAATCTTAGCACGTGTTTTTCCAACAAAGTGCAATAAAAAAGATTAGGTATACAGGAAATATACTAGTGCTTGATTGATAATGTTAGAGGGAAAATATTTAATGAATGACAAAGAGGTAGGAATTAAAAGAGGAATGGGCAGGGGTTGGGGGACAAGGGATGGGGAAGAGGTCCAAGGGGTAAAGGGAGGGAGGAAAGATGAAAAGCACAGGTGGGAAAGAATAGGGATGGAAATGAGGAGAGGTGGATGGGGCTTAGAGCAGAGATAGGGGAGTGTGTGGAAAGATGTGGGGAAGGGGAGTGGGAGCGGAGATGAACACTGCAAAGAGTTAAGTATGACTAAATGGATACTGTCAGCTTCTTTAACATTTCCTAAGTGTATGTTAACACTTGTCCTGGAGCAGTATAGCCTAGAGGTTAGAATAACGAGCTGTGAATGAGACTGGTACGTCCAGCAGACCTGGGTTTGATTCCCACAACCTTCACTTGCATACTGTGTGACTCTGAGGAAGTCACTTAATCTTCCCAGTGCTCCAGGGTCACCTTTCAAAACAGGCACTTGTGCCTAGTCGGCCTAACCCGATTATCAAAGAATTAACAACAACAAAGTACTATGTTATTCAAAATGCATAAGTACCCAAGGATTTCCATAACAGTGCTAGTAATGTGTTATTTGGGCTAAAATGACATTTTAAATAATCCGCTTTGAAGGCCCATGCATCTACAATGTCAAGTGGCACTGAGCCACAAGTAAACTTCCTGAAAAGTGTGTAATTTTGTACTCATATCAACACAATATTGTACCTGTTACTATTGAGTTTACTGATTTCTGCAGAGTGCATCTAAAGGTGATATGACAGAGACGTACAAGTACCTCAAAAGGAGTAAAAGTGGTGCAGGACAGGAGCCTCTTTCAAATGAGAAAAAACACAAAAACTAGGAGGCATGTGATGAAGCTGGAGGGAGTGGGAGTTTAAAAGAGATGTGAGTAAATATTTCTTAACTGAAAGGGTGGTAGATGCCTGGAACAGATTGCTACCAGAAGTGATGGGTTTTAAAACAGGAGGTTTCAGGTATGCATGGGATAGACAAAGAGGTAAGCAGACAGGGAGGTGGGATGGTCACAAGAGACCAGCAGTTAGGGTCTGCAGAGAGAGATTAGGCAGGAAACATCTGGGCAGACTGGATGGGCCAAGTTGTCCTTTTCTGCCAACAAATTCAATGTCTGTCTCTCTTGTTCCAAAATGAGCACTCTAACACATTTTATTTTTACATCTGAAAATTAAAATCGTGACTCCAGGCAAGTGCATTAGCATCAGCGATAATACATTTTCCCGGAGTCATAACTTCAGTTATAGGGGAACATACCAGTTGTTCTGACCAACTTTCTACTTTTGTTCCCTAATCCACCAATAGCTGAATCTGGCACAGTATCAAGCATTACTTGTTTTATTCATCACCCTGGACAAGGCTACAAATATTCCCTGACCCTCCTTTCCCTTTCAACAAAAACAGATAAATAATGCATGGCAAACATAAATATGAATTAATTACCATTTAGATCATGTCTTGGCATGATTTCTGCTAGTATGAAGAGTGAGCATATCTCTTTTACCAGTTCCGTGTAGGTTAATGTACTCCAGCTTCGTAAAGTTTTGCCATCAATTTTGGGGATTTCCTCAGGCATAAAGAGGCCACCATCTGCAGCAAAGCCAGAGAAGAGGACCTCCTCAAAGTCAACACTCCCTGTCCCTCCACGTGTACTGGTGTATGTCATGCTCCTCCTGAAATAATTACAAAGTCAGTTTTTACCACTGTATGGGTCTCTCTTATTACATAACATTTGTTCAGATGAAGCTAGAACAAGAACAAAAGAATCATAACCATTCATTATACTGCTTGGGAAGTTGTGTCAGGCAGTTATGATTAAAATATTGTTGCTGTCTGCGGTTGTAGCATAAGCCTCAAGCGCGTGCTCACACTTACTAAGGTCACCATACATCACTGCATTTACTTTATCCCTGCAAATAAAGCAGAAGGCCTGACATTGTGAAACTTTTACAGTTAATTTATTTATTAAGATTTATCCATTACATATAGTACATTTTACAATATCAGATATGACTAATATTTCACATTGTATACTAGGTAATAAAAGTGGTAATATGTAAAGCATATTGATTTGTCAAGTTACCTGTATACTAAGTCACATACTTAATACCCTAATAAAGGGTTTATATAATCACATAATACAGTATATCTTTTCTATATGTACTATAATGTAAATCTAATAAGGAAAAAGAAAAAGAAAAGAAAGAAAGAAAAAAGACAAGAGAAGTTTCACTTGACATAATTATTAATTTTATACTAAACCTAAGAGCTGCATAGAAAGTTGATTATACATCTAGATCTGCACTAGAGGTATATCTGACACGAACATTGTACAATATTTATTCCGTATGAATTTGAAGAAAATTTAAATAGTCCTGCCAACACAGATAGAACTCATTAAGTCGGTCTGTTATCAGATATGAAATTCTTTCCAGGGAGGCGATGTGAGTCATATTGTTTAAAATATCTTTAAGAGTAGGTATAAACTGAGTTTTCCATTGAATTAAGGTCAGTCTCTTAACTTGCATGAATAAGACCTGCAGCCATCTATGTTGGTATTTGGTTAGATTTATATTGTTATTTGTAATTCCTAGAAGGCAAAATTTAGGTTCAAAAATGATATCACTTTTGATGATCTGGGTGACTAAATCATGGACGGTTTGTCATAGATTGGATATAGGTTTACAAGACCACAATATATGTAAGAGATCTCCATTTGGTGAGTCACATCACCAACACTTATTATTGGGTACTAAACCTATATTATATAAGTGAGACAGTGTTTTATACCATAAATGTAAAATTTTAGATTGAATCAACCTACTACGCATGTCTTTAAAGGTGTCATGACAATTTTTCCAACAACTGTTCAACTGAGAGTCCGTAATATTTCCATTTAGTATCCGATTCCATTTATCTCTAGCTAAAAGTGATTGATTCGGTAGTATATCTCTAATCTGCTTGTATATTTTACTGATTAAGCCATGGGAGGTATTGATCCATATATTCATATATGAAAGTGATGATTCTGATTTATTAAATTGTTGAAGTTTGGAGAATATGGCCTTACGGATTTGTAGATATTTCCAGAATTCTTCCTTAGGAATATTCCATTTTATTTGGATATTATTGAAAGAATTTAATGTGTTACCGTTGTCCGCTAGAATATCACTCAAAAATAAATATTTTTGTACATCCATGTTTTATAATATATTGGTTTATTTTCTAGTAGAAATTTTGGATTGCCCCAAATAGGTGTAAAAGGTAGAGGAGAAGGATCCGATTTAAGCCATTTATGCATTTTAAACCAATAATAAATCGATGGGTTAATTATGGGATGCTTTTTTAGTTTAGGGGATAATGAAAAATAAATGTTACTGTTAGGCGTATATCCTGGAGACAATGAAGCTTCCATATCGTACCACAATGGTACATTATAATTGGGTTTAATAAACCACTTAATAGTTTGTAATGCTCTAAAAGCCCACAGATAAGCCGTATACCATGGTAATCCAAAACCACCCTGAGACCAGTGCGATCGTAATTTAATACGATTAAACCTTGGAATACAACCTTCCCATGTAAAGTTTCCAATAGTTTTGTCAATATTTTCCAATAGAGAGGGAGATATCTTGAGAGGGATACAGGAAAACAGATAGAGAATTTTAGGTGTGATATTCATTGTAATTGCAGCTATCTTGCCAAGAAAGGATAGATTCAGATTTTTCCATCTATCTAAATCTGCTTTAATATTAATAAGTAATGGACGTAAATTGTTTTCCCATATCTTATCAAAAACAGTTGATACTTTAATCCCTAAGTAGGTAATATAACGTGGGGCCCAACAAAAGCCCAAATGTATATTCATAGTGGGCGTACAATGCTTATTCAGTGGTAATACCTCAGATTTTTGATAGTTAATTGTAAGTCCAGAAAGTCTGGAAAACAGGTTGAAAATGTTTTTAAGTGATTCTCCAGATATTTTTAGATTTTCTAGCAAAATTAGCATATCATCAGCATGTGACAGTGTTGTATATTGCGTATGACCAATAGAAATGCCCTTAATGTCATTACTCTGTCTGAGAAAAGCAGCAAGAGTTTCCAGAGCTAAGATAAAAAGAGATGGTGAAAGAGGGCATCCTTGCCTGGTACCCCTTTCTAGCCTAAATGACTGAGACAATGTAGAATTGGTAAGTACCCTGGCGTGAGGTTTAGTATAAAGAAGTTTAATCCAAGAACAGAATTGGTTACTAAAGCCGAAACAGGACAATACCTGAAAGAGAAAATTCCAGCCCAGAGAGTCAAAGGCCTTTTCAAAATCTATAGCAATCGCTGCTGCAGGAGAATTAAGAGATTTGGCTTCATGGATAAGATTTATTAGAGAACTCAAATTATCAGAGCCCATCCTTCCCTTAACAAAACCCATTTGAGATTTATGAATTAATTTAGGAATATATGGTTCTATACGGTTTGCCAAGATCTTTGCAAAAATCTTGCCATCTGTATTAAGTAACGATATTGGGTGATAATTAGCCGGGATGGTAGCGTCCTTATCTTTTTTTGGAAGAATTGTAATTATTGCATCTGTCATGGTATATGGTAGATGTCCTAACAGAGAAGCTTCACGAAATACCTTACATAATAAAGGGCATAGTTGTTCCTCAAAAAGCTTATAGAACTCAACAGGAAAGCCATCTCCACCCGGAGAACGCCCAGATTTAAGAGAGCGAACGGCCTTTTTTATCTCTTCTACAGTGAATGGTGTGTCTAAAGAATGTATTACCTCCTGTGAGAGACAGGGGAGTGCTATTTTATCCAAAAAGGAGGAAATGTCTGAAGTTGACGATGAATGAGATGAAGAATAAAGTTTTTTATAAAAGGATGTCATTATCCGGTTGATAGCGGGTTCATTAGTTTGAATCTTCCTGTGTAATCTTTTAAGGCAGCTATGTGATGTTCCGTCTGTTGCATTCCTAAGTCTGTAAGCAAGAATTTTACTCCTTTTCCCCACCCTCCCAGAATTTTTGTTTTATTCTAAGTAAAGCAATCTCTGTTTTCCTGGAGATTAGCTCATTGATTTGCATTCTTAATTGCAAAATTTCATAATGCAGATTCGAGGAAGGATCAGGATGAGAAATACTAGAATATAGTCTTTGTTTTGTTTCCAATAGCTTTTCAAGATTATTAATTTGTTGTTCTCTAAGTTTCCATCTATGAGTCGCATAACTAATTATTTTACCCCGTAATGTAGCTTTAAGCGCTTCCCATATAGTACCCATAGAAGTATCTTTTGGGTCATTAAGATCTACAAATTCTTCGATTTGTGCTTTAATCCAAGGTAAAAATTCAGGATCCTTAAGCAATAAAGGATCTAATCTCCACGCAGAGGATTTTGTGGGGGCCTGGAAATAAGAGCTTAACTGGAGCATGGTCCGATATAATTAATGGAAGGATGTTGATGTCAATTATATTAGCAGTTATTGTGGAGAGGTTAACCAATAATCTATTCTGCTGTAAGTCTGGTGGCGTGAAGAATAAAACGTGTATTCTCTATCTCTGGGATGAAGGGTTCTCCATATATCAGATAGGCCCAAGTCCCGCATTAATTGAGAAATAATAATTAAGCTTTTGGGGTGGCAATCTAATGAGCCATTGCTCCTATCCATGTATGCATCTAGGGTAAAATTAAAGTCCTCTCCAAATAATACTGGGGAATTGTTCATATTTGAAGTAATTAATATTTGGGTCAAGTTCTGAAAAAATTGAGGGTCATCTGAATTTGGTGCATAGATATTAACTATAGTTAATGGCCCTGATGGGGTATTAAATGTTATAATAAGCCATCTGCCATCCATGTCTTTCTGGATATTTGAGGGCGTCCATCTCAGTTTTTTATGTATCAGTATAGCAACACCTCTTTCTTTAGTAGTGGCCGAAGCTGCGAACACCTGACCGACCCAGTCCCTTTTTAATCTGTCATTGTCTACATCTAGCAATTTAGTTTCTTGCAATAATGCAATTTGTATTTTGTGTTTCTTAAGATGATTTAAAACTTGTTTGCATTTATTCGGTGCATTAAGTTCCTTGACATTCCATGTACATAATGCTAAATTAGCCATTTTATATTACGTTATTAGCCTATTGTATAGTAAGTATAATGACAAGGGACAATAATGCAGATTTATATTCGACAATGACATGCTAGTCAACTCATAGTGAGTATTGTATATTATCATGGTGTTGGCAGGCATTTTTAATATTAAAAAACTGGCAAGATATATCCTCTCTATCTGGTGCCTTTCGATGCAGCTCTCTTTAACTTCTGTGATTCTAACAATATTAAACATTAACAACTTGTAATAATAAAGTAAAATTGTCATCTAAGATATACAGAGTGGATAAGGTTGGTCTGGGTATAAGAGAAAAAAAAACAAAAAAGACCAAGACCACCTCTCTGTAATCAAGGAGTAGCTTTATCAGTCAGGAAGAAGGGATGTCCCAATTAAAATAAGGGAAAAAGGAACTATCCAATCTTCCTTAAGACAGTAACTCAACCAATGTTCGTCCAACAATGTCTAAATGATATAATTTGTAATAACCCTTTAAGTAGGGTAATAAGTATTATATGATTTAACTCTACTAAAGTTAAAGATATTAGTTTCCACTAACATAACTGTATCTAGCATCACCTCTGGTAAGGAGAGAAAAAAAAATCAAACATTTCCCCATTTATACATTTATAAAAAATGAACTAACTTCGAGAGGCATGATAATATATACAAATAAAATATGATGTGTTCACCCCAAATAATCAATAGATGCTAGGACTTAGTCTATCCGGTATTAAGTAATTGTTGTTGCACCTTTGTAATAAATTATCTCTCCTCTCTATCTGGTAAGGAGGATTTCCCATTAGATTTGCGATGTAAAAAAAAAAAAAAAAAATCCTAAAGTAGACAAAGATTTCAATGGTTCCAAGCTGTGGATCCATTAACTGTTGCAAGGCAGGTTAAAGGAAAACAATATATAGCTGCCCTTCGTATTAATTAATATTAGAAGTTGCAATTTTATAATAAACTTCTTATAAACTATTTAGTCTCCAGACACATGGATGTACTCCTCATTATGGGTCGTTCTTGTAAGATTGGAACATAATGAAATTAATTTGAACTTTAAAGTACAATAATATAGGTAAGAATCCCAAGCAAAATAGTAGCTTTCACAGCTAATTTCTATTATGATCAGACTGTTCCGCCGTAATCCAAACAAAGAGAGCATAGATACACCCATCCAAAAATAAACCCAGCGATCTAAATGATGTTACTGAGCCAGATTAATTAAAAGGCTCTATTTCAAGTGCTTCTACTCAAGAAGTGTGACAGACATCTAGTGCACATCTATGGTAGTGCCAAATTTCGAGTCCCGACACAACCACTTACGACCTCATAACGATTTAAGGCTTCCGATTGTCCTTGTAACTCCGTCTCTCATTTAGTATGCCAGAGTGGAGAATCTGTCTCAAGTGCAATCGATCAGGATTCCAACTATTCTGCTTATAGCAGCATCCAAATATGGCACAGTGTATTAGGCATACATCGAGATACTTATCTCGAGTATTTAGTAGGAGTAGTGTCACCTTTGTACTTACTTTTTCCTCGGCACTTTTTCTTTGGAGGTTCAGCAAATTTAACTGGGGAACTCTCTTCGCGCATGCCCAGGAAGTCTCTATCTGTTCACAATCTGCCTCTTCCTCATCGGTACCGACTCTGTTTCTGTGCCATCGCAAAGAGAAGGTAAATTTTGAAGTACAGCATATTTATTCTGTACAGTTACATTAGGGAAGATAAGTGTCTCCGATTTGGGCTTAGAGGTATTCTTGTTTAAAGTCTCATAGCTGCAATTGCGCGTTGTTGGTTTGGCAAGTTGAGAATTGGGTTCTTTTTGCACAGAATTAGACTGCACCTTCGATAAATTATCAGAGGAAGCCAGAGAGTGATCCATTACATTGTAAATAACTATATTACTTGTTAAATCCAGGACAGTATTCTCGGAAGCATTAGATGTAGATGGAGCTTGTCAGGTTCATAGCTTCACTATCTTCGGATGATGTATAGTTGTTCAGGAATGACGTAAGAGATTCAGGGTTGTAAAAATCTTTAACTGAATTTCCTAAGTATAACCGCATAATTGCAGGGTACCTTAAACTGAAACGAATTCCCATCTGATGCATTAAACGTCTGGCAGCAGTGTATGCCCTCCGTTTCAGAGACAATTCTCTTGAAAAGTCCCGATATATGTAAATATTGTAATCTTGCCATTTAAGTTGACCAATTTCGCGTGCTTTCTGCAAAATTAACTCTACACTGGTATAATTAAGAAATTTTACAATTATAGGTCTCGGTTTTTGATCTGCAGAGGGCTTTGGGCCTAATGTTCGGTGACAACGTTCTATTATTAATTCTTTGCTAGTTATGAGATGTAGTATGTGCGGCAGCTCTTGTTGTTGGAAAGCGGTAGTATTTTTAGCTTCCACTCCTTCAGGAAATCCGAATATACGTAAATTATTTCTTCGGTCTCTATTTTCTAGATCTTCAATTTTTGATTGCAGATCTTTAATCAGTCGGTCTTGAGATCTAATAGTTGTTTGTAGATCCTGTATAGATTCTTCATTGAGACAAACTTTATTTTCAGTGAAAGCCAGCCTGGAGTCAATGTTTTTCATCGTTTGTGTATTATTTTGAGTAGCGGATTTTAAATTATTCATATCCATGGACAGTTTGTTAAACATTCCTTCTATTTTCTCCAGTGGATCTGATTGCTTGTCAGAGTAGACCATTATGGAGCCTTGCAGGATCTCACCAAGATCTCCAAAATTGCAAAGCATTGTAAATGTATCTTGGCAAAAGTATTCTTGATGGCTGCAGTATCCCTCCTTACTTTGTTCTCTTGAGTTAGATGTTATTTATAGCCTTAGATAGCAGAGGATGATACTAGATGCAGTTTGCTAGTGAGGAGCACTGAAATTAAGCCTCCATCTTGTTCGGTGTCAGGCCACGCCCCCCGACATGGTGAAACTTGACCCTATTCCAACCTCAAATTACTGTGACTTGTATAACGTCCTTTATGTTGTGCTGGTGAACAGAGTTCTAGCAAATGAAATTATCTGGTTGCAATCCTATTATTTATACATTTATTTGTTTAGATTGAAATGCCCAAGAGAGACTCACAGAGGTGAGGTCTATTTCAAGGTGCAACCTGATGGGGGAAGGGGATACACAAAGAAAAGGGGAAAAAGGGAGGCAGCAAAAAAGTGAGTACAGATCAGTGTACAGTAAAAAGAAAACATAATTAAAAATACATTATAGAATACGATCTAGCTATTCCTACTTCTGGATTGGTCAAAACTAGGTCACATGAGGTGGGGGTAAAGGGACAAGACACATTATTCAGGGAAATGTTATTTACAAACAATAACCTTCAGAACATTATGTTAATAGCCCCACTCCCAAGGTCTTTATGTACATCAAAAACAACGATGACACCCCCTCCATCTGCCCTATATAAAGAAATTTAGTTAAAACTTCATCTTCATGTAACCCCTAGGTGGTGTAACTCCTAGTATTACACACCTACCTACTACCTAAAAGCTAGGCTGAGGGGTTTGGGTACACTAACTTATAACAAGTCTAAACCAATTGCGCGGTGCCTCCACTCAGAGTTTACTATTTACATGGGCTAGCCGTTACCTGGTATAACCCCCTGAAATGTTATACCACCCACAAATACCATTTGCCACCATTTGCCACCCCCAAATATGACCCAATGACATTTTCCACATTTAAAACATTTTGCATTTAAAGACTCTCTAATTATATGCTTACACACAATGATTTCCAAAAACAGTAACAATATTTATTTGGGGGACATAGGAGTTAGGATGGGGAAAAAGGAGGAATAGAGTTTATGCATTTACACTATATTTACAAAGGGTTTGATTAATTGGTGCTGGTGAAGCCATCCAGCTGGGTAATTACAACATAGAGCAAATCAGTTATTTTCCCCCAAACCTTCTGACGTAGTCAGAGCCCTGACTAACTATCTGAAATAAATCAGAATGTTACACATCAGTGCCCACAGCGGTACTAGTATCCCACCTGTACAAGGACCCCGCAATCTCACATAACCTGGGAGTCCAGTAATGTTGTCCATAAAAGAGTGCAGGCCTGATAGACGATTTGCTGTACGGTGGCTAGCATTAGATTGGGGCCCATTACTGAAGGATTAAACCGGGAGGTAGAATCTGTATCCCAATCAAGCTCTTTAAAACTGAACTATTTACAAGACATAACTTGCCGCTGCAGGGATTGCCTGTTTTACTCACAATTGGCTGTCCTGATTAGGTTTGCAAGTGCTTCTACTGGCAGGCTCCTCCTCAGGGACCAAAGTGCTGGCAAAGCTAACAGCCACCCAAATGCCCAAAAATGGCTGCAAGGATGGAACAGCTTGTGCCGAGTAGAACATGACATGGCACACCTTTGGTGGGACCCTGTCCCCAGGCAGAAACACTCAAAGAGACACATCTGGATTACATTCAAAATTACAGGACCGGCACCAGCACACTCTTGGACTGGATCCTTACCAGTCACCCATCGTGGATATCTAACACTAATGTCCTCCCTGATTCTCTCAGCGATCACTCCCCTGTTAGCTGCACCTGGTCAAATAAATTCATCAAACAACCACCAAAAACAATCACCAGCAGGGTTCTACCCAGTGGTCACCTTCCTCGACTCAAATCCCACCTCCTCCACCAAGACTGGTCCCCTATCTACAATGCAACCAATGTAAACACTGCCCTTGACAACTTCATAAACATCTTCACTGTGGCCTGTGACAAGTACGCTCCTATTAAGAAACGCAAAGTCAAATCACTGAGTAACCCTTGGCTCACAGGTGACCTCCTCAGGATGCTAAAAACAAGAGACCACCTATGGGAGCTGGCCAGAAACTCTGGAAGGCAAAACGACATCCAAAACTACAAACGTGCCCGCAATGACTGCACCAAAACCATCCGGCAAATGAAGTCCGTCTACTATAAGCATGCCCTCACAAACTCCTGGGGCAATGGTCAGGAATTCTGAAAGAACATAAAGGAACTCACTGGGAATCCACCCAAATCTCCCCATCAATACTCAACATCAACGGAATCACAACCCTCAACCCAAAAACCATTGTGGATACCTTTAACAAAGCCTTTACCGACCTCAACGCTGTCCTACCTCAGGACTACTTCAAAGATGGTGAAGCCCCCCTGTCTGCAATGAATACTACTTCCACCAGCTCCCCCTGCTTCTACTTCAAAACAGTCAAGGCTCACCAAGTACGCAAATATGTTACCATAGCCCTTGGGAAATCAAGATTCAGCAATGACTCCCTCGATCTCAAAATCCTGTCTCTCACACTTGATGAAGTGCTTAGTCCTCTGACCAGAATTTTCAACCTCTCCCTCAGCCTTAGCCAGTTCCTAGGCAGATGGAAATCTGCCACTGTCACACCAGTCCATAAAAGTGGTGACAAAACTGCCCACGATAACTACAGACCTATCTCCCTACTACCCCCACTCTCCAAGGCACTAGAACGCATTGTCTCGGACCAGCTCACAGAATACCTGGATACATACAACATCCTGTGCAAGCAGCAACACGGGTTCCACAAAGGTCACAGCACCTCCACAGCCCTACTTGAATTCACCGGGGCAATCCACAACACACTTGATTCCGGTGAACTACTAGGCTCACTCTACATTGACTTAACTAAAGCCTTCATCACCGTCAATCACCGCCTCTTACTTGTCCAGCTTCAGGACACTGGGCTGTCAACTGACACCATTGGCTGGTTTAAGAGCTACCTTGAAGAATGGTCCCAAACAGTAAGAATGGCTGATACACTCTTGGACCCTAGATCGGTCCGCTCAGGAGTTCCCCATGGCTCCATTCTGGGACCCCTCCTCTTCATCCTATTCTTAAACTCACTATCGGACAGCTGCCCAGAACAAATAATTCTCTACGCCGACGATGCTGTGATCCTCACCTCGGACCCTGATCCAAACCAATTACAAAATAAACTTCAGCGGGCCTTCTCCTCCATTGAATCCTGGTTCCTAAATCATTAACTGCTTCTCAATCAGAAAAAAACAAGTCTATGGTCTTTTGCAGCCCCCACAACAAAAACAAACAACTCCCCCTCTCCATTGCAACCGAACAAGGAGCCATCCTAGAGCAAACACAATCATTCAAGTACCTTGGCATCACCCTTGATCCCCACCTCTCATACGCTGTCCATATTAGCAATGCGGCAAAGTCTGCCAGTGCGAGGTTAGGCATATTATTCCAGCACAGGAAACACCTAACCCCAGAAGCACTGTCAGTGGCTGTCCAAAACTCCATTGTCAGCATCATAGACTATGGTCTTATCATATATGGGTCTGCAACTACCACTGCTCTCAAACGTATCGCGACCTCCCTGACCGCCTGTCATCTCATCACTGGCTCACATCGCCATACCCACACATGTGACTTTATTCCCAATCTGGATGGCTTCAACTAGACAAACGCATAAAATACCAAACCTGCATCACGGCCAAGAAAATCATAATGAGACTTGCCCCACCTGGTGTCTGTGCCCTCCTTAAGCCTAGACATAGGAATGTCACTACAAGGAGATCCAATTCCCACCTACTACATATCCCACGATGTCACACAACCCAAGGACAAAGATCATTTGCCTATCGGGCATCCAACTGGCTCAACTCTCTTGGCAGCAACATAGTGACTGCTCCAACACTCGGCCTTTTCAAGTCCAAGCTGCATCTCTCACTGCTTGTATCCTGCGATTGCCCATCTTAACATTTCCACCATTCCAACTGCACATGCCCCAGCACCCAGCACTTACAATCAGTCTTTGCACCCCTAACACCTCACCTGGCATATTCCCTCAACAAGGCCCCCTGGCTGCACTGTCTCCCACCCTCACCCACCTCCCTCCCATTATCTCCATTCCTGCCCCTGTCCCCACCCACCTCCCATACTCCCCCTTGCCCCTGCACCTCCCACCCCCTGATCTCCTACCACACTTCTCCCCATTGACCCCCTCCTCCCTTGTCTTGCTCATAGCTCAAGTCTTTGTACTGGTTATTACATGTCTGTAAGTCAGTGACTTACTTTGTAACTAAAAATGATGACTGTTGCACACGCTGACGTGGAACCTTTGTAAAAGAGCCTCGGCTCAAAGGTATTGTAATCCTAGATTGAAATAAATAAATAAATAAAAAATCCAGTACATTTATATACCTTATTCACACACTCATATGATTCTGATGGGCGTCAGAATAACCTGTTAGCCGAATTCAGTACATTTACATCATCTGGAGCTTCGATTACACCATGGTCACCGAGTCCCACTTAGGTGTTAGGGATCCTGGGACCCATGGAAAATTCCCTGGAATGACCTCAAATCATGCGTGATCCCCACTGCCCTGAGGGCAGACACTCCAGCTGGAGACTGCGGCTATACTTCTCGAGCCCCGCAGGGCTGAATTAGGGCTTTGGCTGGAATGGGAACCAGGAGGCAGGAACAAGGACATGGAGGGATTCAAAAAAATACAGGCTGGTCCTAGAGGTGCTCAGGAGGGAGCAGGAGGAGCAAAGGCTGCATGAAGTGGCTAGCAAGCCACTGCAGGGGGGGTTACATTCACATATACACAAAACTTCTTAAGCTAACAAGCAGTCTCTTCTTGCCTGCCCAGTGCAGAATAAAAAAAAAAATTAAGTTTTGTATTCACATATACATACACATTCTTTAAGGTAACGAACCTAGCCTCCCCCCACCACCATCTACCCTGCCCAGAAGAGAAAAGTAGTTAAAATTTCACTTTCAAATAGAAATTGCTTAAGGTACTAAACACAGCCCCCCCCAACATACACACACACAAACACACTCACAAGACATTTAGTCTTTAGCTGACCCCTCTAACTGTCTCCATTAGGGTACTATTACTTGCTCTGACCAATTTCCGCAGCCCCACTAACTCTCGCCCTGCTGCCCTAGCCAGTGACCAGACAAAATTACCTAATAAAGTCTTTCTGAGATTCTTGGTTAGATGCCTCAGGAAATTACTAGTGCTGCTGCTACTCTGTGCAGGTAGTGTGGCATTAAATCCGGGTCCCCCCCTTCTGATGGCTACTCCTGGGGAGTTCACCTAGCTAAAAGGCCTGAGCGTCCTGCACATGAACATATGCAGCCTTGCCAGCAAATTTGACCAGGCCCAAGCCTGGGTGTTACATGCCTCCCCTGATGTAGCAATGTTCTCAAAAACCTGGCTAAAGAGCAACGTTCCTGATAAATTGCTCTGCATCCCTGGCTATAATCTATTCAGGTGTGACAGCCCGACCAGAGGTGGTGGTGTCGCCATTTTTATCAAACATAAATTCCAAACTGCCATCCTTGACCACTCATCAATGTCCAAAGAATTTGAGTGCCTCTCCCTTAAAATTACTCTATCACCTGGAGTAGCCTTACTGGTAGCCGCATGCTATAGGCCACCTGCAGCCAGTCTGTGCATATTGACCCACCTACCTTGGAATGCATCTTAATGGGGGACATTAACCTTAACTGGAATGATGCCTATGCCAACAGGCTCAAGGACTTTTGTGATGACCACGGGCTAGATCAGATGACCCCTGAGGTTACTTGACTAAATAAAAAAAAACCCTGACAGAAGCTCCTTACTGAACCTTATTCTGGTCAGTAAAGCACACAATATCTCCCATACCGGGGGCTTTCATAATGATCTGAGTGACCACTGAGCAATCACCTGTGTCAGGTACTCCTCTCACCTCCCTTCCACTTCCACCTTCAAGATTAAATGCAGCATGAAAAATGTTGTACTCCCTGCCTTTTTTGGAAGATCTTGGGAACATTCTCTGGCAGAATTTATACCTGGCACCCACTGTGTCCAAAGCCTTCTGCATCTTCCAGGAGCTATTACTTAAGTTCATCAACAAGTATGCACCTCTAAAGTAAATGAAGTTAAGGAAACATGCTCCTGACTGGTTCAGCCCAGCACTGAAGAGGGCCCTACATCATAGAGATGATCTATGGAAAAAGGCAAGGAAGTCGCAGTCCGACACAGATTGGCTCTCCTTCTGAGTAGCCAGGAATGCCTGCACCAAATTGGTCAGGTTGGAAAAAGCACGATTCGACCAGTTAAAATGGTTTACACATGGAAAAAGCTGCCAATGTGTAGAGAGCCTTAATTAATGCTTTACTTTCACACAAAAATAACCCTGCAATGCAAATACCACATACAGCCGAAACATACCAGTAACACAAACTGCAGTAACAATGAATCAAATACATACTGCACTGTACGTAATGTGCTCTGTGCTGTATTTATACACTACATTCTTCCTGCTGCTATCCTAAATATACTTTTTTGAAACAAAGGATGTGATGTCATATATGCAACTACGCCATACGCAAATGCATCACCATCTGCATCTTCCTTAGCACATGCAAATCTTTCAAAGGGACACTGTCGAACGTGCTTTGCATCATATTATTTCTAGTTAAAGCCCACCTTTTAAGATTGCTTAACTTCACTTAAATTCATTGGTATTGGTGGTTCTTTTATATGCTTGCTTTCTTAGCAGAAATGAAATACATGGAAAGGGTGTAATTATACCAATATTGTTTTGTTTCAACTCTTTGATCTACAGTACCTTTATTCCATACTTACTGAACATTAGGAGCACTCCCAGTGTACCATTTATGATGCAATAGTCTCCTCTCTTTCCACTGCAGCATGAGTGACTAAAGTGTGTTGGGGGTGTTCACAAGTCCAGGAAAGATGCAGTTGGAGATGATCAAGGAATGTGAAAAAACATGTTTTTGTGTGGTAACACCAGTATGTGGGACAGTCTGTTTTTCACTTTTTATTAAAGGAAAAAATTCATCAGAATCAAACTACCAGATACATCAGCATTGCCCAGTAGGCCCCCATTGCTCCCCCCCCTTCATGGTTAAGAAAGACACAACACAGATCTTGGAGGAAATGGCTGCAGCCATGCTTTATTTATTTACAATTCTAGATAATAATGTAATCTAATGTAAACTTTATTTTAAGCACCTTACAAATAACAAGGCGCTGTACAACAAAGTAATCAAACAATACAATCAAATAAACATACATTGACATTATTAAAAACCTTCAGAAAAAGCTTTAAAAAATAGATAGATCTGCTGAATCTCCAATTTACTGTATCATAAATATTCTAAATTAATACCTATTCATATTTAATACTGAGCAATAGGTGCTGCCGGGAGGAAGCACATACCTCAGGCCCCCCCGCACCGCCCACAACCTGGGCAATCCCTTCCGATGCTGACCGAGGTATCCCTCTGCAGTAGCAGGACAGGTTATATGGCCAAGGTTCTGGCGGCCACCCCCTGTCTGGCATTGCCAACCTTGCAGCCTCTGCTACTGAGGCTCGACCTAGACCCCCCCATGCAGGTACAGGTCTTATGATCCACCATCCTCATGCAGACCAGGGGCTCCGACACCTTCGGGAGAACTGGCATCGATCCCTACTTTCCCGCTACTCCACTCATGTGCTCCTCCCATGCAACCATACTACCGGCTGCGACAGTATTGCAATACCATTTCAGTATTTGATTTCAGCTAATGCTGGACTTCTTTGATATACTTCTACTTTAACCTTTTATGCTACTTTTACTTTGACATGCAGGTTTGACTTTACTGTTACCTGACTGAATTTCTGCCTGTGTCCTTAACATTACATCCCTTTTGGAGGAGGTGAAAACCAGAGAAAAACTCCAGTAGGGGAAAACCAGGAAAAATCATTCCCCAACCCCTAATGCGGTAGCCCATATTGGGCCAAAAAGGGGCCCTACTGTGCCTACCCCCCTCCTGAAAGCCAGGGTGCCGGGTGGGTGGGTGATCTGATGGGAAAAGGAGAAGGAAGAGCTGGACTTGGGGCTGCTGGCCAGTTTCCTTCTGTCTCCTCAAGCAGACCCCCCCCCTCCGGGGGGGTTTGGCAGTGCCCTATCTTTGTTGTGGCCAGAGGTTGCTGACCCACCTCTGGGCTAGCCTCCTGCAATCTCTGTTTTTTTAGCCATGGGGAGGGGGAAGGAGGCCCTTGGAAAAATGGCCAGCTGCTGCAATCCTTGGGTAGCCTATGTATTGTCCGGTAGGCCCCCATTGATTCCCCCCCATGGTCAAGAAAGACATAACACAGATCTTGGAGGAAATGGCCACAGTCATGCTTTATTTATTTACAATTCTAGATATTAATCTGCTGAATCTCCAATTTACTTTATCATAAATATTCTAGATGAATACCTATATACCTATTTCTATTTAATACTGAGCAGCGGGCGCTGACAGGAGGAGGCATACACCCCAGGCCCCCATACCACACACAACCTAGGCAATCCTTTCTGGTGCTGGCCGAGGTATCCCTCTGCAGTAGCAGGACAGGTCATGTGGCCAAGATTCTGGTGGCCATCCCCCATCTGACATCGCTGACCTTGCAGTCCCTGCTGCTGAGGTTGGACCTAGGCCCCCCGTGTGGGTACAGGTCTTGTGATCCACAATCCTCACACTGACCTGGGGCTCCGACACCTTAGGGAGAACTGGCATTGCCCCTAATTTCCCACTACTCCTCTCATGTGCTCCTCCCACGTCGCCACAGGCCAGACCATGCCCGACCCCCCAAGCCACCTGCTCAGCCTTAGCCTCCAAGATTGCTTGAAAACCATGCAATAAGCTATCTAAAGCCTTGCCTTTCAGCTAGCTGACACCCTGGACCCATCTCCAGGCACTGGTGGGTACAGTAAATGTTATCATACCTCAAGACAGTGCCCCCCCAGGGACTCCACAAAAGCTCCCATGTCCTTGTTGATTCACATACAAGCCCTGTTTATTACAAGGACCTTGCATGCTTGAGCCCACTGCTCCCTCATCAACAAGTGTGACCAAATGAGCATAATGTCGGGCCACCAGCCCTTGATGGTCCGCAAATCATCCTTCACTGCCAGCAGCAAAGTCACCGTCTTCCTGCGGCCCAGGACTTCTCCGCCTAAGTGAATCAGCAAGATTTGCAGTGTGTTCCCCCAGTCAGCTGTGCCTTGCAATCTCAGAAGCAATCCTTCCCAGAGCATACCCTTACTCACCAACCACTCAATCCTGGCATCATCCCATGGCGGAGACAGGTTGCTTCCCCCCGGCTGACCGGCTGCCCTGTGCTACCCACCAGATGAATGCATGGCCACACATCCAAATGCGTACATAGTCTTCCCCAGGGCCTGTAAGGGCAATAAACAATTACTGCAAGTGTGGTCTCACATAGCTCAGGAATGCCTGAGATGTCCAGCATCCCAGGGACTAAATCTCTGCATTTGACAGGCCCTTGCCCCTAGCTATCATTGCCACCCCAATGTGAAACGAATGGGTCCCATAATCCCCGGCATGTAGCCCCAGTTCCTAAATAGCCTTCTGCAGGATGAACTGGAATTGGTAAACCATCACAGGACTGCCATCCTGGTGCCTGAAGAAGGCCTCTCCATTCCTGGAACAGATTGCCTTATACTCCGCCAGGCTGTGGGACAGCCACCAACATACTCCAGCTGGAGCCTTGATCTCATGTCAGTGGCCTGCTCACTACTGTTCCATCTTTGATCTATGGAGCCGAAGGAACACCCTGTGCCCCATCATCATGATGTCCTGCAACAGCAGGCTTGGTGCACCATGGTCTCAGGAGAGTTTCGTCAACTCTGACACCCTGAAAGCCCCGTAGAAGGCCACCAGGAACATGGTGCCAAACAGCCGAGTTTCATACTCGTCCCTACAAACCATTGGAAAAGCCCCCCAAATGGCTTGTAACTTAACCAGAGTGATGGACGATCTGTTATCTGGGGTGGTGGTAGCTCCCTGCGCCATCCTTCCAACAGCTTCTTCACCTTGAAGGCACCCATGGTATCCATCATCCCCATGGCTTTCATCACCCATGACAAGCCGGTGAGGTGAAGGGCCATCACTCCGGGGGAGTGTCCTACCATGACATACCTGCAAAGCTGATCTACCGGTATGGGCCACACTTCAGGCCACCCCCTGGCCCCCTGTGTGGCTAGATAGTGCTTGACACCCCAGCAGTACACTTCCTTTGTGCTGGGCGCAATGGAGTTACCTACGCATCTCCAATACTGTCGGTCACCACCTCCCACAGGAAGGGAGGTACCTGGTGTGGCTTCCTGTCCACTCTTGTTACCAGCCTGAAGAATCTGTCCCACGGTGAATGAGATAAAGCATTGGCAATGCCGTTATCTGCTCCCGGGACATGTACTGCCTTGAATGTAATCTTAAGCAACATACATTTTAAAATGAATACCCACGTCAGGTTTATTAGTGGTCCCAATGGACATAACTGCCTATGATGGTATGTACTACCCCCATGATATCTAAAGTGTACTGCTTCATTATGGAATCTGGGACCCCAGACATACAAGGCCACCACTACTGGAAACAACTCTAGCAGTGTGATCTGCTTCCCCACCCCAGTCTCCAGCCAGCTGGCTGGCCATTGCCCTGCACACTATTGTCCCTGAAAATAAGCCCTGAACCCCAGACCACCCACTGTGTCAGTGTATAACTCTAAAGGTGTGCCATCCCGTGGCCCTTGCCACAAGGCAACCCCATTGAAGTGATCTAGAAACAGCTGCCAAACCCACAAGTCCTCTATGAACTGCTTTGTGACCTGCATTCTGTGATGAGGACTTGTACAGCTGGTCCCCTCCTGGCCAACCACTGCATGAATGTCCTCCCCACCGGTATGACCCTACGTGCAAAGTTGAGGTGCCCCACCAACTGTTGCAAGTCCCACAGAGTAATTTTTGTGCTCCCCATCATCCTGTGCAAGAGAGACCGGATTGCGGTCAACTTGTCCGGCGACAGAGCCTGTTTTCAGAATCAATTTCTATGCCCAAGAAGGTGAGGGTGGTCCCTATGGGTTCAGATTTTTCCTTTGCTAAAGGAACTCCAAACTCCCCTTATATCTGATCAAAGGCCCTGACCGATTATGTACACTCTGAGGAATCGGCAGGGCCCACAAACAGGAAGTCATTAAGATAGTGCACTATGCGGTCACTGCCCGCTTCCTCAGCAGTGACCCAATGCAAGAAAGTGCTGAAACTCTCAAACAAAGCACAGGCCACTGAACAGCCCATAGGCATGCAGTTATCCACATAGTACTCATTCTCGAACTTCATGCCCAACAGTACCCTATCCTTCTGATGCACTGGCAGTAGCCTAAATGCAGACTCGATGTCCACCTTAGCCATCAGAGCACTAGGCCCTGCTGCCTAGACTGCCTCCACTGCCTGGTTAAGAAGAGAAAAGATGTCTACATATTCCCTATTTCTGATCTGTTGCCTGACCTTGTCAGTTAAATGAGTCCCCATTGGGGAGTCCTGCCCAGCGTACGGGTTCGCTGGAGGTGATGACACAGGCTTGTCTGGTGCCTGGCCCTCTGATCCTGTGCCTGCCCTCCCTGCAGGCGATGGCAACAGCCGATTTTTAAACTCTGCCACCAGATCCGCAACCACCCCGACCAACTGTTTTAACTGCTCCTCAGTCACCGCCCACAGACTGGTGTCTGGCAAAGGCTGCTGTCCACCTGGGCCCTCCCCCTTTAATTCATCGGGGGCACCTGCAGACTTGTTCCATCAGACCTCAGAGTATCTGCAGTTAGCGTACTTTCTTCCTTACTATCGGAAGACTCCCCCCTAACTGAGGATTCCCCCCTTACTGCCCCCAATACTTGCCTTACCTGGCTGGCCCCCACCTGAGGGCCATCAATTATCTCCTTACCTGCCGGGTGGGAGAGTTTCACTGGTGGCAGTAACTTCTGGCCTTCTACCCTCTTCTTTCTGGTGGGTGTCGCAGAGTCCTCCAGCCCTTCTAGGCATGCCTTCAGCCAGGCCTTTCTGTTCTTCTTGTACAGGGAGCAAAGTTTGTCTTCAGCGACTGCCAGTGCCTTAGATGTGGAAACACGCTTCCTGGCAGACATCTTCTGAAACAATAACTAAGGCCTTCCCCTAACAAGCATCCTTAATATGGGTTGCAACCTAGCCCTTCCAACACTGTCAGGGGCCCCCTTTTCCCCAGCTCTCTGGACCCTTGGTCCTCATCTGAAATAGCAACTGATAATCCCCAACAAACCTCGCTAATAGTGGACATAACCTGCCCCCTCCAACATTGGTGGGGGCCCCCCCACACTCTCTGGACCACTGCCACCAGCCTGCTCCGAGCTCCACCCCCAGAGGCCAAGGTGCCCTGACAGTGGGGGTTGAGAGATTCAGACCCAGGACTTCATGCCTCCAAGTCTCCTGGCTTGTTGTACTGTGCCTTTAACCCCTAAGTCATACTGTCTGCATGCAGCAACCTGACTGGCATGCAAGTTCTACATGGGGCATTCTGCAGAAAGAGAGGGGGGGAGATGAGACCTGCATAGAAATGCCATTTCCAGTGGGAGTTGCAATACTGCAAGCCAGATCACATGCTTCCAAGGTGCCCAACTACAAAACTGAAGGCCCACCCAAGATGGCCACCCAGGTCTCTCGAGCATTCCCCCAAGATCTGCAATAGCTATATGCCTCGCATGGCCCAGATCTTGTGGGAAGCCCGGAGCAGCATGAGTGAGCCACTCAACCAATCACTGGCCAAAAGCAGGACCTGGGGAATGCTGGGAACCATAGTCCCAACTGTAAGTCGCTGCCGGAACGCAGCTCCTAAGCCTCTAGTCCACCTGCAAACTGCTCCCAGAGATGCGCCTGTCTGCAGTCCCCAAAAATAGGCTGCCAGTCACCACCTTCCCGAGAGAAGCCGGATGACCTCCCCCTCATCCCTAGCTCCCGACCGGACAACTGAACCAACCAGGCCCAGGTAAGGCCAGAGCTGGCAGAACTGTTTTTGGAGGCTGGGGTGAAGTCTGACAGGGAACTGAAGGGTAGCCCAGGAAGCACGAGAGAGTGGGCCTTCCAGGCTGGTGATGCATGAGGTGGCTTAGCAGCACCCCAGGGATCGCTTCACTGCTTGGGAGACCCGCAAGCCCACCACAAAAAGGTGCACTCGGTGCAGATGTGCACTGCTGTCACTTCCATGCATGGGGCTACCTATAGAATGTGTCCAATCATAACATATGTTTTTTAAACTAGAGACACTTTGAGGCCTAAGGCAGTTGACAGTGTCTCTTTAAAGATGTGCGAGAACATCTCTTCACATCCTATGACAAAAACATTTAAAATCATTTAAAAAAAAAAAAAATCCATGCATGTAACAGGTTACTTGAAAGGGTGGTTTATATCAGAGCAACATTCCTTATGTTGGAAACTCTTTCAGCCATTGTACTCACCACTTGGGATGTTAACAGAGTATAGACCATCCTCTGTACCACACACCCATCGTAGCAAGAATAAAGTCAGCATACGACTGAGGTATTTAACAAAATAGTTTAACAGTCTGTACCTTGACCAGTATATTTATTTTTATTTTATTCTCCTCAGTGCAGCAGTATTTGGCATTTTCCAAACTACTATCGAGGGTACATTTCATTGTAGAACATATTTCCAACTGCTGGTGCCATCTCAATGAATTATGGTACATTAACAAACAGCTTATTCAAACGTTTACTCCCCCCTGACCGTCGCACTTCCTGGAGCTTGAAATTATCACAATTTACATTTCAACATCACTTTGATGTCTTCTTTAGAGACTCTGATGACACAGCAGCTGATGCTGTGCTATATTGAAACTCTAGGGACTTCAGCAACGTCAATGCCCAGATCACGGATGACCTCCTTGAACTAGAAAATTGCTTTATGGCCAGTAAGCTGATCCTTAAAGCCAAAAAGACCAAGAAAATATTGTCTGGATCTAAGAACTTGGAGCTGTCTGGGCAACCCCTCTTGCTCTTGCACTGAAATACCCATAGCAGTGGCCGAGTCCACAAAATACCTAGGGTCTGTTTGGACCAGGAACTTTCCTACCGAACTCACATTGACGATATTACTCAGACCTTCCACTAAAAAATGGGCCTACTCTACCACCTTAGCAATCTTTTTACTAAGGAATCATGGCATATTGCTACTGATACTCTATTCCCCCTCCAGCAATATGGGGTCCCTGTTTTGCAGGCCCTGGGGTGCTCTGAGCTCAACAAGCTCAAAGTGTTGCACATTAAAATTGTGCACTTTGCCACCAGTGCTCCACCCAGGGAGCACCATTGCAGTGTACTGCACTCACTGAAGTGGCTTTCACTGGAGGGTCATCTTGAGTACCCTCTCCTCTGCCTAGCCTTTAAGCTTGTTAAGGGTCCTTCCCTTCCCCCAAAACTGTGTGGCACTCCAAAAATCAAGCCTCCAAGGAGGGTCTTGCAGTTCTCCAGAAATCTCCTGTTGGAGATACCTAAACTTAGATCCTGTGTGGGAAAGAGGTCCTTTGCCACTTCATCAATGACTATCTGGAATTCCCTGTCTTCTGCCCTACACTTGGGGGGTTTAATAAAGGTCTTAAAATGGTACTACTGAAACACAGCCACTATGCCCATAATAGGTGACAATTCCCAGCACTACAATTGATGATGCCGTCCCATCTTGGAAGCATTTTGGATCATTTTGATGTGCTATTGATCAATGTTTCCCTTCCCTACCTTGTGTAGTCTATGAATCTTAATTAACTCTATGTCATATGTTGAACACCATGTTTTGCAAAACGTATAGTCTCACAACTGATATATTTTGATTATGTCATACCTGACTTGTTCTGACAATGTATTATTGACTATGTACTGGTCTGCCTGCTTGTTAAATGTAACTATTTCTGGGTCGCCCTAAAAAAGGGACAATTATGTCTCAGTGGGCCTACCCGGTTAACTAACTAACTAACGAACTGACTGACTAACTAAAACAGAACAAAACATGATGGGGTGGTGGTTGCAGTGTGTAATGTGCACTCAGGTGCCAAGTAAGGCATTAGGTGCTTGTGCTGAGGGCCTCCAGCACCTGGAATGCATTAACCCATGACAGCCATCTCTCAGAGTGTCTTATTGCATTTATATACACTAGGTCCATTTGCAAAGCATTGGAATGTAAAGAAAAATAAAATAAAAAAATTCAAAGATAAAAACAACATTTGATCTGAGGACTAGGTACCACCTAATCTATAGACAGTTTTATCAGCTCTCTCAGGGAAGATGGAGAGATGGCAGAAATGACATTTCTCCCTACTGGGCAAGATTGCAACCATTTAAATGATGGCACTGCCAAAGCTAAACTGCTGTACATTCAATATCCCCATACTGATCCACAAGTGATGGTAGCAAAAGGTGGGCCATCTGTTCTCAACCTTTATCTGGGCTGGCAAGCAACCAAGATTCAGAAGAACCAGTCTAAGCGCTCTTGTTCAACAGGGTGGGGGTGAAATACCCTGTGGCTGTGGGCTTAACACACCACTAGGGGAATTCAGAGTGCCATATAGTGGCTGGCTGCAACGGGGATTGATAACCCCTGGTGGCTGAAGTTAGAGAGAGCTCTGGTGCAGAGTAAACCCTTGTCTGCCTACCTTATGGAAGACACCAGTAGAGAGCAATTCATACCTTTACCATTTAAGTATATGATGGACTTAAAGTATAATAACCCTTAGGAGGCTGGCTGGATGAAAGATCCCAACCTTGGGCCTTCAAGATCACATTTGGAACAATTCATAGATGAAGACAGGGGACAGGGCAGTATGTTGGAAACACTGACAGGAGGAAGTAATAGAAACCTTAGAACACCTCATTTGCCCTAACACACTATCCTTAAAGTCTTCTGGGGACTTACAAATGGCATATGACTTACCTTCAATAGACCATTGGAGGTACTTGCAGCAGAGACATGGCCCAAAACACCAGCTGGGTGAAACCAACAAACACAACCCCATAGAAATGGACCAGATGATAGATCAGTGGGTGAGATTCACCAATTGAAGTGGGGGTCTAGCATATAAATTCATCCAACAATTATACCCCACAGACCTAAATTTGTACAGCCAGAGATGAAAGGAGTACCGTTAACTGCAAGTTGCCACTGACATGTGAGATAGAAGTTGGAAGATGGCACACCAGGTTTCTTCAGACCCCAGGTACCAAGTTACCTCTTGGGCAGGTGACAGAGGATGCCTGAGAAGCTTAGAAGAATGGACTTGCAGGTATCACATCCTTGTTGTAGATGCCAGGAAGGAACTGGAGATATAGGACACATTGTATAGTCATGCGCCTGTTTGCACCACTTTTAGTCCAAGGTCAGAGCCACAGCTGACGTAATTACTGCAATGCCCATCCCACACTCCACTATGATGTCAATGCCCTGGATTTGCAGGCCTTGTAATATAAGTCCATGCTATACACAATGGCAACAGAGGCAAAGAGGCAGGTGCTAATGAAATGGAGAAAGATTACACCACCAGCAGCAGGCCTTATATATCTACAAATACAGTTTAAAGCTAGAGGAATCCTTGGGAGATATAAAGAGGCATGGACTCCTTGACTATGGCACATGGAACTTCTCTCCCAACTAGAAGTAGTAGGTTAAGGGTGCAACTTTATGCCGACAGAGAGATGGATGGACTGGGGGACTCATTAAACCTGGCTCAACAATATAAACTGTTTTCATCTCAGTCCCCTCCCACCTCTTTGCTATTGCGGACACATGAATATACAAAATTCCCCAGCAGAGAAAGGCCATATGGTCCACCAAGTCAGCTTGAATGTGAAGCTAGCAGTCCCTATTTTGCAGCTCCCCTCCCTCCCTTGCCACCTCTACCCACACCCTCCCACTCACTCTGTCCCAACCCCTCTTGAAGCCCCCTCACTGTTCTACTGGATACCACTTCTGCAGGCAATGCAGTCCACCTGGCCACCACCCTTTCCATAAAAAAGTATCTTCTGATCTCTCTCTCTCCTGAACCTCCCCCCGTCAAATCTCATATCATAGCCTTGGGTGTCCCTACCTTCCATTAATTTAAACTGCCCCACCTTACTAGACTAGTTTATCCCTGTCATGTACTTGAAGGTCTCAATCGTATCCCCCCTCCCTCTTCTTCTTCAGTAAGTACATATTCAGTTCCTTCAGCCTACTCTCATAAGGTAACTCCCCTAGCCCTTCGATCATCTTTGTTGCCCTGCATTGCACCCCCTCCAGTAAATTAAATGTCCCTCTTCAGGTATGGGTGCTCACAAGTATAATCATAGTTGCTTTTCTATCTGACATTGAAGAGGAGTGTGGAAAGAAAGGAAACGAATTAAGAAATAATGCACGACATGGCAAGCATTGTGGGATTTACACATGCCTTGTGTGATGTGTCAGAAGGTGCTGCTGTGTCACTTTAACCACACAAGAAGAGTGTAAATCCCACTACTACACATTCCCTGAACTGCATTATTGAGATTAAAAAATGAATCTGTTATTAAAAATTAAAGTTTTAAAAATTAAGTTCAATTAAAAAGTTAATACTAGCCAGCCCATTGGCACAGGAGTTGGATTTCCACTTACGACACTGGCAACCTGGATTTGGAACCGAACCTGGGACACTGGAGGGCTGGCCGGGGAAGGAAAGCTCAAATATCGGATGACTGCTTGCCTTCTCTCAGGGGGACAGTAGGGAAAGTGACCCTGAGCTTGCTGACTCCTGGCAGAGGTCGGGGTTATAGCATTATGCAGGGTCCGCTAGCTAATGGGGCATGATGAACATCGGCATACACCTTGATGTTGGTGGTACACCATGTCCCCGGGGAACAAAATGGGAAAAAGTGTTCCATGACTGAATGATGGTCACCCTGCTCCCACTGTCACAGACTCTGAACAGACCAAGAAAGTCCACTTCAGGAGTGCCCGGACCCAACATAAGAAAGTGCTGGTCTGCGCCCTGCCAGCGCCTTCTCCCTCGGGGGGGGGGGCCCATCTGGTGAAGGGTGACGCTAGATTACCCAGGATGGCTGTGATATGAGGTGGTGGTTGGCTGCATTGGGGCAGGCTGGCAGCAGGGGGGCATTGGTGGCCTGAAGGAGAGACCGACCCGTAGGCAGGAGAGAAGCATAAAAAAAAAAAGTGAACACTTGATTACTGGCATCTTCACCAGTCATCTGTTGTTTCATGACATGTTTTGCCAATGAGGTTACAGGATTTTTGAGACTCATTTTATAATTAATTAATTATCTCTATAGCAGACATCCTAGATACATCCATGGGCACCTAATGGGTTAAATGATGTCAATAGGAATTAACCTTTATCCTCTTGTTCTCTCATAGCTGCAACACTTTAGTTTTATGGTTAAATGGACAAAGGTTTTTTAGAGCTGTTATAAAAGTACTATGATCTTGATAACTCATTTTAATAAAGTGATAAGGTAATACTTTTATTGGTTCTCCAGGTAACTATCCAATACATTTTGTTATGCTTCTTCTCCTTAAACTTAGATAGAATCACACTTCTGTTTTGTCTTGTATAGGAGCGGTTATTACAGATGAATTTCCATGTCAGTTTTAATGTCATTACAGTTGGTTTCATCAACTCTAATAACCACCTTACTGGTGGATTCCTATGTATGCATGAATTGCTGCATGTTAGTGTTGTATCTTCAAGGGGAATTATCCCCGGCCAGTTAATATTTACTACTACTCTATCGTATGGTTATTGAGTGCTTCTTATCTAAAACAGAAATATTTTTTTTTAAATAGTTGTAAAAAAAAAAAAGAAAGAAAAGAATAGTCCAAGTTGTCCGGTAGTCCCTGTTCCAATTTGTCCACCATGTGGCATTGTTGTAATATATTGCATATTTATATTCCTAGATGTATTATTGTGGCTTAGAAAATTGGTAAAGCTAGTAGATGCTTCTGATCGCCTGAGGGACTTCTATAGGTGGGCATTTATCAAACAACAGATGCCCATCTATTTAAAGTACCAGCCTAGTAACCCTATCACCAGAATCTTGGTGCCCAGCAGCCAGCTCTCTAATTGTCTAAAACCCCTCATTCTCAATTAAAAAAAATCTGCCATTATTGTCTCTCATTGCTTATCAGCTTAGTTCGTGGCCCCCTTCCCCATCCCAAAACCCAGTACAATGACATTATGCATCATAAACGATTGCAAGAAAAATAAATGTAGAAACCTACAGTAAAAGCAATCGCCTGTAGGAACTATTAAAAACACAACAGGGTTCAGCATCAGTATTTAGGCGCATATTTGTTTCTCTCCATCCCAAAAGCTGGCGACTGTATTCCACACTCCCAAGTGGACAGGGCACACCAGCAAATGGTTCACAGCAGCAGCCAGTTCCCCAAAGTGTTGCAGCCCCACACATGCTACCTTCTCCAGCCTGTAAATGTAGCAGCCACCTCAACTGTGCATAAAAACTGTCAAGTGAGACAAAAGAAAAAATAAATGATAAGAAATTGAGTGTGTGGTGGCTACCAAAGAATACTGGGCAACTCACTTCTCCTCAGCCCCGTAGTAGGCTTGTTCCCTAGAAAAACTCTGAAAATAATCCCGTTACAGCACAGCAATCCCGTCTCGATGCTGCCTGCCAGTACCCTCCATGACATTAGAACTCCAGCACTAAAAAATGAGCAGACTAAAGCAAAGATACTATTAATGTGTGCACCATTTGCAGCAGACACAGGATTTCTGTAAAACATGCTGAGTTCTGCTGACCGCTATGCTGCTACACAAGTCTCAAAGCCTTTTGATCTTTCACTATTCCATCCTCCACGTAGCCACCCATCATCAAGCCTACAGTTTAAAAAAACTTAAATCTTTAAAGAGTAAAACAAAGCTGCTAAATTGTCTGTTCTTCTCTCATTGCAGGAGGTGGGGGTGATCAGTAGTATCTTGGTACCCAGTGCTTGTGATGCAATCCATCCATATCCCCTGTCATGAGCAAACAGGGTCAGACGTGATCCCTTTTCTTCACACAGGGCCCTGCATGAAGAAAGCTATGACAGATTCTGTTAGCAACATGTGGTGTGCCATACCTCTACCTTTGATGAGTGTATCACTATCAGGCTCTCTTTTGGAGCTGTACCTTGCACTTCAGACAGGAGGCTGTAGGTTGGAAGAGAGGCATCCCACTACTGATTCACCTATACTCCGGAGACCCCAAACCCTAATTTTTTCCATTTCCTTACTTTGTGCACCTTGCATTCTCCAACCTTAATGCTTGCATTAATGTAGTTTTGTTTCGAAATGTATGTATATTATATATAGAGCTCTGTCTCTCTCATTCCCCAAATAAAATAAGTCAAAACTGCTTTCTCTTTCTATACAAAAAAACAACTAAATATCCAAATCCAAAGCAAGCAATAATACCCAACAAGGTGGGCAGTATTGGGCAATACCAGACCACCCAATGGCGTAATAAGGCCCGACACCGCAGGCAGAGGGCCTTATAGCCCCTGGAAGGTCCAATATTGCCCACACTGCCCACCCTGGAGGGTATTATTACACTTAGAAAATGGGCACTGTGAATAAAATTGTTTAATAAACAAAAATGTTATTATAAAATGAGTATTAAATGAGTTTTGTGATAAAATAGTTCCTCTGCCTATAGCAGAATGATGGTTTTTTTAGCTGGTTGTCATGGTCACACACACACACACACACACACGCACACACACACACACACTCACTCACACAGTCCAGCATCTTTGTAGACAATTAAATTTCCCTCCTGCAAAGAAACCACAGAAACATACAGGCTGTGATTCTTTTTTTTTTGTATACTGGCATCAGTCTGTTGCCCCTCCCCCCTCCAGTTATCAAGTAGCTGAGGTCAGAGGCCAGACAATTAACACCCCTTACCCAAACTACAGGGCAAGTCAGACAAGCCAAGACTAAATGTGCAGCAATTAAAGACAGCAAAGAAATATACCACCACTATGTTTAAATTTTCAACAGCCCAAAAACAATTCTAAGTAAAGACAGCAAAGAAATTACAGTGTCACTAAAAGCCCACAATCTAAATTTAAAAGAAAATTAGCAATTACCAGTTACTATAAAGCACTGAATTGAACATGTTTCCTTCCCCTTCTGGCTTCTTCTGAGAAAACCTTTGTTGTTTTTTAATATTTTTGCAGCAACTTTTCAACCTAGCCTTCTTATAACCCCACCTCATGAACAAAGGTGGAGAAATTTTTCAACTGCTACCTGAAAGGTAATTTTTTGCAGCGTCAGCGAAATCACCTTTCAGGATGCAAAAACATATTTTGGCCAGTATCAAAAAAATGACAGCTGTCACATTCATGAGGTGATGTGAAGTAATGGTAATGTTGAAAATTTGGGGTCACATTCATGAGGTGATGTGAAGTAATGGTAATGTTGAAAATTTGGGGTCACATTCATGAGGTGATGTGAAATAATATTAATGTTGAAAATTTGGGGTCACATTCATGAGGTGATGTGAAGTAATGGTAATTTTGAAAATTTGGTGTCACATTCATGAGGTGATGTGAAGTAATGGTAATGTTGAAAATTTGGGGGTCAAAATTTAGAAAATCACCAAAGTTACAAGCCTGCATTCATAAATTTCAACCTAGGTTCCTAACTTTGCTGTTTGTTACAATATTTGCCCCAAATTTTCAACATAGTCTTCTCAGACCCCACCAGATAAACAAATGCAGAAAAAAATTTCAGCTCCTGCCCAAAAGATGATTTCGTGCAGCAACTGCAAAATCACCTTTTGGGATGCAAAAAAAACAAATTTTGGTCAGAATCTGAAAAATGACAGCTGTCACATTCAATAGGTGCTGTGAAGAAATTGCTATGTTGAAAATTTGGGGTCAAAATATTGAAAATTGCCAACGTTACGAGTCAATGTTAGCAAATTGTAACACAGGCTCATAACTTTTTTTTTTTAATTTTTATACCAAATTTTCAAAATAGAATTCTTATGACTTCACTTCATGAACAAAGGTGGAGAATATTTTCAACTCCTGCTCAAAAGGTGATTTTGTGCAGTTGCCTCAAAATCACCTTTTGGTTCGGAATAGCGTAATGTAAATTAATTGTTCATAAGGTGGGGACCCCAAAAAGGTATGTTGAAAATTTGAGGCAGAAATATTTAAAAAATGGCTACGTTATGCCACTAAGTTGAAAAACCCCAGTGAAATACATTGAAACTGAAAACCCCATTAAAATACTTTGGAGCACTTACCTCGGTTGACGGTTGGGCTTTGAAGAGTGGCGACTTGTCTGCAGTCAAGAGAAGATTATGGCAATGGACCTCTGGTGGTTAAATATGGTGAGGGGGGGTCTTGAGTGGGAGGGTGGGATGGGGGTGGTTAATGGTGCAGCAGACAACGATGGACGGTTTTCTTTTTTCAGGTTTAAAAAAGAGGGACAGTTTTCTTTATTTTAGGGACTGTTTTGTATTAATGGAGCACACTGGGGGATTGGGCACCCTCAGTGTCACTGGATGGGACCCTGTTTAAAGGTTTGAGGACACCGGGGGATTGGCACCCCCAGTGTCACTGAGTAATGTTTGGGGGGGCTACAAAAGACATTGATAGACTGGTTTCTTCTTGTCAGGGGAAAAAACAACAAGGAACAGTTTTCTTTATTTCAGGGACAGTTATGTTTAGAACACTGGGGGACTGGGAACCCCCAGTGTCACTATATTACGTTTGGGGGGGTGGCAATAGATATCCAGGGACAGTTTTCAAAACAGGACGAGGGACAGTTTTCTTTATTTTAGGGAAAGACTCTATGGGATTGAGCACCACCAGTGTCATTACTGCTTGTGTGTGTGTGTGTGTGTGTATTGGGGGGGTGACAGGGAAAGTCATGATGGGGGACAGTTAGGGTCACCAGCAACAGACATTGATGAACGGCACACATTTGTTGCAAGCACACATTCCTTGCATTCCAGGCTGACCATGACAAATTAGCCTGGCTTGCTGGGTGGCGTGGATCAAAGGGACGGCAACTTCTTGTGAAGTTGGTGACCGTCACTGCCCAGCAAGCCAAAACTCTGTCATAGTCAGCCTAGGTGCTGATTGGTCTGCCACTGTTGTGCCCCTGCTACACTACTCTGCTTTGGGTGGACAGTGCCATATCCCTCAAGGGGCACTCTCATACCAATGTGTTGGCTTGTGTGTGCGCACACTGCAAACACAAACAAGCATTTGTCAATGCCAAATGTTTTCTTGCCAGTATTGGCATTGGTAGTGCAGGAGTTCATGAGATGCAGAATAGGAATGGCAATGAAACACTGAAGTAACACCAACCCCCATCTCCACCCTGCAGAGATTGACAGGTGTTGGGGATGTGCCTTTGGGTCGTTGTCCATAGCACTTACGGCATTCCACCTCACCCCACCCTGCAGACGCTGAGAGATGTCGCAGTGTGCCTTGAGGTCTTCGGCCCTTACATTCAGCCCATTTGAAAAGGAAATAAGCTGAGATGGGTGCAGTATAAGAGAATGTAGTGAATGTTAGGGCCAAAACCCCCAAGGCACACCTCGATGGCTGTCAGTGGCTGAAACATGTACCACACATGATCCCATTCCTGTACAGCAAGAAGACCTTTCAATAACCAGTATCAGACAAGCAAACTGGCTTTTAGTTACAATGTTTAATTGTGACAAGCCTCTGTACCACATCAAGATAACCAGTCCCACATACATCCATTCACACAGACACAGACTATGCTAGCCACATGTGTCAGTCTAAGACTTGCTTTTGGTTGCAATGTTGCATTGTGACAAGCCTCTGTACCATATCAAGGTAGCCAGTCCCACTGAGGTCCATTTACACACACACCAACAACCATGCCACCACACCACTAGCCACACCACCAACCTGGCTTTTAGTTACAATGTTGCACTGTGACAAGTCTCTGTACCACATCAAGGTAGTCAGTCTCACAGAGGTCCATTCACACACCTCTTTGTCAGCAATACAACATTACATTTTTTATCCCTATGTTTTCCAACTGGGAGTGTAGTTGGTACTGGTAGAAAATACACAAGGGATAACCCCATATTTGAGGATAACACTATGTTTCTTTGACAGAGAGGTTCTTCATTAAGAAACTGCTTACAGCAAGTAATATCAAATGTGTAGGCACCTCTTTTCATTGCCAATAAAATCTCTTGTCAATGAGGTTCCTTAATTTATTGAACATTTTCTGAAACACCAGACACACAGTATGTTAGCCAGATAATGACTAGTACGCCATACTTTTGCATTAAAAAACTGCTGGTCTACCTCTAGTCTGAGGCAGACAAAACAAGGTACCTGCTTGTACTGTACCAAGCAAACTTACTGGCTAGTGAAAATAGTTGCCTATACATTGGTCTTACTGAATGAACTTCTTAATCAAGAACCTTTTTAACAATGAAATATGGGGCTGTTCCCATCTTATCTTCTACCAGGCTCCCTCCTAGTTGGACAACATAGCCTGCATATTCTTCAACAACAGTGCACAGTTATAGACAGTTAGCCACCCAAAAAAGACAAGTTGAAATGGTGGTGCTTAAATACTAAACACTAAGAGTCCGAGAACAAATCAAGCACCCACCAAGCTAGGTAGCAAATGTGCAAAAGCACCAAAACCAACCAAGCACTGAAACCAAAAAATTATAATGCAGTACTTAGATACATATTGTAATTAATTAGGTACTTGATTATGTGATCCCCACCCTAGGATACATCATTGTAGCATGTTGGAGTTCAGTCTATATTATTGCTTATTTGGGGTTGGGGGGGCTCTGTCCCCCCCACACACCCCTGCTGTAGTTTCTGTACTATTATATTGCTATAGTAACGCACTAAGGTTCAGAGTTGTTCACTAAATATTGCTTATTTTGGGGGCTCTGCCCCACCATGTAGTATTGCTCAGTAAATATTGATTATTGTTTTTTTATATATTTTTTTTATTTTATTACAACTAGGATTACAAGTACCTTTGAGCCAGGCTCTTTTACAAAGGTTCTGTGTCAGAGAACAAATACAATACAAGTTACAGAAATAGGAACAAAACAATAAATAGGTTAGCATATTAGGTTACAATTGTAGATCAATACAATAGCTAGAATAAGTATAATGTATACATGGGAACACAGAGTAATAGAGGGATAAGTAGGAGGGAGGGTGGAAGATGAAGATAAATGTGAGGAGCGAAGTTGGAGAGGACAGGAATTGCAGCCAAAGGACATGGTCATCAACTGGGATCAGGCTGAAACTAGTCAACAAAAAGGGAAAGATCATTGAGGGCTCAGAAGAGGTGGGGATGAAGAGGGGAGAGTTAGGAGTGGTGAAAAGAAATAAGAAATAAAAAAGTAACATAGAGGAAAAGGAGGGGGTGGAGATGTTGTAGGTGATAGTTGGAGGGAACAAAAACGAGACGGCTGAGGAGATTATAGGTAGCATTCAGCAATTACTCATAAGAAGGCAGTATTCCTGTCTGGAGAAATTGCTGCTGCACAGAACTGACCAGCCCAGCTCTTTCAAACCGTAGACAGGCTGTGCAACCCAGCCTGTCTACAGGTTCGTCGAGCCTTTTCACAAATGCTGTGTGAGGAGCTTGCTCGATTCTTTGCAGATAAGGTGGTAGACATCAGGGCCGAGACTTGCACTGCACTCTCTGTGGGAGTTGCAGTGGTCCAGCCAGCAACAATTATCCCATTTGCCTGGAGTTCCTTTGAAAGGCCGGAAATTGAACATGTTATGAGGATTGTCCAGGATATGCGCGTCACAAGCTGTAGTTTAGATCCGGGCCCCACTGCCCTGATTATGGGCTGTGGCAAGATTACCATCTCGGTTCTAGCTAGTATAGTCTGGTGCTCCTTAGACTCCAGTGAATATCCCCACTCCCTGAAGAAAGCGGTGGTGACACCAGTGTTGAAAAAGGCTTCTCTGGACCCAGACTCCCTAGCCAACTACAGACCTATCTCGAACCTCCCCTTTGTGGGGAAGGTAATCGAGAAAGTGGTGGCTGCCCAGTTAGACAACCACTTATCCATCCATAACATCTACGACCCTCTTCAATCAGGTTTTTGAAAGAGGCATAGCACTGAGACTGCGCTGGTTCGGATGCTCAATGATCTCCTGATGGTGAGAGACCAGAAAAAACAGCCCATTTTGGTCCTTCTGGATTTGTCAGCAGTATTTGACACCGTAGGCCATGGGGTGCTGCTTGGGCACCTGAGATACATCTGTGGGTTGTCGGGTTTGGTACACAGATGGTTTACCTCCTTCCTCATGGGTAGAACTCAGAGGGTGGTATCGGGGATATTTTCCTCTGATCCTACCTCTCTGTCCTGTGGGGTGCCTCAGGGCTCTGTGCTGTCCCCCATGTTGTTTGCAGTGTATATGCTTCCCCTCGGAGCCATTGTAAGATGATATGGGATGGAGTTTCATTGCTATACCGATGATACCCAGCTCTATCTGTCTTTTGCACCTGACCAGAACAGAGCACTCTCAGTGTTCAACAACTATCTCAGCGAGATCCAGGGTTGGATGAGGTCCAGCTGGTTGAAGTTGAATGCTGGGAAGAGGGAGGTGATGTTTGTGGATCCCGGCCACCGGATTGAGGGGCTGGGGGCAAATCAAACCTCAGGTTTATTCCTGGGGGATGTTGAGCTCCCTGCCTCTCAATGGATGCGTGACCTGGGGGTGATCCTTTTTTTTTTTCATTTAAAGTTTATTAACATTTTAAACTTTACAATGGACAGGATCATGATTATTCGAAGACAATATGTATCAAAGAAAAGAAAATCCAACATACATGATCCCATCCCTCCTCCCTCCCACCCACCCCCCAATCCCCCACAGTCCCGCTTATACAGGCAAATCAAAGTAACATATTCAGACCACAACGCAGGTGTTAGGTGGTATATAACGATGTAAAGGAGCCCATATCTTTTATATTTAGCATTGTTGTTATTAAGACTAGAAATTATCTTTTCTGTCCTAAGGTTAGCTAAAAACTTGTTAAGCCATTCAGAGTAGAAGACCGACTGTGCATTCTTCCAATATTTAAGGACCAGCTTTTTAACAGACATGGAAATCAAAGCTATATGATATTTATGAAGATTCACTGTTATCTGAGAATAATCCCCAAAAAGACATATCTCAGGCGAGAATAAATCAGACAACCCCAATAATGGATCTGCTCTGCCCTGTATCATCCTCCAAAGCGGAGCTATCTTTGGACAGTCCCAGAAAATATGTAACAAAGTACCTTCACTCTGTGAACACCTGGTGGATAAATTAGATGTTGTACTCCCCAAGCAAACAGCTTTTACGGTGAATAATTGAGATTGTGCAAAATATTAAATTGCATCAGCCGTAGCCTGTCTTGAGCTACAAAACGGTGACAGTTACTCCATAGGGCAGACCAGTCTATATTCCGATGTGGAAAAAGATCAGACCAGTAACTTGAAGGTCCAAAGGCCTCAGGAAAGCGCCAGTGATATAAATGGGGGGGTGATCCTTGATGATCGGCTGACATTGCGTGCGCAGGTGTTGACGGTTGTTAAGGTATCCTTTTACCATCTAAGGAACATCGCTAGGATCAAGCACCTTGTTCCGTCCGGCGACCTGCCCATACTGATCCACGCCTTTGTGACCTCTCATTTGGACTACTGCAATTCCCTTTACTTTGGGCTTCCTGGGGTTGATATCCGCCGCTTGCAGCTAGTGCAGAACTCAGCGGCCCGGCTGTTAATGGGGACTTCTCATTCTTCCCATATTATACCGGTGCTGCGGGATCTGCACTGGCTGCCGGTTCAGTGGCGGATCACCTTTAGAGTCGGATTACTGACATATAAAGCCCTACATGGTCTGGGACCTGACCACCTGAAAGACCTTCTGGTTCCTTACCTTCCGACGTGACCACTCCGCTCAGCCAACGAGGGGTTGCTAGAGATTCCGAGGGTAGTTTTAAAATCTTCCGGTGCCTGAGCTTTTATGTTCGTGGCGCCAACCCTCTGGAATTCTCTACCCCATTGGATTAGAGAGTGCATGACGGTGGAGGGTTTTAAAAGAAGTTTAAAATCCTTTTTATGGAAAAAGGCATTTGGAGATGATGTAGATGCTGACTGATGTTGTGTATTTTAATCTTGATTTAAATTTGTTTAAGATGTTTTTATGTTGTCATGTTATTGTAATGCGCCTTGATTTTAGAAAGGCGCAAAAGAAATAAAGCTTATTATTATTATTATTATATTATTACATTATTCACAGGAGCTAGAGTTAGTAAGGTGGAGGTGGAGTTTATGTTTGAATGAGCCAAGGGTGGAAGTGGAGGAGATGTCAGGATTGAGAGCATTTAACCAGCTAGGCGCTCTGAAGGCAAAGGATCTTTGGCCCTGAGTGGTGCAATGGCAGAGAACCTGAAGGAGCTGGTATTCAGAGCCCATGGTGTTACATGGCTTTAGTCTAGAACTAAGCAGTGCTTGGACTCCTGGCAGAGTGAGGCCCATGGTTACTTTCTTTGCCATAATGCAGGTTTGGTATTTCATGTGATTTGAAAGTTGAAGCCAGCCAGATCCGGCATACAGGTCACATGTATGAGTGAGACGATGAGCACCAGAGATAAGCCTGCAGGCCTTGTTAAGTGATGTTGAAATTCATCTCAGGGCAGTGGAAGAGGCAGAGCCATAGATTATAAGACCATAATCAATGATGGAGACCACCGATCTTTGGATGGCAATCTTCAGTGCTTCTGCAGTAAGGTGTTGTCTGTGTCGATAAAGTAGTCCTAGGCGCATATTTGCTGATTTGGCAACATTGTCTATGTGTGCCCCATAGGAGAGATTTGAGTCCAGGGATAACCCTAGGTATTTGAAGGACTGCACTTGCTCAAGGGTGTTGCCATTGCTGGTAGAGATAGCTAGGGGATGAGATCTATGCCTGTTTTGAGAGCTGTTAAAGAGGATTTCTTTGTTTTGTTTTTTTATGATTGTGGACAAGCTTATGATGAATGATCCAGTTTTCCACTGCGGCAAAACCTTGCTGAAGATTGGTCTGCAGGGGCGTAGGGTCCTTGTGGGAGGAGAAGATAACAGCATCATCAGCATAGAGGATAATCTGTTCAGTGCAAGATTTTGGGAGCATGTTAAGAAAAAGGCTGAAGAGTAGCAGACCCAGGATGGATCCCTGAGGGACTCCAGATCAGACTGTGCAGTACATTTGCTTCTGCAGAAAACTACATTGGAGCAGAGCCCCCCAAATAAGCAATAGTATTTAGTGAAATCCCCTGGACGGCAAAACTAAGAAGCACAATTATCAGCATTACTTTACTCAACAACTCTAAAACTAACTTAAATAAAGTGTCCAACACCCATCACTTGTATTAGCCTCATAGAACTACACTATGCATCATGCATGCTGCCATAAATCTTGTAGCAGCTGCAACAAGTCCAGGATTTATAGTAACACCCACTTAGTACTGTACATTTGCGCCCCCCCCAAAAAAATGAAACAAGGCAGGGTAAATCAATATATGCATCACCATTGGGAGAGAGAGAGATAGCACTTCTGCTGGATGACCATTGAGCAGAGTGAATTTTTGACTTGCTGCACATTTATTTATCCCTCTGCAGTACTGCATGTAAGGAGGTTTAACATAACTAATAAATAAAGATTAATGTAAGGTTGCAGGAAAGGTTTCCAATAACAAGAATGCACAATGGTGCTATAAAACCTGCGTATAACAAGCCGGCCCGGTGGCGCTGTGGGTTGAGGTGATCGATGCTACACCTCATGCCACACCGGCATCCCGGGTTTGGAAATGAGCCCAGGCCACTGGGAGTCAGCAGAGGAGAGAGAGAGGATTGAGTGTCAGGAGGACAGCTCTCCTCTCTTGGGGAAGGGATCCAGAGACAGCTCGGTGCCTCAGCGTCCTCTGTCGGAAGCTGGAAGCACTGCCACGTTACAGGGCTTGAAGAGGGGCTGGGCTGAGCCGCAGTGGATATCGTCAAGATGTCATTCCACATCCGGGCTTACAGGGGAGGGAGGGAGAGGGTGTAATGGCACCAGAAAAAAACCTCCTCCAGTCTTAGGCGATGGTGCCTCCTACCCTCCACCATCCACGCTCCCAATGTTGGGCTTGCCTCCCTGCAGGCCTCCCCCACAGTCTGGAGCTCAGCACTCTAGATAGAGTGCCCTGGATGGATAGACCGGCCCTTCCCCGGAGGTTTCAGACCCGGAGGATGTGCTGGGCTGGGGGTGTGGGGAAGACATGGCCATGTTGGGAGTTAGAGACAACAGAGGCGTATGAGGTCACTGGAGAGAGTTCACTGGATCACCAGGAGGTGATAAAAAGAATTGGAAAAAACAACAACCTGGGTATAGCTAGCATTAACAGATAATTAGCTCTTGCAAAGATCAGAAGCAACATGTATTAAGTCGCCTTATAGCATTGTAGAAAATAATTCTGTCTTCAGTTCTGTTTGACAACATTTCCTGCAACCTTACACTAATCATATTTCTTCACTCATGCATTAATGCAGCACCGCAGGAAGATCAAAACTATGCATCAAGCAAGTTAATTAACCTTGTATCAGAGTAGGCTCAGCAAGACATCTTTCCATCCTAACCCTAGTTTAGTATATTGCCACATAATCTCTTACCTTTCAGGAAAGTTCACTTCATATAATATTTTCCCCACCTACTGAGACACGACATTTCTTTCACACTGAAATTCACAGGTTCACAGTGACCTATAATAGTGTAAATTCACTTCTGCAGCTGCAGGTGTTGTGCTGCTACTAGCTAGCCTCTGAAGAACTGCTCTGGGTTAAGTACTACTACTACTAGTACCATACCAACCACTGTCCACTAGCACTCCACTTACTAAAATTACAGCAGTTACATTTAACTACAGTTCTAGAACTGGAACTTAAGGAGCCAGTTGTGAGCCGAAACTGTTTAGAGATCTCCTCTATTAGTCTTATCTACAAGATTCTGCTGTGGGAGGCCCTATCTTGTCTTGGGGGAGTGGACTTCATGCAGCCCAGACTCAGTAGCGCAGAGAGAGTAGACACACACAGTGCAGCAGCATGACTCCTCTGGCTCTCTCTCGCTCCTCGGCTATGGATCGGTTGGACGTGAGCTGAGGCCAGCTAAGCTGTTGACTCTTGCCAACCATCAGCTGGGCATTCAGGGTCGGGGCACTGCTGGCAAAGTTTCATCCATACAGTACTCCATTTGGATCTTAGTTTAGATGGTGACCAACACTTGCGTGGTTCCTCCTCGGTGCTTAGTCTTCTTAGTGGGGCACTGTCGTGGATGAGGATCCTGGCTGCTGCTTGAACTGCTTCTTGGCAGCAGCACTCCCTCTATGACTGCGGCTCCAGTCAGACCTGTCGACTCTCTTGACAACACTCCTCTCCGACTCAAGGGCTTCATACGCAGTAGCTCCTATTCTTCTGAACAGGAACAGCAAAGTGGAACTGGTAGTTTGTTTCAGGGGCTTTTAAACATGCCAGCCTTATAGCCTCACTTCCTGATGTACCAAGCAGACCCAATTAAGACAGGCTCCTACATGTATCAGGTCTGCTTGGCGTTCACATCACAAATGTCTAAATTTACCAAGTGGCATCTCTCCTTTCCCTGGAAAGTGCAAGGAGGACTATCCAAAGTTGGAAACGCACAAAAAAATATATAAATAAATAAAGGAATATGTAGACACACCAGGCTGCTTTTTGCTACCCTCTGCTACTCAATTAGCATGCTGTGGCATATCTGGCATATGCCTGCAAAAGCCCTGTAGTCCTGCTTGGCAGAAAGACTGGCTCCTACTACCCGCCCGCTGGTCTGCTGCACATAGCGGCATGCCAGGCGTATGGGTGGCTATGCCCTGCAATGATGGGGTGCTCCCTCAATGCAGCAGTGAATTTCTTTCAAGTTGGTGGCATGCTTCACAACTGCTGTCATAGTCAGCATGCTCATTCATTGGTGCCACAGAGACAAGCCCAAAAAAGCAGTGGTGGTATTTGCCACAACACTTCCGCACCACCACAACCTGCTACTCCAGCAAGCTGCCACAATATGTTTCTTGCGCATGCATGCAAGCAAACATAAAAATGTAATATTAAATGAGTGCTGAATATAGAAGAGATGTCTCAACCATAGGTCTTCCTCAGGAATTTATCTATAAAAGGAAAAAAATAAAGTTGGTAAAAAAAGTTATTTTTTCTCTTTATAGATACTGTACTTCCTGAAGAAGCTCTATGGGTGAAACACTAATTCTAATTCTACGTCCGTTTTTTAAGCATGCATTTGGCATTAACTTTTTGTTTTGTTTTTAGACCCCACCCTGATGCAACATCTTGTGTTTTTTTGTTCCAATAATCTGTGTGATGAACTCTCACATGTTAGTAAAGAACAGGGCATGAGACAATGTCTCTTAATGTGACATTGGACTCCATGTTTCACTTGTGAAGATACAGTACATCAATTGTATTCATTTGCATTTCTAAAATATAATAAAATAAAAGCTTTTTTTAATCATAGAATATTTTATCATTTTTTTTAGAAAGCAAGCAGCTCGTCACATATTATATTCGTTACATCAAAAGGTACAACAATTTAGACAGCATAAACTGATATAATACCTCTAGAGTGAGCTAACTAGTATGACCAGTAGTAGGTACCAAGACAATATGACTGCAGAGAAATTTCTAATGCATAAAGTGGTAAGAACAATCAACACAGAAAGCTTACATTGACCTCTACAGGACTAGTGGTTGCTAAAGGGACTTAGGCAGTTAGCTGAGGAATCAGATTTGTGCTGGGGGATTTGCAGGTGGGGTGGGGTGGGGATTTCGCAAAGAGGAGACTGTAAATAGGCCCCCCATTTATTTATTTATTTATTTAGGAAATCAGAATTACAACCCTTTGAGTCATGGACTCATTTCCAAAGGCTCCACATTTAGACTGGTATCGTTGCAGGCTCCCAAACTGAGCATAGGACAACCGCTCAAGGAGAGATAACTGAGCCAGTGCTGCATGACAAGCCTTGCAAGCGGGCAATGCTGCCTGGCACCAGTGCATTAAGAGTAAGCTTTTAGCCTCCAAAAGGGCTGAGGCTGGCCAGTCTCAGTGAGGTTTAGACAAAGTAGCTAGTGAAGAGGTATCTCTGAGAAGCAACTTGGGGTCTGTCAGGGTGACCGGAGAGCCAAGCACTTTAGACACATCTGAAGCAAATAGTGTCCAAAAGGAGGCAAGTTGAGGACATGTCCAGAGTACATGTAGCAAGTGAGCATCTGGTTGCTGACAGCACCAGCAGTTGGAGTGACCTAGCAAACCATGCACATGTAGGGCTGCTGGTGTGTGGTGCCAGAACATCAGTACTTTAAGCTGGAGAAAGCGGACCTTGGTGTCTTTATAGACCAGGTGGGTGTCCTTTAAATAGCACATCCACTGGCTCCCAGAAATAGTAACCCCAAGGTCAGTCAACCATTTTAACCTGGAAGGGGTCAAAGGATCTGGCTGGGCATCCCTCCAAGTTGTGTAGAAGCAACCCAGTATTCTTCTGGAGGTAGGGGATTTATGTAACGATTCTGGCCATCTCCATTTGTCACATTCTGAAAGCTGGGTTATGAAGGTGTTGAGTGCACTACATAACTGAAGGTACCACCAAAAGTCCTGATTTAGTAGGGAAAATTTGGCCTTCAGTTGTTCAAACAATAGTAAAGACCTGAAGTCAGGGAGGCAGAGATCCTGCACTGTTCGAATACCTCAGGCATGCCAGCAGGGTCAATACTTCGGGGCTCCATCAATCAGTAGGTGATCATTGTGCCATAATGGGGCATATTGGATAGGGGGAGACCAAGCATGTTTGGGCATGTGTGACCTTGACATAAGAAGACTCCACACACGGTGAGTGTTAGGGGAGGTTCTTGCCAGTCTAGGGGTATCAGCTGAGTGAGTTGTAGAGAGTGGTCCTTTGCACTAGTTCAGAATCTAGCTGCACCACAGTGGGGGGGGGCCAGAAGGGTTAAGAATGAACCATTTGGTAGCATGAACTGCCATGCACACAAGGTGGTAACCTAAAAACCATGGAACACCTAACCTGCCCCGGGGGCCAGTGTGCTCTCAGTTTGTGTTTGCTCCATCTAGGAGGTCAGCTGTCCCATAGGTAGTTAGATATCAGCTGCTCCAAGGTTGCAAAGAGCTTGGGTGAGAGCGATATCAGCAGGTTGTTAAACAGAAACAGGACCCTAGGCAGGAGGAGCATTTGGACAGCGGCCACCCGGCCAGGCAGGGAGAGTTGCAGCTAGCGCCATCTCTTCACTTCCCATGGAAAGCTGCGCTAGTAGTGGAGAGAAATTGGCTGACTCAAGGTTGGACCATTTGGTGGGGATCTGGAGGCCCAAATATGGAAAACCTTGAGCAATCCAAATTAGATCTGTTCCTTCAAGGCAGTCTTTAGAACAGCTAGCATTCAAGGGGGTCAAGGTGGTCATCTTCTGGTTGATATGTAAGCCAGACAGAACAGCTAACCTTTGAAGGATTGCGAGCACTTCTGATAGAGACTGGAGGGGTCAGGACAGAGTAAGAAGCAGGTCATCAGCATACGCTGCTCCCAGATAGAAGTGCCCCACCACCTCCTCTATACCGTGGATCTTTTTAGATGCCATGAGGACCCGAAGCAAGGGATCCAAGGTCACCAGAAAAGAAGAGGAGAAGGGGCACCCCTGTTTGGTGCCTCTGTGCAAAGAAAAGGGAACAGGATGGTACTATTGGTTAGGATCTGGGTCATCGGAGGCTGTAGAGCATGCAAACCCATTGGTGGAAGTGAGGTCCAAAGCCATAGAGCTGCAAAATCCCATATAGGTAGTCCCATTCGATGGAGTCAAAAGCTTTGGAAAAATCGACTGCAATAGTGGCCATGGGAAGGGCTGATTTGGATACTAGTTTCTTTAAATTTAGTAGGAGCCTAGCGTTGTCCACTCCAGCCTTGCCCTGCATAAATCCCACTTGAGTTGGGTGGATGATAGACAGGTGTATTTCCATCATTCTGGTAGCTAAAACTTTAGCCAAAATCTTCATGTCCACTGACAGCAAAGGAATGGGACAGAAATTGGCACAAAGCAATGGGTCATTAGATTTTGGGGGAAGTAAGGTGATGAGGGCTTCTCTCATAGTAGGAGGTAAAGACCCCACCTCGTGGGCAGCTTGCAGAGCCAGCTGGAGTGGCTGAAGAATGTCAATGCCTAACACCTGATAGAGTTCCACTGACATGCTGTCGGGGCCGGGTGCCTTCCCTTTTGCCATTTGTGACTAAGCCAGATGTAGTTCCTCACAAGTAACAGGGGCATCTAAATGTGCCACCTGTTCAGAAGTGAGAGTTGGCATGTTGGAGGAATGATAGATGTCTGCAATCCCATGTTCTAGCTGTGTATCATTCAAGGTAGAGCGAGAATGGTATAGGGTTTCATCGAAGTGCATCATGGTGTGACTGATTTCTCCAGGGTCAAAGGCAATGGTGCCTGCTCTAGTGCCAAGCACGTGAATACACGTGGCTGCCTGCTGTTTCCTGAGTCTGAAAGCTAAAAGCCTGCCACTCTTTCCTCTCCATCCCAAAAAGCAAGCTTCAATCTGAGCAGGAACCATATGGCCTTCTGATGCAGGATTACATTAATCTGATATTTTAATCCCACTATCTGATGAACGAGAGAACTATTTCTACCCATCCCCGGGGTAGCCTTGAAATAGCTTTCTAAGGTGGCTAAGTCTGTTTATAATTTGGTTAGGGCTTCTTTACGAGCCTTATGCCTTGAGGCAGAAAAGGCAATAATTAGGCCATGCAGGACTGCTTTGAAAGCTTCCTGTATCATCCCTGGTGACACACCACAGTTCGAGTCCAGGCAAAAATAGTCTTTGGCCATATGAGCCAACATCAGATGGAAATCAGACTCTTTGAGTAGGAGGGGACTACACCTCCAATGATTGCCAGGGGGATGGTAATCAGTGGAGTGTAAGTAGTCTGGACAGGTGCATGATCGGAGATCAGTATGCTCCCTATCTTACTGTCTGACACTCGTTGGGCTGCCGCCACTTTGGCAAGCCAATAGTCTATACGGCTATGGGTGAGGTACCGCTCAGTCGCCTGTCTTCCAGGGTGTACATGTTGAGATCCCTCAGTCTTTCCTAGTACAGGTTTTGGTTCAATCTCTGCATTTTACTTGCCCTTCTCTGGGCTGCCTCCACCATATCTATGTCCTTTCTGAGGTGCAGCCTCCAGAAAAGGACACGAAACTCTAGGTGGGGTTTCACCAGTGAGCGATACTGTGTCAACACCACCTCTCTCCTCCTGCTGGAAATAATGCTCCCAATGCATTCCAGTATCTCACTAGCCTTACCCACTGCTTTGTCACACTACCCTGCCACTTTGAAGTAATCAGACATGATAACACTAAAGTCTCTTTCTGCTTAGTGACTGATAGTAGCCCCCCAATTCTATACTCAGTTATTAGGTTCCCATGTCCTAGGTGCATGATATTGCACTTTTTGGTATGAAACCCCAACTGTCATGCTCTTGACCACTACTCGAGTTTCCCAAGATCTCTATGCATTCTTTCCATCCTTCCTCATTGTTCACCTTATTACAGATTTTAGTAACATCTACAAAAAGACACGCCTTCCCTTATAGTTCATCTGCAATGTCACTTAAACATTGAAGAGAACCTGTCCCAGTACTGAGCCCTGTGGCACCCCTCTGGTCACTCTCCCATAATTAGAGTGAGTGCCATTAACCACCACTCTCTGTCACCTGTCAGTTAACCAGTTTCTAACCGCATTCACCACTTTGGATCCCACCCCATGGCTGCTGAATTTCTTAGTCTTCTGTACGGCACCATGTCGAAGGCCTTGCTAAAGTCCAGATAGGCCATGTCCACTGCCCTCCCCTGATGTATTTCCCTGGTCATCCAGTGAAATAACTCAGTAAAATTCATCTGGGCTGACCTCCCTCCTCATGAATCTATACTGCCTTTGGTCCTGCAGCCTATTGGATTAAAGATACTCTACCAACATTTCCTTTAACAGTGTTTCCATTAATTTCCCCCCCTCTGAGGTGAGGCTTACTGGCTTATAGTTACTAGCCTCTTTCCTGCTGCCACCCTTACGTAGAGGGATCATGTCTGTTTTCCAGTCCTGTGAGACCATGCCTGATTCCAGTGAGCTGTTAAATAAGGCCATCAGCATGGCAGCAGCTCCCTGAGTTTTTTACTACCCTTGGGGGTATCCTGTGTGGTACAATAGCCTTGCCCACTTTCAGAGCTGCAAGTCCCTTCAAGACTATTTCCTCTTAAAGCAGACTTCAATTTGTCTTCCCTCTCCTTTTGTTGCTGCTGAGTACTGGTGGTCTGTTCCCCCTCCTTCCACTATACAGGCTGTGCAGAAGTACCCGTTCAAGTAGTCTGCTTTTTATTGGTCCTCTTCTGTCCAGTATACCTCTGCAGCCCTCCTTAGCCTTATTGTCCCTCACCATGCTTTCCTCTTCTCACATATGGACCAGAATAAAGTCTTAGCCCCATTTGTTACCCTTTTTATTATTCTTTACTCTGCCTGCACCTTTGCTCCCCTCACTACCTTACCTGTTTCCTTCTGTTTTACTTAGAACATCTCTGTCTTCTTTCCTCTGTGCTCCTTATATCTTCTGAATGCCACTCTTTTTTCTTCACCATCGTGGTCACTTCCCTTGAGTGCCATAATGGCCTCTTTTTCCTTTTGCTTTTACGCAATTTCTTCGTGCAGAGGCTGGTTGCCTTAATTATGCCCTCCTTTATTTTTCCCTATGACTTCTCTACTCATACCTGGCACCCCCTTACCCACTAGGTAGTTTCTGAGGCAGGCTCCCCTTTCCTTAATATCTGCCTTCCTAAGGTCCAGGAGCCTCTGTTCTCATCTTAATGTTAAATTGCATTGTATGGTGATCAGCAGTACCTAGAGGACTGCCCACTGTGATGTCTGCAATGCTGTTCCTGTTTGTAAGCATCAGGTCCAGCACTGCCATGTTCCTAGTCAGTTTGTTGACTAGTTACCTGAGAAAGGCCCCTTGTAGGTTTTCAAGGATGGCCCTGCTCCCTGGTGCAGTTGCAGATGGAAGGCTCCAATCCACATCTGGCATATTGAAGTCACCAATTAGCAGCACCTCCCCCTTTCTTGCCATCCTGATGATGTCCCTTCCAAGTGCCTTTTCCAACTCCTTTTCCTGTGCTGGAGGTCTGTATGCCACCCCATATGGATCGTGGTCCCAGTGTTTGTCTCCATGATGACACACTGCACCTCCAGTCCTTCCTTTTCCTCAGGTTCCCCTGCACTTCTGTACCCTTGATTCCTTCCCTCACATATAGTCCAACCTCATCTTCCCTCCTCCCTTCCCTGTCTCTCTTGAATAGAGAGTAGGCCGGTATGGCCATATCCCAGTCATACCTGTCAATGCACCATGACTTCATTATGGCCACCAAGTGAAAGCTATCCTTCTCCATGATGGCCTCCAGGTAGCGGATCCATAGGTGAGATACAGACTGCTCTTCATGCCTTACTTCCCACCAGCATGCCTCCCTCCTTGCTTTCTCTCTTCCTTCTTGCCTGTGCTGGTTCTTGGAGTTCCCCTGACCTCCAGTTGCCTTGTTACCCTCTCCGTTACCTGTTTCCTTTACTCTTCTCTTCTTGCCATCCTGATTTAAACCCATCTTTTCCTCCACCTTGTCCCACCCCTGTCTTTCTGGCTCCTGCCCTGGGGAATCTTCCTCACCTTGGGCCCTCCCTCCTTGTTTCTTAATCATCTGGGGGGAGACAATCTTTTCCTCCTTTGGTATTACAGCCTAACCCCCCCCCCCACTTAGGTTAAATGCTCATCCAAGTGGCATTTAAACCTACTACTAAGGACTGTGACTGTTTCCTGGAAAGATACAGGCCATCTTCCCTATAGAGACCCATATGCTCCCAGGCCGGTTCCCAGTCCCCAGTGTAGCCAAAGCTCTCTTCCAAGCACTATGCCTTCAACTCCTTGTTAATAGCCGTGATGTGGACTGTCTTTTCCTCTCCTTGGCCATACACACATAACACCTAGGCAAATGCCACCATGTGTGCTACTTGCTTCAGGCCTCTACCAAGCTCTATGAAAATACCCTGCACTATCGCTACCCTATCCCTTACCAGATCATTTGTCCCTAGGTGAACAATGACATCTAGCTTCCTCCCATTTCCTGCTGCCCTAGCTATCCTCTGGATCTGTTCTCCATTCCTATAACCCAAAGCACCAGGGAGGCACTTCATCTCATTCTCCTTTCCTCTTCCTCCTCCCTCATCTATCCCCATAACAATAGAGTCCCCCATCAGAAGCTGTTTTCTCCCCAGGTGGGGCCTCCCCTTTTGAGGACCCCCCCCCACACACACACACACATCCATATTATGTATTACTGAAATATTAGCCTCTATCTCATTATTAATATAGAGAATACTGGATGGGCAACTATGCACAACCAGTGTGTTCTGCCACAGAGGGGTTCTGATTTCCTCTGACCTTGAGAACAAAGCTTGAGAAATTTGTGGGAATCGGAACCCTGAGGTGGCAGAACACAGTGGTTATACATTAGTTACTCATCCTCTGTTTTTTTATAGTGTATAGTATTATGGGAAATGTGTGCATTGTGTTTTTTCTCTTTCCTAATGAAACTCACTTGTGCAGTCTCTAGAGGTTCTAGAATGCTGTTCAACCACAGAAGGGTACAATCACATTCCATGACCTTTGAACTGTGGTACAACAGCATTTTGAAAAGGATGGATTTCTATATAGAACAATGTTCTACTATACACTATATATAGAACAGTGTATGGCTGCCCATACACAGCAAGGCTATGTTGCCATCGAGGGGATGTGATCACATCAGGCAGACCTCAAGAGCGAAGCTCGGGAGGTCCATATGACAGCATCACATCCCCGAGATGGCAACATAGCTCATTGTATATGGGCAGTCATACACTGTTTTATATAGTAAATGGTTTTCCCCAAAATGTACAGTATCAAAATTGATTTCACAAGGATTCATACCTTGTGCTCATGGTACCACTTCTTGATGCAGTCCCACTCCTTTCCCGGCTCCGGTCCTCGCTTCAGTCCTGTTCTGCTCATAACCCCAATATTTACAGTACCAATGATGGAAAAGGAAAAAGAAAACTGAGAAATGTTTAGTTTGGCCACACAGAGCCAAGTATGGCAGTCCATGTCCAAACTATTTTAAACAACCGCTCACCTGCCTGCTCGTTAACCAGCGCCGCCATTTTAATCCATTAGTTTTTGTAACAGCGCTGATTCAGCCAATCAGATAACAGTTGAAGGCTGAAAAGTTGTTGTACTATTGATATGACGTCAGAAAGATAGTGTAACTTTTTTGACCTTTGCACTGTCCTACAACAAGATTTGGAAAACCACTGTTTTCCATACAGAATAAGCCCTTACCATATACTATAGTACCAATTTATCATTAGTAAATTTTAATTTCTCTCTGATGTTTTAAAAATAGCTTTTATTACTAATTTTATACTTGCTGACTCAAATCATTAAAGATGACTGCCACTAGCGATTTAAAAAAAAATCTCTCCCTCAAGGTTACTTTTTGATTTTACAGACTATATTCATACCATGGATGTATTAGGAGGGTGCTGGCACACATTCCTGATGGCAAACAGCACAGCACCACACCACATCAAAATGTTTCATCTACTAGTAGTGGGTGCGACCAGAGAGAAGTTAGGTTTTAAAAGACTTCAGAAGAAACCCCATACTGTATCTCAGTTCAGGAATGAACTACAATGAAAATAATAAATTAATATATTGATTTGTTTGCCAGGAATGCAATACAGTATTATTGAAAACCTACATGACAACATTTGTTTCCACTCACAAACACTACTGCTTTAAAGACCAAAGAGACAGAAAATAAACAAGTAGACAGTACTGTACAAAAAGTGAAACAGGGGCGAGCGGATATCAGTTGGTAATATTGCATCGTATCCTTCCCCTTTAATCCTTTTACCTGCAATTCAATTACGCTGTTCTCCATTACTTGTAAATTCACCAAGCTCAAGCATGCTGTACCTCCCCCCCACCCAATCCACACACATCCATATTAAGTGTTACCTAAAATATTAGCCTCCATCTCATTATTAATATTATCAAGTTATATTCCCCCTCTGCTTCTGATATGACAGATGCTACATGTGGAACAGGGTGAAACGTGATCCACGATGAATTAACCACTTTATATCAATAATTTCTACTTCATTCAGCAACACTCAATGTAGTTCCCAGTTACAAAGTTGTGGTTCATTCATTCATTCACAGCAGCACGTGTTCCTCTTTGGTTATGATTTGCATTATCAGATCATGCAGACAATAACACCCCCCACACATACATACACACACACACACACATATATAACAGATGAGGCATACTGATGAGTCCTGGTAGGACGAAACATGTGTCTATGTCTTCTGTTGGCACCCTTTGCAAACTGTGTGAGAGGCCTTTCGGCACCATACATTTCTGCTTAAAGTTGAACTAGCTTAATATTATGTGGTGATTTGCATATGCAGACCATGATGCTTTGCATTGTGGGGGCAGGTGTGATTTTATATTTCTTTGAAACTTGGCTTCCCAGCCAAATGCCCTTCAGGGTAACCATTGCCTCAGTGCTTGCGCACAGTGGTTCTTTGTCTTTTAAATTGTTTTTTGTTTTAATTGGGTTCACCACAACATAACCCAGCTAGACTATCTTAGGGTAGCTGGTTGATTCCACTGGGGTGTCAAACAGACGAGGCATACTGATGAGTCCTGGTAGGATGAAATACATGTCTATGCCTTCTGTTGGCACCATGCATTTCTGCTTAAAGTTGAACCAGCTTAATATTCTGTGGTGATTTGCATATGCAGACCATGATGTTTTGCATTGTGGGGGCATGTGTGATTTTGTATTTCTTTGAAACTTGGCTTCCCAGCCAAATGCCCTTTGGGCTAACCATTGCCTCAGTGCTTGCACACAGAGGTTCTTTATCTTTTAAATTGTTTTTTGTTGTAATTGAGTTCACCACAACATAACCCAGATAGACCATCTTAGGGTAGCTGGTTGATTCCACTGGGGTGTCAAACAGACGAGGCATACTGATGAGTCCTGGTAGGACGAAACACATGTCTATGTCTTCTGTTGGCACCCTTTGCAAACTGTGAGAGAGGCCTTTCAGCACCATACATTTCTGCTTAAAGTTGGACCAGCTTAATATTCTGTGGTGATTTGCATATGCAGACCATGATGCTTTGCATTGTGGGGGCATGTGTGATTTTATATATATATATATATATATATATACACACACACACAAACACAGTATCTTCTTTCATGAAATGGATAGGTGAATCCAACCAGCTGAGGAATTAAAAACAAGCATTTGTCAATGCCAAAAGTTCATTGTGCGCACTGGTGCCATTTGGGGGGGGGGGGTTATGAGCCGGTGTTGGCAAATTTCAACACGGGTTCATAACTTTATTGTTTTTGAATATTTTTACACCACATTTGCAACATAGCCATCTTATTACACCGCCTCGTGAAGAAAGAAAGAGTACAGTTTCAACTCCTGTCCGAAAGGTACTTTCATGCAGCGGCTGCAAAATCACCTGTCGGGATGCAAAAAAACATTTTGACCAGGACCTGGAAAATGACAGCTGTCATATTCATGAGGTGTAGTTAACAGATGGCTGTGATGAAAATTTGGTGTCAAAATATTGAAAATTACCAAAGGTATGAGCCTGCATTTGTTAATTTAAGTGCATGCTCATAACTTTGATGTTTGTTAATATTTTCACACCACATTTTCAGTGTAGCATTCTTATGACCCCACCTCATGAAAAGTGCCAGTGTCATTGCGGTCACTCATCTCGAAGGGTGATTTCACAGAGGCACCATGCCATTCTGTGCCACAGGTCCGAAAACATGTTTCAGGCAGGATATAACAAGCATTTGTCAATGCCGAATGTTGTCTCGCTGGCATTGGCACTGGTAGTGCAGGAGTTAGAGATGCATAATAGGAATGGCAGTGAAGTACTGAACTGATGCCAACCTCACCCCCACCCTGCAGAGACCGACAGGCACTGGGGTGTGACTTTGGGTCATCAGCTATAACATTCATGCCATTTCACCTCACCCTCCTACCCTGTAGACACTGACAAGTGTAGTGGTGTGCTTTGGGGTCTTTGGGCCTTATACTTACAACATTCCATAAGGGAATACGCTGAGATGGGTGCAGTATAGGAGAATGGGGTGAACTTTGGGCTGCTCACTCCAAGGCATACCTTGATGCCTGTCACTGGCTGCAGGATGGGGGTTGGGGGTGGAATGGCATGAGCAGTACAGCTGGTGATCCCAAGTCACACCCCTGATGCCTGTCAGTCTCTACGGGTTGGGGTGTTACAGTTGGAAACCCTAACGCCGTAGGTGTTTGTTGGTATTTTCACTCCAGATTTTCAACATTGGCTTTTTGTGACCCCATCTCATGAAGAGGGGCATTATCAGTTTGTTATCTGAAAGGTGATTTTGCACAGCGACTGCACCATTTGGCGCCACAGGTATGAAAACACATTTTGGGCAGGATGTAAAAAATTACAACTGTATTGTTCATGAGGCAGTGATAAAAATCGCAACATTGTAAATCTGGAATGAAAATATGAAAAATTGAAGTCATGAGCATGCATAGAAACTGCGCAACACATGTCCGTAACACAATTATTTTTTTTTTTTTAGTAAACCACATTTTCAACATGGGCATTTTGGGACCTCCCCTCATGAACAGTGGCACTGTGATTTTGTTACTGTCCCAAAAGTTGATTTCCCACAGCAACCACACCATTGTGTGCCACAGGTGCGAAAACACATTTTGGGCAGGATGTGAAAAATTACAGCTGTACTGTTCATAAGGAGGTGTGGAAAATGCCAGTGTTGAAAATCTGGCATGAAAATATTGCAAATTTGCAAAGTTACAAGGGTGCATGGAAACTGCGCAATGCATGCTTGTAACACAGTCATTTTACGGATTCTTCATCACCAAATTTTCAACATAGGCATTTTAGGACCTCTGCTCATGAACAGTGTCACCGTCATTTTCTTAATCTGTCCCTAAACTGATTTCCCACAGCTGATTATGCTATTCTGCAGGAAGTGCGAAAACACATTCCGCCAGGATATGTAAAATGACAGCTGTACTGTTCATAAGGAGGTGTGGAAAATGCTAATGTTGAAAATCTGGAGTGAAAATACTACAAATTCACGAAGTTACGAGCGTGCGTGGAAACTGCACAATGCATGCTTGTAAAACAGTCATTTTTTTGGATTTTTGTCCGCCAGATTTGCAACATAGGCTTTTTGAGAGCCCACCTCATGAACAGAGGCACTGTCATTTCATTAATTGGTCCCAAAAGGTGAGTCCATACAGTGACTGCGAAATCACCTTTCGGGACTGAATAATGTCATGGCAGTGACTGAATTCATGAGGAGGGGTCCCAATAACCCAATGTTGAAAATTCGGTGTCAAAAATTCCCAACAGTGCCTGCAATATCCACCAAAGTTGACAAAAACCTATTTATGCCATTATACAGCTTACCAGCATTTCTTCAGTTCACGGTTGGTTTTGCAGAGTGCAGACGTGTTACCGGTCCACCGAAGATCGTCACACCGTGCTGTGGAGGTAAGTATAGGTTGGAGAGATGTGGGGATGAGGGTGCATAGAGGGTGGGTGCAGGTTGGGGAGCGGCCACTGGACCCGTTGAGGGACTGTTTTCTACTTTACAGGGTAAAAAAACAAGAAAAACATTGCGGGACTTTTTTTTTTTTTTAAGGGGCATTTGGCATGCTGGGGTGGGATCCCAGCATGCCACCTAACTGGTTGGGGGGCTGTAGCCAATGAGTGATTGGGCACCCCTGTTGGCACATACCGAGTGGGGCAGCAGGAGCCAAGGGGGATTGGGCACCCCCCTCGGCACACAACAAATGGGGGAGGGGGCATTATGCCAATGGGGACTGGGCTCCTCCGTCGGCAGGTTAAGCTGGGAATGGGGGGGAACCGAAGCCGATGTGGACTGGGCCCTCTGTCACCAAAGAAAGGCTGTGTAGTGGGGATGCATGATGTCGAGGGGAACTGGGCAACCCCTCGGCACAGAATTGAAATGGGAGGGTGGTCATTATGCCGACGGGGAGTGGAATCCTCTGTTGGCACATGAACTGTGTTGGGCACCCCTGAAGACGGCATTATGACAGCCACTGCCACAATGTTTACTGGACTGCTTCACCAGGAAGGGCACATTGGGAGGCATGTTTTGGTGTCACTGCATGGCAAGCTTGGCTCTCATTGCAGTGGACCTTTTCTTAGATGTGCTCGCCACATTACGTATTGCTGGTGTGGCACCTGCATGCTGGCTTATTGGGGAATGAGGGACACACCTACTGATGCATGCCCTGCATTTGCCCACAGTGACCTCACCTCCAAATCTGCTACTACTGCAATATGTTGGCTGGTGTGCATGTGTGAGCCAACATTAAAAGTGACAGCTATACTGTTCATAAGGAGGTGTGAAATAATGGCAATGTTGAAAATCTGGTGTGAACATATTAAAAACTGGTGAAGTTAGGAGAATGTGTAGAAGCTGTGCAACACACGCTTGTAACACAGTCATTTTTTTTAATTGTTTCACCAAATTTGCAACATGGGCTTTTTGAGACCCCACCTCATGACCAGTGGCACTGTTATTTCATTAATTGGTCACAAAAGGTGATTCCGCCCAGCGACTGTGAAATCACCTTTCAGGACTGAGTAACAAAATAACAGTGACAGGGTTAAGGAGATGGGGACGCAAGAACCCCATGTTGAATATTTGTGGTCCAGATTCCTAAAAATGGCTGAGTTATCAACCAAAGTTGAACCCCCCCCATTGAATCCCATTATACTGTTTACCTTGAGATTTTCACTTTGCCGGTCAACTTTGAAGAGTGCAGATGTGTCCTAGTCCACAGAAGATCATTGTTCCTGACCTCTGGAGGTAGGTATGGGTAAGAGGGCATGTGGGGAGGTGGGTGCACAGTGAGAGGGTCGGGATGGGGGAGCAGGACAGGGAGACAATGATGGACTGTGTTTTGTTTCAGGTTTCAAGAAATAAAGATACTGGGGACAGTTTGCTTTTTTTTATAGGCAAAGGATATGAACATTTCTGGATACTGGGACAGTACTAAAGGGGAGGTTCTGATAATGGGAGACTTCAACATGCCAGAAACAGATTGGTCAATACCAGCAGGAACATCTGCCAGAACTAGACACATGGTGGATTCTCTGCAGGGAAGGGCCTCAAACAACTGGTACAAAACCCACAAGAGACAGGGCTATCCTAGATCTAGTGCTGACTAACAGGGAAAGGATCACAGATCTCCAGGTAGAAGGTCACCTGGGGGTCAGTGACCATCAGATGGTATGGTTCAATTTGGCCACTACAACTAAATCATCCCATTCCAAGGCAAAAATATGGGACTTCAGAGGAGTTGACTTTGATAAGATGGCCAACAGAGTTAAGCTAACCCTGGCAAAAAGAAATACAGGTGAGGGGGTACTGGCAAAGTGGGCAAGCATTAAGGATGCAATACTTGAAGCAACATCCCATTGTGTTAGAGAGAAAAGGAATTGCAAAAGAAGAAGGAAACCACTTTGGTTCTCAAAAACAGTAGCAGATATGGTCAGAGCCAATAGGCTGGCCTTCAGGAAATATAAGGGAATGGAGCGGGATGAAGATAGGGAAGCAGGGAAGGCAGTAAGACAGGCAAAGGCCCAAATCGAGGAAACACTAGCAGTAAAAGAAGGTGAAAAGACTTTCTATAGATACATTAGTGAAAGGAGAAAGTCCAGATGGGTATTGCTAAGATCAAAGGAGATAAGGGGGCGTGTGAGAAGGAGGACCATGTAAAAGCATTTATCCTAAATAGATACTTCTGCTCAGTATTTACTGAAGAGAAGGTAGGGCAGGGCCCACAGCTCAGCACCATGGACACAGGGGGGCGGGAGGTGAGCACTAGTCCCTTCACAAAAGAAAAGGTCCTACAAGAGCTTGATAAGCTCAGGGTGGACAAGGCAATGGGACCTGATGGCATACATCCCAGGGTACTAAAGGAGCTAAGGGTGGAACTAGCAGAGCCATTATGAGAACTGTTTAGTGAGTCTCTGAGCATAGGAGAGGTCCCAGAAGAGTGGAGAAGGGCTCATGTGATCCTGCTCCACAAGAGTTGTAGTAGGGAGAAAAGCAGGGATCTACAGACCAGTCAGTCTTACCTCAGTAGTGGGCAAGATTATGGAGGAATTTCTTAAGGAAAGGATAGTGCAACACCTGAAATCCATACAAGCACAGGATCCAAGACAGCATGGGTTTACAAATGAAGGTCCTGTCAAACTAATCTCATGGATTTCTTTGACTGGGTAACCAGAGTGGTGGACCAAGGGGGAGCAGTTGATGTTGCCTACCTTGACTTCAGCAAAGCTTTCGATACTGTTCCAAATAGAAGAAAGATTAATAAGCTGGGTAGACTCAGGGTGGGTCAGAAGTTGGCTGACAGACAAAAAACAGAGAGTGGTGGTAAATGGTATACAGTCAGAAGAGATGCAAATCACAAGTGGAGTACCTCAGGGATCAGTCCTGGAGCCAGTCCTCTTCAATATCTTCATCAGCGACATTGCACATGGACTGAAGGGTAAGGTTTGTCTGTTTGCAGATGACACCAAGATCTGCAACAGAGTAGATGATCCAGATGGGGTGGACAGAATGAGAAGAGATAAACTAGCAAAATGGTCAGAAGACTGGCAACTGGGGTTTAATGCAAAGAAGTGCAAGATCGTGCACATAGGGAAGAGATACCCTGAAGCCACCTATAGACTGAGAGGGGAGTTGCTAGCAGTCACAAGGGAAGAAAGAGACATCATCACTGATGACCTGAAATCATCCAAGCAGACCACTAAAGCAGTAGGTAAGGCTAGAGGGATGTTAGGGTGCATTAGTAGGGGTATCACAAGTCGGAAGATGGAGGGAGGTAATAATCCCTCTTTATAAGACACTGGTTGAGCCTCATCTGGAGTATTGTGTGCAGTACTGGAGGCCACACCTTCAAAGGACATTAACCAAATTGAGGCAGTCCAGAGAAGGGCAACCAAAATGGTGCAGGGAATGCATCAGAAAACATATGACAGATTAACGGAGCTCGATATGTATACCCTAGAGCAAAGGAGGGAGAGAGGTGATATGATCAAAACATTCAAACACCTTAAGGGCATTAACAAGGTGAAAGAGTCTAACATGTTTCAATATAAGAAAAATAGCAGGACAAGAGGACACAGCATGAGATTAGAGGGAGGCTGATTAAGGGGTAATGTGAGGAAGTTCTTTTTCACAGAAAGGGTGGTGGATGCACGGAACGGCCTACCTCAGGAAGTGGTGGATATGAATACAGTGCAGGTCTTCAAACAAGCATGGGATAGGCATAAGGGAGCAATACAGATGAGTATGAATAGATAGGCCATTGACAGAGTAAAGGCCAATGGCACATTTATAAGGTAGAAAAAGAAATGGGCAGACTGGATGGGCCTTGTGGTCCTTATCTGCTATCAACTTCTATGTTTCTATGTTCCAGGGGATGGGGAATGGAGGGTGCGAGGAGGACAGCAGCAGTGGGAGGGAAAGGGAGTGATTTGCTGTGTGTATGTGTGTCAAACAGAACTAGGGTGAGGGAAGGACAGCAGCAGTGGGATGAAGCGAGAGGGAGGGAGTGATTTGCTGGCAAGGGGGGCTCGAACAGAACAAGTGTGTGGAGAGAACAGCAGCAGTGAGAGGAAGTGGGAGGGAGTTATTTACTGGCAGGGAGCTCGAACAGGATTGCAAGGAAGACAGGAGCAGTGGGCAGGCTCAGTATGTTCATATATGCCTGCCTATGCCCTGTAGTCCTGCTCAGTAGAATGGCTGACTCTGCTCTTGGCTCCTGCTACCCCCTCGATGGTCTGCTGCACACCATCGCGTGCCAGGCATATGTGTGACTACGCCCTGCAATGACAGGGAGCTCCCTCATTGCGGCAGCAATTTTCTTTCAAGTTGGTGGCATGCTTCTCAACTGCTGTCATAGACGGTAGCCTGTGACGTGGGTGCCAGATTCTGGGTGACGTCCAAAATGGTGACACGATATAGGCAAAAGCCCGAAAGGTGAGGGGGCAGGGAGGGTGACCAGATGTGGTGGGGTGGGTGACCCTAGAGACAGAATGTCGCTGTATGTACACGCGCACGCGGGGGGAGTGAGCATGGCAAGCGTGGCCTGGGAAGGGGCGGAGGGGATGTAGGGTGTGGTGCTGTGGTCGGCTGCTGAGCTGCACCATGGTGTCAGGGGTTGGCCTCTGCTTGCAGTGCATGGGGCTCCGGGTCTGGGTCCAGGCGCTACTGCGTTTTTGTTGGGTCCGGCCCCAAATTTATGTTTTTTTTTGCTTTCACCCGCCTCCGACATGCACCTCCCCGGAGTTGAGAATCCTTAAGTAGAGGGGTGCAGGTGAAGCCCCAACATGGTTGTGGGGAAGCAAACTCTCACAGAAATCAATGTATTTAGTCTCCGTGCCATTCCTCCATGCCAGGTTGTCAGGGTGGCTAAATTGTTTTCGCCACCCTGACTTCACGATAATGCGATTTTTCCATTCGGCACTCGCCATTATCATATAGAACCTCATAGATAGTGTGCTCATCCATTGGTGCCACAGGGACAAACCCAAAAAGCAGTGGTGGCATTGGCCACAACACTGCCGCACCTCCACAACCTACTACTCCAGCAAGCTGCCACAAAATGTTTCTTGCGCATGTGCACAAGCAAACATGAAAATGACTAATTTATGTAATTTGAGGTATTTTGCTCCTCTGTAACTTTGCCCTCTGTGTACTAACTGGTATGAAATGTTCAGGACCAAGAGGTCCTGGTGCCATCACTGAGCTTTCAACATTTCAAGTATCAGTTGAAGGGGCAAAATTGTTAAGGTGCAAAAACTGGGTTTTAACATTAAGGTGCTTGCTCAATCCCAATATACAGGAGTGACACCTGTATAATATATGCATTTATTTCGAAAAACAGCACTAGTGCACCAGTTAGTGTTCAATTTAACATTACAAAAGTAGGGAAATGCGGAATTAAATTTTCCAACCCCAACTCCCAATCCCCACAACAAACAACAGAATCTTGCTTAACAGGTCCTATTTAGCAAGATTCATGCATTATTATTTTTAATTCTTCATTTTTATGTATTTTCAATTGTATTTTTTGTCCAATAAAAAATACAAGATGGTAGCTGTCACAACCTGTATTTTTCCTCATGAAAGATAAATGACTTATTTTGTGAATGGCAAATAACTGCAAAATGTATTTTTTCCTCTCCTATCAGAGGGTCATCCTAATTCCCTACTGAGCAAGAGCAGAAATAAAAACAAAACATTAAATCCTTATAACTCTGGAACCTATTTTTTTTTCCTGAAACCTTTGAAAAGCAGTACCTTGGCATAGGCTGCTTCAATCAATCAATCACTTTATTTAACCAGGCACAAACATCATTGAGCAAGCTCATTTTCAAGATGGTCCTGGGCAATACTACATTGCAGTTCAGTACAAGCAAAATACAGATAGGTTAAGGCAGTAACAAAAAATTAGGAAACATTGTACAATAGTGCTTTGCAGCTCTAAACAAACATAACACAAATAGGGTAGTAACAGACATGTAAAAACATATACAGATGAACCACAGAAGGCCAGTATCTAAGGCCTATCATAATGGTGAACACATACAATTCAGAGCAAAAATTATGTAAAAGTAGAGGAGCAAAAATCCAGTACACTCTACAGACAGTAGAATAGGTAAGAATGAAGGGAGGCAGGTGTGAAGAAAATAGTTATGTTAGAGGTAGACGAAAGGAAGAAGAAGACCAGAGTGAAGGAGAGTGAATCAAGAGAGCTAGATAACCCTAACAGGGAGGTATGTTAATCGACATTTTAGCTGTAGGTTTTGTGTGAAGAGCATGATGTAGGTTGTTCAGTGTCTACGAAAACAGTTACAGGCTTCCTTCAACAGTACAGTTAGTGAATCTTTAAATGTGAATATGCCTGGGAGTGAGGCAAGTTTTAAGGAGTTTTGCATGGTGTTCCATAACGATGGGAGTGAGAAATTGATGGCAGCCGCACCATATGTCGTGTTCACTCTAGGAATCTGGAAGCAGAGTAAGGAGAAACTTCTCAGGCCATATGATCCCTTGGCCCGTGTGAAGAGGCTCGATATGTAAGTAGGCAGCTTATTGAATAGTGCTCTATAAAGCCAAAGTAGAGCATTTCTTTTCCTCCTAGCTGGAAGTGAGAGCCACCCTGATTCCTGGTACAGTAAGCAGTGGTGAGTGCTAAGAGGTAGGTTGAAGATAAATCTTAGGGCCCTGTGGTAGAGTGTGTCAAGTTTGTTGAGCACTGCTGCGGGACAATGACTATAAAGAAAGTCAGCATAGTCCAATAAGGGTAGGAATGTGGATTGTACTAGTCTCCTTCTGGCTTCTGGGGTGAGCAGATGTTAAATATGACAGAATAAGCCTAGCCACTGTCTTAATTTCTTCAAGACTTCATTCAGATGGTATAGAAAGTTAAGCTTATTGTCCAGCCAGAACCCAAGATATTTAAAGGATTCAACTATTTCGAGAAGTTTATCTAGAAGTGTTAGGATTTGGGGTATATGTGATGGCCGGGTGCTGGCTTTGGAGAGAGAATCATAGCTTTAGTCTTTTTGGCATTGAGGAGAAGCTTGTGTCTGATAAGATTATGTTGGAGGGTGATAAAATCTTGCTGTAAGCTCTCATGAGCCATGTCCAAGGAGGAATTTATGGTATATAGTACAGTATCATCTGCAAATAGATGGACATTAGCTGAGCGGAGATGAGAATCCAAGTTATTGAAGTAAATTGCAAAGAGGATAGGGCCAAGTATGGAACCTTGGGAAACACTTCTTAGAAGGTTTTTTTGTGGAGACAGATCGCCTGCAGCTTTGACCTGTTGTAATCTGTTGGTGAGGTAATTGGAGAACCCTTTGATTGCTGAACTATCGAGCCCGATTTTGCTCAAGGCTAAAAGCAAGACGTTATGGTCCACAGTGTTGAAGGGCTTACTAAGATCGAGAAAAAGGGCAAACACATATTTCTTAGAATCCAGTGCAATTTGCCAATCTGTAGTTACCTTCGCAAGTGCAGTTACAGTGCTGTGTTTGGCTCTGAATCCAGATTGTGCCAGATTTAATAGATCATGTGAATCCAAATGCTCTCTGATTTGGACATTGACAATTTTTTACAAGGAGTTTTGACAGGACGGATAATATACATACAGGCCAATAGTTATTCAGATTGCACAGATCTCCAGATTTGAATAATGGTAAAATGTAGGCAGTTTTCCATAGTTGAGGAAGATCTCCTTGTTTCTACGAAATGTTGAATAAATGGGTGATGGGGGTGGTCAAGTAATGATGGCTGAGTCTTAGGAAGTAAGGCTCGATATTGTCCGTGCCTGCACTCTTTTTAGTACCCATGGACAGTAGTAGGTCCTCTACTTGTTTAAACGTAATTGTGTGGACGCTGAATGTAGTAGGATAAGGTGGGGTATGGGTCAGGTTAACATTAGGATCGGTAGCAGGGTTGTCCAGTGGAATGATTTTGTTGATAGATGAGGTGTCGAATGCTAATCCGGCGGTGGCGAAATGCTCACTTAACTGCTCAAGTATATCGTCTCTGTCAGTGTAGGTGGCTCCAGCAGACAACATTTTGGCTGGGATTGATGTGCCGGCAGAGCAACCTTCAACCTCTCTAAGGATGTTCCAGAATTTGGCAGAGTTGTTTTTGTTGGCTTCTATTTCTGTTTGAAAGTATCTAGCTTTTTCGGATCTAATTAGCTTAGTACAGGCATTTCTAGAGGTGCGGAATACTACCCAGTCTGCCTCTACATGAGATTTCCTTGTTCTTTTCCACCAATAGTCCCTATCCCTGATCGCTTTCTTCAAGATGGAAGAGAACCAACCAGGAGGTCTTTTTTTAGACCTGATCAACCTTAATGGGGCATTTTTGTTCAGTACACCCAGTAGGAGATTGTGAAAGATATTAAATGCCTTGCTAAGGGAGGAAGGGAGAGAGCTAGATACCCTAAAAGCTTTGGAAAATCATTCTGTACTGTCTAGGCAGTAGGTGAAAGCCAAAATACTATGTTATAAGTATAGGAAAAAAACACAGCACATCATAAATAATTGATATTATGTATCTCAGAAGACGAACAAGCTGCTGTCACAAAACGTTTCCCATCTTGAGAACTTGTCTCTGACACAAAGCATGCAAAATTGTGGGCTATTTGGATGAAGACCACCAAATTTATTAAGGTGCATAAATTGGGGTTCAACATTAAAGGGGAAATAAAATCCAAATTTACAAAGAAATATGTTGCACAGAGTGTTTTGGTTTGTAGGTATAATTCTAGTGTGTCCTTTTGTGCCCAATCCCCCATCGGCTACAGCCCCCAAAAAACATCCAATTGGCACGCTGGGAGCCCACCCCAGTGCGCTCATGCTCCCCCCCAATGCACACACTGTATGGCCAGCAGGGGTGACCAGTGCCCACTGGCTCTACTCCCTCCCCAACAAACAGGTAGGTGGTATTCTGGGAGCCCACCCCAGCATGCCAAAAGTGTCCTTTTTTGTCTTTTTTTTTATTAATTCCTGTAAAACAAGAAAACGGTCCCTCAGTGAGTCCTTGGCCCCCCCGCCAACCCATGCCCACCCTCTGTAGACCCACCTCTCCACACCCCCCTCACCCCATACTTACCTCCAGAGGCCAGCGTGATGACCTTCAGTGGACTGAGAACAGTAAATGCCAGTAAGCTGTATAATGGCATAAATCGGGTTTTTCCAACTTAGGTGGATATCTCGGCCATTTTTTCAACTTTTGGCACCAAATTTTCAACATAGGGTTCTTGACACCCCTTCTCATGAATTCAGTCACTGTCATGGCGTTATTAGGACCCGAAAAGGTGATTTCGTGGTCACTGCGTGGAATCACCTTTCATGACCAATTAATGAAATGACAGTGTCGGTGTTCATGAGGTGGGCTCTCAAAAAGCCTATGTTGCAAATCTGGTGAAAAAATTCAAAAAAATTACTGTTTTATGAGTGTGCATTGCACAGTTTCCATTCACAATCGTAATTTCATGAATGTGTAATATTTTCAATCCAGATTTTCAACATAGGCATATTTCCACACCCCCTAATGAACAGTACTGCTGTCATTTTTATGTTGCTTGCACGCATGTGCAAGAAACATAGTGCCATCATCGGAGATTTCAGAGGTGTGTCACCTCCTCCTCCAATTCAGTCAGTGTGTTGGCAGGAGCGGCCCCTGTAAGCCAATGCATTCTGGAGCTGTCTATGACAAGCTCCAAAATGCAGTGGCATACAGTTGAAAGGGGGAGCTAAGCTTGAGTGAGCAGCGATAAGATATCGACTGCTCACACGCAGCTCCTCCCCCACGGACACCCACGCAGGTGTGCGCGCCCGCTCCCCGAATGCACTGTATAGCCGACGGGGTGCCCAATCCCCATCGGCAGAGCTGCGTCCCCCCCCAGTAGTAAGTGCCATGCTGGGAGCCCACCCCAGCATGGCAAGCGATCCTTAGGCTGACAGGGGTGCTCAACTCCGTCAGCTGAACGCCCCCACCAGCATATGTGCCACGCTGGGAGCCTACCCCAGCGTGGCAAATGTCCCATGTCGTCTGTTTTTTTTTTCCTGCAAAGAAAAAACGGTCCCACGTAGTCTCCCTGGCCCCGCTCCTACAACCCGCACCCACCCACTGCGCACCCTGCCTCGCCACACATTCCCCCACCCCATACTTACCTCCGGACCTCGGCACGACGATCTTCGGTGGACCGGGAACACGTCTGCACTCTTCAAAGCCGACCACGAACTGAGGAAATGCCGGTAAGCTGTATAATGGGCTACATAAGGGGTTTCAACTTTGTTGCATATCTCAGGTATTATTGGATTTATAATTAAATTTTAACATATGGGACCCCTTCGACACGATGTCACTGTTATGGCGTTATTCGGCCCGGAAGATGATTTCACAGTCACTGTGCAGTCACTGCACAAAATCACCCTTCAGGCCTGAATAATGCCATGACAGTGACATCATTCATGAGAAGGTCCCAAAACTCCATGTTGAAAATTTGTGCCAAAATTCCAAAAATGACTGTTTTACGAGCTGCAGCGCTCAGTTCCTATGCAGGCTCGTAAGTTCGCGAATTTTCAATATTTTCACTCCAGATTTTCAACATTGCCATTTTACCACACCTTCTTATGAGTAGTACAGCTGTCATTTTTCACATCTCACCCAAAACGTGTTTCCGCCCATGTAGCGCACAATGGCGCAGTTGGTGTGCGAAATCAATGTACGGGACAAATTAAGAAAATCACAGTGACACTGTTCATGAGCAGAGGTCTTAAAATGGCTATGTTGAAAATTTGGTGAAAAAATTCCTAAAAATGACTGTTTTACGAGCGTGCATTGCGCAGTTCCTACGCACGCTCGTAAGTTCGCGAATTTTCAATATTTTCACTCCAGATTTCCAACATTGCCATTTTGCCACACCTTCTTATGAATAGTATGGCTGTCATTTTTCACATCTCACCCAAAACATGTTTCCACGCATGTAGCGCACAATGGCGCAGTCGGTGTGTGAAATCAATGTACGGGATAAATTAAGAAAATCACAGTGACACTGTTCATAAGAGAAGGTCTTAAAATGGCTATGTTGAAAATTTGGTGAAAAAATTCCCTTCAGATGTTCTGCAATATTACTAATGAAGACATTGAACAGAACTGGCCCCAGGACCGATCCCTGCAGCACCCCACTGGTCGCCCCCTCTCCCTAGACTGCATACCATTTACCACCACTCTCTGCCTCCTGTCTGTTAGCCAGTTCCTAACCCAGTTTACCACCCTTTCCCCATGCCCAGCCTACCCAGCTAGTTTATCAGCCTCCTATATGGGATGGTGTCAAAGGCTTTGCTGAAATCAAGGTAAGCTGCTTGTCCACTGCCCACCCTGATTCACTTCCTTTGTCACCCAGTCAAATAAATCAACCAGATTTATCTGACATGATGTCCCCACTGTGAATCCATGTTGTCTATGGTCCTGGGTTCCGATGGCATCTAGATGCCCCACTATCCTTTCTTTAAGCAATGTCTCCATGATCTTCCCCACTACTGAGGTGAGGCTGAATGGCCTATTGTTCCCTGCCTCCTCCCTGCTGCCAGACTTGTGTAGAGGGACTACATGTGCCCTCCTCCAATTCACTCATGTTGAATGACTCAGTGAACATGGCTGCCAGAGGTACTGCTATCTCCCTTCGCAGTTCTGTTCATATCCTTGGGCGTATGCCATCTGGTTCCATCGCTTTGTCCACCTTCAATTTAGTGAGCTCCTGCAGGACTCTTTTGCCTTTGAATGGACTATTGTCCACCTCTTCACCCCCTTGGCAACTGCTGTACTGCTGTGGCCCTTGCCCCTCCCACTCTTCTGTGAATACTGAACGGAAAGACAAAGTGGATGTCTTGGGAGGAAGGCATGAAACTGTCACTTCCAAATACCTAAACAGCACATACAAGCAAGCAACATTCGGCATTGACAAATGCTTGTTTATATCCTGGTGGAAATGTGTTTTTGTGCTTCCAGCACAAAATATCACGGTCGCTGTTGGAAATCAGTGTTTGCTACAGAGTAAAACAATCACAGTGACACTGTTCATGAGCAGAGATCCTAAAATGCCTATGTTGAAAATTTGGTGGCAAAAGTCCATAAAATGGCTGTGTTACGAGCGTGCATTTCTCTGTTTCTATGCACATTCAAAAGTTTGTGAATATGTAATATTTCCACTCCAGATTTTCAACACTGTCATTTTCCCACATCTCCTTATGACCAGTACAGCTGCCATTTTTTCACATCCAGGCCGAAATGTGTTTTCGTGCTTCCGGTATACAATACTAACATACTAACATACTAAAATGCCAGCAGGCCTAATGGTCTTTCGAGTCTGCTCGATTGGTCAGCCCCCACCCTGGGTGCTGACCTTGCTGCCCCCCTTCGCCTTCTCTGGCTTCTCCCTTCCCAGTTCCGGATATTCTTGCTGCATTGGATTTTGCTTCCAGAACCCTTCCCTGTACCTGTCCCAGCCCCTCTTGAACCCCTCCACCGTCTCTGCCTCCACCAGCCCCCTAGGTAGTGCATTCCATGGCTCCACCACCTCCCAGTGAAGTAGCACCTCCTTTCTCCCTGAATCTTCCCTCCAGCTTCCCACCCATGTCTTCTAGTGGCCTCTCCTCCTTCCTTCGAAGCACCCTGACTGTTCCTCCCTATTTACCCTCTTCATGTACTTAAAGACCTTTATCATGTCCCCCGGTCCCTTCTCTCTTCCAATGTGTACATATTTAGCTCTTGAGCCTCTCCTCATAGGTCCTGTCCCCAAGCCCCAAATCATTTTGGTTGCCCTCCTCTGGACCCTCTCCAGGAGTTTAATGTCCCTCTTTAAGTGTGGCCTCCAAAACTGCACGCAGTACTCAAGGTGTGGCCTCACCAAGCAGTTATACAGAGGAAGCATCACTTCCCTCCTTCTGGAGGTGATCCCCCTAGCGATGCATCCCAGCATCCTGTTGGCCTTGGCTGCTGCCCTCCTACAAGTCTCCGAGTTGTTCATTTTGACATCCACCACCACCACCCCCAGGTCCCTCTCAGCCATCGAGACAATAGACCGGCTGCTGTGGGAAATCACGATTGGTACAGAGTAAGAAAATCACAGTGACACTGTTCATGAGCAGACATCCTAAAATACCTATGTTGAAAATTTGGTGCAAAAATTCCAAACAATGACTGTTTTACGAGCGTGCATTGCGCAGTTTCCATGCACACTCGTAACATTTGCAAATCTGTCATATTTTCACTCCAGATTTCCAACATTTGCATTTTCCCACACATCCTTATGAACAGTTCAGCTGTCATTTTTTCACATCCTGGCTAAAATGTGTTTTCAAACTTCCGACGCAGAGTAGTGCTGTCGCTGTGGGAAATCAATGTTTGGTGCACAGTAAGAAAATCATAGTGACAGTGTTCATGACTAGAGGTGACAAAAAGCCTATGTTGAAAATTTGGTGAAATAATTACACCAAATGACTGTGTTACAAGCGCAGGTTGCGCATTTTCCACACAGGCTCGTTCTCTTGAACATGCCCAGGGCGTTAGGGTTCCTAAGACAGACACTTAAGAAGTTTGAGGGTGAAATGTTGATCAGATGCAAGAAGAGTTGCAGAGAGGTACTCTGTTGGGATATGGATGTTAAAGGGACATGGATACAACTGGGGGGGGGCTGCATAAATGCCAAATGCCAATGCAAATACCTGCAAGCGAACGTTTGGGCATTGACAAATGCTTGTTTAAATAAGGGGGTAACTATGGCTTCTTTCCAATTGTTTGGCAAAAGGCACATGGACAGTGAAGTGGTGAATATAGCATTCACTGGCTCTAAGATTACATTTGCTAAGTTTTTAATCATTGCAGGATGAATATTATTCATGCCTGGTGCTTTATAGGGGTCTACCTTGTGCAGCTCCTTCTTTATCATGTCCAGTGGAACAAGGGGTTGTGCCCAGTTCCATGTTGTTATTTACATTTCATATGGATTAAGTTCCCTGGGTGTCTGAGCAATACAGGGAGGCTGCAAAAAAATTGTTAAACTGCACTGTTAGATATCCTGGTTTATCTATTAACGTAATAGCAGAGCAAACATCTCCAGCACTGCCAACTGCAAATGAATCAAGACAAAATTGACAGCAAACTTAGAGCTTTTTATTTAATGCACAATGCCTAGTAAAATGAAACATACCAAGATACACAGAGTCCCCACAAAAGGAACAACGCAATGGAACTTACCAGCCTTCTACCGGTTTCACTTTAGAGCATCAACAGGGATTGTTCTCATGTTGTAAATACACCCTATTTAAAGTCCCATCTTAAAGTGATGCACACATAAGTTCAGTTAAAATGTGAGGGTGTTAAAAACATACAAAAACACTCGACAATAGAACAATGAACAGCACATATGTGAAGGAGCAGGAATTTTACAATCAAATATCCCATGGTACACCAGTAAAAAATATAGTCTGGCTACACATATTTAATTAGGGAACACTTAAACTAATAACATAGATTTCAACATAGCACTTAATATAGAGCAATAAACATTATATTTAATATGAATTGCTCTTTCTTAAATTAATGGCACAGAAGTAATCAGAAAAATTAAAAAAATAAGTACAAACACACTCTCGCTACCACCTGGTTCAGGATCCAGATTCCATGCTAATAGTCAACACTATTCTCATAGCTATAGTAGAAAACCAATACTTTCAGGGATACTATCCCTAGTGTAAAGAGGCTTACATCACCAGACAGTTAAACAGAGCTTCTTCTCTGTGTTATATAAAGGCTGACCATGTATAGAAACATAGAAGTTGATGGCAGATAAGGACAGCAAGGCCCATCCAGTCTGCCCATTTCTTTTTCTACCTTATGAATGTGCCATCTGCCTTTGCTCTGTCAGTGGCCTATCTATTCATACTCATCTGTATTGCTCCCTAATGCCTGTCCCATGCCTGTTTGAAGCCCTGCACTGTATTAATGTGCACCACTTCCTGAGGTATGCCATTCCATGCATCCACCACCCTTTCTGTGAAAAAGAACTTCCTCACATTATCCCTTAATCGGCCTCCCTCTAGTCTCATGCTGTGTCCTCTTGTACTGCTATTTTTCTTATGTTGAAACATGTTAGACTCTTTCACCTTGTTAATGCCCTTAAGGTGTTTGAATGTTTAGATCATATCACCTTTCTCCCTCCTTTGCTCTAGGGTATACATATTGAGCTCCATTAATCTGTCCTCATATGTTTTCTGATGTGGTCCCTGCACCATTTTGGGTGCCCTTCTTTGGACTGCCTCAATTTGGTTAATGTCCTTGTGAAGGTGTGGCCTCCAGTACTGCACGCAGTACTCAGATGGGGCCTAACCAGTGTCTTGTAAAAAGGGATTATTACCTCCCTCTTACGACTTGTGATACCCCTACTAATACATCCCAACATCCCCCTAGCCTTACATACTGCTTTAGTGGTCTGCTTGGATGATTTCAGGTCATCTGTAATGATGATGCCCAAGTCTCTTTCTTCCTTTGTGACTGCCAGCAACTCCCCTCCCAGCCTATAGGTGGCTTTGAGGTTTCTCTTCCCTATGCACATGATCTTGCACTTCTTTGCATTAAACCCCAGCTGTCACTCTTCTGACCATTTTGCCAGTTTATCCAGATCTCTTCTCATTCCGCCCACCCCATCTGAATCATCTACTCTGTTACAGATCTTGGTGTCATCTGCAAACAGACAAACCTTACCCTCCAGTCCATCTGCAATATCACTGATGAAGATATTGAAGAGAACTAGCCCCAGGACTGATCCCTGAGGTACCCCACTTGTGACTTGCATCTCTTCTGACACTATACCATTTACCACCACTCTCTGTTTTCTGCCTGTCAACCAGTTTGCCACCCAGTTGATCAACTTCTGACCCACCCCGAGCCTACCCAGTGTATTCATCAATCCTCTGTGTGGAACAGTATCAAAAGCTTTGCTGAAGTCAAGGTAGGCGACATCAGCTGCTCCCCCTTGGTCCACCACTCTGGTTACCCAGTCAAAGAAATCTATGAGATTAGTTTGACAGGACTGTCCTGTTGTAAACCCATGCTGTCTTGGATCCTGTGCTCCTATGAATTCCAGGTGTTGCACTATCCTTTCCTTAAGGGGTGCTTCCATAATCTTGCCCACTACTGAGGTAAGACTGACTGGTCTGTAGTCCCCTGCCACCTCCCTGCTACCACTCTTTTGGAGCGGGATCACATGAACCCTTCTCCAGTCTACTGGGACCTCTCCTGTGCTCAGAGACTCACTAAACAATTCTCATAATGGCTCTGCTAGTTCCACCCTTAGCTCCTTTAGTACCCTGGGATGTATGCCATCAGGTTCCATTGCCGTGTCGACCCTGAGCTTATCGAGCTCTTGTAGGAACCTTTCTTTTGTGAAGGGACTTGTGCACACCTCCCTCTCCTCATGTCCATGGTGTTGAGCTGTGGGCCCTGCCCTACATTCTCTTCAGTAAATACTGAGCAAAAGTGTCTATTTAGGATAGATGCTTTTACATGGTCCTCCTCCTCACATGCTCCCTTATGCCCTTTGATCTTAGCAATACCCCCTCTGGACTTTCTCCTTTCACTAATGTATCTATAGAAAGTCATGTCCCCTTTGTTTATTGTTCGTGCTAGTGTTTCCTCAGTTTGGGCCTTTGCCTGCCTTACTGTCTTCACTGCTTCCCTTAGGGAAGTTTGGTATGCCTCCCTATCTTCATCCTGCTGCATTCCCTTATATTTCCTGAAGGCCAGTCTTTTGGCTCTGACCTTTTCTGCTACTGTTTTTGAGAACCAAAGTGGTTTCCTTCTTCTTTTGCTCTTCCTTTTCTCTCTGACACAATGGGATGTTGCTTCAAGTACTGCATCTTTAATGCTTGCCCACTTTGCCTGTACCCCCTCACCTGTATTTCTTTTTGCCAGGGGTAGCTTAACTCTGTTGGCCATTTTATCAAAATCAGCTCCTCTGAAGTTCATATTTTTGCCTTGGAATGGGAATATTTAGTTCTAGTGGCCAAACTGAACCATACCATATGATGGTCACTGGCCGCCAGGTGACCTTTTACCTGGAATACATGGATATCCAAAATAATACATATGTGGATCCACATATTTATCCATAAGACATTCATTAACCCTTCAAATATGGTGTCAATTCAAAATAGCAATTAAATCCAGGTGGAGTGAGGGCACCAAGCTTATATATCCAAAATAGTTCAGTCTGAGAGAAGCAAATTCACATCACCACCCCTGGGGCCTAATCTTACTCTCTCAAGTCCACAGAAAAGAAATCAATGTTGTGAAGTATCCTTTACTCCTCTGAGATGGCAGAAAAGGGTACTGCCATCACCCCCCATCCAAATGTCACTTAAATGCTCCCCCACCCTCAATTTGAACACCCTACTCATTTTCCCCACATAGAATGTACCACAGATGCATGATGCTAAGTATACAACAGAGAGTGTACTACAATTAATGACTCCCTTAACCTCCAAGGTACCACCACTATTAACCATAGTGAAGCCCTTCATTTTTTGGATACAACTGCAGTAAGTGCACCTCCCACATTTATAACAGCCCACAGGAGCTGGTGGAAATCAGCTTGTAGTGGGTCTGCTAGGTAGGAAACTGTGCACTAGCATATCAGAACGGTGTTTATCCCTTCTGTAAGTTATTCTAGGAATCCTTCAGGCCAATTCTCTTAAAGCTGGCTCCATCCCCAAAATGTGCCAGAATTTTTGTAAACTTTCTCTGACTATATAACTTTTGGCACTATACTGTACTTTGTAATAAAGACAACATCATATGGCATTGACTCAGTCATGTGTTGTCACTATGTGAGTAATTGTTCCTTAGGAATGTCTAATATAGATTCTTGTTTCTCTCTAACCAGAGAGGGGCTGTACCCCCATCAATAAACCTTTGATGTTATTCCTGGCTCCTATCCTCATAGGTCTCAGCATTAAAATATATCTTCTTAACCCACATAAACTGGGACTTCAGGATGTTGTTGATGATGTGCCGTGGGTGGCAACTGCTGGCAAACAAAAGACTGTTCTTATCTGTTGATTTTCTATACAAATCAGTCCATATAGTACCATCATACTGTCTATAGATGTCTATATCCAAAACATTAACTCTTTCTTTCTTCACTATAGATCACAGTAAACTTCAAATGTGGATTAGACATCTCTAGATACTGAACAAATAATGCAAGTTGTGCTGTGCCCCCACACCACACCACCAACACATCATCAATATACCTTTACCACATATCTAGATGTTCAAAAAAAGGGTTATTGTCCGGGCTGTAGATAATCTCCATTTCCCAATGGCCAAGATATAAATTTGAGTATGTGGCAGCAAACGTGGCCCCCATAGCAGTTCCTTTCATTTGCAGGAAATATTGGCCTTGGAAAATGAAGATGTTCTTTGTAAGCACAAGTTGTACCAAGTGACATAAGAAATTAACAAAGGCTGCACTGTAGGTTGTAGCATTCTCCAGCCAACAGCATAAAGCTATCTATTAATGTACCATTTATTCTTAAAGGTCCTATGACTGTTTGTCTGCCCTTTAAGGAGTTTATGTATCCATAAAATGCCCTAGAATTTGCTGTGTTACAGGTTAATTAAGCAATAAGGCATGACAGGGTGTGTGTTATCATGTAATAATGTCACTCCTGGGGTGGGTTGAAGCCTGAGGTGAAGCCGAGTGCTTTCACCACCCCACAAGTGATGTTATTACACAATAACACACACCCTGGAGTGCCTTATTGCTATTATACAATGGTTCATTGTTATACAAAATAAAAAAAAAATTAAAAATGTTTTTTGTAGATTTTTAGTGAGTTTCTTAAAAGAAGAGGAAAAAAGCTAAAGGTGTTCAATGATGACAGCAACCAAAGCTAATGCTAATCAATGACAGTGATATTATACTGCAATATCATCACTGTCTCAGGCACACACTGACTAATCAGAATCCAAGATTCTTTCTTGCCATTGTACAATTAAGCAATAAAGCACGACAGGGTGTGGTATATCATGGGATATCATCACGCCTTGGGTGGTTTGGCACGAGGCCGCAGGCTGAGTGCATCCAACCATCTGAGAAGTGATGATATCCCATGATATGCCACACCCTGGAGTCCCTTATTGCTATTATGAACTGGCTCAATTGATATTTTATGCATTTAATGTAAAAAAAGAAAGTTTTAAAATATTTTAATAGTGTTTTTATATAAGTGTAGGTAGACATTTAAAAAAAAAAGTTTGTTTATGTCATGTTTTGGCCAGTAGGTGGTGCTGTTGCATGAGGATTTTGTTACAGTCTTAATTGTTGTGGTATTCATTCCTCCCTCCCGGAAGTTTAGTTTACTCAACCACGTTGATATTGTTTGGCTTTTTTTGTTTGAGGAGGTGAAGATGTTTTTGTTTGTTTATGCCGAAATCATGATGTGAAAAGGGAGATAGCTGGGAGGACAATAAAGTGCATATCAACATACACCACAGCTTCACAAGGTGAGAGAAGTTTTTTTTAGATGTGTCCTAAGATCCGTTGGCTCTAATGCGTTTTGCCTGCAGTATTTGAGTCATGCCGTGCTTCTGAGGAAAGCAAGAAGGTACGGGTCAAGCCTTTTATTGTTGAGGAGCGGGTTGTAGATTTTGCCGTTTGGCGCGAGGCAGCATGGCAGCGAGGGCGAGTAGTACTTGGTGCTCTGAAAGCAAGCACTTGCCGCGATGAAAGGAAGATTTTTTTTTTTTGTTTGCAGAGCGTGTGCTTTGGGCAACATGTAATGGGGGGACAGTTGTAAGGATGTGTTTATTTATTTTTTTTTTATTCCGTCTCAGTGGAGGTCTGACTTGCTTCGCTTCTGGGGATGTAGAGAATGTTGCTCTGGGAGTGAGGAGGCTGGTGGCCGGAAGTTTTCTGAAGCTGTGATGATGTAGCCCGATATCATCACGGCTTCAAAAACCTCTCAGTCAAACAGCTTCCTCCATTTACGATCTCCAGTTCATAATGATTATTCAGTCTCGGCTTACTTTTGTTAATGGCTGACCTACACCTTTTTAAACATTTGTTGTACTCCTCATAACTGATTTGATTTCAGCTACAGCCTTATACATTCTGTAGGGTCTCTTTTGTTTATTGTTTTTTTGCTTAATATCAGTTGTCAACCACCTTGGCCTACACTTAACGGCATTGGTCTTTTTTTCATTTAGGTATCCATTTATCTTGTTACTCAATTAATTTGTCTTTAAGGATAAACCATGTTTCAATGACTACTTTTTTATGTCTTTTTTCCAATCTCAGTTTGCTGTATCCGTAGCCAGAGCTACAAAGTTAGCTGTGTCCCCTTGTATTACATATTTTGACTTTAGGCCAGGCTTTTTTTTTCCATTAATTGTTGCCATACCCTGTTTTAAACATGGTTATCTGGTCATCTCTAGCCCTTCTCTGTTCAAAGTTATGTAGCCCACATACATAGTCTGTCCCCATATAGTTGAATCTTAATTACCGTAACTAGCTTTGTAGCTTTACACTGCACTCTCTTCAGGGCCATATGTCCTTCTGTGTGGGAAGGGGGGGGATTAAAACTGAGATGAATGGTCCAGTTGCTACCTAAGTGTTATGTAAAGACATTAATACTGATTCAGAACAACATATGAAAGCCTTCCTAATGTAATCCAGAACTTGCCTGGCCTTACTAGAGAAAAACTCCACTTTACAAATGAGGGACTACTCGAAACTTATAGTTCCAAACTACCTTGAGAACCTACAGGGAGCTGACTGGTCCCACGTCATGGCTACACATGACCCCATCGAAGCCCTAGACCTCTTCATTGTGGCATTTGCCCTGCTTCAAAATAGGCATGCTCCCCCATCTAAGAGGAGAGTCAGAGGCTCGGTCACGAAATGGCTTCACAGTGAGCTCCTCTCCCTTATGAAGCAGCGAGACAAGTCCTGGGCAAAATACAGGGCATCTCACAACCAAAAAGACCTCCAGGAGTACTGACAGCTAAGGAACTCCTGCAAACGGGCAATACGTACCGCGAAAAGCGAGTACTGCAGTGCAGCACTGATTGCCACTGCAAATGACCCATGACGTTTCTGGAAGAACGTAAAAAATCTAGTCGGTGGTTCGACCAAAGTACAAGTCACTGACATGAACATTGGTGAGGCCAACTGCAATAACTCCCTAACCATTGCCTCCTCTTTAAACCGCCTCTTCATGGACCTGCCGGCTGCCACCCACCCACAGTCCTCTGCCCCAGCTCACGCTTTCGGGTCTCCACCCCTTCGTCCGCCTTTCTACCTCAAAAAGATCACTGTGGGTGAGACCCAGGCTCTCCTTGCTAGTCTCTCTCACCACACAGGAGCGGGTCAGGACAGCCTGGAACCCAGGCTACTCAGCCTGAGTGCCCCCTTCATCACCCGACCTCTTGCCCATATAGTCAACGCCCCACTAATTTCAGGGGTCATCCCTGACATATGGAAAGTCATCAGGGTTGTCCCCATTTTGAAAAGTGATGACCCTAAGAATATCAACAATTACTGCCCTATCGCCATACTATCGGCTGCCTGCAAGCTCCTGGAAAAAGCTGCTGCTTCACAACTATCCCACTTCCTACAGGGATACGATGTCCTTTCCTCATGTCAGCATAGCTTCTGTAAAGGCCACAGCACCTCAACGGCGCTTGCTGAGGTCACCACCAGGATCAGGACCGCAATCGACCAGGGCAAGTTGAAGGGGGCTATATTTGTTGATCTAGCCAAAGCCTTTGACCATGTGGACCATCCCTTCCTCCTCTCCACACTACAGACCCTTGGCTTCTCCCTCCGTGCCCTCGACTGGTTCACCAACTACCTCGGGGGCAGGCAGCAACTCACCTGTTTCAATCATGCCCTCTCACCCCTCTTACCTGTGAACAGTGGGGTACCACAAGGATCTGTCCTTGGACTTATCCTGTTCTCCCTGTTCATCAATGATTTACACTGTGTTGCCACAAATGGGCACCTAACCCTGTATGCGGATGACCTGGTCATCTTATCCAGTGCCCCTGATGCTACCAGCATCAATACCCAGCTCAACTTGGACTTCTCTCATATCAGAGCATGGCTAGATGGGAACAAACTCACAGTCAACTTGAAGAAAACACAGGCCATGCTCTTTGGCACTGTGGCCAAAATCTCCTCTTGCACAACGCCCCTCAAAATCCATGGGTCCAGCAACTTCCTCCTGCCGACAATCGACTCTGCTAAGTACCTGGGAGTCACCCTCAACCCTCACCTTGACCTCTCCGGACATATCAGAAGCATATGTAATGCTACTAATGGCAAACTTGGCCTAGTGTATAGGGCTAAAGACTGACTTACCCCCTCCGCCCGGCTGGCTATAGCCAGGGGGATATTAATTCCCACCCTCTCCTATGGTCTTGTTGCCTTTGCTTCTGTCCCGTCCTCAAGCCTCACAAAGTGGGACACCACGTACAACAGCATCTGCTGCTTTTCACTCTTGGCTCCCCGTCTCACACACCGATGCACGCTCTACTCTCGATTGGAATGGCTCCCCCCTGAAAAACACCAGACCTACATCATGGGAAACTTCATTGACAACATAATTCGTATGGCCACTCCTGCCTCGCTTGCCCTCCCCGTGAAACATGCCTCTCCCATCTACCACCTCAGGTCTTGCATGTCCCAGACCTGCCTGGTCCCCAAGACCCGCACCCTCACAGGAGATTGGGCGTTTACCACCCACGCCCCCAAACTGTGGCACTCCCTTCCTTTACAAGTTTATGCTTCTCCCTCCCATTCCACCTTCAAAACCTCCCTCTGGAGCTTCCTCAAATCTGCTGCAACCTGCCTGTGTGCCGCTTAACGCCCAGTCCTACAGCCCTCTTACCTTCAATGGTACCCCAGCTAGGCTCTTTCTCCCCCGCCACCTTGGTGATGCACTTTACTAGTGGTTAAGTTATGTATTGTTTCTAATCAGCCCAGGGGAGGTCCTATACCCCCATGTTGCCCCAGGGCCTGTATGTACCCTATGATATTTGACCCACTGTGGTTTCATATATGTAATTCCTATGCTATATTCTACTGCTTTAAAAACCCTTGTTGTTTTATCCCACTGTTGGAACATGCTGCTCCAGGTTTGTAATGTTGACAATGTATTTCTCTCATGTATACCTTGTAACTCTCCCGGGTCACACCTGAAAATAGACACTAGCTGTCTTGTGTGCTTACCCGATTACTAAAAGCAAATAAATAAATAGTCTGCTGCTGTCTTGAAATCATTAGTAATAATAACACCTAAGTTATTTTGTTTATTACTATCCAGAATTCTAATTCCATCAATATAGTAATGATGTCTGCAGTTTTTCTTACTAAAGTGTAACACCTTAGGTTTGTTCATATTCAGTGTCATTCTAGTCTCCTTTACCCAGAACACTGTCTTGTCTGACCAGAAGGAACTACTGCAAGGAGATCAGACCATCTCCAAAGCTCCACCATGGAACACTCCTCTGCCTCACTGCCAACTGGACACAGAAACAGAATTCCGCATTTTTGCATTCATCTCAGTGGCATCTGTGCTGATGGCCCAGATCCGTTTAGGCATCATAGGACCACTCCTGCATTGAGACAGCAGCCCTTCCTTACCCCTCCCTCCGTCTCTCTCAAACCCACAGGGACCAGAGATGCATGGACTGCTGCCTTTCAGACATAGTGTCTACAGGTGAAATCTTTTCATGGAGCTGAATGGAGCCACCAGCCCCAAAGCTGCTGAACTCAGATGGGTAAGCCAGAGCTTGCCACCAGTAGAGTTCAGGCTTTGAGAAAACCCAGGGGGTTTAAACACATTTTATTCCTGTAACTCTTGATTTACAGCCTTTTCTTTTACTATGTTTTGAGTGGTCACCTGATCTTTGGCTCACAGGGAGAAGAAGAAGCTTTGGTTGCAGCAAACTAGGGTTGCCACTTGTCAGGTTGTTTTACCTGGTGATCAGGTTTTCAGAGTCCCTATCAGGTAATTCGGTTTTGCTCTGTGCTGGTCAGGTTTTAGAGCCATTCAGAGTGCTCACATGCTTTTGAAACAGATTTTGTCATCTCATTCATTGTTTCAGCTACTATATATGTCCAGGTTACAAACAAGTTCTGTTGTCAATATAGCCTTTTGTTTGTGAAATCAGTCAACCTGGGACGTGTGAAGTATGGCCATTAACACCATTAGCACTTACTTAACCTAATCTTTTCCACTTCATCTTAAAGTGCCATAGCAGCAAAGCTGCCCCCACCTTTTGTAACAGCAACACAGCCAATTGTCTTCCACTTTCATTTGCTGGTAAACATTTTCTTAACAGAATTTCGGCATTGTAAATGTTTTAAATTGTTTTTTTCCTCAAGAAAAAAATATGGTCACTTCTTTGACTTTGAAATAGTACTGTGGACATGAAAAGGAAATAGAGCCAGAAAAAAAAATATTTTATACATATATATATATATATATATATATATATATATATATATATATTATAGAAAACAATTTCTTTATTGTGTATTATTATATACCATGTGTACTGTTGTATGCTGTTTACAGTATTTCCCTTGTCTACCCCCCAGATCATATCTGTAAATGAGATTTATTTTATCTCTGTATGTTTATCTGGTAAACCAATGTTAATAAATAAATCAATACATATGTAAGTAAATAAATAACTAGGAAGAATCTGGGAAAGTCATTTTTTTTGTTGAACTGCTGCTATAAGTGTTGTATTTTATTGATATAACAACTGGCTTTTTAGGAGGAGCAATGCAAGATGAGTCATGAAAAGGGGTGGGGCTAGGGGTGGAGCTTAGGATCTATTTTTTGCCTTTGCCTAACAAAAGGGAGAAAAGGCCACAAATACAACAATGGTGAAGGGGCTTTAAAAGAGCCCTCACCCACATCGGTGGCAGACTGACCAGAAGGAGCTAGTGCAAGGAGATCAGACCATCTCCAAAGCTCTACCACAGAACACTCCTCTGCCTCACCACCAACCAGACACAGAAGCAGAAAGCCACATTTTGCATCCATGTCGACAGCATCTCTGCCGATGTTCCAGATCCATTCGGGCAGCATATAAGACTGCTCTTGCATTCAGATGGCAGCCTTTTCTTAATACTTCTCCTTCAAATCCACAGGGAGCAGGGATGTGTGGACTGCTGCCTCTTGGACGTAGTGCCTACAGGAGACATTTTTCCACAGATCTGAACAGAGCCGCAAGCCCCCAAAGCTGCTGACTTGAAGTTAGTAATCCAGTGCATGCCACCAATAGAGTTCAGGCATTGAGAAAATCCAGGGGGTTTAAACTCAATTTATTCCTGTAACTCTTCATTTACAGCCATTTCTTTTACTGTGTTTTTTGGCTCACAGGGAGAAGGAAAATGTTCAGAGCTACTCTCCTTCCCCCAAATCCCACCCACCACACCGTGATCATCTCCATTTATTTACATTCGGGACCACAGACAACCTGACGGGGGGAGGAAACAAACAAAAAAAAATATTCTTATATTTTCTTTTTTCCTCTTTGTCTGTTCTTTTTTGGCCCTGCTACACCTGATAAAAAGGGAGAAGGGCTGTATTAAATTAACAGGCTTATCTTTCTTCTAGTACTAGCTATAAGATATTATTTTTGTCCACACTTCCTGCCATGGAACCAGAACATGGTAAATGAACCATCCACAATTATACCAAAACAGCAAACAATTTACACAAAAATACTAGCATTGCATATACTGCAAAATGGACATGGCCAGCTGTGAAAACTGTGGGCACTGTACAACCGGATCTACTACTGGCAACCAGGACCCTGCCATGCATGCTGGGTCATTGCAGATCTCACACCCCAGCTACACGATGCTTGGACCATAATCTTTGATCTACAATACAAGGACCTCCACAACAGGCCTTACCACCAGGACCAGCTTATTAATCATGGACCAAGATATGCAACAGGGCCCGAGGACTGGTAGGTGATAAGGAAGAGGAGGTATCATAAGGGGTCCAGGAGAGAAGTCTCTAACCAGGAGCACACCTCAGCAGTACCAATCAAAAATAGGTTCACACCACTGGAACCAACCTCGGACAATGCAAACCATGGAGACAAAATAAACAACCTGCAAAAATGAATACTTGGGCTGGGATATTCAAACTGTGCCAGGCTGTGGTGCAAGCCTGGGCACAGCTCAACTTTGTTGCGAAGGGGTGTGGCCTGGGTGATATTCAACAGAGCTGTGCTATGGCACAGCAGCTTTGAATATCGCACCCTGGCCACCCCCACTGTGCATGGTGCAGTGGCACTGTGCCAGTGCAAGTGGCCAGAGTGGAGCATGGAGATGCACTGGCGCAAGTGCCATTGTGCCATGCACAGCACCTGCAATATTCAAAAGGGGACATGCAAATTGGGCCATAATATATGCAAGGCACACAGGGGGCCATTTGCATCTCATTACAGCCCCATTTGCATGCCATTAGCATGCAGGTGCACCTATTCCCAATGACTTGCACCTGGCACCCTGCCAGGCAGCAGCTGTCAGGGACCAACGCCCCCTGCAGCCCGATCGGGGGCATTCCTGTAATATAAAAAAAGTCCAATATCCCTGGTGGTCCAGTGGACCGCACTGAGCCCGATCGCAGGCATCATTAATAGGAACCCCCCCAAGTCCAATTTCCCTGGTGGTCTAGTGTACCCCACCACCCGCCCACTGAGCCCCACCGCCCCGCTCCCCCCTGTCAGCTGGTGGGCGGCAGCACCCCACCTGCCTGCTGCCCGCTGCCGCTGACTGACAGCTCGGTAGGGCTGCCGCCCATTGGTTCACAGCATGAGCCAATGGGCGTTAGTCATCATACATTTCAGTCCAGATATGTGAATGAATTCACTCACATATCTGACCGGAGAGTATAGGCTGCATGCCCATTGACCTCCATGCTGTGAACAATGGGCTTGCAGCCCTACAGAGCTGCCAGTTATGGGCAGCAGGCGGGCAGTGCTGCCGCCCGCCATGACCGGGGAGCGGGGCGGTGGGCCCAGTGGGCGGGTGGGTGGGGGCCACTAGACCACCAGGGATATTGGACTTGGGGGGTTCCTATTAATGATGCCCATGATCGGGCGTGAGGGTCCACTGGACCACCAGGGATATTGGACTTGGGGGTCTATAGTGATGCCCGTGATGGGGCATGGGGGGGCGCTGGCAAGTGCAGCAGGAACTCGGGTGACCGCCCACAGGTGGCAGCTGCTGTGTTGTGCCCTGCAATGTGGCAGCTCACCTGTGGGTGGGCATCACTTGTTCCTTTTTTTGGGGCATACCTTTGTGCAGGCGCAGGTAGGGGTTGTGCATGCATGACTCTGCACATCCCGGGCTGAATATCGGGCTGTGCAGGTTATGCATGGACACGCCCACACCTGTGCTTGCATACATTACTGATGTGCTGTGGTGCATCGGACGGTAGGATTTTTCCTTTTGAATATCGCGGCCGGGCGCATCAGTTGGTTGTGCATGGCACAACACTGTTGTGCCATGCGCAAACCTTTTGAATATCTGGACCTTGGAATAAAACCAATACCACTTATGACAAATACAAAAATGCAAAAACTAAATAAAACAAACACCAATAAAAACTAAAATAAATTACCCATAATTGGGGATTCTATGATCCGCGGAGTGGAACCCCATCTAACTTCTACCAAGGAAAGTGAAATCATGGTTAGGTGCCTTCCAGGAGTCTCTGCAAAGAGACATACAACCCACATAAAAAGAATAGTACAGGAAGAGGGAGATATAACACATGTCACAATACACCTTGGAACAAATGATCTGGCCAGCCACATAGTACAGGAGGCCAAAAAGCACTTTGAGAAACTGGCCATCTTCCGTTCCATCCAAACTAACCATCTCAGAAGTGTTGCCAGTATGGAATAAAGGAGTAAGCACCAAGCAAATCAGGGAGGCTGAAGTTGGTGAATTCAACTCTTTGTTGCAAGAAGTGTTGCTAAAACAAAGGATACCACTATATAGGTAACTGGAAAGATTTCTGGGAAAGAATATTTTTTAAACATGACGGAAAGCATCTAAACAGGGAAAGTGTGCAAGCGCTCTAACAGAAATTCGATGTCTATGAAAGGTATTTAAACTAAAAGAGGGGAGATAGTGACAGATCACACCCCCACCATCTGTGGGCTTGTCATCACTCCCCATAACTCCAAAGATGCACATACATACCCAGAAAGGGAAATTGGGAACATGTGCATCTCGACCGCAGAAGTATCAGTTACTATTCCCTAAAAAGTGGCAATCTCCAAAACCACTTGGGTACAAACAACAAATTGGTACTGTCCAGGAAGAGGGTGCAACCACATACCAAAGGTGAAGAACCTTCCTGGATGGCGATGGTTGCAATTGCTAGAAGTGTAGTAACCAAACTACCCAAACTCACATCCCTCATGGAAGTGGAAAGATTAGACTGGGTGATTGTTACAGAAATGTGGTTCATGGAACACCATGGTTGGGACACAGCTATACCCAAATACAACCTGTTCTGGAATGATAAACAGGGTGAAAAAGGGGAAGGAGTAGCTTTTACATTCAGGAAGCAATTAAAGCTACAAAGGTGCAGAGTCACCCTGGAGACACTGAGTCACTGTGGCTTACAGTAAATACAGGTAAGGGAAAAATCTTCGGGGTTGGCATCATTTACAGGCTTCCAAATCAAGGCGAGAAATGGGACAAAAACCTGATGGTAGAAATACACAAAATGACTGAGAGAGGTGAGGTGATACTGGTGGGGGACTTCTACCTCCCAGACATAAACTGGAGTACACAAACTGTGGCAACAACAAGAAGCAGGGACATTTTATTGTTGCTACAGGGAGCAGGACTGGGTTAATTGGCTAAAACCCCAACAAAGGGAGATTCCATACTGGACCTGGTCCTCACAAATACTAAGAGGATAAAGGAAATCAACGTGTGGTGCCATCTGCAACTATTGGACGATTAGCTTCAAGGTAAACATAACAGAGGACACCTGCCACTCAAAAACAAAAGTGTTAGATTTTAAAAAAGCGGCTTCAACAAAATGAGGACCACCATAAAAAAGGACTTAATCAAAACAGAAGTGGAAGAGGTTCATGTCAAGTGGGGGAGACTTAAGAGAGCAATCCAGACAGCCACAGACCAATGCCACTTATAGCAAATACAAAATGCTAAAACTCTAAATAAAACAAACACCAATGCCAAGTAGATTAGGAACATGACTGCTAATTTTGTGGACTTGATTTCCTCTGTTGACTTGGCTTGCATTACAGAGATCTGGTTGAATGATGATGCTGGCCCAGTTTTAGCAGCTGCCGTCCCCTCTGGATACTCCGTGGTGCAATGCCTGAGGAAGGATCGCAGTGGCAGGAGTGTGGCCATCATTTTTAGAGCCAACCTGGGCTTCACAATGTATTCAGTTGGTAACACCAGGTCTTTTAAATGTGTCACCATTCGTGGGGGTCCAGGTACAGGCTGCAGGATTCTCTTCATTTATCGCCCACCTGAGCCAGGGGGAGAATTCCTGCAGGAGATAGCGGACTTCAACACCTGAGTCAATGATGAATCCTCGCATTTTGGTTACAACCTCCTCCATTTAATGTCTTCACTGGACCTGACACAAGCAGTTGCTTCTGTGACCCACCAGCACAGTCACACACTCAATCTGGTGTTCCAGCTGGGTCTTGGGGTTGATAACCTCAAGACTGATTCAGTTTTTGGGTCCGACTACTACACTGTGGAGTGATGTTTGGGGCCCCCCCCAATAGTCCTGTCCCTGTGGAGATGGTTAGCTAAGTTAAGGGGGCTAAATCCAGAAGGACTTCTGGTGGTAGCTGACCTATCTAGGGTAGAGGTGACTTGTGTGATTGGCACTGGGGGAGGCAGTGGGCACCTATAATAAGGTGGTGTCTGAAGCTCTAGATGCGATAGCACCAGTTCGTATATGACCCAGCTCTTGTCACTTGAGATCCCCGTGGTTTGACGGGGATCTCAAGGTGATGAAGATAAATGGTCAGAAGATGAAGCGTTGCTGGCAGAAGTCCCAGCTGGATGCTGACAAACTGGTCCTGCGTACCCATTATCGTGAGTACCAGGAGGCAATCTCCTGTAAGAAGGCAGAGTTCCTGTCCAGGGAGACTGTGACAGGGAGGAACAGACCTGCTCAGCTTTTTCAAACTGTGTACAGGCTTCTTTGTCTGGACTGCCTTCAGCTGAGAAAAGCTTTTTCATCAACCCTGTGTGAGGAGTTTGTTCTGTTCTTCTCTGACAGGGCTTTGGCTATCCAGTCGGGGCTTCTGTCAGGTAGGCTTTTGCCTTGCAGTTGCCAGTCTGTTGGGAGCAGAGGAACTCTGCCTGCCTGGGAGAGTTTAGGCCAGTGGAGGTGTCTGAGGTGACTCAGGTGATCTTAGAGCTGAAGCATACATCTTGTGAACTGGACCCAGCACTGATGCGGTTCTTGATCGGATGCACCGAGGCTGCTTGCCCAGTGTTCGCTGGGATAGTCAGGTGTTCTAAGGTGGAGGGAGTGTTCCCAGCTCCTCTGAAAGAGGCATTGGTGAGACCCCTCCTAGAGAAACCGTCCCTCGACCTGGACAGCATAGTGAATTACTGACCTATCTCTAACCTGCCTTTTCTGAGCAAGTTTGTAGAGAAATTGGTAGCACAGCAGCTCGAGGATCAGCTCATGTCCTTTGACATCTGTGAGCCATTCCAGCTGGGTTTTTGGGCTAGACACAGAACAGAAACCACACTAGTCAGGGTGCATAATGACTTACTCAGAGCTAGAGATAGAGGAGACAGGTCAGTTCTTGTTCTCCTCAATCTCTCTTCAGCTTTTTACCCTGTGGATCTCATTGTGCTTCTTAATCTAGTCTGTGAATTTTGTGGACTCGCTGGTGCTGTCATCAGATGTTTTGAGTCCTTTTTCTCTAACAGGGTGCAGCGGATAGTGATGGGGAATTTCTCCTCCTCCCCAATGCCTCTGTTCTGTGGAGTTCCTCAGGGTTCAATCTTGTCGCCGATGTTATTTGCGGTGTATAGTTAACACCACAGAGGATGGCATCATCATATAAAATGCCCTTACCGATATAGGGAACTGGACTTATAATTACAAATTGGAATTAAATGTGAACAAATGCACCATTATGCATTTGGGAAGGCAGAACTCTAATGTAGTTTACAAGATGATGGGTAAAACATTACCCATTACAAGTGAGGAATAAGATTTAGGGATACAATAACCTCAGACCTTCAGTTCAATTCACACTGTAACATTGTCACCAAAAAAGCTAACCAAAATCTAAGCTGTATTTTACGACATATGAAATGCAGGGACAAGAAGGCCATCATCCCCTTGTACAAGGCACTGGTGCAGCCACACCTGGAATATGGAGCTCAGGAATGGGCTCCGTATAAGAAGGGCAACATCTTAAAGCTGGAGAAAATACAGAGAAGAGCTACAAAAGCAATAGTAGGAAATAATGATATGACATACTCAGAAAGGCTTAGGGGTTTGGATATGTTTACCAGGCAATATAGAGGGAAAAGGGGGGATATGTGTATGATCCATAGAGTGTTACATGACAATATAATGTGGTCTGACTATGGCCTTATATTGAAAGAATGCATATACAACACCAGCAGGCACGATCTTCAACTTGTAGCAGGGAAATGGAACCTACTAAAAAGAAAACAATAGTTTAGCCAAAGAGTGGTGAACTTTTGGATAGAGATGCAGCGAATTTAAATTCCGCCAGCAAAGTGAACGGCTGGTGGCGCGAAGTACATCCCACGCAGAGGGGCATTGCAGAGTGCTCACTCCGCCTGTCATTACCACTTCACGTTAAGGCAGAATGGCAATGCGAAGTAAGGCGAAGTCATTGTTTTTAATGGACTTTGCGTTCCTCATTATGATTCTAAGTGATCCACTTGGTGTTTCAGATTTGGCAGCCCCCCCCACACATCACATGGCTTACAGTACTGTAAGTCACATGATCTTTAGCTAGGCAGAAAGGAGGTGAGTCATAAAGCAGACACTTTTACTTTCTCCTGTGCAAACAGAGAGAGGAGTGTGTTTTGTGACTGCTGATACTATGAGATAAGAGCGAGGAGGAGATTTAAACTTTGATTTAGACCCAACTGCTTTTTTAAAAGCTACTTTTTTTTGTCTTTTCTGTACTCTTTTTTACTTAATTTGTTCTTTCTGTAAATTTTATTTTTCTTACCTTTATAAGTGGTTAGTTGTTTGTCTGTGTCTGTGTCTGTGTGACTGTGTGTGTGTTGTGTGACAGTGTGAGTAGTGATTGCTTGGACTGAGGGAGCTCAGTAGGAGAGATGGACCAGGGTGAGGGAATGTCTGGGGTAGGGGCAGCTCTGGGAGAGCGTGGTAGTGGTAAGCGTAGTACAGTGCACACGGGGGGGCATGGGCACCCATTCCTGTTGGACCACTTGACACTTGTAAGTGTCCCCTCCCGGAAGCAGGACCAGCACCACCTCCTGACTCTGAGGCAGTTGAACCACCACCCCGCAACCACCAAGTCCAGTACTAGGTCCTCTGGAGCAGGATGTGCCTGTTCCCCTGGGCCCAGGTGTGGATCCCATCCCTGTTCAGCACTGTGACCAGCCGGCTGCCAGTTTATCTGGCCCTCAACTGCCTGTGCCTGGTCCTCCCTGCATCTCTGTTATTTGGCAGTTTTTTGACTGTGTCAGGGGGGGACAGTAGTGTGGTCAAGTGCCACCTATGTGAGGTGGAGGTGCACCATGGCCCCCAGGGGACTCACCTGGGGACTGGGGGCCAGGACACTCATATGTTCAATCACCACCAGTTGTAGTGGCAGGCTGCCACAGAACGTACCATGCCTGCACCTGCTGGCCCTTCTGTGGCAGAGGGTGCAGCTGTGCATGGTGGTGGACCCAAGAAGAGGAGTACAAGTGCAGCACCTGCTGCTCCACCAGCAACCAAATCACCACCAGCAGGTCAGCCTGTACAACGTGTGGATCCCAGAGAACTGCATGTAACGCAGGCTGACTTGGCAGTTCTCTGGAGTGCTGTCGAGGAGAACAAAGATAGGGTGAGTGTTGTCGAGCAGTGGTTGGATCGCATAGAGGGACGTCAGTTGCAAATTTTGCCCATGCTGGAACTGCTGCTGGATCACCATGGGATTCCACATTAGTTTTTTTTTCCCCACACCATGTGCCCCCCCACACCTTCTTGCTGTGTTATAAAATGTATTCCTCCACCATCCCCAACCCTTGTATGTAATTTTGCCCTTTTTTTGTTGTCTTCCATATGCATGACACTTTGTATTCTGAGCAGTGCAAGTATACTGTGCTAAACTGCATGTGTGCAGTCAGTCTTCTTTCCAGTCTGTGTATGTACTGCAAACACTGCCCAACTCCCTGACTTAAAAACACTTATTAATGAGTAAAATGGTGGGATGATGAAGCCTGGAGAGATACTACAAATCAGGCTTACAATACATCCAAGTAGCTAGTAAAAAAAATGAATGTTGTGATTTGTGATGTGATCGTAAATCATTATTTGTGACTGCATTTGTGACCGTGATGATGAAGAATGTGATTTGTATCATGAGTGACTCATGATGATGATGGTCCTGACTTAAAACCACATTTAATGAGTACAATATTCATGCAGAATTATGCACCACACCTGTCCAGCACTCTGCAGGGGAAGCCAAAGAAACAACATTGACTTAAGTTAGAGATGGAGATTGGGCCCTGAAGAGATGCAAATGCACAGACAGATTAAGATTGTGCTGCACACTGAAGAGATGCAGATGCAAAGGCACAACACCTAACCTGTGCTCACCATCAGAATTCAAATCTGGAAAAGAATACCTTTGCCGGTTGGGGCGGGTCGCTTGGGGGGGCAGTGTACTGCACTGCTACAGTAACAGTCACTAGTACTAATACCAGTAAAGATACCACAAAGAAGTACAAAAACTGCACAGCTGCAGTGGATAGCAGGTTCACATTGCTGAAATTATTATGTGGTACAATAAAAGGTGTCTGATTTGATTACACGCATCACACACATACTCACACACACACTAAGTAATGCATAGCAAATTGAAAACTTCAGTGATATAACCACATATTTTAAACAAACTAAAATTATGCACTGCTGCACTACAACAATCAGCAAAAAATGGCAAGAATTATTGAAAATATTACTGTGTGTACATTAACACAGTTATACAAGAAAAATATCACCAAAACAGAAAGCACTGTCTTTTTCTCCAAGTTAATCTACCTACACCACAAATACACCCCTCCCCCAAAGCACACTTCCACTGTCTCTCAGTACACAGACTGAGTGTTGTACATTAACATTCAAAATCCACACACAAACAATAAACACTTGATGATATGAGCACAGGAGGGTTTTCTACAATCGATTAACTAAAGTTTCAGCAAAAAAATGACTCAAAAAGGCTTTTTTAACAGCTTTTAGAAGGTCTGAATCACAGAGAGCTCTCAGAGCAGATTGTCTCCTACAGCTTCCTACACACACTACCCCAAACTGAGGCTGTGCAGAACAATCTAGAGCCCATGTGGCCTAAAATCCCATGAATCACTGCAAAATTTGCATTTGGAGCTTAAAAACAAGGCAAAGTGAGGCGAAGTACATTGCTTTCAATGTACTTCGCCTTAAGAATTGTGGGGGTAGTGGCTTGGGAATGCGGAGTAACACGAAATCATTGTTTTCAATAGACTGCACGTTACCCATTATAACGCCGGTACCGCTTCCGCATTAAGTGAGCCCCTCTGCGACTTCACCTTCACGCCTCAAATCACTTTGCGGAGCGAATTGGGGCCACTTCACCCATCTCTACTTGTGGAATAGTCTGCCAGTTGAAGTGACTACAAGTAGTTCAATGGAACTTTTTAAAAGCAGACTGGATAGTTTTTGTATAAATAAATATGGAATAGTATAGGTCTTGGCAAGTAATTAAAGGATGCAAGTCTATTCTACTTGTATTTCCTATGAAACCTATGAATATGCTGCCCCTGGGTGAGATCATTTGACAGTACAGTGTGGAGTTTCACTGCTATGCAGATGACACCCAGCTGTATTTCTCATTTGCCCCTGGGAAATCCAGTGCAGTTGATGTGCTTAACATCTATCTGGCCAAAATCAATGGCTGGATGGCTTCCAGCTGGTTGCAACTCAACCCAGACAGGGCAGAGGTGCTAGTGGTAGAGCCGTGTCACAGGCATGATGGGTTGCTGCCTGAAGGAGACTCTGTTTCTTTTCCCAGGGTCTGCTCCGAAGTTTGCTTCCCCAAAGGTGCAAAATCTAGGTATGATCCTGGACAGCAGACTGACCTTTAAAGATCGGGTGTCATCCGTTATGAAGAGTGGTTTTTGCCACTTACAGAACATCACCAGGATCAAGCCCTTCATTCCTCCTGAAGATCTGCCAACTCTAGTACATGCCTTTGTAACCTCCAGACTCTACTACTGCAGCTCTCTCTACTTTGAGGTCATGGGGAGACAATCCGCAGGCTGCAGCTGCTGCAGAATGAATAGGCCCGGCTACTGGCAGGTCTATCTCGTTCATGCCATGTGACCCTGGTTTTGCACTGCCGGTCAGGTGGAGGGTCCTCTTCAAGGTAGGCTTGCTCACCTATAAAGCCCTATATGGACTGTGTCCTTGCTACTTGCCTGAGCTCCTATCACGAGTGACCTTTGCCTGCTCCCTCCGCTCCTTTTTGAGGGCCTCCTGGATGTTCCCAGGGTTCAACTCAAGACCTTGGGAGAGTGAGCATTCGGTGTCTCTTGGCTGACTCTGTGGAACATACTTCCAGCTGCAGTCCGGGAGGCCCCTTTGATTAGTATCTTTAAGCAGAGGCTTAAGGTCCATTTTTCTGCCAGGCTTTTGCGGATTAAGTTCTCTCCCCCCAAATCTTCAGTTGTTTATATCTTAGATTTTATTACTAGATGTTTAGAATGTGATTTTAAAGATTTTGCCACTGTACAAATGTCATTTATGTATTTTGTATTCTGTTATCCTTTTCTTTTGTGTACAGCACCCAAAGCCTCTGGGATTGGGTGCCCTAGAAATAAAATTGCTTTGCCTTGCCCTTGCCTTGCCAGGAGGGTCAGCAAGGCAAAATGAAAATGAAATCCTATATGGTTTACCAAGGAAATGGCTAAAAGAGTGAAAGAAAAATGAAGGTAAATCAGTTATACCAGGAAACCAAGGTGAAAGAAGTCTGGGAGTCATACACAGACAAAAAAGAAAGAAGCCAACAAAAGAATAAGGCAGGCAAAGTCCAGACAGAAGGAAGCATATCAGAAAGGATGAAGAGAGGAGACAAATCCTACTTTAGATACACCCAGAAAAGAAGGCAAAAGGGGGTATCATCTAGACTGCTACTGAGGAAGGGAAAACAACAGAAGATGACCCAGAGAAAGCAGAAATAAGTACTTCTGCTCAGTATTTACTGAGGAGGAACCAGGCAATGGCCCAGCAATGACAAAACTAAACACCCCTGAACCTAGAGTCGACACTAGCCCTTTCACAGAGTCTGAAGTGCTGGAGGCACTTAATAAATTAAAAGTTGACAAGGCTGTGGGACTGGATGAAATGCACCCCAGTATCTTAAAAGAACTGGGGTTAGAATTGGCTGCCCCACTGGCAAAACTATTCACCAAATCCCTGAGGATTGGAGAGGTGCCTGAAGACTGGAAAAGGGCACAAATGGTCCCACTTCACAAATCGAGCAGCAGGGAGGAGTCTGGAAACACCAGTGACTACCCTTTTTAACAAATCATGGGAGGATGGTGTGGTACCAGAGGATTGGAGGAGGGCAGATGTGATTCCTCTTCACAAAAGTGGGAGCAAAGCAGAGGCAGGAAACTACAGACCTGTTTGCTTGACCTCAGTGGTAGGGAAAATGATGGAATCACTTCTGAAAGAAAGAATTGTTGAGTACCTAGAGATCAGCAGAGCACAGGACCCAAGGCAGCATGGATTCACAGCAGGAAGGTCAAGTCAGATGAATTTCATAGATTTCTTTGACTGGGTAACCAATGTAATAGACCAGGGAGGAGCAGTGGATATGGCCTACCTAGACTTTAGCAAGGCATTTGACACAGTCCCTCACAAAAGATTAACAAATAAGTTAGCCAGCCTGGGAGTGGGTCCCAGGCTGGTAGCTTGGGTGACAAGCTGGCTGAACAACATGACACAGAGGGTAATAGTAAACAGAGTACATTCTGAAGAAAGGGATGTTATTAGTGGGGTACCACAGGATTCAGTATTAGGACCAGTCCTCTTTAACGTCTTTATAGGTGACATTGCAGTGGGGCTGGAAGGAAAAGTATGCCTCTTTTCAGATGACACAAATATCTGCAATAAGATTTATACACAAGAAGGATGAGAAGGGACTTGGCAAGATTGGAGGAATGGTCAAAAATATGGCAGCTTAACTCCAATGCAAAAAAGTGTAAAGTAATGTACCTGGGAAACAAAACCCCAAGTGAAGAGTACAAAATGTGTGTGGGGAGTATTAACAAAAACACAAATGGAAAGGGACCTGGAGGTAGTCATATCAGATGACCTTAAGGTAGGCAAGCAATGTGAGAAGGCAGTAAGGAGGGCTGGGGGATACTGGAATGTGTAGGGAGAGGCATCACCAGTAGAAAACAGGAAGTTATTATCCTTCTGTACAGACAGTTGGTGAGACCCCATCTGGAGTACTGCATGTAGTTCTGGAGACCCCATCTCTGCAAGGACATAGACAGGATGGAGACTGTCCAGAGGAGGGCAAATAAAATGGTGCAGGGTCTGCAACAGAAGCCATATGAGGAGAGACTAAAGGAGCTTAATATGTATACCCTTGAGGAAAGAAGGGAGAGGGGGGATATGATAGAAACTTTTAAGTACCTCAAGGGAATCAACAAAGTCCAACAGGATAACATCTTTCTGAAAACGAGATGTGCAAGAACAAGAGGACACAATTTGAAGATAGAAGGGGGTCGACTCGGGGGCAATGGGAGGACGTATTTTTTCACAGAGAGTGTGGTGGACACATGGAATGACCTTCCTGAGGAGGTTATGGGGTCAAAAACAGTTGGGGAATTCAAGAATGCATGGGACAGACATAAGGCAGTTCTTGCGGGGGGTAGGAAGAAATAGGCTGTTGGTTAACTAGGATCTGCAGCTTAGGTAGGGAAATGGGAAGACTAGGTGGGCCAAGCAGTCCTTATCTGCCATCAAAGTCTATGTTTCTATGTTTCTACAGGCCAGTAAGCCTTACATCCATAGTGGAGAAGTTACTGGAGACACTTCTCAAACAGAGGATCATAGCATTCCTCGAAGCTAATGACCAACAGGACCCCAAGTAGTATGGTTTCACAGCCATTTTATTTATTGAGAAAATCAGATTACAACCTTTGAGTCAGGGACTCATTTCCAAAGAATCCATGTCAGATTACAAAACAAACAATAAGCAGTCATATACAATATTACAGAGGGTGTAGAGGAAGGAAAAACAACAGGGTATAAACAATATGTGTCAAATACAGGCAGTATACAATTAATAGGAGACAAGAGACAGCAGGAAGGTCATGCCAGACAAACCTGCTCGAGTTTTTTGACTGCTTTACAAAGGTTTTGGATAATGGAGGAGTGATGGATGTAGTCTACCTAGACTTTAACAAGGCCTCCAACTTGGTTCCACATGGAAGGCTGGTAAAGAAGCTGGACCACACAGGGGTTGGACTAGAAGTAGTTAGATGGGTACAAAATTGGCTACATGGCAGAACCCAGAAGGTACAGGTAAACAGAATACTTTTGTTAGAAGGTACTGTAGGGTGACCAGCAGTGTGTCCTAGGGCTCGCTACTGGGGCCTCTGCTCTGCAATATTTTAATATCAGACATGACTAACGGATTAGAGGGGACAGTGTTTCTGTCTGAGGATGACACCAAAATATGCAACAGGGTCGACACCCACAAGGGAGTGGGCAAGATGGAAGCTGACCTCAAGAAACTTGAGGAATGTTCTGGAGCATGGCAGCTGAGATTCGATGCCAAAAAGTGCAAAGTCGTGCACACAGGAAAAAGAAATCCAAATAAAGCATATTACCATGGAGTGGAAAGACTAGCTGCCTCCAACCAAGAGCACGATCTGGGAATCATAATCTCAGACAACTTGAAGGTGGGAAAACAGTGCGAGAAGGCAACATTGAAGGCCAGCAGTATTCTGGGATGCATTGGGAGGGGAATCACAAGCAGGAGGAGGGAAGTGGTCCTGCTACTGTACAGATCACTAGCTAGACCTCACCTGGAGTACGGCATCCAGATCAGAGGCTCCACCTCAGAAAGGACATTGATCGGGTAGATGTAGTACACAGAAGGGTGACAAAAATGATTCAAGGATTGCAGGAGATAGCCTACAGGGATAAACTAAGAAAACTAAACATGTACTCCCTGGAACAGAGAAGAGAGAGGAGAGGCACGATTGAAACATTCAACCACATAAAAGGCATAAATAAGGTACAGTAAAATCAACTTTTCCAATTTGAGAAAGACAGTATAACCAGGAGACATGATCAAAGGCTGCAAGGAAGGAGGTTGTTTACCAACACCAGAAAGTTTTTCTTCATGGAAAGACTGGTGGACACCTGGAACAGCCTGCCTGCAGAGGTGGTGAGGGCTAACACAGTAGTAGGTTTCAAGAATGCATGGGATAGGCATAAGGGAGCCCTCACACCCAAGGGCAGATAGAAGGGTAGGTTAGGTCTAAAAACACTAAGCAGACTAGATGGGCATGGTGGTCTCCTTCTGCTGTCATCTTCTATGTATCTTTTCTTATCCACATCACTTGAAGTGTGTCTATTTCCATCATTGTACTAACAGAACCACCTAGCTTACTTTTATCTCCAAATTTTACTGACCTATCTGTACATCCAACTTCAGGATCTAAAAATGAAAATATTAAAGAGTAACCCTGTGGAATGCCACTTTATCAGTATAGGTGGCACTAATTGTGACTGCTGGAGTTCTCCTGTGTAGCCAGTTGCTGATCCACCTGACAGTGTTATTGCTATATTTAGATGATGACATTTTATTGACCAGTTTGTCACGAGGAAGCTTCTCAGATGCCTTGCAACAGTTCAAGTAGAGCATGTACACTGGTAAGCCCCTGTACATCATCTCACAGTTTCATAGAATACCAGCAGCTTTGTTGCACACAGATTATCCCTTCTGAACCCATTTTGTGCACTAGCACATAAGCCTAGATGTTCTGACTGTAAAAATATATGAACTTTTTAGGAATACATGAAATATTTTATCAATAAATAATGTGAGACTGATTGATCTGTAGTTACTGTAATGTAATTTCTTGCCTTTTTTGTGCATTGGTACCATTGTTGCTTTTATTCAGTCTCCTGGAACTGGAACCGCCCCTGTTGTGTAGGAGCTGTTGAAAATTAGTTCTAAAACTAGTGCAGTTTCAGATGACATCAGATATTTCATACAGAAGTGCTGGGTGTAGGTTATCTGGACTGGTGGATTTGTCCAGTTTCTAAGTTTCATCTATGTATCTTTTAGCATTCTTATAAAGCTATCAGATGGTTCACAATTCCCTGTCGATAATCCTGTCACAAAGCTATTGGGCCCGAGTCTCAAAAGGTTACGTCTGGTGTAACTTGACTTGCACCAAAAAAAAGTGGTGCAAGTAGCAAGTTATGCCAGCAGTTGCGACATTCAACATTCTGCAAAGCAGCCTGAGACATGTTACAGGCTGCTTGCACCAAGGTGGGCCTACGCCACCAGTGATGCCATAAACCCCCTGCGACAAGGCACTAGGGGGTTTACTGCAGCAGTTGCACTCAATTCTGGAAGGGCAGCCTCCAAGTCCCCGAATATGCTGTTCTCAAACAACCCCCAGAGGACATCTGCCAAAGTACCTTTACACCAGCTAATAGCTGGTATAATGTACTTTGCATCCATCAGGAGTTGCAAAATATGCCACAAGTCACAATCTCCCAAGAGTGGAATAAGACCTACAGGGGGTTGGAACCCCCATGCCTCCAATCCCCAAAAGAAAACCCCCACAGGGCTGAACATCAAAGCATGCCCTCCCATGCCATGATCCTCTAATGTCTGTATAAAGCCCCATAGGCTTAAACATCTGATCATGCCCCCCATGCCACAATCCCCTGATGTCTGTATAAAGCCCCACAGGGCTAGACATCTATTCATGCCCCTCATGCCACGGTCCCACAATGTAGATAAAGCTCCATAGGGCTAAGCAAGCCCCCTGCACCCAAGCCCCCATCCCTGATCGTCATCCAGCCAGCTCGCAAATGGCAAATGTTGTGAAAAGTAAATTCCATGACCCGTTATCCCTGGTAGTCTAGTGGCCCTCCACCCAGCAGTGCCAGTCCACCCAATGCCCCCCAACCCACAGCTAGCCAGGGACTGGCACAGCCCACCTCTCACCTCTGTGCCAACCGTCAACTGAGCTCCTTTTGAGCACATACTACTGTATATAATACATGCTTAAAGCGATTTACCATGTTTTGGTAGTCTGCTTCCAATTTTGAAAGACTGCTGTTTCTAAAACCTACCACAAGTATTTTTCCCTTATGCAGTTCCATTTTAATCAATTAAAATAATTTTTTCGTGGATGCAATCCCGGAAGTTCATCCTTGTTTACGTATTGTACTTGCTGCATGACCTTTGACACTCATTACCTGTGTCACGTCAGGCCAGGGGAGTTATACTGTCTTGCTCTGCAGTTGAGCTGTGTGACTGCTGTTACCTTGTCTCTGGGAATGTCTGATTTTGGTGATCCTGTATTCTAGTGATTCAGAGGATGAGGGGGACAGTAGTAGCATCTCCTCCTATGTGGAATTTTTATTTGGGAGCAGAATGGGGCTGCTGTCGGATCTTCTAGGGGAATTAGACCCTTACAGAGATGACCCCTATGACAGCAATGACAGCCATATAGGTAGAACATCTGGCAGTAACCACAGCAGTCCAGATCTTACAGAGTAAAGCAGCAAAAACCGAGTCGGAAGCACAGAATAATCAGTAATAATTGGACACCTCTTTTATGTTCTGCTGTGCACCTTGATGGTGCTGTTGTTTTTTATCTCTGCTATTGCCATGCAGCATGAATGCCGCCCCCCCCCCCAACTCAATGCAATAACTCAGGGCTGAAATGTTTGCCAGCCGACCCCCACTGAATTGCTCACAGTAGTCGTATCTAGTGTAGTATATTGTGTTTGTGGGTTTATGCCTTTCCTCTGCTTTCCTGACAGTACTGCAGTCCGTTTAACAAACGTAGAGCCACTCTGACCCCAACAGCAGGGAATAAGTAGCACAGACCACTAAGTTTCTTGGAGCAAACAGCTTAGCTACCCCGTCTCACAAGCCCGGTTTCTGGACCATGATTTCCTATCAATGGAAATGCATTTGGCTAAATAAGATGCTGTCATATGTATGTCTGCCCTGTCTCTGTCTGTCATGCATTATACAGGTTTGTTGGGAGCTCAGGGCTATTTTCCATACTGCATATGCCATCTGTTGTTTCTCCTTGCAATGCATGCACCCCTCCAATCCACAATTACCCACCACCGTCACAATCACAAGCATCCGAAATGACAGCAACTGATAAATGCCCATATGACACAGCCGATGCATACTGTGGCTTTGGAGGGTTAATATTTAGTCACTTTGCATTTGTGCTACCCAAAATTTATATGTGCATCTTGCTGTCGTTTGTTTCAGGTCCTTATTTCAGTCTGTTGGTGTAGCGGTGGACAGATTTCAATGAGTCGTCCATTGAGTTATCACACCTCAAATGGTCGCCAATATTGTCAACCCACCCCCCCCAAAAAAAATATATATAACTCAAACCTTCTGCAGTGCAAGTCCTATGTGATATGCCTCCCCTGTCCCAAGACCTACCTTGAAAAACTTCAATGCACCCCTAATGAATACGCCATTGACACAATGCAAAACATGCCTGGCACTGCTTTTATCCCTTCGATGATGAAGTATGAACACACAACACAAATTACTGTAATTGCATTTGCAGCAACATCACCATAATTATGTCTGCCACAGAGAAATGCTGCATGGACAGTAACCAAAGTCAATGTTCTTTGGCAATCCAATCACAAGATATTCCCTGCATGTGGGTGGCATGGTGTGAGATGTGATCCGCACTATCAATATTCCGCACCCCAATACAGACAAAATATAGGTCAACTATGTCCATGGCTAAGGCTTCTGTTTTGTATGGCTTAAGACCAACCATAGACCTCGGTTCAGGCATCCATCAGTGTTGTACAGATTGGACAGGAGTGTGAACACATCTCAACATTTAGCTGCCCCCAAGTGGCACCACATTTTTGTAAAAATGAATGCCCTCCAGGTGCTCCCGAATCAATGACCTAGTAAATACTATTTTCCTGCTGGATGTGTGGTTGCTCATGACAGGGGCACTTTTGGTCATTCAACACCATGCAAGCACCTGAAATTCTGGCATATAGACATAATTGTTCATTTATGGTGGCTCCCAGTTAAAATGGACTCTATGACCCATACAGATATCTGCACTGGCAAATATAACCTTCATAACTGCGCACTTTTGCTCCTGTGCTGTCCAACTGACATGAAGTCTGCACTGTGCATGCACCTTACCAACTGCCCAAGGAAAGATGTTTCTGGCTGCCCGGTTGCATAAAGCCTAACAAAAGGAATTGCTTTGTGTGCTGTCAAGTCGTATGGCACAACAGCTTGTATTTGGTTCCAGTGCCGGTTTTTAACAACCACCGCCCGACTCCTTGCTCCATGGTTCTGACCTGCACCATTCAGCATGCTACAACACAAACGCCCTTTACCATAATTACTGTAGATATTTGTGCATCCTGGTGTACCTGCATGGTGTACTGCGATGTGCACATGAAAAAGTGATAATTTCCAGAGACAGTAGTCAAATAATATGCACGTTGTTTTTCTAAACACATTTGGTAAACTACTGGTATTCCCCATGCACAGGTGCAATGCAAGCAATACACCCATCTATGTTCACACACATGTACCATGAATGCCTGCAAAACAAGTGACTATACTAACCAAATATGTTATTTGTGTAAACATTAAGATGTCAGTATGTGTCCATACTGAGACAGCTATGTGCACTCTGAACTAATGAGAATCAGAAGGGAGTAGGGACTGTTGTATGGTCTTTCAGAGCTTTTCCTAGATGAAAGGACATGCAGTGCTGTATAGTGATGCTAGTGCCTGATAGCCATGTGGTCTCCTGGTCCCTTCATTCACAAAGACTTTGGTCCAACAGGTCAGTCTGCAGCTGCTTTGGCATATCAGACAGTTATTAAAGGCCTCTGTCAATGATTTCCTCTTTCCACTGCTGCATACATTTAGTCTACTGAACAATCTTTCCCTTGTTTGCCATTCACCATCAATTTGACTTGTGTAAGCTACCTGAAATGGGGGTCTATGTATGTTGAATTTTTTTCGGGGGGGGGTATTTTTGCATGTGGTACAACACCAGACAGAGAATCAGACAGCACCATATAGCTGAGACATACAGCAGTTAGGAACAAAGTGCCTGCTTGCATCAACATGAAGTTATATAGTGATAGGCTTATTGGGAATCTGCAGTACAATTGCTATGCCTGCTATTAAAATTGAATTAGCTAGCACCATGCAACTCTTTACTGGCCAACACTGGGCATGGAATCCAGATGTGGGATGCTAAAAAAAAAAAAAAAAAAAAAAAGGGGGCAAAGCATTTCCGCTTCAGAACCTCAAGGTGGTACCAGACTGAGCACTATCTCCTGTCCGTATTAGGCTGCTGGCAGGGTTATTTCTGTGAATTTAATAAACAGTTCACTAATTCGGAAGCACTTTCTTTTATGTAAACTAGGCTATCGGTGGTGTTTGTATTTTAATAGAGCTGGATTATCAACCGATCATGAAAATTCTGTGGGGAGGACAAAGCGGAAAGTAAAGGTACCACCAGAATGAACACTGTCTCCAGTCTGTTCACTATCTCCAGTCCCTAGTAGGCTGCTGGCAGAGTTACTTCATCAAATTCCAGAAACGGTACCAACATTCAACCGCACTTTCATTTATTGCAACTTGGTTATAAGTGTAGGTTTTATTAAACAGAAACTGATCATCAACCGGCAGCTACTGTACCAACCACAGCGTTTCTGCGAGGACAAAGGGGAATTTAAAGGTACTACCTCCCTCTGCTGACATCACAAAAGCCGGCAGATGCAGTGCGCACATGCAAAACTTAAATAAAGAAAAAAAAAAACAGCTAGAGAAACAAAGGACACTTTTTGACTTAAATTTGGCTGTTTTATTACCAAACATATGAGCAGGAATTGCGATTGGGACTGCCATCAACTTTTGAGATAACCTGTGCCATGAAAACGGGGGGACATCGGAAACTTGGTAAATCACTTTAATGAATGACAGCTCATTCATTGAGCGTGTACTATACACAATAATATGCACTCAGAAGGAGCTCAGTCATGGCTGGCCACAGATGTGAGAGGAGGGCTGTGCCAGTCATTGGCTGGTTATGGGTCAGGGGCATGAAGTGAACTGCAACTGCCAGGTGGGGGGGTCCACTAGACTACCAGGGACAACGAGTTATGGAATTTATTTTTCACATTTGCCATTTGTGGGTTGGCTGGATGGTGATCAGGATCAGTGCTTGGGGGTGGGGGGCTTGCTTAGCCTTCCAGGGCTTTATCTGCATCAGGGGATTGTGGCATGGGGGGGCATGAATATATGCTCAGCCCTGTGGGGCTTTATACAGACATCGGAGGACATGGCATGGGCGGGGCATGATCAGATGTTTAGCTCTTTGGGGCTTTATACATAAATCGGGGGCTGAAGGGGTCATTGCATGCTTTTGGATGGGGTGGGGAGGCACTTGCACCTTTCTGTGTACCGTGCTGCGGCTTGCGCCAACCTGTTCAGGTACACCCTCTGTTCGGCATACCTGTACGGTTGGGGCAAGTCACAGAACTTAGACATGGGGACCCTGCCTGATAAAGGATGGGGCACAGGGTCCCTGGCGCAATGGTGTTTGGTGCAAGTCGCCTTTGGCGTGACTTGCACCAACCCTACTAGAATCAGCACCATTGTCTTTATTGGCTTCCTTACTGAATGTTGTTGCAATTAAGTAATGAAATCCTGTGCAATTAATGCGGGATCATTTGTAATATTACCATGTATGCTAATAGGACCTATAGCTTTATTGTTTGCTCTTTTAGAATTAACATACAGGTAGAATTCTTATTTTTCCATTTTAGTTGCTAGTTTTTGTTCCAAATGATATTTTTCTTTCCTGATTGTTTTATTAGAAGCTGTCTAGGCAGTTTTGTATTTGACCCAACTATTCTCAGACTCTGAACATTTCATTATTCAGTATGCTTTCTCTTTTGTTCTAATCATATTGTATATCTTTTGATCATATTTTGTACCGTGCTATTAAACCTTTAAGAATTTAGGCCCTTTTTGCTGTATTTCTTATACTTTAGCACATGCACATCCCTCAGCTTTATTAAGTTTGTCCTTCAGCATTTCCCAGTTTATATTAGCTGTTTTATTAAACAGTTCACTATGCCAGTCCCAACCCTGTAGTCCATGTTTGTAGCGGTGGACTAGTGCAAAGGTGTTGGGAGTGGGTGGTGGGAGGCACATGCAATGCAGAGCAATAAGAAGGGCAAAAGAGAGGGAAGGAAAGGAAGATCAGACTCAAGGCAGAAGATGGTGTCCCTAAGTGCACAAAGTCTTGGAAACAAAATGGATGACCAGCAGGCATTGTTGGCCGAGAATGGAGTGTGGACACTGCAGCGGTCACTGAGTCTTGGGCCACATAAAACCATGACTGGGACCTCTCAATTACTAAATATAAATTATACAGGAGGGACAGGGCAGTAGGAAAAGGGGGAGGGGTGGCAGTTTACATCAGGGAGGGTATATCATGTATGAGGGATGAATCAGATGAGGGGAGGGTGGAAGCAATGTGGATTCGGTTACTGTCTAGTGGAGATAGGAAGGTGAGGTTGGGCATGGTTTAGAGCTCACCCAACCAGGAGAAGGAAAGAGACAGGGAATTGAGCTCACAAATATTGGCTGCTGCAGGGGAAGGGAGAGGTGGTAATAGTGGGAGACTTCAACGTGCCCAAGGTAGACTGGATAGATATCAGCAATGACCTATGCCAGGAGTCAGGTGATCCTAGATGTGCTGCAAAGTGGGTTCCTGGCTCAGGATGTCACAGAACTCACCAGTGATATGGTAATCCTTGATCTGGTGCTGACAAATGGGGAGCACATCCGGGACATAACAGTTGAAGAGCCCCTGTGTGGAAGTGATCATTTCACAGTGTGGTTCCGGTTGGTCATGGGCAGAGAAAAGGCCCCCACTAAAGTGATAATCTTGGATTTCAGAAAAGCAAATTTCAGAAAGATGGGTGATTTCCTAAGGAGTTGTCTGGCAAGCATCTAAGTGGATATGGGGGTTTACCAAAGGTGGTCCATCATCAAGGAGGGAATAACAGTTGCCACAGAGGAATACATTAGGCTCAAAGGGAAGAAATCAAAGCACCCAGCTGGTTTAATACTGAGGTTGCCAAGGAATTAAGGGACAAGAGGTTGGCCTAAAAGAAAATCAGGAGGACCAAGAATGAAGAAGACAGGGAGAACTACCTGAAGATGGCTAGTGTAGCAGGTAAGATTGACCAGTGGGCTAAGGCTCAGAAAGAACTGCAGCTAGCTGAGGGAATTAAAAAAGGGAAGAAGGCCTTTTTTTACTATATTTCAATGTGCTTACACAACTGGATATGATATGATAATGCTTGTGTAACTTAAGTAACTTGAATTTTATTTGGCTTTCTACCTCTCTATCCGTGGGATATACCTCCTGTAGGGGTATGACGCAAGGAACCCTAGTGAAGGTTCCCCCACAGGTGCCGGAAATGAATGAGTCAGCTAAAGGTAGGTTAGGAAGAAGCCCACGGGTAAGAGAGGCTAGCCACTGAAGGAGGAGAGGTGGATGGTGGCAATGAAATGAACTTGAGGGCATCCAGGAAAAGTGGCGATGAAGCTCAATGGGGGAGTGACGTTGTTGCTCCACCCATTGAACCTCGGGCCTAAAGCCCTCCCATTCAATGTGCTTATGCAACTGGATATGATATGATAATGCTTGTGTAACTTGAGTATCTTGAATTTTATGTGGCTTTCTGCCTCTCTATCCATGGGATATACCTCCTGTAGGGGTACAACGCAAGGAACCCTAGTGAGGGTTCCCCCCCCCCACAGGTGCCGTAAATTAATGAGTCAGCTAAAGGTAGGTTAGGAAGAAGCCCAAAAAGAATACCTGAATTGTCAGTCTTCGAAGAGAGAAGTGATTAATGAATTCTGTGAGAAGGGCTAACTTCCTGAGGAGAGAGGGGAAAGCCAGGCCAGCATCTACCTCCTCCAACAGCGGAACCTAACTAGCTAAGAAGAAAATCACTAATTCTAACTAATATTATGACCATTGGCACGGAGGAGAGGAAAAAGCCCCTTCAAGAGGAAACCTCTGGGATCTAAGGCCTAGGTCGCCTTCCCTCCAGGCTGACGACATTTGAATTGAGGATGTATATTTTTAGAAAGAAAGGGTTCAGTAACTAGAGGGATATGAGTAGTGAGGATGATGATGGAATATGAAAGATTCCTAAATGAAGGCACAGATCAAAGATGGAACATGAGGCTGCGGCAGATCGAATGCGAATATGAGGCAAAATGAATACTGATGATGATGATGATCACTGCAGGAAGTCGGTGAGTCAATGAGGAATGCATGAGATCGATAATAGGTATGATTGATTGAGGGAGGCAAGGAAGTAGAAATTGAGGTCGATAAGGCATGATTATGCGATGTGAATGATTAGATCCTGTAGTAGTCAATGAGTAGCAACAGAGTCAAGGATGGAATGCTCGAGGGAACGATGGAACTAGATAAACACTGCTGGAATTAAGGAGGGTATGCTCGAGTAGTCAATGTGAGATAGTAGATCTGGAAGCAAGGATAGGAGAGAATAAATCCATTTATGAGTCAGAGCAGCAAGGGGTGTTTAGATGTGCTTGTGAGGATAATCCAGATGAGTCAATGGGAGATGAATAATATTGCAGACTGGCTTGATGGAGTGATGCGTTTGATGGAGCGATACAAGCGAGCAGACACTGGGGCTGAAGAGGCGTTCTTGATTATGTGATATAAACGATTAGACTCTGGACGATTGGGCCTTGAGGTTGTAGTTGATGAGGTGGCACTGTATTCAATGATAGAATGTTAGAGTAAGCAATGTAAATGGATGAGCTTTGAAGTAATGCTGAGTGAAAGATGACTAGATGCATGAACTCGATATGACTGGATTTATGAACTCGAAGCATTCAGCATAGTAGCCGCAACTGATAGGTGACATAGGAATTATGATAGGTATGCCCCAAAAAAAAAATGTCGAGAGAAGGCCAACAGTGGAGGGAAGCCTGGAGAGCTGGAAATGAACTGGAAGAGGAGGAGATGGGAAAGAACCAAAAGAAATCAGCATGAAGGAAGTACACCAATGAGGCACCTTAAAAAGCAGTAGATTCTGAGGCCAAGAAGGGAGATCAGGAATCGGAGGCGACTCAGGTGAAGCGATCGAGAATCAAAACTAGACGAGGTAGGAAGAGGAGTGAGCAAAATTGAACGAAGTATGATGACGAAGGAAGAGAAGAGCGGAGGGACGCTTATGATGGCAGAATTCTGGAGAGTAGGTACGGAACTGGAAGAAGAGGAGACGGGAATGAACAGGAACATGACTTGAACAAAGGTCTCGGCACCAGGGAATGAGACAAACAAGGATGATCCTCGAAAGGAGACTGATGCCGAGGCCAAGAAGGCACATCAGGAACCAGAGGGTCTGCAAACCAGAGGGCAAGTGCAGGATGGCGATCGAGGGGAGTCAAGTCGGACAAAATACGAGAAGAAGGGAAGCCAAGAGTGGAAAGGATCCACGATGGTCAGGACGAGAGGAAGCACTAGGCCGAGGAAGGGAACAGGAACGGACGAGGTATGATGAGTGAAGGACGCCATGGAGGCAGATACTGGAGAGTGAGGTATGAAAGGATGAGGGATGATAGGGAGGGCAACAGGGTAGCATGGGACTCAGCTGGAGCTGGAGGAGGACTGCATGGGGTGAGTCGGATTAGGCCATATGCAATTCAGGAATGGCATAGCCAGACGGAGCAAGGGAACAGTGCAGACTCTGCAACAAACCAAGTCAAGGCATGCCGAGAGAGGGAGTGAAGGAGAAGAGGAGGTTGAGGCCAGGCATCATGGAACTGAGGGGTGAAAGAGAAGAAGGATCACCTGGCAAAGGGAGCAGCTATGGATGACATGGAGTAAATAGACTCCTGAAGGAGGAAGGCACTGTAAGGGGGCAGGAGGGTGGGCAGGATGAGGTGGCACATATGCTCGGGTTGACTGAAGGTTGAATGGAGTCAGCCAGGGAAGGCAAGAGGATATGAATGGCAAAGGAAATGAACAGACATGTCGTGGCATGACGAGATAGAAGCCATGATCGGATTGAAACCAGGACGGATGAGTTTGCAGAAAGAGCCCAGGAGAGGGAGCAGAATGAGGGATGCTGAAGCAGGAGTGGCTGATGGGGAAAGTGAGGGAGGAAAAACCAAGCTAAGAGTCAATGGAAATAGATGAGCAGAGGACAACCAAGATGATTGGTAGCAGAGGGAATGAGAGCCATACAAAATACCGGAGATATGCAAATAATCAAACCTAGGAAAGAGACGGGTGAGGAGAAACATGGTCAAAAATGTCAGAATACTATGAGGAAGAGATGGGGAAGCAGACACACCTGGTGAAGCTGGTGAATGCCAACAGAGCTACAGGGCATACCCTCAGAGCTGGGGGGGAGATAAGGGGAAACATCAGAAAGCACAGAGATTCGCAAAAGGCAATAATCAGCACATGAAGTGGTCTACAATGGGAGAAACTGAAAACGAAGACGGGTTAGACCCACGGTGCAGAATTAGACAGACTCCCAAGGGAGACCAGTACCGAGGATAACACGGAAGGATGCAGATGGTAGTTTTCAGATTCTAGCGTTGCAGGAAGACGAGGTAGCCAAAGATGAAAGAAATATGGGCAGCATCCAAAAGCTGGAAAGCTACGCGGTTGGAAGGAACTGAGAGGTGGCCGCAGTGGACGACCCCAAGGATGGGGAACTGTTCGATCCAGGAGTAGGCATGCTGGATTTCCGGGAGGTTGCAGAGCTGCGCAGAGGTCGGAGGAGCTAGGACTGCAGCTACCACCAGTTAGGGCAGCATGAAACCTGAAGCAGGGAGCAGAAGATCAATTGAAAGGTTGAGCAAGATGAGGAAGTAGAGACTAAGGCAGATAAGGCATGAATGGGCGATATGAACAAGTAGATCCTGATATGGGGGGTGAGGAAAGAACAGAGGATGCAATAGAGTGATGCAAGTAATGAGGCTCCTCTAAAGGAGATATACTTCGAGGCCAAGAAGGCATGTCTGGGATCAGAGGGTATGCTAACCAGAGGGAAGATATGCTTGCTAGAGCAATGGGACCAAGCAGACATCTCGAAAGGAGGCAGAGCCGGAAATGAATAGAGCAATGTGATGAAGTAGGCTCCTCGAAATGAGGTAGATTTGGAAATGAATGAAAAGTAAACTGGAAGGATAGTGGATAGCCTCTGGCCAGCTCGTAGCAAGGGGCGATGGACAGGAAGGCATGGCTAGGCTTGGAGACAGAGTTGAATCAAGGAGATGGATACTGCAAGCTAGAGGGAGGCAGCCAAAGCATGTCGACGGAGTGATTGAAAGAGATGAGCAGGGTGAGGCGAGATATGGTGGAATGTGAGCAAACAGGATGAGAAGGAGTGAAAACAGGACTGGAGGAAATCCGTAACAGCTAATGACAGAATGTATCCAGGAAGGAAGGCGCGATGAAATAAGAAATGAGTAAAGAGGACCCTGGTAGGGAATCTGATATGGGGCAGTAGGGCCTCGGATCAATGAGGTGGCATGTGAGGAGTGATCGGGGAGACCAAAAAGAAATAGTAAATACAGGTCAGACAGAGTCGGTGGGGATGAGAAAAGCAGCTGGACGAGGAAGGAAAATATAGGAAGCAGAAGAGGTACGATGATGGAAGGAAACCATGGAGTCAGGTACAGGAAAGCGAGGCACAAAAGGCTGAATGATGGTAGGGAGGTCAACAGGTAGCATGGGACCCAGCCGGTATGAGGAGAAAGTCTCGATGTGAAGTGACAGAGGCGGGAGGAGGCCTAAGGAGAGGGATGCAATGGAGAATGATGAGATCGAGTCTGTAATGGGCTAGAGATGGTCAGTGGCAGTCTAGGAGTAGCACACAGAGGAATGACAGGCAGGCCATTGTGGAGGTAGCACGAGGAATGAGTGACATCTGATTGGAGCCGGGTGAAGGAGGGAATGCTAATGCCCCAGTGACCCACGAGCACGAACCAGAAGAGGGAAACGAGGCCCTGGAAGCAGCAGGCAACCATGGAGAAGATAGTCGGCTGAGACGAGAACCGCAGGAGAGCAGCGGAGAGGACAGGGGGGAGTCGACAGAGAAAGATGATGTCCCGTAAATTTATTTATTTATTAATATATACAGTATATATTTTTTTTTTCTGTAGAAGGATTCATGTTGGAGCTCGCTTTCATCTATTAAGGATGCTAAATACCATCTGGGCTCCCAGAAGTCACACATAAAGATTCTATAGGTAATAACAATATTGAATTCTCAGTGCATCGTGACCCATACCGTGAGGTGATGTGGGGAGGGGAGGGGGGAACACTCCTAGAAATCAACACATTAAATAGTACCAAAGATTCCTAATCACACCAGTTTGTACTTCATTTCAACTGGTACGTCGACTCTGGAACTAAAAACAGAAATACGTACAATCGAAAGGGAGCACCGACGACTGGAGACACGGGTCACCTGTAGCAGCAATACCAAGGGAAAAACAAGCAACTAGGCAGTACAATGGCAAAAGATGTTCAAAGCGCAGCACGGAAAATGAACGAACCCCACACCACCCCGGAATCGACATTGCAGTCGGAATACAGCAGCATGGAAATGGAAACCACGAGGGCTTAACTAACAAAGGAGCTGATACAAATGTCTCGCATGAGAAGGGAGCGCATAAGAATGCAGGCATCCAGCACAGCGATGTTCAATGCTGGAAAGTAGGTTTGGATGGGCAAAATGCAGGGGGAATGGCTATACGCTTGCGACGGAGCTGCAGCAGAATGGAGGGCGCCTGAAGGGAGACTGCACACCCTGAGCACCGAGGAACGAGCTGCGGCATGTGGGATGGCAGAGTGAGATAAGGGCGGGCTCAAGAAATGAAACCAATGTGGAGGGAGAGAGGAAGGGAAACACAAGGAAGCAGGAGCAGCAAAGCTGATGACAGAAAGAAAACCGGAAAAACAACCAGGGGGAAGAAAACGAGGACAAGAGAAAGGGAAAAGGGAGGGGAGCCAGGACAGTGCGCCAGGAAAGCAAGCGCTCGATGAGCTAGCACAGGAGGGAGCAAACAGAGTGAGAGGATGCTCGAAGTGCCGATATAAAAGGAGAGAAATGAGGAAGGGGAATGAGGTGAAAGGGGGCAGCCAGAGGCAAATGAGCAGAACGGAGCAAGTACATTCAACGAGGCCTCCAGATGCAACGAAAATGAATCCTGATGGCGTCCAGGAAAAGTGACGTATTTAAGCTCAATGGGGGAGTGACATTGTTGCTCCACCCTTTGAACCTCGTGCTTAAAGCCCTCCCATAGTGAGAAAAGGTACAAGAAGGATGGGATTGTTAGGCTGAGGAGTACTTCTGTAGAAAGATGGACCAGTGCCACTAGGGGGAAGGAGAGCAGCAGTGGTGGCAAGGGGAACAGATGTTGTGATAGAGGTGGATAGGGTGAAGACAGGGCTGCTAGCACAGAGGGTGGGAAAATCCCCAGGCCTGGATGGCATACACCCAAGGGTGCTGAGGGAACCAGCAGAACAGCTTAGAGAACCACTGGCTGGCCTGTTCAATAGTTCACTGGAGTCAGGCTTGGTATTGCAGGACTGGAGAATGGTACACATAGTGCCCCTCCATAACAGCATCCCCAAGGACAACACAGGGAATTACAGATTGGTTAGTCAATCATAGACAAGCTCATGGAAACCATACTTAAGGGTGTTTGGTAGATTATCTAGATGAGCCTGGTCTCCAGGATGTGAGGCAGCATGGGATTATGGGAGGGAGGCTGTGCAATGTACTCCTACCTGTTGCCTTGAATTTGTAGTTTGCTCAATACTGACCCATACTGTTTCCATTTCTCAGTTGTGTTTTTTTCAGTATTATGTATCTTACTGCTTGGGATGGTGTTTCTAAGGAATAGAGCCATGCCTCCTTCTCTTCTCCCTACTTTGTATTTCCTGTAGACTGTGTTACCTTTGAGGTCAACATTCCATTAATTTTCTCCACACTACCAGGTTTCAGTAATTGGGATAATGCCAAAAACCTCTCTATTATTAATTAATTCTAGATGTTCCATTTGTTAGTGTAGGCTTCTAGCATTTGACATTAGTATTTTGCAGCCCATATTGCTTGCTTGCTTGGTGAGTACAGACTTACTGGTGTGTACTCCAAAGATCCACCTCTGGCTTTACATGTGTGAGGGATACAGTTTGAGACATGGAGGGTGATAAAAATCTTGGCAGGTGTTTTTTTTTTGTATTTTTTTGTGCTTCTCCCCTGCACCCCTGCCAGCAGCTCCTTCAGAGCTCCATCACTTCACCACACCCCCAACTCGGCCCTGCACCACTATCTCCTTATTCTGTCTTTCAGCCTTACCTGGCTAACCTGACCTTTCCCTGTGTCAGAAGAGTCCCTCTCCTCCAAGGAGGAAATGCCATCAGGCGAACTGCGTACCCCAGGAGGCTGCCACCGGGTCAGTTTGGACTGTCTGGGGCTTTGTTGTGGTGCAGGCCGGGGACTCATCATCCGGCTGGCAGGGAGTGCAATTTCCATTTTTCTTTGGTCCACCCTACTTATTTGCCGTAAGGACGGCATCCTGAGGTGGGGAGGTGCAGGAGGTCGTGTTGAGGCCTCACACCCTCCAATCTTACCCACAACCCACCTGCAGGAGCCCAGACTTGTCCCCTCCCCCGGGAGGGAAGCATCCAATGGATGCTTGTGAGACCCCTCCCTGCTGGCCTCTGCTCCTGGTACCCGGGCATGGGCTGGCAACTTGGATCACCAGTGTGCTGAGTAAACCCCTTCACTCAGTGCCACAGAGCTGGCTGGCAGGTGTTCTTGATGAGCAGCTCCACTGAGATAGTAGTAGTAAGGTATTTTAATATGCCAAATGTGGATGGAAAGTTTCAATCATGGGAAGTACTAAGAAGCAGCTGCTGGAGGATGCATGCCTGGAGACATTCTTTACTTGGCTGGTTCAGTGCCCAAAAAAGGAAGGGGCTCTGCTGGATCTTGTGATTGCCTATAGTGAGAGAATCTAGAATGTAGTAGTCCTGGAACCACTTGGTTTCAGTGACCACAGAACAGTGATACTGGAGGACAGCAAAAGGGGCAAATACAGTAAGGGTATCAGGATGAGGGAGCTGTTAAAAATAAATATGTGGAGAATTGGTAGGTAGAAGGGGTGGAAGAAAAATGGGAAAAGTTTAAAAAAGCAATGATTGAGGCAGCAGTAAGATTAGTTAGGAAGACATCGAAGGGAAAAAGGGCAAGGTGTTCAGTGTGGTCCATTGACAAAGCAAAGATGGAGATAAGAGCCAAAAGGAGGACATTCCTGAAACACAAAGGAAGCCAATGTGGGGAGGATAGAGAAAAGTACCTGGAGGCAACAAAGGTAGCCAGTAAGAAGGAGGGAAGGCCAAGGCTGAGATGGAACTCAGGCTTGTAATGGGATCAATCAATCAAACTTTTATTTTATGTAACGCCTCATCCCAAAGGCTGAAAGCACTTTACATTAAAACTGAACAATTCATATAAATAATAATAATAATCTTTATTTTTATGCCACCTTTCAAGAACCAAAGTGCCTAACAAAGTGTAAAAACACATCAAACAACGCAATATCTTAAAAATATAAAAACAACTACAAAAACAACAAATACAGTTACAGTTGGAAGAAGAAATTAACCACCAAACGCTTGACACCACAAATATGTTTTCATGGCCTGTTTAAATCCCTCTATGGTTGTGCACTCCCATAACTGACGGGGTAAAGAATTCCAGAGGGTAGGGGCCACATGCATAAATGCCCGGACCCAGGAAGATTTTAAACACACCATCGGGATCTCTAGCAACCCCTCGTCAGCTGAGCGGAGAGATCGCCCAGGGCAGTAAGGGAACAGGAGCGCTTTCAAGTAGTCTGGACCCAGTCCATGTAGGGCTTTAAAAGTCAGAAGACCGACTTTAAAGGTGATCTGCCACTGTAATGGCAGCCAGTGCAGTCTGCACAGCACCAGCGAAATATGACTAGACTGAGACTTTCCCATCAAAAGCCGGGCCCCTGCGTTCTGCACCAGCTGCAGGTGGTGGATTTCCACCACAGGTAACCTTAGATAAAGAGAATTGCAATAATCCAAGCTCGAGGACACAAAGGCATGGACCAGCGTAGGAAGATTGCTGGAAGGAACAAGGTGCTTGATCGTGGAGATATTCCTCAGGTGATAAAAGAGGACTCAACAACGGCAGACACCTGCGAATGCAGAGTTAGCCCTTCGTCAAAAATTACCCCCAGATTCCGCACCTGTTCAGAGGTCAGGAGTGATGAGCCCCCAAGGTAAAGCCCAGAGGGAAAACCAACCTCTGGCCCCCTATGAGGCCCGCTGTATCCACAACCAGCACCTCAGTCTTATCCATCCACTCCTGGATTTCTGCGAGGCAGTTTTTAAAGACCGAGAGAGCTCCATCCTGGTCAGGTGCAAAAGAAAGGTAGAACTGGGTATCATCAGCATAGCAGTGAAACCTCAGCCCATACCTTCTTACAATGTCTCCAAGATGCAGCATATACACTGCGAACAACATGGGGGCAACACTCAACCCTGAGGAATCTCACAAGGCAGAGAAACTGAGTCTGAGGAATAAACCCCAGACACCACTCTCTGAGTTCTTCTGGTGAGGTGAGATGTGAACCACCTGAGGACTACATCCGATAATCCACAGATGAACCTCAGACGATCAAGCAGGACCCCATGGTCCACAGTGTCAAATGCTGATGAGAGATCTAGAAGAACCAAGATGGAACAGTTCTTCTGATCCCTGGCCATCAGGAGATCATTGAGCACCTGAACCAGTGCTGTCTTAGTACTGTGCCTCTTTCGAAAACCGGACTGGAGGGGGTTCATAGATATCATGGAAGGTCAAATGGTTCTCCAGCTGTAAGGCCACTACTTTCTCAGTTATCTTCCCTAAAAAAGGAAGATTTGAGATTGGTCTGTAGTTTGCATGGCAGTCAGGGTCCAAAGAAGCTTTCTTCAAGAGGGGTGTTGCCACCGCCTCCTTCAGGGAGCTAGGAAACTCACATGTTTCCAAGGAGCACCAGACTATCTGTGTGAGGACTGGACCAATGGAGTCAATACAACCCAAAATCGGGGAAGTTGGTCCAGGGTCCGAACTACAGCATGTAGGGCATGCACTATGGACCATCCGCATGACATCCATGAACTCCGGTCGGTTGAAGGTACTCCAAGAAAACTGAGGTGCAGCAGCCACACACTGATCCAGAGCAACACCCTTAGAGTGTGCTGGATGGAGTGCCTCCTTGATGTCAGCCACCTTATTTGCAAAGAATCAAGCAAGTTCATTGCACTCTACCTGTGAAAAGGCTTTTCAAACCTGCAGGCAAGCTGGGTTGCACAGTCTGTCCACAGTGCGAAAAAGCTGAGCTGGTCAATTCTGAGCAACCGCAGTCTCCCCAGACAGGAACTCAGCCTTCTTATGGGTGATTGCAGATTGATAGGATCGATAATGCTCCATCAATTTAAGGTGGTCGGCATCAAGGGAGGATCTCCGCCAGCAACGCTCTAACCTTCATCCTAGTTGCCACATCTCCCTCAAGGTCCCATCAAACCATGGGGACCGAGGGCGAAGGGAGCGAGGATGAACACGGACAGGAGCAATGACATTCAGGGCCACCAAAATAGCTGTATTATAGACTAATATGAGGGCCTTTGGGTCGCTGTTAGCCACTGCAAGGGACGATAGGTCAAGTACCACCGCCAGGCCTTCAGAGCTAACATCTCATAAAGGGTGATACCTGACCATCTCCACAGGGGTCGGCCTATGAAGGGGGGCACGAAATCTAAACCCCACTGTGTAGTGGTCAGTCCATCCACATAAAACACATAAATCATAGCACAGTAGCAATCTTTTCCTATATGTATCAAACATAGTATTTTATTTAAAAAACAACTCAAATGTCAGGGAAAAGAGATACAGTAGGTATTTAGGGATCTTTCAAAAGTACCAATGGAGAGACTCTGTCACAACTGGCTTGGCAAAGAGTTCCACATATACAGGACAACTACAGAAAAGTCCCTTTCTTTCAAGGGTTTCAGACATGCCTGAGGAACAACCAATAGATTCTCCTCTGCTATCGGACAGCCCGAGTCACAGTGTACAGGAACAGAAGGTTTTCTAAGAAGTCAGGACACAATCCATGCAGAGCCTTGAAAACTGTCAAGAAAATATTGAATGTACTGCGCCATCTAACGGGTAGCTAGTGCAGTTCGTGCAGTACTGGTGTGATATGATCAAAATGCTTGTTATTTATTTTTTTTTGTTAGTTGTTTAATCAGGAGTAGCACACTAAGCTGAAAGTTTTTTTACAGGAGTGACCTGGGAACACAGGGAAGTTAAGTGACGTACTCAGGGTCACACAGTATGCAAGTGGAATCTGTGGGATTCAAACCCAGGTTTGGTCTGTTGGATGTCACCAGATTTGCAGCTCAGAGCCTTAAACCACTGTGATATACTGCCTCTCTGTAACAGAGATCAGCCAGACTGACACATTCTGCATCAGCTTAAGATGATGCATCAGACCTCCAGAAAGCCCAGGATAAAGAACATTACAGTAGTCAAGATGGGATGTTAAAATAGAATGGACAACAGTCACCAGGTCATCAATATCATAGAAAGGGAATCACACAGGTGGCATTGCTTAAATGGAAAAAAAAAAACCAACATGTGTTCAAAGACCAGTCTGCTGTTAGTTATGACCCGCAGACCTTTAGCACTATCCATACCTCAGAGGGGAAATGCCACCTAAAGATGACAATGTAGAGGCAACCCTCTATTCTTCTGAGATTGTGCTTGTATTATCAACAATTCCATTTTCCCAGATTAACAGTCAACCAGCAAGCAGTCATAAAATCATTTAGGTCAGACAAACAGTAGTTTAACACAGCAACAGGATCACTCCAGTATGATGTGAAGGAGAGATACAGCTGGGTATCATCTACATGGTAGTGAAAACCCAAGCTATACCGACTCGCTATCTCTCCCAGTGGCAGCATGTACACTTCAAATAACATAGGGGACAGGATTGAAACTTGAGGTACTGTACTCTGCAGAAAACAGCCAAGGCCCTAGAAGAAGAAACTCCGAAGGTTATGCATTGGTATCTGTTGGGAGTAAAATAAGGGGAAAGGAATTCTTCAGGTACATCCGGCAGAAGTGCAAGGCTAAAGGGAGTATTGTGAGGCTGATTCATACTCAAGTTATCCACCCTTGGAGTGGGTCCCAAGGTGGTAGCCTGGATAAAAAATTGGCTAGACAACAGGACGCAAAGGGTAGTAGTAAACGAAGTCCACAGTGAAGAAAGGAAGGTTACTAGCGGGGTACCGCAGTGTTCAGTACTGGGACCGGTCCTTTTCAATGTCTTTATAAGTGACATGGCAGAGGAACTGGAAGGAAAAGTATGTCTCTTTGCAGACGACACTAAGATCTGCAACAGAGTTTATACACAAGATAGAGTGGAAAGGATGAGAAGGGACTTGGCAAGGTTGGAGGAATGGTCAAATGTATGGCAGCTCAGATTCAATGCAAAGAAGTGCAAGGTAATGCACCTGAGAAACAAAAACCCAGGGAAGAGTACACAATAGGGGGTGAGATATTGACAACAGTGAAAATGGAAAGGGACCTGGGGGTAATTAAATCAGATGACCTAAAGGTGGGCAAGCAATGTGAGAAGGCAGTAAGGAAGGCTGGGGGGATACTGGGATGCATAGGGAGAGGCATCAATAGTAGAAAACAGGAAGTTGTTATCCCTCTGTACAGACAGTTGGTGAGATGCCATTTGGAGTACTGTATGGTTCTGGAGACCCCATATCCGCAAAGACATAGACAGAGCAGAGGCTGTCCAGAGAAGGGCAACCAAAATGGTGCAGGGTCTGCACCAGAAGACATACGAAGAAAGACTAAAGGAGCTTAATAAGTATACCCTTGAGGAAAGATTGGAGAGAGGGAACATGATAGAAACTTTCAAGTACCTCAAGGGAATCAACAAAGTCCAAGAGGGTAGTATCTTCCAGAAAAAAAGATGTGCAAGAACAAGGGGGCACAATTTGAAGATAGAGGGAGGACAGCTCAGAGGTAATGTAAGGAAGTATTTTTTCACAGAGGGTTGTGGATGCATGGAACAGCCTCCCTGAGGAGGTCATGAAGTCAAGAACAGTGGTGGAATTCAAGAATGCATGGGACAGACATAAGGCAGTCCTAGTGGGCGGTAGGAGGAAGTAAGCTGTTGGTTAACTAGGATCTGCAGCTTATCTGTTAGGTAGGAAAATGGGAAGACTAGGTGGGCCAAGCGGTCCTTATCTGCCATCAAATTCTATGTTTCTATGTTTCTGTGTTTCTATGAAGAGTGAAAAAGGATGGGAAGAGAGGGACAAAGAGAAAGCAGAGATACTGAACAATTTTTTTTGTTCAGTCTTTACTATGGAGAAGGATGGGCCACTTCTGGAATGTGGGGTTATGAGCAAGTACTCAAGTAGCATGGCTAAAACAACAACAGGGAACAGGGTGTTACAAAAACTTAAAGGGTTGAAAGTAAGAATCTATGGAACCTGATGGCTTAGTCCCAAGAATGGTTAAGGTGTTAAAGGAGATAGCAAAATCACTTGAAGACATATTAACTGCTTGCTGGATACAGGGGTGGTCTCTAGGGACTGGAGGACAACAGACGTGGCTCTGCTACACAAGAGTGGAAGAAAGGATGGGCCAGGGAATTATAGACCAGTCAGCTTTAAAATCTGTTTTATTTTACATATTATTTGTCATTTTTAACCAGGAAAGACACACTAAGCTGTGGCAGCTTGTTCCCATGTGTGTCTGGGAGAGGGTGTTACATAAACCTGTTTTATTTTAATTCTTTTAACTGATGGGGGAATTTTGCCATGGTAGAAGTTCCCCTACTCTTCATTGATAAGTGCCTACACCTGGACAGTGACCAGGGATGGGTAGAAGGGACTACAGATTAATGTCTTACCTGAAGAACAGCACCCCCCCATACTGCATGACAGTGTCATTATGGGTATTACCCCAACTGCCTGGTGTAGTGCTACAACCCATGATCAAGGCCACTGATGTACAGGGATTAAAGAAATTAAATTCTATTTTCAAGACCTGAAAAAGTTCTGGAAATTGCACTGGTGATTGTTAGTCTAATTTTTGGATTTTTCCAGGATTCTACTGTCATTCTTTTAGTATGTGTATAAATAAACAGAATAAAAGAAGGTTTAATATACAGAGCATTAAATGAATCAAAATGAACATAATACCGAAAGCAATTATAAGAAAAATACAAGTTCTGTAGAGTTACTGATTTAGCATAAAATGCCAAATTCTGTGAAATTCTTTGTTTTTGCTGGTGTGCAGGCAGTCCACATTCCAGAATTTTATCAGGTTTTCTGGTAACAAAAATGAAAACCAGTGGCCTTGCCCATGATCTCCTGATCTTCCAGCACCAGAGGTGAGCATGCTACCCATCATGCTATTTAACCTACAGTGGGAAAGATTATGGAGTCTATACTAAGGAAGGAACTAGTGGACTTCCTGGAGGGAAATGGGCTACAGGACCCCAGGCAGCATGGGTTCAACGAGAAAGGTCTTGTCGGACAAATCTGGTTGACTTTTTCAACTGGATGATCAGAGCAGCTGATAATGGACAAGCAGTTGAAGTAGTGTACCTGCATTTTAGCAAGGCCTTTTCTTATGTTCCCGTGACAAGGTAGAATAGGACCCTGTCCCATTTGTTTTGGAGAAAGTGTGTAAATGCAAGGATCTGTATTCTCCCCATTTCTGTCTCTTCAGTCTGGTTACACTACCAAATTTTTCTGTGAGACTTTGGACTTGATCAACCCTAACAGTCTCCCAATTCTTTGCCTCTCACTGTCTCTCTGTTTTCTCTTGTTGTCTGTTTTTCTTCCTTGCATATCTACATCAGCTAAAATAAAATTATATGCAAATCAATATGTGGAAATGAAACTGATAATGTGATCACTTTTGTTTAGAAAATACGGTGTTACTGTTGAAATGTATATATATTTATAATCTGAGATGACTGTGGAAAACTAGAGGTTACTTGAGTGCAAATGTCTGAGCATTTTGCAAGGGCTGTAGGGGCCTCAGGAAGCTCACTGTTCTAGCAGCTCCTGATATTGACGAGAAAAGAACATTTTTTTTTGCAAGAACAGGCTACTTGCTAAGGATGGGAGTTGAAAAGCCTTATAAAATAGCTAAGTTGCAATTGCAGAGAGAGTTTTTTTGTTTTGGAAGAACAGGAGAGATATTACAAGAAATACTTTTTTTTTTTGCTTCTGTACATAGTTTTTTTTTTTGCTTCTATATAGTTATTTTGAGCAGGTTTATTTTATTTCTGCAACTACAAATAAACAGTTTTGTTGAATTTTACTACTGCTCCTGGGTTTTCCCTATGCTTCCTGACCTGTGCCTCGACGACAGTTCCTCACAGGAGGCTGGTGAAAAAGTTAAGGGACTTAAGGGTGGAGGAAAAATTTGTGACTTGGTACAGAAGTGGCTGAGAGAGGAACACAGAAGGTAGTAGTAAGTGGGGGGGGGGTTCAGAGGGATGGAGCATAACAGCCTACCAGCCCTAAATACTGTATAGCAATGCTTCACAGTAAATGGGGGTCCAATTACCAGAACAATGAGAGTATAATACAGCCATCAATCACATAAAAACAATCAGCACAGGTAAGATAAATTGACCTGAAGCCTTCTTTTTGTGATCCAAATAACTGCCATGCTGTCTTGCTGCAGACCTGTTTGCGACACATGGACTACATGTTATAGCTGGTGAGTGACTGACAGGTGCAGCGACAGCAGTACATGGCACTTAACAAACTGATTACGTAAGGAATGAGTTGGGTTTGAACTAAATGCCAGAAAAGGAAGAAAATGTGACATTATGGTAAAAAATAGTCCATTGAGCTTTCAGGTTAATCTGTGGTGTGGTGTATCTTGTGGTTTGAATGACTGAATTGCAGAATTAGCATTGCCCTAACTCCAGCGTTCTCCAGACACAGAAAAATACTCAGGTGCCAATGCTTGGAGAGAGGGCAGTGATGTTTGAGCAACACCAGCACTGTAAGGCATGCCACAGATTAACCAGCTCAAGCTCAGGTTCTTTATGAGTCAACTAACTAGTAGAGAGATCATGACAAAACAATGCTTAAAAATGAATGCAGTAGCATACTAAAGTTCAAAATACACTTCAAGACATTGACATGTTGCACATATCCATATAGAAATTTTTCACAGATTAACCAAGGTTCAGGAGACTTTTTTTAATACTAACTTCACATTTTCTCTCTTTTGCACTAATAAGATTCAGTGCTAACTGTTGCTTTAACACATTTTACAATGCATGTCTTACTTATCAGAAAGGAAATGTAATAACTGATATGCATTAATTTGTGTTGACAGTGCAGATCATCAATACCTTTAGTGGCAAGCAGTAGCAAGTCACTGTGTCACTCCCAGCCTCTTCCCCATCCAGTGTCAATCAATGGGATGGCTTGCCTGAGGTTCAATGTGGGGAAAGCTCCTCCCACAACTTCTTCATAAACCCTCCACTGATATACCTCCCTTGCTTAGGGAGTATTTTTCCCAGGCTCCCTGCATGGCTTGTGTGGCTGTGCTCTTTGCATCCCCTGCCTGTCTGTGCTCCCTTCCCTGTGCCCATTCCTGCTGCTGTGTTGTGTTTGTCTTCTTGGCTGTCTCCCTCCTTTTTTCCCTTCCCTTTGCTGTCCTGAGGCTCCCATGTTTGTTCTCCCATTTCTATTTGGGCCTCTTCTGCTCCCGATGCCATTTCCAATCCTCCTCACTCTACTTTCTCCTCACCGTCCACTTTTCCAGTGGGCTTCCCCTGCCTTTATACCCTAACCTTGCACAGCTGATTGTCGTTTACTTGTGACAGCAGCACCTTTCCAGGCATTGCCCAGGCCTCGCACCCATTCTTCTGTTTATATTCCCTGCATGGATGTCCAGATTTTAGCCATGATCACAACAACCCTTACCTGTAAGTATCTTCTTGTTTCCTGCTTTAATCCTCACTACACTTCTGATCGCACTTCCTGTTATCATCAGCTATGTCTGCTTGTTCGGCAATATTTATGGCAGCACTCTTTCACCTACCTCTCCTGCAGCTAATAGAGTGCTACTCTTAGCACGTTAGGTGTACATGTGTAAGGGGCGTTCTCTGGCCTTATTAAAGAACTTTAAGCAGATACCATTTCACAGATGTCCACTACAAAGATGCTTGCAGCTCTTTTCAATCGAGCAGCCATTCACTCACCATCTCGATAAATAGATTGGCATCACAATTGCTGCAGATTTCATAGCCAACTCATACCGCAGTCACAATGAACTTTCATAGTATGCCTTAATTTAGGAAATCCAGAATACTACCATGGGGCTACAACTGTTATGGACCTCTCCTTCAACCCTAACAATTCCCAGTGTAAGTTCTGAGCCCCATTTCTTTAGAATGACAGCATACCATAGCCCAGGGATCCAGCACTGACACAATTAAATCCATTTCTCTTTTGCAGCTGCCTCCTCCAGTATTCCTGACCTCATGGTGGGTGGGGGGGTGGTATGGGTACTGGCCCTGCTGCATTTCCCTGGTTGACCTGCATATATTCACTTCTAGACCTCCTGATATGGAGCCCTCTTCTCTATGTCCTGCTACCTTAGTCCTTCAGTTTTCTCCTCAATGTATGCCCCAGAGCATTCCATTTCCTCATCCTATTTTATGTTTCCCTATCATCACATCATGTATGTCACATTCTACCACTCGTGTTTACCATGCCTGCTAGTTTATTATATCACTGCTTCATTATCCTGCATCTACTTTTGTGTCCTACCTTGTTTCCCTCCCTTCAGCAGAGTTGTGTTTTAGCGAGCCCATACCAGCAGTACTCTGGTCTCCATCCCCAACTTGCACTTTCTGAGGTGCTGAGTGAAGCTGGCCTTCACCTGACTACCAGGGATGGGAGTCCGTTTCAGTCATTACATCCTACAGCCTGACATCCTCTGTCCCCAACTCTGCTGGATTGCACCGAGTGAAGGTTCACTGCCCCGACAACCAAGGATGGGAGTCATGTCTAGTATATACGAACTGTTATTATACCTTCTTATAAAAGCATCTATCCTAAATAGATACTTTTGCTCAGTATTTACTGAAGAGAATGTAAGGCAGGGCCCACAGCTCAACACTGTGGACACAGTGGGAAGGGAGTTGAGCACTTCTCCCTTCACAAAAGAAAGGGTCCTACAAGAGCTCACTAAGCTCAGGGTGGACAAGGCAATGGGACCTGATGGCATACATCCCAGGGTACTTAAGGAGCTAAGGGTGGAACTAGCAGAGCCATTAGCAGAACTGTTTAGTGAGTCTCTGAGCACAGGAGAGGTCCCAGAAGACTGGAGAAGGGCTTATGTGATCCCGCTCCACAAGAGTGGTAGCAGGGAGGAGGCAGAGAACTACAGACCAGTCAGTCTTACCTCAGTAGTGGGCAAGATTATGGAGGAACTCCTTAAGGAAACGATAGTGCAACACCTGGAATCCATAGGGGCACAGGATCCAAGACAGCATGGGCTTACAAAAGGAAGGTCCTGTCAAACTAATCTCATAGATTTCTTTGACTGGGTAACCAGAGTGGTGGACAAAGGGGGAGCAGTTGATGTCACCTACCTTGACTTCAGCAAAGCTTTCGACACTGTTCCACATAGAAGATTGATAAATAAGCTGGGTAGGCTCGGGGTTGGTCAGAAGTTGGTCAACTGGGTGGCAAACTGGTTGACGGGCAGAAAACAAAGAGTGGTGGTAAATGGTATACAATCAGGAGAGATGCAAGTCACAAGTGGGGCACCTCAGGGATCAGTCCTGGGGCCAGTCCTCTTCAATATCTTCATTAGTGACATTGCAGATGGACTAGAGGGTAAGACTTGTCTGTTTGCAGATGACACCACGATCTGCAATAGAGTAGATGATCCAGATGGGGTGGGCAGAATGAGAAGAGATCTGGATAAACTAGCAAAATGGTCAGAAGAGTGGCAACTGGGATTTAATGCAAAGAAGTGCAAGATCATGCACATAGGGAAGAGAAACCCTGAAGCCACCTATAGTCTGGGAGGGGAGCTGCTGGCAGTCACAAAGGAAGAAAGAGACTTGGGCATCATCATCACCGATGACCTGAAATCATCCAAGCAGACCTCTTAAGCAGTAGGTAAGGTTCGGGGGATGTTAGGGTGTATTAGTTGGGGTATCACAAGTCGTAAGAGGGAGGTAATAATCCCTCTTTATAAGACACTGGTTTGGCCCCATCTGGAGTACTGCATGCAGTACTGGAGGCCACACCTTCACAAGGACATTAACCAAATTGAGGCAGTCCAGAGAAAGGCAACCAAAATGGTGCAGGTACTGCATCAGAAGACACATGAGGACAGATCAACGGAGCTCAATATGTATACCCTTGAGCAAAGGAGGGAGAGAGGTGATATGGTCGAAACATTCAAACACCTTAAGGGCATTAACAAGGTGAAAGAGTCTAACATGTTTAAATATAAGAAAAATAGCAGGACAAGAGGACACAGCATGGGATTAGAGGGAGGCCGATTAAGGGGGAATGTGAGGAAATTCTTTTTCACAGAAAGAGTGGTGGATGCATGGAACGGCCTACCTCAGGAAGTGGTGTCTATGAATACAGTACAGGGCTTCAAACAGGCATGGGATAGGCATAAGGGAGCAATACAGATGAGTATGAATAGATAGGCCACTGACAGAGCAAAGGCCGATGGCACATTTATAAGGTAGAAAAAGAAATGGGCAGACTGTATGGGCCTTGCGGTCCTTATCTGCCGTCAACCTCTATGTTTCTTCTCTACCTCATCCAGTTGCTGCTTTCCATTGGGAATGGAACTTCATCCTACTACCACTTCAACATTCTGTGTCCTTAACTCTGCTAGGATAGCATAGAGTGAAGGTTAGCTTGCCCTGACTACCAGGGATGGGAGTCATGTCTACTATCTACAAACTGTTGTTATACCTTCTCCATCTCATACCAGTTGCTGCTTCCCTTTGGGAACAGAACTACCTTCTATTTACCAACTTTACATCCTCCGTCCCTAACTCTGCTTAGCAGCATCAAGTGCAGGTTAGCTCAACGTGACTACCAGGGATGGGAGTCATGTCTCCAATCTATAGACTTATACCATGCTTTCTCTAACTATGCCAGTTGCAGCTTCCCTTCAGGAATGGAACTTTCACTCTCTGTGTACCCTCATTTATTTTTGCTTCTTCCGGTCACTACCATTTATCTACCATCCCTGACAGTTGCTTGAGTCTCCAGTCTACTGCTTCATCTTCTGTGTTCTTGGCCTGATGCCTGGCTGCCTCTCCCTTCAGGAACAGGACTTGTTCATCTTGCTTCTCCACCTTATCTCATCCGCAGCCTAGACAACTTCCTTGGCCAGGAGCCTGACTTTCATATGGACCATCTTCACTGATTGCATTTACACTGCTGTGGATTGCCAATTTCATTCTGGTGCAGGACTTCTCCAACCAAGTTCTCTCATCGTTCACATTCTCTAGCTGACTCCAGCCCAGATTATCTTGCCTCGAATGACTCATCTGGACCATGTCCTTCTGTTCTGCTGCTTCACATATGTTTTCTTCACATTCTGCCTGATGTCGCGACCTTCCTGGACTTTGATGTTTTCCTGCTGAGCAGTCTCCACTTCTTCTCACTGCAGTTGTTCTTCCAGCCTTTCCATTCCAGCGATACAGAGTCCACCATGCCTGGCGCTTAGCCCTAGCTCACAATGCTGTGTCTGCTGTCTGCTTCTTTCCCTACTGCAGTCACTACTCTCCTTCGTGACTGGAGCATTTTAACTCCTCCATCCTTCTGCATCTCAGCTCTGCCTGCAACTTTGACTGGGGAACCAGGACCTCATCGATCACCCTCATCATATAGATCCTACTGGCTTATTCAATCCATCTCATTCCAGGTCGACTGCCTCATGGAATTCCTTGCTGCAGGTTCCCTGTTCAGCTGCTGTACAAACTTACTTTCTTTTGCAGATATGAAACCTCATCCTTCATCATTCCAACACGTTCTATCATTTCTCTGGTCGCTTCCAGCCTTCGTCAGATGTGGGACTCCTGTTTTTCATAGTGCTTAGCTTGGCTCCTTGGCCTTCCGTGGATCATCTCCTGATGCCTTGCTTCAACTTTCCTGCATTTTGCTGCTGTTCACCTTGGAACTGACGTTGTCCTACTCCTTCCTGCTCTGGATGTCATCTGGCTCTCCTGGCTCACAGCTTCCTCTACTCATTCCTTCAGTTACTCAGGATCCACTCCGTACTGCCTTCACATTTGACTGGCTGCCTTCTCCTCTTTGCCTAGCTGGCTCGGGGCTTCATACTGTTTGCTGTGGCTCTTTTTAGGCCTTGTACCACATTTCTGACCAGCACTCTCACTAAGCAATCAGCTTCCATATGATCCTTTACCTACTGCTACTCCTGCTCTTCTAACAGTACCCTTCCACCACTCATTCGATCATTTATTTATTACTCTGGAGTAATACTACTGCCAGCAAACGTTCTCTGGCTCATGCACCCCATAAACTCTTACATTATCATAGAAGTGTCACACTGCCTATTCAGTGCTTTACAATCATTCGTGGTATCTCATTCACCTGGTCAATAGGAAGATCTCATCCGTCTCTATTGGATATCCTCTGATCCCTGTCTGTCCAATCACCAAGACTCCTTGTATGTCTTGTCTCATTGGCTATCCTCATATACACTAGGTCACCATCTGGATGGCTCTGCAAATTATCTTCTGGGCCTTACTAATCATTTATGGCATTACTCTTATCAGTCATTCAATCTCTTCTACTCATTTTATTCTGGGATGCTTACCTAGTGACTTTCGCTGACTAATCAATTCTTTACCTTCAGACTACCTCGAATATCAAATCTTACATGAATTGGACCAGTCACTCATAATTTCACTACCCATCATAACTATCACAGAGTACCAGCTGGTCTTATACCAATCTCATCTTGCTCTCCTGCCTCATAACCTCCATGCGATTCCTTGGACATCCATCCTTGTCACTTCGGAAATATGGTCTACATTAGCCCTTCTTTAACTGGACCTGCTCTACACATAGAATTTTGCCATCCCCACAGAAAGATGTACCCTTCATCTTCAGGATTATCATTCAAGCTGTATCATTCTTAGATCAAGAATGAACCATTATCTCCATGGCACTCAAAGACTCCTCTACAAAGTATACTCTATGGATGTTTCCTTAGCGACTCCTTGTTCATACAGAATTCCTAGCCTCCAGACCATACCCTTACATTCGAGCCTCACAAGTTGGATCATTCACTAATGACTTCCTCTACCATTGCAGTTCCACCATTCCCAGTTTTGTACCTTATTCAATCCACTCAGGATCCCTCTGCAGACTACAGTTCAATTGGACAAGCATCATTCATCATCTCGATACTTGGACATCCTTTGTCTCCTTCACTTGAATTTACTTCATACTCAGGATTCTATCACTCACTTAAAAATGGATCTCCTGCATTCTGTGGACAACTCTCCTTCTCTGGGGGGAGAGTGGGGATTGTGTCCGGCGCATGACAGACCCCTGGCAGAGGCCGGAGGTACCACAAGCAACCAGTGCCAGCACTTTCAGGGAGTGGGATGCACACAGCTCATCATTGCACTTTCCTGCGTCCCTTACAGTGGAGAAAAAGCACCTCCACCTGTTGCATTGATGATGTCCAGCCCACCGCCTTCATCGCCCCCAGGCTGACTCCAGACCTATCCCATCATTCATGGCACTATGGGCCAGGTGCCATGTCCCCACTGTGGGTGGAAATCCAGGGGGTATCGGAAGTGCAACTCATGTGGGGGTGAGGTGGTCTCCTCTTCAACCTCAGGATCATCATACAATTGGCATCATCCACAGATCAAAAATAAATTATCCTCTCTCCAAGCAACTCACCAACCTCAGAGTACAGTAGCTATGATTACTAGAGCCTTCTAAATTTAGTATGCCCAGAAGGACGGGCAGACCTCCGACCATGGGTCCTCAGATGTTTCCTCCACCTGGGAATTTTTCCTCTCCTGAGTGCCAGGGGGTCATACTCTCCATGAGTTTGAGAAGGTTTCTTTTTGGGCCTTCTATTCCCTAGAAATCACTACCTACCTACCTTAATATTACTACTCAAGGGTGGGAATACACTAAAGCCACAGAAAGTACTACAAAGTTACACAGACAAAAATACCTCATCTCTCCTCATTGCTATTCCACAAACATTGAATGGGAGGGCTTGCCTGAGGTTCAATGTGGGGAATAGCTCCCCCCACATCTTCTACATAAGCCCTCCACTGACACACCTCCCTTGCTTAGGGACTGTTTTATCATCCACCACCTTCCCCTCCTCCTCCTTCTCCAGCGCTCTTCTCACCCTTGCTCCTGGATCTTCTATTCCCTACAAATTACTACCTACCTACTAATACTCAAGGGTGGGAATAGAGTAAAGCCAGAAAAAGTACCACAAAATTACACAAACATATATACCTCATCTCTTCTCATTGCTATTCCACAAACATTGAACCCTGGTAGTACAGTAGCATGGCTTTCTTCACGTCATCCCTGTACAAAGCAGTCTCTAATGTCTAGTGGTACCACTCCTTCTTCTAACCCCTGTACCAGGCAGTTCCCTTTTTTAATCTAATAAACTTTATCAATTTCCAACACATTAACAAGTGCACAAAGCAACAAAATCAGGCATCAATTAAAGAAAGCAGTTTCTAACATCCAGTGGCAAACACCTCCCCAACAATGGCCCAAAAAGCACTCCCCTGCCATACTTGCACCTCCCCAGACCCTATCATAATAAATGCATCCCTGGCATTCAGTGCCACCACATCCAAAACATGCCCTTTTCCTAGCATCTTTTATATCCAATGGCACTCCCTTCACACTGTCCCTTTTCAACTATGCTTGCTGTCCAGTGGCAACCACATCCCACACCCTGCCTTATTCCAAGGATATCTGACATCCAGTGCTATCCCTATGCCTTGCCCCAGTCCAAGTGTCCCTGGCTCTAGTGGTCACCCTCTCATACTATGTCTTATTCCAAATATCCATGGCATCCATTGGCATCCCTGGACCACACTCTGCCCTATTACAAGTATCCCTGGCATCTAGTGGTACAACTCCACACACCATTCCCCATTTTAGGTATTTGTTAAATGCAAAGATTTTACCTTCCTGCCCACTCCTTTCTGGTACATTGGAAGAACTTCTGAAAGGGCTACCACTGATGCAACCTACTTGAGTATTCTCCCCAGGCTACACAAATAATCCTTTATGTGCTGCAATGTCTTGTTTGCCAGGCCATTTGTCCCAAGGTGGACAGTCACATCTGGCCTGTTCCCTGCCTCTTTTACCAGACTTTTGTAATAGGTTTTAGCTGGGCCCATTGCTAACAATAGACTGCTGATGCAGTTTACTCTGTAACAAGGCTGTGCATAGGACTGATTTTTATGTTGTTATGCGCACATGCAAGCAACACATTGTAGTAGCTTGGAATAACAGGTTTTGGAGGTGTGGTCCTATGGTTTCCAATGCCCCCACTGCTTTTGGGGGCTTGTCTCTGTGGCACCAGTAAATGCACATGCTGTCTATGACAGCAGTTGAAAAGCATGTCACCAACCTGAAACAATTTTGCCGCTGCAATGAGGGAGTGGACCCTCATTGCAGAGTGTGCCTTCCCTGGTGTAACATTTCAATAAGCATATGGCGCTGCCCATCTGCCTCTCACAGTCCCCATAAAAGCCGACGCTGGGATGTCCAATCCCCTGTTGGCATGCCCCCCTCCCCAGTTCATTTGCAGACAGGGGAGCTCAATCTCCGTCTGCATAATGTCCCCCACACAAGTTGTTTGCTAAGGGGGGGTGTCCAATCCCCTTCAGTATCATGTCTCCCCCCCAAAAACAGACCCTTTTTGATTTGCTGATGGGGTTCCCAATCCCCATCCGCTCCAGTCATTTCCCCAAAAAAACATGCAGGTGGCATGCTGTGAGCCCACCCCAGCATGACAAATGTACCTGTAAACAAAGAAAACCTTCCTGCAATGTTTTAATTTTTTTTTACCTATAAAGTAGAAAACAGTCCCTCTCGGTCTGCTGCCCTTCCCCCAGCCCACATCCACCCTCTGCGCACCCCACCTCCCCACACCTCCCCCCCCACCCCATGCTTACCTTCGGAGCCTGGTGCAACGATCTTCGGTGGACCGGGAACATGTCTAAACTCTTCAAAGCAGACCACAGACTGAAGAAATGCCGGTAAGCTGTATAATGGCATCAGTCGGGTTTTCCCAACTTAGGTGGATATCTCTGCAATTTTTGCAAATTTTGGCACCAAATTTTCACCATGGGGTTCTTAGGACCCCAACTCATGAACTCAGTCACTGTCATTTTTTTATTTGTTCCCCAAAAGCTGATTTCGCTGTCACTGTGTGGAATCACCTCTCAGGACTGAGTGACAAAATGACAGTGTCACAGTTCATGAGGTAGGCTCCCAAAAAGCTTATGTTGCAAATTTGGTGAAAAAATTGCCAAAAATGACTGTGTTACTAGTGTGTGTGTTGTGTAGTTCCCATGCACGCTCAAAACTTTGAGAATTTTTAAGATTTTCACTCCAGATTTTCAACATTGCCATTTTTTTACATCTCTTTATGAATAGTACAGCTATCATTTTTCACATCAGACCCAAAATGTGTTTTCACACATGTGGCACACAATGGTGCGTTCGCTGTGTGAAATCAATGTTCAGGACAGATTGAGAAAATCACAGTGATCAGTGTTCATAAGGAGAGGTCTCAAAATGCCCATGTTGCAATAATTGTGAAAAAATTTCCCAAAATGACTGTGTTATCAGTGTGCATTGCACAGTTTCTACGTACACGTGTAACTTCACCATTTTTTTTTATTTTTACTCCAGACTTTCAAAACTGTTATTTATGTACACCACCTTATGAGCAGTACAGCTGTCATTGTTCACATCGTGCCTGAAATATGTTTTTGCACCTGTGGCACACGATGGGCAAGGTCGCTGTGAGAAATCAATGTTTGGGACAGATTAAGAAATTCACAGTGCCACTGTTCATGAGGGGAGGTCCCAAAATGCCTATGTTGGAAATCTGGTGTAAAAAATCCCCAAAATAATTGCATTATGGGTGCACATTGTGCAGTCTCTATGCATGCTTGTGACTTCAATTTTTTTATATTTTCACTCCACATTTTCAACATTACCATTTTTTACACCTTCTCATGAAGAGTACAGGTGTCATTTTTCACATTCTGTTTGAAATGTGTTTTCGCACCTGTGGTGCCAAATGGCATAGTAGTTGTGCAAAATCACCTTTCAGCTAACAAACTGATAGTGTCACTGTTCAAGCAGTGAGGTCACAAAAAGTCCATGTGGAAAACTTGGAGTGAATACACCAAGAAAAAGAAACACCCAGGCCATTAGGCCTTCCGACCATAACACCCTACCCTGTAGGGACTGACAACGTCAGGGGTGTGACTTGGGATTGTCAACAGTAATGCTCACATCATTCCACCCCCATCCTGCAGCCAGTGACAGGCATCAAGGTGTGTCTTGGACTCTTCTGGACTCAGAGTTCACCATATTCTCTTATACTGCACTCATTTCAGTGTAATTCCTTATGGAATGGGGTGAGTGTAATACCCAAACACCCCAAGACACACCTCATCACTTGTCGGTGTCTGCAGGGTAGGGTGAGGTGAAATGGCATGACCGTTATGGCTGACAACCCAAGGGCACACCCCAGTGCCTGTCAGTCTCTGCAGGTGGGGTGGGGCTGATGCCGGTTCCATAATTTACTGCCATTCCTATTATGCATCTCTTTAACTCCTTCCCTACTAATGCCAACACCATCAAGACAACATTTGGCATTGGCAACTGCTTGTTAAAATTTGTATTTGTATCTCTGATATTTGTATTTGTATCTGTATTTGCAATTGTTTGCATATTAGTGTTTGCAAAATATGTTAGTCACATTCCAGACATTTCTGTTGTTAATGATTACACAAGGACAAGGGGTTAAAAGATTTCAATGAAATATGCAGAGTTATCAATCCAATATTCATTCATTAATGCTATGAGTAGTAGTCACCATAGGTGAATCACATCAGCCTCAACCAAGGTATATGGTCTAACACAAATACAAATATTTGAGAAAGATGTGTAATTGTAAAAGTGCAGTATTTGCATTTTTTCCAAATAGTATTTGTTCTGCACAGCCCTAGTCCCTAATGCTCCCTGCATTGAAAGCCTTACAGAAGTCTCAAAGTCCCACCAAAGATAGGATTTTCCTATATTTTCCCAACTACATAGGAACAGCCTTGACTACAGCCCAGACCATAGCATTACATACTATAACACTCAAAGTTAGATATACAGTATTACACACAGCTCAGTTAGAGCATGCTCCGTGGGTGAACCTGAAGTTTCCTGCTTCAGACTGGATACAGAAATGAGAAGTGTCCTGCAGATCTTTAGACCTTACTGCAGATGCCCTGCAGATAGTGTCTTCTCGCTCTGTTGTTCTCAGGCTTTGAGTTGCTTTATGCTACTGTTTTTTTATAGCACAGGAAGCTGCTGCCAAGTCCTAACCAGTGTCAGCTGGAACTCACAGTGATTCCAAGCTGTTTTCCATTTACTTGATTCAATTTCCCCTAAATTTTTTGGAACCTTGAATTTCAGAAGAATCACCTGTCCCTCAGCTTAAATTAACCTTTCTACCGCTAAATGAAAATATTTTTTCCCAGCTCCTAAGGATTATTTATCCCTTATACTGCTTTACTGGCCCAAAGTAAACTACCCTTCCACAAACTACAAATCTGTCACTCAACAAATGGCACACCTTTCACTTTTCTTCCTGTTGGATGAGTTACTTACAAGCTTTTCCTTTCAGAAATTCTACAGCATAGCCCTGGTTGCAACCACAGTCTTCCCATGTAGTGCAGTGGCACTCAGCTTGACTCAAAATTGTACTAGTCAGCAGATGTTGAATTAGGCTAGTGAGGAGTACCACCAGCAGAAATAATTACAATAGGCAGGGGTATTACCAGTAGAAAGAGGGAGGTGGTGTTGCCTCTGTACAGACTGCTTTAAAGATCGCTGATGTGCTACATCACAGAAAGAGTGGTGAATTCCTGGAACAGCCTTCCAGCAGAGGTGGTGGGGGATGAAAATATTGGTGAGGTTCAATAATGCATGGGATAAGCACAAGGGAATCACAATGGCAAGTAAGGGGGGGAGAGCTGTGTATTGTGCATGGTCTGTGATAATAGTGTAGGTAGGGGGAAATGGGCAGACTGGATGGGCCAAGCGAAACTTGTCTGCCATCAAATTTTGTTTCTATGTCTACTCCATAACTACAGTATAATTAACAGGTCTCCCCTTTTTGCCATAGGGAGACCGTGGTGTAATTTGCCATTATAAAGGAGCGTTTATAACGGCAAACATGCACACGGTTCTCCTACCTCTGCGCATGCATCTGCTGTAGTCTTTCCCTTTCTGGCTCGCCGCTCTCTGCTCGACCACAACCTAGCCGCCAAAGAATCATGGCACGGTGGTAAGTCACATTTAAAAAAAACAGTTATTTTGTACGGGATACAAATTTTAATTAAAAAAAAAAACACACACACATGAAACCTCTGAAAATCTAAATGCAAGAACCGGACGAAAACCGAACTGGAGCAGACCACACTGAAACTGCTATTTTATATAATTGCTGTGGCCAAAAAGGGGACACCCAGCAATTATATAAAATAAAATATGGTCTGGTGTATGTGTAAACTCGAAGTTTACACACACCCGAGGGGTTAGATGCTGAATAAATCCTATTTATCAACCAGATTACCGGTCTGTTGAAACGACATAATAACTGGATTTCAGGCTATTACACTTCAAAAAGCCATAATAACTGGAAATCCAGTTATTACTGCATTCTTGGAAAGACTTTCATTTTCCTCCTGCAGCATAACTAAGTGGATTTGTAGCATGTCACCTTATTGATCCTTACTACGTGTGAGGGTGGGCTGAATCAATGTAAAAACATGGTGGCCGCAGTTTTCGGTTATGGAGGACCAGCACTGCTCCCCCGAGGTACATGTTTGCCACTCATACTCTCACATGTAAGTTCTTATTTTTTTCACAATCTGGTTGATCCTGCCTTGTCTGACAAAAAAATCTATCTGCCGTTGTTGCGCTTTGGCCGGGGATTTGCTCCAACTGAGCGTGATCGCAAGTGCTGAAGAAAAACAAAATGTTCATATGTGTGTGTGTGTCTGCAGTATGACAGAACTGCATTTTTGTGTGAGAGACAGAGTCTACCTCTGGCAGTATGCTGGCACTCACTTCCTGCACCAGTAATTATAAAAAAATAAAGTGTAGGTTAAGTGTGTGTTTATGGAATTTTTGTACTCCACTTTGGTGTGTGATGACCTCATAAACCTCTAGAGCTTCGCTCTTGACATTTATGGGTCATCACACAGTTCGGGGGTGTAATGAAAATTCCATAACACACACTTTCCTATCCATTATTCTCTATATAATGGAGAACTATGTAAAGGAATGTAGCAAGAAATGCAAGTCAAGAAAGATTCCATGACTATTGCATATTTATTGCACCCCTACTTTTGTTCCTTATCCCCCCCCACCACCAGGACAAAAAAGACATTCTGTTCTGGTACATTCAGTCTTAACCCCTCCCCCTCCCCCAGTGTTCTGTGCTCTGGCTGCTGCTCTGCCTTTCTACACCCCTCTCTTATAAATCAGATGATACTGTTCAGTCATGTAATACTGACCCCCCACACACACACACACAGACGCGTGCGCACACACACACACACACACCATCCAATGGAGCTCTGTCAGCATCATGCATGTCATCACATTCCTTCCCCCACCCACAGGGCAATGAACAGATTCCAGCAGAAAAAGACACTAGCAGCCCCATGCTATAACCAAACAGAGGGATGCCCTTCCTGAAGTGACAGCAGCAAGCCAAGTGAGCAGCCAGGAGGCACAGAAGCACCTTCAGTGGTAACTGCAGAGGACATGCACTAGTGAAGACAGACAGTTGTAAACTATAACTGCATGCACTAGTGTTAGGAAACCTGTACTATGCCATGGACAAGTCAAACAGACTTAAAACTGATCCCTGATAACAGCCTCACAGTAGGGAGCTGTCTGTGATACCACTAAACAAATGCCCTCTAAGAGTGTTCTGAGATAAAAAAAAACAAATAACCCCCTCCTGACTGACTAAAGACCTTGGTGAGACCCATGAGTTGTGTTAATACAGGTAAAGTTGTGTGATGCTTGTGAGCATATTATCTGCCCTGTTTCACATAAACCTCTTAAAGCTGCAACATTTCTTAATCACTATTTAGTTTTGCAACAATTATGTATTTTTGTCAAAAGCATTCATGTACGGCACCTTGCATCAAAAGATGTGGCCAGGAGTTGTTCAGTAAAGTAGCTCACATCAAACGCAGGCTGCTTGCGGCAAAGGTGGCTTGCACCAGCCTTGTGCCACAAAATGGGCTGCAGCATGATGCAAGGGGGCTTGCTGCAGATGTAGGCTGCCATATCCCCTTTAATGACATTCAGACCCCCCCCCCGCCATGAGGACAAAGGTCTAAGTCCTGTTAGACCAGCAAGGAGCTGGTCTAATGTGACTGTGACATCCTCTGGGAGGGCTGTCTACTATTCGCCATTGTATCTCCCCAGTCCCATACCACCTGTATGGTGTACTAAGGAACTCAATGACACCCCTGGTGATCTAGTGGTCCCCCCAGCCCTGATATGCCAGCAATATATTGAAGAAGAAAAGAAAAGTCCCCAGCATTTGCACAAGTTCCACCCCCCAGCCCAAGATGCCTGTCTATGAAAATGCATGAAACCCCCATACCTGGTAGTCTAGTGCACACTCTGACAGCTCATTTAGCTGCCGGCTGTGGTGGCATGAGGAGGGCTATGCCAGTCACCAGATCAGGGTTTGGGATGGGGGAACGGCAAGGTCGGCACTACCTGCTGGGCTGGGTGTGGGGGGACACTAGATCACAGGTACAGGGTTTCATGCTTTTCATAGATGGGCATCTGGAGCTGGGGGGTAGAACTTGTGCAATTGCCTAGGGCTTTTACTTTCTTCTTTAGTATACTACCAGCATATCAGAGCTGGGGGAGGGAACCACTAGATCATCAGGGCTGTCATTGAATTTCCTAGTACACCATATGATTGGCATGGTGCTGGGTTGGCACTACCTTGCTCCCTTGCAAAGATGCAGCTACTGCCCAACCGCCCATAAACTTGAGGGACATCTGGTGGATGCACCATCTGTCACTAATGCTGCAAGCTATTGGGTGCAGGTTCTAGGACCCTGTGCGATACTGAATTGGGCACAGGGTCCCTGATGCAGCAGCAGTTGGCACAAGCTGCCATTGTCACAGCTTGCATTCAAACTTTGAAAATTCAGCCCAAGATTTTGAAGTGGGGTGGGCAAAAGTTGCGAATTCTGCTTTTGTGGAATTTCCGCAAAATTTTGTGGAAATTGCAGAACTTTCACCATTGGCGAAACTGGGATTTTCGATGGATTTTCACCGAGTTCTGCAGACTTTTTTTGTGAACAGCGGAAAAATGCATATAAACTGCAGAATTTATTATATCCACAGTTTAATGAACTGTCAGTGAATGAGCGCCTGCTTGTACAACCATGCAGTCATTCACTGGCAATTCAGTGGGCCACTGTAGTGGAGTAGAGAGTAGTGCTGTGCTGGTGGCCCACTCAGGGGCAGGGTGGGGAGGGAGGTGATGGCAGATGAACTGTCAGGGTGGTGGTTGGGAGGGGTCCAATAGACACCAAGGAACTGGGATTATTTTTTTTATATAAGGGATCTGGGATGGGGAGATCCACTAGACACCAGGGAATACCGTGAATAGAGGGGGATGAACTGGTGGACTGCCGGTTATTTATTTATAAATTAAGGAATCCAGGATAGGGAGGGGGGCCACAAGACATCCAGGAAATAAAATGTTTTGGGGGCCATGATTAGTGGGTGGGGGGCCACTAGAAACCATGAGGGACAAGGAAGGGATTGGAGGTATTTACTGGGACCCTGATCAGTGTGTGTGTGTGGGTTAATGAATTAAACTGCAGTTAAAAAATGCCTCAGAATTGACCACTGGCAGTGATACTTTCTGCGGATTTGTTTTCCACAGTTTAACAAATTAACCCTCAGTTTTTTATATTTTTTCCGCAGTTTTAAGGAGGAATTTCTGTGAAAGTTTCAAAAATGATTTCCAAACTTTTGTGGAAGCGAAATTCACACTTTCGCTGAAATGCTACAGGAGGAAATGTTTTTTTGCACATCCCTATTTTGAAGTTATTAAAAGTTCCAGTTCCTGTGCCATACCTGTCGTGCAAATATATAATGCTCCACTGTTTATCTTCCAAAACATACGGTAGGACTACCCTAAAACATCCACAGTATGAATCTAGTTAGGGTTGCCACCTTTGGATGAGGCAAAAACCGGATCCTAGGCTCCGCCCCTAGCCCCAACCCTTTTCATGACTCATCATGCATTGTTCCTCCTTGAAGGCCATTTGTTATATCAATAAAATACCACACTTAAAGCAGCAGTTAAATAAAAAATGTAAAGATACTGTACTGTGCCTGTTAAAGTTACTTTCCTAGGTTCTTCCTAATTATTTATTTATTTATTTATTTATTTATTTATTTATTGACATTGGTTAACTAGATAAACATGCAGAGATAAAAGAAATCTCATTTACAGATATGATCTGGGGGGAGACAAGGGGAATACTGTAAACAGCATACAACAGTATGCATACTTTATATATTTTTCTGGCTCCATTTCCTGTTCTTGTCCACAGTACTATTTCAGAGCCAAAGAAGTGACCATACTTATTTCTTGAGGAAAAAAATTATTTAAAACATTTAAAAATGCCTAAATTCTGTTAGAGATAGAAATGTTTACCAGCAAATGAAAGTGGAGGACAACTGGCTCTGTTACTGTTACTGTTACAAAAGCTGGGGGCAGCTGTGCTGCTATGCCACTTTAAGATGCAGTGGAAAGATTAGGCTAAGTAAGTGCTAATGGTGTTAATAGCCATACTTTACACCTCCCAGGATGGCTGCTTTCACAAACAAAAGGCTACATTGACAACAGAACTTGTTTGTAACCTGGACATGTAGCTGAAACAATGAATGATATGACAAAATGTGTTTCAAAAGTATGTGAGCACTCAAAATGGCTAAAAAACCCAACCAGCGCAGAGCAAAACTGGATTACCTGATAGGGGCCCTGAAAACCTGATCACCAGGTAAAAAACCTGACAGGTGGCAACCCTAAATCTAGTAGGTGCATTCAATATGTAACCTAAATGGAAGAGATTTTTCAAATGTGTGGTAGCCATCTTTAATTACTTGTGTCATTAATTAAAAAGACTGTTATAAAAGCTGTTTAAAAATATCTCTGGAAATTAAAAATACACAGATGATGAATCTAAGAATGCCAGAAATACATTTTAGCCTGTATGGTGAACATTTTTCCCAGCTAACATATACTACAGCTTTAAAGCACCCTGGCTGACCACCGCAGGAATTGCCCCTAGTCCCCAACTGCTGAAGGTCTGCATTACGTAATACAAACCACTATGGTTTGAATAATGTTGCAGTGGTTCGTTCCAGATCTGGCAAAAACCAAGGCAGAAGTTAACTTTAACCCTGTTGATGTAATTCACTCTAATAATGTTAGAATTCAAAAACCTATACAATAAGACAGGCATTACAAAAGCACAAAAAACAGATATATTTGTAAACATGTAAGGATCTGTAATTTTGCATACAGATCTTTCAACACATTTACAGCAACTATAAAGTCTGTTGTATATTTAAACTCAAAAGAGTAAATCAGTGCAAACTGTCCCCTGTCGATGCACTTTGAACATAACTTTTAAATTATTAATGCAATTACTGCAAGGACAGTAGGAATATGTTATTTATGTAGCAAATCAAATCATAACAAAGATGCCACCATCACAGACCAGTCTGACACTTTTCACCACATGGTGAGTGAGTGAGTTATTACAGTAATTACACTGTACCTGGTGGGGGCTGTGCATTGAAAGCAGTACACCATACCTATAACTCTATAAAAATGATCACAGACACTAACATTTACAATTTTACATCTGGCATAGTTAAGAGGGGGTTGTAGTTGTGTGACCGTCAGGACATCTCTCAAGCATTGTATAGTAATGGATGGTTCAGCTTTGTAGTCTTCAGGACAGTTGCCAGCAGCAAAATCTCTACTCAGAGTTGGTTGGCACTAAAACACTTTCAATCCCTGATTTAAGATATACATCATACTGCATTGCAGGGGATACATTTAACATTAAAATAGTTGTCCAGGGGTACAAATCATCAGTATGCATTATTTGGGTTATATCTCTATAAAGAGTTCTTTTTTAATATTTAGAGAAATAATATTGCTTTAAAAATATTTACTTTGATGCTGTTAGTTCAGATTTCATGTCCGTGTTTGTTTTAGACAGAAATACTTACAGTTCTACTCCTCGCTGCAACACAAGAGAAACAGCCGATCACTCCTGAAGTGACTTTTAGGACTTGTTTCAGGCAAGCCCATCCCCCAGGCTGTTTTATTTGCTCTTCAGAAGGGAAGTGACGTACTGCACATGGAGAGAGGCTAAAAGACGTAGTTCAGTGCAGCAGGTAAGGATTTTCTGCCTGATTTGGGGGTTGTTAGTTGCTTGCATCTTATGTATTTTTTGTTGGTTTGTCAGATCTAAAACTGGACAATGTTTTTTGTTTGCAGGCTCATTTGCTATTTTTGTAATTATAAATCATGGGGGACTCAAAAATGTGTCTAGCTATTGCTATAGATATTATGGGAGAAAATGTCTCAGAACTTCAGAAGTCCTCTTGTAAAAGCTTTTTTTTTTGCTTTAATTAATTGATGTCTGGGCAGCAATCTCTTGGGCTCATTTGTTTTTCATTCGCAAGGTTTTGCATTTTTCTATTTCTAGGGTTGTATTTCATTTTTCTTGCCTCAATACTAGCCAGCACTTGTCAGCACTATATTTACCCCAGATATTTACTTAGAGTAGCCCAACTTGAGATGCTGTATCTCCTTTTCGGGAACCTGCTTTGCCCCATTTTTACAGCTGAAAAGACCTGAGCACTGAAAGTTCAAGGACACATAATGAGTATAGGGCTCTGGTGGGATTTGAACTTGGGACCTCATGATTCACAAGCCTATATGAGATTGTAGTTTACTTCATTCAGATGGCTGAGGGCCAAAGATGTGAGAAGAGAGCTGTGGAAGCCACCAACTGTTTTTTTTTAATTATGGTGGAGGAGCATTTGAATGGGGCAATAGTGAGTCATGGGACAGTGTTGTATTTATTTATTTATTTATTTATTCAAGAGTTTAACCAGGCAGGCATACTGAGCGGAAGACCACTCGTTTCCAGATGCGACCTGGGGGAAACAGGGTGGGGTACATGAGGGAAGGAGCAGTAATTATACAGACATTCAATTACAAATGAGGAGGCAATGTTGTGAGCCTATACAGTAGGTAGCTAAGGTAGGCTTGTTCTTATATCCAGATAAGTGCAACAGGAAGATAGAGCTTTGGTGTAAGGGAGCAGAGTGCCATCAATAGATTATTGAGCTGGATTAGGAGGAAGGATTGGGAGAGAGGGAGGGAGGGAGCCCTAAGTGGGAGTGTAGCTAACTAGCCGGTTAGTTATAAGGTGTAATTTTAGGCTGGTTGGTAGGCCATCAGGAAGTTAGGTAGGCAGTTGAAGCCTCTTAGGGGGCAGGGCGGGAGCAAGAGCAGACCGAGTGGAAGTGCTCTGAGAGGCGAGTGTTGAGGTGTCTGAGATTGTAGTAATGGCGGATATCTGCTGGTAAGTCATTCCAGAGTTTTGGTATCGGTAGCTTAGTGCTGCTTGGCCCATGGAGTGCGCATAAGAGGGATGTGGAATAGTCTAGCATCTGAGTGCGGCGTGTACGCTGGGGAGCTGAGAAGTTAAGGATGCAGCCAGTTATGGGGGGAGTGTGGGACCAGAATTTAGTGGCAATTTTGGAGCCGTGGATTAGCCGGCGGTCAGCAAGTGAGGGGAGGGACAGGGCACTATAAAGGTCGCAGTGGTGTGTTAGTTTTGGACAGTCCAGTATGAACCGGCAGAAGGAGTGGAAAAGGGTGTCCAGGCTGGACAGAGTGGATGGTGCGGCGGTGCCATAGATCACATCCCCGTAGTCAAAGATCGGCAGAATCATTTTTTGTATGAGTTCCCACCTGACCGTGGTGGACAGGCAGCCTTTGTTGCGGTAGAGGGCCCCCAGTTTGGGAATTAAATTTTTTGTGCAAGGATTCCATGTGGGTAGAGAAATCTAGGTTTTGGTTGAGCCAAACTCCTAGATAATGGAAGGAGGTACAGGATTCTAAGGGAGAATGGTCCAGGGTTACGAAAGGGGTTGCTACGAGTCGAGAGAAGCAGGCTTGCCTTGACGAAAGAAGTAGACAGTCTTTTTTGCATTTAGGAACAGCTGGTTTGTAGAGAGCCAGAGTTGTACAGCATTGAAGTCATGTTGAGGGGAGGGGAGAGGAAAAGGTGCTAAGAGTCAGGGAAGGGAAATCACTTTTTATTGTTTTGTTAGACTATATGCAGTATATCAGACACTGGGGTTGTGTACTCAATGGGGGGTCTCCGGTGGCACCAGGGCTTGATTCCTGGTGAGTGCAGACTTTTTTTTTTTATTTATCATTTCAGATACTGTGGTTAGTAGTCCGGTATTTTGGGTTTCTGTAGGCAAGTGTATTCAGCAATCATGAGGAAGGACCTGATTGTGATTCCATTGTGCACAGTCTTTCTGATTGTGCTAACATTTTCCCTTTTAGTGTGAATTTTTTTTTGTTTATTTTAGCCTTTGGTAATCGGGTAAGGCCCACTAGGCACAAGTGCCTGTTTTCAGGGGTGACCTGGGAGCACTGGGTGGTTAAGTGACTTGCTCAGAGTCACACAGTATGCAAGTGGAAGGGAATGACATTTTCATTTTAAATATATGTTGTTGAAAACCAGGAGAGTTTGATTGAGACCAATGTTCATTTTATTGAACATGTGCTGGGACATAAGGTTATAGGTGTTAAGCAGTACTCCCCAACAATCATGTTCCTTTCCCTTTACCACCTCATATGCAGTGACAAAAGACACATACAAATGTGTACTAGTTTATAGTGATTTCCTCATCTCTTTCTACTTACACTATTTATATTTGTTTTCATTCTATTTATACTGTTATTTGGTTTTTACACAAATAGTCTAAATAGTCACACCATGATTCGGGTGCTTTAGTTTGATATCCAGATACTGTAAGCACAAGCTAACACTGGCACTCACCTTCTGAATCAATAAGTCCCAAAGCACTGCGAGTCATTCTCCTTCAGCTACTCATTTCAGCAAGAACTTCACTGGAATCTGGAACTGTGCAAATGGCAATTTTAATTAGGACAACACAGGTGCTACAAGATAGGACATGCTAACAGGGCTTGTCAGGTGAACCTAACATTTTGCAAAGTTACCTCCATGCTTTTTTGCTTGACTTGCTGTTTGTACAATTTCTTATTCCACTGAAGTCCTTGCATAGATGAGTAGCTGAAGGAATACTGACTGACAATGCTTAAAGGACTTATTGATTTGGAGGGTGAGTGATGGTTTTACCTTGGCCCGGATATTCAAAGGATTTGCGCATGGCGAAATGGAGTTGCGCCAACGCAACCCCGCAGTGCGCCTCGGTAAGATATTGAGAAGGCTGCCTAGTGCAGTGCAAATCCCAATGCACCAGGGCTCAATGTAATCGTATGCGGTGCAGATGCAGGGGGCTTGCCCATGCATATGCAGCACATCCCGATATTCAGCCCAGGATGTGCTGTGCATATGCCAGTGCACCCCAGCACTGCGCCATATTGGGGGGCTCAAAGTTGAGCCTGTGCAGAGTAGGAACAAATCCTGGCCATCCACAGGTGGGCTGCTGTATTGCAGGGTGCAACACAGCAGCCCAGCCATGGGTGGCCACCCGCCCGCCCAGAACACTATCAGCAAACACTCACAAATCTGGTGGTCTAGTGCAACCCCCCCCACCAGTTGCCGTGATCATGGTATATGTATGTACAGTAATCCCTGGTGTTCTAGTGGCCCCCCATCCCCAATACCCTGATGAATTAAATACAAGACCAGCCCTGGTGGGCTAGTGGTCCCCCCCAGTCCCCCGATAAATGAAATGAAAGACCAACACTGGTGGTCTAGTGGTCCCCCTCTCGATTCCAGATATATGTATAAATGAATGTCCCTGGTGGCTAGTGGAACCCCCACCCGTTGCCGCAATCGTGGTGATCCGCTGTACAGATATGCCCTGGTGATCCAGTGTCACCCTCCACCCTGCCACGCACGCAGACCCCTTGCCCACCCACTCCCCTTGATGCGGCAGGTGGCTGCAACCTGCCTGCATACCTTCAGGCCGCCGCCGAATGACCAAGGTACAGTATGGGCTGTAAGCCATTGGTCCTTATGTGGACCAATCGGCTTGAAGGCATACTGTACTAGATAGTCCTAAATATGAGAATGACTTCATTCACATATTTGGAACTGTCTAGTACACTATGCCCTGCAAGCCCATTGGTCCACAATGGGGACCAGTGGGCTTACAGCCCATACTGTGCCTGTCATTGGCGGGCTGCTGGGTGTTATGTGGGCAGGTTGCTGCCACCCGCAGATGACGGAGGGGAGCGGGTGGATAAGGGGTTCGGTGGGTGGGAGGGAGTTGGGGGATGCCACTGGATCACCAGGGCATATCTGTACAGCGGATCACCACGATCACGATAATGGGCGGGGGGGGTTCCACTAACCACCAGGGATGTTCATTTACACATATATCGGGAATCAGGTGGGAGCGGGGACCACTAGACCAAAAGGGTTGGTCTTTCATTACATTTATCGGGGACCTGGGGACTGGGGGGAGACCACTAGACCACCAGGGATTGTGTGGTTTACAGTTACATGATGGCGGCTATGGGGTGGGGATGCCCTGAGATCCACACTGCACAAGAAGACCCTCCTAGGACTCACCCCTCCTTCTCTCTCCTCTATTATTCATCCAGCAGACCCAACCAGATCCTCGCGAAACTCGAACAAACAGCTACTATGGGTTCCCCACCCTCATACCTCCCAACTTCAAAGGACCTTCAGCTTCTAAGCCCCTAATCTGACTAACTCTCTCCCTATCCAAATAGCAAATGAAACAAGGCTTGGTCCCTTCAAAACTAGAATGAGGGGAACTCCTCCAAGACTCCAACATTTGTGACTGCTCCTGAAATGATCCTACCTCCTTGCTTTCCAGCTAACGCCCTTAACTATTCCCCCAGTTACGGTGATCTACTCCCCTAACCCTCCACCGACTATCAGCCAGCTGCAGTCTGTTCTGCAACTATGTGGCTGTGTTTTACTGTATCTCCTCTATACTGACCTAGTCCCCTTCCCTGCTCTACCCTCTATCACTTATCATGAAACATAATGTAATCCTTCGTTGTTACTGCCTACTCTGTATTATCAAATGTTTGTACTGTCCCTTGATGTATGACGTGGAACCTTTGTAAATGAGGCCCTGACTCAAAGGTCTTTCTGAATAATTCACAATAAACAATAAACAATGTCATGCTGTGCAGGGTGCCAGACATAAGTCGCCAGGCTGCTCTGCGCAAGGCATGCAGATGGGGCCATAATGACATGCAAATGGCCCCATTTGCACCTTGAATATATTATGGCCTCATTTGCATGCCTCCTGATGAATATCATAGGTGATGCACCTAACGCAACTGCACTTGTGCTGGCGCATCCCCCTGCTCCCTTTCCGTGGCTTGCGCCGGCGCAGTGCCACTGCACCATGCACACTATGTGTGCTGACCTTGCCATATTCAACGGTGCTGTGCCATGGCACACCACCATTGAATATCACCTGGCCCAGGCACCGGCGCATCCCAGTTGCGCTGCGCCCAGGCTTGCACCACTGCTTGGCTCAGTCTGAATATCCCGGCCCTTCTGTATAAGAGTCTGTTTTTACCTCTTTGGTATATTCTGTCATGTACCTTTCTCCTGGGTCTCATCTGGAAACAAGCCTTGACTCAGTGTGCCCTTCCTGGTTACCAGCTAAATTTTCACATCTTGTGACACTCCCATTCCTGAGTATAATCATCCTTCAATAGCTGTGTATTGTATGTTATTCTATGGTTGTGGCACTATAGTAGGGACTCTGGCCCAATGAGCTAATCCAGCTTAAAAAATAAATTAAAAAATAACTAGAAGATATAGAAACATAAAAGATGACGTCAGATAAGGACCACAAGGCCCATCCAGTCTGCCCATTTTTTTCTACCTTATGAATGTGCCATAGGCCTTTACTCTGTCAATGGTCTATCTATTCATACTTATCTGTATTGCTCCCTTATGCCTATCCCATGCCTGTGCGAAGCCCTGCGCCGTATTCTTATCTGCCACTTCCTGAGGTAGGCCGTTCCATGCATCCACCACCCTCTTTGTGAAAAAGAACTTTCTCACATTTATCCCTTAATCAGCCTCCCTCTAATCTCATACTGTGTCCTCTTGTCCTGCTATTATTCTTATATTGAAACATGTCAGACTCTATCACCTTGTTAATGCCCTTAAGATGTTTGACTGTTTCGATCATATCACCTCTCTCCCTCCTTTGCTCAAGGGTATACATATTGAGTTCAGTTAATCTGTCCTCATGTTTTCTGATGCAGTCCCTGCACCATTTTGGTTGCCCTTCTCTGGACTGCCTCCATTTTGTTAATGTCTTTCTGCAGATGTGGACTCCAGTACTGCACACAATACTACAGATGGGGTCTAACCAGTGTCTTGTAAAGAGGGGTTATTACCTCCCTCTAACAACTTGCGATACCCCTAGTAATACACCCTAACATCCCTCTAGCCTTACCTACTGCTTTAGTGGTCTGCTTGGATGGTTTCAGGTCATCTGTGATGATGATGCCCAAGCGTCTTTCTTCCCTTGTGATTGCCAGCAACCCCCTCCCAACCTGTAGGTGGCCTCAGGGTTTCTTTTCCCTATGTGCATGATCTTACACTTCTTTGCATTAAACCCCAGTTGCCACTCTTCTGCCCATTTTGACAGTTTATCCAGATGTCTTCTCATTCTGCTCATCTCATCTGGATCATCTTCTCTGTTGCAGATCTTGGTGTCATCTGCAAACAGATAAACCTTGCCCTCCAGTCCATCTGCAATGTCACTGATGAAGATATTGAAGAGTACTGGCCCCAGGACTGATTCCTGAGGTACGCCACTTGTGATTTGCATCTCTTCTGACAGTATACCATTTACCACCATTCTCTGTTTTCAGCCCGCCAACCAATTTGCCACCCAGTTGACCAACTTCTGACCCACTCCGAGTCTACCCAGCTTATTAATCAATCTTCTATGTGGAACAGTATTGAAAGCTTTGCTGAAGTCAAGGTAGGCGACATCAACTGCACCCCCTTGGTCCATCATTCTGGTTACCCAGTCAAAGAAATCTATGAGATTAATTTGACAGGCCCTTCCCATTGTAAACCCATGCTGTCTTGAATCCTGTGCTCCTTTGGATTCCAGGTGTTGCACTATCCTTTCCTTAAGGAGTGCCTCCATAATCTTGCTCACTACTGAGGTAAGACTGATTGGTCTGTAGTTTTCTGCCTCCTTCCTGCTACCACTGTTGTGGAGCGGGATCACATGAGCCCTTCTCCAGTGTCCATGACCTCTCCTATGCTCAGAGACTCACTAAACAGTTCTGCTAATAGCTCTGCTAGTTCCACCCTTAGCTCCTTTAGTACCCTGGGATGTATGCCATCAGGTCCCATTGTCTTGTCCACCCTGAGCTTAGCAAGCTCTTGTAGGACCCTTTCTTTTATGAAGGGACTAGTGCACACCTCCCTCTCCTCAGTGTCCATGGTGCTGAGCTGTGGGCCCTGCCCTATATTCTCCTCAGTAAATACTGAGCAGAAGAATCGATTTAGAATAGATGCTTTTTCTTGGTCCTCCTCCACCCACTCCCTCTTGATATTAGCAATACCCCCTCTGGGCTTTCTCCTTTCACTAATGTACCTATAGAAAGTCTGGTCCTCTTCTTTTACTGTTCGTGCTAGTGTTTCCTCGGTTTGAGTCCCTGACTGCCTTACTGCCTTCCCTGCTTCCCTTAGGGAAGATTGGTATGCCTCCCTATCTTCATCCTGCTGTGTTCCCTTATATTTCTTGAAAGCCAGTCTTTTGGCTCTGACCTGTCCTGCTGCTGTTTTTGAGAACCAAAGTGGTTTCTGCCTTCTTTTGCTCTTGCTTTTCTCCCTAACACAATGGGATGTTGCTCCAAGTATTGCATCCTTAATGCTTGTCCACTTTGCCTGAAACCCCTCACCTGTATTTCTTCTTGCCAGGGCTAACTTAACTCTGTTGGCCATCTTATCAAAGTCAGCTCCTCTGAAGTTCCATATTTTTGCCTTGGAATAGGATAATTTAGTTTTTAGTGGCCAAATTGAACCCTATCATGTGCTGGTCACTGGCCCCCAGATGACCTTCTAACTGGAGATCTGTGATCCTTTCCCCTAGTCAGTACTAGGTCTAGGATAGTCCTTGTGGGTTGTTGTACCAGTTGTTTGAGGCCTTCCCCCTGTAGGGAATCCACCATGTGTCTAGTTCTGGCAGATGTTCCTGCTGGTATTGACCAATCTGTATTTGGCATGTTGAAGTCTCCCATTATCAGAACCTCCTGTTTAGCTGTCATATTTTGTACATCTTTTAACAGTAATGTGTCTATGTCCCCCAGTCTGAGGCCTGTAGACAGCCCCAGTTCATATGGCTGTCCCATTTCCTGTTTCAAAGGTGACCCACAGTTCTTCTGGCTTCTTATGTGTATTCTGAATTTCTGTGTCTTTAATATCTTCAATGACATAAAGGGCCACTCCACCACCCCCTTTTTTGCACCTTGGTCTCTTCTGAACAGTACATAGCCAGGTACTGAAGTCACCCAAGTGTGGTTACTGGTAAACCATGACTCGCTAATGGTTACTATGTCCAGTTTAGTCACTGTCATTGTTGCATGCAGGTCTGGGATCTTGTTTCCCAGACTGTGGGCATTTGTATACATGATTTTCCATTGGCCAGATTTCAATGCGTTAGTTGTTGGGCGAGGTCTGCTGTTTCCCCTGCATGTCATATGGGGAGCTGGATTTTTTCCTTAACTGGTGATGCAAATGAACTATAAACATGTTGAACTCCTGTTTGATCACTAGCTGATGGCGGAGGGGTGTTCTTCCTGTTCGATGTAGTGGATGCTGCACCCCCTCCCCATCTGCTAGTTTAAATATTCTGCAAAGACATCAAACTTCTACCCCAATGCACTGACTCCCTCCTTAGTCAGATGCAGTCCATCAAATTTAAAGAACTTTCGCTCCGAAAACTGTTGCAATTTACCTACAAATTGGTGTCCTTTTTCCTGGCACCAGCCCTTGAGCCACATGTTTAGCTTTCCTATGTCTCCTTCTCTGACCTTTCATCCATCTGCTCCCCTCTCCCAGACTGGCAGGATCTCAGAGAAGGAGGCGCAGCACAAAATGGATGAAAGTGTGTCTCCTAGCCTGGTCAGGTGTTCCTTGGTCTCCACAACTGACCGGCTGATGAGATCATTAGTCCCTATGTGTACCAGGACCTCAATGTTTTCTCCCACTTCCTGCACAATTTTAGCAATGTGGTCAGTGTCTCTCCACGTTGATGTACCTGGCAGACATCTGACCATTACCCCCAGCTGGAGGTTGGTGTCAACTCCCCAAATCATGGAGTCTCCTATGATTAGAAGTGTTTTGGATTTCCTTTTTGCTTTTTTTGTTTTTGTCCCTGTTTTGGGTGAGTTTTGTTGCGCTAACTCCTGTGCTGCAGAGTCCTGCTCTGCAGTGTCCTCTGCCCCTTTGTTTGATTTCGGAGATAGAGGCAGATACCAGTTTCTAGTTTTTATATAGTTTGTGGAGGTGATACTTTGGAGAGCACTGAGTGATGGGGCACCCGATTTGCCCCTCCAAACCACCTGCTAACCTCCCAGACCAACTACCCTCTGTGGTCAAGGTGCTTCATATGCAATGGCAAAACTCAAAATATGCAATATGTCTTCAGATTTGAAGAGGCATGACCATAACTCATGAGCCAGGGAGCCATACGTGAGCTATGAAAGTCCTTCCCCCTTGCATTGACAAACTGCATATTTTGAGTTAGAGAATTGCATATTCAGGTCATACAACATTAGTCTATTAGTTAATTTTTTTTAAATCTGCTGTTTGAAGATTTAACTGTTTTTGTTTTATTTCTACTGTTGGTTTTGGTGCTATGCTAGACATTATAACTGATATATAACTTATATATAGACTTTACTCAGCATCTAGAATAACTGCTGAAATAGCTTTGCCTAAGGCTTGGCCTCCTCTACAGATTAAAACCCTTCCTTAATAGAGATTCAAAGATGAGATTAGTCCAGGCCATCTTTCTATCAGTCATTGACTATGCAGACTTCCTCTATAGTCACTGCTCCACTCCCTACCTTCAAAAGTTGGATACCTTATACCATAGAGCAATAAGGTTCATTACAGACCTGCCATATAATACTCACCATTGTTCTCTCTATGATTCAGTTGGATGGGTTTCCCTTCACGTCAGGAGGAGCAGAAATGCAGCTCTATAGATCTACAGAGCTTTATCAAAAAAACTCCCAAGCTATATCCTGGACTGCTTCAACCTGACCACTCCCAGCTTCTATGCCCTAAGAAGCAACAATATCATCCTGCTCAAATTGCCCAAAGTCAACACCAAAATAGGGAGGGCAGCAATCAGCTACTCTCTAGCCATAGCATGGAACACCCTACAAAAATCCATAAAACTGTCCATTATCATTCCATTTACATCCTTCAAGCAGCACTGTACAGCCTTCTTCACAGAGAAATGCAGTTGCTACCGCTAGAGATAGAATAGTCATCCCACAAAACCATATTCCAATCACATATGGCATATTCCTTCCAGCCAGACACCGCCAGTATATGGCACCCAATATTCCTTCACTATCCTTGTACTCATTATGTGAGTGACTGTCATGGCCTCATTGTGATATATATGTATTGTACATATTGTAGATGTTAGTTTAACTTTCTCTTGCCAAGCTTTAACATGTGAATTCTCTGTATATTATTGTGTTATAAATAACATTTTCTTGTTTCTGTATGTATAACTGTCTCATAAGTATGTGATGTAATTGCTGTGCACCAACTCGAACCTTGACCTTATCAGGTCCATCTTGTAAATGAGCCTTGCTCAATAATGATCGCCTGAATAAATAAAGATTTGATTGATTGATAATGTAATCAGCATTGTGAAAGCTGCTTTTTGATTGGTTCAGTATCCCATTATGATGATACTAACATTCAAGATATCCAGCAACTACACTAAAAGCAACCTTTTTGATATATTCCTGTTACTTGTGTCATCAGCCAAGATATCACTTTTATCTTGTCATTTTACCACTACTCCTGTTGTATAAATAAGGGATATGCAGTGGGGACCAGTGTGATGACTTTTTAATCTGGACAAGAGCAGGTTGACCTTGGGTAACCTCACGAATGACACAAGTATACAATTGCACTTTTTTTAGTATTTCTCTACCAAGCTTGTATGCAACTCATTGCTCTAACCTCTAGGCTATACTACAAAAAGGGACACCTAGAAGGTGGAAGTAGATTTTGTTATAATTATTTTTATTGACAAAAGACATTATAGAGGACTTTTTTTTGCTTGTGTATGTGTAGCTACACTGATTCTGGTAGCTGCTAGGCAGTTGCTAAGGATGCATAGACATCCTGACAGCCTAGACCTTCTTGGCATGCATTAGCATTGGTACTGCAGAGTGAGTGCTCTGCAGAATTCTGCAATACAAGATGCCCTGGGATATAAGTGAGCAGAGAGGGAGGAAGCTGGAAATGGAGAGCGGTGGTTGGAGTTGTATCATTTTACCATTGTATGGCCATTTTTCTACTTATGTGCTGAACGGAGTATTTTTTCCCTATGGTGTTGCAGTTAGTTTGGCGTTAGTTCTTATTTCAATGAAAGCAGTTGAACGCTTGCGTGAGCAGTACTGAGTGGTTGGTGAGGCGGGTGAGAACAAAATGTTGTACAAGGAGGTCAGAGACCAACAGCTTTCACTGCAGCTAAAAAAAAAAGTGGTTTAAAAGGAGTGCTGGGAACTGGGACAGAGAAACAGTTTTTGAAGTAGGAAGTATTTAAATAAGGCCATGTGCATTAGGGAGGAACCCTGGGAGAGAGCTTTGATTAGCTGGGAAGGCAAACAGTTTATAATGAAGTAGTGCTGGGTAAGGGGGTTGAGTGACAGGTTGAATTTATCACACATATGTGTGTTAAATTTCAGGCTCTAAAATGTATAACATTTTTATCAGATGGATTTTGTGTCCAAACCTGTTGCATAAATAAATGTATGCAATGTACTGTATGTGAGCAAAAAGTGCTCAGTAAATTTATCTGGCCAGGTTCACCATTCTAAATGACTATAAACAGTTTATTTTCTCAGTGTGAATTTATCCACACACTGAACACATCAGTACCCTCCCTTCCCTGAAGCAGTTGTTGGATCACAGTCAGAGTCCTTCCAACACTATGCAGACCAGTCATAGTTTTACGTTCCTCTGATTCAATAAATGGTGTAGAGAGCTGCGCACTACTGACAAATTAACAAAATAGTTTTACAGATTTTGTTTAAATATCCTCAGTAGTACATATATCTAAATCACTTAAATTATACCTCAAAAACAAGCAATATTACACAAATCAAATTTGAAACAGGCAGTGTTTGGATATATTTTTGTCAGTACTCACTGTGGTCACATAGGAGACACTTCACTCATGGCTGTGCTTTACTCTGCCACCAATGAGGCTTTGAGGTAACTCCAATTCACATGAATACAAACTAACAAGATGGGTGGTTTAATACCTTTTATTGAACCAACAAAAAGCTTTGTTTTTTACAAAATATTTAAGACTCAGAGTCCTTCATTGAAAACGTGGCAGTTAAGGAAAGATATCACTTTAAATACTCAGAGCAGAATTAGTAAAAACATTCACACATGGCTTGGACATCTTAGCTGACAATAAGATATAAAACAGAGGCAGAAACCTGAGATAAAACGCCAATCCTAGGGAACTTAATTAAATGTAAATCACAAATTTTAACAAACTGGAATATTTATAACAGCAGAAGTCTATAAATTAGCAAATCCTAATTACCTGAAAATAACAACAGAATATGTGTGTGTGTGTGTGTGTGTGTGTGTGTGTGTGTGTGTGTGTGGTCAGCAGAGTAATATGTCTGTGTGTATGAATCTGAGACAAGAAAATAGCAGTTGAAATTCAGACTGTGTAACTGGTCATAAAACCAAGGTCCACATTCATGCCACAATTAAATGTGTAACCCCCCCTGCAAATAGGGGTTCCCAACAGTCTTCCAGGAACTTGTCTGAGTGCTCCAAGTCTGGGTGGCATTCGGTGAAATGCCATTTCAATGTGGATGCAGAGAGTTCTATAAAGCCTCCAAGTACTGTCTCTTTAAGAGCTGTCTTTTTGCAGACATAATTAGTTTAACTGGGGGGACTGTGTGTGTTTAAGCCCAAGTCCCACCTGAGCTGCTGGCTAAGTGTTCTGTTTCTGCCGTCGCTAAGTGGGCAGAGTGAGCACTCTTGGATGATGTAACCAATTCTGAGGAGAAATGCAGAGTATTCATGAAAATGTAGTTTGTCTAACCTGCTTCTTTTGCAGTATAAACTGTTTCTAATCTGTTTCTCCATTTTGGTCCCAGACTGCCGAGTTGGACCAATCAGTGTGTGTGAGGACTGTAAGATGGAGCCTGCTGTGGACGAATCAGAACCTGGACTCTCATCTGGAGCCTGCTATAATGGGGCTGTATGGCAGGTGCCTCTGGGAATTGTAGTTTGGACCTTGGCACCTTTTTGCACCAACAGAGGGAGCCCTGCTGTGATTGACAACCGAACCAACCAACTGAACTTGTGTGAGCCAAAAGGAAATGCCCTGCAACGTTGCTGGCAAGGCAGATGCGAGGTGCCTGTGAGAGAAGAAGGAGCTCTGTGCTGTTTCGGCGTGTAGTTCGCGCGGGAAGTGAGTGGGAGGCCCTGAAGTTGGCCTGCGACCATTTGAGAGTGTGCATTGGGCTGAACCCAAGTTTTGGAAGAGGAAGAAGAAGTGTAGAACCAGGCTTGCCTTGTAAAAGACCGAAGTTTTGCAGAAGTGCGATCGGCCTGTCAGGAACTGAAGCTGCTGTGAGTGCTCCCGGGTTTTGCAGTGTTTTGCAATCAGGATTGAGGAGCAGCCTGCCAGGTATAGTAATTTTCTTAACATATAAATGTGCCTAGTGTTTGTGGGGAACGCGATTGTATTTCCCCTTTATTGTGAAGAGTGTGCTGAAGCTGGAAGCAGAATCCTGTTTAATTGGACTGAATCAGCCTGCTATCAAAAGCAGTTGGGCTATGTCACGATGGCCTTGTCTCCATGCCCTGCTCTTCTGGCAATCCAGAAACAACACCATCCAGCCTGCCAGCTGTAATGGGTATCATGAGTACAAATCAGGGCCACACCCTGCAACATTTAAAAATCAAAAGTGTTCCTTCTGATTGCTTTGGGTTTTCATTCTATGAACTGAGCCATCTGGCTCTGGATTACAAGTGTGTGTTGTGCATATATTTTCTTCCTGTAGGCCCCCATCTACCTACACCAGCTGGCCAACCCCGGGCAATGGACCTGGCTAGCACCCCCCATCCTGGGTACCCAGAGAGTGTGACATTTTGGACCCTATATGCATGCACAGTACTGTAATTTGAATATTTCCAAACCAAATCAACCTGATTACCCCCTCCTTGTCACTGCCCCCTCTAATAAATCAGATTTTTTGTTATTGAACTATATGTTGTCTGTGGTGTCAGTACATATAGAAACAGCATTGCATTGTGTTTGTGTGTATTGCCTAACCTTGTTTTACAGGGGGTCCCCAGAGACATGCTGCAAGAATCAGTCCTGAGGGTAAGTGGTTACTGTATGTTTAAGAAGTGTGCATATGTGGGGTATTGGGAAGGTAACTCCTGTGTACTGTGTGGGCCACTAGTGGGAACAAAGGGGGGGTCACAGTGTCCCAGAGGGCTGTACCCGAGCTAGTTTAACCACTATCAACCCTGACCTCTGGGTGGAGGCACCCACCATTGGACCTAGGCCCCTTAACCTGCCACTAGCCATACAGGCAGGGGTAGTAGCCCTTGGGACAGCGCCACCCAAGGGTTACAAATGTATTAAGAAGCTAAACAGATTTGACCTCATACACTCGCCTCTCATGTGCATTCCTATAATGACCCTTGAGAACCAGAACAGAGAGGTCAGAAATGGAGTGATCAGATTAAAAAAATGTCCCACTGGTTTTACAGTGGTTTTCGTTTTAATGTCATGTCTATGTGAGTTCATTCAGGTTTGAAGGCGTTGTCTGGTTTCACCCACATCACCTGTATGTGGACATTTCTTGCATCAGATGCAATAAACAATGTTCTTAGGAGTACATGTATAATTCCCCTGTATCTTGAGTTGTTTTATTTGGAGGATGTTAATAGAATCTGGAGTGGAAATGTGCTCCATCCAGAATGATTTCAGGGTCTCCTGCCATCTAGTGTTCTGTTGTTTTGGTCAGGAGTAAGTTTGCTCCTGACAAACATGTTAGATAAATTAGGTGTCTGTTTGAAAGACAGTAAAAGTAGTTCTTGAGAGATACAGTTCAAGGTGTAATCTTCACTGAATGTTGATTGGAGGTCTTTAATGATTTTAAGTAGGGGCTCCAGATCAGGACTGTATGTAACTACCAAGGGTATCCAATTGGTGCTGATCTTTTCTTTATATTGTTCTAGTTGTTCTCTTGGCATAAGCGTGGCACATTCCACAGCTCTGTTCATTGCTCTAGAGGAGTGTTTCTTCCCAACAAATGTTCTTTTTAGTGTGGCAAGTGTTTACCTCTGTCCTTTTATTCAAACAGATGTGGTGGTAGGGAAGTGCTTGACAGTATATTATTGATTTTTTGCGTTCCTAAGGTGATTGCTGTTTTTGTGTAAGTATCTCTGTCTGTCAGTCAGTTTCCTGTAAACACCAGTCTGCAATGTTCTGCCTTTAATGGTAACTGTGGTGTTTAGGAAATTAACACTGATGTCATAGTATTCCAGGGAAAAATTAATAGAAGGGTGGAGCGTGTTAAGCTCCTGATGAAATCCTTTGAGTGACTGAATACCTTTTGTCCAAATTATAAATAAACCATCAATATATTGGACGTAAGCAAGTAGTTTATATCTATATAGCAATGGCATTTTTGCTTGTGCTAAATACCCGCAAGAGAAAAGACAGCACCATGACATCCTCCCTAAATTCACTGCAAGACTATTTTAATTTATTCTGACCCACAACAATTTCAGTTTCAATGGTAAACATTGTATTCAAACTATGGGAACAGCAAAGGGCACAATGATGGCTCCACAGTATGCCAGTCTTTTCATGGCAAATTTGGAGGAGGGTTTCTTGAAACAATGTATACATAAACCACTTGCTTACTTCTGATATATTGATTTTTTTATAAAAAATTTGGACGAAAGATACTCAAACACTCAAAGAATTTAATCAGGAACTTATTACCCTCCACCCTTTTATAAAACTTTCCTAGAATACTCTGACATCAGTGTTAATTTCCTGGACACCACAGTTACCATCAAAGATGGAACTTTGCAGACCTGTGGTTACAAGAAACCAACAGACAGAGATACATACCCAAAAACAGCAATCACCCTAGGCACAAAAAAATAGCAATATACAGTTACGCACTTCACTACCAGCGAATCTGTTCGGGTGAAGAGGACAGAGATAAACACTTGGACACACTAAAAAGAACATTCATTGGGCAGGAACAATCCTGTAGAGAAATTGACAAAGCTGTGGGATGTGCCACATCTATTCTAAGGAGAAAACTACTACAATATCAAGAAAAGACCACCTCCAGTCAGATAGTTACCCTTGATTGTTACATACAGACTGATCTGGAGTCCCTATGTAAAATCATTAAGGACCACCAACCAAAATTCAGTGTGGATGACACCTTGAAATGTATCTTCCAAGAACTACCTTTACTGTCTTTCAAACAGTCACCTAATTTATCTAACCTGATTGTCAGGAGCAAACTTATACTTGACCAAAACAATAGAACACTAGCTGGCACTAAACCTTGCAATAGTCCTACATGTGAGAGACATGAGTACATTTTCACCTCAGATTCTATCAAAATCCCCCAGAACAAACAATTCAAGATAAAGGGGAATTATACATGTATATGCAACCCCTAGTTGGCACTATCCTATGGGCTACTACCCCGGCCTGTGTGACTATGCATAGGTTGAGGGGCCTGAGTTCTTTGAAAGGCTGCCTCTACCTGGACGAATGGTATTGTGGTTCCTTAACTGCTTTGGTATAGCCCTCTGGGACACTATAATCACCCACCAACCCTTCTAGTGGCCTAGACCATAACACCATAGAATATTGACATCCACTGAATAACAGTAATAATATGCTCACACCCTTTGCACTTACCTCCAGTCCTGGATCAGCTTCAACTGCCCTGGAAACCCCCTGGAAAATAACGTCAGAAATGCAACAATACAATATTACCACTGTAACCCAACTAATAATATGCACACTAGCCAGGTTAAATGTGAAACAAAGTAATCTGATTTATTCAGGGGGGATGAACAAGGGAGGATCATGAATTTGATAGAATAATTGACACTTTGATTTAGTCTAGATTTGTTCAGCATGCAGTGTAAGTCCCTTTTGAGCAGTCCCACAAACTGGGTGCCCAGTGTGTTATGCAGGCTTTCCTGAAGCATTGCCCAGGGTGTCAGGCATTGCAGCTGTTGTTGGGGCCCTTAGGAAGGAAAACAGTTTGCATGTGCACAACCCAAATAATTGTAATCCCAAGCCAGATGGCTCAGTCCATTTGCAATAACCCAGAGCAAAACAATCAGATGACACACAGTGATTTGTAGATGTTGCAGGGAGTTACCCTGATTTGCACTCACACTACCCAGATCAGGGTGTAGGACAGGCCAGATGAAGACCTCATGTGTTGATCTGAAGGGCATGAGGAAGCAGGGCCACACGCAATCTCCTGGCAGTGGTCAGCCACCTGTTCAATGGTGTTGAGCAGGGGCTGAATCCCCAAGCAGGTCTTTCGCTGGCATGATCTTTGAACTGGGGGCAGCGGCTTAGGCCGAGAAGGCAGGGCCCAAGCAGGATTGACAGTTCTGCAAGAGTTCATGATCTTTTGCTGGAAAAGCCTCCAGCACGCATAACAGGATTCACCATGGGGAACCAAATTGCAACCCACAAAACATATTCAGCACACTTAAATCAGCTATTTCTTTAAGCCACAGTTCAGATACAGTCCAGTTGCTAATTACCAGGGACCCTGGTTTTCCATTTTTACTGGTAACACCGGTAACAATCACGGAATCCTGCTTAGTTTGCGGATTTTGAATTCTTGTACCGGTGCATCACGGAATTTGCAGATTTCAGTATCTTTTTAATTTTTTTTTTATTTTCTCTTTCTATGTCCCCTTCTCAGAGCATCAGTCTCCACTTTTCAGAGATCCCTAGGTTGGGTATCCCTAGCTTCATCCCAGGTAATGCTCAGGAGCCCTATGGGCCTGCCCCTATCCTGCCTGGATTGTACACCCCCAGGTGGGAAGGGAGGGACCCCAGGTCACCCCTCCACATTCACTTAGTGTGTGTCGGGCAGCTCAGTGGGTCCCTCATGGAGCCTGGTTATGAAGTCTGGGGCACCTGGGTCCTTTCTGCCAGTGTCTGATGTGGAGTGATTGTTCCTAGTTTTCTGGTCTATGTCCCTGAGGGCACCAGCACTAGAGATCAAAGGAGGTAGGTCACAGAGACATGCCACTGCTCCAGATCCTGGTTAGTGTCCTCCCCTCCTGATCACTCTGCAGCATCTTTGCACCACCACCCGTCATCACACAGGTGGTGGTAAAGAAGCAGGACTTGCCGCCCACCCTCGCTGGAGGAGGAGAGCAGTCCCCAGGTGCTCAATCCTACTCCCCTGGCCAGACCTCCAGCAACCCGAGTTTGCTTCTGACCCTAGGTCGGTGGCATTGCAAGGCAAGCAATAGTGCTACCGCAGCACCAGCGGGCTGACCCAGATTTCAGCATCTTAAAATGAATGCTGATGTGCTTAACATTCTTTCTGCTTTGCTGCATATAGAGTCAGTAAGGAAATGACCCGCACTGCTTTGTTGTAATCAGCCATTCAGTTTAACCACCCATGCCTAGTGGTTAGATTAACAAATGGTGATTGAACTGGGTACATCCATCAGACTTTGGTTTGAGTCCCACAACCTCCACTTGCATACTGTGTGACTCCAAGCAAGTCACTTAACCTCCCCAGTGCTTTTAGGTCACTCCTTAAAACAGACAGTTCTACCTACTGACCTTACCTGCTTTTACAAAGAATAAAAAATACCAATATATGTTTACTACATCATAGATTAGTAGTCAGGGTACCATGTAATTTACTCGAGTTTTACTTGGGCTGCAATGATTTTGTGTAGGTATAGATAAATGTTCAGATACATTTTATGTGTTTTATAAGCCTGTTTTTAGATTTTAGTCAGGTTTTTATTGTATTGTTTGCATATAAGCATCAAGGTTGTAGATTGCTAAATGCAGGATCACTGTTTATTTATTTTATTTTATTTATTAAATTTTGGTGACCGGGTATGCCCACTGAGCCCCGAAGGTCCCTTTTTCAGGGGCAACCCGGGGCGACCTGTTACCAACTAACTTATTCAAGTTTATAATCAGTAGGGCCACCCAAAATCCTCAGTTGTTTGAATGAAAACTAGTCTGAATGAAAGTATTTTCATGAAGAAGAAACTGCCTTATTACTTGTGAAAAGACTTCAGTTAGTACCCCATTTAGGTGAATTGGATCATTTAGACCTTGTCACCCACCTACTGTTTCAGTCTCTGTGACAACAAAAAGTTTTCTGATAACATTTGCTTTTTGTTGAAGCAGTCTAAGTATTTAAGAGTACTTATGTTTGGCCAGTGGATTTTAAAAGCAGTCAATGACATGCAGAAGGTAAGACCCCAGGGGCTGTACGATGCTAGTGGGCAGAGCAGTGTTCAATTCACATCTGAACAAAGACGTGAAAACTGGGAGACACCCTTTTCATGGATACCAAGTAAAAAAAAAGCATCCACATGTCTGGGAGATGCATGAATCCATTTGAAGGTCCTCCACTAATCACTTGTGGATTTTTTTAGGTGAAGACACTTTATTTCAAAGAAGCAAATTCAAGCAGGTTTTTTTTTGCTTCTTACCCCTGGCCATCCACTCCTTCAGGCCTGCCAAGGCCCCCTACCACCTGCTGAGTCCCGACCACCATCCACTGACCCTTACTGCTGTGCTACCAGGTAACCCAAAGTAACCCTTCATTGAGTGGGCCCTACCCCTGTGGAGGCTACCAGGGAAGAGAATTGCCCCAAAGAGCTCTTGTGTATCCTGGGCATGGTAGGGGTCAGACCAGACACATGTCTGGGGCTTTGGTTTATGGAGGGACCAACAGCCATCCTTTGGTTGGTCAGCTGGTGTTTTCCCATTTTCTTGGGAGCGTGACAGGCCATGATGTCAAGGCACAAGCCGACGTCCATCATGCTCCCTGCTGCTGACATGTTGTCATGCCTCTGGCTCCACCAGGGGCCAGCAGATACTGAGCCATGAACCCACCCTCCCTCCTAGGAGAAGGTGAGTGGTTGTTGGGTACTCAAGCCTTCACCCACCAGCTGGCCCTCCAGCACCCAAATCTGTTCCCAACCCTGGTCAGCGTGTCATAGGAAGAAATCCAATTCAGGCAGTTAAACTATAGATGGGGAAAAAACAAAGGTAGTGCACCTTAGCAGTGATAGTTCAGATTAATTCACTTCCGAGTTCTAACAAGCAAAGAGACCAAGTCATTTGTAACTTGTGCATGTGGGGTGTGGGTGTTGAAGAAAGGGGATCATAGTGTTGTCACTACTGCCATCACCCCTGAGGGATGTGGACTGCATTGCTGCTACTGCCATCACACAGAAGGGGTGGGGGCTGTGGTGCTTGTGCCATCACCACTGGTGGATGGGGAATGTAGTACTGCTGCCGTCCCACCTGAGGGATGGGGGCCACAGTGCTGATACTGCCATCACACCTGAGGAATGGTGAACGTAGTACTGCTGCCATCACACCTAAGGGATGGGGCCACAGTGCTGCTGCTGCTTCTGTCACACCTGAGGGAGGGAGGTTGTAGTGCTGTTGCTGCTTCCATCACACCAGAGGTATGGCGCCATAGTGCTGCTTCCATCACACATTAGGGATGGGGGCTGTAGTGTTGCTGCCATCACATCTTGTACCTAAAATAACTTTAAATTGGTACAAGGATGAAAGGATGTGTAATAGTGGAGGTCAAAATTGTTAAAATGCATGTTAGCAGAGTTAAAAATTGTTAAATAAAGTACACAAAACCAAACACCGGTAAAACCAGATTTTGACTTGGCAGACACCGGTGACAATACCATTTTTTACAATGTGCAAAACGGAATATGCCCTTTCTCAATCCCGGTAAACCAGTGTCCCTGCTAATTACAGCTTTACTGCACAAACCTTTCTCTCCAAGGCTATTTTCTCTCATCAGGCAGGACTATCGCTTCTGGAGGAAGTGTTCCATCCAAAACTTCCATCACCACAACAATTCTGTTCTTTCTTTCACTGCCAAAGTACACCAGCAAACTGAAAGGTCCGACTACTGCACTGGCAGCTCACAGGCAGGAGAAATGTGGCAAGCAGGCTAGCAAAGCCTTCCCGCCAATTCTCCACTGCCCCTCCTAGGAGCAGCTGCTCGACAGCTCAAGCTGTTCACTCTTCAGCCTCCAACTCTTAAATAACTACTGCTTCAGGCAGTTCTGGGGGTTTGCCAATAATCCACAATGTTCAGTTTACTGAGGAAACCATCACAGAAAGGGCCCCCCCAGGTCCATTTAGGCACCAAACACTTAAAACTGCAAAAACTACAGAATTTCCATCCCACAAGACCTCTGGGGACAGTCTCCATTTTAGGTCCCCAGAGTTTCGATTGGTCCAACACTGGAAGTCCAGAATCAAAATGGTGGCTCCTATTCAAAAATTAAAGCTGCAATTGAAAGCAGGTTAGACAAACTCCTTTATCATTATTACGCCAACAGATAAACAGTAAATAATCACATTTCTTAACAGGGCTCCCTCTGCACATATAGTGACTGCAGAATGGGGCCATATAACAAATGGTCTGGTTGGTCACATGCCTTAGTTACTCAGACCCAGCCCAGACTGATTTCCAAACACAGAATAGGCACTTCTCTTAAAGAAACGGGCTCGGAGACTCGCTAGGGCACTCTCACACAGACAAATAGAACTACTGCAGACAGGACACCAGCCTGACAGTGGGCATTTAAGGGTTCAGGAAGACATTATAGTAAATTGCAATTTGTAGGGGGTTACATACATCTAAGAACATTGTAATATTGCATCCAATGCAATAAATGTCCACATCCAGGTTATGTGGGAGAAACCAGACACCACCTTCGAACCTAAATGAACTAACATAGCCATGACATTAAAATGAAAAATACTGTAAAACCTGTAAGACAGCATTTCTTTCAATCTGATCACTTCATTTCTGGCCTCTCTGTTGTGGTTCTCAAGGGGCATTTCAGGAATGTACTTGAGAAGCGAGCATATGAGGACAAATTTATTTATCTTCTTAACACATTTAATTGGAGGCAGTATAGTGCAGTGGTCTAAGGCTCTGAGCTGCAAATCTGGTGACATCTAGCAGACCAGACCTGGGTTTGAATCCCACAGCTTCCACTTGCATACTGTGTGACCCTGAGCAAGTCACTTAACCTCCTTGTGCTCCCAGGTTGCTCCTGTAAAAAAGCTTTCAGCTTAGTGTGCTATACCTGGTTAAAAAAAAAACCAACTAAATAAAAATAAAAAATTGTGGTACGAATATGGTCCTTGGTTTTATGACCCATTACACAATCTGAACTCCAACTGCTTTTTTTATCTCATATTGATACACATAGGTATACTGCTGTGCTGACCATACACAGAGACACACATGCATACACACATACACACACACACACACACACACACACACACAAACTCTGTTTTTCTTTTTAGATAATTAGGATCTGATCATTTGTAGATTTCTGCTGTCATACGCATTTCATTTTGTTAGAATATGTGATTTACACCTAATCAAGTTCCCTTGGACTGGCTTTCTATCTTTCTTTTCTGTCTTTGTTTTAAATCATATTATCAACTAAGGTGTTCAATCCATATGTGAAGGTTTTCACTAATTCTGAGTATTTAAAGTGTTATCTTTCCTTAACTGCCATGTTTCTGATGAAAGACTCTGTGAGTCTGAAAGCTTGAACATTTTGTAAAAAAATGATTTGTTGGTCTAGTAAAAGTTATCAAATCACCCATTTACCCATTTTGTTCATCTTTTTGTGCAAGGACCAACACAGCAACTAATATTTTATTTAGATGGATAAAAATGTATCTAACACTGCCTTGTTGCTATTCCCAATAAATAACTTATCACAAGATTTAATATTTGTAAGAAAAACTGCCTTTTCCTAATCTCATGTAAACCTTTATCACAATGTATTTTAAGCAATTACCCCTCGTTGACCACCCAACAAAAAATGCCCCCCATTTGCCTTTTAGTAATATAATAATTAGTGTTGTGGTATCTTGTCTTCTCATGCCAGACTTCATTAACATCAATGCTGCACAACTGCCAGTGCATGAGTTTCTGTGCCAGTGATAGTCATGCTTCCATGCTTGGGTATCAAATACATTAGTAAGTGTGATGCACTGCCCTCTGCTTATGGTTATTGTATGATATTGGTATTATAAATAAATGGTCTGTGTATGAAATTGTCTCATACCAGTCAGCAGTGTGTGAGGCTTGGCCTTTAACTTTCAAGGTGTCAGTGGCAGAAACCACAGGATGTTATTAAACTGACCAGAGGAACCATTAATTAAGACATCCTTATAGAGAGACAGTTTATTATCCTTTATATCCTGTGTATGCCCTTGCAGTTGATTCCCATGTAAGTCTTTATGACCTGGCAAGAAGAAAAGTAATTTGGCTGGTTCCTTTCATTTTTAGCACATAGTCGAGAAGTAGTGACAGAGTGTGGGATTGCTAAGTTCAAAGAGAAATGTTTGATCCCAGACTGTCATATTTTGGAAATAGCTTTTTGCTGATGTTCATATTATTTAAAATACATCCTTGTAGATAATCTTGTTAAGAATTAACTCTAAAGGAGGATCAAGCTGACTTCACAAAAGGGAAGGGGAGATGGTGTTTCAAATGAACAAGCTAACAGAGGGAAACAGTGACATATTATTCCTGGACTCAAAGAGAGAAAGATTTCTCTGAACTTTTGAAAGCACTTAAATGGTAACATCTAAATAAGAAATACTAAGTATTTGTTGTATGGGTTTGTATTCTGTAACTTCCTATTTTTTTATATGGCTAAGATTTGTGATATAATTGTTCTGTGTTTGATTTTACCTGTTTTATCATTTTTTTAGTAAACAACCTTTTCTCTAAAATACTGCCTGTGTGTGTATTGTTTTCTTTTGCATGTGATGCTGAACCTGTGTTTAGAATGACAGCTGTTAAAAGGCTTGACTGTGTTACTGAGCTTACTTAAAAGGTAAGGCTATACCTAGGTCTCATATAGAGTTGTAAGGGTTCATTTTGGATACCTGGCTGGGTGCCCTTGGGCAAAAGATTATATTGCATCCCCCCAAAGAGAATATTATCTGAGCCTGTTAATTGGGTGTGCTAGCATAAGGTTCACAGTTTGAATCCCTCCAGAACTCGAGGCTAGTAGATGATTCGGACCCAAAACAGACAGGAGGGTTACCCTGTCTATCACCTGTTCACACTATTGCACTTGAAGGCTGGTACTGTGGGAGCAGAGGGCCTGACTTACGAAGTGCATTTGTGACAGTAAGCAACTATATATTGGAGAAAATAGCCCTGGAGACTAATTGGACTTTCGTTCTCAAAGGTATGTCTGTGAAGTGGGAGGACAATTATACTCCTAGTTGATAGGGTAGAGGAATTTATATTTATTATTCCAAATGGATATATCCGGGGCGGGAACTCGACACAGAAAAGTGCACTCATTCAACAGAGCCAATTTAAGGATACTGTGCTCCTCAGGGTTAACAAAAACAGCCACAGAGGTCAAAATAGGTCAAATTATTTTTTTGAGGGGTGGGGGTGGAGAATATGCTCAGATGAGTGGCAAGATGTGGGAAAATAATAATTATTTTTTAGTAGAGATTTATGGGGGAAAGGGCAGAATTACTGTAAAGGGACAAATATATCCAAGCAAGTTTCATTTTAAAAAGCCATACACTAGATGCAACTTGTTTACATTGTTTCTTGCTGGAATCTGTATCTATATATATTCATACTTTATGTATTATGAGATCACAAATCATGTCTCAATATAAAAATCACAAAATAACTGATGAAATGGGGCACAATTCTGGGGACTGCTGACATATTTTATTATAAAATGTATAATCAAATATTTTCCTGGGCAATCCTGTGGCCATGCAAATGTGTTATAGGACAATGTAATGCTAGTGTGGATGTCACCCATTGTCTATTTCAACTGTAAAGGTAGTTCTTTAAGGAATTAGGATGTGCTACCCTGGTAAATTTGGGGAGTACTAAATCCAAGGACCTTTTTAAGGGATGTGTGGTGGTAAAGATACCCACTGGTTGGCTATTTTGGCCTCAGTTATGGACTGATTAAGTCAGGCAGAAGTTAAATTATGTACCTAGCAATCTCAGATGCAGAGTACTACCACGAAAGAAATAGAAGTGGAAATTTGACCATCTCAAATATTAAGCACTCAAGTGCTGGCAGTAGCTGTAACAGAAAGCAATGTGCTAGTAATGTAGGGGTAGGCTTTTAGGGCAAATTCAGTAACATTAGTTACAGTATGTATTGTTTATAAACTCCTGGTTTGGTATCGGGCATGGGAGTCATAGGGTGACAATGGAATATATCCATGGTTTGCAGTACACTTTGAGGCTAGATGTTGACTGAAGACTCCTTCTCTAATATAAGACACTGCACCTTGGTAAAGGTAACTACTGGATGATTGTTTTAGGTTGCCAGGAAGCTGTCCTCACTACTTAGAAGCATTCTGGAATTCACCAGATAATAAGATTTGAAAGTTTCCTTGACTGCTTAACACTGCTTTTATAGGATGTTACCTTACTCTATAAGGGTTTTCAATTAGATTGAAATATTAGAAATGCTTAGAACTAGTGTTTTAGCAACTGAATATTAAATATTTATATGTCACTAATGGATATGTAATGTAAAATAATTTGTACTGGGAAGGTAATTCATTATTGAGGTGTTTTACTGATATTGTAAACTACGTTTTCTACTATGAAATTCATAACAGTTTTAAAATATGAACAAATAAATCAAAATTAACTGAATTACTTTATAGCCACATTTTGTCTTTGAGATACAGTATTCTACTTCAGCATTCATTCAATGGGTTTGTGATCTGATGGCCCTGTAAATTTGGTTGAAAAGTATGCATCCTTTCCATTGTTTTACATTTTGAAAAATAATCCATGATTTTTTTTTGTCCTGCTGTTGTTTGGTATCTGGATTCTAACTGCATTGCCATATGCTAAACTAACCCTTGCACACTCTGTTGCACACACACCCTTCCTTTTTCTCCCATCCCCAGCTTCTGTCTTGAGACCATGTATCTGTGGGTTGCATGTCCAACTCACAGTATTTGATCAGCAAGTTACGTTATTCGAATCCAGTATGTACCCAGCTGTGCTTTTCCACAAATATTTCATATAACGTATTCAAAATTTAGTTTCTTTGGGGCTCTATGATGCTGGTTCAACAAATATTTTGTTGACCGATATTACAGCAATGGATTTATGTCAACTGCAAATTGTGGTTGACACAAATCCATCTGGAAACTTGTTTTTTTTTCAAGGGGGCTTTGTTCCCCCCCCGGACCTAGGGATTATCAACTCCAAGTTGGAGCTGATTCAGGAAGGGGGTGCAGGATCTGGGGAGAGAGTGCCAGGACGAAAGGATGAAAAGGGACTTGGCCAGGTTGGAGGAATGGTCAAATGTATGGCAGCTTAGATTTAATGCAAAGAAGTGCAAAGTAATGCACTTGGGAAACAAAAACCCAGGGGAAGAGTACACAATGGGGGTTGAGATACTGACAACAACAAAAATGGAAAGGGACCTGGGGGTAGTCATAGCAGATGACCTAACGGTGGGAAAGCAATGTGAGAAGGCAGTAAGGAGGGCTGGGGGGATACTGGGATGCATAGGAGGAGGTATCGCCAGTAGAAAACAGGAAGTTGTTGGTCCTCTGTACAGACAGTTGGTAAGACCACATTTGGAGTACTGTGTACAGTTCTGGAGACCCCATCCCTGCAAAGGCATAGACAGGGTTGAGGCTGTCTGGAGGAGGGCAACCAAAATGGTCTGCACCAGAAGACATATAAAGAAAGACTAAAGTAGCTTAAGATGTATAGCCTTGAGGAAAGGAGGTAGAGGGGGGACAAACATGATAGAAACTTTCAAATACCTCAAGAGAATCCACAAAGTCAAGAGGGTAGCATCTTTCAGAAAAAGAGATGTGCAAGAACAAGGGGGCTCAATCTGAAGATAGAGAGGGACGGCTCAGAGGTAATGTGAGGAAGTATTTCTTCACAGAGAGGGTTTTAGATGCATGGAATGGCCTTCTTTAGGAGATCATAGAGTCAAAAACAGTGGGGGAATTCAAGAATGCATGGGACAGACATAAGGCAATTCTAGTGGCAGGTAGGAGGAAGTAGGCTGTTGGTTAACTAGGATCTGCAGCTTGTCCATTAGGTTGGGAAATGGGCACACTAGGTGGGCCAAGCGGTCCTTATCTGCCATCAAATTTTATGTTTCTATGTCCTGGGTGGACTTTACAGCGATTTGTCAATGTTGTCAGCATCAATGCATTTGCTGTAAAGGTTTCGGTGTCGAATCGGCATATGGTTTCTTTGGTCAATTTTTCAGTTTCACTAAATGTAATCTATGTTTTGGGTAAGGTGAACCCAAAATTCTAGAAGTGCCAATTTAGCACTTTTCCTTCTGTATACCTCACTGTCATGTTAATTTGTCTGGGAAGATGTTTTGCTTACATTTCTGTATAAATGCATTTCAGCTCTAAAATATGAATTGATACCTAGCTATTTATTCTTAAGTATTCATTCCAAGTAACTGCATTTAGACAAACCTGGAAGTTTTGTTGGAAGAGATGTACAAATGATCAAGTTGTTTTTTTTTAATAATAAACCTGCATTCTTTTCGTTGTCCAACTTTATGTTAGCCATATTTGTTCTGTGTTTAAAATATGAATTCTATCTCACTATCCCTTGACCATTTACCACCATCAATTATTCCCACTCATTCCCCCCCTTTCAAATGGATGCCCATGTTGATGTCCCAGGAACAGAGTTATTTCAATGTCCCATGGATAAGATCCTCTCTTTCACACAATGAGCTCTTCCATGTGAAATATTTCTGTCACAAAGTTGTCTACACCCAGGACTCAGTCTGAAACAGGTTGCCAAGCTTCTCAACCCTCAACACATGTGAGGGTACCTCAGTAGCTGCCGCCACTTAGAAGTGATTCTCTTACCTGGAGAATTTCTTGGTCCAAATACCATCACAGTCACTTATCCCACAATACAGTGCTCATTTGGCTAAGGGCAAACAGCCTTCCCATGCCACTCACTCCTGAGAAACTTTCTACTACTTCTTCAAATATGGTGAATGCAACCTTCTCCTTCTCACTCGCTCTCAACCTCTCTCTCTCAGAGATGGCTCATGGATTTGTGAATACCAAGTTAACTATTCTACCAAAAGATTCAGTAACAGAAGCATGAAGTATATAAAAATAATATTTACTACTTCACAATATTTATACATGTACAGGAAATCACACATATACAAGACTAAGAGAGTTACAGGATTACTACAATTACAGAAATTAAGAAGAAATGGTTTGAATGCAGCAGAAGAAACACATAGAAAAATATTCCTATAGCGTTTTAACTTCTAGCAAAGTAAAATGATTCTTAGAACATGCATTAACAGTAGTGAGCTGTGACAGACTCCAACTCTAAGATGGTGCAAGTATGAAGCCTCAGAACTGACTGACTTGCTAGGGCCTGGTACAGACCTTGAAAGCCTTCAGCTGCCAGTAGCCATGCTGCATAATCAAATATGCCACTCTGGCATCATTGATTTTACACTTTGTCTTCTGGGGGTACCATCTCTCTGCAAAACTGTCCTAAACCAGAACCTTAGATTTTGTGGACACAGGACAGCTGTCATTGTTCTGAGCAATGTCTGCCTATGTGGGGAAGGGGGGAGGCTGCATGGACAGGACAGTTTCCTGACACTAAAGACCCTGGGCACTTTGAATCTGCCTTGTTAACTGTCCATAGGGTCTTGTCTTTTGCAGGACAACGGGACTGAAATTACCATCAGAGACAGCTGGCCTGTCATGTGATAAAAATTTCTAGTTTCAGGAAGCCCACATTTTCTCTTCAGCAGATTACATTCTGATATCAGTGCAGATAGAAATAATAAAAAAATGCAAAATTAGCGTTACATCTCCCCCGAGATGAAAAACATACTCCTTTAGCACCTCTAAAGGATGTCATTTTTTTCATGTGAGCTGGTAGGCTTCACTTGCTATCCCCTTGGTTCACTTTATGTGTGAACCTCACACTACTGCAGTTACTCACAGCACCTCTCCCCTTTTTTTCTACTTCTTCTTCTTCTTCTGGATCCTGACTGTTGTCTAGACAACACATCAGCATTTTCATGCTATGACCCTCTGTGGTGTCTAATATTCAAATGATAGGACTGCAGCATCAGGCTCCACCTTAGTGATTTCGAGTTTGGCCTACTGGTTTTATGCAGCCATGTGATGGGGTTATGGCCCATGAGCAGGGTGAACTCCCTCTCATATAGATAAGGTTGCAGATTCTGCAAAGCCCAGACAATACCTAGACACTCCCCTTCAGTTGTGGTGTAGGCCTCCTCTTTAGGCAGCAGCTTCCTGCTCAGGTACATAACTGTGTGTTCCTCTCCCAAGTGCGCATCCTGACTCAGAACCATGCCTAGCCCATGATCAGATGCATCTACATGCACAATGAGCCTTAGAGAATAGACCAGGCTGGAAAGCACTGGTGCCCAACACAATATTTCCTTCACCTACTTGAACATGGTATTGCAGGTTTCCATCCACTGAACCTTGTCTAGCATTTTCTTCCTGGTGAGATCGGACAGGGGTTTGACCATGCTGCTGAAATCTTGCACTAATTTAAGGTAGTACTCTACCATCCCTAGGAAGGCCTGTACCTTTCTTTTAGTCATTGGTATGTCTCATCCCTGGATGGACTCAATTTTCACTGGCTCAGGACAAGATGTACCCACTCCCTACTCTGTGCTCAAGGTATGACACTTCCTCCATTCCTATTTAGCCCAGCAGTCTGCAGTCAGTGGAACACCTTGGTCAAGTGACTGATGTGATCCTCCCTGGGCTGGCTATAGATGGTGATGTCATCCATAAATGCCAGTGTAAAAGCTCCTGCCCATTCAGAATGTGGTACACAAGCAATTGAAAGGTGACTGGTGCATTCTTCATCCAAAATGACATTACTTTAAACTCAATTAACCTAAAAGGGGTGACAAAGGTTGACCTGTCTCTGGCTTCAGGGTTCAGGGGGCACCTGTCAATAGCTTTGTCAGGTTGGTCAACCTCTCTCTGACATTAAGGGTCAGGAGTACCTGTCAGTAGCTTTCTGTCAAGTCTGTGATGGTCAGGCACATTGCCCCCACCCAGCCTCTCTTAGACTTTTTCTGTCCTGGGCATGGGGTATGCATCCAATTGAGCTTGTGGTAGTTAATGCAGAACCTCATGCTCCCAACCTTTCTGGAGATCAGTACCACAGGGACTACTGAACACCTAAATCACCCAAAGAGCAAGTATGTTTTTGATCTCCCCCTCTATGGTATGTTTTACACCCTCAATCACTCATTAAGGTGGTTGCCTTAGTGGGGTCTGAGGGGTACATGACAACTCACTCCTGTCAATTCTCTCCCTCCAAATTCGCTCCCGACAATTCACTCCTGCTGAACTCGCCCCCATTCAAACTCGCTCCATATCAAACTCGCTCCCACTCCCACTGTAAAATCCCCTGACCATGCATTACATGTAGCAAAAGCAAATTCACTGGAGCACTCATATCTGCCTGTAGTCTGGAAACCTTACAATGAATGAGTTGTTGCTGTTTAATTATTTCAGCATCTCTAATGTTAAGTTGGTCAGGGGAGCGTATTAGCCGTAAGTAGTGCTGCCGACAGTTGTTACTGTTTAGTTATTTATTTCTGATGAAAATAATGCTATTATGCTCAAATGCTTGCATATTTGCTATCCTGTGCTCATTTAGTAATGCTGCTGACAGTTGTTGCCTATTTACAAAACATCACAGTAAATATACCTACATTAAAATAAGAAGTCCCTGATACTCTTAAAACAGTTACATTGAAAGTTGTTCATCAAAAACGATTTGTGGCACAAGACCTCTGCAATGCATTCCTTTTTTAATGCAGAATGGAAATCATATCTGCCTGCAGTCTGGAAACTCTACAATGAATGAGTTGTTGCTGTTTAATTATTACAGCATCTCTAATGTTAAGTTGGTCAAGGAGCGTATTGGTCGTAAGTAGTGCTGCTGACAGTTGTTAAAACAGTTACATTGAAAGTTGTTCATCAAAAACAATTTTTTTTAATGCAGAATGGAAATACCTAACTATTCACTAAACATAAAACTAAACTAAACATCTACAATATTTCTATGAAGCTCAGAGCATATTGGCGTAAGTAGTGCTGCCGACAGTTGTTACTGTTTAGTTATTTATATATGATGGTCAGGGGAGTGTATTTGCAAGGAGCGGATTGCTAATGGAGTGAATTGACATGGGAATGAACTGTCGGGAGCCAATTTTCATGGAGCGAATTTTCGGGAGTGTATTGTCGTGCTCCCGGGCCTGAGACCCTGTTTCCGCAAGGTGCCTGTGTGGTTTACTTCAGCTTCCCTATGAACATCCCCTTGAATATTTGCAGCACCCTACACATTTCAGTAACTTGGGATAGTGTCAGCCTCTCTGAGAAGGTGATGGGGTCCACCAAGGATTTTCCCAAAAAATCCACCAGTGGGTCTGCCCCGTCTCCTCCCCCGGGTTGCTCCACACAGCCAGGACTGTCTTGTCTCGGTCATGGTAGGGCTTCAACATGTTCATGTGGTAGATCCACTGCTTGCACCCCGTCAGGCAGCTCCACCACATAGCCAACATCATTCACTCCCCCTGATCACCAAATACGGATCCTCCCAAGCCAATTGCCCACTGGATGGGGATGAGCACCATTACCCATTGCCTATCTTCATACTCCTGGGCTCTGGCCCCAGTCATACCATGCCTTCTGTCTCTGTTGCACAGAGGCTAACATAGAAATCTAGAAACATAGAAGGTGTTAGCAGATAAGGACCTCTTGGCCACCTAGTCTGCCCAGTTTCCCCTGCCTACTTGATCTCTGGTTGTCTCCTCCCCTTGTCTTACTACCAAGGTTCCCTTGTATCTGTCCCATGCATCCTTGAATCCTATCACCATTGTGGTACCCACCGTCTCCACTGGAAGGCTGTTCTAGTCATGTGTCACCCTCTCTGTGAAGAAGTACTTCCTCATATGTCTTCTGCCCCCCCCCCCAGCTTCAGAGCATGACCCTTTGTTCTCAAGCTTCTTTTCTATGGAAAATACTAGCTTCTTGTACCTTAATAATACATGTTAGGTATTTGAATGTTTCTATCATACCCTCCCTTTCCCTCCTGTCCTGCAGAGAGTACATATTTAGTTCTTTGAGTCTTTCCTCATAGGGCTTTTGATGCAGGCCCTGCACAATTTTGGTAGCCATCTTTTATATCACTTCTATCATGTCAATGTCCTTCTGGAGGTGGTACATCCAGAACTGGACACAGTACTTGAGTTGGTGCTTTACCATTGATCTGTTCAGGGGTAATATTACCTCCTTCTTCCTACTAGTGATACTCCTCCTATGCATCGGAGCATCCTGCAAGCCTTCCCCACTGCCTTATCACACTGCTTGGCTGCCTACAGGTCAGCATAAATGTTTACCCACCAGGTCCCTTTCCTGTTTGGGGATTACCAGTTCTTCCCCTCCCTGTTGATGCATAGCACCCAGGTTTCTGTGCCCCAAGTGTATGATTTTGCACTTTTTTGCATTGAAACCCAGCTGTCAAACCCTTGATCATCCTTCCAACTTTTTAAAATCATCCCTCATTTTTTCCACCCCTCTGGTGTGTCTACTCTGTTGCAGATTTTTATGTCATCCAAAAACAGGTATACTTTCCCTTATGGTCCTTCTGCAGTGTCGATATAAAGACATTGAAGAGGACCAGGCCTAGTACTGACCCCTGAGGCACCCTGATGGTCCCTTGCCTTCTCCAGAGTGGACATTATTTATCACCACCCTCTGACTTATATTGCTTAACCATCTTCTTACCTAGTTTACAATGTTTTGACCCACTCCCAAACAGGCCAGCTTGTTCATCAGACTTCTATATGGAATGGTGTAGAAGGTCTACTGAAATCCAGGTAGGCCACATCTACCGCTCCTCCCTGTTCCATTACCTTGGCCACAGCAGTCAAAGAACTCAATCAGGTTTTGTCTGACAAGATCTCCCGCCTGTGAAACCATGTTGCCTTTGATCCTGTAATCCACTAGTTACAAGGTATTCCACTATTCTTTCCTTCAGTAGAGTTTCCACTACTTTGCCCACTACCAAAGTCAGGCTGACAGGTCTATAATTTCCTGCCTCCTCCCTGTTACCACTTTTGTGAAGTGGGACCGCATCTGCTTTCCTCCAGTCCCTCAGAACCTCTTGTTTCTAATGATAAGTTGAACAGAGTTGTCAGAGGTGCGGCCAGCACCTCTTTGAGCTCCCTCAGTATTGTGGGGTGCACCCGATCAGGTCCCATTGCCTTGCCCACTTTTAATTGTGCTGGTGCCTTGAGGACTTTCTCCTCTGTAAAAGGACTGGTGTCCACCTCCATACCATGTATGCCCTTGTCCCTTATCTTTGGCCCGTCACCTACCCCTTCTTCAGAAAATACTGAACAAAAGCATTTGTTCAATATGTCTGCCTTCTTTTGTTCCTTATCCTCCTCGGAACCCCCCTCTTCCCCTTTTACTCTTACTATTCCTCCTTTGGTCTTCCTCTTCTTGCTTGAATATCTAAAGAAAGTTTTATCCCCTTCTTTTACTGATCAGGCAATAATCTCCTCTGTTTGTGCATTTGTGTGTCTAATTCCTTTCCCTGGCTCCCTTTGTTTCCCCTGGTAGTTTTCCCTATCCTTCTCCTTCTGTGTCTTTTTGTACTTTTTAAATTTTAGGTTTTTTTTTTCTCTTACTTTTTCTGCTACATCTTTAGAGAACCATAGCTGTCTCTTTTTTTCCTCTTGCCCTTGTTTACCTACCTGACACAGAGATTTGTTGCTTTTTCAATGCCCCCCACCTTTATTTTTGCCCATAGTTTCTCAATTCCCCCAGATTGTCTATCCCTACCAGGGTTTTCTTGAGCCATTCTCCAATTTTCTTGAAATTGGCCCTCCCGAAGTCCAGGACCCTCATCTTAGCGTGGCTCTGTTCTGGCTCAATCCTTTTTTTTTTTAATTCAGTATACTTTATTGCATTTTATGCAGCAATAGATATAAAGTTGCAAGAAAACATGACAAGGTGCTGCAATAAAACATTCAATAAGATAACACAATACATTAAGTAAAAGATACAACATATAAAACACAAAACTCATCCCCAATCCCTCACCCCGCTCCCCTTTGCCCCGTTCTGTGCTTCAAACAGGACAAAGAGGAAAGAGTGGGGTAGGTGGGTCCAACTCTAAGCAGGGGCACCAGACTGTGGCTGCCACAGGGAAAGTAGGGCCAGGAGAGTTTCTCAAGTGGACTGGAAGAAGTGAAATCTATGGTACATACAGACTACAGTATATGTTTCTCCAGTTGGATAGCTAAAAGAATCTCATGGTACCATTCTAGTACAGTAGGCAGAGAATACTCTTTCCAGTGTCTTAACATGACAACTTTTGCTATAGCTGCCACTAGGGTTATGTCAGCTTTTCTTATCTTTGGCATCCCAGGGGGATATAAAGATAATAGACAGCACTCAGGGGTGAATAAGGGTTCCATGCCCAAAGCGGGTATAGAATTTGCTTTATGGAAAATCAGAAGGCCTGAGACTTCAGACAGGTCCAGAGTAAGTGGAACAAGGACCCAGGATCTTCCCCACAATGTGTACATAAGGGAGATGAGAGTTTGCCAATCCTGTACAATCTTGTGGGAGTATAATACAGATTGTGCATGATGTTAAACTGGATCAAGCGGAGTCTATCTTGTTTGATATATTTATAGATAGCACTCCATGCCTTCTTCCAGAAGGTCATCTCTGCTGGGAGGGAAAGCTCCTGGGTCCAGTAATAACAGATGCCAGAGGGAAGCAAGGAGTCCAGGACTATCAAGTGCTTATATACCCTAGACACAGCATGCAACTGGGTGGCCACTTGCAATATAAAAGACAAATCTTTTGATGGCCGGGAGGCTTAAGGCTTGGGCCCCAAAAATGAGAGCACAGCATTTTTAATCTGTAGGAATTTAAAGATATCTTTGTTCTTAAGGTGTAGTCAAAGTTGGAGAGTGGGGAAAGAGACCAGCTCATCCCCTTGAAAAAAGGTAGCAAGCATGCAATCTTGAAATAGGGGAAGGAAAGATACTGGGACAGTGCAATTGCTGATCTGAAAATGGGGGTTATTTAGTATGGGTTGGGTCTGAGATCTATGCCAGTTCAGGGCTAGGTGGGTTTGAATTTGATGCAAGGCTCTGAACGACCAGCCAATTGGGGAATTCTTCAGATGTTGTGGGAGTTTAGAGGGGAATATGTATACAAGAACCTGGATAGAGCAATGTGCTCTACTTACTAGAGCCCTCTCAATTCTAGCCAGATGGGGGTATAATTATTGGAGTTCTGGGGGTCCAGGTTACTCACCCAAAGTGCTAATTTACTGAGATGCTGGGCTCCGTAATAAGTGAAAAAAGAGGAGCGAGCCAGACCACCTTGCAGCTTAGGGCCACCAGTTTGCCATAGGCCCGTTGCACCATCCTATTTCTCCATAGAAATATATTGAGAATTTTTTGAAGGTGGATAAACCAAATCTTAGGGGAAAAAGAAACCCAGTATTCCCAGCAGGTATAGTAAGCGAGGGAGCACGTTCATTTTGAGGGTGCTAATCTGGTCCTAAAGCGAGAATGGGAGCGTTCCCCATATGTCCAGATCTGCTTTCAAGGTATGTATCAATTTAGTAAAATTCTCTTTTACCATGGTGGGAATGTCACAGGATATTTTGATACCTAGGTAAGTTAACAGTTTTGGTTTCCAGGATAAATTCAAATTGCTAATGTCTACCTTGACAGTCTGATTATTGACAGGAAAAATCTTTGTCTTAGAGAAGTTTAACTTGTAAGACACTCTAGAGAATTTTTGTATTTCTTCCAACAGAATAGAGGTAGAGAGGTGGGGTTCTTCTACATGTAGGAGTAAATCATCTGCATCTGCGGACAGAGCATAGCGCTTTCCCTCAATCAAAATATCTGTTAACTCAGGGGTATTAACTAGTCGGATAAAAAAGGGGTTCCAAATAAAAGCTGAAAAGAAGGGGAGAATGTGGACATCCCTGAAGAGTGTGATGCTTAATGGGGAAAGGATCGGACAGACAACCATTGCACCAGACCTTGGCTGTGGGGGAAGAGTACAGGAGTTTAACCCATCTAATGAAGCCCTCTGGGATCCCAAATCAGCCTAGAGAGGCAAACAGGAAGTCTCAGGAGACATGATCAAATGTCTTCTCGGTGTCAAGGGAGACCAGAGTCGCTGGTGCTCTGGAGTCCCTCGATGCCAAGAACAAGTGTAACAGATTCCTCATATGATCCCCTGATACCCTCCCTGACATGATGCCCACCTGCTCCTGCCCAATGATGTCTCCCATAACTGGAGCCAAAAAATTGGCCAATATTTTAGCCAGGATCTTCACATCCATATTCAAGAGGGAGATAGTATGATAATTCTCAGTGAATCTTTGCTGGGGTAGTGTCAGCCTCTCCGAGAGGGTGATGGGGTCCACCGAGAATTTTCCCAAGAAATCCACCAGTGGGTCTGCCCCGTCTCCTCCCCCGGGGCTGGGTTTAAGGATGAGGGTTATCAGGGCTTCTAAAAATGCCCTGTCCTCCATACCATCCTCAAACCAGGAGTTAAAAACTTCCACTAGAAGAGGGACTAACTGAGTGAGACAGGCTTTGTATAAATTGTTAGGGAGACCATCCAGCCGAGGTACCTTGTCCAGGGGTAACTGCTTGATGGCGTACTCCACCTCACTGGATGAATTGGTGCATCCAGGTGTGCAATGGGGGGGTGACAAGGTAGGCAGGGCAACAGAGTTTAAGTATTCAGTAATGGCTTGATCCAAAATAATGGGGGCTCCCTGTGTCGAGCAGAGCTGCTGAAAATAGTTCCCAAAGATGGAAACTATCTCCCTGGAGTCCGAGACGATGGTCCCATCTAGACTGGAATGCAATCCTGGGATAAATCTTGTGGCCTCAGCCTGCCTCAACCTAAGAGCAAGGAGTTTGCCAGCTCTCTCTCCTCTGATTTTAAATATTTTAGTTTAGTGTGATGCAGGGCGAGTGCTGCCTTCTGAGCCAGAACGTCTGCAAATTGGACTTTTAGATGGTGTAATTTGGCCCATTCTGGCTCAGGGGAGGAACGATGGAGAAAGTGCTCTAACTGACTAATCTCCCCTAGTAAGGCATCGATTTGTGCCTTATTTTTACATGACCGTGTGGCTGCAAGCCAGATGAAATCACCATGAAGGGCACATTTCAGAGCCACCCAAATGGTTCCAGTTTTGTCTACAGAGCCCCTATTAAGCTCTAGAAAGATGGAAATGTAATTTTGGATGTGACCCAATAAGGAGGGATCTTGTAATAACTGGGTATTAAGACACCAAAGTTAATCTTGCCAGATACCTGGGCCCAACATATATAATATACTGATTGAGGAATGATTGGACAAGACCCTAGAGTGGATTGAGGCAGCTAATATACCTGGCAGACAAAAGGAACTAACCAAAAAATAATCTATTCAGAATAGCGTTTGGTGGGGTGGTGAAAAATAAGTATATTGCTGAGCTGTAGGATTCAAAATACACCAAATATCACTTGTCCCTCATAAGGTCTCTCAGGGCCCATTGGGCTGTGGAATAATCCTATTCTCCTATTATCAGAGCGATCTATGTCAGGTTGATGTACACGGTTCTAGTCTCCTCCTAAAATGATCAGAATGTGAGGGTTAGAAGGTAATAGGGATAATATATGGGCAAAAAAATATGGTGAATCTACATTTGGGCCATACACTAACCTGAGAATTATAGGGAAAGACTCAAGTGTGCCCTGAAGAATGACATAGCGACAAGAGGGGTCTCACCATTCATGTAACAGGGTGAAGGGAACAGATTTGGCTAACAATATGGCTGTGCCTCCTCATTTGGTGGAAACACCTGATCCAAAAACTTGACCTACCCAAACTTGGATGTCTGGATTTTTCTCTGTTTGATTAGCAGGGTATTTTCTCTGTCAAATTGTTGTGTAGGGCATCTTGCTGAGAGAAAGGCACTCATCGCAGTGGTGGGTCAGAGCTTTTAGCTGATTGTTTCATGAGGGCACAGTTTAGGCCCAACCTCTGCCCACCCTCACCCCACCCACCCCTGGAAATAGTTCCTTTATACCTGGGGTTCTGACATCATTTCCTCAAGAGTGCAAGGTGCATATCAATGTCATATCCTCTCCAGCACACTGCACTGACAATATAAGCATACACATTGTATAATATATATATATATATTTCTATATAACAAACCAATCACACACACACACACACACACACACACACAAAAAAGTAGATAAACATGTGGGGAATAGTGCAATGTAATGGCTGTGGGGCAGCAGTCTTCTGGGAGTCTTTCTGGAGGCTGAGATGCTGCTCTATTTGCAGGCAACTCTCTGCCCTGAGGGAGGAAGTTGCCCGCCTTCAGGCCACACTGGACAGTAGTAAGGGAACCTTCCCCCAGGCCACACTGGACAGTAGGAAGGGAACCTCCCCCATCCAGGGAGCACCAGAGCCACCACCACTACCTCAGAGGTTGTGAAGAAAGCACAGCAGTTGGAGCACAGTAGGCTCAGGGAGGGTGAAGATGGTGGAACAGAGGCACACCCAGTCAGTTGTTCCACTCCACAATCCATACACCATTCTGGGGGAGCATAGTTCCCCTATGGATGCACCCACAGAGGAGACTAAGGAGGCTGAGGACAACTGTCACAAGGGAGGCCCACAGGAAGGAGGCAGAGGACACCACAGGGAAAGGAAGCAGCTCCTGGTGGGGGACTCAATTATAAGGGGAATAGAACTGGGGGGAGCAGGGAAAACTGAAGTAAGGTGCCTGCCTGGTGCCATGGCTTGGAGGGACAGGAAGTGCATCCTCAGGGTCATGAGAACAGCTGCACGGGAGTCTGAGCTGGATGTCATTGTCCACCTAGGGACAAATGACTTGGCTCATCATGAGATAAGAGCAGTGCAGGAGGACTTTGTAGAGTTGGGGAGGGGCCTAAGACAAGTAGCACACACAGTATCCTTCTCAGAGGTGCTTCCTGTCAATCGCATGGGTGAGGAGAGGGTACTTTGCACCATGCAGTTTAATGAATGGTTGAAAAAATGGTGTGGAGCACAGGGGCTTGGCTTCATTGGGGACTGGGGTTCCACCTGAAGGGACACCAGCCTATACTGGCAGGATGGTCTGCATCTGTCCAGGAAGGGAACAAGTCTTTTGAGCAGTCAGTTTAAATGATCCATTGGCAAGCTTTTAAACTAGTCAAGGGGGGAGGCACTGATAAGCAGCAGGAAAATCCCAGCCTCTCCCTGCAAAACAGGGTACTAAATGAGAAAAAGACCGAGGTAGAAAGGTCAGTGGGGGATGCTGCAACAGAAGGTAAAGCCATCAAAAAATGGAGAGCAATGAGTACCAATGCCCGTAGTCTGGGTAACAAGCTTCCTGAATTAGTGGCCTTGATGGAGGAGGAACATCTGGATATTGTGGCAGTCACAGAAACATGGTACACACAAAACCATGACTGGGATGTAAACATACCAGGATACACTATCTACAGGAGGGACAGGGAGGGTGAAAGAGGAGGAGGAGGAGTAGCTCTTTACATAAGGGAAGAAATCAAAGCAACAGAACAAAAGGGTAAACAGGGAGGAGAAGAAGCACTGTGGGTCAATTTGTGGACAGGCAATGGCACCACAATCCGCACAGGGGTTGTATACAGACCCCCCTCTCAGGGGGAGGAAATGGACAAGGAAATGATAGAAAGTATACTTAGAATGGCAGAAAAAGGGGAGATATTGCTGATGGGTGATCTGAATATGCCAGATATTAACTGGAGTGCAGTTCCAGCAGCCACTTCAAAGAGTGGGGATATTCTAGATGCCCTACAGGGGGCATGTCTTAGACAACTAGTACTGGAACTCACTCGAGAGGGAGCAATCTTAGACCTGGTTCTCTCAAATGGAGATGGAGAGAGGATCACAGATGTAGAAATGGGTAGCCATCTGGGAACTAGCGACCATTGAACAGTATGGTTCACAATAAACACAGCAATAGAGTCAAGCCATACAAAGGCAAAAGTACTGGACTTCAGGAGAGCTGACTTCGCCAAAATGGGTGAGTGCCTAAGGAATGCACTAACAAATGGGCAGGAAGGAGGAGGAAGAACAATGGGGAATAATAAAACTGCCATCACAGAGGTAACAAGCCTTGTGTGAAGCAAATAAACAAACAAAACGATGTAAGAAACCACTATGGTTCTCAAAGGAAGTGGCTGTGAAGGTTCAAGAGAAAAAGAAAGCATTCAGGAAGTACAAGGAATCACAGTAGGAGCAGGACAGAGAACTGTATCAGTTAAAGCAAAAGGAAGCTGGGAAGGCAGTCAGAACAGCAAAGGCCCAAACCGAGGAAAAGATAGCCAACTCAGTTAAGAAGGGGGATAAAACCTTTTATAGGTACATCAGGGAGTGAAGGAAGACCAAGGGAGGGATAGTGAGGCTTAATAAAGGGGAGTGGGGTGGGCAGAGGGTGACTGTGAAAAGGCAGAGATACTAAACAAATATTTTTGCTCAGTATTTACAAATGAAGAGGGGGAGGTACCTAAAACAAACAATAGAAACACTCTGGATACAGAAGTTGATACCAGCCCATTTACAGAAGAAAGGGTTCTGAAAGAACTCTTAAAACTGAAGGTGGACAAAGCAATGGCGCCTGATGGGATTCAACCCAGAATTCTAAAAGAACTAAGAGTAGAACTAGTGACACCACTGACTACCCTCTTTAACAAATCATGGGAGGATGGGGTGGTACCCGAGAACTGGAGGAGGGCAGATGTGATTCCCCTTCACAAAAGTGGGAGCAAGGCAGAAGCAGGAAACTACAGACCTGTTAGTTTAACCTCAGTGATAGGGAAAATGATGGAATCACTTCTGAAGGAAAGGATTGTCGAGTATCTAGAGGCCAGAGGGGCACAGGACCCAAGGCAGCATGGATTCACATCAGGAAGATCATGCCAGACGAATCTGATAGATTTCTTTGACTGGGTGATCAAAGTAGTAGATCAGGAAGGGGCTGTGGACATGGCCTACCTAGACTTTAGCAAGGCATTTGACACAGTCCCACACAAAAGATTAATATACAAGTTAGCCAGCCTGGGAGTGGGTCCCAAGATGACAGCCTAGGTAAAGAACTGGCTGGAGAATAGGACACAGAGAGTAATAGCAAATGGAGTCCACTCTGACGAAAGGGGGGTTACTAGAGGGGTACCGCAGGGTTCAGTATTAGAACGGTCCTCTTCAATGTCTTTATAAGCGACATTGCAGAGGGACTGGAAGGAAAAGTATGTCTCTTTGCAGATGACACAAAGATCTGCAACAGAGTTGATGCACAAGGTGGGGTGGAAAGGATGAGAAGGGACTTGGCAAGGTTAGAGGAATGGTCAAATGTATGGCAGCTTAGATTCAATGCTAAGAAGTGCAAGGTAATGCACCTGGGAAACAAAACCCAGGGAAGAGTACACAATGGGGGTGAGATACTAACAACAACAAAAATGGAAAGGGACCTGGGGGTAGTCATATCAGATGACCTAAAGGTGGGCAAGCAATGTGAGAGGGCAGCAAGGGAGGGGCTGGGGGATACTGGGATGCATAGGGAGAGGCATCACCAGTAGAAAACAGGAAGTTATTATCCCTCTGTACAGACAGCTGGTGAGACCCCATCTGGAGTACTAGTGCAGTTCTGGAGACCCAGTCTCCGCAAAGACATAGACAGGATGGAAGCTGTTCAGAGGAGGCTAAAATGGTGCAGGGTCTGCACCAGAAGACATATGAAGAAAGACTAAAGGAGCTTAATATGTATAGCCTCAAGGAAAAGAGGGAGAGGGGGACATGATAGAAACTTTCAAGTACCTCAAGGAATCAACAAAGTCCAAGAGGGTAGCATCTTTCAAAAAGAGGCGTGCAAAACAAGGGGCTCAAGTTGAAGATAGAAGGGGGCTCAGAGGTAATTTAAGGAAGTATTTTTTCACAGAGAGGGTTGTGGATCCATGGAACGGCCTTCCGGAGGAGGTTGTGGAGTCAAAAACAGTGGTGGAATTCAAGCATGCATGGGACAGTCATAAGGCAATTCTAGGGAGTTGGGGTAGGAAGAAGTAGGCTGCTGGTTAACTAGGATCTGCAGCTTATCCATTAGGTAGGGAAATGGGCAGACTGGGTGGGCCAAGCGGTCCTTACCTGCCGTCAAATTTTATGTTTCTATGGTGGCCATTTCTCTGTTTTCCAAATCTGTATTCACTTATGTAAACAATCACCCCTCTCGTTTGCCTGTAGACGTCTGTGGTGAGAGGAGCAGCCCTGCTAGTTAAACAAGGGGGCCAGTGGAGGGGGGGGTTACACTGAGAACTACACACTCATGACATACATGAGTTAGAGCACAGTACCATATATTATTAATCACTATTAATTTAGTACTATAGTTTTCTTTGATATCTTTTTAAGTTTTTAATTTGTGTCTTTGATGTTATGCATGTTAATTGTTAGTGGTATGTAAGTACAACTTTAAGACAAGGCTATTTAATGATGTCACTCACTGTGTTGTGCCTTTAAAAAAGCACATTGTATGTGCAAAACCCATTAGGCAGCTCGCATGTAGTGAGGCTCTCTGTTTTTTAACTCGTTTGCACCTGAGATGCCAGTTTAATCAAAGTCTTTGAACTAGTCAGTGCTTTATAGTTTCTTCTGGCTGTGAGTGCTCTGCATTTTTTGTCCTATGTCCCAGCAGGGTTTTTTTGGTAGCACTCGATCCCTGTGGTGCAAGATTTATTTTCTGGGATTCCCTAGGAACCACTATCTGTTGGAGTACCCCTTCTTCTGGTCCTCCCTTAGGAACTCATTCAAGGTACAGGAGCCCATTCTCCCAGACCACCTCCTTTTTTCAGAGCTCAGAAAGTCACCTTCCACACTGGTGGTTAACTCGCTTAAAGAGTATTGGATCAGCTTGCTGAGCTCTCCCCAACTCTGTAAACTGATCTTCCCCCAAAACACAATCTCTTGGAGAGCCACCCAGGGCCAGAATTTCCTCTGTCTGTAGCTGTGGCTCAGAACTGCTGCTCCCGGAACATCCTTCAGCTACAACTTCCCCTGCTGCTGACGTAGGTGTAGCTTCCTCCTGCACTGCCCCATCTGCATCCTCAGGAATGTGTTCCCTCACCTTGCTATGGGCAGTGACACACACAATATTTTCCCTGCTGTTGAAGTCATTTCTCCAAATCACATCCACTGGCAGATCTGGAACAACACCCACCTCCCATATGACCTGACCACCTTCCCATTTTAGAAAGATCTGGGTCATTGACAGTGAAGCCATGGACTCATCACCCCTCTAATCTAAGAAAACTGACCATGCATGATCTGTTCCTCATGAATCAAATCCTGTTTCACCGTTGAAATGGATCTGCCCCAGTATCCCTCAATTCATTCACCACCACTGGGTGCATATGTGTAGTGGAGTTAGAGGGCACTGCACTTTGTGTACAGGTCACTATCTGCTGGGATCTCCCTGAGTTACCCCCTCCTGCTGTACTAGCCCTTTTTATTACAATTTTCAGATAATCATATGACAAATGGCCCAGTTTCTGACAGATAGAATATCTATGTTCCCCTGACTCTACATGTGAAACCACTTGGCTTCCCTTTTGGGTAGGCCAAAGGCCAGCTTTTTTTAGGATGCTCCCTGGTTCCCTTAAAACCACCTAATGTCTCTCCCCCATTACTTTTGCAATGAGGAGATGGACGGCTTGATATGAATTGATCAGCCCTCTCGGCTAGAGATGCAGCAAAGTTTTACTTCTGTCATGAAGTTCCAGTGAAGTCACAGATTTCGATTTCTTGAAGCACTTGATGAAGTTGGCCATTATGCGGTAACCTTGATTTTAAAAAGTTTTGCCAGCACTTTTCGCGTAACTTCACCTCAGACATGGCTTTAAAGTGAATTCAGGTGAAAGCTCCTGAGAAAGAGGCTGTAGGTCACTTGCAGCAGTCCCTGCATGTCACATGATACAGTTCTACATAAGCTGCATCCTTCGTGCAGTCTGAGTGAGTGGAAGGGTGCAGAGCTGCTGCTTTTTTAAGCACTGAAAAGAGATTTAATTATAACCTTTTTCAGCTTTCTTTTTGTATTTTCTACATCTTCTCTTTGCTTACTAGTTTGTTAGAAAGGTTTTTCTGTGGTTTAGGTCTTATTTTCTTTATATTTCAGTACTTAAATCTGTATTTTCCTTTTACTTCTGTGTTCAGATGCTCTGGTTCCAGGAATTCTCATTTAGTTATTTATATATTTTTTTCCATTCTACCTTTTCACTGCCTCAGTTATTTTTATTTTAAATAAAAATGAGTGGAAATGGAGAGGAGACTGGTTGGAGTGGGAGTCAAAAGGAGGAGAGGAAAGAGAGGGAGGAGAGAAAGGAGAGAGGGAGGGTCACGCAGTTGACAGATGGGACACGCATTCCCAACTGTCTGAAGGGGACACCTTTAGTGGTGGCACCATCAGCACCAGTTGTTGGAAAAAGAGCCAGCAAGAAGCCTGTAGCAGCAATGGCTTCTTTGTCTGCAGGAACCCTACTCACCCAAGTAGCAAGTATCAACTGTTCTGCCGCCAAAAGAACTTGCAAAGGATAACCCCCCTGCCCTCCCCTGTGGTGCCACCACCACCTCTGGCTCCTCATCTAAGCAGTAGCAAAAGTCCCGAGTTTGGGAATTTTTTGATTTGGAGACCGCCGACAACAGTGTTGCTACATGCAAACTGTGCCAGACAGTTGTTTGGCATGGTAAATGGGGCAGCCACTTGGGCACTGGCAGGCAGCACACCCACATTAGAGTAAGGCACCACTGTGAGTGGGAGGAATACAAGAATGCAGCTTAGAGGGCTGGAGGTGCTGGCACTTCTAGTGATCCTTAAGTGCCGCAGGATAGGAGGCATCTCAAGCAACAGCAAGGTGCACAGTTGCCAATTGAGGCACTGATGAGGGAAGTGTAACCTGAAGATGGACTTGGGGGCTGCATCCAGGGAGATCATGAGACCGCAGCTGCAGATCCTCCCCCTTCAAGATCTCAGTTGAGAGATGAAGTGGCACAACTCAGGATCAAGAAGAGGGACCTTAGACACACATTGGTGTCCATGGAGCCCACACTCCGGATGCAGCTGGCAAATGGGCAGACATTGCTTGAGGAAATGGCAGAACTCCAAGTTGGGGGCGCAACTTCTGTCCTATCTAGGCCATAGTAATGAATAAACAGTAAGAGGCAGATACTCAAAGCCTTGCACCAGGTGCAAATTGTCAGCTCCCACGATGTGCTTTTAATTGCATAGAAATCCCATATTTAGAGGGAACTTTGAGCAAGCTATTAGTGCCAGTGTACTAGCACAGAGGTAATGTGTGCAGCATGTAAAGGCAAGGGTGGTACCCTGCATAACATGTGCAGTGCAATATTTAGTATGCTAGCACTGTGCAAACATTATTGTACAGATCACATAGCACTGCAAAAACACTGCCTGTAAAAGGCTGTTTTAAACTAGAGCAAATCCTAGTGGTGGAGGGAGACACTGCTGGCCACACACCAAAATGGCACATATGGGAGTATACATCATGTACCTGATGCAGCAGGTCATTAAGGATGAAGAGAGAGTCATGCCCACCCTGGGCTCATGCATTGGCCATGGAGGTGCTATGCTGCAAATGGACAGTACCGTTCAAGGGTCACATTTGAAGTTCTCAGTGACAACCAAATCATGGGTCATTACAGGCTCAGCAGGCCCATGCTCAGATGGCTATGTAAGCTGCTGCATGACCACCTCAGGGCAGACACCCACTGCAGCCATGCATTGTCAATAGAAGTCAAGGGAATGACTGCATTATGCTTCCTGGCCACAGAAACATTCCAACACTAGTGGGGAACACTACCAGTATCTTCCAGTCAGCCATGTCATGTCTCTTGGTCCAGTTCCTAGATGTCCTGCTGACCCATACTGGGGATGTCATCATATTCCAAACCACCTCATCATAGTGAATAGCAACCATATAGAAGTTATATCTGTTTGCACACCTACCAGCTGTATTAGGTGCCATTGACAGCACTCATGTTGCCATTCAGGCACCCACTGGTGATGGAGTGGATGCCTATGTAATGGGAAGGGAAACCAGTCCATCAATTGCCAGGTGGTGTGTGATGCAACAGTGTACATCATCAGTGTCCTGGCACTGTAGTCCAGCAGCAACCATGACTACTTCATCTGGTACAACTCCAGCCTGTGCCAGTGGTTTGACTGTAGGGGCATCCCTAGTGTCCACCTCATCAGTGAGTACATCCCAAAAGCCTCCCTCCCCATGTTGCACATGACACTCACCAGTGAACTTTACCTGCATAGGTGGCAGTGCCTATTCCCCGTATCCATGGCTCCTCACACCTGACCTACGCCCTGCATCTCTTGCAGAGGACAGGTACAATGCAGCACACAGTGCCACACACTATATGATCCAGCGTGTCTTTGGAATGCTCTAGATGCAGTTTTGGTACCTTGATCCCCTACAGCACACCCCTCAGAAGGCCTGTGGTGGTGTGCCAGGGGCTGGAAGGACTGCACTCTGTGAGTGTTGGGCCATAAGAGGACAGTGGCTGGGCCTCGTTGGTGCAGGTCTGGCAGGGGGGACAACCACTCCTGGTTCAGGATGGACCCCTCCAGTCCCCAGCCATTGATGTAGGTGTTGCAATCCTCTTATTTCACAACCTTTTCACTTCTGTTTGCTGGCTAGAGCAGAAGATTGGACAGCAGTACAGGTGCTGCTAAGATGGACCTAGGACATCCTCAGCTGCATCCTGTATGATGTGATGTGCTGTTGGAAGAGAAGAGGAGAGCTGCTGTATATAGCAATGTAATGTACAGAGCTGTGTGCTGCTGAGGCAGCATGCATGTCTGGTATACAGTGACATATCACACATGTTGTGTGCCTGGTGCACAGCATATACCCCCTATTTCACTACACATCACCCACTTTTACACCAATGAGCACACATCCCAGCACCAATGAGCACACACCCCAACAGCTGTGAACACACTCCCAGCACCAGAGAGCACACAGCCCAGCATCACTGTGCACACCCCATCCCCAGGGACTACATGTCCCAGAACCAGTGTGCAAATTGGTAACAACAGTTGGGGCACAGTTATGGATCTGCACACAAATGGCTGCACTACTGTTTCCATGTCATTGAGTGACATGGAAACAGTAGTGCAGCCTATATCAAATGTGTCACCCAGCAAAGGTGTGTGCATGCATCCATACATATATACACACGTATACACACATGGCCAATGGGACATCCTACTGGCAGTCATCCACATGGCTGGGCAGGTCCTACACAGTTCTCAAAGTCACCACCCCCGTCATGGGCCATAGGGTAGATACTATTGCCTCCTGTACAGGATACAGGGTATGTTCAGCCTCTGATGCCTGTGGGCCTCCAGCAGTGGCTTGCAGTTCTCCATGGTGCATTACCATGGCCTGCTTTGTCCATATCCTCATGTCCCTGTTAGACTTGCAGGGTATAACCTGAAGGTGAAATACCACACAGTCACAGGTATGCAGAATAAAGGTTTATTGCTCCCTTAGTGGCACAGTGGACAGTAAACTAAGACAAATCTTACCAATTGGAAACACCGAAACAGTCATGTACCAGGTGTGGAAGCGAGATGCTCCTGGGACTCCAAAGGGGTTTGGCCATGTAATATTACATGGTGCTGATAACACTGTCCTGTTACCAGAGTAACAAGCTCATATGCATATGTGCATTCCTGTATTCGGTGTTCCATTGGTTAAAATAAGGGCAACTCACACCCAAGGCTGATACATTTTGTTGCAAGTATATTTCACTGGCTATCTAACTTTGTATAACAATAGGTTTCTTCTTCTTAAACTATCACTGACTAAACATGCTGACTTCGGAACATAGGTGGTGCTGCAGACCACACATTTATTATTATTCTGTTAGGCAGCTAATAACACATTTGCCAGTAGATGCCATGAGAGACCACAAATACATCTCCTAGCTAAAAATCTGATTTCTGGCTAATACATTAATTGTCCCAACTAGGCCCTAATATAATAAATCTGTCAGTATAATAGTAAACAATTAGTGCATAGTATTTTTCCTAGCCTGTTATGATAAAGAATGACGGTCCTCATATGGGACGGCTGGTCAGGCAGGTCTGCACCCCCAAAGCATTTCTTTACAGCTTCCATGGTCAGGTTTTGGCTGACAACAGCACCGACCATGTTGGTATTCTCCACCCAGACCTGCCATACTGGACATTCATAGCCTGCCTCCAGGACAATAACTCATCTCTGGACATGTAGGCCTGTACCAGTGCTTGCAACTCCTCTGCGAAGAAACCATGGGACTGAAGTTTGTCAGTGTCCTCCATGGTACCTGCAGGAATGGGAAGAGGAATATAAATGACCAGGGAACACACACAGCAGCACACAGCTGAATGGTACTGTGGTGTAGTCCCCCAGCCACATAGCTGTCCTGGCAATGCACACCCCACGTGACAGGCCAACTGGAAAAGAGCAGACATAGTCCCACTTCACAAAAGTGGTATCATGAAGGAGGCCTACAATTATAGGCCTCTCAGTCTCATATCAGTGGTTGTGAAATTAACGGAAACACTACTAAAGGAAAGGATTATAGAATATCTGGAGTCCAACTGATTACAGGACCCTAGGCAGTATAGTTTCATAGGGGGAAGGTTATGCCAAACAAATATGATAGATTTTTTTGACTGGGTGACCAAGTTGTTGGATGAGGCAGATCCTATCTCCCGAACACACTTCCTAGAACTGCACACAGTACAGCTGTTCTGGTCTGTTTCCTGCTGCAGTGTATCCATATGATTTGCAGGTCACACAGTGCAACAACAGCACTGAATGATTCAACCATTTAGTGAAGTCCCAAGGAATTTCGCCAATAAAGTCGTAAATTCACAACTTCACAAAGTTGCCAATACTTCGCAGTTTGACTTTGAGAAGCGCTAATAACTTCACAAAGTTGCAGGACTTCACAAAGTTAATTGCAAATTAAAATTTTTCACACTTTGCACACCTCTACTTTCAGCTGCCTCCCTCATGGAACACGGAGTTCTATCCAACAACCATATTCTCAGTCCCTTGGGTGAAGTTTTAGTTATTGTTCAATAAGAAATAAATATTTTATTTCCTCTATTTAGCAAGCTTTTGCACCCTCTACCCAGCGTTCTAACAAATTACTTAACTGCACACACATTTTGACATAGCTGTCTCCTGGTGCCTTTCTTAAAGCAGCAGAGCAGTGTAAAAAAAATTGCACTTTTTCGACAGTTTATACCCTGATATTTGAAAGGTGCCAAAAAAATAATAAAGATATTATTATTATTATTATACCCCATGCACTGCTGAGAATTTAACTGGTACTCTTTCCCACCAGCAGCATACTGTCATTCCGTAATTTGCTCAGTTATCCTTTGTTTTTGTTTAAATTTCTGCCACCAGCCATGTTGAACTAGAACCCCCTCTGCTGCCAACTGCACATGTGTATGATTGGCAGTACTACTCAGGGACATCAGGAATGTTCAGCACAGGTACCTACTGCAGTAACCAAAAGATGTGATGTGACATGAAGGGGGAGCACAGCTGAAAATTAGGCAGCTGTCATATTTATTGTGGAGCACAACAATCAAAATAAATTTTAAATACTTAAAAAACTAAAGATCGCTACAAAAAAATACTTACAGATATGGAAACCTCAACTATGGCTGCATGCTTACAACCAAAAAAAAATAATTTTGATAATCATTTCCTGATTATGTTGCACTGCTACTTTTTTTTTTTTTTTTTACTATTCTCTTCATTCGTCCTCCTAGTCGGAACTCTCTCAGACCACTCAACTCACCAGAGCCATTCTACTGCCCACTGTGATCCCCGCCTTCTTCAAGGACATTACTGTCACTCCAAGCCGGAGAGGGTAGAGCCCAGGGCTACCAAAGGGCAGAGGCGGGGATCCAGTGTTGGGCGTGTGGTGGATGGCACTGTGAGGGCTGTCGCCTATCCAACAGGAGGGGATTTTCTTGTTTTGTCCCATGAGTTCCATTCCTCCCCCCCCCCCCGAGTGTTAGGTGCTCTGACACCATGGCACACGGCAATCCTGCTGGCGTCAGCCACGCTCGACCCATGACTCTTGGTCTGCATCCTGTAATGCCTCTGATCACCATCAGAGGCCACCTGGATGCCGGACAACCCGAAGCCCTCCCCCTGGGAGAGGAGAGCAGTCCATCGGATGCTCAATCCTCTCCCTCCCCTGCCAACCCCTGGCACCCGAGTCTGCTCCCAAACCCAGGTCGCCAGCATGGCCGAGTTGTGGAGTCCAGCGCCTCAACCCTCAGCACCACTGGGCCAGCTGCACTGCTACTTTAACTGTGTAAAATTTGGCCATAAGCCAGGTTCAGGAGTTAATTCAAAATGCTTTAGCAAGGCATTTTTCTCTTTATCATAGTCCCTGCAATCTTCATTTTCCATTCTGGTGAAAGCTACTAATGTCTTGCCTGGAAGCAGTGGTAAAAAGTATGTTGTCAAAGAAGCCTTGCCCTGTTCAAACTGCCCACAGATTTTCTTAAGAGATCTGAAAAACAAATCAAGATCAGCACCCCCCCACCCCCCGATATCTGGGAAACATTTTATAATTAGTTTTGCCTTCCTGGGTCAAACTCCTCATGCCATTACTCATCATTTATGGTGTTGTCCTCTGATGCAGAATCTTCATCTCTGTCTCATGCTGGTATTCTTTCTCTTGCTCATCTGCTTCCAGCTACATCCACCACAGCTCTGCATCAGCCTTTCGCTTCAGCTCCTGCTCTCGCTCCTCTGCTTCCAGCTCTGCCTCAGCCTTTGCTTAATCCAGAGCAAGCTCCAACTTCAACCTCTACCTTAATAACAGCCCCAGTTCCCAGCTCTGGCTCTCTTTCATGCTCTCCAGTCTCTGTCTCATTATTTTGGCTAGCAGTGACCACTTTTACACCTCATCACTGGTCACTTTCCTCAAATATGTTTACAAGTTCTGCCCTAACATGCTTTCCTCATAACACACCCCTCTTCTTTTGAACAGTTCTTCTAAGTTTAGCAAAATGCACTTTTCATACAATCTAGACATAATATCTTCTCTCTTACTAGTCTTGCTAAAAACAAACATAACAGTAGCAGTGTAGACTAGTGTTCTCTGATGCAATATCCTGTTCTGTAACTGGATAATTAACTAGGTCATTGCCAATTCTTTTCAAATCCATGCAGCTGGCACCAGTTTGTCACAACCTGTCCACACTCAGGATGCAGTCTGCAACAGGTTGCCAAGTTTCTCAGCCCTCAACACCTGTACGGGTACCTTGGTAGCAGCCACCACTCAAAAGGTATTCTCTTACCTGTGGACTTTCTTGGTCCAAATTCCACCAGGGCCACTGCCCACACAGTACAATGATTCTTTGACTAAGAGCAAACAGCTCCCGGTCAGTCACTCCTGAGAAACACTTTACTTCTTCAAATTTGGTAAATTAAGCCTTATTCGCTCTCTCTGTTGAAGACAAATTGTTGATTTATCAATACCCACAGTTAACAATTAATAATTGTCCTAAAAGATTCAGTCACAGAGGCATGACATTTATACAAATTCTATTTACTGCATCACAAAATTTACACATTTACAGGATAGCACACATATACAAGGCTAGGGAAACTATAGGGTTACTACAGAAATTAAAAAGAAATGGTTTGGACACAGCAGAAGAAACACACTGAAAAACCTTCCTGTAGGTTCTTAACTCCTAGCAAAATAGAAAGATTCTTACCACACAGGATAACTTCAGTGAGCTATGGCAGACTCCAACTCTTAGATGGTTCAAGTAAGAAGCCCCAACAAAAACTGTCTTGCTAGAGCCTGGCACAAGCTTCAAAAGCCTTCAGCTGCAAGCCCACTATGTTGCATCATCAAATATGTCACACTGTCATCATATATTTGACACTTTCTTTATCTCCTTGAAGCACCACCTCTCTAGAAAGGTGGCCTAAACCACAACTTTAGATTTTGTGGATTCCAGACACTTCTCATATTTCTGAGCCATGTCTGCCTATGCAGGGGATGACTGCATGGCCAGGACAGTTTCCTGATCACGTGCTCTTTGAAACGTTGTCATTAATTGACTAGGGGGTCCTGCCATTTACAGGACAAAGGGACTGAAATTATCCTGAGACAGCTGGTGTGTCTTCTGACAAAAATCTCTATTTTCAGGAAGCCCTCATTCTCACTGCAGCAGATTAGTCTAATTATCAGTGGAGATGGAAGTAATAAAAAAGTACAGCATCACTGTTACAGTTTGGCAGCATAAACATGTTAAAGGCTACCTAAACACACATCTATGGGGCACACAGTTCTAAAAACCCTCCTGTGGAAGCAGAGCAGACAGGGAGTGGTTTTAAATCCTGTAAGCAGTTACCTAAAACTCTGAAGTTTAATACCTTTTTGGCGAGTTTTTTCTAAATCCTAAAACCAGGAAACATTTTCACAGCACTGCGCTGATTGGAGGCTGAGACTGCTGGGAACATCAAAAGCGATGATGTAATCTTAGCAAGTCAGGACGTTCCCCGTATTCGGTCCCTATGGAGCCTTATGTTCTGTGTGTAAAATTAACAGTATATGTTACAAAGCGATAAAGATCTCAAGGTACACACATACTGTTAATTTTAACACAGAACATAAGGCTCCATAGGGACCAAATACTGGGAACATCCTGACTTGCTAAGATCATATCATCGCGTTTGACGTTCCCAGCAGTCTTAGCCTCCAATCGGCGCGGTGCTGTGATAAATGTTCTGGTTTGGGATTTAGAAAATCACCAAAAAGGTATTAAATTTAAGATTTTTAGGTAACTGCTTACAGGATTCAAAACCTCTCCCTATCTGCTCTGCTTCCACAGGAGGGTTTTTAGAACTGTGTGCCCCGTAAGATGTATTTTTAGGTAGCCTTTAACTGTTGTCACTTTTTCAGTAATATAGACTTGTTTGTCTCCTGTATTTTTCTTTTTTCAAGGTTTACTCAGTTTTGTGACACTGGAACCAAACAGTTCCAGAATATTAATTTTATACTCCATAACATCCATAATCCAGAACATAAAAATGGCATGGTGTACATCAGTTTGTTTTTTTAAGTTTTTTTGTTCTACACTCACTTTCCCAGCAATTTATGGGGGGAGGGGTGGTGTGAGATAGAAGGGATTTGGATGCTAATGGGCCGATACTCACATGCACCCCAGATACGAGTGTCTTGTGCATGTATGTGATGCAGTGGCCATCTGTTGCATGTGCAAGCACACATGCCAACATTCTCAGCCCTGCCAACCATTGTCCACTGGTGCAGATCCAGGCAATGGGGCAGAAGGTCATAGCATTGGGTGGAGTGGATCTGGACCACAACCATTTAATCGGATTCCCATGCCAGTCCAAGAGTCAATCTCTGCCTATATGGGGGCAGGTCGTGTTGGGATATTACAGACCTTGGGGACTTACAACTCCAGGATTAAAATTATGCAATTATGGCAATTACACCAGTCATTGCCAATTATGCTAGTAGCCAGTGTGGAGAATCCATGGGCTAAGGACTGTAGGTGAGAGGTCAATGAGGTGAGTTGACGTGTTATGTGCCTGGAAAGAGAATGGTATGTTGTTGCTGCTGTTGATGCTGTCCCATTTAGCCAACCTCTACACCGTTGAGTTAGGTTTCAGGATTGGGAAGAGACCATCCAACCTCCCTCTGGTTCACACCACTCCTGCCCATACTGCAGTTAACATAGGTTGGAATCTTTGCAGGGGGGGTGTGTATTCCCCCATTGTGGATGCCATTTGTTCCTGATGATTTAAGACCTGCACTTCGAGTGCATTCCTCAACTTTTTCCTGCCCTCCACACATATGGAGAGACAGTGAACTATTTGAGATTTGGGTCCTAAGTCTATCAGAAGCTGAGTGATGGACTTGGAGACTCAGAAGTGATGGATTGTAGCCAGCATTAATGATGTAAAAAAAAGTGAAACGGGGGTGGATAATGCCCTTTATAAGCAGGATGTTTTGACATCATGCAGTATTCAGAATCTAGTGTGTTTCTTTTCCCAAATCTGAACTCGATCCTGTTCCAGCAGTCATGTAGGTGTGTGCAAATCCTTCTGCCTCATGTACTGAGCAAGTGGGTATCACTGAAGGATAAGTAGAAAAAGAGAGCTATTTCCATTGTAATGATGGGGAGGGGGGGACAAGGTCAAAATTGGTTATAGTCGTGGTTGGTCAAAGTTTTTGATTTCAGCTGCTCCATGGGTCTGGGGAACATAGGAGAGCTTGGCAGTTTGGGTGGCTATGTGCCTGACTCACATATTGTGTTCCATGGTGTGGTGAGCTGGCATACTGTGTGCCCACTACTTCCGCTTATGGGTTGCTTTAATGGATGTATGCTTTATTTTCATGACCAAGCATCATGATTCCAGTTCTCAACAGACACATTTCATGCAGATCTCCGACTTACTAGGTTCTGTGTTGAGATGTGGCCATTTTCTTCGGTTGCTGGTGGTTTCTGAAAATAGTAAGACTTTTTTGTCAGTAGGGATCTAGCAGTCCTTATGGGCTTCCATTTCAAGATATACATTATGCTTCTGTTGCAGGGATGAACTTATAGACTGGAATGGGCAACCAATTGGAAATATGCTCCACCTTTCTCACTTTCCTTGCCCACCCACTCCTTACTATTCTCTCCCTACCTCCCTAATACCTAGAGTTACTCTTACTACCTTCTTTATTTCCCTATCCTCTCTCACCTACCCATACTTTGTGTCCCCTCCATATTAATTCCCTCCCCCACTCTCCTCTTTTTACTTCTCCACCTCTCAATCAGTGGTGCAAATACCCTTTTACTGGATCCCCCTAGCTGTACCTTCCCTATCCTCCCTTTCATATCTCATGGTCTGCCCATCACCCCCTTGTTTCGGTACAAGCACCCTATTTTGCTTCTCCCCATCTATAAGTTTCTCTACTGTCCCTCTTCTATCTTACGGTTTGTACAGCTACACTTTCCTTATCTACATTCCTGCACTCTTTCCACCAAGCTTATTTATTCCATCCCCCTGCATCTAATCTCTCGTCTCCCATCTTTGCCATCTTTACCCACTCTCTTCTTGTCATGCCCTCTACTCTCCCTTCCTCCTTCTGTTTTTTTTCCTATCCCCTTGCCCTCTCCCTGGTCCTCCTAGATGACCCACATCTCTATTCCTATGTGCCTGTCCCTCTCCAAAACACCTCCTATCATATCCTGTGCTCTTCTCACATCCCCCCTTCCCCTTCTTCTCCTATCCTCCTTCATGATACTACCCATACACTCCACGCTTTCTGTCTTCCTACTCCCTCAGTCTTGAGCTCCCTCACCGGCTTTGCTTCCCATCTCCTGCTCCACCCCTACCGCAGCCCACTGTTTATTTTAGAGCACGACGGTCTCACTACAAAATACTTATCCTCTTTTTTTCTCCTCATGGCAGGGGATTTTCAATCCAACCCTGGCCCATCCTCACCCACCTCTTCCTGTTCATTACCCAAAGGTCTTGAACTTTTTCACCTCAATGCAGACATAATCTATCCTGTACTGTCTTTCTTTCTGAATCCCTCCCCTCCTTTCATGAGCTCCTTCTAGTCAATTTCAAGTTCCCCTCTTCCCATACCATCTTTGCTGGTGTGTTGTACGCATCTCCTAAAATCTCTTCTCCCTTTCTTGTTGACACCATCTCCTCACTTGTCTGTAGAGCTTCCACAGGTGAACTTATTCTTCTCAGGGACTTTAACCTTAGCTGGTCTTCCCCTGCCCTCAAGCCCATTGTTGACAAAATAGAGTCCCTGAACCTTTAACAATTAATCAAGGAACCCAATCAGCCTGACCACGTTTTCCTTAATCAATCTTTCCTGGACTGTCTGCTCTCCTCTCACCCTTACTGCATAGCTGCTGCTGGTACTCTCCATGATGCCTTCAGCAAACCACTGTATGACATACTGTGTCAGGAAGGTGCACCGTTCACACTCTCCACCCAATAACCTTTGGCTCAGGTCCCTTAGGTCTCTTAACACAGATGCTCTCCTACATGACCTCTTCTCCTCTGACTGGTCTCTCATCTACTCTGTCCCTGATATTGATTCTGCTCTCTCTGTCTTCTGCTCTTTCATAAACAGAGTCTAGAACACTCATCCCCCCCAAGAAGATGCAGGGTCAGATACTGCCACTATCAGTGGATATCAGCTGACATCATCCATCTATGCAAGTCCTAAGATCTCTCATGGGTGCACTACAAATCTTCCCTCTACCACTCTGATCTCCTTATCTACAGGTTCCTAAGAAACTCTTGTACAAAGGCTATTAGAGCAGTGAAAACCCAACATTTTAAATCTTATCTTCAACAAAACTTAAACTCCCTCTCCAAATTCTAAAGGGTTCTCCACTGCCTGTTCAGCCCTCCCTCCAAATCCCCCCCGCTAGTTGATGGTTCACTAGTCTTGGCTCCCTCCTCTGTTGCTTCTGTTCTCAACTCCTTTATTACAGCTTGTACCCTTCCCACTAACCTGGTCTCTGAGCCCTCTGTCGTCCTACCACCACTCCATCTAAGGGCTTCTACCTCTGTCTCATTTTGGAGCAAGAAGTTCTCCTAGCCTTCTGTTCACTCAATCCCTCAAAATCCAGTCCTGATGGCCTTGCTCCTAACTTCTCCAGCTCTCTGCTCCTGCCATTGCCTTATCACTCTTCCATTTACAGAACCTCTCATTCATACTTGGCACTGTTTCTGTGGCATGGAAAGTTGCCAAGGTGCTCCCCCTTCACAAAGGGGGTGACCCCACTCCTCCTGGCAACTATAGACTGATCTCTCTCCTCCATTCCTTGGCAAAACTACAAAAGTGTCTTGTATTTTGCTAGACTTACTGATTACCATAATTCGTCTGACTTCCTATCCTTTTCAATCTGGCTTTAAAAAGAATAATTCTATCTTTTCTTCCCTCCTCTGTGTCACTGACTCTATTCTCACAGGCATGGACCAGGGTCACATCACTGCAGCTATTTTCATCAACCTCACCAAAGCTTGTGATTTGAACCTCATTTGCTTCTCCTAACCAAACTTCTCCCTGTTGGTCTATCAGCCCAGGTTGTGAACTAGTTTCAGTCTCACCTCATGGGCCGTATGTAATCTGTTCAGGCAGGAGGCATCTTGTCCGCCCCTTCCCATTCTATCAGGCATCCCTCAAGGCTTCATTTTGGGTCATGTCCTTTTCTCTGTCTTTCTAAATGACCTTCCATCTGTGTGTGTCTCCTCCCATATACATATTATGCCAATGACACAGTCATCTACACCTCTAGCCCTCAACCCTGGCTCTGGAGGCCCAAATTCAGAGTGACTTCTTTAGGGTGCTGCGCTGATTCCAGGCCAAACAGCATATGGTAAAACACAAAGAAGACTGCGTCCATGAATTTCGGTACCACACAGAAACTTGTCAGGCTCTCCTCCCCCACACTCCTTTTCCACCCTTGATTTCACCACACTCGATGTTATACCTTCCTTCAAATACCTTGGCATCTGGTTGGACAGCAGACTCAATTTCTCTGTGTATACTGACTCTATTTACAACAAACAAACCTGGCCTAGATGCTACTGCCATGCAATGGTTTTCATGTTATCTTACAGACAGACAGCAACAAGTCAAGGCACTGGGTGATCTCTCCCCTCTCAAAATTCTTCCCAGAGGAGTACCCTAGGGGTCCATACTTGGGCCATTATTGTTTGTAATTTATATAAATAACATTGACACTAACATTAGGATGGCTAACATGCATCTCTTTGCTGTCAATACAGTAATATGTGTCTCCAGGCCCTCCCTCAACTTTGCCTGTGCAGACCTGCAATGTGACTTCAACCAGTTCCAACACAGCAATTTCCAGCTCAAATTGTTATTAAACACAAAATAAATAAAGGTTATGTTTCTAACCCTCCACACCCAGCAAGTACCTCTACCACCTGCCCACCCTTCCATATAACAACTCTCCTAAGTGAATCGCTCAAGGCAGTGGTACAAGTTTAAATACTGTACCTGGCATTCTGGCTGAATTTTCAGCTATCATTCACAGTACACATTGAGGAACTCTCTAAGAAACTAAAAAAGAGGCCAGGACTCTTCTTCAAAATCAAGCACCTTCTTATCTATGAAGCAAAAATAAGGTTAGTCCAGACCACTTTTCTTCCTCTCAGCAGTTATGCAGATTTCATTAACAGTCACTGCTCTAAATTAGCCCTTAATAAATTGGATGCACTCTACCACAGAGCACTAAGGTTCATTATGAAATGGCTGGTAACAATCAAGCATTCTGATTGGCTAGTAAGAATGTGTTAATATGTCTAACACCACAGAAAAAAGACCAGGCTGTGCTATGCCAGGCGGGCACCGATCTTCCCATTCTGCTAGTGTTCCAAATGATAAAGTTAAAAAATTAAAAGCTGCCATCTTATTTTCACTCGCGAACCCACCCAATTACTGTAGTGCTGCCAGACCACAATTACTGCAGCAATCTCTTCCCATTGCGTTCAACCATCCGCTTGCTTGCTTCCACCCGCTGAGATCTCTCCCCAGTTACTGGCAACGGCGGTAAGCAGTGAGACAATTAAAAAAAATAAATTACTGCTGCGATGCCTTCCCATTGTGCTCAACTGTCCGCTTGCTCACTCCCACCCACTGAGATCTCTTCCCTTTCTTGCCGCTCTGTTGATCAGTCCTCCTCAAGCATAGGTGCCACCTACTTGGTACCTACTTATTGTACCCATTACTGTTTTGATGGAGGGAAAAATGGAACTGGAGCAAAAGGGGGGCAATGCCATGACAAGTCAAAAAAACTACAAGTATGGCAGCCTGCCTAAGTCAAAAATCCTCAACTAAAAAAAAAAGCACATTGTAAACTGGTGGAGGAACTATTTCATATTAATTCAAGAAAAAGATTTCATTTTTGTATTACTTATTAAAGTTATTTTTACTTTCACATACATCTATAATTTAGATTCCCATTTCATAAGTGCAATAAGCCACTCCAGGGTCTGTGTGTTAGACACTTTAACATACGGCTAGGAGTCTGGACGCACTCGGCCGGTGGCCTCATGCCTCACTATGCCTCCTAGTCATGTGTTAAAGTGTCTAATACACACCCTGTCATGTCTTATTGCTTACTTACTAATGCCCCCTTCAGAACTCACCATTGTTCGATTTATGTTCAACTTTGCTGGCCCTCGCTTCACAATAGAAGGTTAAAAAATGCCACGCAATGGTCTTACAGAGCTATCTTAAATAAACCCCCTCCTTATATTACAGAATTCTTCAAGTGTACACCCTGCACCTATTCATTGAGGAGATACTTTTATACAGTATACTACTAGATGTACCTAGGGTAGGGTATCGATATGGCAAATCTGCAGTCAGCCATGCTTTGTGGAATAATCTCCAATGCTCCCTTAAACTTACCACCATTATCTGTCTTCAGACTTTCAAATCCTTATTGGATCAATCTACACAGGAGAAATGTATTTGCTATTCATAATCTGTTTTCTCCTTCTTGTTACATTATAGTCCTCACGGCTCTCCTTGGGATGTCTGTGTTGTGAACCACTACCTGTATAGCACTTTTATCTTTGTACCTATTTGATTTCAGTTCTTATTGTATTTTTTCTCATCAAGTAGGCATGCTATATAGAATCTTCCTATGTTCTGTATCATCCGTCATCCTATCTAGGACCTCATCTGGTTATATTGTGTAATGTTATGCTCATTGTGTCAATGTACAGTATGTACTGAAATGTTTTTCTGTTAGTGTCCACCCAGGACCACCTTGAACATGAGCTTGCTCAATGGTGCTATTCCTGGTCAAATAAAAATTGATTGTTTAATTGACTGATTGATTGATTGAAACTCTGTCCCAGACTTGGTGACGTGTACCAGAACAAGGACTGCCTCTCCCCTGTTATCAGTCGCAAGCAGCTCACTAAAATGATCCTCTCAGTCTTCAACTATGCCAATGTGGTCTTTGGATCTGCTCTTCCTCATTCCTCTCCAGACTTGACTCTCTCTTTAATGCCCTTTGCCACTTCGCTACCAACACCCCCCAGCACACACACCACTGCTCCCTCTACTCCTCCCTCTCTCTCCCCTCTCTTCACTTATGCAAACAGCATCACTGTACCACTCTTTCTCTAAGTGCTGGTTTGGCTCCCATCCCTCCTACCTCTCCTCTCGCCCTCATCCAAATCTTCCTACCCAATATGTTCCAGAGACTCCTGCACCTTCTCTCTCCCCTGCCCTTCATCCAGTTGTGGGCATGCTGCTTTCTTCAATCACCTCCCCTCCCTCTGGAACTCTCTACCAGCCTCCCTACATCAAACTCCTTCTCTTCACAGACTAAAACGTATGCTATTGCTAACCTCTCCTAACTCTTGCACCTGTTATTCTTCCTCTTGACACCCTGGGATGAGTCTCTCATGACCCACAGACCCACATCAATGGTTTTCCTTATTCACTATAACCCAACTGCCCACTGTCCTGTTCTGGAACTTATTGACTAATGCCTGCAAAAATGTTCCTGTATCCTGTTCCTGAGCTATCCCATTCCTGTGTTAGAAACATAGAAAACATTGAAGAAAAGGTGGCTGAAGGAGACCAAGGGTCCATCTAGTCTGCCCATGTGTTCCTTGGACCTTCTCAGATCTCAGGACCTACCTCTCCCCTTCCACCTAATGCCACCTACTGCTCCTGTTGCTTTTGATAGCGCTTTAGCCTTGTCCCACCTCTGCCTGAATGATGTCACAGACTTTGCTTCAACTACCTCAGCTGGCAGTTTATTCCATGGCTCCATGGCTCTTTCTACAAAGTATTGTTTCCTAAGCCCCATCTGGAAGCACCCCACAGCTTCCACTTGTGCCCTCTAGTGTTAGGGTCGGAGACTCTGTTGAACAGGTCCAAGGATGGCACCATATTTATTCCCCTCAGGAATTTGAATGTTTCACTCATATCTCCCCTCTCCCTCCTTGTCTACAGTGAGAATATATTTAATGCTTCCAGAAACTCCTCATACAAGTGCCCTTGAAGGCCCCGGATCATTTTGGTTGCTCTTCCCTGTACAACCTCCAACCTGTTTATATCCCTTTTCAGATGTGAACTCCAAAACTAGACACAGAAATCAAAATGGGGCCTTACCAGGGTCCTATAGAGTGGCAGTATTACCTCCTTCCTCCTGCTGTTGAATCCATCCCCTATGCACCCCAGCATTTTGTTGGTCTTGCTATTACCTTTTTTATTTTTTTATTTATTATCTCAGAGAATATTAGAGAGACTATGCTCTTCTTCAACAATTGTACATTGTGCAAAATCAGCCGGGACACGTGCAACTAAACAAGTCTTTACACCTGTCTATGACACATCAAAATGCCTTGCTCACTTTTCACAGTAGTAGAATATTAAAATAGCAACATTGCAATGAGGGGGTACTTCTAATAATAAATAATACTCCGAAGGATAGGGAAAAAGAAGAAGGTTCAGGCTGCTCCAATTTGGTCCTCTCCTTCTGGTCCACCAAGCTCATATTCCCGCCGCCCCCATCCGTTTATGGGACAAAGGACTCATCCTCCTCAGAAATCTAGAATACCCATGGTCTACAGCGTAATGCAAACTATGTAGCTATATCAATATAGTATGCAATGAGATGTTCAAGATAATACATGTCATTAATAATACTGTGCCAGTGGGCAAGTGTCTGGGGGACTGGCACCACAGGTACATAATGGCCTTCTTGGTTGCCAGTATATTAGTGTATAACATAACTCTGTAATGTAGATGAATATCCAGGGGTGCAATTGACAGCAAAACCAATGCTGGCATCAGTTCCACCTCCATCCTCACTAAATGTTGAAGTCTCTACTCAGAGTGCAACAAAAACAAGAAATAATTGGGCAGAAGAGAATAATATGTGCTTGATTTGCCAACCATTCACCGCACCCCTCCAACACTTACCAAACCTTGCCAGTAAGCATTTCACCAGTTAGGACGATGTATTAAAACACCTGGAGCAGCACTTCCATTGTAATTCATGCCAGTAGGGGGCTTCTGAGACCCTCATAGATGGAAGAGCATACTTCACCCAAATTTCATCAGAAATATTCAAAGACAATTCCAGATTCCATGCATCAAGTATTGATTATGTGGTGTTCCCCGCACCCCCCTACTATAGGATTTTCAACTCCGGGGGGTGCATGTTGGGGGGTGCAAACCATGAATAAAACAAAATTTGGTCTGGGCACAACAGAAATGTACCTACACCTGGACCCAAACCCAGCACCCTATCCACCCAAGCCCTGAACCCACTCACTACACCATGGGGCCAGCTCAGCAGCTCACTGCAGCACCACCCCTCAAAAACTGTCACTCCCCTCCTGACCCTCACTGAGCATGCTCACTCCCCCCATGCACATACATGTATTGACATCCTGTCACTATATGTGCAAACCCACCCCATCCCGTCACCCTACCTCATTCATAGCCTCCATGACATGTGACGCGATTGAGTCACCATTTTTGTTTTCGCTCAGTCACAGTCACACATGTCACGGGCTGCCAGCACACCACTAGTGACCATGCCTTCATCAGACCTTACCCCATTGACCACTACTCTGTTTTCTGTCCCTAAGCTAATTACCTACCCAACTGACTATGCACTTGGCTGCACCCAGGTCCTCCTACCTTTTCAGCAGGCAGTTGTGTGGCACCAAATCAAAGGCCTTACTGAAATCAAAGTAGAGGAAGTCCATTGGGTGGCCTCTGTCTAGTTACTTAGTGATCCAGTCAAAAAATGTGATTAGGTTTGTCATGTTTGACATGACCTTCCAACCACAAACCCCTGTTGCCTGTCATCCTGAAGACCATTCTTATCTAGGTATTCTACCAAGTCTTGATTTATTAAGGTTTCCATTAGTTTCCCCACTACCAATGTGAGGCTGACCGGTTGGTAGTTGCCTGCTTTCTCCCAACTCCCTCCCTTGTGGAGAGGTACCACATCAGCTTTACTCCAGTCTCCCGGCACTATCCCCCATCTGAAGTGATCTGCTTAACAAATATGCTAAGGGACCTGCCAATTCACTTGCTAGCTCCTTTAGCACCCTAGGGTGTAGTCCATCAGGCACTGTCATCTTGTCTTCCCTGAACTGATCCAGGGCCTCTCTAACCCTACTGTTAGTTATTGATGGTGTTTCCATTTCTGGAATACGTTTGTCAGCAGCCTTGATGCCACAGTCTGGTACTCAGCCTTTGTGTTCCTTGGTGAACACTGAGCAAAAAAAGTTATTCTGAACAGTGGCTTCCTGCCTATCCTCCTCCATAACTCTGTCACCGTCTTTAAGTCTAACTGTTCCTCCCCTTTTCTTTCTTTTTTCTTGTATATATCAAAAAAAGTGTTTTCTCCTTTCTTTAACCTCCTCGGCAAGCTGAAGCTCCATTGTGGCCATAGCTGATTTCACCCTATGCTTTGCTTCTTTGTTCTTCTGAATGTAGGCTTCCCATGTGCTGGCTTCCTGAGTTCTTCTGTAGTTCTAATAGGCCTCACTTTTGGTTCTGATAGTGGTCTTTACCTGGTTACTGAACCATATTGTTTATTTTTGTTTGTTCTTTTTGGTCACTGTTCTTATGCACATCCTGGTAGCCTCTAAAATGGCTAACTTAACCAGCCCCCATATTTCTTCCACATCTAAATGCTCCTAGATCCTTACTTGCTTGATTCGGACTATAGCCCTCATTTTGTCAAAATTGGCTCCTCTAAAGTTTAAAACCTCTGTCTTGGATTGTGATTTTTCTACCCCAGAACTAACTCAAACCACACAGTATTGTGTCGCTGTTGGCCAGTGGTTTCCCAACCCATGCACCCCTTACAACCCCTGAGTTAGTGAGGACCACATCCAGGATGGTGTTCAGCCTAGTCAGGGCACTAACTATTTGTGTAAATAGGCAGTCTTGTAGGGTATCAACCACATTTTGGCTCTTAGTCTGTGCCACAAGGATGCTCAGGTTAACATTGGGAATATTCAGGTCTCCTGCCACCACTATATACCTTTTTTGTTATACACCTCTGATCTCCTCCTAGGAGGTCTTCGTCCCTGCCCTCAGCCTACCCCAGAAGCTGGTATATTACACCTATGCAGATCCTCAACCCCATTGCCATTATTCTAACACAGTTGCCTACATTAATGTATTTTCAAGCACCCTATGTTATTATGTGATTGTCAGTTGCCTACATTAATGCATTTTCATGCTCTTCATGTTATTACTTAACTGTAATAATATTTTTACATGTGTACTACCTCCTTCCCCCCTCCCTCAGGTCATATCTGGAAATCAGCCTTGGCTCAATGTACTTCTCCCAGTTACCAAATTTTAAATAAATAAATATGTTGACTAAAAACTTGGTTTCATAAAATCTGGTCTGCTGGATTAGACTGGATGCAGAAAGGTAAAAGCTGGACTGGATGATCTGTTCACATTTGCCAGACCTGAAGCAATTTGCATGGTCCATTTGTTCTGAGTCCGTCCAGTTGTTACCATTTTGGTCTGTCCATTCCAGCTGGTCTGGATTTCATCTAGTGTAATGGTATGGGTGAAATCTGGACCATCTGACCAGTACCATACTGTTAAATACTTTGATCTGCTTCAAGTTCAGTGGTAGGGCATCACCCATACCCTTACAGTAGATGATATCCTGACCAGCAGGAAGTGATGGATCAAAATTGTAGAAACAGGATTGAGTGATCCATCATGGGCAGCAGGGCAGTGCAATCTGCACCCAGTCTGGCTGGCCTGACTGGACCGACTAGTCTGGTTTGTACCATTTTGCATCTAGTGTGGTCCATTTGTACAGATGGACTAAGATGGCATATAACAGAATGAGGCAGAAGAAAAAATTACTCACTGTAGTAATGTTATTTCTTTCCAGAGATCCCTCACTGTGTTACTACTAAGAATCTAACTCCATGGAGAAAGATGCTTGGGAGATAGAACTTTATTCTAATTATGGAATTTAGAATCTTGGTTCAAACTTTGCATCCATGCTTCACTCTGGCAGTTGGTTAGATTTATTTCTATAGCTAGAGTGGAGCAGTGGCTAGTAAAATTAGTTAAAAAGATACCAAAAATTAAATTAAAAAAAAACTTCACAAATGTAGAGTAATGCTTAAACAACCTTAATTAAATTAGTCGATTGCTGTGTGAACCTATTTTCAATTTCTAAAAGCGGAGGCAGAGTTCAGGAGTGTAAACATAGTGAGAGATTCCTGAGAAGAAACGATATACAAACAAATAGGCCTAATACTCAACTGCCTCAAATCACTAATAATTACTTAATGTTCAATTGTTCCTCAGTTATTTGCTTTGGTTGATTTTTTCACATGCAAATTAGTCAGTGGCTGACTCCTTTTTTGTTCACTCTACTGCTAACCAATTCTTAATAGTTTCAGCAGTTATTATTGATCCATTGCCTAATTAAGAATTAACTGATCCCCATGAATTGAATATTAGTTTGACATTTATTATTCACTAGTTGATCTTAACTAAGAAATAATTTCTCTGTGAACAGCACTCCACTTATGGAGCATTAGTTGATAACAGCACTTAACTTGTGGAGCATTAGTTGATAACAGCACTCAACTTGTGGAGCATTAGTTGATAACAGCACTTAACTTGTGGAGCATTAGTTAATAACAGCACTTAACTTGTTGAGCATTAGTTGATAATAGCACTCAACTTGTTGAGCATTAGTTGATAATTTGGATGCCATGCTGCAAGAGGATCCAACCATCTGTGCAGATGCCACACATACAAGTGAACCAGCCTCCCCGCCGAAGCAACAACCGAGTCTCTGTCAGTGTTATAGCCCCCCCAGTGGCTCTACCTTGTTTGGATAAGCCAGGACATCAGTAGTAGGCTGAGGTAAATCCCAAGGCAGGTAGGTGATGGGGCTGGTTCAGTGGTCATGACTGATGGGTTTGAATGGCAGTAACGGGAAAAGGCACAGTAGACTAGAAACAATAAAAACTTGATACCTTTCTCTATCTTTAAAATCAGCAAGCATTTCACAGAATGCTGAAAATGTTCATAAAATGTGTAAATCTTGTGCTTATAGTTTCAAATTTCTGCTACCTCCCAGTTCCAAAAATATTAACCTTTTTGTATTCCTTGTAACACAAACATTGGTAAATTTGTAGTTTTTATGATTTAAGAATAAAAAAGAAAACATCTCATGTTTTTTCTAATGAGCTTTATTTTCTCAACATCAAAAACATCATATTAGGCTAAGAATTCGGCCCTGTATACCAATGTACCATTTAAATAAATTACATTATTGAAAAAGCTTCCAAGCAGAAATTAAAAGAACATGTCTAGCTGTAGTCAGGCTGTGCCTTGGTGTAAAATATGAGCCAATCTGTTTGTTTGTTTTTGATAACTCCATACATTTTTTCAACTTACAATTGATGAAATATGTATTATATGGTTTATCCTTCCTTCCTCTGGCATTTTGAAATGCGTGGCACATCCACAGTCTCCTGCAACTGTCACAGTAGTATGTCCAACATGGGGAGCAGCCATGTGCCTGTCCATAGACATCCATTGAATTTGGAGCTATTAACAGTTCTGGTTTGCAAAATGCAGGTGTTGTTGTTATACGGTCTCTGTATAGCACCTGAGCATGAACCCTACCAATCAGAGCAATTAATAGCTCCATTATGGTTGTGGGCATGCACTTGGCTGCTCCCAATGTCAGACGTATTACTGTGAGAGTCACGTGATGTTCTGGGTGTGCCTGGTGCATCAAAATGATGGCAGGAGGGAGGCAGAATCAACCAGATAATATTTATTTATTTATTTATTTGAATTTTGTTGACCGGGTAAGACCACTGAGACAATTACAGTCCCTTTTTCAGGATCGACCCTGGGTCACATATATTGCAGAGTAGTACAAAAAAAATATTACAGAGCAGTACAGTGTGCAGATAGGTAAAAATGCAGGACATCAGTAAAGCATCATCAACCCCTTGTACAATTGCTATATAGCCACATAGAGCTATGAACAGACACAAATGCTACAAAGATAGAATGTGTGCTATGACAAGTGGATATGAGCATAGTGCTATAAATGTGTAAAGAGAGAAAGTTGGGGGAAAGCGCAGATAGTAGATGAATACCATTGTGGTTAACTATGGGGTGAGGGGGAGGGAGAGAGATGGAAGAGAAGAGAAGTAGGATGGGGGCAGGGATAGGAGAGGTTAAGGTGCATCAGCGAAGACAGGAGCAGGAGGTAGGAGAAACAAGGGAGGCATATAGGCTGGACTTAAATAGAGGAAGAGGGGTACTATTCACGACAAGAGGAGGAAGAGAGTTCCAGTTAGAGATAGCAGCAAATGAGAAGGACCTCCTAGTGTAGGTTAGGCGCAGTTTGGGGATAGCTAGAAGGGGTAGGGATGCTGAGCGGAGGGTGCGAGGAGTTTGTCTTATAATATAATATATATGTATTTCTCATAAATTGAAAAAGGTAGTATACTTTCAATGTGCTTACACAACTGGATGAGATGAGATGAGATGATGCTTGTGTAACTTGATTTGCTTTGTGGCTTTCCACCTCTCTATCCATGGGATATACCACCCTGTAGGGGTATGAATCAAGGAACCCTAGAAGAGGGTTCCCCCTACAGGTGCTACAGGAATGATTGCATCGGCTAAAGGTAGGTTAGGAAGAAGCCGGAAAAGAATACCCAAAGATGTCGAGCTTCGAAGAGGCAAGGATGATGAATGAATTCTCAGAAGATGAGAAGGGCTGACTTCCTTTAGAGAGAGGGGAAAGCCAGGGTCCCCATCTGCCTCCATCCAACAGCGGAACCTAACTAACTAGCTGAAGAAAGTACTTACTCTAACTAATATTATGACCATTGGCACAAAGGAGAGGAAAAAAACTCTTTAAGGAGGAAACCTCTCGGGAACCAAGGCCTAGGTCGCCTTCCTTCCAGGCTGACGACGTTTAAGTTGAGGACGTATGTCGGTAAAGAGAATGGTTCATTAACGAGGGATATGAGTAGATTGGATGATAACGGGATAGGGACAAACCCTAAAGAAGCACAGATTAAAGAAGGAACATGAGGCAGCAGGCACCCAAGAAGGGTATGCTTGAGCAGTCGATGGGAGGGAGTAGATCCATATAGAGGCAGAGGAGCAAGGGGTATCCAGATGTGATCATGAGGAGACCGAGGATAATGCAGACTGGAAGATAATGCAGACTGGCTTGATTGAGCGATGCGAGTGAGCAGACACTGAGGCTGATGAGGCATGCTTGATTATGCGATGTGAATTGATTATGCGATGTTAACCATTAGACCCTGAAGTTGGAGTCAGTAAAGGTAGCATAGGACTGAATGATAGGAATGGTTGAGGAAGCAATGTAAATAGATAAGCATTGAAGTAAGGATGAGTGAATGACGAGGATGAGTGAATGATGACTGGAGGTATGAACCTGATACATGCAGTAGGATGGCCATGGATCAATGAGGGGGCATAGGAGTTACGATAGGGTCGCGCACAGAAGTCATGATAGGTACCTGCAAAAGAATATTGATTGTAGGCCTCGACTGGAGTGAATCCTTGATGGCCGGTACAGAATGTGAATAAGAGGAGACAGGAGTGAACTTGAAATGAACTTGTATGAAGGTACTCTGCTGGATAGAGCGATGTGAGCAAGTAGGCTCCTTGAAAGGAGGTAGACTCCGAGGCCAAGAAAGCATGCCTGGAACCAGAGGGTATGCGAACGAGAGGGTACGCTCAGCTTGAGCGAATGAGAGGAGCAAAATTGGATGAGGTACAATGAGGAGTGAAGCCATGAGTGGGAATGAATCCATGAGTAGAGTGAATCCATGAGTCAGGAACGTGAGGAAATGCGACAGGCGGGTCGTGGTTCGATGAAGTGGCATATGAGTCATGATAGGTATGCCCAAATGATGACCGAAGTCAAGAGGTGATTTGAGGTGACTGAGGAAGATGAAGATGATCGCTGCAGGAGTGCAGCAGATCGATTAGGTAGCATGAGACCTATTGAGAGGTAGCCCAAACGAAAAATCGATTGCAGGCCAGATGGAGGGGAGCCGAGGCAATCAATATTTTTTATTTATTTTCTTTTTATAATGAAGTGCAAAGGAGCAACAGTTCGAAGAGGAAGCATCTGAGATGAGGAGAGGTACATGAGGGAAGGAAATAGAGGAACCATGAGGTCAGAACGAGGGAAGAAGAACCAGACTGAAGTACCTGGACACGTATGGCGAAATAGAAGGATACGAGCAAGGAATGGGATAGCAGGATAGGGATAAACCCCAAAACAAAGCACAGTTTTTTTTTGTTGTTTTTGAGCATACTGTAAGGAGGAGAATGGAGGGAAATGCCAAAGCTGCATGAAATGCAAGGACAACCACTGCAGCATGAGCTGATACATCTAAGGTAGCAAACGCGATGGCACAAGTGCTGGATAAACCAAAAGATGCCCAGATTATACCTGGCTTTATTCCAGCATCATGTGCAGACATGATGTAACCCCTGGACAATGCTATTAACAAACTGCCCAAAGACAAAGTAAAGAACTGCACACAGACTCATATGATGAGCTAATTATGTAGCAGATCAGTGCTGCAATGCCAGCCTTCCAAATTTCTGTAGAGCTGAGTAGGAGGAAAATCAAAACCAAACATGCTCAGAGGCCCATGACATCCTGCAATAACCTGAGTAAAAACATGATGATGTCATAAGGGGCTTCAGAGAAGCAGGAATCGCCGACACACACTCAAAGTGCCTTCATCTGGAAAGACAGTTTATCCATAAAAGGGAGCCAGAAAGCCGGTGTGGGAGTAACGAGAGTAGCAGAAGTGGTGACTTGCGGCCAATGGAGAACACAACCAAAACACTGAGTAGCGTGCACTGTAAGAGAAGGCACACCCGAAACCAACCCAGTGAACAAAACAAAGCACCACCACAAGGACAGCAGGAGAACATTAAAGAATAGCAGTCCAGCTTGCTGAGAAAAGTAAAGCAGTAACAAACTGATGGGCAGGAACAGACAAGCACGGGTAGAGAATCTGAGGTATGAAGCAGATAAGCAAATGAGGAGCAGAAACACTTACCATGATGGACGGGTCCACTCTGAGCAAGACTAGGCAGGCCAGACAGCTGAGAAGGGCAACAGATGAAAGGCCAGATTCCACGGACTAAAGACAGAGCAGTCAGGTTGAAGCAGCTGCTCGAGGTGGATGAAAAGAAAAACCATGCGGCCACTACCACTGAGGGAAGCAGCGGGCAAATGAGGTGGAGAAAAGTTTGGGACAAAGATGGAGCAGAGGTGGCAGATGGAAAGAGGGAACAAGCCATGGAGCCAGGGTGAGGAAGGTGGAAGCAGTAAGGTAGGGGGATTCGAGAATAGAAATGCTCAGCTGCGGATGAATCACATGAACAGAGGGAGAGGAGCACTCGAAAGCGTCGACGGTCAACAGAAAGGAAGCAGCATTACCCGCAGGAGAGAAGGAAGGCAGGCAAATGAGCCAAAGGAGGCAGGGATGACCAAAGGCAGCCAGAGACAGCTGCAGAGAAGTCCAGACAGATGGTGGAGGAGAGCAGCATCTCCGGCTGTAACAAAAAATGTAATCCAGGTGAGGCCCAGGATGTGTGACCTTTTAAGCCCGATGGGGGAGTGACATTGTTGCTCCACCCATCGAACCACAGGCTTAAAAGCCCTCCCATTGTGAAAAACCTAATAGGCAATGCCTCACTCAGGGATTACAACTGAACATTTCCTTTTAGGCATAGGTAGGTTGGTGACCAGACTGTTTCCTAGTAGTAGTAGTAGTAGTAAAATTTTATTTATGCAGAAAATTATGCCATTAGGGGTTCAAAGAATCCCTATTTACAAAGCATACCTGTTTAGTACAAAATAAATAAACACAATAAACAAATACACAACGTATAGATACAGTTATCGTACAATTAGGTACATACAGTCATTTCATTTGTTTTAAACAACCAAACATCATATATTCATAACAATCAAACTTCACCTATTACACAAACATTTAAAATGCAGCTCATGTTTCACTGCAGTCTTATATTCTAATAAAGACAGGTCTGTGTCCCTAAGAAGCGGGAGCCTGTTCAACTTTTTGAAACTTTATACTGGAAGGTCATTGTACTATATCTATTTTTAATTTTTGGAGTAAGATAAACTCTCGCTCCTGATTTTTGTAAATTTAATCCATGTTCCATTTTTTTTAAATTGTACAATAGGTGGTTTTGTAAATTATTCTTGTGTAAACCTTTTATCTGTGTTAACCAAAAAACCTCTGCCCTCTGCTCTAATGAATTCCATCCCAACTTTGAATACATATCACAGTGATGGGTACCAAAATCACATTTTAACACAAATCTGGCTAATTTATTATATAAAACATCCAGGCTATGTACTTGTTTTTTTCAGGTATGTCTATAGATATGGCTACCATAATCAATCACAGGGAGAAGTAGTTGGTTTACTATACTCAGTCGCGTTTCCCTTGTTAAACAATTTGATATGCGTTTCATAACCCCTAGTTTTGAATTGTTTTTTTATAGTTCAGTCACATGTTGTTCAAAATTCAATTCCTGATCAATTATAACCCCCAGATATTTATAGTACTGGGTTTGCTCTAATATTTTCCCATCCTGTGTCTTAATTGTCAGGTTTGTGCCCACTCTATCCTTCTTCTCTGACCCAAAGTACATAGTCTGTTTTTTTTTTTTTATTATTAATCAATAGTCCAAATTTTGTAAAATATTTTTGCATGTTTAAGAAATCGCCCTGCAATTTTTGTTCCAGTTCACCCACATTTTTACCTGATGCAATCAGGACAGTATCGTCCGCGTACAATCTAATTTGTGAATTTTAAATTACTCTTGGTAAGTTATTCAAGTATACTAAAAACAGGAGGGGACCCAGAATTGATCCCTGGGGTAACCCCCTAGTAACAGTACCCAAGCTAGAGCTGTATCCATTCACCATTACAAACTGAGTTCTGTCTTCTACATATGATCTAAACCAACCACATGGTTCATCATCCACTCCCAGGCATCTCAGTTTCTCAATCAAGACACGATGATTTACTAAATCAAACGCCTTTGATAGGTCCACGTATACTGCACCCACCGATCTCCCCTCCGCCAGAGGGGTGGCAACTAGGTCAGAAATGCGGTGAGTGCAGTAGCCGACAGACCTACCTCTGAAGCCTGACTGAAAAGGGTAATTTTGGTATTTTTCCAAGTATGTTGTTAGTTGCCCATAGACAATCCTCTCCAACATTTTGGAGATTGTTGACAATAATGCTATTGGGCAATAGTTTGAAGTGTGCAATAGATCACCCCCCTTATGGATTGGAATTATTTTGGCCTTCTTCCATAATGCGGGATATAATCCTTCCCTTAAGCTCCAGTTAAAAATATCCTTTAGTACTGGGGATATCATTTGGGCAGCTTCTTTTAATAATCTATTTTCTATTTTGTCAGGGCCACAAGCTTTATTTATGTTTAGATTTCTTATTAATTTACATACTTCAGATGTGGTCACTATTTTAAAACGAAACTTTGGGGACTGATGTTCCTTACAATTTTCAAAATCAGTTTTTTGGTCCTCAAACTGAACATTTTCCAAGTGAGTTTCTATTCCTAAATTTAAATCTGGAAGCTCAATAACATAATTATTTAAATGCTCTGCATCATTCTCAGCTTCTAATATTTTCCCATTATGTTTTAATTTTGTTTCTAGTTGATTTTTAACAGGATTTGCTAATTTTTTATCAGAGACTAATAATTCCTAGGATCTTTTGCTTCTTTAATTCTCTGTTTATAATAAGAGGCCTTAGAATTCCTTACTTCCTGAACCACTCTATTCCTTACCTTTTTAAAATTTTCCCATGCATCAGATCTTAAAGTTTTGTTTGCTTTTTTCCATAGTCGTTTTTTGATCTAATTAATTTTCTTATGGTTACAGTCACCCAGGGTAAATGATTCTGTTTTTGATTAACTTTTTTCCATGGCGCAAACTTATCACATGCCTCATTAAACATAATTGTAAATTCCTGAATAGTTAAATTCAGGTCAGGAATTAGAAAAACTCTATGCCATGGTTGTCTCTGTAAGTACTCACAAAACAACTGTTTGTTATATTGAACATAATTTCTTTTATATTCAACAGATGTTTTAGTTTCTGGTACCTTTCTTAGTTCTAAATTTATTGTACACCTTACTACATTATGATCCCCCAGATTTGGCTCCCCAACACCCTTGTTTGTTATTACCAATTCTGGCGAAACAAAACATAAATCCAGTATATTCCCACTACTAGTTATTTTCCCTTTCCTTGTGGGTAAGTCAATGATTTGTAACAGGTTCAGACATCTCATTGAGTTTTCCAAGACCCGACCTCTTGGGCACCCCCAGGCAGCGTTAAAATCACCCATTAACACAACATTTGTTTGACCTATATGTTTCATAATAGAAGGAGAAAACTTTTCAAAATGCTTAGTATTTATTTTCGGTGGTGAATATACAGCTCCAACAATCAAGTTATTTAACTGGAATTTTAATAATAGACATTCTATCCCTTCTGTTTTCCCAGAATAAATAATTTCAGAGGGACCTAAGTTGTACCTAAATTAAATTAAGACCCCCCCCCCGTGACCCACGATCCTGTCTAAAGCAATAAAAGTCATGAAGTTCAATTTCAGTTTGAGGAATTGCTTTTGTTAACCAAGTCTCAGTTAAAATTACTATATCAGAACTTTCTAATTCTACCCAGGCTCTAAGGAGGTCCATTTTTTTTAACTAAACTTCTAGCATTATCTGATATAATCTTAATGGCCCCAACCCTTGGCCCTGGGTTCAGTTCTATGTCCCCACTTAATACAAAGGATATCAAAACAGCCTGATCAAAAGGGGAAAGTTTACGACAAAAGTCTGGCCTAAAAGAATTTAAAATTTGCTGTCTTACCATCTTAAAGTGATTTCTCCCTCTCATTAACTTATTTGTGCTTAGAGTGTTCTTACTTAGTTGACTAAATTTCAAATATAAGCTGTTTCTATTCTCTGTATCCCTAGGTATGTCTGAGACATTATGTGACAGAAAACATGTCATACACAACAGTATTACCAATAGTTTAACAATGATACCCTTCATTTTATGACCAGAGAATTACAGCTCAAATTGTGGTAACCCAATACAATCACTACCCTACAGCTGATTTTAGGTTTCACTCTTTCAATAACTATCAGTTGCTTTAGGCTAAAACTCTTAAGATTATTTTAAGCAAAATATATAACATTTCTGAAGCTTCTCAATTACTATGAAATTGTTCTTACACACTTATTTCAATTGCTAAATCAAGAATCAAACAGTTTGTTTTTAAAATTACTTTTGTTACTGAGTGGCGCTCGCGCCACTCATGGTCGCGCTGTCGTGCTCACGTTTGGACAGCGCGAGCTTTGTGTGGAGCAGCCCCTCCTCCTTCAATGACGTGATTAGTAAGTTTCACTTCCGTGTTCTTCTCCGAGGGCTTGGGGAATCAGCGTGCACTAGTGGTTTCAAACTGGAGCTTCTTTACCTCTCACAAGGGCAGCACAGCAGGCGGTTCTTAAATTTAGCTGGGCAGCAGCATGAGTGTCTCAAAAGCCACAGCGTTACCTGGTAGTTCAAAAAAACAGTGCGAGCTTTATGTGGTGCAGCCCCTCCTCCTTCAATGATGTGATTAGTAAGTTTCACTTCCGCGTTCTTCTCCGAGGGCTCAGGGAATCAGCGTGCACTGGTGGCTTCAAACTGGAGCTTCTTTACCTCTCACAAGGGCAGCACAGCAGGCAGTTCTTAAATTTAGCTGGGCAGCCGCATGAGTGTCTCAAAAGCCACAGCGTTCCTAACACTATGTTACCACTAACTATTTCCCAGCCATCACCATAGCACTGCAGTTCTGGTACGCGTTGTGTCCCACAAGTTCTTCTATGATCTGCATCATATCCTGCAGCGTTCTAAAAAACTCATACTTGTAGTTTTGATATCTCATCTGTGATCACATCTGAATATGTGTAAATAATGCTTATCATTAATATTTCTGACATTGCATACATTTTCTCCTAACCATTTTTAAAATGGCCCAATCTGTGGTCATGGGCCAACCATGTAAGATCATCTTATGGTGCTCACTACACAAATAGTTAAGGAAGTGATCGTATTTTGGTTCTGTGTAATCGAGCCATCGATCTCTTCCACTTCATGGTCCTTGGCATTGGCCCTTGGGGGCATGTTTTTAATGCAGTAGAGTGTGTGGGTGCAGTTAACACTAACAGATGTTTTTATTTTTTTTTTAATGTTCGTATTTCAACAATTAACATGTCCAACAGAAGCAAATTAAGGTCTACAGTTAAAAATAAATGTTCAATATTTTTGAAAATATTTGGGTTCCATAACCCATCACCTTAGGGCTGCAGTAGCCCACTTCTTAATGAATAAGTGTTTCCTTACATTCCCCCCTCCGATTCTACCCCTCCAGCTTCATCGCATGGCCCCTCGCAATTATTTTCTCTGAAAATGGCTTCCCTCTTGAGCCTTATTTTTATGAGAGCAGGATGTGTAACAAAAGGAGTAGATTGAAAAATGGATATATACAGTATGTGGTAAAAAATCTACTTACCTGAAGTTATGATTGGCTATGTCTCCAAGTGTCCTCACCATTCTTTAATGTGTGCATCTGAAAAGCAAATGGAGAACATCTTAAGAACTTGCACCTGAAACAAAGCACCCTAAATCACAGAGTTAAGCTTAGGTTGGTTCTAATATCAGTTGATGGAACACAGGGTAGCATTCTGGGGGCCTGGGTTCTATTCAGCGTTAGGTCTAATTTTTTTACCCAAGTAGTGTTAGCTGATAGTGAGCCACATGACAAAGTGGGAGACCCAGGACCAGCTCCTGATCCTGATTCCCATCCACTGGGTCAGAGGAGCCACTGCAGTATATCAAGGTAATGTGCTGTGGCTCTGGAAAAGGAGGGTGTTGGTAGCTTGCTCTACTGGTGACACAGCACTGCTGGATTATGCAGGGTTTTATTTAACTCTAAAAATTGATTAGCATTTTGCTCATAAAAGTGCTAAAACATTATGAAAATCCATAGCATTTACCTCACTGTGTTTAACAAACATAACACTTCTAGAAAACCTATATAAATACTTTCTGTACAGTTAGTATTGTCGCAATAAAAAAAACTGCTAATCAATTATTTAAAACCCTGTTATGGCATTGCATGTGATGAGAGTGCAGTCAGCCTTTTCTTCTGGCAACACCTATGGCACAAATGGAGTATGGCATTGGTGTTATTAATGCACAGTGGGCCCTAAATTTAAAGTGGAGCACAAAAATGTGTGCTCTGCACTCAATAGCTCAGGTGCCCAGAGATGCTGTATTCAGTTGAATACCACAGGTGGCACTATTCAAAGGAATACAGGGTCAGGTGGACCCAGCGCTAAGCCACTTAGCATTGCCTTGACTTGACTCCCAAAGTATGTCACCACAATGGTTTGCGCCGAAAAGTGCAACTCACAGTATTTAAAACAGACCATACAATTGAGCCCATTGGGCATGCAAGGTGCAAAGGGTATTTTTGCATGGATAGCCTGGTGATTTTTTGCTGCACACCCCCCAAATTACCTGGTCCCAGACAGGGAGCTATGCCTGGTGGTAGTGGTCCCCAACCCACTCAATCCCTCACCTGGTACATGCATACAATTTCCCAGGTGTCCAGTGGTCCCTGTCCCACCCAATTCCCTGTGTGAATCCAATTTCCCTGGTGTGCAGTGGTTACTCTCTCCAACCGCACCCATGCCCAATGTACACATACAGACACACACACATGTTCCCTGGTGTCCAGTGGTCCCCCCCCACCTGATCCCATGCCTGATGCCGAAAATCCTGTCCCTTGTGTCTGAAGGTCCCTCCCCCAGAGTATCCCCATCCCCAAGAAAGCGCTGTGATGGTCTGAGGCTGTTCATGTTTTCCCCCAAAGGTTGCCATTGCAGGCATACTGAAGTGAAGTGCCCCCCCCCCAAACCGGCCTACAACTGGTACACATAGTGGCACCCCCATCCTCCAGGAACCCTTTCCCCACCCAATGATCCCCATCCCCATGTCAGCAGCCACAGCATGTCGCCTCCTAAAGGGTGCTGACTGCGAACTGGAGCAGTGACACACACAGTGGAGTATATGGTTACCAGTCACAATAAATCCTCCCCCACATCCAGGTCCCTGGTGTGTAGCGCCCCCCCATGGCATCAACCATCCAACCCCCATTCTCCCATTTGTCTCTCATGCTGCAGTCTGTAGATGGCAAGCAACACAGCCTTTCAAACACAACTTTGGCTGCTTGCCATCTGACATTAGCAGGGAGCGTGCTGCTCATTTACAGGGCATGGGTGAAGCACCATGCCCTATAAATAAGAATCCCATTAGTCACTCCCTGTTTCTCTCAGATCATGGGCAGTTGAGGTGGTGTATTGAAGGCCATGTTGCTCACCATCCACCGACTGTAGCACCGATGTTTGGGGGATGGGTGGGATGACAGGGTTTGGATGTTTGGTGCCGTAGTGGGGTGGGGGTAGGGTTTTTGTGACTGATAACTGAATACTCCACTGTTTGGCACCAGAACAATCCCTGGTCATCTGCACTCTATAGGGGACAGGTTGTGTCTGCTGAAACAGGGACGTGACTCGTTGGGTGGGTAAGTGGGTTCTTTGAAGAAAGGGGCACCAGTACCAGTTGCAGACCAGCTGGGAGGGCACTTCACTTCAGTTTAAGTGCCTTGGAAACCTTTGTCAGGGGGGACATACACATGAACAGCTTGTGGGCTGTCACAGTGGCTTCTTGGGGACAGGGATACTCAGGGGGAGGGATCACTGGATACCAGGGATAGGGATTTTTGGTATCTGGCATGTGATCAGGTGGGAGTAGAAACCACTGAACAACAGGGAACTTGTGTGCGTACATCCAGTATGGGAGGGAGTGTTGGACTCCAGGGAAATGGGTTTCAAACATCAGGCATGGGTTCAGGACCTCTGGACACCTGGGAAACTGGTTTCAAACCTTGAGCATGTTATTGGGTGGGGGAGGTGCCACTGTACACCAGGGAAATTGTATGCATGTACCAGGAGAGGGATCGGTTGGGTGGGGAATCACTAGCACCAGGCATAGCTCTGCATCTGGGACCAGGCAATTGGGGAGGTGGGGCCTCAATAAATCACCCAGTTACCAGGGACTCAGTTTTGGTGGCTCAGGACTGGCATGGGGGGCTGCCGCACTCCCTCCACCAGCTGCTAGGGTTGCTCAGGACTAAGTCATGGTCTGTGTTGGTGGTATTTGTGCCATGCAAGGGGACTGCACAAACCAACCTTGCATGGCAAAAATAGTCTGAATATTAGACTGCACAAATATTCAGGTCACTGCCCCTCTATTTGCATTGCACCCCCTCCAGTTTTCCCACGTGCAAGCCCTGTTTGCACATACAAACTGAGCTTTGCACCCAGGCAACCTTCTGAATATCGGATCCCATGTCTTCCAACCAATTGCTGAAACAAAATATGTAAGTGAGGGCTGATGGGATTCAAACCCAGGTCTCCAGATTTGAAGCTCAGTGCCCTTAACCACTATGCTATACTGCTGACTTGCTTGCATATGGTGACAAAGTGCCCCAAAAACACACATCATGTTCCCTCCATATATACATACAGTATATACTCATTGCAAAAAAAATATATATTAATGCAGACATTAAGGTTGAAGAAAGCAATGTGCACTAAGTGAAAAATCCAAAACAGGGATTTAAGTTTGTCGAGTCCTGGCAAATTGGTTGTGTGGTGTTCTTTGAGGTTGCCAGCCTTAATGTTCACTCCCTTCCCCCCAGCCCATAGCCTTCTATCTGAAGCACACCGTACAACTCCAAGCCAGTGCCTCATAGGCAATTACTCCAAAGAAAAAGTTTGGCTCAGCACATGTGGTTAACAGAATCATTCATATCTTTCTTCCCACGGGGCCCTGTGTGATGCAAGAGATCATGTTTGTTTGGGGAAGGCACTTGACAACCCCAAGCAACACCACAATACCGATTCATCAAGACTCTTAGGACTCAAAACCCTTTTGTTTTTATTTGTGTACTTAGTGCACTTTGCCATCTTTCACCCTAATGTCTGTATTAATATATTTTTCAGTAAAGTTCCCTCTTTTTATGATAGTGGAATCTTAACAATATAGTGGAGATATTTCAAATCCTGCATCACAAATCACCTAACAAGTGAATGTCTACAGTGCCATAATACTTGGTGTTGCAATGTTACAGGTTAACATCCTAGCACAAATAACAAAAAAATCTTACCTGGTTCCTGTGAAGCCTGGGATAATGGGGTCTCAGGGGAACAGCCATGCGTACCTGTAAAACAAGAACAGCAATGGGCTCACAAAAGATCTGCAGTTCTTTATTAAGTATGACAACAGTTTAGGGTAAACAAAAAAACAACACTTACAGATGGTCAGTGTCTTCCACATCTGGTCAATGTCCTGTCAGACCTGGAAGATATAAAAAGGGAAAATGGTTCAGTATGAAGAATAAAAATACTGGTCAGCTGGGTCAGTTGGGAAGGACCGGTAGAGGCTGGAAAAAAACAACTGGGTTGTGTGTTTGGGGGATAAAAAATAAATAAAAAAACACCAGGCCAGCTACCATTCTCAATGTGGTGCTCACCAACATGAAGGTGGTAAGAAGTGTGCATGATGGGGCATACACTAGGGTTCAGTGACCATGGCTGTTTGGTTTGAGCTGGCCCTTGGGATATTGGAAACTTAAAAAATCTGTTACTAAACATAATTAAGATGGTAAGGACTGGTCAGTGCTAGGGCTGATAATAGTGGCAGATGGGTTTTACAATGCTCAGAAACAAGCAGAAAGTAAAAGGTATGGGCAGTGGGACTCTGAAGCAGAAATTCATAATAGTCCAAGAAACTTAATCAAAAAATAGTAAAAAATAAACTTTGCACAAGTAACACAATGGTTTCCACAGTGTTCTGAGTTTGCATCTCTGTGTTTGAGGATGTGTCCTCACTGTATAATTTTTAGTGTCTGTCTCACTCATTTTAGTGTCAGAAAGTATGTGCATGTCTCTGCCTGGCATCCCCTTCCCCCTGCCAAAACTAAGTCATGTACAGGTCCCAACCATTGCGGTGTTTTCACTTCTAGAAAACTCCCATCTGACTGGCCCCCTTCTCCTGTGACCACATCCTGGTGCAAGAGCTGCCTCAAACATGAGTCTCATTCCCTATAATATTCCCATTCCAATTATAATCTTTTCCACCCAAAAGTTTAGCTGGATATCTCCTAGTTTCCTTTACACATCCATGATCGTGACTGCTTGCTGTTGCCTTTCTAGATGCCCAAGTAGGCCCCAGCTCACATCCCACAGTCGACAGGAGCCAGAAGTGACTTAACACGCTTAGCCCAACATGGAACTCTGTGCCCCTTCGTTAATACTTGCCAACTGAACTCAGAAATGCTGGCTAACTGGCAGAGTGCTACCAATGAATACACGTCACTGCAACTGTACATCATAGAACATGCCTTCCAAGGGAGCTCCGAAGCTTTACTGTATAATTTGAGTAATTTTACTGGAGATTTGCTGATGTTGCTGGAACATGTAGCTATAGAAATGCCGGGGGTCTGGGCACCACTAGGCCCTGAATAGCTCTGGGGTTTTAGATGCTCTTCTGGGGTTTTAGATGCTCTGTGGTGCATTTTGGAGCTTATTTTAAATGAACAACACACTTCCACCACCACACCTGACTCTATGGAAATACAGTCCAACTCCGTTTATCCGAACTGCCTGTAATTTGCCTGTTCTTTATGCAATATTTTGGGGGGTTGTTCTCTGCAAACCTATTTTATTATCCATTTTCTAAGCTCAATAATATCTTTCAGGGAGGGCAGTATGAGCTATACCTTAGGTTGCGAACTCAGGCCTCATTACATCCCTGGACTGTCCAGTAAAGCCAAATACCACCGACCATGTCGGGTACTATTGCTTGCTTATATAAATGTAATGAACCCCTTGCAGACTAAAAGAAAGTAAAGCAACTTAATTCTGGAATCCCCACATCAGGAAAGAAAGAGACAGGCTGGAAAAAATGCAACATTCAGTAACCAACTTATTCAGGGCCAACAAGCAGAGGTTTTTTCATTTTTCGTCATTAGATAGGAATCCATTACAATTATCAATGCATACTGTACATCTTAAAAGAAAAAATCCTCATTTATTAAAATAGCACTGAGAGTAAAAATGCTCATGTAAATGTAAACTTTGCTGCAGTCAATAGACTGCTCTGCTGTAGTCAAACTATAGCTGTGACACCACACACCTAATCAAAAACTTTCTTCTTACCCCCCCTACACTTTCCTCTGACTCTGCATAGACTCCAGTGCCAAATCTCTGACCCCCATATACTTTCCTATGACCTTCGACACTTTCATGTGACCCTCATACACTTTCCCATGACCCCTTTGGACATTTTCTTTGGACACTCAACACTTTCCTGTCACCCTTGTAGACTGTCACCTACCTCTGACTCTCAAGACACCTACCTCTGACCCTCATACACTATCCTCTAACCCTCAACACTTTTTTCAGACCCTTGATACTTTCAGATCATTTACACTTTCCTCAGATCATAAACAATCTCTTCTGACACTTGACACTTTCCTTAGTCACTCAAACACCTTTCTCTGACCTTCGGGAACTTTCCTCTAGCCCAGCCTCAACACTTTCCTGTTACCCTCAAACACCCTTCACAGACCCTCAGACACCATCCTCTTACCCTTTACACTTTTGTCTAACCCTTAGGTAATCTCTGTTGACCCTCAGACATTTTCCACTGACCCTCATTTTCCTCTCTGGCCATCAACCCTTTCCTGTACTTTAACACTCTGCAACATTTTCAACCTTCCTCGATTCATTGAACATAAACACTTTTTGATGGACACTATTCAAAAGTAATAATATGCACTTAATTTTGACTGGCTGAAGAGCATTTTACTGTCACCTGTAACATAAGGCCTCCAAACCAATTTATACATAAGCCACACACCAGACACAACTGCCCCCACCCTCCTTTGATCTAGTAGCAATCACCCTGCAAAATACTAAGACTGTGACTCACCTCCAACAGCTAGTCTCACAGACACACCCCTTAAAAATTCTTGTACGTACCATATAGTATAATCTTTTATGTTTTTATTGGATTAAACAAATAAGTTATCAGAAATATGTATTTTTCTCTATTACTGCAACTCTCAATTACATGCAAAGCCATAAAATGCCAGTACAAATTCTGCCATATACTGTAATATAAATGGCAGCTCAGTCAAATATAAAGGTGTTTCAATTTATTCCATGTGCAAATATCACAGAAAAAAAACTCTAAACATGTCTCGGAACACCACAGGTTCCTTTCTCTCATTGAGAAAGGAATCTGTGGTGTTCCAAAACACGTTTGGAGTTTTTTTTCCTCTGATATTTACACATGGAATAAATTGAAGCACCTTCATATTTGACTGAGCTGCCATTTATTTTATGGTTTGGGTGAGTGCTGGATTTGTATACTCTTTCATTTGTACTCTATCCCAGCAGCACCCTTAGTCCCAGTGCGAATTTCCCACTTGTTTCATATACCTTAATGTAGGCCACATACAGTATTACACAGCTGTGCTCCCCGGCATCTCTGATCTATCTCCACAGCTTTCACTGGCGAACACTGACACAGATTACAACTGAAAATAGAAAACTCTGAACACAACTGACCACTTTAAAGCTGAAGTCTTGATCTGCCATAATCTTTTCGGCCTGTCTTGTCATCGTCATTGAAAAGGCAGAATGCAACTGCTTGCAGCTTACTGATGTCTCGAAGGATGTTCAGATTCACATTCAGTACTACTTTACACATGCTGAGCGTTGCCAGTTTCGTGCCACAGACTTGCCTAAATGGGCTGTGGATCATGAGGGACACTGCATTTCAGGGCTGAAATTTGCACATTTCCTAGAATTGGCTGCGGACTGCAAATGTCTGCATTACTGCATTAGTATCTGAGTGCAAACTCACACGTGGGCTGTTAAAAACAATACTTGATATGCAAAAAATGCAAACACATATGCACAGCTAAAAAAAAAAATCTTGACATCCCATTCAGTATGCTGCAGTCATTCATGCTTGCAGGAGGTCTGAAAATACATTAAAATGTGGGAGACTTGGAAAATCTAAGAATTCAGTGCCAATCCCAACAAGTGCGGTGCTCAGAGAAATCTTGTCTTGTTCAAAATCAAGAACTCTTGTGAGACTAACCTTATTGGTCTCATGAGATGGCCTGTGCTTCCTTAAGATGAGATTTTTCTGAGAGCTCTAAGTCCATGTATTCATTTTGTAGTGGTATGTAGCAGCTGTTTGATCATGTAAAGTGAAATCCCTGAAATGGCAAATAAAGTAAAAATAAGGGCTTTCTTTAGTTAGTTGTCTTTTTGAGACACCTGCCAGATTCAGGAGTACCGTTGCAATGGAGCAGTTAACTTAGTCACTTCCTGGTTAGGGTCAGGATGGGTAAGGTTCTGTACTGTGTCAAACTATGATGCGGCACATCAGCAGGGTAGGCCCATATGCCGTAATGGATCTCTTAGAGATGGAATTTGTGCTGGAGAAGGAAATGGTGATTATCAGCCCAAACTTTAGTTTCCATAACATCTACCTGATCGGGGTAAGTGGCCTCCACTCCTCTGCAATAACAACAGGTTCTACTCACTAAAACACTTGGGCAGCAAAACAACACTGCTATGCACAGTCAGCTGGCCCAGAGATCCCCAATTCACTGTGCTGAGCAGAGCCACGGCCTGCACAACAGACTGGGAGGAATGGCCGTGATGATGACAGCTGTGGTTTGGTTTCCACTGCCCTAATGCAACAGAGCCTACCAAAATTGGGGGAAATTAGTTTATTTACCATGGAAAGTCTATATCAGGGGCATCTCCATTTCATTTCTACAGGGGGTTCTGAATGTAACAACAACCTGGATGCAACCATTTGTCAGGTCCGGGGCGGTGGGGGACATTATTGTGCTGCAAGATCCCATTGTTAATATGTATCTGCATTTTAGTTTTGATTGTCTGTTCCCGATACTGTACTTACTATTCTGCTGTTGTGCACTGCCTGATCACCTTCTGCTGCCTTAGCTAACAACATGCAGTATAATTGTATTTGCACATTGTTTTCAATTTTTATTCTGTATTTCCTATCAATTAACCAAGGCCCCCTACTGAAGCATTTTGAGGTACCCTTTGTGTGCAAGGCACTATATAAAAATACAGGGCAGGATTCTCAAAGGACTTATGCTCGGCACATCTCAGATGCCCCAGCGCAAATGAGATGCATTGAGCACCAACTGTGGTATTCACAGATAATGCACCGTCGGATGCTCCCAGCACAGTCCCCCCTGTGAGTACCACAGTTGCACCCTGCCATGGATGTGCCGGCACAACCCCCTGGTCAGGCTGGGAAACCAATGGGCAGTGCATTTCATGATGCACTGAGCCCAAATTTGCCATTCAGGGCCAACACCACAAAAATGGGGCCATTAGGCATGCAAGGTGCAATGGGGCAATTTGCATGTCATTATGGCCATATTTGAAAGTGCCATGCAGGGCTTCACCCAGTGGAATGCTCCAGGTGCCCTGCATGTGCGGCAGTACAGCTACATGCACACCACCCCTATCAGGTTATTGATGCCACCCCTCACACCCGAGTCACTGTGGGATTGCCACACACTGCGGTTGTAGATAATGTGCCTGAGAACCCACCCTCCCTGCCCAAAACCCCGAAAACATGCCGCACTCTTCCGTGGAACAGAAGGAAAAGCCAAACACCTATAGTGGCCCACTTGCAAGGTTGCCAGAATCCCCCAAGTCACTACGGTGGTCCAGTGGATCCCCCACCCACTAAGGCATGCTCTCACTACCCTGCTCCCCCCTCCCAGTAGGTCCTGATGTGCGGCGGGTAGCACATCCCACTCACACACTGCCACCGACAGTGTGTACTGCTAACAACTCTATCCAGTATGCACTGCAAGCCCATTGGTAGGCAGGGTCCACCAATGGGCTTACAGTAGTACTGTAGCTGTCATTCGCAGACAGCTCTGTCAGCGGTCAGCTGTAGCAGTGTGCAGGTGGGTTGTGCTGCCCACTGCAGATCGGGACCTTTTGGGATGGGGGACTGGGGTGGAGAGAGGGTGCCTGAGTGGGTGCGGGGGTCCACTGGGCCACCAGAGCAACTTGGGGGATTCTGGCAACCTTGCGAGAGGGCTGCTATGAGTGTACAGCTCTTCCCTCTATTCTGTCACAGTGTGTGGCATGTTTTCGGGCAGGGAGGGGGGTTCTCAGGCACATTATCTACATCCGCAGTGTGTGGCATGTTTTCAGGTGGGGGGGGTTCTCAGGCATGTTCTCTACCCCCGCAATGTATGGCATGTTTCCAGGGTTTGGGGCGGGGGTTCTCAGGCACATTCTCTACTGCTGCAGTGTATGGCATGTTTTCAGGGTTTGGGATGGGGGGTTCTCAGGCACATTCTCTACCCCCGCAGTATATGGTATTTTTTCAGGGTTTGGGGTGGGCGTGGGGGTTCTCAGGCACATTCTTTACTGCTGCAGTGTGCAACATGTTTTTGGGGTTTCGGGCAGGGAGGGGGGCTCTGCTGTGACTACGGGATGTCTGTTGCAATGTGCGACATGGAAACGTGGTCTCAGGCAAGGAGGGGGGCACTGGAATGGCAGGGTGGGCAGGTTGCCATGCTGCTGTCTGCAGTACAGCAGCCTGCCTGTGGGTGGCAGACAATGTAAGTCTATTTGTTGTGGACTTCTCTCTGGGGGGTGCATCTTCGGACTTGCTCCTTCTGGTCAGGCTGTGAATGGGGCAGCGTACCATATGCATGGGCACTCCCCCTTCACAGCCCCTCCAGCTGCACCGTATATCATTATGGGTGGTATGCAGTGCATCTGCCATGTGTTGGTGTATTGGGGGTGCATCGATGTATTGGCCCCCTGCCAGAATCGCGCCAGTGTGCAATTCGAGGATGCGCCGGTGCAACTCAGATGCGCTGGGCTCATTCCCTTTGTGAATCCTGCCCCATATAATTTTGCTTTGGGAGTTTTTCCTTACCATTGCAAGTCAATGGCAGTGTTGCTTGATCTATGGGGGCACTTCAGCTCTGAGGGGTCCTAGTCATTTAGGCTCAATAATTCTAACAGTGACAGAATTAATTCAACTTCCTGGCTGCAGAACTTATTTGTGTGGTAGTTTCCTTTGTCTTGTGTAGAATCAGCAGTACCATAGTAGCTCAGTACTACAAAAGGACGCTTGCCTCCATATTCTATCTGGAAAGTAATGCATTTGAGTCCAAAATTGGAAACTTGAGCCAATATCCATTACTGACTAAATGTAGTTCAGCATGGGAGGGAGCTGTACTGTTAGGGGTCAGTGACTACTACCCTAGCTGATTTAGTTATAGTTGATTTTAATTTTTTTCCAAACACAAGGGTGCCTTGTGCACATATCTGGAACCCAAACAAACAGAAAAGAGACAGAAAAACGGGCCTTAGCTGGGATCCTGCTAAGGTACTTACTTCTTCTCTCTTCTTTTTATTTGGGTTATAGTTTATTTAGCACATCCTAGAACATGCCGAAGCCCTCCGTTCATCACTGGCACTAGTGTCCCAGCAAATAATATAGGTGGTGAGTTTGAGGTAGGGGCTTGTTTATTGGGGCAATCTGAGAGCACAGTATGCAAGTAGAGTTTGTAGGCACAAAATCCAGGTCTGCTAGATGCACCAAGCTGGTAAGAAGCTTATTGTTCTATCTCCCAGTTATACTACCACCTCAGAACGGTGGATTGGGGTTTATGTCATCCCCATCTCCTCTTGCTTAGGGTCACACAGTAAAAAAAGAAGTAAAGAAATGCAACCCTGGGACTTTAGGTTTTTCTGCCCTACACTCAACCAGCCAATGCCGCTACCCCTCCTGCACCTCTCCCCCCTCCAATTTTTTCAGTGTCACACAATGCTCAAAGTGGTTGCAGGATTTAATCTTTGGAATCCAGGTTAGCAGCTCATTGCACAAACATACATCTCATTCCCTTTCCCCAACTTTCTTCAGACCACAGAGTGAATACTGCTATGAGATTGTCCTCTGACTCCAATTTCACAGTTTTGCATACTGGACCTCATCCTGTGCTAACCCCCCTCCCACTTGCTTGCTCAGGGTACCCACTGGCACCCTGTAACTACTAGCCCAAGAATGAACCCTTCCTCTCACCCACTTGCCAGTTGATGTTCACTACACTTACCATTGTATCAGATACTGGGATCTCCTGCTGCTAAGGACCCAAAATTGCCTCTCCATCTCCTGGAAGCTCCTAAGCAGTTCCCTGTAATGCTGATATGCTGCTGTTCATCTGTTCCTCTGTTGCTAGTCCAAATGCTTCACATGTGTTCTCTCAATATTCATGTTGATGGCTGTGCCAGGTACTTCTCGCTAGCCCACCTACTGGTGGCTCCAAAGGAACATTAATAAGAAACAGCCTTCTCCCCAGTCCTCTGCTCAATGATGATTGAACTACAGCTGTGATACCGTGGTTGAGGGGTGTGGGTAACATTTGTGATACCAGAATCAGGAGGTGTAGGGTTAAGACTCTGAGACTGGTTGAGGCTGTGGTCTATAAAACAGGTAGATTCGGGTCAGGGCTGTGATAGTGGAATTAGGCAGGGGGTCAGGAATTTGATGCTAGGGATAATATGTGGAGATCAGTGACAAGTGTTTGATACTGTGTTGGGAGGAAGGGTTAGGGCTGTGATATTAGAGTTGGAAAGAGGTCAGGGCTAGTAATTATGTTTCAAATTATTAATTATTTTTTACATTACAAGTCCAGCCTCATCTCCTCTCATGATTACAGTAACAAATGAGTATACCATTTTTGCATTATTTTTTACCTTTTTGATTTGTTCTCCTGAGCTGCAGATTCTTTGTGACCCCTTTTTGCTAATTTTACTTTCAGGTACTTTTGTCAAAGTAATCTTAAAGTAAGGTAATCCGTGCTATTGGGTTTTTATAATATTTTTAAAAATCTAGATTGTAGCAGTCCAGCATTTGTTTTAAAATGTAACTGACATCCTTGGGGCAGGAAGCTCACAGGGAGCTCTCTGCCCAAGGGCTCAAATTAGCCAGCACTGGAATAGTTCACCAAAGGATTTTTTCTAGCATGCTAACATACTAAAATGCCAGCAGAATAGGCCTAACGGTCTTTCGTGTCTGCTTGATTGGTCAGCCCCCACCCGGGGAGCTGACCTTGCTGCCCCCCTCTCCCTCTCTGGCTTCTCCCTTCCCAGTCCCGGATCTTCTTGCTGCACTGGTTTTTGCTTCCAGAACCCTTCCCCTGTACCTGTCTCACCCCTCTTGAACCCCTCCACCATTTCTGCCTCCACCAGCCCCCTGGGCAGCACATTCCATGGCTCCACCACCCTCTCAGTGAAGTAGCACCTCCTCCTTTCTCCCCTGAATCTCCCCCCCTCCAGCTTCCACCCATGCCCTCCTAGTTGCCCCCTCCTTCCTTTGGAGCACCCTAACTGCTCCTCCCCTATTTACCCCCTTCATGTACCTGAAGACCTCTATCATGTCCCCCCGGTCCCTTCTCTCTTCCAATGTGTACATATTTAGCTCTTCGAGCCTCTCCCCATAGGTCCTATCCCCCAAGCCCCAAATCATTTTGGTTGCCCTCCTCTGGACCCTCTCCAGGAGTTCAATGTCCCTCTTTAAATGTGGCCTCCAAAACTGCATGCAGTACTTGAGGTGCGGCCTCACCAAGCAGTTATACAGTGGGAGTATCCCTTCCCTCCTTCTGGAGGTGAGCCCCCTAGCGATGCATCCAAGCATCCTGTTGGCCCTTGCCACTGCCCTCCTACAAGTCTCCGAGTTGTACATCTTGACATCCACCACCACCACCCTCAGGTCCCTCTCAGCCATCAAGACTTGTAGCCTCCCCCCCCCAAGGGTGTACACTTGGCCCAGGTTTGTGGCTTTTAGGTGCAGTACCTTGCATTTCCCTGCATTAAACCTTAGCTTCTGCTTTCTAGACCACCTTCCAGAGCCTCCAGGTCCCCCTGTAGGGCCACCCTCCCCTCCTCCCCATCCACCACTGCCCCCAGTTTTAAATAATCCGCAAAGAGACTCATCTCACTCCTGAAACCCTTCCTTATGTCAGAGACGGAGGCGTTTAACAGGAGAGGCCCAAGGACCGATGCCTAAGGGACTCCACTAATGACCCTCCTTGGGGATGAGACTATCCCGCCAACCACGACCCTCTGGGTCCTGTTCTGGAGCCAATTTCTATCCATCTGATCATCTGGTTCCCCACTCCCATTTCTCCCAGATTATCCAACAGGCCCCCGTGAGGAACAGTGTCAAACGCCTTGCTGAAGTCAAGAAAGAGGACGTCCACTGGTCTACCCAGGTCCAAGGAACTCATCACCTATTTTTAAATATTTAACATACTTCCTAGTTTTTTAGCAGCACTGATCCCTCACTGCAGCCCTGCAACTGAAACTGCATTATGATGATGCAAAGTAGGGAATGGACTGCAGTGATACTAATAAAAATACAGAGCAATCAGGTGTAGTGCTGGCCCTATTTAAACAGTTATTTTAATTTGCAGGCAATTGTGCGTGTTAATGGAGTTCTGTACTATAGTGTACTACCCCCTTAATGTGGGTAGTTGAATGTTTCAAGAGCAGCACTGCCCCGCTGGGTCTATATACCTATCTGCATCATTTTAGGCTCTTCCTCTACTTCTCATCAGCATGACAAGGTTTTCAGGGTGAGGGCTTCAGCAGATGGTTGATATCTGGCTCAAGGAAACATAGAAACATAGAATTTGATGGCAGATAAGGACCGCTTGGCCCACCTAGTCTGCCCATTTTCCTACCTAACAGATAAGCTGCAGATCCTAGTTAACCAACAGCTTACTTCTTCCTACCCCCCACTAGGACTGCCTTATGTCTGTCCCATGCATTCTTGAATTCCCCCACTGTTCTTGACTCCACGACCACCTCAGGGAGGCTGTTCCATGCATCCACAACCCTCTCTGTGAAAAAATACTTCCTCACATTACCTCTGAGCCGTCCCCCCTCTATCTTCAAATTGTGCCCCCTTGTTCTTGCACATCTCTTTTTCTGAAATATGCTACCCTCTTGGACTTTGTTGATTCCCTTGAGCTACTGGAAAGTTTCTATCATGTCCCCTCTCTCCCTTCTTTCCTCAAGGGTATACATATTAAGCTCCTTTAGTCTTTCTTCATATGTCTTCTGGTACAGACCCTGCACCATTTTGGTTGCCCTCCTCTGGACAGCCTCCACTCTGTCTACGTCTTTGCGGAGATGGGGTCTCCAGAACTGCACACAGTACTCCAGATGAGGTCTCACCAACTGTCTGTACAGAAGGATAACAACTTCCTGTTTTCTACTATTGATGCCTCTCCCTATGTATCCCAGTATCCCCCCAGCCTTCCTTACTGCCTTCTCACATTGCTTGCCCACCTTTAGGTCATCTGATATAATTACCCCCAGGTCCCTTTCCATTTTTACTGTTATCAGTATCTCACCCCCCACTGTGTACTCTTCCTCTGGGTTTTAGTATCCCAGGTGCATTACCTTGCACTTCTTTGCATTGAATCTGAGCTGCCATACATCTGACCATTCCTCCAACCTTGCCAAGTCCCTTCTCATCCTTTCCACTCCATCTTGTGTATCAACCCTGTTGCAGATCTTTGTGTTGTCTGCAAAGAGGCATACTTTTCCTTCCAGTTCCTCTGCAATGTCACTTACAAAGACATTAAAAAGGACTGGTCCTAGTACTGAACCTTGCGGTACTAGTAACCCTCCTTTCTTCACTGTGGACTCCATTTACTACTACCCTTTGCCCTGTTGTCTCAGCCAATTTTTTATCCAGGCTACCACCTTGGGACCCACTCCAAGGCTGGCTAACTTGTGTATTAATCTTTTGTGTGGGACTGTATCAAATGCCTTGCTAAAATATAGGTAGGCCATGTCCACAGCCCCTCCCTGGTCTACTACTTTGGTCACCCAGTCAAAGAAATCTATTAGATTCATCTGACACGACCTTTCCATCTTGAATCCATGCTGCCTTGGGTCCTGTGCCCCACTGGCCTCTAGATACTCAACAATTCTTTCCTTCAGAAGTGATTCCATCATTTTCCCTACCACTGAGGTCAAACTAACTGGTCTGTAGTTTCCTGCCTCTGTCCTGCTCCCACTTTTGTGAAGAGGAATCACATCCACCCTCCTCCAGTCCTCAGGTACCACCCCATCCTCCCATGATTTGTTAAAGAGAGTAGTCAGCGATGTCACTAGTTCTACCCTTAGTTCCTTTAGAATTCTTGGGTGAATCCCACAAGTCCCCATTGCTTTGTCCACCTTCAATTTTATTAGTTCTTTCAGAACCCTTTCTTCTGTAAATGGACTAATATAGACCCCCATCTTCAGAGTGTTTCTCTTGTTTGGTTTAGGTACCTCCCCCTCCTCTTCCTTTGTGAATACTGAGGAGAAATATCCATTCAATATCCCTGCTTTTTCATTGTCACCCTCTACCCACATTCCCTCCCCTTTATTAAGCCTCAGTATCCCTCCTTTGGTCTTTTTTCACTCCCTAATGTACCTATAAAAAGTCTTATCCCCCTTCTTAACAGAGTTGTCTATCCTTTCCTCAGTTTGGGCCTTTGCTATTCTGACTGCCTTCCCAGCCTCTTTCTGCTTTAACTGATAAAGTTCTCTGTCCTGCTCCTTCTGTGTTTCCTTATATTTCCTGAATGCTATCCTTTTCTCCTTAACCGTCCCTACCACCTCTTTTGAGAACCATAGCGTTTTTTTCCTTCGTTGTGTTTTGTTGATTTGCTTTACACAAAGGCTTGTTGCCTCTGTGATGGCTGTTTTGATTACTCCCCATTGTTCCTCCACCCCTCTTTCTTGCCTATTTGCTAGTGCTTTTCTGAGGCACTCTCTCATTTTCCCAAAGTCAGCCTTCCTAAAGTCCAATACCCTTGCTTTTGTATGGCTTGATTGTATGGCTGTGTTTATCGTGAACCACACTGTTTGGTGGTCGCTTGTTCCCAGATGGCTACCATCTTCTAAATCTGAGATTCTTTCTCCATCCCCATATGAGAGTACCAGGTCTAAGATTGCTCCCTCCTGAGTGGGTTCCAATACTACCTGTCTGAGGCATGCCTCCTGTAGGGCATCAAGAATGACCATGCTCTTGGATGTGCCTGCAGCAAAGGTGCTCCAGTTAACATCTGGCATATTCAGGTCCCCCATCAACAATATCTCCCCTTTTTCTGACATTCTAAGGAAGCCTTCTATCATTTCCTTGTTCATTCCCTCCCCCTGAGATGGGGGTCTGTATGCAACCCCCATGCAGATTGTGGTGTCATTTCCTATCTCCAGGGTGACCCAGAGTGCCTCACCTGCTCCCTGTTTACTCTTTAGTTCTGTTGCTTTGATCCCTTCCTTTACATGGAGAGCTACTCTTCCTCCTCTTTTACCCTCCCTGTCCCTCCTGTAGACTGTGTATCCTGGTATGTTGACATCCCAGTCATGGTTCTCTGTGTACCATGTTTCTGTGACTGCCACAATATCCAGGCAACCCTCTTCCATCAAGGCCTCTAGTTCAAGGAGTTAGTTATACAGACTACGGGCATTGGTACTCATCACCCTCCAATTTTTGATGGCCTTACCCCTTTTAGCCTCATTTCTGTCCTTACTGCCTTTGTCTTTTTTTACATTTACCTCTGTCATTCTCCCTAATGACTTCTCTACCTTGGTGTTTACCTCACTAATTACCGTGTTTTGTGGGGGGAGGCTGGTATTTCCCTGTTCCTTTTCAGTGCCTCCCCCCTTGTCTAGTTTAAATGCTTGCCAATGAAGCATTTAAACCTCTCACCTAGGATCCCCCCCGGACAGATGCAGACCATTGCACCAGTATAGGTCTGCATCCCTCCAGGTGGCTCCCCAGTCCCCATTGAAGCCAAAACCCTGAGCTCCCCACCAGTTTTTCAACCATTTATTGAATTCTCTGGTGAGGAGTACCCTAGCATCACCCTTGCCATAGACAGGCAGCACCTCTGAGAAAGTTGCCATATGCGCTACTTGTCTAAGGCCCCTCCCCAATCTTGCACTGTTCTGATCCCATTCCTAGCCAGGTCATTTGTCCCTAGGTGGACAATGACATCCAGCTCCCTCCCTTGTGCAGCTGCTCCCATGATCCTGAAGATCGCTTCCTGTCCTCCAAGCCATGGTGCCAGGCAGGCACCTTACCTCCCTCTCTCCTTCCTCCCCCATTTCTACCCCTTAATGATTGAGTCCCCCACCAGGAGTTGTTTCCTTCCCCTGTGGGGTCCCATGCCACCCTTCTGTGGGTCTCCTTTGTGAAGGTTCCCAGCATCCTCCTTGGTCTTCACTGTAGGAGCCTCCATAGAGGAACCACTGTCCACCAGAAGAGTGAATGAATTGTGGAGAGGTACAGCTGGAGGGAAGCAACTCTGTTCCACCACCCTCTCCCTCCCTGAGCCTCCCCCGGTCCAGCCTCTCCTCTTTCTTGGCAACCTCTGAGGTAGTGGCATTGGCTCTGGTGGTCCCTGGGTGGGGGAGAAGGTTTCATGAATCCTAGCCAGATCAACCTGGAGATGGGCAACCTCCTCCCTCAGACCAGAGAGGTGCCTGCAAATAGGGCAGCATCACAGCCTCCAGAATGTCTCCCGGAACACTGCTGCCCCACAGCCATTGCACTGCACCACTTCTATCATGTCTTATTTTGTGGCCCCTCTCCTGTTTCTCTGTATGATTACTCTCTCCTCCCCTTACAACTCTCACCCTTCCTGTTCTGGGATAGCAACTTCCTATATTCTTCAGTAGCTTCCTTCTTCTTTGTTCAGTGTCAGACCACCACCAACTGGGGGGGGGGGAGAGTGAGCTACTTTTTTCCTTTAGGGTTGACAAAACCAATGTTTCTCTATGATCCTTCCCTTCCTACTGCCAAACAGGAAGTTCCTGTTGACAGTCAAATCCAGTGGCTATAAAAGTAGAACTGGCTTAGGGTTGGTGGGATGGAGGGCAATTAGTAAGAAAAAAGGCTAGCAACAGGAAGTTGTAATTTGAGTCATCTGATTTTACAGTGGCTAAGCCACACACCCCAATTAAGCTCTCTCTCCTCCTACTGGTTTAGCAAAGTAAGTTGATACAGTACCCTTCACAGCACAGAACACACACTGACTTTCTTTCTTTTCTTTCTTTTTTTAACCCTAAATATGACCCCTTCTACTTCTAATAAAGTATCTGTCTTGCTTAATCTCAACAGACACTGACTCTTGCTGAGATATAAGTGTTAAATTAATAAGAAAATGTAGCTTCTTTTAGTTAGCTGCTTTCTGCTCTACAAGCAAGGCTAGCAACAGGAAGTTGTAATTTGAGTGACCTGCTTTTATAGTGTCTAAGCCACACCCCCAATTAAGCTCTCTCTCCTCCTACTGGTTTAGCAGAGTAAGTTGATACAGTCCCCTTCACAGCACAGAACACACACTGACTTTCTTTCTTTCCTTTCTTTTTTTTAACCCTAAATAAGACCCCTTCTACTTCTAATAAAGTATCTGTCTTGCTTAATCTCAACAGACACTGACTCCTGCTGAGATATTAGTGTTAAATTAATAAGAAAATGTAGCTTCTTTTGGTTAGCTGCTTTCTGCTCTACAAGAAAGGCTAGCAACAGGAAACTGGGAAATTTACTGAAGACTTATAATTTTGTTCTGTGGAATCTTTATACTACTTCAGAATGCTAAAGACCATTAATAACAGTAAACATAGCTGTTTTTTAAATTAAAATCAGCTCAGAAATGACTGATAAACTGAATCCTAAACTGATTAACTGCTAAAATACTACTAAGGAACTTTATTATTGCAGTCAGAAAGCCATCTGCATTCTAATATACTGTTAATATAGCAGTCTGCTTGAATGCCTGTGAAAAAAGCACTTCATTAGTATTATACAGTTTAGTTGTGCTGTATCATATTACATTATTTTTCTTGTTTCTGACACAGAAATTACAAATAGTGGGAGAGACTACAGGAGACAACATAGGTAGAGAGCAGCAGAACTAGAAAATTTAGTAGCAGCTAGAGGAACATTTTTTTTCAATTATTATAAATGATTTATTATACTATAAAAGTAGTGTATTTCTAGTATTACTCTTCAGGTAACTGTGGCTGTTACCTGGAGCAGCAATTAAAAGGTTTTTTGCAAATTATTTATTTTATTATAAATGCGTTTTTAGATTTCTTGCATTTCTAGTGTGTGTTGCTCTTTAGGTCACTGTGTCTGTGGCAAATTGTGCAGTAGTTGGAGCCTGGAGCAGCTGGAGGAGCAGTTAAAGATATTTTATTTGCACTCCATTATGAGTGTTATTATACTGTGCTGGACTTGCAGTGGCTATTGCATTATCTACAGTAATGTGGTGCGGATCTTTAAAACTAAGACAAAGTTTCTAGAACTATCTAACTTCAGGTTTTTATGTTTGTAATCAGTGATATTATCCTTGCTGTGGGGTCGCCCTTCCCCCACATCCCCCGGGTAAATAAATACAGCTTCATCAGTGCAGCCATGGGGTGTGGAGGGCAGAGTGCCCCCAAAGAAAGAATAATATATCTGATTAATATCAGAATAATATCACTGATTATTACACTGATTATTACAAAACACAAGAACTCTCAAACTTCGAGTGACAGCAACTTTAAGAAGCAATATAAGCAACAATGTTCCATTATATTATTTTTCTCTTGTGGGTGCTCTGCACCCCACTCCACCCCAGCATGAACACAACTCATCAAAGGCAAGGTATTTGTTGCTCAAAACAGTGATTATCGCTGGGGGTATGGGGCAGCACCCTCCCCTCAACTAAGCAAAATTAACCTAGCACAACATAGCAAAAGAGTGGAACAAATTAAGAAACAGTCCCCACAGACAGACAAGCTACACTGTTGTTCTGAAATTATTTGTTTGGCTGGCTTCCCTGTAGGCTGTGATGGTGTTGTTCTTTATTGATGATGCGTTAAAATTAAAATCTAAAATAATAAATAACTGAGAAATTTTCTTAGTTTTACATTTCAAGTAATTAACAACTGAAAAATGTTCTAAGTCATAAAAATAACTAACTCACAAGATGAATACTGTTTAGGATGAACATTTCAGTCTGTTCCTAACTATGGAATTTTTAAGTCTTATGTCTCAACAAATGCACAGGTATACAAAAAGATTCTCAACTAATCGCTAGATAGCACTGATTATGCATTAGCTGAGTAAAATCCCTCAACCAGAGGTCAAGCTTAATGCCCAGCTATTTAGTTAGGCATTATTTAATGAATAGTGAAACATTACTTATTTGCTAACTTATTTTTTGTGTGGGTAATTCGTGAATCTCTCACTTGATATTTACCCTGAGCAGACTCTACACCAGTACCTTGGGAGGCTGGCTCCAGAACCTATTTAGGAAATAGGTTCTGTTAAAAGCAGTGCCAAAACTTGTATACCTTCTAGACTGAATGTCCAGACAGTAGTGCTTTGTAAGGGTGTGTAGCTTTCCAGGTAGCTGCTTTGCAAATGTCTAATAATGGGATGCCCCTACTAGTGGATGCCACAGAGGCAGAGGTACCCCTAGTGGAGTGAGTGATTAAGCCTCTTGGAGTCATACTTGGAGGTATAGGACAACAGAAGGCATGTGCCCATATGAGTTGGCCCCACTACTCAGTGGAGGTAACAAGTTTACCAACAGCAATGTATCTATCTAACCTCGCCTTGAAGGAGTGAAATGAGGTGCATTTACCACTTCTTCAGGCAGCTGATTCCACAGCTTTATAGACCTAAATACAAAACCATGTCTCCCTTGTTCTGTTCTGTATTTCCTCTCTTTGATCTGTTGTTTATAGCACCTCGTATCATATTTATAATCCATGAGGATCATGCTCAAATCCTCCCTTTAGCATATCATCTTTTAGGATTCTATATAACAATAACAAATCCCATCTTTTTTGCCTAGCCTCCAGGGACCACAAGACTAGATGACTAAGCCTATCTGTATAGGATTTGCCTCTACATCTTATTATTAATTTTGTAAGGGCTCTTTGAGGTTTTTCAACCATCTTAATATCTTTTTTCTTAAATAAGGACACCAGCTTGAAGAGCTGTAGTCCAATAGTGGTCTTATGTAAGTATTGTACAGGGGAAACAGAACGCCTTCACTTCTGGAAAAAAAAGCTTCTCCTTACTCTGTTTACCAGATACATAGTCTGGGTGCCACTTTCCAAGCTTTTTTAAAATGCAAAATACTAGCCAGTAAGAGACAGACCTCTTGGCTGCTGGTTTATCTTTACCAACATCACCACAGGTAAAAACAAAGTCTGGCCAGAGCTGTTAGGGCTGTGATGATTTGCCAGGTGAGCAAAGTTACACGTGCATAGAAATTATTGAATGCCTGGGTGTAACTTGGCCATTTTTTGGAGATGTTGCACTAGATTTTCAACATGACCTTTTTGGGACTCCTTCTCATCAAGAGTGCCAGTGTCATTTTGTTCACTTGTCCCGAAAGGTGATTTTGCAGAATGACCATGCCATTCTGTGTCACAGGTGCAAAAACACATTTTGGGCAGGATGTGATAAATGGCAGCTGCACTGTTTAAAAGAGGTGTGCAAAAATGAAAATGTTGAAAATGTGGAGGGAAAATATTAAAAAAGTGGCAAAGTTAGGACCATGAGTAGAAACTGTGCAACACACACTCATAACACAGTCATTTGGGGAATTTTTTCACCAAATTTGCAACATGAGCTTTTTGGGAACCCACCTCATCAACAGTGCCACTGTCATTTCATGAATTGGTCCCAAAAGATGATTCTGTGCAGCGACCATGAAATCACCTTTCAGGATGGAGTAACGAAATGACAGTGAAAGTTTTCATGAGGTGGGGCACCAAGATCCCCTTGTTGAAATTTTGAGGTCAGAATTCCAAATAATGGCTTATTTATCAAAATAAGTTGAAAACCACATTGAATGGCATTATAGCATGCTTACTTTTGTTTCTTCAGTTTGCAGTTCTGCTTTGAAGAGTGCAGACATGTCCCAGTCCAGAGAAGATGACAGCGACGACCTCCAGAGGTAAGTATGGGGTGTGGGGGGGGTGCAGGGAGGTGAGTGCTCAGTAGTAGGGTGGGGAGGGGGACTGGAGCAATGATGAGGGACTGTTTTCTTTTTTACAGATTAAAAAAATAGAAAAACAAGTTTTCTTTATTTACAGGTTTACAGGTAAACAATAAAAAAGAAGACATTTGGGTACACTGGGGGTGGGCTTCCAGTGTGCCACATGAGTGGGGGGGGACATAATGCCGACACAGGGATTGGAGACCCCGATGTTGGATGTCAGCAAGGCAAAAAAAAAAATTGGGGCACATGGGGGTGGGCTTCCAGTGTGCCACATGTGTGGGGGGAGGCGCCATAATGCCAATATGGGGATTGGGCACCCTGAAGTTGGCTGGGGTAAAAAAACATTTGGGTACACTGGGATGGGCTCCCAGTGTGCCATATGAGTGGAGGGGGGGCTACATAGTGTCAACACAGGGATTGGGGACCAAGATGTCAGTGCATTTTCTTTGTTACCGGTGCTGGCAGTGGCAATGCAACTGGACATGCATGGCACTCATGCATATGCAGTTGAGGCGAATGGCATTTTACTATTCACAACATGACAGCACTAGCAGAACTGCACATGCGCACCAGTCATGGATGCACATATCTTGCCATGGAATGCTGAAGTAACCACTGAAATAGTGCGGCTGTTATTCCATAGCGGCCGATCGTGGTGGAGTGTTTCAAGCTCCATTGGACTTTTGGAAGGATACTTACAAAAGTCCAACAGAAGGTTCCACAATCGGCCATTTTTAGAGCTATGATCACAAAATGGCTCTAGACTCCACCCACAGCCCTAAAAAGTGCAGTGTTTTGGGACCTGACATCTTTTGTCCAGTCCATGTAGATACCCGGTACTTGCTTCAGGGCAAGGCTCTGCAATTTATACTTACCTGTACTGTAGTATTCTGGAAAGAGCACAGGAAGGGTTACTGATTGGTTCAAGTAGAATTGAGACACCACTTTTTTGTGAATAAATGTTTATTAAATTTTAAAGTACAAATACAGAAATATATCCATTAAAACAGATTGCATGTCTCATACATTAAGAAAATCAAAGAGAGTAAATTACTTACATAAGACTCTATTAATACATATAACCTAAATTTAGTTGTAATTTCTAATTTGTATCTCCAATTATCAGAATGCTGTATTTGTTCTAAAGAAAACATGGATCTAACTACTTATCTAAAGCAATTAACTTAACCAAGCATTCTGAGACAAAAAAATAAAAAAAAGAAACAAAGATATAAGTGAAAGAGAAATAAAGGAAGAAAGAAAATAAGACAGAGAGTGTAAGAGAGATAGAGAAGATGACAACCACAGAGTTTCGGACCTGTGTAAATTACTGTTACGAATGCTCTTGAAGGAACTGTATTGCCTATTGTTTATAGGGATGACTGGTAAAATAATGCATATCATACCCCCTTAAAATGAAAATGATGGGCATAACAAATGAAGCAAACTGTTTCAAATGTAATAGGCCTGATGGCAATTCACACATAACTTTAGGTAGGAATTTCCCATTGGTTTTAAGGACAGTTAATCACTGTGGAAGATTATGTAATTTGTCTCAGTGCAGAGGGTTTCTAGTTCACTCACCCTCCTAGCAGAGGTCATGGAAATCAAGAATATGGTTTTCCATTTGACATACTTTAGGTCTGCAGTGTCCCTAGGCTCGAATGAAGCTTCCAGAAGTTGGACAAGGCAGACATTAAGATCTAATTGTGGGACACTGGATCCTTTACCGTTGGGTACTGGTGAGTGAGGTCTTTACAAAACCTTCAGAAAATGGGTTGTGAGGTCTGTGACTTTCCCATGCCTGCTGATATGAAGGCTAAAACTGCTGTTAGGTGCACCTTCAGTGCTGAAGGCCTTAGCCATACAGACTACAGGCGCCCCATGTATTCAGAATGATAGGCAACCTTTCCACTATTAGTATTATTCTTCTGGGGCACACCAGTATGAGAATTAGGGATGGATGGACTCAAAAAGGTCCTTACCCTTATTGTCAGGATCCAGGCCAAAGTCCTGTTATGTTCTGATTCGAATCAGAACCTTTTGTAAAACGTGATGAAACCTGTAAATCTGCTATATAATTGCATAAAACAACACTGAGATCTGTGACACTCTCATAGAGTTGTAAACAGCATTTCAGGAAATGAAAACTGTTAGTTTATAGCACTGATGTGCTGGTCAGTTGAATATGGCAGTCATGCAGTTGACCTCTGTCTGTTCCTTGCCTCAGTACTAATGCTGTAACTGTAAACTTGACTTCTCTGACCTCAGAGGGAGAATTCCATTCCCATTTAGTAGTATACAATGGACTTATTAGTTTGTCATTGTTGCACTACTTCCTTCTTTGCTCCACTGAGAGTCATGCAGTTATTTTCTATGGCATGGGGTCCCCTCCACCCACCCACCCAAACTGATGACACATTTAGGGCCCCCCTCTACCAAAAAAATAACTGCATGTCCTTAGGAGTCCAGAGACCAATATTCAGGCAATCCAAACATTAGACAAGTCCGTTAGTACATGCTGAAAAAAGTGTGGCATCAAGGTTCAGGCAATCCAAAAATTAGGACATGCTGAAAACATTGTGCCATCAGTCTCAACTTCAGGCAGTCTAAAAATTAAACAAGTCCATTAGGACATGCTGCAAACAGTGCGCCATCAGGTTCAGGTAATCCAAAAATTTGCCAAGTCTCTGAGTAGGGCATGCTGAAAACACTGTGCCATCAGTCTCAACTTCAGGTAATCCAAAAATTAGACAAGTCCATTAAGACATGCTGAGAAAAGTGTGCCAGCAGGTTCATGCAATCCAACAATTAGCCAAGTATGTGAGTGGGGCATGCTGAAAGCATTGTGCCATCAGTATAAGCTTCTGGCACTCCAAAAACTAGATAAGTCTATTAGGACATGCTGCAAAAAGTGTGCCATCAGGTTCAGGTGATTCAAAAATTAGCAAAGTCTGTTAGGACATGCTGAAAACATTGTGCCATCAGATTCAAAAATTTTGTAGGCCACATATGGGCTTACTTGACTGCTAATTTATTTTTCTGATAAAACAGTGATCTTTCTACTCTTCCAAGTAGACATCTTTGAGGTCTCTGTGAAATGTATTTGCTGCCTGTGGGTCATAGGTGTAACCAGTCAATAATATTAACTTTTCAACATTTTCTGGTAGCAGCCTAGATCATGTATCTGTTACAATATTTCCTGTACAGCTAAAGAATCACTCTGAAAATACACTGGTTAGGGGACAGACCATGTACTTCAAAGCTACCTGTGCAAGTGCAGGCCATACAGGCTCCTTTCTTTGCCAGTACTTAATGGCATCTTCATTCCATTCAATACCTTTTTCTGTTACATCATAGTCAACCATGACCTGGGCAGCAGCAGTGACATATGGAGAAGGTAGGGCTGATTTTTCAAAGACAACAGCATCCAAGTGACCCCAAAGATGACTGCTGGGTATAGAACAAGTGGCAGCAGCTGCCAGTTTTGTAGCCTGACTGAGAAGAGAGGGCTGTGAAGGTGCAGGAGGAATGGATGAGGGGCTGCATCTGTTGCCATGTTTTTTTCCAAAAACAAATCTTGTTCTTGAATGATTTTCTCTCTGCAGTTTTGGAACACATTTGGGTTATGCTGTGAGAGGCGTTTCATTTTGTACCGTGAGTCTAGTACTGTTGACATAATGTAATGTTCTGCCACCAGCATTTCACAGAGTTTCTCATCATCTCTGACTTTTTTCATTCTATTTACTATGTCTTTTTTTATTCTGGTTGGCAAGTCCCATTCAGTTGCACTAGACTCTCCAATCTGAAACTGGCTTCTTGTACCTTTCAACTCATCTCTGATTGCATTCAGCAGAAATCTAAGAATCTTGATCAATGAGATTATTTGGCTGAGTGTGGCACTGTTGGAACTCACTTCCCTAGTACTTTCCTCAAAAGGTTGCAATATCTTCATGAGAAGTTCTAAAACAGCCCACTGCTGAAGAGTAATGTACACATCAGCATCCCCTGTGCTGTACTCAATTTGTAGTGTATACTGTCTTGCAGCCTTTTTTGCTCCAGCAATCATTATAACACGTAAAAGGCAGAGTTCCACCTATTGCAATATCCTGGATGAGTGTATTAGGAGGCAGTCCGTGTTCTTCTTGTATGGCCCAAAGACGTTGGCGTGCTTTGCAGTAGTGGCTGAAATGTGTGCATATTCTTTTTGCCACATATGTGACAGCCTTTATATCTCTGTCCTTTTCAATAAAGACATGCACAATTAAATTTAAGTAGTGTGCAAAACATTGAATGTGGACAAAGTCCACATTAGACAATGCTTTCTTTATGTTTGAACCATTGTCAGCCACAATAAAACCTACAGAAAGCCTTTCTGATGTCAGCCAGTACGGTATCTCTCTATTGAGCTCATCCAAGATGTTGGAAGCTATGTGATCCTGTGGGATATACTGGATGTGATGGGAAGCCAGTTTCACAGGGAAATTGTCTGTGTCACTGCAGGGAGTAAACGATACCCAATGTGCAGTCAGTGGCATAAATGGTTCTGGCTGGCAGCTTGTCCATATGTCAGTAGTCAGATGGATAACCCCAGCAACTGTATCTTTTAAAGCATTTTTCAGTTTAGCACTTACTAAATCATACATCTGAGGTATGGCAACAGTTGAGAAATATTTCCTGGATGGAATACTGTATCGTGGTGACAGGTGATTCAAAAGTCTTTTGAATCCTACATGCTCCACCATTTTTTAAGGTTGTAAGTAGGTCCAATGCTATCATCTCCAAAATGAGTCTCATTATAGCAATTGCTTCTGGATGAGTACACTGGTATTTAGCCTTGCATTCAGTTGTTTCTGAAATAGTGAGCTGTCTTCTAGTAGTTGAAGTCTTCAGATGGCCAACATTAGGAGTGCTGGATGTTGATAAGGCCAAAAGGGGACTGTTTGTAGTGCTTACTCTTGAAGAAGACTGAGAAAGAGTTGACAGTACAACTGAAACAACAGGGCTATTGCTGCCACTTGATACAACAGGTGCAGGTGTAGTATGACCTCACTCTGCCTGTATGTTGTTGTCTTCTTTCTCTCTCTGACCAAAACATCACTCCTGAAGCATAATGGGTGACAGCTCTCTAAATATCTTTTTAATGCTGAGGTACTCAAAGCACCTTTTTTGCTACCTCTGTAGATAGTCTTTTTACATAGAGAGCACACTGCTCAAAACTCATTATTGGCAGCCAGAAAAAAGTAAGACAACACATAAGATGTCAGCTTTTTTGTTTTATTACCAGTCATACTATACTGTCCTCCTTTGTCACTTCCACTCTGTTGTTTTTTCTCAACACTAGGACACTGCTCATCAAGGCCTGTCTCTATTTCATCCTTATCGCCATCCAGCAGCTCCTCCAGGCCAATAACAGAACCCAAATTGAAATGCACTGCCCCCTTGTCTTGTTTCTCCTGCACCTGCACCATGCTGCCTGTTGGGCCTACAGAGACATCTCTAATAAACGTCCCGCCTATATCTCTATACTTTCTCAATGTACACCTTGTACTTACTAGCTCATAAGATATGACCACGTCACTCTTGATGTCCCCAGGGTAAGGTCACATTTTGACTCAGCATCACTCAACTTTGCCATTCCTAATTTATGGAACTCACTCCAAAATTTCCCAAAATTGACTTACTGAATTGGGATATTTCACTTTAAGGCCTTGTTAAGACCTTATGTAAACGACGCTTGTCACTGTTTTGCATAATTTAGTTGCATTATATGTGAATCCCTTCATTTTCCTCCTTCCCCAAACAATTACTCCACCTTCCCTAATCCCTGCCTGCTCCTTACCTCCTTATCTATTCTCCACTGCATTGTATACTGTCCCCTCCTTCCTCCCTTCCCCTTAGTCTATTCTAACCTCCTGTAATCTACAGCCCTTCTCCCTCTATTTACTGCACCTTAACCTATTGCTTTTTTTGTTCTGCTTGTACGTAATCTTTGCACAAAGGATATGGCATTATTATATATATTTTTCATCATTTCATTATGCTCCCTCCTGGCCCCTTCAGTCTTGCCCCCCCTTCCCCATCACCCGGCGTCCACTGGACTCACCTCTCACTCTAGTGAGGTGTCAGCTAGCTGGGTGCGGAGCCTGCGAGGGGCAACCTTCATCCTGAAGGCCAATGTTTTCTCCTCTTTTTTGGTGTCCATGCCTGAGCACGGTGGCGTGCAATGACACCAATGGCTGAGCCGTGCACGCTTCCATATGCGGCACACCGGGCACCTGCCCTGCAAACGCCCCCTATGTGTAGGCCCGCTGTGCCAGCCCCCAACCACCGCTAGGGGTTAGGTAGGCAGCAGACTTCATCCCCACCCCTCCCCGGGAGAGGAGAGCTGTCCTTCGAACACTCGATCCTCTTCCTCCCCAGCTGACCCCTGGCAGCCCACTCACACTGCAAACATGGATCACCGGTGTGGCAGGAGGTAAGGCATTATGCCTCAGCCCTCCATGCAACTGGGCCAGCTTACATTATTGTATATATAATTGTTTATAATATTGTTCTTCTCATGTAATTTTATGGTTGTTTATCCCTGTCTTTGTGTACTAGTCCTTCCAGGACCAACATGTAAATGAGTTTTTCTCAATGGTGTTATTCCAGGTAAAATAAAAATGTAATTGAACGGAATAAAATTGTCCGTACCCATCCCATCCAAGTTCAGATTGTAACATTCAGCCTGCATCTGTGCAACTGCCACTTCTTCCTCATTCAGGCTTCCATTTGTATCTGCTTTGCTCCCTCCTTCTCTACATCTTTCATTTCATTACTTTCATCAGAGCTAGATTTCTCCTCATCTGTTTCATTCAAATATGTGGTACTACAGTACACAAACAGTAGGTACCATATCTTTGCTTGCCATTCCTTGTGGTGCTGACTACTCCTTTAGTTTTAATTAAGGTAGTTTTGGCTTTTCTCGTCTCTTTGGACATCACTGAGGAAGAACCACTAGTGCTGCTGGATGAAGTCCCAGCAACTGGTCTTTTACAAGTCAGACTGTGCAATGTTGTTTGTGCCATTCCTTCCCCCATTTCATCCTCCTCTGCACCCTGTCTGGTGCACATTTTCAGTTTTTTTTAATGACACACAAAACGTTTTTTGCTGTATGTATTTTCTTTTTATTTAGTCCTCTCACTTATTCTCAAGTTCCTTTACTGCACTCAGTACAGGCTCAGCCTCATAGCCACACTCCCCCTTCCACCAGTGTAGCTCAGTTTATTTTTTTTAATGACACACAAAAGTGCTTTTTCCTGTATGTATTTTCTATTTATTTAGTCCTGTCACTTACTCTTAAGCACCTCTGTCATCTCAGTACAGGCTCGGCCTCACAGCCACACTCCCCCTTCCACCACAGAACCTAGGTTTATTTTTTTTAATGACATACACAAATGCTTTTTCTTGTATGTATTTTCTATTTATTTTGTCCTATCACTTATTGACAAGTTCCTCTGCCTATTCAGTACAAGCTCAGCCTCAGAGCCACACCCCCTTCCACCACTTGGTTTTTATTTTCATTTTTTTACACACAAAAATGCTTTTTCCTGTAGGAATTTTCTTTTTATTTAGTCCTCTCACTTGTTCTCAAGCACCTCTGTCCTCTCAGGGCAGGCTCGGCCTCACAAACAACTCCCCCCTCCACCACTCTAGCTAGGTTTATTCTTTTTTTAATGACACAGAAAATGCTTTTTCCTTAATGTAGCTGTTCCCAAATTTCTCTGCCCTCTTAGTAGTAGGACAGGCTTTGTCTCAGTCACAGCCACCTTCCCCCTTTCACCACTGTAGCTACTGCATGTATATACAGTGTATAGATAGCAGGGGTGTATCCAGACAATATAAATATGTACACCAGGACAGTGTTTGTTGCCACATTTGGCACAATAGATACAACATTTGTACCCCATGATACTTGTTGCTGCCCCTCCCATGTATGGGTATATGCAGATGCCATGCATTGTTCCTTAAATCACCACTATACCAGCCCAGACCCTATAAGTCTGTATAGTCCTTGGGCAGCAAAGACAGTATCAGTGACCACTCCTTCTGGTTTTGACATATATGAATAAACTTACAGAATGGTTCTGCTGGTTCTGTTTTGTTTCCGTGGAATAAGGAAGCCGTTCAGGGCCTATTTGCTTCCCCCCTTCAATAAAGGTGTACACCATGGGGTACATGGAGTATGCTTGTCTACACCCATAATAGATAGATAGATAGATAGATAGATAGATAGATAGATAGATAGATAGATAGATAGATAGATAGATGTTTATGTATGTGTTTTGTAAATCAAAAAAATGCTGTTTTTTCTTAATGCGGTTTCTTTTTATTTAGTCCTCAACTGTTGTTCCAAAATTCCTCTGCCCTCTCTCAGGTCTTTCCTTTTTACTGTAAAAATAGTTTCTATTCTGTTATTTAGCTTAGTTTTAATTGTTCAGTTCAGACTTGTAGCAGTTCCTCCAACCCCACACAGTCCACATGAACTCAGACTCAAAACAATAATATATTCAATGTTGTATTCTCTTTTATCTTTCTTTTTATATTTTTTTTATCTGTTAAATGGTGAATTAGCAATCTGGCCCCCCACCACCCTACCCACGATGTTCTTTCACTTCAATCCCACTCCCAAAATTAAGATTTTTTTTCAGTATATGCAGAGTACTTTTACTATTCCTTTGTTTGAAACTTAGCCCCCAAATGCTCCTTAGTTTCTTTTAGGTATTAATAAAAAAGCACACACAAATATGGTAGAAGTAGTAATTTTTTTTTTTAGTAGCAGTCATCAACACAATTTGGCAAGTGTCTGTCCCCTCCAACAGTTAATGTCGAAATAGCGCCTGAAGCAATGAACATCATGCAGCAGTGTTCTCAAGCTCCACCCACCCACCACATTGGCCAATAGCCAGGACTGACAGGTACTCTCCCTGTAGCCATAGGCTGCCTAGAGTGTCAGTCTGGCTTAATCTGGCCAATCCAGTGTCTCAGCTCTTCAGGTGCATCACACTTGTGCATATAAGGGTACTCACTTGCCTGCTGCTCACTGAGTGTCGGTGCTTACATTTGCCACCATGACCACCAGAGTAAGTATTTTTGGAGTAGGAGCGAGTACCCCAGGAGCCACATGACTATGTACTGTGGGAGTCAGGTGGTTGCCCTCTGATCGGGATCCATACAATCGCGGAGCTACATCTACAGGAGTAAAGTAGCAGCACAGAGAGAAAAGTAAAAAAAAAATGCTTTTTTCAAATATTAGCAACTTGCTGATGATGGACCCAGTCTTGGAACAACTAAGCAGTCGTCTCTTACTGATCCAGGTCCTTTGGCCCATATTGGATCGGGGGGGCTCTAATTTTCATCGGGTTAGTCCACGCATTCCTAACAAAAATCTCTTCCACACAGAGGAATTTGTTATCCTGGTTGCTGGTTTCCAGGAAACCCTAAGCACCTTCAGGACTTCCTCTGAGAGATTCAATCCAGAATATTCAAACTCTTCAAAACCATGTCATCAGGCATAGTATCCTGGGGTTTGGGAATGTTAACATGCCCTGGGATACAGTCATCAGATTGTGACTTAATGGCAGGCTGATTGGAGTCCTGCTGGACAGGACCAGGAGCACTGAGTTCCAGGCCTGTTTGGCCCAGTCTGGGGTTGCTAGGATCATTGTTGCATGTTCCCTCCTGAGCTTTGAGAGGACTTTCTGAGTGGAATTGGTGAGACGGCATAAATAATTTCCCTGTTCAATCCAAAACCAGGATGCCTTCTGAGACTGTCCCTTTGGCTGGTGGTCTGCAACAAAACTGTGGGAGCCGATTGTTCTTCCAAGAAATAAACTGGTCTATTATGGGAGTGACTCACCTTCTGGAAACTGTGTCCTGAACCTATTGGTCAAGACCCAGTCACAATTTCCCTTGCTGATTCTGCTTAAGGAGGCTGCTAGGATATTTTCTTTGCGGGCACTTGCAGCACAGAAATGTTTGCTTCTAAGGAGTATGCCAGGTCCCATTTACTAACTGCTTCCATACAGAGGTCTGAGGATCTTATCCTTCCCTGCTGTTTGTTCTGAGTTATTTATTTATTTCAAATGTTTCACTAGGAAAGACTTACTGAGCTGATAACAGCTCATTTCCAGATGTATCCAACGGGGACTGGGGAAAGGAGGGCAATGAAGAAATTAAGAGCAAAAATGACAAAAATTAGCTGGCCTAGTAGCATGGAGGGCTGAGGCACATAGCACTTTACATTCTGCCACACCGCTGACCTGAGTTCTGGAATGGAATTAGATCATTCATGAATTGGCCAGGGGAGGAAGAATTGAGCATGCCACTGGACAGCTCTCCTTCCTCGGTGAAGGGTGAGTGTGACCCACTGTTTGCCTGCCACCTGGAGGTGTCTGGGTGATAGCATAGTTCGGGCACACTCAGTGATCCAAACACAGAAGTTTGAGGACATCTCCATGGAGGTGGAGTTTGTCCATCATGCCATTGAACGCCGGGTGGCTGTAGGAAGGGCAACAAAAACACAAAGTAAAAACTCCTCTGGCCACAGGATGATGATCAGGCCTCCAGAGGCCCCATCCTGGCAACTGGCATAATGCCAGGTGGACCAGTGGTGCAGCAGAAGAGGTCTGGACTGAAGTGGGTGATCTGGAGGCATTGGCAGATAAAGTACTGATAGAAAAAATTACAAAAAAATTAAAAATTGAGAATTACATAATAGGTAGCATCGAAACTAAGCATCATAACTAATCAATTTATGTAAGGCTGAGAAATTAAACTATGCAGTGAGGATTAGAAGGGAATAAGAGTGTTAGGTGGTGACATTTAGAAGAACAGTTCAAAAGTGCTGAGGTGTTGAAGGGTTAATAGAAGGGTTCTAGGGTAGATGCTGAAGGGAGATAGTCAAGTGCAGAATGGGGAGAAAGGGAGAGGAGGAAGGCGGATAATTGGTTGTGAGCAGCAGACCAGGGACAGATATCAGAAGCAATTGCAGGAGTGAGAAGTGAAAATGTGGAGATGAGAGGAGAGTGAGCAATGAGAAGAGGCAGAGTGGATGCTTATTGGGAGGGAGCTCTATAGTTTGGGGAAGTGGTAGGAGAAAGCAGCCTGGCCAGTGAAGGATTTCCTTGAGGGGAGCACAAGAGAATGATAGCCAGAGATGTGGATGGTATCGGGGGGGGAGGAAAGGAGAGCGGTATGGTAGGAGGCAAGGGAGCCTAGCCAATATTCAGTGATGAAGGAAGCACAAGGAGCGAGGCATCTGGTTTCAAGGGAGGGGAAGGAGAGGGAGGAGTACAGGGAGCAGTGGTGGGTGTCTAGTGGGCAGTCCAAGTCTAGCTAGGATGAAATCAAGAGCCTTCCTGGTCAGAATAGTGCTACTATAATAGCACTAGAAAGAATTGTACGGTCTATACAGCGCTGCCCCGAACAGCAATATGGGATTAACACTGCTATGTAATAAGCACTTCCGTGGTCGCTGTCCATGGTACTAGTGAAGACCACGTGGGCAGAGGAAATCAGGATGCTGGCTGAGCTGCTCCTGTGGTGTGGAGGGCTAAGGCATGGAACAACTCAGCAAGATGGTGGGGGAGATCAGGTTTTTGATCCTGGTCTCCCTTTAGTTTTCCTTGTGGTTTTTTTTTGCAAGGGGCCATGGAAACAGTATTCCATGGCCCCACATATTTCTTCTTTCTCTGAGATCCGCTCCCCCCCCCGGAGTGAGAATCTTAAAGATTGAGTGAGAGGGGGTCAGAGCCCCCTGCATCAGAGAGTGTGAGGGCATACCCCCCACATTAATATATATTAATGTTTGTTGTTGGCACTGTGTTGCACAGTGGCATTCTGTTGTGCCACTGTTCTGAAGAGCGCTGTCAATATAGTGCTGTTCTGGATGGCGCTGTTACTAATAGCGCTCTTTAGACCTAGTGCCCTTTGGAGCAGTGCTGTAGACTATGTCACCATAGTCAAAAATGGGGAGTATTATATTCAAGACACTAGCTCGGTGAGCAGGAAGAGGAATGCAGCCTTTCTTCCAGTAGAGGGCACCTAGTTTGGGTGTAGTTTTTGTAGATGGCATCCACATGCACTAGGAAGCTGAGGTGCCAGTCGAGCCTGACCCCCAGGTACTTAAATGAGAGAACATCTTCGATTTCAGCATCATCTACAGTGTGGAAGGAGGAGAGGGAGGTTAGCTTAGCAAGCTTCTGCTTAGTGCCAAAGGTCATCAGTACTGTTTTCTTGGCATTGAGGAACAGCTAATTTGCCTGGAACCATTTCTGAATGTTAGTGAAGTCCAGCTGAAGCCTGGCCATAAGATCAGAGGTGGAGGAGCCAGAGAAAAAAAGTACTGTATCATTCACATACATATGAATGGATGTCAAGCAGCAGGCAGTGGGGAAGTTATTCAGGAACACCAAGAAAAGAACTGGGCCAAGGAAGGACCCTTGGGGCACACCAGAGCTGATAGGAAGTGGGGAAGATAGGGAATCTCCAGTTCAAACAATTTGAGACCTTCCCTTATGGTATGAATGGAACCAATTAATTGAGGAATCAGAGATCCTTGTTTCCTTAAGCTTATCTAGGAGAAGGGGCTGGGCAACAGTGTCAAAGGCTTTGGCCAAGTTGGCAAAAATGGCAGAGGTGATCAGGCCCTGATTCATGCCAGAGAGAGGGTGGAGTCAGTAAACCGGAGAAAGGAGGGAGGAAGAAGGTGGAGTGGAATTTCTGGAAGCCAGACTTCAAAAGGTGAAGAAAGAGGATAAATCAAGGAAGGGGAGAGCTGAGATAGCACAAGATGTTCTTGGAGTTTGGCCAAAGTGGGGAACGAGAGATTGCGCGGTAGTTGCCAGGACAGAAGAGGTCACCTCTTTGGGGAGGGGTATGATAGTGGCCTGTTTCCATGAGTAAGGGATGGAGGCAAGGGAGAAAGAGAGGCTGAGAAGGAGGTAAATAAGAAGAGCAATGGCAGGGGTGGAGACATAGAGGAATGTGGGGTCAAGATCTTGAGAGGGTTAAGGTCCAAGAGAACCTTACAGGAAGCATCAGGGATGATAGGAGAGAACAAGAAAGAATGTGGTAGAGTGACGGGAAATAGAAAGGGGGCATGGGAAGGGAAGGGGAGAGAAGGGGGAAGCAAAGGAGAAGAAGAATGAGTTGAACATAGAGACAACTGAGAAGGAGTCAGAGATAAGTGTCATCTACCTTGTGGACAAGGGAGTAGGACTGGATTGGGGGGAGAAGAGTGCATGGATAACCTTCCATAAGGAGTGGTTAAGGTTGTTCTGGAATGTGGGGGCAAATTAATGAGACTTGACAAGCCTGGTGGATCTGGTACAGATATTGCAAAGGGACTGGTACTTGAGTAGGTCAGCAGGTGAGCAAGAAGACTTATGAGTCCTCCATACATGGTCATGTGCATGGAAGCAGGGCAGTAATTCAGCTGAGATCCATGGGAGTTGGGAACAATGGACTCTAGTTTTTCTGAGGGGGGGGCATGAAGATCCCAGACTGACAGAAACTTGGTGTTGAAATAATGGAGGGAAGTACTGATGTTAGAATGCGTCGGCTGCAATATCCCCTTTTGTGTCTACACTGTGTGGTGCCCATGCAATCTAGTGCATATAGGAAAAACCATTAGACCATCAAAATTGCACATCCAAGAACATATTAGGTCCATAGTCAAAAATAAATTAGACACTCCTGTGGGAGTACACTTTTTGGTGAAACACAACACTAATCTAGATGATATTAGATTCATTGGGATTTTACATGTTCCAGCCCCAGTTAAGGGAGATGATAGAAAAGTACTCATAAGAGGCATATGGAGCAAAGGCTCTTGGGAAGTGTCCCCTGCCTCTCCTTCCCCTTCCATAATGCCTGTAGGTGGCTGAGGCCTTTTTCTTCACATTGTTACTCTTGTAAGTGGTTTTGTATTCATGCACTTTTTCATGTATGCCTGTTTTACTGTCACCACAAAGTGAGTTTCCCTCAAAAGAGAAATCTATGTCTTTAGTTTGAGTGTCTTGGGAAGGGATGGTAGTCCTTAACCATGATAATTTTCTTAAGGACAAAGCATGAGCTAGATCTCTAGCAGCAGTGTTATTCATGTCTACAGTAGTGTGGAACTGGTATTAAGTGACATCTAGGGCTGATCGTGCTGTGGCAATTAAGTCCTGTGCCAGCTCACCACCTGTGTTATCAGCAAGTGTCAGAACTGTATTCCACAATGCTTTTTATTACTGTACTATATGTGTTGAATAATCTGCCTGCTTGATAAGCAGAACATCTGATGTACAAACCATTTTGGCCATAGCACCTAATTTTTTGACTCCTTTTAAGGGGATCCAAGTCTCGCTCAGGTGCACCCTCTGATTCCTGGGGTCACCTTCCTCTTCTTGTCTTAGTACCCTTCTTCCATCTTCTCTGCAGGCAGATAGGTTGGAGCCTGCATCTGGGGAGGGGGAGTGGCAGTCACATTATTAAAGCTGACCATGGTCTGTGTAGCCTGGAAAAATTCCCACCAATGGGGACAGCAGGATTTTAAAAATTTGAAGAAGTGGCACATGCCCCTATCATAGACTTATGCCAAAAGGGGGTTAGGGAGAGATTTGCCCCCCGTAAGAAAGTATGAAGAATTTTGCACCAAATAGTGCATTTTAGAAGCATTTTCTATAAAATATGGTGCAGAACAAGCACAGGGATTTACTATAATAGTTGAATACAGCAGGTGACTTGAAGAACCAGGGAACGGGAACATACTTTAATTGTTTTATTGCCTTAGTCTCATAGCTAAGATGCACAGAAAGACAGTGAGAAACAGACTAATGATGAACTTTTCTTTCCCCAAACAATATGGGGCCTGGGCCTGGGGAGATTTGCCCCCTGAAGACATTTTTAAGAATTTAGTGCAAAATGGTGCATGTCTTTATTTTTATTTCCTACATTCTCAGTGTATATTTTCCTTCTGTCCTTAGTAAATAATGAAAAAGACAGGGTTTGCTGTCACTAATTTCTTTATAGCAGCAGTTTTTGTTGACCTTGCCAAGGCCTTCAATTCAGTCTCCTTCCCCTTCCTTCTTACCAAGATTGAGGCAGCAGGCTTAGCTCCCCCAACAGTTCAGTGGTTCAAATCCTACCGTAGCAACAGGCTCCAATTGGTCAAAGTGGCAAACACCTCCTCTTCTTCTCTCCCAATACTAGCGGGAGTACCCCTAGGATCAGTCCTTGGCCACATCCTACTTTCACTATTCATTAATGACCTCCCCTCTGTGTGCTCCAGTTCCCGCATACATATGTGTGTGGATGACATCATACTTTTTGCCTCGGGGTCTGTCTTAAATGATGTCCAATCCAATATTCAAAGGGTTGTCCATAATATGCAGACCTGGTTCCAGACCAATCAACTGAAGATAAGCATCTGAAAACAGTGTCAGTGACATTTGGGACTGTGCAAAAGCTGGCTAGAGTACCTCATTCCCCTGCCATCACCTCTTTGGATGGGACACCTCTGGACTCAGTTACAGACCTAGGCTGGACCCCCATTTGACTTTCTCGACCCACATTGAAGCCATCACCTCAAAACTATGCCCCTAGCTCAGTATGCTTTACCACAACAGAGACTCCCTCCTATTGCGAAATTATAAAAAAGATGATCTCACCCATATTCGACTATGCTTATGTGGTTTATGGTACTGCCCCTGCCTCAACCTTATCTAGACTTGACATCCTTCTAAATGCATTCTGCCACTTCACCACAAACTCCCTACTCAGAACACACCATTGTTCCCTTTATGCCTCCCTTTACACCTCTGTCGGTCTAACATCCCTCTCCCATCGCTGCTACATCCACTCTATTGCACTTATATCCAAATACTGGTTCAACATGTTACCTCCCTACCTCTCCAAAAGTCTGTCCCCAGCAAATCTATCCCCATATGGGCTAAGGTCCAGGGATTCATGGTCTTTCTTGCTTCCCCAGCCTTCCTCCTGTACTTGCAAATCTGTATTCTTCTACAGGCTCCCCCTCCTGTGGAAAAAAACTCTCCCCACTCCTAAGAAACTCCCCTCGTTCTACTGTATCAAACAGTAACTTTGCATACTTCCATCCCCCACTTGCTTCTGCCACTCCATTACCTAACCCCAAGTACAACACCGAAGCAATAAAACTGTCTCAGTTTCACATGTAGATCCTACTAGAGTACCTTGCCATGTAGCACTTGATTTTGTAAATACCGTCTCATGTTTGTGTTAATAAATGTACTGTATATCCTGTCCTGATGTGCTGACGTGCTGTTGTGTTCTGTATATTATTTGCACTGTTTGAACAATCTCAAATGTAAAATCCTTGTACCCCCTCCCCTAGGTGGCACCTGGAAATGATCCCTGGATCAATGTGCCTTTCCTGATTACCAAATGTTTAAATAAATAAAAATAAATAAAAAATACTGCTTACATTCTTTGTGGTATATCCCAGAAAGTAATATAAAAAAGGTAGGGTAGGGTTTGTTTGCCCTCTGTCACTAATTTCTTTATTTTTATTACCCACAATCTCAGAGTATATCTTCTGTCCTTAATAAATAATAAAGAAGGCAGGAATTGCCATCACTAATTTCTTTACTGCCTACAGTCTGAGTCTTGGAGTATTTCTTCTGGCCCCAGAAAATCATAAGAGCTGTTTTAGCCATAACTAGTTGTTTTATTGCCTTGGGGTATATCCCCAGAAAATAATATAAAGTCAGTGTTTGTCATAGCTAACTTCTTCATTGTGTACAGTCTCAGACTAGGGTATTTTTTCCGTTACGCCAGGTTTATTGTCATCACTAGTTGCGTCATTCCCTGCACATTCTGGGTGCATCATTTTTTTCTGGTTACAGGTGAAGGGAGGGTTTGCTATTGTCACTAATTGCTTTATTGCATATAGTCTTGTGTGCTCTAACCCATGTACGTAGGTACCATAAAATAATAAATCAATATTTGTATTATTCTGGAGTGTAATTGAATTAAACTAGAAGTAAAGAACAACAAAAGAGAGTGAGAGACAATGAGTCATAAGAGTCCATGGGAGATGGGAACAACAAAGAGTTATGAGTCTTTCTTTAATGTGAGAACAGCTGGCAAAAGGCCAAGATTCAATTCTTCATCAACATCATCATCATTTACTGTGAATGAGACACATAAGTATATCTATATCTCTATTTACTAGGCAGATATACGTAAACTCCCAATACATCATAGTCCCTGGGCCGAATTTTATAAAAGGGGGGTCCTTGCACCAAAGATTCAGGAGTTCCCACAGCTGCAGGCTTGCACCAACAGTTTGGTGCACCTGCAGAGATTGATGCAGGGATGCCGCCCTGCTGCCTGTCACAACACTAGAAGGGCCATGAAGGTGGGGGGGTGACTATGCATGCCAGGAAGGGCCAGGGCAGAAGTAGCATGGGGTTGCCTTAGTGGGTGTGAGGGAGACAGCTGACAAGCAGGATGGTGATATGGCACCTGGCAGTGGTGCCTTTTCCAATGCCAGATGGCTGATTGGCTCACAGTCCATTGAGGACTGGCCAGGAGGGGACCTGACCTGGCCCAGCTGTGCACAGCCCTGACACCTGCCCAGAGGTTCCATGATCCACAACCCTGTAGGTAGGATGTAGCCTGCCACAATGCAGAGGGCTGGGTACCAGGGGACTGTTGCAGTGCCTGGAGAATATTTCCTTCTACAACTGGCAGCCCTCATCCTGCAGCCAGTGCTTCCCACTTAAAGGGTTGTGGATCATGGCACCTCTTGGGCAGGTGCCAGTGCTGTGCCCACCTGGGGCCATGTCGCATTCTCTCCCTTCCAAACTTCCATGGACCATGAGCCAATCAGCTACCTAGCATTGGAAAAGGCACCACCACCAGGTGACACAGGACAATACTGTTAATGTACCATCTCCTCGATGCCCCCCAGGGCATCCCCATTTTGCTTCTGCCCAAGGCCCCTACTTTTAGGTCCCCTCAATCACCATAGTGTCTGGCAGTGGTGCAAGTCTCTGAGACCACCTTCTGGCTCATCTAAACAAAGCCCCTATTGCATTCATAGCAGGGCTTCCAAAAATGCAAACAAGGGGATGGTGCAGCCCAACCATGGAGCAAGTTGTCTTGCAACCTGGTGCAAGGGCACTTCTGTTGCAAGGATGGCACAGGGTACCATGGTTGCAAGGAATCCTGATTTTGATGCAGCCTGTGTTCAAAAATAGGGAATACCACAAAGCGTGGTGCAAGGTACTACTTGTGTCATACTAACAACAACAAAAATGGAACGGGACCTGGCGGTAGTCATATCAGATGATCCAAAGGTTGGTAAGCAATGTGAGAAGTCAGTAAGGAAAGCCAGGGGGATACTGGGATGCATAGGAAGGGGCATCACAAGTAGAAAAAGGGAAGTGGTTATCCCTCTCTACAGACAGTTGGTGAGACCCCATCTGGAGTACTGTGTGCAGTTTTGGAGACCTCATCTACACAAGAACATAGACAGGATGGAAGCAGTCCAGAGGAGGGCAACTAAAATGGTGCAGGGTCTGCATTTGAAATCATATGAAGAGAGACTGAGAGAGCTTAATATGGATACCCTTGATGAAAAGAGGGACGGGGGGACATGATAGAAATGTTCAAGTACCTCAAGGGAATCAACAAAGTCCAGGAGGGTAGCATCTTTCAGAAAAAGAGATGTGTAAGAACAAGGGGGCATAATTTAAAGATAGAGGGGAGATGGCTCAGGGGTAATGTGAGGACATTTATTTTCATGGACAGAGTGGTGGATGCATGGAACCGTCTTCCTGGGGAGATTGTTGGGTCTAAAACAGTGGGGGAATTTAAACATGCATGGGACAGACATAAGGCAATTGTAGTGGGGGAGTGGTAGGAAATAGGCTGTTGGTTAACTAGAATCTGCAGTTTATCCAGTAGGTAGGGAAATGATCAGACTGGGTGGGCCAAGTGGTCCTTATCTGCCATCAAAGTCTATGTTTCTATGTTTCTATATCCATTTGGTACAGGCACCTTAGGTCAAACATAACCTTTTTAAAATTGGGCCCAGTACGTCAGGATGAAGGCCTCAGCACTAGCAGCAGTACTACATCTGAATTCATTGAACAGTCTTTTAATGCTTTTGTGTCAGACTTGCTGGGTCCCTTATAATATGTTCAGCTGGTGACAATCCCCCTACTGATCTTGGCAATAAAGAGAAAGACTCTACTCATCCTATGACTAATTTTAGTCTAAAATTTATGGCGGTAGAAGGTGCGGCTTTAGCCATCACTGTTGCAAAGATTTTTGTTTGTTGGAGTATAGCCGTGAAAAGCAGAATGCATTCTACATCACATATCGAAGTTTCATGCATGGGCAAGGATGTGCTGAAGATGCAGTTATCATTACTGGTACAAAGATTTTTGAGGTTGGAGTACAGCTGTGCAAACCAGAGTGCATTCTGCATCACATTTCAATGTTTCTTGCATGGGCAAGGATGTGCTGATGAAGCATTTACAATTCATGGGTTTCAAAACTGGAAAAAGGCATTGGAGAAATTCAGCATGGACACATCAACTCACTCTCATAGAAGTGCAATGGCTGCCTGGTCTGCATATGACAGCACAAATGAAATGGGTAACATTGTAATACTGTTAGACAAGGGCAAGGTTAAGGAAATTCTATGAAGAAGAGAATACTTGAAGAGACTGGTTGAAGTCACTTTACATTTGGATCAGCTAAGGTTACCTTTCTGTGGTCACAGTGAAGATGAGCAGAGTGTTAATCAAGGAAATTTCAGGGACAGTAGATTTGATTAAAAAGTTTGACAGAGTGCTTCAAGTAAATGAATCCATCCCATGAAATGCAACATGTATTTCAACAGAGTTACAAAATGGTCTGATTCAGTCTACTGTATCCTGCATCACTGATGCAACTGTGCAAGAAGCAAAAAATGCTAAATTTGCATTCATTTTATTTGATGACTGTAGAGACATTACATTTTGGGAACAAATGAGCATCTGTGTGAAATATGTTCATAACCATAAACCTGTTGAGCATTTTCTGTGCTTTGTTAGAGTCCCAGAACTGGATGCAAGGGGTTTGTGTTGTAAAATTAATATGACATTGAAATATGTTAATATTTTTGAGCCAGGTGTTACTTTTGTTGCCCAAGCACACAATGGTGTAAGTGTCATGAGTGGCCATCTTAATGGCATTCAGAAGCTTTTCAAAAAGGATCATCCTCATGCTGTGTAGGTTCAATGCTATGCACATAAGTTAAATCTCAGTCTTGTAGATTTATACCAGTGCATTCCAGAAGCAAAATACTTTTTTTTTATTTTGGGCAGTGTTTGCATATATTCTTTTTGAGATCTGTAGTGCAAAACAACAGACTGAAACAGATACAGCTAGGCAGGAGGCTTGATGGAAGATGCAAATTTATAGCACTGCAGGGTTGGACTGCGGTACAAGGGGCCCACCTGGAAAATCAATTGGGGAGGGTCCCAGCTGACACACTAGTATCAGTATTCCACTTAACTGATACCATAGCTCTGTGTTTTTATTTTATATTTACTTGCATGCAAAATTACCCTATTTACAGAAATTAGCAAATAGATGATGAATGTAAAGATTTTAAGAGTTTATAAGGTGGCCAAGTATCAAACAGAGGGGAGCCCACCTGTAAATTTCCAGGTATCATGGTGGACCAGTTCAACTCTGTAGCACTGAGCAACATTAGGTGGGGATGTCAGAAAAGAGCACTGAGAGCACTAAAGCATGTGTCCATAATCTCTTGTCTCTCTCACTAGTTAGTTTAGTTTATTGATCAGCATTGACCATTTCATAAATTACAATAGAAATCTGAGAGGTATGTTTAAAATTACATTAAAAAGAAATAGCACAAAGTGCATCATTCACATATTGACATTAAGTTGACAGTACATAGACATTCATATGGAGCAGACTACATGAATGACCAACAATTGCCTCAATAATAGATTACCAGAATCAACACAATTTATACAGTAGTCAGCAGTATATTACATAGTGAAAAACACATTTCCAACAACCCAGATTATTTATATTTTAGTCAAATTCTTGAAATGGCAACAAGATAACCCTCTACTCCTTTAATTATCACTTCATCATTCACAGTAAAAAACAGGTTCAATAAAACCAATTTATCAGAAGAATAAATATTATTCTATAAGGGAACAAGCCAGTGAGCCCTAGGTTTGTTATACCATCGCAGACAAAACTGACATGATATAGATTTTCCAACTATTGATTTGAACAGGAACAGTATCGTGATTGCATATTAGGGGATTTACTATATCTGGCTGTACATACATTGCTTTGAAACAACTCTGATCTGTAGCTAGTATAAAGTTTTCTTTGTTTATGATCTGTTAGAGCATCCAAATAATTTCTCTAGTTATACAAAATATCATTTTGTATCAGCCATGGAGACATTTTTTATTTTGAAATTTGTTCAATTTCCAATAACTTATAATTTGTGATTTTTTGATTAATGTAAGTTTTGTATTTCAGACTAATAGTAATATTTTAGTAACATATATTCTTAAGAACTCTATGTTAGTTTCTATGAAGATAGTAAAAACCTTCTGAAGTAATTCAGATCGCAAATGGCATATTTCTTCCCAGCCACATTTCTCCTTCAGATGTAAATAGGGCAGTCTTCTGGAATCCAACAGTAATAGTTTAATCCAATAGTTTATTTTTGTAGCATACATAAGAGCTTTTAATCTGTGTGAATTAAGGAAGCAGGAACAGCATTACTCAATTCTAGGCTGGCTCTATATAGCTTATTTAATGAAGTTTTTAAAACAGTGTTGTTATCTATATCCCAGACTTCAACGTGATCTAATTCTTGATAGTGATATTTAGATCTGACTGCCTCAAAAAGAGTTACCACCATATTTATAACTAAAAAAATAATCACTTTCCAATTTGTTTTTTTTGTAGTTGATCTTTTTATTGAAGTATTTAAAAGATAAACAAACAACAAGTATATCCTATAACAATACTATATAAGGTTATATAAATGATAAACTAAGTAGCATAACATCTAACAAAGGAGGAAAAAAAGACTATTCAATGGTAATAGAATAATTATGGGTTAACTACCTAAACTAGAACAGTTACAATATTATAATAAAAAAAAGGCTTAGCACTACATAATATACAGTAAAAATAGAAAAAGTATAAGGTAAAAGAGGAGATATGAATAGTCGTAGTTGTACATTACTACAATGTATATGTTGTTAGAGTGCTACTAAAGCTTATATAGAAAAGATTAAGAAAACAAGAGAAGAGGAAGACATAGCAAAGAGAAGAGAGTATCAAGTAAGTAGAGAAAAAGTGAGACCACAATCTGAGGGAATGGGGGATATCAATAAAAGGAGAGAGAGAGATATTATATAAAGTATTTCAATCCATACTTTAAGTGCCAGATTGGCTAGATGAATCCAAATATTTAAAATATTCCTGCCAACATTTATTATATATATTGAGTCGGTCGAGAGAAATGTGTGTCATACGATCCAGGGAGGCATATTGAGATAAATGATTAAGAATATCAGGGAGAGTGGGGATTATATTAGATCTCCAATTCATAAGTATACTACATTTAGCTAGAAGAAAAAGTATGGTTAACCATCTGTTCAAGGATTGGGGAATATTATAGGGATGAGGGTCAAAAATACCAAGTATACAGTGTTTAGGATCTAATACAAAGGGTTGACCAGTCATTTTCATTGCAAATATATGAATCTGATGCCAAAATTTTTGTATGGAGGGACAATCCCATAAAATATGAAGTAAATTGCCATTAGGCGAGTTACATCGCCAGCAGTTGTCATTATCCATTAATCTCATTTTATGCAATACAGTTGGGGTCCTATACCATAAATGAAGAATTTTAGTCTGAATGAGCAAGCTACATTTATCATTAAAAGATCTGTGGCAAGAAAGCCAACATCTATGCCATTGCTCATTTGTAATGTTATAGTGTAATAAGTTGCTCCATTTATTTTTTGCACTAATGGACTGGTCCGGTAGTGATTCTCTAATAATTTTATAGATGACGCTATTCAATTTACATGTTGTTTTTATCCATTTGGAGATGTGTTGATCATGTGAGGATTGATTCGTAATAAGTAGGAAATAATAAGTGCATGCTGTGCGAAGCTGTAGATATTTCCAAAAATCCTGGTTGGGAAGATTCCATTGAGTGCATAGATCAGAATAGGGTTTTATTCTTAACATATGGGGTTCAAGTATGTCTCTTAATAAAAGTATGCCTCTATTTTTCCAGGATCGACAGTAGATTGTACGGTTTTCGAGAGATATTTGGCTATTTCCCCAGATAGGAGCATAAACAAGAGGGGTAGGATTTGATTTGAGATATTTATGAATTATTTTCCAGTAGAACGTGGATGGTACTATAGTGGGGTGAGATTTTAATTTGGAGGGGATGGGATTATAAAGAAAAGAAGTAGCAATGTTGTTAGCACAAAGAGAGGCTTCCATATTAACCCATAAAGGTGAATTGGCATCAGATTGAATAAACCATTTGATAGTCTGGGCTGCACGAAAAGCCCAAAAGTAGGCCTGAAACCAAGGCAGGTTAAATCTACCTCTTGACCAATGTGATCTAAGTTTATTACGACTAAATCGGGGGATTTTGCCATCCCAAATAAAATGACCTATTAATTTATCGATTTTAATGAGGAGGCAAGAGGGAAGTTTTAGAGGTATATTAGAAAAAAGATACAATATTTTTGGAGCTATTGTCATTTTAATAGCAGAAATTTTCCCATTAAAGGTAAGATTAAGCAATTTCCATCTGTCAAATATATTTTTAATGTTAGTTAGTAAAGTAGAGAAATTAGCATCCCAAACTTTATCCAATGTTGGGATGATCCGGAATACCTAGATATGAGATACCTTGGGGAGCCCAGCGGAAGCCCAAATGATCATTCATATAGGATTTACAGAGGGTGTTTAATGGTAGCATTTCAGATTTATTAAGATTTAGACCTAGTCTCAAAATAAAGGTGAATTTGTTAAGAAGTTTAACTAAAGGTTGCCCTGAAGATTGGAGATTTTCTAGTAGAATAAGAAAATCATCTGCATAAGATAGTGAAGTGTAGTGAGAGTTACCGATAGGGATGCCTTTAATTATGCAGGATTGATGAAGAGCTGCAGAGAGAGGCTCCATGGCAAGTATAAACAAATATGGTGATAAGGGGCATCCCTGTCTAGTGCCTCTTGCAAGATGAAAGGAGGGGGATAGAGTTGTGTTAGTAAGAATTCGAGCAGAAGGAAGAGTATACAATAATTTGATACAAGCGCAGAAATTATTGGTGAAACCAAAATGTGATAAAACTTGGTATAAATAGTTCCAATTAAGGGAATCAAATGCTTTCTCAAAATCAATGGCGATGGCCGCAGCTGGTGATTTAAGAGTTTTTGCTTTGTAAATTAAGTTAAACAAGGAACGAAGATGATCAGAACCAGTTCTACGTTTAATAAATCCGACTTGAGAAGGATGGATAAGTTTTGAAATTAATGAATCTAAGTGGAGGGTTAATAATTTAGAAAAGATTTTCCCATCTGTATTGAGTAGTGATATTGGTCTGTAACTTGAGGGAAGAGAAGGATCTTTATCTTTTTTTGGTAAAACAGTAATAATAGCCTCGGTCATAGTGTGGGGTAGTTTACCATTGGAAAATGCTTTCAAATAGACCTTAAGCAGTAAAGGGCAAAGAGTACCAGATAGGGATTTGTAGAAATCGACAGGGAAACCATCACTCCCAGGGGATTTACCATTTTTTAAAGATGATAGTGCTGTTTGGATCTCTTGTAGAGTAAAGGGTTCATCCAGTATGGCCATATCTTGATGAGAGAGGTGAGAAAGATGCAGTTTATCGAGAAAATCATGTATTTGATTAGAAGAACTGGAATTTGGCTGAGAATATAGTTGCTGGTAGAAAGAACGCATAATATGATTTATTGTAAGGTTGTCTGTATAAATTTGGCCTGATGGGTCTTTCAAACCAGCAATATATCTCTCCATCTGCTGAGTTTTAAGCTGATAAGAAAGCAACTTCCCACATCTGTCTCCTTGTTCCCAATAGCGATGTTTAAGCCTTAAAAGGGCAAGTTCAGCTTTCCTGGATATTAATTCATTTATTTTAATTCTTAATTGGAGGATTTTGAGATGTAATGGTGAGTCGTGATTGGTTTTTTTGTTTGTTTTATAGTACTGAGTTTCTTTTACTTTAAGGGAATTCTCTAAATTTGCTAGTTGTTGCTCTCTTAGCTTTTTCCTATGAGCTGCGAAACTAATAATTTTGCCTCTAATTGTTGCTTTTAATGCTTCCCAAACTGTGCCTTGAGATACCTCAGAGGTATCATTAAATGAGAGAAATTCTTGAATCTGGGCTGTAATCCAAGGAATAAATTCTGTGTCCCTCAGTAAAAGTGGATCTAAATGTCAAGAAGGAGATTTAGAGGGGGGTGGACCCCAAAGTAGTTGTAAGCTAATAGGAGAGTGGTCTGATATGGTAATTGGAAGGATGTCTGTATTAATAGTTTTTTTCTGTAATAAGAGGGGATGAAAGCCAAAAATCAATACGGCTGTAAGATTTGTGTAATGGGGAATAAAATGTATAGTCACGTTGTCTAAGGTGGGAAAGTCTCCAGATGTCAGAAAGGCCCAGGTCTTTCATTAGCAATGTCAAGGCATTAATGCTTCGTGGATGAGCATCATATGATTTATTACTTCTATCTAGGTATGCTTCTAAGGTTAAATTAAAATCTCCACCCATAAGAATAGGTGAGTTGTTGTTATTATTAATCATAATTTGTTGAGCCAAGTTATGAAAAAATTCAGGGGAATCAGAGTTAGGGGCATAAACATTAACTAACATAAATGTACCTGTAGTGGAAGATAATTGAATTATAATCCATCTGCCATCTGAGTCTGTAATAATTTTCTTTGGGCTCCAATTAAGAGACTTATGTAATAGAATAGCGACACCTCATTTTTTAGAGGAGGCAGAGGATGCAAATACTTGACCGACCCAATCCTTTTTTAACCTGTCAACATCCTCTGACATAAGTTTAGTTTCATGTAAGAAAGCAATATGTGTTTTATGCTTCTTAAGGTAGATAAGTATTTGTTTTTGCTTACAAGGAGAATTGAGTCCCTTAACATTCCATGAGTGTAATATCAAATCACTCATAATGGTAAACAGTAAAATAGGAAGTTACAAATCAGAAGGAGGGACTCATAAAAAACTAAGTCAGAGGGTGTCAAAGTTCTAAAGGCAGATGAATAAGTTGTGCAAATGTGAGCAGGATCCTTAGAACATATGGATTCAGAATAATATGATAAATATGCCTATTGAGTCTCACTAAAGCGAGATAGAGGAATAGAATAGTAGAGAGAATATTCCTAGAAACAATGAAAACTTGTGTATTACAGTAAGAACATTTGTGAAGTGTAGAGAGATAGGAGTCGGTACACATACCTGAGACTCTCTCGCCACACTACTAGGCGTGTAAGCACATGGAAAACACTTAAGAAAAGGTTACGCATAATATTCCTAAGTTATTAACTATGTGTAACAATATCTTATAAGTAATTATTATGACTAGCACTCAAATATTTAAGCTAGAACCCTGGGAAAACCAATAAGCATCATACCAAAACAATGCATAAAACATTTTAAAGTAATAATTAAACCAGACATAATAATCATGTTGAACTATATCAAATTAGTTCAATCAAAAAGAATAATATGCCAAAATAACATCACATATCCCTGAATAGCATAATCGAAAGATAAAGGCTTATAAGGCATATAAACATCCATATGAGCTTAATAAAGATTGGATATGTGATGTATGTGTGCTATTAGCTTAAAGTAGTAGGTGGACTAAAATATATATATGTATATATAGACAACCACTATAATATATATATATATATATATATATATATATATATATAGCACTTGCCATAAAGTAAAAATAAGTCTTTAAATGTAGTAAACATACATGGCAATATGTTATATTTTATGTTTCACTTTTATTTTACTGATAAACTGATGACTAATAGCACACCTATGGGCCTGGGAAAAAAACCTGAAAGAGGAAAAAAAAAAGGGAAATGGTATATATCCGGGTAAATAGGTTTACACATTTAGATAATTTTAGCAAGAATATGCTTATAAATTCAATTGAATGAAAGAAATACAGCCCCTAAGTTTCAAATGCGATTTACAGCCTTAATACTTCCAAACCGGCTGAGTGTGAAAGCTCTAATAGGTTAAGCTAGGCAACGCATTTGAACAAAAGAAATAGGGGGAAAAAAAGGAGTAACCAAAAGTGGTACTAAAATGAAGGGCTACACATAAATGTTCACCCACAAAGTCAGAGATACATGGCAATCAATGAACCTTACAGTTCTGCACCCAGTATACAATGATAATTAAGTTGATCTTCAGTCTCCCCTAGTTTTCTTTTTTCAGGGGGTTTAAGGAATCAGTCAACAGATTTGCCTAGAAGGAAACAGGGGAATTAAATGTAGACCGCAGATTTGTGAGAGCTTCAGTCAGTGGCTCCTAGACTTCTTCACGAAGTGCTCTACGAAGGTGGTAGAGAAACATTTTGAAGTGGAGCACACCTGTTAGATAGCGCTAGCGGAGTGGAAGAACCGACCTGTTTACAAATTCCAAGTAATAAACGATAATGAGATGTTACTCCAGCATCGCTAATGACTCGTATATAGAAAGCCAGAAAATTCCTTTCATAGTCATAAGCGTAGAGGCTTGGGTAGGAGCGGTTGGATTAGATGTAAACTGTGCAGGTTTCTCTGAATACATGTCATTTACATAGGCGCTAGCGGGAAAAAACGCCGGTCCACCTAGGAGGGATTTGGGGCAATAATTAGATCTAATGCATCACTATTAACAGATGTGATGGGTGCATTTCAAGATGTGTTGGGAAATGCAGATGCACTTCAAGTAAGCAAAGAAAAACAAAATAAGCTCTAAATACAGCCCTTGAAATTTTGGTGCGATTTACAGCCTTACTCAGACCAAACCGGCTGGGAGTAATAGTGTTACATATTTTAATATGAGATTACGGGGGCTTAATATAGATACTCACAAGTACTATCAGGACCTCCTATCAGTCAGTGCTTGTGACGATTATTTATCTGAGAAGCAGTATTATGGATTCTGTTCTTTAGTTTCCCCTTTCTTTCTTTTTGGGAGGTTCTGCTGATTTGGATGGGGAACTGATACCAGCCTGCCCATGAGGAGTCAGGAATTGGTAATAGGCAGGGCATTCGTGACAGGTATCAGCAGGTGGATCTAAATCATCTTCTCAGCATTCTTCATGAAAAAGAGTGAATCTTGGCATAGTGGAGTATATTTATTAGACAACACAAGAGGAGAGGAGAAGTCAACATGCTTTTCGGTTTGCAGGTCCGGCGTGGGCAGGTACCATTCGAGCAGCATAAATGTTTAGCATGCAGAGATTGAACAGACTTTTTTCTTGTAGCTGCGCGTTGAAACTCTGGCAGGAGCTGAAGTTTTAATTGCGGTTTGTGCAGGCTTCTCTATGGTTTTTGGATTAATTTCAAAGACGTTCACTGGAGATTGATGGACCTCTTTGAAGGAATTCGGATCAATATTTAGGTCGGCTGCAGCACAATCATAGGTATAGTATGTAGTTTGAGGTATATTGACGAACGTTGATAAAGCTTCAGGTGTGTGGAAATCTTTAAATGAATCATTCAGAAATAGACGATTGTGGCTGGGTAGCGTAAAGCAAATTTAATACCCTGGTGCAAAACAGTTTTGATAGGATTATAAAGTCTCTGCTTATTAGATAGTTCTTTTGAGAAATCTCTAAAATTGATATTTTATGATCCCTGCCAAATAAGCGTACCCACTTGCCTTGCTTTTTGGATAATTAATTCTGTGTGAGCATAATTCAGGAATCTGGCGATGATGGGCCTTGGTTTTTGAATAGGACCAGGCCTTGGGTTTAGAGTACGATGAGATCTCTCAATAGTGAGGTCTTGGTCGGGAGGAAGTTTAAGCAACATTGGAAGAGCATGTTTCAGAAGTGCACTGGTATCCCCGAGCTCTGCACCTTCAGGAAATCCCAGAAATCTAAGATTGTTACGTCTGTTTCTGTTTTCAATGTCATCAGTTTTGTCCTGAAGATTTTTAATAATTCTATCCTGTTCCCTGATTGTAGCTTTCAGATTCAAAATAGAGCCTTCATTTTGAATTGTTTTAGATTCTGTAGCAGAGATTTTTTGGTCAAGCAATTGTGCATTAGCAACATTTTGTTGTGAGGTTACTTTTAAGTCATTTAACTCATTGATTAATTGCTGAAACATTGTTTCAATTCTGTTGAGAGAGCTGCTTTGCAAAGGTTGGTCTGCCATTATTGCAGGCCAGAAATAGAGCACCTGTCTGATTGCAGATATAAAATACTATAACTGCAAGATAGCAAAAATACTATACCAGAGCTGAGCTGTGATGCAGGTAGAATAAAGACCCAGTATTTGGCAAAGAATGAATGTCTGGGTAGGAGTGGATGGATGATGATAGTTGGTGATCCCAGGAGTAGCAGAATTAAGCAGCCATCTTCAGCTCAGCCAAGCCACGCCCCCCACTTTCCAATTTGTCATAACTTAATTTTTAGGTTGCTAATACATTTTGCCCAATGTTCATCACTAGTGAGCTGTAAACCAAGGTATGTATATGTTTTTACAGTACACAACTTTTTGTTGCCAGTTCACCAGTTTTTATTAGTGTTATTTGACCCAAAAATTAGTATCTGACTTTTAGTCTCACTTATTATTAATTTATATTTTATTGTGTATGAATTCAATGTATTTAATTCAGATTGTAAACCTGCTTGAATAAGTGAGAAAAGTGCCAAATCATCAGCATAAACAAGTGCTGCACATTCTTTATTACCTATCTTGGGTGAATCAGTCATTGAATGCTCCAGTGATACAAGTAATGTGTTGATATATATATATATATCTATATATGTAATAGATATATATATATATATATATATATATATATATATATATAGAAAAATAATGATGCTAAAGTACTCTACATCCTTGTCTAACTCCTCTGTTTGCTGACAATCTAAAATATATTTGACCATTTATACCAAGTCTGACTTGCGCCCAAGTATCCAAATACAATTCCCTAATAATAGCTACAATTTCAGGACTAATACTCTACTCACTCATAAGTTCCCAAAGTAAAGTCAAGAAATAGTGTAAAAGGCAGAACTAAAATCTATGAACACTACAATTAACCTTTGTCTTCTTAACTTCACATATTTTTCATACAGATGCCTTATAATGTAACAATTATCTGTAGTACAGTAACCTGCATGAAGCCCTACCTGATATTCTACAGCTCCCCTAGATAAAATACTTGTTCTTTAAATCTAGCCAGAATAAATTTAGCAAATAATTTCCCAGATTTTCTAATAAAGAAGCAAAGCTATACATTAATGGATCCGTTTTATCACTTGTCGTCTGTATAGAGATAATTGTGGCACCCTGCCACGCAGTTGGGATTTCCAGCTTCATTATACAGTAATTGAAGGGAGAGGGGAGTAAGAATACTTTATCATAGTGAAGGTGAAAGCAAAACAAATTCTGCTGGGATTAAGTCCTGGCCCAGGGCGTTATTCCTTTTCATAGATGCAATTCTGAAATATACCTCTGTTATTGCAATAGGCCTAAAACAGGACATATCCATATTTAGCCTTATAGTATCAGCAGGTAGAGCAGGCTCATAAAAAAATTGTGTAATGCACAACTCAGGTCTCCATAGCAATATAAGAATCTATATCATATTTGCTATTATACAATGGCAATGAAATTTCCTGCACTCTGATTGGTCAGTGTGTGCCTCGGACAGTGATGATATTAAGCTATAACATCACTGGATTAAGTCCAGGCACATACATCTGACCACATAACACAAATCATGGTACCAGTCCTAGAGACACCGCTTAATCCTCACATTTACCGCGGCCAGCCGGCCGCCCCCCATTTTTAAGTAGTCTGTCCACATTAACAAGCAGCACCACAATTCAGTAGCAGAATAAGACAAACGAATTTGCTGGCAGCATTTTAGCACAGCTGGCTTCAGTAACCAGCGCTGACCGACTACACACAACTTCAAAATTCCAGCTCTCCCTCGCTCTTCATCGTAATAAAAAAAATAAAACCACATAAAAATACCAGCCTCCAGTCAGATTAGCAACTCTTAGTTGCTTACACGTATCACAGCTACTTTCACGACATTAAAAAGCGAAAGTAAAGGCATAAGCAGAAACGGCATTTCAACGTCCCTCACGTCACATAAAAGAACGTCAATGACAAGCGCTCAGCATTCTCCACAAGATCAGCCAAGCAACAGCGCCACCCAGTGGTACAAAAAATAGGGATTACTTTTTAAAATGTGTACTTACCCACACAAAATGTAATAAAATAAATAAAAACATACTTTTTCTTTTTTCTTTTTTTTAACACACGAGCCATTAATATAATAGCAATAAAGGTACTCCGGGATGTGTGTTTATCGTGTAATAACGTCCTCCTGGGGTGGGGAAGCACTCGGCTTCGCCTGTGCTTCAACCCACCCAGGAGTGACGTTGCTACACGATAACACACACCTGTCGTGCCTTATGCTTAATTATTGTACCTTTGGCTACTAACAGCCAATACAATCGATAATCATTGGTGTTTACTATAGTTAACATTTTCTCTCACTTTTTTTGGCAAAATTCTTTCTGTTTTACTTTTAAAAGATACTTGCAACTTTCTCTAGCTTTGTTTAGTGGATTATAATTTTCTTTTTGTTTATTGTGCTTTGTATGCCTAATTATTCAATGTAATGCTTTTTTGGCTTTACGACAATCGTGATCCAACCAAGCAAGCATATGATTGCTTGTCCTACCACCTTTAGCTTTTACTGATAACGGTGTTCTAATTTATTGGAAACATGTCTTTATTTCTTTCATGAGAACAGTACCATCCTGAGCCCTAGCAGAGGTAAAAGAAAAGATACACTGTAATACATATGAAGTAACCTCACTACGTGTATTTTTCCATTTGATCCTTGCTTGGCTTCTTATTTCAAACTGTTAGAAAAGTTGAATATCATTTGTTATTCTTGCTGAAGTTTATAACTAAGTATTAAGAGAAAATGATCAATATCAGCCTTCACAATAACTTCACATGTATCCCAAAGATCCATACCTCTGTTCCAGAAAAAAATCTATTATAGTTGGACCCATGAAACTAAAATGTGTAATATTCCCTTGTTTGTTACCCTCAATCCTACCATTTAGGGGTGCAAGATGATATATGTTAAGTAGTTCAATTAATCGTAGACCCAAACCCATCTGATTCATCTTTGTTTCCATTGAAGCTCTCGGGAATTTAAAAACTTCATAATGGCACCAGTTATGACCATCACTATCTGCATACCCATCAAAATTTCCTATTCTAGAATGAACATCTCCACACAGCAAAACATTCTCACACAATGTTATTGCCCAACTTTTGAGAATGGTATCCTTAAGATTCTCCCATATTGCTATATTGAAGACCCACCTTTTTAGTATAGCTTTTAATGATTTATAATAGTTTTAAATTCTGTTTATTTATTGTTTTATGATATTGTGCAGGTGCTTTGGTTTGGAGAAAAGCGCCTTTTATAAATAAAAATTGATTGATTGATTGATATATGATAGTATTTGGAATTAGAGGAGGAATGTATATAATAATGAGACAGAATTCCATATTAGTCATATGAATGAGAAATGCCTGTGAATTTACAATGGACATAATTAAATCAGCCGTAATATCTTTGTCAATCTTAAACCAGGTTACCGAACCTCCCGATGGCCTCCCTGAATTTGTTACTCTGTTGCCAGGGATCTGAAAAGTACTGTACCCTTTCAGTGAAACATCATTCTCTGAAGTGTGCCACGTTTCCTGTAAACAAACTATGGCAAATTTATTTGTGAAATCAGACCATTTCCTGTCTACAAATTTAGATAACACACCTGCAATGTTCCAAGACACAACTGAACTAAAATAATGTAAAGTAACTGTATGTGATGAATCAGAGGATTATGTATTAACCAGTCATACCTCCTGATTAGCCAATACTTCAGATCTATGAGTGGTAGAAACATTGTACATTGTGTGATCCTCACATGCTGTACATTATTTTGTGCAGGTGCTTCATTGATCCAGGGACTGAGTCACCTCTAACTGTTTCAGAAGTTGCTACTTTTGTTGATTCTGACTTACTAAAATGAACTACAAAACATAGGCCCAATGTGTCAAAAGCATGCATATTAGAAACATAGAAACATAGAAGGTGATGGCAGATAAGGACCACAAGGCCCATCCAGTCTGCCCATTTCTTTTTCTACCTTATGAATGTGCCATTGACCTTTGCTCTGTCAATAGCCTATCTATTCATACTCATCTGTATTGCTCCCTTATGCCTATCCCATGCCTGTTTCAAACCCTGCACTGTATTCATATCCACCACTTCCTGAGGTAGGCCATTCCATGTATCCACCACCTTTTCTGTGAAAAAAACTTCCTCACGTTACCCCTTAATTGGTCTTCCTCTAATCTCATGCTGTGTCCTCTTGTCCTGCTACTTTTCTTATATTAAAACATGTTAGACTCTTTCACCTTGTTAATGCCCTTAAGGTGTTTGAATGTTTCAATCATATCACCTTTCTCCCTCCTTTGCTCTAGGGTATACATATTGAGTTCAGTTAATCTGTCCTCATATGTATTCTGATGCAGTTCCTGTACCATTTTGGTTGCCCTTCTCTGGACTGTCTCAATTTGGTTAATGTCCTTGTGAAGGTGTGGCCTCCAGTACTGCACATAGTACTCCAGATGGGGCCTAACCAGTGTCATGTAGAGAGGGATTTTTACCTCCCTCTTCCGACTTGTGATACCCCTACTAATACACCCCAACATCCCTCTAGCCTTACCTACTGCTTTAGTGGTCTGCTTGGATGATTTCAGGTCATCGGTGATGATGATGCCCAAGTCTCTTTCTTCCCTTGTGACTGCCAGCAACTCCCCTCCCTGTCTATAGGTGGCTTCAGGGTTTCTCTTCCCTATGTGCATGATCTTGCACTTCTGTCTATAATTTTATTAGAAAGGCTAGAAAAATTTACTGTAAACTGTATTTGATTGCACGCTGGGTCAGTGCCCACGTGTGAGATGAGTTAGGCATCTTGATCTTCTATGGAGATATTTAACAATTGCTCAGGTAGATCTGTTACATTTAATTTTAGTTTTGCATTACGTTCATTTTTGGTTCTCTTCAAACCATAGAGAGTTAAGGTCTTGGTGACTCATTCATCTTCTGCTATATTATTACTGAGTTCTTCTGCTTTTCTTGACTTATTTAAAACATTACTATCCACTATATATGTAATCCAACTATATCAAGCACTAGGGCCCTCTGTAAGATTTTTTCTGCAATTCCATTACCCTGTAATAATACATCAACTTGCCCTGACTTGTTCACGGACTTCCACCTAAAAGCACTTTTTTTTTCTTTTTCTGATGTTGGAATTTTCAAAGCATGAGTAAATAAATTTAATAAAGTATTTTTCAGTTTACCTACGTTTTCATTAGGAATTGCTTTAAATCCAAATATGCTGATCTGTTTTTTATTGGTTACATTGCTCTTGATGTTAATGCTTAGATTATCTCTATTTACAAAATCTATAGTGGAGCCAACTTTCTTCAAGTCTCCATTATTTAGTCATATTTGATTCACTATCCTGACAGCTGTACATCCTGGGTGGATACAATTTTTGTAATATTTATGTTGTACTGTTGGGTTTTGGGTTTGGGAGGGGGTTATTTTTAACTGTTGGAGTGGGTGACTGGGATTGTGAGCATGAGTGTGCAGTGTGTGGTGTGTTTAATTCTTTTATTTATAATTGTCATTTCTAGTTGTGTTTTAAGTTGTGGTAGATATATGTTAGTCTTCGGCTCCCAAGGTGAGACTTTATTCCTCCTCCAGGCTCTGCAATTCCCACCTCCTTTGAACATCCCCCATTAACATCCTAAGTTTACACATGCTGTACAGCTTTGGGGATGGCATGTAGTGGAAGGTGGCGAAGATTCATGGAAGTGGTTTGGGGAATATGATGGAGGGAGTGGGCAGATTGAGGTAGTGGGGACCAGGAGACACCCTGGGGCAAAATGGGTTCAGGAGAGGGGTCCTTCCTGCCTGGTTCCCATACCTGAGGGATCCGCAGTTAGTGATCAGGTGAATGGACCAGCCCCATTGACCTATTCTTCTTGAGCAGTGTTATGCAATGCCACATCAATAAAATGCAAGATGACAATTTTTGCTGATCTTGTTGCAACATTAGATCTGGCTTGCATCATTGAGAACTGACTAGACAAAAATGCCAGCCCAGTTTTGGAAGTGGCTGTTCCAGCTGGGTAATGGATGATACACTGCCTGAAAAAGGATCATGGGGTGGGGGTGTAGCCATTTGTTTTAAGATGGATATGGGCCTCACAGCATTCCCAGTGGGACAAATGAGATCCTTTGACTGTGTTGGGCATACAGGTGTAGGTTGTAGGCTCTTTCTCATTTACTGACCTGCAGGGGATGGGAAGGAATTCCTACAGGAAGTCATGGACTTCATCATTGACATGGTGTTGGAGTCCCTCAGATGGCTTATTCTGAAGGACTTCAATGCCTGGATCAATGATGAACTCTTGTAATTTAGTCAAGACATCCTCCAGCTAATGTGTTCATTGAGCCTGACGCAGGTTGTTACCTCTGCCACCCATGAATTTGGCCATTCATTGGATCTCATCTTCCTACTAGGAATGGTGGTCTCTGAACTCATGGTGGAACCAGTTGTATGGTTGGATCACCATACTGTGAGGTTCCTGTTTGAGGCCCCCCCCAAATAGACCCTCCCTTATGGAGATGGTCCAGTACCATCCATTAAGGGGTTTGACTCCCCAGGGTCTGATGATGGTGGTGCTAGACCTATCAGGCCTAATGGAGGCTTGCAAGAAGCCAGGGGAGCTTGTATTGACCTATAATAGGGTCATTACCGAGACGCTTGACTCTGTCGCACCTGTCCATGTTCGACCCCTCACCTCACACCACGAGCCCCGTTGGTATCACGGAGCTCTTAGGAAAATGAGGATGAGTGGTTGAAGGCTGGAGAGACAGTGGTGGAGGTCTGGAGTGACAGAGGACAAGCTTCTGTTGATGGTCCATTATGGGGACTATCAATCTGCAATCTCCTGTAAGAAGGCAGAGTTCCTGTCCAGGGAAATTGCAGTAGCAACTAGCAGACTGGTTCAGCTCTTTTCTGCACTGTTGACAGGCTGTGTAATCCAGCCTGCCTGCAGTCTGGGGGGAGCTTTATCGCAATCAAGATGTGATGAGTTCACTCTGTTTTTTACTCAGAAGATTGCATCTATCAGATCAGAGACCCGGTCAGTGTCCTCTACTGGGCATTGCAGTGACAATCGTGGAGTCACAGGCACAGAGTCTGTCTGGTCTGACTTCAACCAGGGAGCAGTAGTAGATGTTGTGAGGGTCATCTAGGAGATGCGGCCCACTTACTGTAGTTTGGGTCCGGGTCAATGTGCCTCCTTGTAGGCTGCATTGAGGTCATCAGCCTGGTCCTAGCCAGCATAGTCCAAAGTTCTTTTATGTCAGGGGGTTTAACTGAGCCCCTGACAGAGGCGGTCAAAAGGCCCCTGCTAAAGAAACCATCATTAGATGCAGACTGTCTGGCAAACTACAGGCCAGTCTCTAACCTTCCCTTTGTGGGGAAGGTTATTGAGAAGGTAGTGGCTGCTCAACTGGAGACCCATTTAACAGCCCACAACATCTATGAGCCTCTCCAGTCTGGTTTCAGGAAATGGCATAACACTGAGAAGCCCTGATTCAGTTGCTAAATGATCTCCTGGTGGCATTTGACACCGTAGTCCATGGGGTGCTATTGGAATATCTGCGGGTATGCTGTGGGCAGGTGGGAGCATTCCACAGCTGGTTTAAATCTTACCTCACAGGTAGATAGCAATGTTTGGTGTCTTTGGGTGTATTACTCAGCCCCATGCCTCTACCTTGTGGGGTCCTGCAGGGCTCCATTCTGTCCCCCATGTTAATTGCAGTGTACATGCTGCCACTAAGGGACATTACAAGTCAGTATGGGCTGAGTTTTCACTACTACGCAGATGATGCTCATCTCCTCAGTAGATGTCTTTTATACTGGGCAGCAAGGGGCAATTTTGGTAATAGATAGCTGCCTGGATGAAATCCAGGATTGGATGAGGGCAAACTGGTTGAGGTTGAATCCAGATAAGACAGAGGTTCTAATGCTAGAATCTGGTTGCCAGGGAATGGGAGAGCTACTGTATCTGGTTGAGTCTCATGGTTAAGGCTCGGGTACTCCCAATTGCTTACCTCTGATCGGGTAAAACCTTGGCATGGTTCTTGACTGTGGGCTGACACTGAAATTTCAGGTGTCAGCCATGGTCAAGACTTCTTTTTACCATCTTAGAAACATTTCCAGGGTGAAACATCCGATCCCCCTGGCAGATCTGCCAGCATTGGTTCACGCCTTTGTGACATTGTGCTTGGACTACTGTAATGCCCTATACCCAGAGTTGGCAGCCGTGGATCTGTGCCATATGCAGCTGGTGCAGAATACAGCAGCCAGTCTGTTGACTGGTCTACCAAGATCGTGTCACATTACACCTGTGCTGCGGACTCTGCACTGGCTGTCAGGTGGCGGATTGCCTTCAAGGTTGGTTTGCTAACCTACAAAGCTCGGCATGGCCAGGGGCCAAGTTTACCTGCAAGACCTCTTGATTCCCTACTGCCCTGTTTTCCCTCTCCACTCCAGTGGTGAGGGTTTCTTTGAAATACCTAAGATCCATTTGAAATCTTCTGAGGCATGTGCTTTTTCATTTGCAGCCACAGTTTTGTGGAATTCCCTCCCTCGTCCAGTGCATGATAGTCAGTTTGTTGAAATTTTAAAAGGGAGCTGAAGTCTTTTTTGTTTAATCAAGTTGTAGATTCCTAATGGATATGTTTATGTACTGTTGTACTGTTTGTGTTTTATTGATATTTTAAATGTTGTTTTTATTGTAAAGTGCACTGAATCAAAAATGAACAATGAGCTATATTAAATACAATTTTGATTGATTGTGCAAAAGATAAATACACAATTAATTTCATATACATATTTATCCTTCTATATTTGTGCAATATCAGAATTTTTAACATTGGCCTCAGTACAGTAGCTGCCCTAAGAAGGTGCACAATCTTATTAATATTAAACCCAGTTGTTTCATTCAGGTTCCAACTACAGCCATATAGGCAAAGAATTGCACAGTCAGTAATATCAGTCAATTTCTCTTCTGAATTTTGCACCGAAGACCCCTGTAGTCCCCTTTAGATAAGGCTTTGGGAGAGTTCAACCACTGGGAAGAAGGGCAATCTTTTAAATACATGCTACTACACCATCTTTGCCGTTCCTCACTGAAAGATGTCAAGTCAGAATTACAATTATTTAACTGTGCAGATATTGCATCTAAATGGTGCATTCTCTCTAGGTCGTGATGATCTACAAGCCTCTTGAGAACAGTCTGAAGATTCTTAGTTGAAAGTTTAGTATTGTTTTCATCTACCTGTCCCAATATTTATGTAATAGTTATATTTAGACAACCATTGTTTTCCTCTCCAGAATCAGCTATGTTCTATTGTAATATATAGTCAGCTGGAATTGTCTTGACACATACCTCAGAACCTCAACACGTATGGTTTGGGATTTTCTCTTCTTCCTACCACGTTTTTTTGAAATATTTTTGTCAGGTGTTTTGGTTATACAAGTAGTGGATAAATTTGTCCTGATCTGAGCTGAGTCTTCCATAACCAATGAAGGGGAACCTTCCTGTGGAATCAGTTTCTCTAATTTTGATAGAATATCAGCTAGCCTGAATCCATTAATGGACATATTTCTCTTAAGCATTTCTATTTCATTTTGGACACCAATTAGTTGGTCCAGAATCATAAGATGTGCAACATAAGGATTTCTCATAAAATGTTTAAGATTTTCACTGAGACTAAAGGAATATGAAGCTACTGGGTCATTTATTAAGTTGCCATTTGGCGAGGAGTGTTGCATGTAAGGTTTATCTGTCTCTGTGTCAATTTAATCCAGTCCCTTAAGGCCACGTATTGTCTCCATTAGTTCTCCTGTAATACTTTTTATATCTGAATACCATTGTGAGCTTGTAATAATTAAACCACTAGGCTGCTCTGGAGAAAAATCTAGTGTTTCAGACATGCCTGAAAGAGAATCATATTGTAAGTTTATAGATGCCTCAGTTATAGGTGATTTACATATTTCACTCAGTTCAATATTATTCTCATTTTTTTACTGTCTCTACTGAAGTAGTTACGTAGATGCTGCACTGGTCTGACTGAAAATAAAGATTGCTTTTAAAAAAATATCTTTGGGGTAGACCGGCCTTCTGGCTCAGTACCAAGGCATCTGCTTGAAGCGTAGAAATCCTGGGTTCAGAGACAGACTCAGAAGTTGGAGGGCCGGCCAGGGGGAGAAGGATTGAGTGTACCAGGGACTGCTCTCCTTCTCTGGGGCCGGGGGGGATGAGTGTCCGGTGAATTGTGGACATCTGGTGGAGGCTGGGGGTACCACTGCTGCCTGCATCTTACACAAGGGGATGGTGTGGACACTGATGTTATTACACATCCCTGCCTCCAGGAATTTCTAAAAATAGAAAAAATTCTGCCCCATTCATGTCACTTCCATCGCTGCTCCCACTGTGATTAATGTCCATTGAGGTGTCCCACTCCCATGGTCCACCCTAGGGGGTAAGCCAGGGAAAAAAGACTATGTACCTTGGAGAGGGGACAACCACCTAGTGGCCCCACCCAGGTAGGGAAAGCCTGGGCATGGGGGAGTTGTGTGGGTCAGGGGTCTGAAACCTGGGAACCAGAGGGAAAAAAAATCTTAGGGGTGGAAGATAGTCTTGAAGACCCATGGCTTTGCCACATCTTGTCTTTCAGGGCATCAGAACTATTAGAGCTACAGATTTCCAAGGATACCTTAGGAAGAGACTAAATTTGAACAATCATGGGGACAGCTTTCTCAAAATGTTCATTAATTCTGTTTTGTTTTTCCTAGCTGCATATCCCCTTTCCCTTTTGTTTCCTTCAATTTATTTTTTTTACTATCTTTTTTTTCCCAGTGACTCTTTTTTTCTTGGGGGGGGTTCTCATTCACTATAGATGGTAGTTCAATATTGGAATGTAGGTCATTAGGTTCATCCTGTGCTTTACTATTAGAGTCAATAATACTAGTGTGCATTAACTGACTAGATAAAGTGCTAATATTAATTGTTTGCAAATCAATGTACTTTGCACCAGTACCTGCCTCTAAGATTTGTTTTTGCACCCGAACTATTGATATCTTGTGTACAAATTTAAGTACTAACACATTTCTCTGTATCCTGCAATAAATATACATATTCATATCAGAAAACCTTAAAACCATAAACAGAACAATGTGCAAATAAATAAAGCTAGTGCTCAATCTTAGGTTGGTGTAATCAGTCAGTTCTCAGAGGTTTCCTCTGGGACTTTTTCCCAATTCAATAAGTTCTCACCCTGATGCAGCAGTCACTTTTCTTCAAAAGATGGCTCTGTGGATGGATAGAAGGAGACTTAAATTGTCGTTGAGTTCTTGACTTTTAGTTTTGTAGTTGAGGGCCTCCAGTATATTTGCAAAGCTCTTGTTTTTCACTTTATAGAAAAGTTTTGGTTGTACCAAAGACCTTAATGAGTTACCCCACTACCATAGCCACAGTATTCTCTCCAGGTAACACAGAGGGTTAAAACAAAAATACCCCAAAGTAGTACAAGTATAAAAGAGAAAAGAAAACTTCTAAACAATATACAAAAGAAGTTTTTATCAAGCTTATTAGAATCCCAGCTAGTCACTAAATAGCCTATTAGTTAAAGGAAATCCCAGGTTTGCGCACTGATTTACCGCTTAATTAATTCACTAGGTTCTTAAGTAATTTGCACTTTCAAAAAGGAAAAAAAATGAAACAAATTTAAACTCAAGCAGTATCCAAGATATTCAAGCTCAAAGCTAAAGATTGTTCCACATAAAACTTCATTCTTAAATAATTAAAAGAGCATGGTTAAACTTTTAAAATAAACTACTTGCTTTTCACTTTTACACTTTTGAATATTGAAGTGCAAAGGTAGTAAGATGCCACAAGCTTGTTTTACAGGTAGTGTTTGTTGTATCTCGGAATAACACCTCCGGGGCTCCATATATTTTATAGAGAATGACTGCTTCTGCAAACTGCAAATAAAAACAAGGGCCCCAACTAACCCAGTTGTTATGGCTCTTGCCCATGGAAGAAGAAAATGTATCCAACTCTGCGAAATGCAATTATTTGCACAAAAATTCAAAGAACTATTGAGTTACGGCCATTTAAAATCACTGCCAAACTGCTTAGTTGCAAAAATGCTCCTTCAGCTGCTGCTAAATGTCTCTAAAAGATAGCACAATGAAATATGAATGCCTGAGTAGAGACATGCACAGTAAGTACCAGCAGATCATGTGACTCCAAGAGTCTCAGTGGTGAGAAAAATAAGAAAAAAGAAAAACATCTGATTATTTAAGCAATATTGAAATAAACATATTTTAAAATTGAGCCAGGCAAGAAACAAAATTGTTATGGCTGTGGGCAGAGCCTACAGCCATCTAGCTTTAGATAGAAAAAATGGCATACCATTGGACACATTTTTGGACTTTTTGGTGTATCCTTTCATAAGTGCAAATCACTATGGCAGTTAAAGAAATATTCCTTTTTTTGTTTAGAATGCTGGACACAGAAGTCCAAGCTATTTTTCTCTGAGAGCAAATGAAAACACATTCCAAACAAATCTAAATATCTTTAAAAGTATTCTTGGTGCACAAAAACAACCATGTGAAAGTTGTTCAGGACAAAAAGACCTTTCACATGAGAGTAGTCACTAATCTGAATTCTTTATAGTTTGTAAAATACGGTCTTCCAATTTACATCTTTTTTTTCCCTCTCTGAGTAAACTCAATAGGAGTCATGCCAAACAAATGCAAATATCTCAGAAACAATACAAGTTATCAATACACGACCAACATGAAAGTTATTCAGGATAAAATGATCTTTCAAATGAGGGTAGTCACTGATCTGAATTCATTAGATTTTTAAAACTATAGCCATCTAAATAGGTGAAAATTGTGAAGAAAAATGAAAATTCAGGTAACCAGATGACCATAGTTTAAAAAATATAATTAGTGCAGCTTAAGGAATAGGCTCATTGGGGTCTATGTGATAATGGTGAACACCTAAAGGTGATCACCGTTATCACACAGTCAGAGTGTTGAAACATTTTTGGCACTCTGACAACCCCAGCAAATCAGGACAATGGCTCCAAGACAATATTTTAATGCTTTCTGTGGGGGGGTTGTGCTCCCCCACACCCCGGCTTGTGGGGGACTTCACCACCTGCACCCTCCTACTTAAGGATTCTCAACTCCAGTGGAGTGCACATCGGGGGAATGAAAGCAGTAAAGAAAATAAAGGTTCAGACCGGGTGCAATAAAACTGCATCAGCACCCGGACTTGAACCCGGTACCTCACCACCCAACCATTAGCCAACCCCCGTTGCAATGATGCAGCTCAGCCATCCACCGCAGTGCCATCCCCTACAGCCCCTCCATCCCCTCACAGCCTACACTCACCATGCTCACTCCCCCTCATGTGCGTACACATACCCACATCCTGTCGCCTAGTTTCCCACTCCCTCATCTGGTCACCCTACCTTCCCATCACCATGATGGATTGCATCAGAAAGGAGTTGCCATTATGGGCAGTGCCCTTCCTCATGCACCTACCTCACAGGTTACTGGCTCATTGGAAAGGTCTTTTTGTCCTTAACAAGTTTCATTCTGTTTTTATTTATGTGTAACTCGTATACTTTTAGAGATATTTACATTTGTTTGACATCACTCCTATTGCACTTCTAAAAAGCATAATTTTTGAAAACCACTATGCCACTTAAGTGAAATACTATACCACTTTGTTTATTTCATCATGCCTAATTTAACAGCAGGTCCTGACACTGACCAGATAGGGGGAAGAAGCAAGACAAAGAAGAAAGCAATGCTCATACACAGAAAACACAGATTGCACATACTCCAATAATGTTTGGCTGTACGGTCAATATCCACCTGGATAACCCAATCTCCAGTGCATTTACTCTGGGCTTCTTTTGTAGTTCTCTTCATACACAAAAGGAAGACCTGGTGCACAAACAAGGCTGGCTGTGAAACTTTTTAGGCATTTGTGCTGCAGCACAGATTTTTCTTTTATTATTTCCTCTTTGGCAACTTCTATTATTAAAATGCATTAAGTGTATAGTTTACTAAATCTTGACCTTTGGATAACTCTTGAATGACTCCCAAATAAGTTTTAAGCCATTCCCTTTACAGGAGGTCAGCACCTGTGCCAAAGGTCAAGTGTTATTTTATCATATTTTTTTTTACAAATTTCCAAAGTAAAAGTGTGGAGAAATATAAAAGTATGTACAAGTAACCCTACTGATTACCTAAGATTGAGCAAAATCAACTTTTTATGTTGGCTTGCGTGCTTGCACAAGCAACATCTTGCAGTAGTGCGGGTTTGGGGGGCGCTGCCGCTGTTGGGCGAATGCAGGGCACGCATCAGTAGGTGCGTCCCTCATTCCCCAATCAGCCTGCATGCCGGCGCCACACCATGCATGTATAATGGGGCGAGCACATCTAAGCAAAGGTCCACTGCAATCCAAAGCAAAGCTCGTCATACGCAGCAGTCCTTTGCTTGCCGTGCTCGCCGCCATTATGAGCATGGTCGGCAAGCGGTTCAGGCCTGCCGACATCGGGGGTGCCCAATCCCCCTGTCGATAACCCCCCCACTGTGTTAGTGTGCCGATGGGGAGCCCACCGCCATTGGCATACCCTCCCACAAATGTTGAATTGCGCGGGGTGCCTAACTTCTCGGCCCGCTACCACTGCCTTTGTATGCCGACGGGGGGACACCCCATCGGCATCATCCCCAATTGGTTGTATGCCGAGGGGGTGCCCAATCCTCCTCAGCTCATGCTCCCCTGCTTTCTTTGTTTGCCGACGGGGATGCCCAATCCCTGTCGGCATGCCTCCCCCCATGTTGTGTACCAATGAGGGTGCCCAATCCCCTGTTGGCTACTGATACCCCCCCAAAAAAAAACAGGTAGGTGGCATGCTGGGAGCCCACCCCAGCATGCCAAATGCCCTGCAACAGGAAAACTGTCCCGCGATGGTTTTTCTTTTTTTTTGTCCTGTAAAACGAAAACCGTCCCTCGCAGTCTCCATGCCCCTTCCCTCCACCCACACCCACTCACTGCACACCCTGCCTCCCCTCACCCCCCACGCCATACTTACATCTGGAGTCCAGCACGACGATCTTCCGTGGACCAGGAACACATCTGCACTCTTCAAAGCCGACCTCGAACTGAGGAAATGCCGGTAAGCTGTATAATGGAGTGAATAGGGTTTTTCAACTTTGCTGCATATCTCAGGCATTTCTTGGAATTTTGGCACCACATTTTCAGCATGGGTTTTTTGGGGCCCCTCCTCATGACTTCTATCACTGTAATGGCGTTAATTAGCCTCAAAAGGTGATTTTGCAGTCACTGCGCGAAATCACCTTTTGGGATCCATTAACAAAATGACAGTGCCAGTATTCATGAGGTGGCCTCTCAAAAAGCCTATGTTCCAAATTTGGTGGGAAAAATCCAACAAATGCCTGTTTTCTGAGCGTGCGTTGCGCAGGCTCGTAACTTCGCGTTTTCCCAATATTTTGATACCAGATTTTCAGCATTGGCATTTTTGTACACCTCCTTGTGAACAGTACAGCTGTCATTTCACACATCTGTCCGAAATGTGTTTCCGCACTTCCGGCGCACAATGGCTCAGTTGCTGTGGGAAATCAGTGACTGGGCCAGATTATGAAAATGACAGTGACACAGTTCATGAGCAGATGTCCTAAAATGCCTATTTTGAAAATTTGGTGCTGATACTCCATAAAATGACTGTGTTACGAGCATGCGTTGGCAGATTGCACGCATGCTCATGCCGTTGTGCATTCGTGATATTTTCATTCTGGATTTTCACCATTGCCATTTTTCCACACCTCTTGATGAACAGTACAGCCGTCATTTCACATGCCCTGCCCAAAATGTGTTTTCGCACTTCCGGCGCAGAATAGTGTGGATGCTGTGCGAAATCACTTCTTGGGACACTTTGAGGAAATGACAGTGACACTGTACATGAGCAGAGGTGCTAAAATGTCTATGTTGGAAATTTGGTACTGAACGCCCATAAAATGGCAGTGTTGCAAGCGTGCGTTGCATATTCCTCATGCACCCTTGTAACTCCGCACATTTCATATATTTGTATGCCACATTTTCAACACTGGCATTTTTTTACACCGCCTTATGAACTGTGCAGCTGTCATTTTTCACATCCTGCCCGGCATGTTTTCCCGCACTGCACTACCAAACACCCAAAGGGACACCCTAATGCCTGTCACTCTCTTCGGGGTGGGGGTGGGTTGGCATCACTTCACTACTGGACTGCCATTCCTATGCTGCATCTCTCTAACTCCTGCACTCCCAATGGCAGCAAGCCAACATTCGGCATTGACAAATGCTTGTTATAAATTGCATTGTTTCCAAGTGTTTCTGTATCCTTCTTTGTTTTGCTAGCTGCACAATTGCCCCTTATTTGATTGGTTTCTGCATTTACCTTCCACAGAACTAGGCTAAATGATTTCTAACTAGCATCCTTGAGCTCCCACTCTCCTTATTATCCTAATCTGTTTTTATTTATTTATTTACTGTAGATCTTATAACAGTACAAACTTGGCTGGCAGACTGGTCAGCTCCTGATGCTCCGAGTCTCTCCTCTACCTCCTCTCGTATTCTGGGTTGATTTTTTTAACTCAAAATCTAAATTTTTTTTATGTGTGTGTATGGGTAGCAGGCTGTGGCAAGAAAGTAAGGAGGCTGACTAAAGCCGCTCACAGGTGCAGTGGTTGGCCTCAGCCTGTGTCGTCTCTCACTGTCTCTAACAAACACCTATTCAGTAAGCTGCTGTTCAACAAAATAGTGACCACACTCTACAGCAAGAGTATAAAGAAGTCATCCAGCTCCAGCCCCATCTCAAACCTGCTCCAGTCAATGCCATTTTCCCACCCACAACACCAAGATGGTCACACATGATTGAAGCAAGGGACCACTTACTCACATGATTTTCTGCTACAGGCCCATGTGATGTGGTAGGCTTGGAAGCACCAGTGTATCTCCAACAGTAGCACAAAGGTCAAGGGTCATAACTCATGGTAGCAGCAGTCTGATCGCACACAGACACATGGAGAACTGTAGGACAGAGAGAGAGAGAGAGAGAGATTGCATGATCGCAGCAGGTGCAGGCTATCGGCACACTGGGAGGGGAGCAGATCTGCTCATGCCACTTTCAATCACACCTCACACACAGTAAGTAAAGACATTGTCAGTCTGTGTAATAGAAGAAGCGGACTCAGCAGAGGCATGACTGGAGAGAGGGAGAAGGGCTTGCCATTGCTACTGATCTGCCTTAAAATCTGCCCTCAAACCCGAGAGACCTGCACTGTGGAGTTCCCCAAGGTTATGTTCTCTCCCGCATGTCGTTCGCAGTGTGTATGCTGCCTCTGTGTGAGGTCATAAAATGGTATGGGTTGAGTTTTCATTGTTACGATGAAGATACTTAGCTCTACCCTTCTTTCACACCTGGTAGACCTGACACTGTCAATGTACTGAATAAATGGACCAACAGAAGCAGTAAAAGCCGCTAGCAGGGGCCTGGTTCAGCGTGAGCAGCGATACAGTCTAAAGGCAAATGGTCACTGAATTCACCCAGCTGAAGAAAACTGCTGTCCACACTAATGCTGTGAAAATAAATCAGGCAGTTTATTGTTAAGAATGAGTAGAAAGCTGTGCCCCTCCCATCTGAGGACACCCACACAGACTGACATTTCAATCAAAACTGTTTTTTGTCAAAGCACGTCAGTCTGTGTGCGTGTCCTCAGACAGAGGGGTCCTGCTTTCTACTCTTGTCACTGTCCTCAGTCTGCATAGCAATCTCCACAGCTGAGGAGATTTTTGTCCTCAACTGAAGTTGCAGTGTGAGACATAGTCCCAAAACATTTTGTGAATCTAGCCCATGATCTCTGCATCTTTCTTCGCAGTTTTTAAACCCACACTTTTGATCACTAGATCTGCCCCTTCATCCATTTAGGCTTTGCACTTTTTGTACCCACCCTTCTGATAATTAGATACACCTCTTCATCCAATTAGGCTTTGAAACAGAGGCAAAAATGGGGAAACATAAAGCCAAAACAGACACACATACAGCAGTTAGGGCGTGGACCTCTTTAAACTGATATCGGCACTTTAAAGCATTAGTGTAACAAATATAATACCTTAATAGCTATATATGTAAGTTTCTTTTAAGCTACTCTCTGATCACTGTCCACAGGCCAGGAATAGCCTTCCTGTATGAACTATTAGCAATCTGGAAAGGAGGCTGACCCTGCTGTGAGCTGCCATACTGCATGCAGACACCAGATACTGTGCCATGAAGCAGCAGGTAACATAGACATAAATTCCTCCTACTTACAGCATTGTGTAACAGCCCTTGCCTCACTTTGGCTGCTCCAGGGCCCTCAGATCCAGCTGGTACACATCTTCGAGGGGCCTGGCCTAGGTTCTATAACTGAATGAAAAGTTGGAGTGGTGCCTCCATCCAGGCAGTGGCAGGGAATACCTGTGAACAATTTTCAGGTTACCACCCAACAGGAAATAATATTTGCCCCCAGTACACTTCCCCACACAATAAAAATGCAACCTCACCTAGTAACTGGAGCCAACAAAGTTACAGCCATAAGAATTAAAATGCAAACAATAATGAAATTTATTTGGGGAAGGGGAGAAGGGGAATAGGAAACAACACAACCTTTTTAGCCACTTTTGAAATCCCCACACAGTACCCTTACCGCCCACCTTAGGGTGCACCCTTGAATGTCCCTGATGCAGTGGGTACCTCACTGAATGGTGATGCAGACCTGGGTCTCTCATTGTGGCCCAAACAGCAATGAAACACTTGCAACACTTGACTCTCAGTTTTGTCCAACTTTTGATTTTAACACAGTTCTCTTTAAAGGATGCCCCCTGCAATCTATCTAGCTAGCTACTTAAACTCCCCAAAGTCATAGCTCAGGGTACTCACAGTTTTTTCAGTCCACCCAGGGGCATTGAAGTTGGCTGAATTGCAAATCACATGCAGATGCACGGTACCTTGGAGGTCTCCGGATAATGTGCTGTAGCACCAATGCTTGAGCACTGGAAAAGGGGAACCAGATTATCTTCACCTGCCTGGCCTTGCCAACTTCACCTAGTGGCCTTTGTATACAGTTTTCACCAGATGGGCCTCTCGTCACCCTCAGATCCAGGTCTTCTCTCCCATCTTCTGTCTAGGGGCTTCTGACAGTTGGCCCCTAGACCCCCTCCATTACACACACTGGACACTTACTTACAGCTGAGCACTCACACTGGCTCTCAGCCTAGTTATCTGTCCCACTTAGTAAATTTTTGCCATAAAGACAGATGAGGCGTTATACAGATTTAGCCACTGGGGAATCGTTGCCTACTGCAGAGGGCCATAGCCCTTTCTGGTAAGCCCATGGGGGGGGGCTTAAAAATGCTAAAACTCAAAAAAAAAAAATCAGCAAGTGCTTGTAACTGCTATAATCTGTCCGGGTGCTTTCACAGAAACTGTTATTTTAACAGTGTCCTTTGGCCCAGGTATGAACTTGGGGGGTGGGAGAAGTATTTGTAACTGTATGTTTGCTTAAGCCAGAAAACAACTTAACTCTACAAGGATACAACACATGGAGCAGTATGTGTTTTAGCACTGATATACTGCTAACAGTAGCAGGATATACAACCACCTTGCTGTTTTTCAGCTACCGCAAGGTTATTTGCTTATGGTTACATTTTATGCAGGGGAGGATGGGTGTTTTCAAATCATCAATACGCAAATTAAATAAAATGTCTGTAATGGAAAGAAAAAGAGCAGTGAAAGATCTAGACGGAAGAGGTGACTGTAAGTGGCCATCCTACAGCCAAAAAAAAAAGATAAGCCAGCAATGGAAGAATTTGAAAAGTGCTGTTGCAACAGTCTTAGAAAATGGTTTGTTCATGGGACATCCCTACTTTTTTCAAAGGTCCACAGACCTTGTAAGAGAAGCTAAACTTCCCCCAGGGGTTAGACAGGTGCTAACCCTGTCACATACCCCCACCATAAGAGGGATCCAGTGAGTTTTACAAAAAGCTGGTTACCAGAATTCCATTACAACAACAACAACAACCCCACCATAAGGAGGAGTATAAGGAGCTTCCAGCCACCCTCCCTCTTCAGAAGCTCCACCCCAGGATCGTAATACAAAATAAAGCTAACTGGAGTAACATAGGTAGAAGCTAATTCCATATAATTCCAGCAATATTCCCTGGGGCCTTCTATGTATGATATACATCTTATACATTCAGTACTGCACTATAGTAACAGACATACTTTAGCATCATCATTTGTCACACAGGTACAGTCAAGCAGATTATTTTCTGTCCCTAGACCATACCTGGATATGAAGCCTGTGCTGATGTGTTGCTTTTCTGCTTTATGCACTACCTTAAATTTATAGGGTTATAGGGCAAAGAACCATGAAGTGACACAGGGTTTTTTATCCTTCATCTGGCTAAGCCAACACAGGGGATTATAGTCTATAACCAGAGTGAATTCAGTCCCCCATAAATGAAATGGGTGGGCTTCAATAGCCCATTTCAATGCCAGGAGCGCCTTTCCAATGGTTGTGTATTTCATTTCCCAAGTAAACAGCTTCCTACTAATGTATATCACTGGTTGTCTTTCTCACACTTGGTCTGACTCAGAAATGCCCCAATGCCAAACTCAGAAGCATCTGTTTATAATATAAATGTGCATGAAAGAATGAGACCTGACAGAATGGGGGCTGAACAGAGTCACTTTTATAGTTCTAAATGCTTGGTCACATAGGTCAGACCAGTGTACCAGATTGGGTTGTTTTTTTCTTGTAAGCTCTGCTAAAGGAGTGGCCAATTCAGAAAAGTTGCATATGAAGCAATGATATTATTCTGCCAAACCCAAAAAGGATCATACATGTTTTTTGTTCAGGGGGATGGGACTCTTAGCTACTGCTTTGACGTTGGATACCTCAGGTTTCACTTGACAATTCCCCAGTATGTAGCTCAAATACTTTGTTTCCTGCATTGCAGTAGCACACTTTGTTGGGTTTCTCATCAGACTTGCACTTTTAATGGTATCAAGAACCGCCCTAAGATAGTCTTTGTGGGCTTCCCAGTTTGGACTAAAACTTACCACGTCATCCAAATATGCCACACAATAAGCATCATGAGGGGCCAGCATTTGATATGTATACTGTACCTCTGAAATGTGGCAGGAGCACCGTGTAACCCAAATGGCATAGTTGTAAATTGGTAGATGCCAGTGGTGGTGGCAAAGTAATTTTATCCTTCAAATCTGCTGCTAAAGGTATCCGCCAATATCCCTTAATCAGATCAAGTGTGGAACTACAGAGCTGGCCCAGTGGTCGAGAGGGCTGAAGTGCCAGTGCCTTACCTCTTACCATGCCAGTGACCCGGGGTTGGGAGTGAGCTCAGGTTCCTAGAGGTTGGCCAGAGGAGAGAGGATTGAACATCCAGAGGACAGCTCTCCTCTCTCGGGAAGGGGGTGGGTCATGGCTCTGTGGCATCAGCGGCACCATGCGGAGGCTTAGTGTGCCACAGCCAGGACACGTTGAGACTCGGGGTGGAGGCATCAGTGAATGTCCATGAGATGTGTGCTGGACCACACACACCTCTCACTGGACATCATTGTACATCCGTACCTCCTTGGGGCAGCCAACATGAACAAGGGAAAAACCCCAATCCTTGGACGGCAAAGCTACACCACAGTCCCACGAGCACCATTACACCCTGCCCACCTAGGCTATGATCCTCTGATCCAAAGACCAAGATTGCAGGTATTGGATTTCAGGGAGTGCCAAAGAGTGGAGGTGGTCCTGCCCTGGGGGGCATAAGACAGTGGGTCTTGACAGGTAGAATTTGTGGTTTCAGAGCTCCAGGAGGGGACCCAGGGGTGGGTAGGAGTTTCAGGCCGGGTGGGAGATGCCATACGGTGACATCTGAGAGCGTTCCCCTGGATCAGTGACTGGAAGGAAAAAGACTTGGGGGGGTGTGGAACAATATAGTACACCACTTAAACAATCTAACAAGTCATCAACTCTAGGAATAGGTTATCTGTTAAAGACTGATTCTGCATTCATTTTGTGAAAACCCAGGCGTACATAGATCACACCTTCTATTTTTTCTACTGCTATGCTTGGGGAAGACCAAGCACTTTTCGAGGGTTCAATAATTCCCATTCCCTCCATTTTTGTATCACTTTGTTTATTTCCTCTTTCACTTTTTCCAGTATTCAATAAGATTTCTGCCAAATGGGCATACTGGTCACCTGGATTCTATGCTCCACACCTCTAGCCTTTCCTGGTTCCATAGTAAACGTGGGCCCATACTCAGACAATATCTCCTGAACCTGAAATAACTGATGAGGTGGTAGGGAGGGGTTGATCTGAACAGCGCCTGACATATCCCATTTTTCCAATCTTTGATATGTCACCTCTAGATCCCCTTCTCCACCATCTGGTAAAACTACGAAAGAAGGATTAGTTTTTTCTCTACATGAGACACCCATTTCTTTAAATGGTTAACATGGTATACCTCTGACCTGGCAAATCTATCAGGAGTCTCAGTTTCATAGCTGAAAGGGCCTGTTTGTTTCAGCATTTTATAGGGGCCTTGCCGCTTCATTTGCAACTTATTCTCGGTGGAAAGTAGCAGTAACAGGACTTAGTCTCCCACCTGAAACACTTTACTACCCATACCATGGTTGCAATGGGCTTTCTGTTCTCAATGTGATTTCATTAAGCTGTCTGGGCAACTTCCGCATAATGTACCAGTCTCTTTCTGAGTTGAGACATGCATTCCCTGAGATTCATTCCCACATCTCCCTTCTGTTCTCAGCTCTCTTTTATGACATCCAGTGGACCACTTGAATGTCTGCCATATAGTATCTCAAAATGGGATAGACCAGGCCATGCAATACCCAGTAGTGTTGCAGTGTGCAGTGTCCAAGTACATGGACTGGTGTTCCTGTGTAGTTCCTGTTGGGATATCAGGCATGCATGGGATAGACATGTGGAACTGTAGTGGTGAGACAGAATGTGTAGGCTGCAATACATATAGGGGCTGCTGAGCACAACACAGGTAGGATGGGCGTCATGGCTAGATTTGCAAATGTGTACACATGTAATGGCCTGACATGGCTGGGATGGGGGTGGGGAACAATGCTTGGCACCAGACATGCCCGGAACAGGCAGATGTGTGACCTCCAGGTGTGTGTCCCCATGTGGGCCAGGCAGGGTACATGCACCTGTACATACTGTCAATGTGTGCATCAGTGTGTCCATTCATATCAAATCACTCTGCAGATTGTAGGAAAGTGGCAACAAAGGCTAATAGGATGCTGGGGTGTATAGAAAGGGGACTCACCTCAAGGAGTGATGAGGTGATCCTGTTGCTGTACAGGGCATTAGTGCGACCTCACTTGGAGTACTGCATGCAGTTCTGGCATCCCCACCTAAACAGTGACATCACTTTGTTGGAGGGGGGTGCAGAGGAGAGCTACCATGATGTTCAGTGGGGTTTGGTAAAGGCCTCAAAAGGTGGTGCTGAGGGTTGAGGCACAGGACGCCACACCCCACACCATGCCGGCAACCCGAGTTTAGGAGTGAGCTTGAGCGCAGGGGGTCAGCAGGGAAGGGAGAGGATCGAGCACCCTCAGTGCTGCTCTCCTCTCCCTGGCTAGGACTGGGGTTCACCTGGCATTCCAGTGGCTCCAAGTGGAGATCAGGGGGGCTGCAGAATGTGGAAAGCATGTTTAGTAGTGTGGCTGATGCAGGCAGGGTTGCCTTGCTCCTTGGCGTCAGACGTGCACCACGCAAGGGGGAGGGAGGAGGAAACAAGTCACCAGAACACAGGAAAAAAACAGCTGTGCAGGGTAGGTGATGACACCTGACCCCCATGCCTACCGCCAGATCCATCTCTCCTGGCCTTCTATTTCCTCCACCTGGACCCTCATCTGCAGCCAGGGTCTGTCTCTACAGTGCACCCAAAGAAATGGGGCAGCCCCACCCTGGAGGGGTTAATCCGGGGGTACTGGCTGAGGGAGGAGGGAGGGAGAGAAGTGGCTTAGGGTGGACAGAACCTCAGGTAAGCAGAAACAGACAGGATGTCTGAGAGAGGCTCTGCAGCAACTGGCCAGAGGGAAAAAGAGTGGTAAAAAAAAAAAAAGGCCCTAAGAGGTTGGGCTACAGATGCTCAATATGTGTTCTCTGGAGGACAGGAGGGGCAGTGGGGATGTGACAACATTTAAATACTTGAATGGCAATGATAGGGTACATCATGCAGACTTTATAACAACTAGAAAGGATGGGAATTACAAGGGGACTGAGTATAAAGTTGGAGGGGTGGTTCGGGGGGGTGAGGAGGCACTTTCTCACTGAGAGAGTGATAACAGCATGAAATGCTCTTCCATAGGAGCTGGTTTCGAGGGCATCGGTAGGAGGATTTAAGGGGGGGGATATAGTAGGTCAGATTCATAATGGAGAGGGTGGGAAATGGTAAAACAGTGGGATCAGTTGGTAAGGACAGGGGTGTGAGGGGTTGGGGGGCGGTATCAGTGCACAACATTGAGGGCTGCATATTCAAGCAGGCTTGATAGGCCACTAGGACCTTATCTGCAGGTTTCATCATATATTCATATATAATGCACCGTGATGCGCATGGCATTGTATGCCTGCCCAGGGTGTGCCATAACAGTGCTAAGCATACAGTCCATGACACACATACACGACATCCTGGTTATGGACAGGTCCATTCCACATGCCATGGCTGTCTGTGTTGCCGTTGATGGCTAAACAACTGTGGGGGCATCCGCTTCCCTGTCAGCCATTCTATGGTGTACTGCAGATATGCTGTGGCACACCTGCCATGGTGTGCAGGTATGTGTGGGAAGGTTGGTACAGGAGACACATAGCAGCATTGCATAACACATTTATTGGTACAGTACAACGTTTCCACATGTGCAACCCATCACATCCTGTGCTCCAAAACCCACTACACACTATGTTGTCACCCATTATAGCACACATCCCAAGATGGGCCACAGGATGTCCCCCCAACCGCCCCATGTGCACTAGTATTTGTGGTGTTGACAACAACCTACCATCGATCATTCACACAGTGCAGACTGCAATACACACATGCCAGCATATGACACCGGCATTGTACAGTGTCAGACAGTCATGGCTGGAAGTATTGACCGCACCCTTCCTGATCGTGCAAATCTGCCATGTGTGCGGGGAAGCAGGGACAGGGTCAGTTTGGCAGCCCTCACGCACAACATAGGGAGTGTATGCTGGGATCTGTTGGGCTTGGGGACATGACAAGACATGGTGGGAGGAAAGGCAGCATATCAGCCATGTAGCTGGTGTTTGGCAGGTAGGCAGTGGAACATTAACTGCTATAGTTACCAATGCCCACAGTCTGTGGGATGAAGCCCCCACCCTGGGCAACTGTATTGTACAGGTGGACATGTGCATATCTGCACTGAAGGAGACCTGGTGAAATGGTGCCACGACTGGCCTGTGTGTTTTCAGGGTATGCTCTGTTGTACTGGGATGGGGTGGCAGTTATAGAGCAGGACCACTTACATTTGAGGGGGGACACTTGTCAACAGAAGTAGTAGGTGTACAGGCATGTTGATACCTCTGGGGTGGGGCGGGAGTGGGATGACAATGGACATCTACTACTGTGGGAATGGTGCAGGCCTATTGGGACTGGGGGGGTCCATATTTATGTCTATGTTGAATGGACATGTGTTACACCATGTCATCTGCCCCTCCCATGCCCTGTGCCAGCCTTCCTGTTCTTACAATGTCACCCCTGCCAGTGGGTCGGTCACCGGAGGCAATGATATCCATGGGCAGTTGCGTGCCACTGCCATCATCTGTAGTGGCTGTTGATCACTGGACAGGGTATCTGACTGACTTCCATAGCTCTGGTGTTGCACCCAACTGGGGTCCTACGTGAGGGTCAGTTGCAGGCACGATGAGGTATGGCCTACATCCCCTTGGACACTGTTGCAATGTTGCCTGGTGCAACACGGTCACCGCTGCCTGGCAGGACAACACAGCCTCATATGTTGCTGTTTTGTTAGGCTGTGCCACGTTGGCATCGGCATTGTTTGTGTCTACAGTGGACCCTTGCTGGTCATCTGCATCACTGCTGGATATGGTGGCATGTATCACTGCAGCTTCCTGGTGGCTCTGTGATGTGTATCACAGTGTTGCTTGGCCCAGCATCACACCTGGGTGTGGTACTGCAGGCACCCTGTGTGTTCATGTTACATGTGCCACTCACAAGGGGCATTCCATGTTCACCACTGGCCTGTGCTGTCCCCCAGATGGGGCATACCATATCCCCTCTGCACTGCCCAACTGGTGCATGGCCCTGGAACATGTCCATGGCTGTGGGTGGTGTGTCTTTGCCCACACTGTTGGTGATGGTGACATGTCCATGTAATCAGCTATGCCCTTGTGCGTGGCCTGCATCGTGTTTGCACAGGCATCCAGTTGCATGCCAGTGTGTTGTGATTCAGACACAGCTGTGTTGGGTGCACTGTCCAGCACAGGTGTGGCCATACTGTTTGGCCGGCATGTCCATAGACCATTTCCACCCACTGTCTGCTGTGGGGGAGTACTGGAAGGCACCTGTCTGCTACACCATCCATTTTGTGTGCTGCGGCTGGTTCCACAGTTGTGCGAGAGATACTGGGGCCTGCCAGCACCCCATCTGGCCAGATAGGTGCCATTGTGACCTGTGTTGTGTACAATGGCTGGGTTTAGGGTTGCCACCTTGAATGAGGCAAAAACCGGATCCTAAGCTCCACCCCTAGCCTCACCCCTTTTCTTGACTCATCACGCATTGGTCCTCCTAAAAATCCATTTGTTATATCAATAAAAGACAACACTTAAAACAGCAGTTCAATAAAAATGTTAAGATACTGTACTGTACCAGTTAAAATTACTTTCCCAGGTTCTTTCTAGTTATATATTTACTTATGTATTTATTGACATTGGTTTACCAGATAAACATACAGAGATAAAAGAAATCTCATTTACAGACATGATCTGGGGGAAGACAAAGGAACTACCATAAATAGCATACAACAGTATACATGGTATATAATAATACACAATAAAGAAATAGTTTCCTGTAATGTGTTCTTTAAATATTTTTCTGGCTTCATTTCCTTTTCATGTCCACAGTACTATTTCAAAGCCAAAGAAGTGACCTTACATTTGCCTTGAGGAAAAAATAATTTAAAACCTTTAAAATGAATAAATTCTGTTAGAGATGAAAATTTTTAACAGCAAATGAAAGTGGAAGACACATTGCTGTGTTGCTGTTACAAAAGGTGGGGGCAGCTTTGCTGCTATGCCACTTTAAGATGCAGTGGAAAAGATCAGGTTAAGTAAGTGCTAATGGTGTTAATGGCCATACTTTATATCTCCCAGGTTGACTGCTTTCACAAAGAAAAGGCTATATTGACAACAGAACTTGTTTATAACCTGGCCATGTAGCTGAAACAATGAATGAGAAGACATAATCTGTTTCAAATGTATATGAGCACTCAAAGTGGCTCAAAAACCTGACCAGCACAGAGCAAAACCAGATTATCTGATAGGGACCCTGAAAACCTGGTCACGAGGTAAAAAACCTGACAGGTGGCAACCTTAGCTGGGTTGCATGTTGGGATTGTGGACCAGCCACATGTCCCTGCATGATAGTGTGGTTGCATGCTGCACTCACACACTGCATTGCATTGGTGGCCCTGTGTGAGGGTCCGGCCATGGGCATGGAGGAGTGTTGCCAGCCAGTGGTGTCACTGCATCCTGGATGGCCATGGTAAGGGATCCTTGCTACCACATCATATATCTACACTAGGTGCTCCAGGACACCTGACACCTGCTCCAGTATGGTGGTCTAGCATTCAGTCACCATCTGCAGCCCCTGGCAGATGTCTACCTGCCATTGCCACTGGGTAACAGCACTCCTTAATCCTTCGGTGATGGCATACCTGACCCCTGCCATGTCCTTATGCAGTTGCTGTTAATGTGCTTGGACTGAGTTGCTGTGTATGCCAGTATGCTCACGAATGACTGACAATTCCTGGGACACAGTCTTTTTGGATGACAGCATGTTGTGGCACAATCGGTACACATCATCCATTCTCATGGACATCACTGCAATGTTCACCTCACCAGCCTCCCCCTCCCCTCCTCCCTCCAGCATGGATACTGTTGGGGACAGTTCCTGGGCAATGTTATCTTGGATGTGCTCTGGGCTACCCCCTGTGTTACTGTGTCCACCCTCCTCAACCTCCCCCTGCCTCCACATCTTCAACCCACTCCTCAACCCCACCCTCCACTTTCTCTTCCTCCTCACCCTCAACCTCCCCCTCTGCATCAATGCAATTAGTGGCATCCTCCATGTCATCATCTCCTGATTGCTCCACAGTGTCATCATGGCTGCTTTCTGTGTCACTGTCCCCAACTCTGGTGGATGTATCTTCAGCAGATGCATCTGTGTCAGATGTCTGTGTGTGTCCCCTGTTTTGTCCTCCTGCAGTGGCTCCAGATGTAAGTGCCACCACTGCTCTTGATGTTCCACTGGTACCTGCAACACAAGGGAGGCAATGGTCAGTCCTGACAGTGACTCTGTCAATGGTGCATTTATGTCTTTTACTCATGGGTGCAGTACAGCACCTTGCTGCACCTGCATGTTGTGTGTTTTGCACACATAAGGGGAACACAAGCAGTCTAGCATCACCTGTATGGTACACTTTATCATCTTGCTACTGCTGTGCATCACTGACCTTCCCCACTGTGCAGTCTGAACACATCAAGATTGCTGTCCCCCTCAATGCTGTGCCTGCTTATCTGTGATGCCACTCACTCCTCCTCACTGGTGAGTTGCAGAGGCACTTGTGGTCCTCCTCCAGTGGCCACAGTGCTCCTGTGGATTTGTGTCAATTTCTCCTTTGACCAGCGGCTGAGGTCTTTGTATCTCTTTTGGAGTTCAGGTATGGTCTGCTTCACCCTGCTGACAGTGTTCACCTTGGTGACCATGGCCTCCCATGCCTCCTTCCACTTCTGTCCATGGACCTGAGGAGGAGGGCAGCATTGCCTTCGACTGCCTCTAGCAACACATCTGTTTCCTCAGCCAAGAAGTTATTTTTACGTCTCTGCTTTTCCGGCTGCTGTGCTGCCATTCCCAACCCACATATACTACACAGCTGTGCTCTCAGGGGTCTCAGGTGCTGGAAAACACAAATGCAGACATTACTACAGTTGCAGTGGTGCAGGCATGTGTGTAGTGCTTATGTGGTCAGTCCTGTACATGTTGGTGCTTACTTTTTTTTTTGCTCAGTTTTCTTCCTGGGTTCACCTCTGTGTCGCTGTTTCTGAACTGCCATTGTTTGCATCAAGGTCAGCATCCAGTATGCAGTTTATGCACATTTTGTGTCCCATGTCATTTTTCTGCACCCGGACACAAATAGCGCTTTTTCTAAAATATTGTACTTTTGTATTGGCGCAGTATCATTTGGCACCTCCTATGCCTTGGACGCATTTTGTGTCCTTCTTGCCAGCTTTTGAAAATCAGACCCCCTAGATTCAAAAGCTTTTGCCTAGAGCTGGGCTTGATACAAACCATTTCAGTCCAGCCTGTTACACAAATGTATCTGTATTCAGTCCAAAGACATGAGTCCCAACAGGAATGTTTGGGATAGCTAGCCATTTTCTGACATCAGAAACAGTTCTTAACTCATTACCTCTTGGGCAGCCATTCTGTGTCAGGTAAACAATGGATAATTTGGACTTCATATCAGGTATTGAAGGTAATGAGGCCCAACTACAAGTTGTCCACAGAGCAGCCATGAGAATGGACAGCCAAATAGTAAATGTTCAGCATAGCCAGTTGTGTTTTTTTTTCAGACACACTGATAAGAAAGCTTGACTTTTCCCAGCAGCTGCTAAATTCCAACTGATATACTTGCAGGAAAAAAATTACACAAAAAAAATACAGTGCAGGTATACTATACATAGCAAATTGTTACAGAGGCAAAAGTGACTTTTTGTCACTTTTTCAATCGTCGTCACTGATACTTTCATATTTGCATGATTTTTCCCCACTACCATTGTGCAGTGGCATCATTTTTAGCCTATTTTTTTCACCACCTGTGCTTGTCGATTGGCACCCTTCATATGCCAACCCCTAGTCTCATCTCCTAATGTTCCAGGACTGACCCCATCCTCTTCTGACCACAATGGATAGATGGGAGCCACAGCAGTGGTGCAAAGCCTGTGGGGTTGATGTCCTCATCCTGCCAGTCAAGGATCATTTTCAGAACCAGCACTGTGCAAGGTGATGCACATAGGGAACAAGAACCCCAGCATGGAGTACTGGATGGGAGGGGTTAAGCAAGACATCTCTTCTGAGGAGAGGGACCTCTGAGTCCTCTTAAGTGACTCACTTAAACAATACATCCAGTGTAATAAAGACTAGGGAAAGGCAAATAAGATACTGCAGAGTGTGATGTAGACAGCCATATTCTGAGTGCTGTATCATTTTTATTTCTTAAAATAATGGAAATGTGGTATTGAAGTGCCTGTTAAAAATGCCAGTACCCTTGGAATAATCTCACTGCCCCCCCCCTTTTTCAGCTGAAGGATGGATGCCATGAGAGAAATGCTGACAGCATGTGTATCACACACACACTCAGTTTTTAGATGCAACGTATTACATAGCATACCAGGAGCCAATTACAGAGTTGTTTAAGTTAACTTTGTTAAGAGGGAAATCATAAAAAAGGTTTATGATGAAGAAAAAAACCCAGGTTATTACGCAGTGGTGTGAGGCTGTAATTGCTCCTATGAAGCCTGTGTGAAGAGGATGCAGCATGGATCAAAAGAGATGCCATTTGAAATGTGAGTCATGCTGAAGGATTGCAAAATTGATACTTTGAAAAGACTACTTTTTTTTTTATTAGATATATTTTTAAATATAATCTGACAGAGGAGGCGCTAGCTGACCTCACCAAAAAGGGGTTGGCCAGTACAGTTGTTTAAGGAATAATTCTGTTTTACAGAGACACATTTTTACCTAGACTCTGACCATGCAAGATCGGTGAGCACTTAAGCAAGTATTTAGAGACTTAGTACTGTAGTAGGAATTTGCACTGTTTAAACCTTGTTTCTTTTTAAAAGATTTGTATGTCTTTTGAAATAAGAGTTCTGTATTTTGTGTTTCACATATTTTTAACTATTTTAGTAAAATTCTTTTTAGAACTTACTTGGTCTGTCTTTAACTACTTTTCATTTTGTAAGAAAAGTACATTGTTGTTGCAGATACTAATCATAAGCTTGAATGGTGGTACCAAACTGGAAAGAGAAGCATTTTAAATCTGAGGTCTTTATTACAGTTTTTAAGGGTTCATCTCTGAATATCTGGTTAGGTGCCCATAGGCAAAGATATCTGGCCCCCCAAAGACAGATATATCTGAGCCTGTGCATTGGGTATGCTAGCAAGAGGTTAACAGTTTGAATCCCTCCAGAACTGGAGACCAAAGGTTGATCCGAACTCACAAAAACAGACAAGAGGGTTACCTTGCCTGTTACACTGTTCACAAGACTGTGCTCAGAGGTTGGCACTTTGGGAGTAGAGGGCCTGACCTTCTGAGTGGGTTTGTGACAGATTGGTTGGCAGCAGTGGCATAATTTTGGTAACACAAGCTTTATTGTTCTGTGTCAGCTGAGACAGCAAGCTCTCTTACAAAGAAAGGAAAAAGACAGAGTTTTATTTTAAAAAGGAAACAGAACTATATATCACTTGGTGTGCAGTTGAGTTCTTACCCATTTTATTTTTTTTCTGTAAAAGTGCAAGTCAGAGTAGCCATAGTCAGGAAAGAAGAATACAGCTTCCGACTACAGCAGGCACACTGTAGATTACTTGAAGTAGTTGTGCTGGGACAGGGGAGTCATGTTTGAGGTGACAGCCAAAAAGCAGAACCTCACAGAGGCCCTGATGGTAGCAGATACCCAGAGCAGCGAGTCACCAACAGTGACTGAAAAGGACAGCAAGGTCACTGTCAGTGAAGGGCCACAGCAGCAGGGGTTGCTCAACGGTATCCTGAATACAGAGGTATTCAAACTGCAAATTGAGTTGCGCAGGATGGAACTGGAGGCAGAACGACAACAGAGGGAGGGAGGCAGGCCATGAGGAGCATGAGCATCAGCGAGCTGCAGAGGAAAAGAGAGAGCAAGAACAGAGGGAGGCAGACCGTGAGGCAGAGCAACAACAGAGGGAGGCAGACCGTGAGGAGCATGAGTGCCAACAAGCTGCAGAGGAGAAGAGAGAGCGAGAATGCAGAGAGGCAGAGGAGAGGAGAGGAGAGAGGAGCGCAGTGGCAACACGAACTGGAGAAGATACGACTCTGACCAGCGGTACAAGAGCAGGTAAGTGGCTTGGGTTTAACTGGGACTGCAGGACTGGGTTACAAACTGAACTCCAAATTAATAGCTGAGTTTAAGGAAGGGGAAGATATGGGCGCTTTTTTAAATTCTTTTGAAAAAGTTTGTATTCAGGCTAAAATTCCTAGAGAGTCCTGGAGCTTTCAACTATCCCCGCTACTTACAGGGAGAGCTCGGGATGCATTGGGTCAAATGGACAATGAAGACAGCAATGATTACAGAAAGCTAAAAGCTGTACTGTTAAAAAAGTTTGAATTAACTGCTGAAACATAAAGAGCTAAATTCCATAAGCTCAGGAGAGGCCCTGATATGAGCTATGAGGAGCTAGTCATGAAACAATGTCAGTTTTTAAAATGTTGGTGGGAAGGAATTGAGGCAAATTCTGTTGATAAAATTGAAAATGTGATTTTATTAGAACAGTTTTATTGGGCATGCCCAGCAGAGCTAAAAACCTGGCTAGAGGACCGAGATCCAAAAACAGTGCAAGAGGCTGCTGAACTCTTGGACCTCTATGCCAAGAGCAGACCTGCTCTGAGAATGAATAGGGTAGGCGTGGCAGCACAGAAAGGGAAAAGCACACCTTCAGGGCAGCTAAAACCCTCACTGCCTCCACCGAAACCAGTTAGCCCCAGGTTTCAATGAAAAGATTTCTCTGAAGTAAGAAATGCCTGTTGGTTGTGTAAGGAAACTGGGCATATTGCCAGACAGTGCCCCAAAAAGGCGAGCCAAAATACACAACAGGGTGCTAGAAAAGAAGTGGGTTGTTTGTGTGTCCCTAAGAGCATGCCAGTGAACATGAGGGAACACATGCACCCAGTCATAGTAAATGGTGTACAGACACAGGGGTAAGGGACACAGGGGCATCCCTGACATTGGTAAAGGGGGATCTGGTACAGCCTGGTCAGCTTATACCCAATAAATACGTAACTGTACAAGGGTTTACTGGTGAAGAGCAAACATTGCCACTCACCAGTGTTCTCCTGGAATGGGGTGAAACAGCTGGAACTGTGCAACAGGTGGCTGTAGCCAACACATTAGCAGTGGATGTGATCCTGGGTAACAATCTCCAGCAGGGATGGTGTGTGCAGTTACCCATAGCCAAGTGGCAAGGGAAAATAGTAGTTCCCTGAACCCCACAGAAACTAGTGTGGAAACCACTGAGAGGCTGGTTCCCCAGCCTGTGTCTTCAGATGGGGAGACTGATAAAAAGGGGGTAGAAATTTCCCCGGTAGCAAGTGACCACACAGCTACAGAGGGTTACTCCGAAGAGGGAGGAGTGACCCCTTGTCAGAGGGTTAGGATTGACAGTGATCCTGAGGGCCCTGATGCTAGTGCTAGGGACCCTAGTTTAGCGACTGAAGGGGACCTGTCCCATGCCTTGGGACTGTGTGAGGGGTTTGCAGCTGCTCAGAGGGGTGACCCTAGTTTAGAGAAGCTGAGGGATTGGGCAGACTTGGAGGGCACACAGGGAGGTGATGGCAGATATAAGGTTTATTGGGAAAATGGACTTATGTCTACACAGGCAGTACAGACAGAGGGAGGGATGCTAGGCAGGCAGCTTGTCGTTCCCCAGGGATATCGTGAGCAGTTGCTTACGGTTGCCCATGATATTCCCTTATCTGATCATCTGGGAATCGCATAAACTATGCAGTGGTTAGTCCAGAATTTCTACTGGCCTAACTTCACCCAGCAGGTGAAGGAGTGTTGCAGGTCTTGTCACCGGTGCCAAGAAATAGGGAAGGCAGGCAAGAAAACACAAGCCACCCTGATCCCCTTGCCCATAGTGGAGGAGCCATTCCAGAGGGTGGGAATGGATATTGTGTGACCTTTAAATACCCCCAGCTCCTCAGGAAAGAGATTCATCCTGACTGTGGTGAATTATGCCACTCAGTACTCAGAGGCAGTCGCCTTATCCTCACTGAGGACAGACAAAGTGGCAGATGCCTTGCTTGGGATTTTCTCCCATGTTGGGTTTCCACAGGAGGTAATCACCGATCGAGGGGGTTCCTTCATGTCGGACCTGATGAAATGTTTTTGGGAGAAGTGTGGGGTGGTGCAGAGATGCAAGACACCATATCACCCACAAGCCAATGGACTTGTGGAACAATTCAATGGTACCCTAAAGTCAAAGCTCCTGGTGTTTGCTGAACAGCATGGGAGGGACTGGGAGAAATACCTTCCCCACCTGTTGTTTGCATACAGGGAGGTGCCCCAAGAGTCTATTGGATTTTTCCCCCTTCAAACTCTTATATGGACGCCGGGTACATGGGCCCCTAGATTTGATCATGGAGGACTGGGAAGGCAAGCATTCCACCCAGGGAGCTCCCATTGTGGATTATGTCCTCAGGTTTAGGGAAAGGCTGAAGGAACTTATGGGGACAGCACAGAGCAACCAAAGCAGCTGCCCAAAAGAAACAAAAAGTATGATACAACTGCAGAGCCAGAGCTTGCTCGTGCATGGTGGGTCAGGAAGTCATGGTCCTTATTCCGGTCTGGAAAGACAAGCTGCAAGTTGAGTGGGCAGGACCATACAAAGTGGTTAGGAAGGTAAATGATGTGAACTACATTGTAGACTTGACCATAGACAGACAGAAAGGATGTACCATGTCAACATGCTGAAGCCATATGCAAATAGGGCTGACATGGTGTTTGTAGTGATGGGGAGGGGATGGACGAAGGAGACCCCCTTCTGGATTTGCTGGAAGAGAGTCAGCGGGAGTCCTCTGTGGAGGCAGTAAAATTGTCTCTCCAGCTGGCCCCAGACCAGATACAGAAAGTTAGGGAGGTTTTGGCAGACTTTGCCCCCTTGTTTAGAGCCAAGCCTGGACTAACCCCCTTAGCAACACACGATGTGGAGACAGGGACACAGATGCCCATATGGCGGACAGCATATCAGGTGTCAGAGGCTGTCCAAAAGGACATTAGGAGGGAAGTAGAGGAGATGCTGGATTTAGGGGTAATCCAGAGATCCCACAGCCCTTGGGCCTCACCTGTAGTCCTTGTGCCCAAGCCAGATGGCTCAACTTGTTTCTGTGTGGACTATTGTGGACTGAATGCAGTCACAAAGTCCGATGCCCACCCGATGCCCCAGATGGACAAACTCCTGGAAAAGTTGGGAAGGGCGACCTACCTTATGACTATTGACCTGACCAAGGGGTATTGGCAGGTATAATTGACAGACAGAGCTAGGGAGAGGTCATCCTTCATCACTCCGATAGGCTTATTTGAGTTTAAAGTAATGCCTTCCGGAATGAAGAATGCCCCGACCACTTTCCAAATGTTGGTGAACCAGGTGTTAAATGGTGCTGAGGAGTACGCCGTGGCATACCTGGATGACATTGCCATCTTTAGTACCAGCTGGGAGGAACACCTATCCCACCTTAGGGAAGTGCTGGGCAGGATACAGAGGGCCGGGCTCACTGTCAAAGCCGAGAAGTGCCAGGTGGCCATGGGGGAAGTAGCATACCTTGGGCATGTGGTAGGCCGGGGACAGCTCCATCCTAACCAAATAAAGATAGAGGTGATCCAGGCATGGCCCAGACCAGAAACCCAGAAGCAGGTCAGGAGCTTTCTAGGGACAGCAGGGTACTACAGGACATTTGTACCCAATTACAGTGCCCTGGCTGCTCCCCTATCTGACCTGACAAAGAAAAAGATGCCAAAGAAACTTACCTGAGGCCCAGCCTGTGAGGAAGCCTTTACAGACTGAAGGAGGCACTGTGCAGTGCTCCTGTTTTGACAAGTCCTGACTGTAGCAAAACCTTTATAGCTCAGACGGATGCATCAGATGTTGATATTGGGGCAGTACTGAGCCAGATGTCCAGCCAAGCGACAGATCACCCAGTTGTGTACCTGAGCAGGAAGCTGCTTCCCAGGGAGCAAGCATACTCTACGGTGGAAAAAGAATGTCTTGTCATAGTGTGGGCCTTAAAGAAATTAGAGCCATATTTGTATGGGCAGCATTTTGTGGTGCAGACTGACCACACCCCCCTGGTTGGACTGACGCAGATGGGGAAGAAAAATGGGAGACTGCTAAGATGGAGTCTTGCTTTACAAGGGTATGATCTAAAAATTGTACATAGTGCTGGAGCGAATAATCAAAACTCAGATGGACTGTCCAGGGTCTATGATGAGTGAACTGATTTGGGAAGCTCATCCCATGTAGAGGATAGATCCCCCAAATTCAGTCTAGGTGGGGAGGATTGTGACGTAGACAACCATGTTCTGAGTGCTGTATCATTTTTATTTCTTAAAATAATGGAAATGTGGTATTGAAATGCCTGTTAAAAATGCCAGTACCCTTGGAATAACCTCACTCCCCGGGTTTCAGCTGAAGGATGGATGCCATGAGAGAAATGCTGACAGCATGTGTATCTCACACACTCAGTTTTTAGATGCAATGTGTTACATAGCAGACCAGGAGCTAATTACAGAGTTGTTTAAGTTAACTTTGTTAAGAGGGAAATCATAAAAAAGGTTTATGACATTGAAGAAAAAAAAACAGGTTATTACGCAGGGGTGCGAGGTTGTAAATGCTCCTATGAAGCCTGTGTGAAGAGGATGCAGCATGGATCAAAAGAGAGGTCATTTGAAACATGAGTCATGCTGAAGGATTGCAAAATTGATACTTTGAAAATACTTCTTTTTTTATTAGATATATTTTTAAATATAATCTGACAGAGGAGGAGCTAGCTAACCTCACCAAAAAGGGGTTGGCCAATACAGTTGTTTAAGGAATAATTCTGTTTTACAGAGACACATTTTTACCTGGACTCTGACCAAGCAAGATCGGTGAGCACTTAAGCAAGTATTTAGAGACTAAGTACTGTAGTAGGAATTTGCACTGTTTAAACCTTGTTTCTTTTTAAAAGATTTGTATGTCTTTTGATATAAGAGTTCTGTATTTTGTGTTTCACATATTTTTAACTATTTTAGTAAAATTCTTTTTAGAACTTACTTGGTCTATCTTTGACTACTTTTTATTTTGCAAGAAAAGTACATTGTTATTGCAGATACTAAACATAAGCTTGAATGGTGGTACCAAACTGGAAAGAGAAGCATTTTAAATCTGAGGTCTTTATTAAAGTTTTTAAGGGTTCATCTCTGAATACCTGGCTAGGTGCCCATAGGCAAAGATATCTGGCTCCCTGAAGACAGATATATCTGAGCCTGTGCATTGGGTATGCTAGCAAGAGGTTAACAGTTTGAATCCCTCCAGAACTGGAGACCAAAGGTTGATCCAAACTCACAAAAACAGACAAGAGGGTTACCTTGTCTGTTACACTGTTCACAAGACTGTGCTCAGAGGTTGGCACTTTGGGAGTAGAGGGCCTGACCTGCTGAATGGATTTGTGACACAGTGTACTGGGAGGGGTTTTGACAGCAGGAGGAAAGAGTTATTACTACCTCTCCACTGATGACTGGTGAAAACACCTAGAGTACTATGTCCTGTTCTGGAGTCTTTACCTAAAGAAAACCAAAAACGTACTCGAGAAGGTGAAACATAGGGTAACCAAATGGTTTAGAGCTAGCAGGGCAGATGCTTTGAGGCTAGGCTTAGGGCACTGAACATGTACTCGCTCGAAGCCAGATGAGAGAAGGGTGATGTGATAGAGGCTTTCAAGAGGAACTATTCAACAAGAGTAGTGAATCTACAACATGAAGTTATGAGTAGAAGCTGCTGGGGTGAGGTTTTGGAGGGACATGAGAGAGTTTTGTTTCACAGAGAGAGAGCAGCTGAACCATGGAACAGTCTGCCAGCAGATGCAGAGGGCACCAAAACCATTAACGGTTTTAAACATGGTTGGGGCAAAGTTAAGTGCTTAGTTGTTACTCAACAGGGTAGTAGCAAAACAGGGAGCAAGGGAGTGGATAGCTTAGACAAAGACCCTGTATGGACAAAAGGTCGCAAACTCTGATATGATGACACGGGCAGAAAGGATGAACCATTGCTTTTTTCCTGCCACCACTCTCTGTTTTTCTGTAAACTTTATCAGTAAAGAAATTAACCCAAAAGTTAGACTTCAGATGAAGTCTATGAAGATTAGAATCCATTAATTATTCATAGAACAAGTCAAGACAGGAAATGCATGCATGGTTGTGCAGGGGTCCGGTCCTCAGCAGGAGCAGCCCAGATCCTAGTAAAGCAAATCAAGGCAGGAAGCCGAAGCACTCAAAGTGGGGACAGTCTGTGTAACAAAATCTAGTACTCCAGGTAAGTTGCTGTTTTGTTAAATTTAATGTGACACCACAAAGACTGAAAACATGCAGGGAGCTCCTGCAGTTCAACAAGCTCTAGCACTTTGATCACTTGCACAGGCTGGCCCCACCTCGAGTGTTATAGCTTCCTGGCTTGAATTATTCATCGAACCTTTGTCAACCACGTCTTCATTACATGCAAATATAAATATGAACTGAGTTAAAAGCCAATTATTTTTATTTTAACGCACTGTATTGTTATTGTCTATGATAAGAAAGGTACAACAATTTCCTACTTCAGTTTTAATTGTTTCCTACAGCTTTGATTCTGTAAACAGAGGCATAAAAATTAAATTTCACCCTGCTGTTTAAATCTCTATGTACAGTATCTATTCTTGACCCTTTCATTTTTTTTTCTTCAAATATGTAATGTACCATAATAATACATACCTGTTGTCTGGTAATAGGCCTGACCATCAATCCCTGTCTGAAAATAATGCAGCAATGCTAAGCTTATCAAGTTATTGCTTCTAAAAGTTACTGCTGTGCAGCTATAGGTTGTAATTATAAACCAGAGACTTCATCCCTAAACCCAGTCATGTTCTGTGTTATACTTTCATTAAAATTGGAAATGGGGATGTTTACACCCCATGGTTCAAGAATCATTTTGCTTCCCAAACTGTAAAATATCCCATTCCTAAAACATCATGTTATACTTCTATTAAAATTAGAATAACACCCACTATAGTATAAGATCTCCTATTATATAATTTGGCTTTGAACTTTCATGGCTAAAGTAACCTAGCAGGTTGCCCCCCCCCCCCCGAAGGAACTCCAAGTAAAAGGAGCACCACATGCTGAGAGGGATGCTACTGGAAAGGCAGCAGTAGCCACAGTCCAGCAAGGGCACTACTATTTCAAGTTCTAAGGAAAAGGACATATTGTTTGTTTAGCCTTGAAAATTTAAAGCCAGCTTATGCATGATATGTGTCCAATGAACTGACAGAACAGTTTATAACCCACTTTAGTATCTCCATATGTGAAATTAATTACCAGTTTGATCAATGAGTTAACACTAGAGAGAGAGAGAGAGAGAGAGAGAGAGAGAGAGAGAGAAGAAAAAGAGTGTTTCCAGCATGTTTAAGTGGCACCTGAGTGGTAAGTGGTAAAGCCAGAAAGGAGAAGGAGAGACTGAGAGGTCTGTAAATCATAATGTTCCTTGCATAGATCATAACTGTCCATGGAGATAGTGACCAGGACTTTTAACAGCCCCACTGATAGAAATATGCAGAGAGAGTATTCCTCACACTGTATGAAAGTCTCCAGCTTCCAGGTTTTCAGTGCATCCTCTAGCCATTCTGTATAAGTTGGTGCCCTTGGTTTAGGTATTGTTCCAGAAGTTGTTTTTGGGCTAAGGTAGCTACAAGGGATATTGTGTACCTTTTGAAGATTGGTAACAATTGAGAGAATATGTTTCCTATTACTCAGTCTCAGGTGTAGAGGTTGTCCAGGCTAAGCAGGGATTGAAACTTGTTTGTAATGAGGACAAGACATGAGCTGTTGGTGGGTATTCCCACATCTAGTGTAGGAGTGTTCCATTTTCTGATCAGTTAGTAAGCAGACAGGGCCACTTTACTGTCATGTTGAAGAGGCTGTGTAGACATTTATAGTACTGGAGCTTGTGGTTCACAAGGGATCATGAGTGTTTTGCAAACTGCCATGTTTTTCCCCATTCCCACTCTTCTGTATTTTTCCTCACTAGGCAGTCACTTTAGTAGCTTTGCCCAAGATATGGTGGTTAGCCTTTCTTTACCACATTGATATTGAATTACAATACTGTAATGTAGTGACCAGCTTATTTTTCCATTTGGAACCTCCTTGTTGTGTGAGATTGCCATTCCATGCAGTTACAATTAGTGGTGCTCGGATAGGATCCAAATAAATTGGATAGTGCCAGAAATTTCAGATTTCTGATTGACCAGACGTTTTTCATGGTTCAATCTGAGATCTGATCAGGGTCAGATCTTGGATCTGATCTTTAGTACCTGACTATATGAAATCTGCGCAACCTGACTTTCGCTGGTACACTGAGAGGTGTGAGTGACATGAAGTAGCTGCCTACAGTTCCTGTGTTTTCTGGTGCACTTGCATTGTAGTTTTCTTCTGTGCATGTGAACAGATCAGACTTGGCTGTTCCTGGATCAATATTGTAAATATGTAACTCTTTTCCAATCTTTTTTCTGGTAAAGTGCCTTACTAAATGTTTCCAGAAATAAGAGTGCTATGTACTGTAAGTACTTTTTTTGTTGTTGGCTTTATCAGTGTGTATATACAGTTTTTGAACGTATATACTGTGATGCCTTTGTAGTAGGACATGTGGTGGTTGGCTGACTTCACTTCAGACAGAGTCGTCAAATGTCACTGCCTGTCATCACCATTAGGGCTCCACCAGTGTAACTGGTAACAAAATAAAACTTTAATTAACCAAAAATTGTTCAGATTAGCATATAACGTTTTCTCCTTTTTATTTTTCACCTTTTGCATTGCTTTTTCTTGCAAATCTAGTCAGCAATTTCTGTTTCTGAGAACAGATTTGCTGCTTTTCAAATTTGACTCTACTAAATATTGTAATTTTTTTTTGTACTACTTGTTTTGTGCTTTGCTGGTCCAATTCATTTCTGTGTTGATGAGGTAAACTGATAATCATATTTGTACTGCTTGGTCGGTATTTCTGTCATCTTTCCCAGTTTCTCAACTCATCACATCACATACTCCATCTCTTTTGGTGTTTTTGGATCTGGTAGTCTGAGTGTGAGAAACTGTACTAGACCCTCATACTGTAGGTAGGTGGTATATTACTTGTGTGGGTCTCTTGTGTTTCTTATCTTATCTGTTTCCTATCTCAGTTCTTGATTTCTTATATTTTGTGGATGTATTTGTGTTGCTGTGGACCACAAAATGTCTTTTCTTCTGATGATAATGATGACAGTACAAAGACTTTGTTATGTCATCAATCCAAAAAAATTGGATGCATACTTGAAAATGCCGGGAGCTGGTGGTGCCATTTTTCCTAATCGGCAGGAAAGCTAATAATGGTTTTGTTTTGTTGGCATGCTTCTTAGCTGGACAAACAATTATAACTACAGTGCATTGCAATAATGCATACCTACCAAACTGATCTCCCTCATGCATTGGTGGTGGTGTCTTCTTGAAGAGGTCATGATATGTGATTTCTTTAGCAATACCATTTCACTCATTATGCTGCCCTGTGTGCCTTTTACTGGCTGTCTGTAGAAAAGAAATGATAAAAAGCACTTCAAGCAATGTCATCCAAACAGAAATCTCCCTAATTCAACATCATCAGAGTCTGCAGATGGTGGTCTTAAAAGAACACAGGTTTGTGGTTCAACTTCAAAAGCTACATTTCCTCCTCCACGTAATGATGAAGGTAATTTGTATCCCACTATAACTTCACAGAATCCTCCTGTGACTTCTGTAGTCACTGAGATACCAAAGGGGGAGCAGAAGAGTAAGCAGCTGCTGGTACCTGCAGCTACATGTTGTGATTCAGATGATGACAGCTGTTATTGAAAAATTGAACAAGCCATCCATTGCAACCAGATGTGGCCACCAAATATATGGCATGCATGACATGGTGTTGACTGTTCCCCATGATGTTGAAATGCCTGTAGTGGAGGAGAAAGAAGACAATGAGGAGGAGCTGGAGTTAAAGGACCAGTGGATGCCCCTCCCCCCTGGAACATGACATAGAAGAAAGAGATGATGGTGAATTTAAAGATGTTGAGTATCTTGGGCTTGAGGAAGATGATTTTGATAAACCATCTACCAAGAAGTCAAAAAGAGTAGGTCAGAGGAGCACTGGTAGAATTGGAAAGTTCCTTTTTTTTCCTAGTCATCAGACACAAAAGAAGCAGAAACGTGCTTCGGGTAGCAGTTCTAGTGCGTGTGTTGGCACTAAAGTAGGTGACAGTGATGTCATGGCCATGAGACTTCTGAAGCATGTCCAAAAACTCAAACAAGGGCAGATGGACTGGATGTTTACCTTTATTTTGTTAAAAGTAAAACCGGCATTATATGTGAAGCTTACAAAATTTGCCTAGAAAGCATAAGCTGTGGACATCTGATTACTGCCCTTGGGACATCAGCCATGCTGAATCATTTATCCAACGAACATGTCTCAGCATGTCACAAGATAAAAAGCACCTGTCCAAGCATAAGTAGTGCAACTCAGAGGAGGAGGAGGAGAAGGGTGTGTAAGAGGAAGACTGCAGCATTATTATTAATTCTCAGCACTCTCATAACACTGGTCCAACATTCGATTTGTCTCCAGGAGGAATGGAGCAACCAAGACAGTGTCAGAATTCCCCCTTAGTAGGGGTGTATGAGTGACAAACAGTATTTCCTAAATACCATGAATAATACACTATTCATTATTTGGCTATGAATAACAAATAGTGACATTATTCATGCCTATTCATATTTAAGAACTACAACTCTACAAAAAAAAAAATCTAAAATACACCTCTCCTCCTCCAACCCTCTGCAACAAAGCCCAAAGCCCAATCCCACCCTCCTCCCCCTCTGAACCAACAATTTAAGGTTTGGGGTGGTTTAATAAAAAAAAAATCTCTTGAACAGCCTGCCTCAAGGCAGATCACTGTCTCTTTTCATGCATTTTTGTTGTCAAACAAAATTACCCCCCCTACCCTGGCAACAGCCCCCAACTCCCACCCTCCTACCCCCAGCACCCCAAATTTCATAATATGATTAAGCCCCTCTGGCACCATGAAGGGCACAGGCACAAAGCACCATCCTCCAAGGCTGGCCACCTTCTTCTGAAAGGATATGCTCTTATGCTTGTTCGCATAGTAAAACTGCTGATCTTGTCTTTTATTCCACTCCCCTATAGTCAGGATTCAATAGGCTGTTTAATGTTAAACTCCAGTTTTTGCATTCTAATAACTTTGACATTGTTTGACAAAACAGTACAAAATTTGGCATGTATAGTCAGACTGTCAGAGTCTCAAGACGGGAAAAATTTTGGCCCAGAATCTTGTTCAGTTTTTGAGATATGGAGCACCAAAAAAATGGAGAGGGAAAAAAGCATGTTTGGTTTACTTATACTTAACATTGGGTATTTTTTTCTCTCAACTACAGCCTAGACTGCATGGAATTTTTTCATAACATTTTTCAGGATTGAAGGGCCTATGCCAAGAGTGGGCCTTTGGAAGGTTTTGTGAAAAAATATTATATGATTTCAGTGTTATAACATTTTTTAAGTTAACTGAGAAATGCGAGCGATACAAAAAAAAGTGTTTGTGCTTATTTTCATGCTGTAGTAATAATAATAATGATAATAAATGTATGTATATAGCACTATATCAATAAATATCAAAGCACTGTCCAAATTTCTAAAAATACTACTCAAATAAATGTAGCAGTTCAAAAACAATGCACAAATAAAACAGAACAGTTCAAAAACTAAATATGCAATTTAACATATTAAAACTCTGGGAAGGCACATAAAAACAGGTGTGTTTTTAGAGCGATTTTAAAACTTTCCACTGTCTGGCACTCTCGTATCTGATGAGGTAGAGAATTCCACAGGGAAGGAGCAGCAAAGACATAAGCCCGTGCTTCCGAGGTCTTCAGTTACACCCTGGGAATCTCTAGCAGTCCCTCGTCAGTTGAGCGGAGTGGTCTGAGGGGGCAGTATGGACTCAGAAGCTCTTGTAGGTAACTTGGACCTTAATCATATAGGGCTTTAAAAGTCAGCAAGCCAACTTTAAAGGTGATCCACCACTGAATAGGCAGCCAGTGCAGAGCGCGCAGCACAGGTGAAATATAACTGGATTGCTTTGATGCAGACAATAAACTGGCCGCAGCATTCTGCACTAGCTGCAAGTAGTGGATATCAACCCCCAAAAGCCCTAGGTATAGGGAGTTACAATAGTCAAGGCGCGAGGTCACAAATGCATTGACCAAGACTGAAAGGTCACCGGACAGAACAAGGTGCTTAATCTGGGTGATATTCCTCAGATTATAAAAAGTAGACTTGACCACAGCTGACACCTGTGAATGAAGTGTCAGCCCATTGTCAAATATCACCCCCAGATTCTGCACCCATTCTGAGGTCAGGAGCTGGGAACCCCCAAGCATAAGCCCACCCTGCCTCTGACCCCCCTAACCGGTGGCCCGGATCCACCACTAACACCTCTGTCTTGTCAGGGTTCAATCTCAACCAACTGGAATTCATCCAGTCTTGGATTTCATCAAGACAGTTAGAAAAGACTGAGAGCGTACTATCCTGATTGGACACAAAAGACAAGTACAGCTGAGTATCATTTGCATAACAGTGAAAACTCGGTCTATAACATCTTACAATGTCTCCAAGTGGAAGCATATACACTGTGAACAACATGGAGGACAACACCGAGCCCTGCAGGACCCCACAAGGCAGGGAGTAGGCATCAGAAGAAAAATTCCCTGAGACTACCCTCCGCAACCTGCCTGTGAGGAAGGAATGGAACCATCTGCGGACTGTACCAGACAGGCCACAGATGAACTGCAGGTGATCAAGAAGTACCCCATGGTCCATGGTGTCAAAAGCTGAAGAGAGATCCAGAAGGGCCGTGACGGAGTGTCACTTCTGGTCTCTAGCCATCAGGAGATCACTGAGTCCCTGAACCAGAGTGGTCTCATTACTGTGTCTCTTACAGAAACCAGACTGGAGAGGATTGTAGATAGCATGGATGGTGAGATGGTCCTCCAGCTGTTGGGCAACAACTTTCTCAATAACCTTCCCTATAAAGGGAAGGTGAGAGACAGGTCTGTAATTTGGAGGAGAATCTGGGTCAAGAGATGGTTTTTCGAGAAGGGGGGTAACCACAGCCTCTTTCAGGGAGCTGGGAAACTCCATGACTCTAATGAGCACCAGATTAGCTCTGCTAGAACTGGCCTGATCACATCAACATGCCCCATTAAGAGTCGAGTCGGGCCCAGATCTAATATGCAGCAAGTTGGGCACACATTCCGGAGAAGTCACATGATATCATCAATCCCCAGTTGGTCAAAATCAGTCCAACAAAACAGCGGAGTCGTGTCCTCGCTCTGACCACCAGTAGCCCCCATAGAGTGTGATAAGCAAATTTCTAACCTGATGTCGGCAACCTTAGCAAAGAAGCGAGCAAATTCATTGCACTTCACTTGCAACAAGGCTTTCCAAACTTCAAGATAGGCTGGATTGCACAGTCTGTCCACAGTTTGGAATAGCTGAGCTGGTCAATTCTGTGCTGTAGCAATCTCCCTGGACAAGAATTATGCCTTCTTATGGGAGATTTCTAACTGATAGAATCTAAAATGTTCCATCAGTTTAAGCTTGTCGGCATCTAAGCCATATCTACTCTTGTGCAGGAAAAAAAATACCAGTTGAGATGACCACAATTTTTTTTTTTACTTTGTAAAACCCACAAACATTGAACACGATGTCATTTGAAAAAAAAAAACACCTGAACATAGCTAAACAGAATGCGTTCAGCTAGATTTTACTGTTTGTCTTTTAAAAGCTTGCCAGAGACACTTTTTCTGGGTATCCCACAATCTGGAGTGCGCATCATAGCGAGAGGCATCGTTTACTCATGTTCTCCTTATGAGAATAATGGGACTTTCTTGATTTCTGCAGCCACAGCTGGAAGTCATGCTGAGGGCTACAGTGCGAGCAGTGAGCCACCAAGCCCCTATTCTGTCTGTCTCTGTCTCTGTCTTTCTCTTTGTCACTCTTTTTGTGTTTCTCTTTCTCTTTGTGTCTGTCTCTCTTTCTCTTTGTCTATCTGTCTGTCTCTCTATCTATCTATCTATCTATCTATCTATCTATCTATCTATCTATCTATCTATCTAATTTCTTTCTAAAGTGGAGTGGGGTACACCCCCGATACTGTTTCTTTCTCACCCTCCTTTCAGCTCACCACCCCTTCCCAATTTTACATATTTGTTATGTGGCGAACTGGGGTGCATACCTCAAGTACCACTTCTCATCTTCACCCCCTTCTTCTCCAGGACATCTCCCAGCTCCCACTAAATATATGGTATCATCGTAGTGCACACCCCAGTTTCCCTGAACAGCAGCCTGACACTGGAGGGCCCAATCCCCTGTAATAAAGAAAAATGTCCCTCAATATTTTGTTTTTCTTTTTTAAACCTGTAAAAATAGAGGTCCCTCACCATTCTCACACACACACACACACACTCTCACACACACACTCACACACACACACACACACACACATACTCACACTCCACCCTGATCTCCCACTGAGCACCACCACCTCATGCCCCCTGCACACTCTCACTCCCCTGAACATGTCCCGTGACATAGATCCACTCTCCAGTCATAGACATGTCTTGCTGCTGGAACCAGCACTGCAATATGAGAAACTTAGGTAAGTGCAGTTCAATGTATTTCTGTGGGGTTGTGAACTTTTATTCATAACTTTGTCATTTTTGTATATGTTGACCACACATTTTCAACAGGGCCTTTTTGGGACCCCACCCTCATGATCAATGATGGTACAATTATGCAAATCAGGCCTGAAAGGCAATTTTGTGGTCACGTAGTGAAATCACTTTTTGGGTGGGAATTGAACATTTTCACTACTCTTGTTCATGAGGTAGGGTCATAAGAAGGCAATGTTGAAAATTTATGGTCAAAATACATAAAACTGCCATAGTTATGAGTGTACATTGAACATTTTCTATGCTCACTCATAACTACAGTAATTTTAAATATTCTGAGTCAAATTTTCAACATAGCCATTTTTTTCACACTACCTCATTAACGTGATAGCTGTTATTTTTCAAATCCTGCCCAAAATGTGTTTTTACGCCTGTGGTGTGGAATGACATTTCAGTGGTACAGAATGGTGTTTTGGTGGGGATTTGAATATTTTCACCTACCGGGTTCATGAGGTGGGGGAATAAGAAGACTATGCTAAACATTTGGGCCCAGATATTCAAACTGTGCCCAAAAAGTGCGCAACAGCAGGAACAATCGCAAGTCCACTGCACCCACGCGCAAGAAGCGTGATATTCAAAAACTGCGCAGGCCAAGATGCGTCTACGGCCAACGACTGAATATCGCACCACCTGTACCATAGCGCAACTAGGGATGGGAAGCTGAGCATATCTGATGCACCATAGCGCAACAAGGGATGCTCAGTGGAGCAGTCCAGATGCACCATAGCACAACCAGGGATGCCCCCTGCAGCAGGGCAGCAATGCAACAGCACAACCTGGGATGCAGGGGCCCACCACCCATGCCACAGATGGGCAGAGGAACACACAGCAGAACAGACATCGTCCCCCACACCCCATGCACTGCACAACCGGGGGAGACCTAGAATTACCACTGGCCCATGGATACCAGCAACCAACCCACAGCCGGGCCATGGTGCCCCAGCACACCCCATGGCAAGCTGTGACTGGCACACAAGGAGGGCCGACCACCCCGTACCACACCATCCCACCAATGCAGAGCACACCCTGCACCATGATCCCCATACACCCTGCCCAGGAGTAACGCCCAACAGTGCAGGAAACCCCATGCATGCCACCACCCCCACTGTGAAAATGCAACCCTGTGCACCATGGAGCCATGCAAGGCAGCCCCACCATGAGCATGCTGCAGTGGGTGGCAGCAGACAGCGATGCAACAGATGCATATGCAGTGCCGCCCTGAGGTACAGCTGAGAGACCGACCATGTGTCAGCACACGAGGTACCCCACATGCGACAGAGCATGCCCTGGACCCCACCTCCAGCAGTACAGCACCCTGCACACCCTCCCAAGGACACATACCATCCCAGCACTGGCCACAACAGCCAGCACAGACATGCACAGTGTAGCATGGAGGCATGCACCACACAGGATGCAACACAGTGCATGGACAAACACCCACCCATACCCAAGGGCACACCAACACAGGGACACAGTAGCGGGTCAACCAAGCCACTGGTGTGTAGCCACGGCTGATGTGTACACGGCCAGCACCCCTACATTGCACAGGTGTGCCAGCCACCCTGTGCAGGCACCATGAAGCTGTATGCCACCAGCATGCTGCTGGAGCACAAGTGACAGACACTGGAGCACATCCCCTGCAACAGACACAAGCAACAGCATGAAGGGGGGACAACAACAGCGGAGGCCACAGTGCCACCGGAGGCAGACGTGCACCATACTGGTGATGTCAGGCAACCTGGCATTGTGCCAGGTACAGTTGTTTTCCAGCATGGACAGCCACCACTGACACGCCAGCAGACCGTGCATATCACAGACATGCAAGGGTGTCAGCTGCATAGGCCATGGATGGTCTGACAGGGGTGCCATGCACACAGTGCAGGACCCGTGGACCACTGCACACAGGCATGCAGTGCACAGAGTACAACACACAAACCACAAACAGTGACTGATCCCCCTGCCCACACCATAGGCGGTTCACCTCTGCATACACACACGCCCATGCGTGCACCACCCCTGACGTGATGCACACCACTGCAGCTGAGCACCTGTAGCCTGCTGCAAATCAGAGACCACCACAGTTGTCATAACAAAATGCATATATTTAAAAGATGTAAAAAAAACTATATACAATTATTTACAAGGGGGGGAAGGGCCACATAACAGGTGGGGGTGGGTAAGGCGCAGGGGTGAACATATGGGAGAGGGAAGAAAGGTTGTGAGGGGGGTCAAAGGCAGGAAGGTGGTAGTCGGGGCATGGGGACATCAACGGGCGCCCCGGTCCTCCTCCTCATGGCGCCGATGTATGCTCCTCCGTCTCCTCCTCACCCCGTGGTGGTGGATCCTCTAAAGGAGCTGCAAGGTCTCCCTCACCACCTGGAGCAGCTTGCGTAGACTCCACTGGATTTCCTGGAGTTGCCGTCCACCTAGGACGAGGGAGCAGAATCAATAGGTGTGACTGTCCAGCCCCCTGTAGCCCACCCATTGTGCATGGCATACAGCCATGTGCCATGCCCCTGTGATGGTGTGCAACCACCTACAGTGACCGTGTCCACAGGACCTGCCCACCCAGGCAGCCACAGCCATGTGGACCACTGCACACACCCACCGCCCATGTCCTGCACAGCACCACCATGGCCGTACAGTGACTTGGCTATGCGGTGTGAAGGCAGTGCCACAGTCATGTGCCCGGTGCACGCATGGACCACCATTGATGCACTCCCAGACATGCAGTGCCACTGGACAGTGTTGACTATAACAAGTTGCGTGCATGGCAGTGGTGTCAATGGATGGTGGCAATGCCCCACTGCCCGCCCAGTTATACAGCATGCAATAGTAATAATGGATGTAAGGCACTCATCATCATCAGGCTGGTCCATGCGCTGCGGACCACCATCATCCCTCCTAGCCTGCTGCTCCTCCATGCGGTGCCTCCGGTCCCGGTTCTGCCGGCGTTCTTCTGGCCCTAAGGTGCAAACATGGAGAGAAGAACATCAGTACAATCCATTAGCAAAGTCCCCCCGCCCCCATGTGTGTGCAATCCCACACAGCCATACCCATCCACCCTACACCCTGATACCACCACCACGGCCAACACCGGATGGCCCCTTCCATGTGCCGGACACATGCAACCGTGATACTCGTATGGACGATAAAAGTGTATGGATGTTGCACCTACCTGGCCGTGGCACCATGCCCCTCCTGGCATGTGCCCACAGGTGGGCAAGCAGGTCTGGGTCCCTGCGCCTCATGTCCCCATAACGGTGGCGGCACTGCTCTGCCATTTGCCCTATACCGGTGGCCTCCTCCAGGGCGTCAGCCACCTCCTGCCAGACCGCACTCCTGGCCCTGTCCAGGGGTGCCTCTCCATGCAAAGCCCCAGCATGGGGCTCAACTATAGCCACCAGGCTGCCAAGCTCAACCTGGTTCCAAATGACTGCACACCTCCGCGCCATCTCTGATATCTGATTGAATCAAAATGGCGATCGGCAGTGTGGTCCTGCTACGTGCAGATGCTGTGCGGTACAGTGCTTGCATTCCCTATCACGCTGTCACCGAACAGCTTGATAGTGGTGCACCCATGCCTGACACATGGCGCCTAGGGGGTAAAGGTTGGGCACAGGGTCAAGGGTCTCTGGCGCACGGACAGCCACAGCGTTATTGGAATCCAATGTGTGTAGCGCTATTGGGTGCCTGTGTGCCACCTCCTGTAGTGGCCTACAGTGCTGTTGCCCCAGTGCACCTACGATGCCCCAGTGCCACAGCGCCATATATGTGAACAGCGCTGTAGTGCCACTGACACAATGGAGGCTGTGCCCTGCATTGCCTCCCGCACACAACATGTCAGCAGCACAGCAGGTGTCTGTGTCATCATCTTGGGCATGTGCAGTTAGGTGTGTACTGTACATGTCACAGAACTGCGCCCTTGGCTCAGCATGTTCAACACAATTGCGCAAAGCGCAACAGCGCGATATTCAGCCGGCATATGAAAATCATCTAATCAGTCATTCAATGGTGCAGTCACTGCATTTGCATCCACTTAAAGATGCGCCTCGCCTCATTTGCATGGGTTGCACTATAAAAATGCGACATTGGGCTGCACTGGCCATAGTCGGTTACTGCAATCTATTGTGGTGAGTTGCATGCTGTTTGGGTGTGTGGACTGTAGTGTTTGGGACATGCATGGGACTGCACAGTCACAGGTAACACCTGTCATTCTCACAGGATGAATCATGACCAATCATGTGGTGGAGGAAGAGGAACAGAGTCATGGGAGGAAGAGGAGGCCAAACTTTACAAAGGCCGCAACAGATGCACTGTTTGAAGCCTACCTCGACCAGGAGCCGCTTCTCAGCGGATGCCAGGGAACACCACAGGCCCGTGCTGCTGCATGGGAGGAGGTGGAGCATGCTATCAACCCACCTGGCAGCCACCAGTGCTCTGTGCAGGAGTGCAAAAAGAAGATGGGCACGGACAGGCGGAGAACTAAAGAGAAGGTGGCTGCCATCAGGGCAGCATGGTCTGCGACCGGTGGGGGACAGCCAGAGGTGCAACGCCTGACCCCACAGGAAGAGCGGGTTGTTGGCAGCATGCAGCGTTGCGCCATTGAGCGTGTTCCTGGTGGTGGATTCCAAATGGGTGGTAGCCCGTCACTGCATGGTAGGTCATGGTCTGTCTATTGGGGGGGAACAGGGTAGGTCACATGCAGTAATGCTACTTTTTTTCCCTTACAGCTCCTGAACATCTACATGGGTCAGCAGTGGTGGGCTTCTCCACTGAGGCCAGTAACATGGAGATGGAGGATGGCACATCCACCTCCCCAGGAATACAGGGGTCAGGGCGACAGTGGACCTGCCTGGATGTCCGGACTGATGTTGGTGGAGCAGGTCCAGAGGAGGCCCTGCCCGTGTCCCAGCATGCCAGCGTCCATGGATGCCAGCATGCTGAGACTCCGGCTGGTGCCTGATCCATCACCAATGATGATGGAGCTAACGTTATGGGCAGTGACACGTGTGGGCCACAGGATGGCCACACAGCAGGTGACATCACGGCCATGGAAGTGGGTGGTGCCACCATGGAGGCCTGTGTGTCATCACAGTCCCAGCCTGTGCCTGTCTGCACCAGTGGGGCAGCACTGGTGTGTGTCCAGGACAGTGGGACTGTTGCGGCCACTGCGGTGGCACCATTGAGCCCTAGAGAGCAGCAGCTGGAGGGGCAGCATCAGCAGTCGGCCAATGGCCATGGGGGTACAGTGTCAGGGGGCAGCATCAGTGCACTGCCTGTGGACATGCCCAGGCCTGGCCCTGGTGTGCAGCGCCCACCCTCAAGGGATGATGAGCATCAGGGCTGCGAACACCCTGAGGGACAGCATACCGATCAGGCAGATGACCTCTTAGATGAGCACACCCGCATACTGCAAGCATCAGTCAATCAGCAGATGCGGCTTATGTCGGTGGTGGATGCACTGAGTGCAGCTCTGCGCTAGGCAGAGGAGCAGCGCAGCAGAGACACCACTCTGCTCCTGGCAGGGACGGACCGGTTGCGGGAGGATGTGACCGCTGCCATTGACAGGCAGACACAGGCATTCACAGCTGTCATGGCCACAAGGGGCACACAGTTATTTGCCCATGCGTCGCAGACACCAGGCAGTGCAATGTCCACCTCCCATTCCTGGCGTCATGTGACACCATCCTTGTCGACACCAGGTTCAGCTGTGGGCATCCCGCACACGCCTGGCGCAGACATGTTCGGTGTGCTGCAGACCCCTGCACGAGCACAGTAGCATTCACACAGTGGAACCCCTGGGGGACCATCAGTGCCACCCCATGAGGCCAGTGGTCAGCCTGTCACTGCTGGTGGATCTTGGCGGGGCTGCCCATGCATCTGTGGTGGCCGTGGCACTGTGGGGCATGACTGACCTGTCTCCCAGCACTGCTACTGTCTGATGCTGCCCTGTGTGCATTGTGTCATTCAGCTGGCAATGCACGGGTGGGGTACCCGCCCCTGCATGCCCACACACGTTCCATCTACACACCCTTCTGGCTGCAGTCCACTGATGCGTGTGCATGATGATGCCTGCGTTGTGCTGTACACCACTGTGCAATGGTGCCCAGCGTCTGACACATGCACAATGACAGGCAGTGGGCGTGGTGGTCTGTGGACGTGTGTGTGGCTAGGGGTGGCGGTCTGGGTCAGTGTGCTTCCTACCCTTTGTGCATGTCTTGTGAGGTGTGTGTGTGTGTGTGTGTGTGTATGACTGTGTGCCATGTTAGACCTCGCCCATCCCTGGCAGTGTGTGTGGTTCCATGCTCGGCCACTTCCCTTGACAGCATGCACCCCCGATGTGTGTCCATGTGTGTTTGTGGGTTGTGCCTTTGCCACTGGTGGTTGCACATGGCCCCGTGACTTACCTGGGTTGGCTGAAGTGCTCCTCTGTGATGGTGTCCCGGTGCAGCTGTGCCAGCCAGAGCAGTCGGGGGTCCCATCACCCAAGGGGGGCTTCCCATCACCATCATCACCAGCGTCCTCATTTGTCCCCATCGCTGTCTCCCTCTTTGACCTGTACGGCTATCCCACAGTCATTGGCCATGTTGTGCAGGATGCAACAGGCCAGGAATAGCCTGCAGGCCTTTGAGGAGCTATACTGTAGGGCACCGCCGGAGGTGTCCAGGCAACGGAAACATGCCTTCAGCATCCCGAACACTCGCTCGATGACATTGCATGTAGTGGCATGTGCCTCATTGTAGCGTTGCTGCGATGGGGTCGTGGTCCGCCGGTATGGTGTGAGCAGCCAGGGACGGAGTGGGTAGCCACTGTCACCTGTATGTAGAGGGTGGAGGTTAGTTTGGTGATCAGCGTCGCCCTGCCTTGGGCAATGTAGGCCACTACCCATGTCACCTCTGACCATGCCCCTCCCAAGCTCTATGTTTGTCTGCGTGGTTTGCATACTCACCCACTAAGTGGCTGGTGGGGATGTCCCCACTCTCGAATCTGTGGTACAGTGCCGACTGGTACCAGATGAAGGCATCATGTGCTCCCCCAAGGTGCTTGGCACAGACATTGATTATGCGCCCCCTGGCATCGCATACCACCTGGCAGTTGATGCTTACATAGTCCTTCTGATTGATATATGCGGTCCCCTTGGGGCTAGGTGGTGTGCGGATGGGCACATGGGTGCAGTCTATTGCCCCTAGCACACCAGGCATATGTGCTACCCTGTGGAACTCCTGTATGTTTGCTGTGCGCTCCGCTGGTGTGCTGGGGAAATGGATGTACTCTGCAGCATGTGGCAGCAGTGTGCTGAGGAATTGGGTGAGGTGGCATGATGCGGCCGACTGGGTTATGCCTGTGGTGTCCCCTGTTGGTCTCTGGAAGGTACCCGTGGTGAGCAAGCACATGCAAGCTGCCACTTTAGTCTCCACTGACAGAGCATGGCTCCGTCATGTGGGTGCCTGCATCACATCACTGCACAGCTCACAGAGCTGCCTCAGAATTGCCCGATTCAGATGGTATTGGCCCACGATCTTGGTATCACTGTACAGCTCGAAGCTGGTGCAGGCTCGGTGCTGCCTGTTGGGGGCATACCGCTGATGGGCCCTTCCATGGGCACACCCCCCTGCTGCCTGTCTTCTCATCCCCCCCATTACTGCCTCCATCTGGATGGTGGCACTGGCCATGTCCCTGGCTTGTGTTATCCCCCGGCAGCTGTTTCTGTGTTCCCCCCGCTGTCCTGGCTGCTACGTCCCCTGCACTGGGAACACCTTCCTGTGGTGGCCTCAGTGCTGTGTGACACTTCCCCCTTCTGCACTGGCTGTGGCTCTCCACACCTTCCCTGTGCCTGTGGGTTCAGGGTGCCCTTTCCCTATCCTGCCCTGTGTGTCCCTCCTGCCCTGTTTGTCTGCCTATCGGTCAGCCACATGTCCCTTCCCTGTAGCTTTCTTGCACCTCTCCCTTGTTCCTTTTTATTTTGGCTCATTTCCGCTATTGCGCAACTTCCGCTTGCTCCCCTATTGTGCATGGTGCATGTTGTTGAATATCACACTGTGCCATTTATGCATGGTTCCTCCCCCTTCAGTTGCACATGCATTCATTATCATTGCGCTCTTGCTCAGCGTGATTTGGGGGGTGCATCTGCCTCCCGCTGAATATCACAAAATGGCACATTTTTGGACTTGCGCTGGAGCAACCCTATTGCTTATGGTGCAACCCTTTTGAATATCTGGGCCTTGGTGTACAAATATGGTAAAATGCCTAGGTTATGAGTGAACATTGCAGTGTTTCAATGTTCATTCATAACTTCTCTAATTTTCAATATTTTGACTCCAAACTTTCAACATAGCCATTTATCCACACCACCTCATAAATGTGACGGTGTCATTTTTTAAATCCAGAATGAGATATGTTTTTGCACTTTTGGAGGCAAAGTGTTGTTTCAGCTAATATACTACAAATGCTACATGTCATGTTTATAAGGGCAGCATAAAACAACTATCTTGAAAATCTGGGGTCAAAATAAAAAATAAATATGTGAATATATATATATATGTATATATATATATATATATATCTATAGGGGGCAAGCTTAGTGACCCAGTGGATGGGGTGAAGGTGAGGGGATGCCGCTGTTATATGTCACCCCCAGCCAGGGAATGTAAGCTGCAGGGTTGTTCTCATGGGCCCAGGTACCACATAGTGAAGACAACTGTCCTCTTGGCACAGGGCCCTACACTTCAGCACCCATGGGTGGCAGTGGGCTCTGTGTATTGGCTAAGGGATGGACTCTTTGCCCTGTATGTCTGTATCTGCGGCCAAATACCAAGAGGGCAGTGACAAGCTAAAAAGACTTCTACAGCATGAGAGCTACTGGATCTTTAGCATGGGAATGCTTTCACCAAGGGATCTGATCTGAGAATGGGATCTAGGCCATTTCTTTGAATAGCTACTAACTGTAAAAAGTTATTTTTGAAGGGTCCCAATAGTTTAACAAATCAGAGTTATAATGATTATTGTTAAGTCCACATTATATAATTTGCACTCTTTTTCTCCTTTTCTTTTACAATGTGCCTGAAATACCAAGAATTTAGTTTTACAAGCATGTGGATCCCCCATAGACCTAATATATTTATATATTTAATTCATTTGGGGAGATCACAGCCCACTGCACTTAACTCCAATGTACAGGACTTTACATTCAACCATTGTTATGTTCTGATCCTTTTTCTTCATAACGCCTTCCTATACATAGTTTGTTTACTGTCAACATTTCTTTAAAATTATTCTATTCCCATCCATTCTCATGTGACTTATTTTGACCACCCTTTTTTCCTCCATCTAATGCCTTCTCCTTCTCTCCCCCCCCCCCGACTCCTTTTTCCCTACATCCTTCTGCCTAATACTGGCACATTCACTCTTTACACATTCACTTTTTACACATTCACTCTTTACATGTTCACTCTTCATGCATTCAGAGCCGGATTCATAAAAGGGATGCGCCGGCACATCTCTGATTTGCTTACAATAACGATTCTGCAATGGCACTGATGCTGTGCTGGCGCATGGCAGATGCACTGCACACCACCCATAATGTTATGTGGTGCATCTGGAGGGGTATTGTAGGGGGCGTGCCAATGCATACATGGTGCAGCCCTATTCACAACCCGTGTTGGAGGTGCATCTCCAAACCAAGTCCAGAGATGCACCTCCAAAAGATAAGTCTACAAGAAGTAGACATAAGTTGGTGTCAACCCACAGGCAGGCTGCCATACTGCAGACAGCAGCATGACAGCCTGCCTACTCTGTCAGTCCAGTGCCCCCCTTCCCAGCCCTTATCTCGTAATGCCATAATGTGGCCCAGGCATCCCTGGTTGCTGAGTGTACCCCCCCACCCTGCCTGAATCCCCATAATGCCGTATATTATACCAGACATCCCTGGTAGTCAAGTGGAACCCCTACCCAGTCTGACCCGATCGCACCGACTTACAGAAATAAGAGTTATCCCTGGTGGTCCAGTGGACCCTCCACCTATGCAACACCTCTTCTCCACCCCAATTCCCCCATCTCAGCAAGTGCCAAAAGCAGGCAGGCAGCACATCCCACTCGCATGCCACATGGCTGCCCTTCGACAGTGCTGTCTGTGAGCGACAGCTACTGTACATTGGTAGCCCATTGGTAGACCCTGTTGACCAGTGGGCTTGCAGTGTGTACTGTAAGCTTTCATTCACAGCTTCATTCCCTAAGCAAACAATGTCACAGATGATCTCCTTGCTACAACAAATTGTGTTTGCACCATGTGGTGAGACATACTTCTCTATCGTTGAAGAGTGTTTCACTACGAGGCACTGGCTTGGAGCTGTAACTTGTGCTTCAAACTGGAGGTTATGGGCTGGGAGAGGGGTGAGCATTAGGATTGACAACCCCAAGAAAGACCCTACCACTGATTCACAAAGGCTCCAGAGACCCAAAACCATAATGTTTTTTTCCTTTTGCTGCTTGGGGGGTGGGGATGCCCTAATGCCACAGTTTCCTACTTTTGTGGTGTTCAGTTACCCTATCTCATACATTAATGATGTTTGTTGCATTTTGTCACCCCCCCATGGAGCAGAACTACATCTACTACCCTCCAGTCTTTTGGAACTACCCCTGTCTGAACTGAGCTATTGAATAGCCCTTTCAGGAGTTCAGCTTGTTCTGCTGATAATTTGTTGAGTACCTTTGGATGAATCCTCATGGACACTAGGGCCATATCTATCTTTAGGGCTGCTAGTCTCTTCTGGACCCTTTCACTAGTAAATACTCACTGCCTTATATCCAGGATCCCTCTTATAGATGTATTTATGCCACTCTCTGGCAGAAGCCCCTTGTCTTCCCTTGTAAATAAAGAGCAGAAATGGTAATTGAGAATTGGCTGCTTTTTGCTTGTCCTTCTCTATTACACTACCTCCCTCTGTTAGCCTAATAAATCCCCCTTTTTTCCCTACACCTATACAACAGCAGTATCAAAGACCAATGTTACAATGGGGTATTGGATGCAGGCATCTCTGTGTGTTGCATAGACAACAACACATGACAGGGTATTGGTTGTCAGGCTTAATGCATGCCCAGGTGCATAATGAGTAGAGATGGGCAAAGTGGCCTCAGTTCCCTCCACGAAGTGATTTGCAGAGTGAAGGCAGATTCGCGGAGTGCTCCACAGTGCAAAGCAGAGTACTTTGGGTCACAATGGGTAACGTGAAGACCATTGAAAATAATAGCTTTGCCTTATTCCACCATCCCCAAACCACTACTCCACAAAAACTGAGGCGAAGTACATTGAAAGCAATGTACTTTGCCTCACTTCGCCTTGTTTTAAGCTTCAAATGTGGATTTTTCAGTGATTCATGGGATTTCGGGTCACACAGGCTCTAGATTGTTCTGCACAGCCTCAGTTCGGGGTAGTGTGTGTAGGAAGCTGTTGGAGACAGTCTGTTCTGAGAGCTCTCTGCGAGTCAAACCTTCTAAAAGCTGTTAAAAAAAGCCTTTTTGAGTCATTTGTTTTGCTGAAACTTTAGTTTGTCGATTGCAGGAAACCGTCCTGTGCTCATATAATCGAGCATTTATCATTTGTCTGTGGATTTTGAATGTTAATGTACAACATTCAGTCTGTGTACTGAGAGATAGTGGAAGTGTGCTTTGGGGGAGGGGCGTATCTGTGGTGTACGCAGACTTAAGTAGGAGAAATAGGGAGTTCTTTGTTTTTTGGTTATGTTTCTTGTATAACTGACTGTGTTAATGTACACACAGTAATATTTTCAGCAATTGCTGACATTTTTTTGCTGATTGTATGTGTTGTGGTCTGAAGGACCTGGTGCAGCAGTGCATAATTTCAGGTTGTTTAAAATAAGTTTTAAGTTACTGAAGTTTTCAATTTGCTACACATTACTTGTAGACAAATTGTGTGAGTGTGTGTGTGGTGTGTGACATCAAATAATACACCTTTTATTGTGCCACAGTGTAATTGCAGGCACAGCAGTGTGAACCTACAATCCACTGCACCTGCGTGAATTTGTACTGCCATTGTGGTATCTTTTCTTGGGTTTGCACTGCTGTAATCTGCAGTCAGTGATCCCTCTCCAGCCTCCCACCGGAAAAAGGTATTCTTTTCCAGATTGGATTGTTCGTGACTTGAGAGCACCACTGGTTAGTTAAAGTGTTGTTGAACTCGTTGTGACTTTGCATCTGTATCTCTTGTTGAAGCCACAGTTTTTATGTTGGCGTGCGTGCGCAGCCAACATCTTGCGGCAGTGGGGATTTGGAGGCGCGGTCACTGTTCAGTGAATGCAGGGCACACACCTGTAGGTGCATCCCGCATTGCCCAATCAGTCTGCATGCCGGTGCCACACCATGCATACATAATGGGGCAAGCACATCTAGGAAAAGGTCCGCTGCAATCTGAGCAAAGCTCGTCAGACACAGCGGTCCTTTTCTTGCCGTGCTCGCTGCCATTATGTGCATGGTCAGCAAGCGGGTGGCCACCTAATGTCTGCCGACTTCGTGGGTGCCCAATCCCCCTGTCAGTTAACCCCCTGCTGTCTTTGTGTGCGGCAGAGGGCCCTCCCCATCGGCACCCTTCCTCAATTGTTGAATGCCGAGGGTGCGAATCCCCCTCGGCTCACCCCCCGCCTCTTTGTGTACCAACGAGGCCCACTCCCCGTTGGCATAAACCCCATTGTTGAATGCCGGGGGTGCCCAATCCCCCTTTCTTTCTGTGCCGACGGGTGCCCAATCCTCCCCTTTCTTTCTGTGCGGCCAGGGTGCCCAATCCCCCATCAGCTACTGACACCCCCCAAAACAGTTAGGTGGCACTCTGGGAGCCCACCTCAGTGTGCCAAATGCCCTGCAAAAGGAAAACTGTCCTGCAATGTTTTTTTCTGTTTTTTTTTTACTTGTAAAACGAAAACGGTCCCTCGTAGTCTCAATGCCCCCCCCCCCACCTGCACCCACCCACTGTGCACCCTGCCTCCCCTCACCCTATGCTTACCTTCGTAGTCTGTCACGATGATCTTCTGTGGACTGGGAACACATCTGCACTCTTCAAAGCCGACCGCGAACTGAGGAAATGACGGTAAGCTGTATAATGGAATGAATAGGGGTTTTTCAACTTTAATGCATATCTCGGGAATTTTTGGGAATTTTGGCCTCAAATTTTCAACATGGGGTTTTTGGGAAACCTTCTCATGAGTTCTTGCACTGTCATGGCATTATTCGGTCCCGAAAGGTGATTTCGCAGCCACTGCTCAGAATCACCTTTTGGGACTGAGTAACAAAATGACAGTGCCACTGTTCATGAGAGGGGCTCTCAGAAAGCCTATGTTGCAAGTTTGGTGGGAAAAATCCAAAAAATGACTGTATTCGGCGTGCAACTGCTGGCCTTAGAACTCGTAAGTTAATAGATTCGCACTATTTTCATGCCAGATTCTCAGCATTGCCATTTTACCACACCTTCTTGTAAACCATACAGCTGTCATTTTTCACATCCTGCCCGAAATGTGTTTTCGCACTTCCAGCACAGAATAGTGCGGTCACTGTGTGAAATCAGTGTTTGGGACACATTATGAAAATGACAGTGACTTTGTTCATGAGCAGAGGTCCTAAAATGCCTGTGTTGAAAATTTGGTGACAATACTCCATAAAATGACTGTTTTACGAGGTGCATAGCAACTGTGCAACGCACGCTCGTAACTAAGTGCATGCGCAATATTTTCATGCCAGATTCTCAAATCTGGCATTTTACTACACCTTCTTGTGAACTGTACAACTGTCATTTTTCACATCCTTGCCAAAATGTGTTTTCGCACTTTTGGCGCACAATAGCGTGTTCACTGTGTGAAATCAGTGTTCAGGACACATTCCAAAAATGACAGTGACACTGTTCATGAGCAGAGGTCCTAAAATGCCTGTGTTGAAAATTTGGTGACAATGCTCCATAAAATGACTGTGTTATGAGTGTACATTGTGCAGTTTGCACGGACGCTCGTATGTTCTCAAACTTCTAATATTCTCACTCCAGATTTTCTACAGTGCCATTGTTCTGCACCTCCTAATGAACAGTACAGCTGTCATTTTTCACATCCTGACCAAAATCTGTTTTCGCAGTTCTGGCGCAGAATAGCGTGGTTGCTGTGGAAAGTCCATGTTCGAGACATGTGATGAAAATGACAGTGACACTGTTCATTAGCAGATACCCTAAAATGCCTATGTTGAACATTTGGGAATGAAAGTCAATAAAATAAGTGTTTTATGAGCATGCATTGCACAGTTTGCACGCACGCTCATGACTTTCTGAATTTGTAATACTTTCACTCCAGATATTCATCATTGGCATTTTTCCATACCTCCTTATGAACACTCCAGCTGCCTGAAATGTGTTTTCGCATGTCCGGCACAGAATTGCACGGCTGCTGTGCAAAATCAGTTTTTGGGACAGTTTGAGGAAATGATGGTGACACTATTCATGAGCAGAGGTCCTAAAATGCCTATGTTGAACATTTGGTGCCGAAACTCCATACAATGACTGTGTTGTAAGCGTGCATTGCACAGTTTCCACACACCCTTGTAACTTTGTCAATCTGCAATATTTTCATGCCACATTTTCTCCACTAGCATTTGTGCACGTCTCCTTATCAACAGTCCAGCTGTCATTTTTCACAGCCTGCCCAAAACGTGTTTCCGCAGCTGTGGCGCACAATGGCATGCTTGCTGTGCAAAATCACCTTTTGAGACACATTCACAAAATCACAGCACTATGCATTTCTAGCTATGCTACTCCCACTGCCAATGCCAGTGCGACAACATTCGGCATTGACAAATGTTTGTCTTTTTTTGGCTTCATGTCCAGCACCCCCCCCGATCCCCACCCAGAGTGAACATTCCAAAATCTAAATTTGTTTAGAATATTCTTGTTGATCCCCCAAAATGCCCACAAAGAGACATGCAAGCAAAGCTGTTTCTCGCCATGGCACTGCTGCCAGTGGTAAGATTGTCTGTGGGCATGATAGTATGCAGTCACAGAAGTGCATTGCTGATGTGAGGAAAGGTATTTCTCCTTCACTGTTTTTTACAGCACAATCAGTAACTTCATTCATAGATGAAGGAGATGATGCTGTCCCAGCTGGTGATGTTAGTGCAGTTGCTGGTGGTGGTATGATTTTTGCTGCCTCAAGTTCCACTTCTGACCAGTTTACCATGTCCAAATATATAGTGGAGTATGAAGCAGTGCCAGTGAGTGACTGTAGATGTCATACTCCCCAGTGACATCCCAGTAACTGAACATGAGGATTCTGATCATCATGTCAACAATAGCATTCTTCCACTGCAGTTCAGGTCATGCATTTGTCATGCAGTGATTTACAGTGTGGTGAAAAAATTTTGTGTGATGGCAGTGGTGCTGATGATGTTGTGGTTGCAACATGCAGTCCACATGCCAGCATCCAAGCAGAAGATGTGGATGATGTTGATGAATATGATGATGATGTCAGTGACCCATGTTGGGAATCGGAGAAAAAGAAATTCAAGGCGGCTGTGTCTGGGTCTGTTTGTATTTCCCCCCTGTAAAAAGTTGTGATTTATCAGTTTCAGTTGATGATGATGACCCAGTAATAATGATAGGTAGTTGTGTTGGTCAGTTGCAGTCCAGGTGTGTCCTGCCTGAAAAATCACGTAGCACACCCCCACTTCATGGCTTAAAAAAGCAGAGTCCAATAGGCAGCATCGGAGGGACCTGTTAAAACTAGAGCATCACAATCCCTTGTTTGGGATTTTTTTGTGCAAGATGCAAATGATGAGTCAGTTGCAATCTGCCAGCTTTGCCATGTGCGTGTGAGTCGAGGTAAAAAGGGGAGCCATCTGGGCACAGGGGGACAGCATACCCATCTTAAGAACAGGCACATGGCACTGTGGACCCAGCAGAAGATGGCAAAAAATACCTGTACCATAGTGGGGCGTTCACCCTTGTCATCAACCATAATGAGCATGTTATCCCCTTCCATGACTGTAACATCAAGTAGAAAATTAAATGTGTGCAGTAGTGATGAAATAACAGCAGAGGATTACTACAGGCATGATGAGGTGGAGGAGCTGAATGATTTTGAAATCTTGTCCAGTGGTGGTGAGAGTAGCTGTTTTGGTGGTGGTGGTGGTCAATGCAGTATGTCTAGTGCAAGTGGTACATCAACCCCTGATGGTAAATGTGGGAAAAAAACTGCATTTCTGGGTTTGTCATCACCTGTGCAACTGTCTTCATCACATGTCCACACTCAACCCCCTGCAATTCGCAGACCAGAACCATTTGTCATCACACCCCATGTAAAACATTTAAGTCAACCCACATTACAGAGTGTTTTTGTGCATAAGCTGAAGTACCCACCCAATCACACAGTGTTATGTGAACCTAATGCTGCTGTAGCTGAAATGCTGGCAAATGATCTTTTGCCATTCTCCTTTGTGGAGAATTCTGGGTTCCGGCTATTTGCTGCATGTGCCTGTCAAAAATGGAAAGTCCCATCCAGGACATACTTTTCGTCCCAGGCTGTCCCCGAGTTGTACTGTACTGTGTCCGACTCAGTAAGACATGCCCTTCAACATTCCTCCTCTCCATTCATCCATTTAAGTATGGATATGTGGACAAGTGACAAAACAGCGGGGAGTTCATATTTGTGTATAACTGCACACTGGGCACAGGTTCAAGGGGTTGTTTGTGCTGTTGGTAGTGTGAATAATCAGTGTAGTAAGGTGGAGTGTCGTGGTAGCAATCTTCCAGGAATTCGACAGCATGCAATGATTGCTATGTGCAATGTGACCTGTCCACACACTGGTGAAAACATGTTAGACGTGGTACTGACTGAAACTGATAAGTGGGTGAACTCCCTGTCCCTGAGAGCTGGGTTCATAGCAAGTGCCAATGGGTCAAATGTAGTGAAATGCATTACAAATGTTTTTTTTTTTTTGGGTTCCATGCATGGACCACTGTTTAAATCTTGTGGTGCAGGAGTTTCTGCAGTACCCTGATATAAAGTAAATGCTGACAGTTGCACACCATATCAGTTCTCACTTGTCACGTTCTGCAAAAGCCCATGACCAACCTCGGCAGTTGCAGATCCAAAACAGCCTCCCGCAGCACCGCTTGAAGCTGGAAGTTGTCACCCAGTGGCACGTCACTTTATACATGGCAGAGAAGTTGTATGAACAGTGCAAATTCATCTCAGAATATCTTGTCATGCACACTAGCTGTAACACTTCCAGAGCCTCCATGTCTATGATGACCGAACAGTGGTAACTCATGGACCCTACATTAACAATCTTGAGGCCTTTTTAACATGCCACACAGGCAGTGAGTAGCGAGTCTGCCTCCATTAGCCAGTCAATTCCACTGCTGCGGGTGCTGAGGCAGACATTGGTGAATGTACAACATAGCCTTGATGTTGCGGGAGACAGTGCTAGCAGTGTGGTGCTGCAACACATGCTGACAGTATTTGACCAGAATTGTCACATCTTGAGTATTCAGTGTAGTGACAACTTTGCAATAGCAACAATGCTGGACCCATGATACAAACGTGGAATTGCCTCAGTACTGGAGGGTGGGCCTGAACAGGTAAAAACTGTCAGTGGGCAACTGGTGTGCTTGGTTCATGGGGCACAGAAGTCACGTGCCAAGGACAGCAAACCTCAACAGCATAATCAGGCTGAAGGTGAACCTGGAAGAGTAGTATCAAGCATATCCTGTAAGGGGAAGGGGACTGCAGTTCCAGGTGGTCTGTCATCAACTGTGGTTGGTGTTAACCCACTTTGGGAGGCTTTGTCCCAAGTGAGGATTTGTGACATAAATGATTCCGGAGAAGCGGATGATGCATCAACCACTGGACTTAGAGTAGCACAGCAAATGGTTGAGTCATATGTGTCTGAAAACAGGCATCTGTTAATCACTAATGATCCCCTTTTATACTGGAATGGAAAGGTCAGTGAATGGCCAGAGCTGACCACTGTGGCACTGAAGTAACTGACATGCCCACCCTCCAGTGTGAGTGTCGAGAGGGTATTCAGCTCAGCAGGTGCAATAGCTTGGGATCATCATACAATCCTCTCTCCTGCACATGTCTGTTTGCTGACATTCATAAAAATGAATGAGAGGCACATACCAGCTCAGACTGCAACCTCGGTATTCGTAACCCAGCATAGTCATGGTTTAGCTGATGCTGTAGGAAGGGACCATCCTGGTGGCAGTGGCAGCATGAGGTGGCCTACCGCTGACGTAGATGATAACACAATGGAGAAAGAATTTCCCAGTTGTCAGAATTCAGACATAGAAGACTGTGAGGGCAGCTTTCTTTATGAGGATGATGATGAATGATGATGAGGTTAATGTTGGCAGGTTTTAACTTAAGTTGTTAAAAGGCTGTCACATTTCTTGTATGAGATATGTTTTCTTTTTCATAAAGTTAAATCAGTGTCCCACTCATAGTGACTCAAATTCCATATGTCACGTCACATTTATAACACAGAGCACAGTATATCCTGGCCCCTGAACTACCACCACCATAACACCACTGTTACCTGTTCACCACTGCCAGCATAGAGAATGTGACTGTGTGTCCCCCTGGACTGACACCCCTCCACCACCATAAGAGATAAGACCACTGTTCGCAACTGCCAACATAGGGAATGTGACCGTGTGTCCCCCTGCACTACCATCCATCCAACACCATAAGAGATAAGACCGCTGTTTGAAACTGCCAGCATAGGGAATGTGACCGTGTGTCCCCCTGGACTACCACCATAAGAGATAAGACCACTGTTCACAACTGCCAGCATAGGGAATGTGACCATGTGTCCCCCTGGACTACCACCCATCCAACACCATAAGAGTTAAGACCACTGTTTGCAGCTGCCAACATAGGGAATGTGACCGTGTGTCCTCCTGAACTACCACCCATCCAACACCATAAGAGATAAGACCGCTGTTTGCAACTGCCACCACCCCCAGATGCAGGAAGATGTGAGAGTGAATGTCATCATGTGCCTCAGCTGTGACCACCACCACCCACCACCATCATTGTGACAATGTTTTCCATTACATGTCTTGACCATGCCAAGGCAGAGGGAGTTGAACAGGAGACCACATCCATCAGCCACAGGCACTAGGCTTCTTGCTATTAAAACTATTCAGTATGTGCACTAATGTTTTTCATGCTATTCAACTTCCTTTAGCTGTGTGTTTTGTTTTCTGTTGCTTTTCTGAGCTGCAATGGTCAAACACATACGGTCAACTTATTTCATTTTTTTTACAGATTAACAACAAATGACTGTCCTTCACTGAAGGTCAGTATCAATGGTACAGAAGCAGTACTGTCTACAGGAACCTATGGGATATCCATTTCCAATCCATTCTGGTAAGTATATAAATTTTATTTCATCTGTTCCTTTTTTTTTTCATAACAGTGCAGCAAATCCTACTGATGATTCATAAACTAGGTGACATGTACATCACAAAAGATATTTCTGCAACGTATCATGCACTGTATTCCAAATTTGCAGCTGTGCAGCCATGACAGTGTTGAAAACGTTGGACCTAGATAGTGTTACTTGACAAGATGTGGTTTAAAATGTAACTTGAGTTGAGATTCAGGGACACTGACACAGTGTATTTGCTATACAGCCTGGTACTAAATTTGTTTGTGATCTGATGATTGCAGTGGGACAGCTTGCTGTCTGTGTTAATCTGGATACCCGTGGTGGAACAGCCACGGCTTAAACATAATGTCTTACTGCTGCAATCAAGTTATAATAAGTCCTTCATTTCTTATTTTAGGAAACTTCCAGATGCTTTGTTGTGTCACAGTTGCCTTATCCAAAGAACTTCTTCAACATCATGCCCATGCAACAAGCAGAAGTCATTTTAGTCGATGACCTTGACCATCATTACCAGACTGGAGAAGGATGCAGATGAAATCTGTGAAAAAGTAACCAAATAATAAACCATTAGTGATACCTACTTGCAAATATGCTTCCTCCCCCGCAAAAAAAATACTCACCTTCATTAGCTTGAGAGCATTCCATTTCCAGTTTCAATGGCAACATTTCTCATCAAGCACTGCAATGTGCACATCAACAGTATGTAACCTGTGATACCAAACAATACGATGAGTACTTGTATATATATGTCAACCCCCACCTAGAAAATACATATATATATATATATATATATATATATATATATATATTTACATACATATATATATATATATATCAACTAATCAAGGCTACTACTAGTGTACACACAAAGGGCACCTTTTCATCCGGTTGAGGTGATGGCATCGCATTCACAGGAATTGCAGCACACTTTGGACCAGCAACAGTTCTCTCACGGTCATCATTTCTGATGGAACACTGAATGGATCCATGTCATATTATCCCTTCTTCACATGGTTTGGCAAGACACTGTGCATCATGACATCATCATCATCACAGAGTATGTAAACTGTCTGGACACAAGAGAGTTACATTTTGGGGATGCAGAAAAATTCTGTGGACTCTGTGTGACCATTGCATGCATGAGTGACTGTGCAATAAATTCTGGAGGACTTTGCATGTGGTGTAACACTCCCATTTCACTTCGTCAGCACTTGGGGATTTTCTGGACAGAAGACAGTTGCATTTTGGGGATGCAGAAAAATTCTGGGGACTCTGTGTGACCACTGCACACATGAGTGACTGTGCAATAAATTCTGGGGGACTTTGCATGTAGTGTAACACTCCCATTTCACTGCATCAGCACTTGGGAATTTTCTGGACACAAGACAGTTGCATTTTGTTTGTTGTGATTGTAAGCACATAATGTCATAATTAAATTATAATTAAAGTAGCAGTGCAACAGTGTGGTGAAAATTTTGACCTATACTGTTTTATGCTATTTTAGATTGCCACCCACTAGTTACCTCCTGACTTGTATGATACCCTTCTTTTCACAGTTTGTGTCTGCTTTAGTACTTTTTCTCATGTCTGAAGAAATAGAAGGAGCACTCCTTTTAATACGGCTTGGACCAGGTTTTCATCACTATTTGCAGCTGTTTTTGAACAAATATTGTTCTGTGAGGTCTGAAAACACTGCCTACTGCATAATTGTTAATTTTACTCACAACAGAAGTGATATATAAACAACTGATGGACAAAAACAGCGGAAAATACTGATGAAGATCTGGTCTGTACCGTATTAAAAGGAGTGCTCCTTTTATTATTTCAGACATGAAAAAAAGTACTAAAGCAGACTCAAATACTGGAAAGAATGGTATCATGCAAGTCAGGAGGTAAGTAAAGTGGCAATGTAAAATAGCATGAAAAAGTATATCAAAATTTTCACCAGATTGTTGCACTGCTTCTTTAATGTCTATTTCAAAAAAGAAATATTTCTGGAGCCTCAGTAATGTTTACTTTGTGTCGGGACTCGTGAAGTGTTTGTCAAAAAGCAGGACTGAGCAGTGCAAGTATGCTGTGCTAAACTGCATGTGTGCTGTCCATGTTCTTTCCTGTGTGTGCAGACATTGTCCAGCTTCATGCAAACATATATATGGTGTGACTTGTTGCAGTATGTAAGGAATAAAGATAAGAAAGAATATATGACATATATTTTATTTTGTACCATCAGAGGTCTCGGGTCACTGTGCACCTCAGTCTCTCACAGTGCACACATGACTTTGCGGAGATAATAGCACAAAAAACACATGCTCTCCTAAAAGTCATGTGTGCAGTATGTGACTAAGGTGCACTCTGGCCAGACATCTGTGAAAAAATATCATATCACTTAGTCCGCTGGTGATGATAGTGACAATAAAATATACATTATATATTCTTATCTCTATTCTTTATACCATAAATACTGCAACAAGTCAGCATATATATGTTTTCAAGAAGCTGGACAATGTCTGACATCACACACACACAGGAAACAACACTGACCGCGCACATGCAATTTAGCACATTATACTTGTACTGCTCAGTCCTGCTTTTCCACAACCACTCCACAACAGAAAGTAAACATTACTGAGGCACTGGATTATAATAACAGGGCAATAAGGAGTATGTATGTATGTATATGTATACATTTAAAGGGAAGCAGTCAATAAAAGGAGCTCCTGCCCCCTGCAAGGCTTACCCTCCAGTTAAGCCTTTGAAGTATGTTGCGGCATTTTTTTCGTGCCACAACATACTTTATTTAATAGAGAAAAGTCTGTGACCTGGAAGTATGGCGGATGCTATGGGGACTCCATTATGTGGAGGGTAAGCCTTGCAAGGGGCGGGAGCTGCTGTTGCTGACTGATTCCCTTTAAACTACTACTGTGGTGGCAGCCTTCCCTCTGTCTGTTATTAAACACAAACAAAAGACAAAACACTACAGCAGTGGGGGAGGGGTGCTGAAAAATAAAGCTAATGGGGGATCCAAGGATGGTCCAGCAGCAGATGGAGCTTCAACACAATCTGTAACTGGTGTTGCTCAATCTGCTCCAACTGCTGCTGGACAGCACTCATTCTCTCATTATTCTCTTCCACCATGGCCCACAAAAGTGCTATGTCTGCCTGAGTTGCATTCATTGTGGGGTCCACTGGTGGGGGAACACCAGGTGGATGCGGTGGTGAGGATGGTGCCAGTGGTGGTACTGGAGCAACTGCTGCTGTGGCCCTCCTCCAGCTGCAATGAAGAACAGCAGCAGCACCCTCTGCCACTGCCACAGAATGGCCAGCAGGTGGAGGCCTCCCCTGTTCTATGGCAGCCTGCCACTCCACCTTGTGGTGGTTCAACATTTGGGTGCACTGGCTCCCGGTCCCCAGATGTTCCCCCGGGGGCCATGGCACACCTGCGCCCGCAAAGCAGACACACCACAAGGCTGCTGTCTCCCCAACACAGTTAAAAAACTTCCAAACTGGGGTGCTGCAGAGGGAACCAGGCACGGGAGGGGCAGATGCACTGCCAGCAGCATGTTTGTGGACCTGGAGTTCCACCTGCTGCTGTGGAGGCGGTGCTGCTGGAGCTCCTGCAGCTGCCACTGGTGGTGGTGGTGGTGGCGGACTTGCTGGATGTGGCACTGGTGATGCTGCAACTGCTGCTTCCAGTGGGGCGGGGACGGCCAAACACTCTGAACCGGTCCAATACCACCCGGCTATGCTTCCCATGCATGTGCACTGCTCCCCTCCTGCCAAGGGCCACATACTGTCCCTGATCCTCCATTACAAAAAAAAAAACACTCCTTCCCTCTCCAACGAGACCCGACTTCACACTCACTCACACAACTCAGGCACACACACAGTCACACACACACACACGCACACACACACACACACACACACACACACCCCAAAACTTATAAAACAAAGAAATCAGTCACCAAAGAGAAAAAATGAACTGACAAAACAGTACAAAAAAAAAAACAACTAAACAATTAGCTTTTAAAAAAGCTTGTGGGTTTTGAATCTGATCAACTTTCAGAACAAGCAACCAAGAACTCTTCTCCGCACAAAATTCTTCCTCTCTCTACCTCTGCAAAGGAGAAAGTGAAAGTAGCTGCTTCTATGACTCACTTCCTTCCTGCCTGGCTAAAGTATGTGACTTACAGTACTGTAAGCCATGTGATGTGTATGGGGGGCTGCCTATATTGTTGTCATTCCACCTTACTTCGCGTTTGAGGTGGAATGACAATGTGAAGTCATAAAAACAGAGTGAAGTGAGCACTTTACAGTGGTCACTCCATGTAGCGCTGGGACAATTTTTTATTTTTTTTTATTTTAGTCTTTGGTAACTGGGTAAGGCCCACTAGGCACAAGTGCCTGTTTTCAGGGGCGACCTGGGCGCACTGGGTGGTTAAGTGACTTGCCCAGAGTCACACAGTATGCAAGTGGAGGTTGTGAGAATCAAACATAGTCTGGTCTGCTGGATATACCAAGCTCGTTCACAGCTCGTTACTCTAACCTCTAGGCTATACTGCTCGGCTATACTGCCAGCCCACAATGCAAAGGGGCCACTTTGCATTCACTTCACCGGCAGAATTTAATTTTACTGCATCTCCAGTAATGAAGCATGAGGTGCATACGTTGAGTGACTTTAGCACCTGGAAGTGTATTAACCCTGGACAACTAAGGATCTGGAGTGTCTTACTGTGCTTAAAAATTGGGTGAACTGAGAAACAATTAAAAAGAGCTTTTTTTTTTATTATTCAAAACAGGTACTTTCGTTTGTTAAAAGTAGCTCATAAAAATTAGTCCTTCCCCACCTGGCAGTCATTTGTCTTTCCACACATTTAGTAGATGGAATGCTTGATTATTATGGAACACATGGATTCTAGCTGCTGCAGAATACTTCTGGCAGAATGTTCACCTCCTGAAACACAACAGAAGGCCTTATATGGAGCCAAGGGACTCAATTCTCAAAGAGCCCTTAGATAGGCGCAAGCTGCCACCAAAGGCAGCTTGCATCAAAGCCCGGTGAGCCAGGGACCCTGTGCCTGATTCTCTATGGGGCAGGGTCCCAGCGGCAAAGTCCTGTGGCTTGTGGCAACCATGGTCATGTGCCAAACAGGTGGTGCACCAGGAGGGTTTGTCACAAACCGCAGGGTGACCGTGTGCCACTCTAGATCCTGCTGGTCTAGCACCCCCTAACATGTAAAAGATTATAATATTCTATACCTGGTGATCTAGCAGTCCCTTCCCCCTCCCCGATCCCTGATGTGGCCCGTTATAATAATGATTGATATTGCCCCCTTCCTTGATGAAGAAGTGTCTCCTTCTCCCAGATCCATGATGTCTCATGTTATAAAACTCATTAATATTGCCACCTTCCCTGGTGGTTGAGTGGCCCCCCAATCTCCGATGTCTCACCTTATAATAATCATTAATATTACCCCCTTCCCTGGTGGTTGAGTGGCCCCTCTCCCCCTCCCCAATCCCCAATGTCTCACGTTATAATAATCATTAAATAAGCCCCCTTTCCTGGTGGTTTTAGAGGCTCCCCATCCCAGCATGTAGTGTCCACCATCCTTCTCTCCCCATCCCAAAACAGAGCTGGTGACTGGCACAACCCTCCTCTCACCTCCGCAGCCAGCTGCCAACTGAACTGTCACAGAGTGTGTACTATAAAGTGTATATGCTTATTGATTAATCAATGAGCACGTAGATTTTATAGTACACCATCAGTGACAGTTCAGTCGGCAGCCAGCCGCAGAGGTGAGAGGAGGGCTGTGCCAGTCGCTGCCTCTTTTTTCTGGTCCTGTACATGGCAGGCAGAGTGGTACTGACTTCCCATTTCTTCTGTGGGTTAGTGATAGCTCCAGGACTCAAAGCAGGATATTTCTTCAATGTCTGACAACTCTGCCATGTCTGTAATTGTCTGGTGTTAGTTTAAAAAAGTAAGTCTCTTTTAAACTGTACACAGTATTTAAATAAAATTGTAGTCTTCCATAGCGGAGCTGTACTCAGAGGGCTTTCTCTCATTTCAGCTGCATCACATGACCCTATCACTATTGTAACCCTGGCACCGGGTATCTGAGGGCTACACTACCCCTGCCTTATACAGTAGGCCTAACCAAGGTTGAGAGGCATGGGTTCCTTCTTTACTTTAAAACAGTTTTTTTTCCCCCCCAAGATAACATAAATATGCAGTGCCTTCACCCAGAGTATACTTTTACATAGGCCAGATAAAACCTGGCACAATCCCCTGGGATGCTGTACCCACCTACATTACCATAAGGTCACCCCACACATAACCCACAAATCAAAACCCTACATTTCACATTTTAGGAATTATTGACTCTCACTAATAATATGCTCACAACAACAGATATATGCAAGAAACGGTAAACAACAATTTATTTACATGGGGTGAGGGTTAGGATGGGTAATTTGGAATCGGAGGTTAGATATTTACAGTTGGTTTGATTTGCCATTAGCGGAGATGACAATTAAAGTTGGCATCAGAATAATCATTTGGTATTTTAAAACCAAACAATCACAGTGGCTACCCACCAACCTTCTGAAGTATTCAGCGTATCTGATCTGGCTATCTAGCTAGCTGCATTAGATGGCAGAAACATAGGCATGAGATGCCCACACAAATACCAGCCCCGGTATGAATTAGAATCCCTCAGTTCTAAAACTTATATCTGGATACCCAGTACTAGAGTTCTTTAAAGGTACAGGCCTAGTACATGGTGCAACTGTGGTGACCGGTATTGCAGGTGAGTTGGGGTCCTTAAAAGAAAAGCAGATTAACTTTATCTTTATTCCTGAAACACATCATCCTGACTGTAACTTGACAAAACATTCTTACTCTTTTAAGTATGCTGGCTTGAGCTTTAGATTACTGAACCTGGAAACAACTTTAACTATTTACAGTTCCCCTTTTCTAGAAGAGGGCGAGTCAGCCTACTCACGGTTTGATGTCATCATCTGATTTCGAGACACATTGCTAAGGACAACAAGCAGGAGCTAAGGGTCACCCCTGGGCTGGGAGACTCTTGCAGCTTGCATTTCTGGAAACGTCTCAGCTTGGTGGGTTCCCTTTCTCTTTGGGCTTGTAGTCTTATTCGGTACAGACCGGGCCCACGTCTAGCTATATCCCTCAGGGGGAGGTGCAGATGGCAGTGCTTAGCTGGCACACAGCCAGGCTCTTTCCCAGGCCAATCTGGAACAGTCACATTGTATTCAGCACATTTATAGCCAGCACATTTATATTTAGGCATTTTAATAGCTTGCAGTCGTTACCATCACTACAACCATGTGCCAACATGGCAACCATGGTCCTTTAGCAAGTAGGTACTTTCACTAGTGGGTGCTTTTTCCCTACAGCTAGGGCAGACCCAGACCTGAATAGTCCATGCAAGATACACCAGAGTTTAATGCATAGCTTTTCAACAAATCACCAGACAGAGCTTAAGGCTTGGCTCTCCACCACTTGAGAAAATCAAACACAGAGCTTGAGACATGGCTCCCAACCAGTTAGCATACGTGATTTGGTAGTAAAACTGATCACTGCAGTTTCTTTCAAGCTTAAGACACAAAATCACAGTCCCTTTTGGCTTTTCTGGCATTAGCAGCTCCAACCTGGACACTCAGACATTTACTGGCCTCCCAGCAACTGTCAGGAAAAGTTCCACATAGCTAGGGAACCTCCCTTCCAGTCCTGTAGGTACATTATACAGTCACAATCAGCATTTCATGAATTATTGGACCCTTTTCTGGTCACTTGCACAAATGTCCACCCATTTCTTTAGCGCTGCTTAAATACACGGTGCAGACAGACAGTCACTTAGCACTTCTAGGCTTTCTTGGCTTCTCTGCCCCACAACAATCTCTCAATAGCTTGCACTTGTAAGCAGAAGTTTACTCACTCAGACGAATTCAGAAACTTCCCTTTTCTGGAAATTACAGACTTCATCAGCACTCTCACTGCTGAGGCAGAAGCATTTCTTATAGCTCTCGCACAACTGCAGGTGAATGCTGGCTTCTTTTCCACATTTTCATAATGTGGTAAGGCAAATGCTAGCCCTGGAGTACAATTTCTGGCAACCCACAGGCCAGCAGCTTCTATTGCTTGCAGCCACTATTTCTCTGGCAGAGGCAAGCAGCCTCCTCTACTGTGGAGGGACTTTCACTAAACACACTATGCCCATTTTCTTAGCTGCGGGCCGGACCCCCCTCCCCATGGAGGGACTCATGCTGAAAAATAAAAACTGAGCTCAGCCTGAAAATCCCTGGGTTTTATGGATCTCTTCTGGGGCTCCCGATTGGCTGAATCCACTTGTGGTTCCAAACGATCGGCTGAAATCATTTGTCAGTCTTGAAAATGAATATTCATCAGTCTCCTTTGATTTCTGTTTTGGCACCTGAATTTGGTCCCTGCTTTTCCCTATTAGCCTTTAGCAAAGTTCCAAGAGTCTCTGGCTCTGTTCCAATAGTTCTTGCACTGAAATTCTGGCTTTCTGATTGGCTGCTGCTCTGCAAACATGACTGCCAGTATACCCAGTCCCCTTGTAGTTCATCACAGTGGCAATAATAAAGTTCTGGTGTGGCAAGGTAAAATACTTTATTTATTTATTAACCTCACAATTCAATAGCCACTTGTGTGCCCTCTTAAATGCTGCCCTTTTCAAACATTTATATGCAGTCCCTAGCCTGTCGCTACTGCCACAGTGCCACTAGGTAGCAGATAGGGAGCTCATAGGCGTCCCAACATTATCATCTGGTGGAGCCAGTACAAATATTCTCTCTTTACTTAGCCCCCTTTATTTAGTAGCCCTCCTGGTGTCCTCTTAAACTTCCACACTTATTTACATTTTATTTACACTGTATGCCTGTCGCTAACACCAATATTTATGGAGCTTTCACACTAAGACAGACAACTCATGAATATTAATGTGGCCTCATTAATATTCATGAGTGGGACATACACCATGCACAGTGCTCTTTATTTACAAAATCTGGTGGCTTCTCTGGTCCTGCCTGGTCACTGGTCCCCACCTTGTGCCCTACAGGGACCCGGACCACCAGAGAATCCATTCCTTGACCATGATCCTGATCGGTAAACGGAGCATGCTTCCACACATGCACGAGCTCACCGGTGGGCTGTTAAGCATGTGAGAAAATGGCCAAAGACTCTGCATCACTCTGTTGGCCCCAAAGGGCAAAAATGAATAGAGGGACTACTTGGGGCTCCTAGGCACATAAGGTATTGAGCCATAGCAGTGGTGAAGTGTCAGGGAGATATTGGGGCACAAACGGGTGACACCTCAGCATCACGGGAGGCAACAGGAGAGATGAAAGAATGGGCAATAAATAAGCCCCCCATGTGGGTGGTGTTACACCATTGTTAATGTAACCCTCCTGCAAATGGGGGTTCCCAAAGTCTTCCAGGAGCTTGCCTGAATGCTCCAAGTCTGGGTGGTGTTTGGCGTTTAAGCTGTTTACTGTAAATGTGGTTCCAAGTGAGTGCTATTTGAGCCTCCACGTACTGTCTCTTTAAGAGCTGTCTGCTTGCAGACTTAATTAGTTTGTATGGGAGGACTGTGTATTTAATGCTTGAATCCCACCTGAGCTGCTGTCAATTCGCTCCATTTCTGATGTCGCTACATGTGCAGAGGGAGCCTTGTTGAAAGATATAACTATTTGCCAGAAATCGTTTGGAGTGACTGAGAAAATGTAGTTTGTCTAACTTGTCTTCACTTCAGCATGAACTTTTTCAGTGTAGCTCTTTCATTTTGGTCCTGAACTGCTGAAATGGACCAATCAACGGGGAGGGGTTCCTTAAAATGGAGCCTGTGGATGAATCAGAACTTCGACTCTCAATTTTGAGCCAGCCACAAGGGGATTGTATGGGCAGTGACTCTGGGAAATGTAGTTTTGACCTTGGTTCCTTTTTTCACCAACAGAGGGAGTCTCATTGTGAGCGACAGCTGAACCAGCCAACAGAATGGTGTGGAGCTAAAGTAAATGCCCTGCTCTGTGACTGGAAAGATCAGATCAGTTGTGACAGTGAAGAGAGAAGGAGCTCTGTGCTTCTGCGGTGTATAGTTTCACGGGGGAAGCTCATGTGAGGCCCTGAAGTTCGGCCTGCAGCTGTTGTAAGTGCCAGTTCAGACTGAATCCGATTTGTGAGGAGAAAGAAGGAAGTCTGAAGAGTGGAAACCAGGCTAACCCTGTAGAAGACTGGAGAAATTGCTGAATCGTGCTCGGTCTGTCAGGAACTGAAGCTACTTTGTGTGCTCCCAGGTATTTTGCAGTAATTGCGATCAGGATCTAGGAGCAGCCTGTCTGGTATAGTACTTTCCTTTTACATATGAATGTGCGTAGTGCTTTTGGGGAATCGCTATTTCCAATCCCCTGTGCTGTGTGCTGTGTGTTGAAGCTGGAAGCAAACCTCAGCTTGTCTCGGACTAAATCCATTTGCTATCTACTGCAGTGGGGTCCAGTCACAAGGACCTTGTCTCCATGCCCTGTTGTTCTGGCAACCCAGAAGAACATCCACCATCCAGTTCTCAGCTTGGGTATTGTGAGTACAAATCAGGGTATTCCCCTGCAGCCTATTTTCAATTACAAGTGTGTCATCTAGTTATCGTCGTTTCACTTCTTCATGGACTGAGCCATCCGGCTCCGGATTACAATTGGGTGTTGTTCATATATTTTCTTCTACAGGGCCCTGTCCATCTGCACCTGCCGTCCAATCCCGGGCAACGGACCTGGCTAGCACCCCCCCAACCTGGGTACCCAGAGTGTGACTTTTCAGACCCTGTATGTGTGCACAGTACTGTGATTTAATTCTGCCAATTAACCTGATTGCCCCCTCCCATGTTACTGTCCCCTAAATAAATCAGATTTGTTTTTGTTATACTATATACTGTCTGTGGTGTTGGTACATATGGAAACAGTATTGTGTTTTGCTGTGTATGTTGTTTAACCTTATTTTACAGGGGTTCCTCAGAGACATGCTGCAGAATCAGTCTCGAGGGTAAGTGGTACTTTATGAGTGAACAGTGTGTATATACATGGGGTATCGGGGCTGTATCTCCTGTGTACTGTGTGAGCCACTAGAGGGAATAAAAAGGGTTCTCAGTGTCCCAGAGGGCTGTGAACAAGCTAGTCTAAGCACTACAAACCCTGACCTCTGGGTGGAGGCGCCCGCCATAGAACCTAGGCCCCTTAACCTGTCAGTAGTCAAGCAGTCAGGGGTAGTAGCCCTTGGGACAGCGCTACCTGGGGGTTACATCTTGGAGGCTCACCACTGGGATTTTGTGTCCTCTAGTGGCCACATTTATGAACCACTGTTAAAAAAATAAATGGGTACCCCGACAGAAGTGGCTGTGCACCTGTGGGTGAAGTGGTGTACTGGGGAGGAGATCGACCCCCAAAATGCTATGCTTATCCTGGACATCCCCCTGGGTATCAATACGAACACTGTACAGGGAGTAATTTCCAAGGTGGAAGGTTTACAAAACCGTGTGCTGGTGGGTCGACATGCTGATCTGCTCACCCACACTTTCATGGCCCTAGTAGAGTATAAGGACCCCATAGATAGCTCCAAAGTGCCACAGACTATTACCCCAGAAGGAGTCCTCACTGCCTGTAGAGTGATATCTAAGGACAGTAAAGACCCAAGGGGGGATGAGCTCCCCGCCACTATCTGAAACTTTTGAGGAGAAATTTGTTAAATTGTTGCTGGAGGAAGGGAAAACTGTGGAGGATTTAAAGAAACTATGATTGCCACCTGAGAACGTTCCTCCACCAACACCCTCTCCCCCTCCAGCACCCGTTATTGCCCCTCCTTCTGTGCCAGTGCTAGCCCTTATGTCTGTACTTGCCAGTAGTTATGACTTTTGCTGCAGGCTGAAAATTTTCTCCGGCACCCTCCCCACCCCACAAGGGGAGGATGACTGGGAGACCTGGATAGACTGTGTTGCCCCTCAAGTGCTAGAATGGCAATGCTCGGTAGCAGAAAAGTGACAGAGGTTAAGTGAGAGCCTCCAAGGTCCTGCCCTGGCTACCATCCATGCCAAACGGGCCAGTAACCCTGAAGTGACTGCACAGGACTATCTTGAGGCCTTGGAGAATATGTATGGGAGCCCAGATTCCGATGAGGATCTGTGGTGGAGAGTAAGAAATGCACAACAGTACCAAGGGGAGTTGTTGTCTGTGTATGTATCTCGGCTGGAAAAATTGTTGCAAGAATGCCTCAGAAAGGGTAGTTTGCCAGCGATTGAATTGGACCGAACCAGGCTGGACAGGATCCTTAAGTCAGCCCCCTTCTCGGAACTGCTGTTGCTTCAGTTACACCTGGCCAGTCGACTGGAATCCCCACCCTCCTATGATGAGCTAATGAGAGAAATTCAAGGGGTTGAGAAAAGGTGACCCCGGGAGGGACTTGCACCAATAGCTGCTGCTATGACCTGAGTGACTGAGGGTGACCCATCAAGTGAAGTTCAGGGGCAGAGGTTGGCAGTTAATGAATGCTCTGAGAAGGAAAAGGGTGTGCCACCATGGGGTGAACTGCTGAGAGAGTTCAGGGAAATAAAAAACAGTCTCTTTATGAAGGCTGCTCCTGCAAATACAGGCCACAACCCTCATCCAACTGCAACTGCTATGGGGGTGAGGGTACCCACCCATGCATCTCCTGCTGACAACAGCTCAAAACTCAATGTCTTGACCATGGAAGTGGGGAAATTGATGAGATACCTCCAAATGCTTATCACGCCGCAGACCAAGATGGTCCCAAGGTTCTCAGTTAATAGTACCCCCGACCTGGCCCCCAGTGTGACGCCTCAGCCATCTCAAACTCCAGAAAGTATGTTTTGCTGTAATTGTGGGAAGGATGGGCACATGAAGAGAGAGTGCCGGTCCCCAAAGGACCCAGACAAAATGGTATATAGGCTACAGGGAGAGCTTCAGAGAAGAAATCAGTGGTTAAGAGGTGCACAAAATGATTCCAATGTGGGTCTCAGAAATGCAAACTCACGTCCCTTTGTGGCAAGGTCAGTTGCCCAGACCCCCGCTACTGCCTCTCCAGACTGGTCCAGAATAGTGGGTCCCTCCATGGAGACCACTGTAAAGGTGAATGGAGAGTCTGCCAGATCTGTATTAGACAGTGGCTCCCAAGTGACAAGTATGTTCCAAGACTGGTATCAGAAGCATTTGTCTGATGTACCCATATAACCATTGGAGGGGCTGCATGTCTGGGGGTTAAGTGAGAAGGCCTACCCCTACTCTGGATATATCCAAGTTTGGCTGTCTTTTCCCACCTCCGTGGTTGGAGTGGCAGAGCAAGTAGAGATCCTGGCCTTAGTGTGTCCCCCTACTGGACTATATGAATGGGTTCCTCTACTAATTGGGACAAATGAGCATATGTTAGGACAGTTGCCGCAGTTGTGTTATGAAAAACAGGGGTCATGGACTAGTACAGCTTTAAGAATTCCTGCCTTGATCAAGAAGACATTGAGGCACAGAGAGATGCTAAGAAAGTGGAACCAGAGGAACCGGTTGGAATTGTCTGGAAGAAACATAGAAACATAGAAACATAGAAGTTGATGGCAGATAAGGACCGCAAGGCCCATCCAGTCTGCCCATTTCTTTTTCTACCTTATAAATGTGCCATCGGCCTTTGCTCTGTCAGTGACCTATCTATTCATAGTCATTTGTATTGCTCCCTTATGCCTACCCCATGCCTGTTTGAAGCCCTGCACTGTATTCATAGCCACCACTTCTTGTGGTAAGCCATTCCATGCATCCACCACCCTTTCTGTGAAAAGAATTTCCTCATTCCCCCTTAATCGGCCTCCCTCTAATCTCATGCTGTGTCCTCTTGTCCTGCTATTTTTCTTATATTTAAACATATTAGACTCTTTCACCTTGTTTATGCCCTTAAGGTGTTTGAATGCCTCAATCATATCACCTCTCTCCCTCCTTTGCTCAAGGGTATACATATTGAGCTCTGTTAATCTGTCTCATATGTCTTCTGATGCAGTCCCTGCACCATTTGGTTGCCCTTCTCTGGACTGCCTCAATTTGGTTAATGTCCTTGTGAAGGTGTGGCCTCCAATACTGCACGCAGTACTCCAGATGGGGCCTAACCAATGTCTTGTACAGAGGGATTATTACCTCCCTCTTACGACTTGTGATACCCCTACTAATACACCCTAACACCCCCCTAGCCTTATTTACTGCTTTAGAGGTCTGCTTGGATGATTTTAGGTCATCAGTGATGATGATGCCCAAGTCTCTTTCTTCCTTTGTGACTGCTAGCAACTCCCCTCCCAGCCTATAAGTGGCTTAAGGGTTTCTCTTCCCTATGTACATGATTTTGCACTTCTTTGCATTAAATCCCAGTTGCCACTCTTCTGACCATTCTGCTAGTTTATCCAGATCTCTTCTCATTCTGCCCACCCCATCTGGCTCATCTACTCTGTTGCAGATCTTGGTGTCATCTGCAAACAGACAAGCCTTACCCTCTAGTCCGTCTGCAAGGTCACTAATGAAGATGTTGAATAGGACTGGCCCCAGGACTGATCCCTGAGGTACCCACTTGTGACTTGCATCTCTTCTGACTGTATACCATTTACCACCATCTCTGTTTTCTGCCAGTCAACCAGTTTGCCACCCAGTTGACCAACTTCTGACCCACCCGAGCCTACCCAGCTTATTTATCAATCTTCTATGTGGAACAGTGTCAAAAGCTTTGCTGAAGTCAAGGTAGGCGACATCAACTGCTCCCCTTGGTCCACCACTCTGGTTACCCAGTCAAAGAAATCTATGAGATTAGTTTGACAGGACCTTCCGCTTGTAAACCCATGCTGTCTTGGATCCTGTGCCCTATGGATTCCAGGTGTTGCACTATCCTTTCCTTAAGGTACCTCCATAATCTTGCCCACTACTGAATGTAAGACTGACCGGTCTGTAGTTCCCGCCTCCTCCTGCTACACTCTTGTGGAGCGGGATCACATGAGCCCTTCTCCAGTCTTCTGGGACCTCTCCTGTGCTCAGAGACTCACTAAACAATTCTGCTAATGGCTCTGCTAGTTCCTCCTTTAGCTCCTTAAGTACCCTGGGATGTATGCCATCAGGTCCCATTGCCTTATCCACTCTGAGCTTAGCAAGCTCTTGTAGGACCTTTCTTTTGTGAAGGAGTAGTGCTCACCTCCCTCCCCTGTGTCCATGATGCTGAGCTGTGGCCCTGCCCTACCTTCTCTTCAGTAAATACTGAGCAAAAGTATCTATTTAGGATAGATGCCTTTACAGGTCCTCCTCATCACATGCTCCCTTTTCTCCATTAAGCTTAGCAAAACCCCCTCTGGACTTTCTCCTTTCACTAATGTATCTATAGAAAGTCTTGTCACCTTCTTTTACTGTCCATGCTAGTGTTTCCTTAGTTTGGGACTTTGCCTGCCTTACTGCCTTACCTGCTTCCCTTAGGGCAGTTTGGTATGCCTCCCTATCTTCATCCCGCTGTGTTCCCTTATATTTCCTGAAGGCCAGCCTTTTGGCTCTGTCCTTTTCTGCTACTGTATTTGAGAACCAAAGTGGTTTCCTTCTTCTTTTGCACTTCCTTTTCTGTCTAACACAATGGGATGTTGCTTCAAGTATTGCATCCTTAATGCTTGCCCACTTTGCCTGTACCCCCTCACCTGTGTTTCTTTTTGCCAGGGCTAGCTTAACTCTGTTGGCCATCTTATCAAAGTCAGCTCCTCTGAAGTCCCATATTTTTGCCTTGGAATGGGATGATTTAGATGTAGTAGCCAAATTGAACCATACCATGTGATGGTCACTGGCCCCCAGGTGACCTTCTACCTGGAGATCTGTGATCCTGAGTCTCTGATCCTAGTGCCAAATGCCCAGTGTACCATACAGAGGGAAGTCTGTATCAGAAAGGATATCAAGAATAAAATCCTCATGCTGGATGCACCAGGCAATGGGAAATTGCCGAAAGGATTGATGGTCAAGCCAAGTATTTTGCCTGTCAGAGCCCATGCTTATGCCAGAAGTGTAATGGTCCAAGTTCATAATGTGTCTGATAGAGAGATCCGAGTAAATAAAGGTTGCATCCTGGCTAATGTACATTGTGCAGATACTGCAGTGCTACCCAGTAACAAGTGTTCGGGGGAAAATGACAGAGTGACACCTGACTTGTTGGATTTTGGGGACTCCCCATTGCCAGCTGAATGGAAGATGAGAATCAGTAGAAAGCTTGCCCAGAGAGACCAGGTGTTTTCTTTACAGGAATGGAACATAGGATGTGTGCAAGGAGCTGAGCACCACATCTGGCTGCATGATGAAAGGCCATTTCGTGAGAGGTCTCGACACCTGGCCCCTGCTGACATAGGTGATGTGAGACCGTATCTGCAAGAGATGCTTGCTGCTGGTGTAATACAAGAATCCAGAAGCCCATATGCTTCTCCTATCATGGTAGTGAGAAAAAAGAATGGGACAGTAAAGATGTGCATGGATTATCGCACTTTAAACCGGCGGACAATCCCTGATCAGTATACAATGCCCTGCATTCAGGATGCTTTGGACTGCCTGAACAGTAGCAAGGGGTTCTCTGTGCTGGATTTTCGCATTGGGTACTACCAGATCCCAATGGCCTCAGAAGACCATGAGAAGACTGCCTTTATCTGTCCGCTTGGCTTCTATGAATTCATGAGGATGCCTCAAGGGATTTCAGGTGCCCCAGTGACCTTTCAGTGACTGATGGAGCATGCAGTGGGGAACATGAACTTATTAGAGTGCCTGGTATACCTAGATGATGTTATTGTGTTTGGCAGCTCACTGGAGGAACATGAGAGCAGATTATTCAAGGTGTTGGACTGACTGAAAGACTTTGGCCTGAAACTGTCCATTGATAAATGTCAGTTCTTCCAAACCTCTGTAAAGTATGTGGGGCATATAGTCTCCACCGAGGGAATAGAGACCGACCCAAGTAAAGTTGAGGCCTTGACCACCTGACCACAGCCCCACAATCTAAAAGAACTGCAAAGATTCCTGGGATTCTGTGGCTACCATTGCCATTTCATCAAGGACTATTCAAGAGTGATCCATCCTTTACTTAATCTTACTCAAGGTTACCCTCCTACCCACAAAAAATACAAGATGTCAACTCCCCCTGAGACTGAGAGAGTGTATTTCCGTCCTAATGACGTTTTTGGGGTACGATGGACACCTGATAGTGAAGCTGCTTTTCATGAGATTATATATCAAGTTACCCCTGCTCCTGTCCTGGCCAATGCAGATCCAGCAAAACCCTATGTCCTACATACTGATGCTAGTTTGCAAGGTTTCGGGGCTGTGTTGTACCAGGAGCATGAGAATGGCCTGAGACCAGTGGCCTTTGCCAGTAGAAGCCTGACCCCATCCGAAAAGAACTATCCTGCACATAAGTTAGAGTTCCTAGCTTTGAAGTGGGCCATTGTTGACCAATTCCACGAGTACTTGTATGGGGCTAAGATGCTAGTAAAAACTGACTATAATCCTCTGACCTATGTGCAGACTTCAGCTAAGTTGGATACTATTGGCCATAGGTGGCTTTCTGCATTATCCACATACAACTATGCTGTTCAATACAGAGCAGGCCTGAACCACATAGATGCTGATGCTCTCTCATGGAGGCCTGTTCTCCGGAATGACTGGGTCAGACTGTCAGAACCTGATATTCGAGCACTCTGCCAGAAGTTTGACAGGGAGGAACAAATGTCCATGGACACAGTGGACTGTATGGTGGATTGTTTGGGACCCTCTGAGAATTGCATACCTGCTGCTTATTGCCACTTTTCTGCAATAAACATTGGTGCACTGCCTCAGCTGGACAATGACAGTATTCAGCGGGCTCAGTCCCGAGATCCCATGATCAAATCAGCTTTAGAAGCCCTCTACGCAGGGAAAGATGTATGCAAGTTATGCTCCACTGATTTGAGAACTGCATTGTTATACAAGGAAGGTCCTAAGTTGAAACTGATTAATAGACTGTTATATAGAGAAACAGTAGACAGAGGGGGCAAATAGATAAACAACAGCTAGTTTTGTCCACTGCCTTTCGAGACTTGGTGCTGAGGTCCCTACACAACCACATGGAGCACCTTGGCATAGACAGAACACTTGACTTGGTGAGATCCAGATTCTATTGGCCTAAGATGGGGGCTGATGTTGAACAACACATTAGAACTTGTAGTCGCTGCTTACAGAGGAAAGCTTTGGCCCAGAGGGCTGCCCCCCTAGTTAACATCACCACCAGCACCCCCATGGAGCTGGTCTGTATAGACTTTCTGAGTTTGGAGCCAGATCAAAGAAATATCAGTAATGTGCTGGTGGTTACTGACCATTTTACAAGATATGCCCAAGCTTTCCCCACCAAGGACCAGAAGGCATCCACTGTGGCCAAAGTACTTATAGAAAACTTTTTTGTTCACTATGGGGTGCCACAAAGAATCCATTCTGATCAAGGGAGGGACTTTGAGAGTCGTCTGATGAAAGAGATGCTTTCTCTGTGGGGAGTGCGAAAGTCCAGAACCACCCCTTACCACCCCAAGGGGGACCCACAGCCTGAACATTTCAACCACACTTTGCTAGATATGCTAGGCACCCTCCACCTAAAGGACAAGCCCAGATAGACCCAACAAATTAGCACCCTGGTACATGCCTACAACTGCACCAAAAGTGATGCCACTGGGCTCTCCCCTATCACCTGATGTTTGGAAGAGAAGCCCGACAACCGGTAGATGTCTGTTTTGGAGTTTCCCCTGATGGGGTTTGAGCTGATAACCATTTACAGTATCTGCAAAAGTTAAAGGCCCAACTAAATCATGTGTATCAACTGGCTCAAACCATGGCTGCCAAAAGAAATCTGGCCAACAAGGAAAGGTCCGACAAAAAAGTGAAAGCACTGGAACTCCAGGAGGGAGAGTGGGTGTTGCTAAGAAATCTAGGACTGCATGGCAAACACAGGATTGCTGATAGGTGGCACCATGTCCCCCACATTGTGGTAGGCAAACTAAATGATCTGCCTGTGTACAAAGTAAGGCCGGAGAATAACTCAAAAGATGTGAAAACAATGCATAGAGATCATTTACTGCCCATTGGACAAATCTTGATTGAGTCTGAACCCCCAGAAAATGCCCCCTCTGGACCAGTGACTAGAGATACTGCTAAGCAAAAGTCAAGAATGTCTGCACCTACAGAAGCTGAGTTAAAGTGTTCCCCTCCACAAGCCCCAGTTGAACATGACTGTCAGTCCATGTCAGAGGAAAGTGAGTGTGGCTTTGAATACTACCCTTCTTACGAACTGAGTCAGTTGTTTTGGGGCAATCCCCTAGTCAGTCCTGGAGATGAAGCTGGGCCTTCTGGACTGTCTAAGCCCCCAGCTTTGTCCCTGGAGCCAATGTTCCCAGAAAGTGAAGTGCAAAGCATCAAGTCAGATGATATGGAATCATTGTGTATGATTGAACTGTTTGAGCTTTCAGAGGAGGAAAATGATGAACTGGAACAGACTGGTGATATACCAGAACAAGAAGAGTATTTTGAGTGCCCTGACAGTCCACTGCCAGTGTCTAAAAGCTCTCCATGTGAGCCAAGTGTTGTGGACTCAGAGACTGTAACTCCTGGAGCTGAAAGTGCCCCAAGTTCTAGCCTCTCTACCCCAATGGAGACTCCCCTGACAAGTGAGGACAATGCTGAAAATGAAGCTCAGGGTGCAGAGACTGTAACAGTTCCCCCTAGAAGAACTGGTTGAGCTGTAAAGCCTGTGGTGCACCTCAGTTATGATTCCCTTGGGAGGCCTGGGGTCTTGCCTCTCAATGTTGTGCATAAAGGAGTGTATGTGTCCCCAAGCTCATTGCCCAAACTGAACATCAGTGCTAACTCCAAGTTACTTGTGTTGCCCTCTAGGTATGGTGCCCCTGCCCCATCCAGCCCCAAGGTAGCTGATAGGGAAGGGCCCCCTCTCTTCAGGTTTCATGTACAGGAGGTAATAACCTGAGTTATGGTACAATGTGTGTATAATACTGTGTAAAAAGTGATGTACTGAAAAGTTTCAGAAATGTGTTTCTGGTAAGGTGATATATTGACTGATGATTACATGTATAAGCCTAATGTGATACTGATGTAAATGTATATGGTTATATTGAAACTTATGGGGGTACTTACTTGACGCAGATGCCGAGTTTTTCCAGGCCAGGAAGGGTGTAACCCCCCTGCAAATGGGGGTTCCCAAAAGTCTTCCAGGAGCTTGCCTGAATGCTCCAAGTCTGGGTGGTGTTCAGCGTTTAAGCTGTTTAAATGTGATTCCAAGTGAGTGCTATTTGAGCCTCCACGTACTGTCTCTTTCAGAGCTGTCCGCTTGCAGACTTAATTAGCTTGTATGGGAGGACTGTGAATTTAATGCTCGAATCCCACCCAAGCTGCTGTCAATTCGCTCCGTTTCTGCCGTCGCTACATGTGCAGAGGGAGCCTTGTTGAAAGAAATAGTATAACTGTTTGCCAGAAATCATTTGGAGTGACTGAGAAAATGTCATTTGTCTAACCTGTCTTCATTTCAGCATGAACTGTTTCAGTGTAGCTCTTTCATTTTGGTCCTGAACTGCTGAAATGAACTAATCAGTGGGGAGGGGTTCCTTAAAATGGAGCCTGTGGATGAATCAGAACTTCAACTCTCAATTTTGAGCCAGCCACAAGGGGATTGTATGGGCAGTGACTCTGGGAAATGTAGTTTTGACCTTGATTCCTTTTTTCACCAACAGAAGGAGTCTCATTGTGAGTGACAGCCAAACCAGCCAACAGAATGGTGTGGAGCTAAAGGAAATGCCCTGCTCTGTGACTGGAAAGATCAGATCAGTTGTGACAGTGAAGAGAAAAGGAGCTCTGTGCTTCTGCGGTATATAGTTTCGCGGGGGAAGCTCATGTGAGGCCCTGAAGTTCTGCCTGCAGCCGTTGTAAGTGCCAGTTTGGACTGAATCCAATTTGTGAGGAGAAAGAAGGAAGTCTGAAGTGTGGAAACCAGGCTCACCCTGTAGAAGACTGGAGAAATTGCTGAATCGCGCTGGGTCTGTCAGGAACTGAAGCTGCTGTGTGTGCTCCCAGATACTCTGCAGTAAGTGCGATTGGGATCTAGGAGCAGCCTGCCTGGTATAGTACTTTCCATTTACATATGAACGTGCGTAGTGCTTGTGGGGAATCATTATTTCCAATCCCCTGTGCTGTGTGTTGAAGCTGGAAGCAAACCCCAGCTTGTCTCGGACTAACTCCGTTTGCTATCTAATGCAGTGGGGTCCAGTCACAAGGACCTTGTCTCCATGACTTGTTGTTCTGACAACCCAGAAGAACATCCACCATCCAGTTCTCAGCTTGGGTATTGTGAGTACAAATCAGGGTATTCCCCTGCAGCCTATTTTCAATTACAAGTGTGTCATCTAATTATTGTTATTTCACTTCTTCATGGACTGAGCCATCTGGCTCCAGATTACAATTGGGTGTTGTGCATATATTTTCTTCTACAGGGCCCTGTCCATCTGCACCTGCCGGCCAACCCCAGGCAATGGACCTGGCTAGCCCCTTCAACCTGGGTACCCAGAGTGTGACTTTTCAGACCCTGTATGTGTGCACAGTACTGTGATTTAATTCTGCCAATTAACCTGATTTCCCCTTCCCGTGTTACTGTCCCCTAAATAAATCAGATTTGTTGTTGTTGTTATACTATATACTGTCTGTGGTGTTGGTACTTATGGAAACAGTATTGTATTTTGCTGTGTATGTTTAACCTTATTTTACAGGAGGTCCTCAGAGATGTGCTGCAGAATCAGTCTCGAGGGTAAGTGGTACTTTATGAGTGAACAGTGTGTATACGTGGGGTATTGGGGCTGTAACTCCTGTGTACTGTGTGAGCCACTAGAGGGAATAAAAGGGGGTCTCAGTGTTCCAGAGGGCTGTGACCAAGCTAGTCTAACCACTACAAACCCTGACCTCTGGGTGGAGGCACTCGCCATAGAACCTAGGCCCCTCAACCTGTCAGTAGTCAAGCAGTCAAGGGTAGTAGCCCTTGGGACAGCACCACCTGAGGGTTACATTAATATTCTTTTGTGTTTTACCTTGTTTTAACTTAAAACTGCTTTTTTTTTCATTGCAAGTTCTCTATGTGACTAAGTGTTCTGTGTTTTACATTATTTCAAAATTCTAAGTGAAAACAACATGTTCTAATGAAACAGTGTGTTCTACATTAATATGAATATTTATTCTACAACAACATGATATTTACTCAAGTTATTTACCAGAGGTGTGGTTTATATATGTGATATAAAATGGCCTGACTCAAAATATGCAGTTTACTAGAGTGAGAGAGCTAGACCATAATTTATGAGTGGCAAAGCCACAAGTCAGATCAGAAAATGGCTTCTGGCCTCCAAAGTACAGTAGATATGGACCATAGTCAAACAGATTGCACCTGAAGCTGTTCAGGGAACTGAACTAACATCAGGAATCACTGAACCCCCTGGCAGGACTATTTAGCAACTCGCTACAGTCAGTAGTAGTTCTAAAAGTTTGGAGAGTAGTGGACTTAATTCTCCTCCTCAAGAAGACCACAAGGAGCAACCGGGTAACTACAGGCAGCTCAGTTTTACCTCCATTGTGGGTAAACTAAAGCAGACACTAGTCAAGGAGGACCTAGTGAATTACCTGAAGAGAAATGGACTCCTACTATACTTCAACTCCAACAAAGCACTTGCCTAAGTGCTGCATAGAAGGTTGCTGAAAAAAATTAGAGGATCTAGGAGCAGCAACATTCCCAGTTAAATGGGTGTGAATTTGGTTGAGGGGGAGAGAGCAGAGAGTGGTGGTAAATGGTGTTAAGTCAAGGGAGGAGATCACAAGCTGGATGCTGTATTGGTCAGTCCTGGGACCATTTAAATATGTTTGCCAGTAACACAGGAGAAAGAATACAGAGCACGATGTGTCTATTTGCAGATGGCACTAGGCTCTGTGACAGTACAGACAGTGAGGAAGGATTACGGGAGATGCAGAGGGACCTGCAAAAAGGTTGGGATGGTGGTCCAACATCTGGAAGTTGAAATTCAATGCCAAAGAGTGCAAGGTGATGCAATAGGGAACACGAACCACAGGATGGAATATTTGATGGGAGGGGTTCAGCAAAGCACCACTTCTGAGAAAAGGGACTTGGGAGTTATCATAAGCAACTCCATAAAGCTATTGAGCCAATGCAACAAGGCTTGCAGCAGAACAACCAGAATGTTCGGGCATATTGGATGGGATTTTGACAGCAGGGGAAATTAGGTAATACTGCCTCTGTACTAAACACTGAGGCCGCATCTGGAATACTGCATACAGTTCTGGAGTCCCCAGCTAAGTAAGGAAAGACAAAGACATTCTGGAGAAAGTGCAGCATAGGGTAACCAAAATAATTTAGGGCCAGTACAGCAGATCCTATAAGAACTGACTTAAGGCACTGAACAGGAGGCCAGAAGGGAAAGAGAAGACATGATAGAGAACTTTAAATTCATGAAAGATCATCCTGTGATACAACATTGTTAAAAGTTCAATTTAAAAGCTCAGTAAATAGTCAGTGCACCTTTGGTTATAGTGCACCTATGGTTTGAAATAGTTTACCTTTTATATTAGGAATATAACAAGTTATACCCTGTTTACTAGAACCTTAGTCATATTTTAGAACTCTGTGTAGATGTGATTGTTTTTAAGATGAATATCTTATTTATGACATGGAATGTTTATTTCCTGCATAATTATGTAATTTTGTAATTGCTACTTGTTACTGTTGATGTATTGATGTTAGACGTTATTGTATTCTTACTGACTAAGGGTCATACCTGTAAAAGGGATTTTTTTCCCTCAGTGTACTAACCTGTATACAAATAAAATCAATCAATCAAAAAGAATTGGGAAAACTGTCAAAAACAATTCAGCATGAGTTGCAAATCAAAAGCATGGGAACAAGAATGGAAGCTGAAAGAGGGAGATTCAGGGGGACATGAAGAAGTTTTACTTTAAACATAGGGTGGTTGAGCCATGTAACAGCCTCCCAACTGATGTGGCAGTACAAAAACCATCAGTGGTATGAAGCACGGCTGAGACAGACTTAAAGGCTAAATAGTTACTCAGAGAGGTAGCCTGAAGGTGGAAGGGGGGGTGGAGTGATGGATGGAGAACAAAGGCATAAACCCTGTCTAGACATTAGGTCCCAGGGTAGCAGAGGGTATAATAAGGCAGTCTGGAAGGACCAGTGGTCTTTTCTGCCAACACTGTGTAATGCGTACGAGGAAGGCTGCGCTCTAATTGGACAGGTTGGGTCAGAGCAGGTCCACCCAGCTACATCTTGGAGGGAAAGTGAATTTTGACTACGCAAACCACCCAAAGGTGGATTTTTAGGTGACGCCTGGCAAGCGGGCATTGGGGAATTTAAGGGAGGGGAACTCAGGCCAGTTGCCACTAGCTGGAAGATACAAGTGAGAGGCATGAAGCTGACTTGAATGCAAACTAAATATTTTATTTGGACACATCTAAAATAACACCAACATCTACACTAAAATATCTAAACACTATAAGATCTGTGCTGTCAACTAAATTATAACCATTACGCTAAATGTTATACTTTAAGTACTCATAACATTCGCTACATGTAATGCTCTAAATTCATTTGGAATGCATCAAGTTTTGCAGTACATTAGAGGCCAGCCACTATTGTGTGAGTCCTTTAGAGGGAAAAGCAAACAGGTCAGGAGACCCTCTTTCTGTCCAGGACAGTTCCACTCCATGAGGGACACTGGAAGAAGAAGAAGAAGAAGAAGAAGAAGAAGAAGAAGAAGAAGAAGAGATACTTGTCATCTTCAGGCCTGTCGTAGACCACCGGTACTTGTTACCCCTTTCTGGGTAAAGGATTACATTCCACTGAGGCAGTGAGGATCATCAGCAACAGGTCACACATGGACCACTGGAATGGGTCACCCCTCAAAGTGAAGAACAGAAGAAATTGAAGAAAAACACCAGCCATCGGACCACACCTGGGTTGCTGGATGAAGGATGTCAAAGGAATCTCCTTGAAGAACTGTTGAGGATGAAGCTGGTCTAGAACAACAGGGTTGGGACACACTGGAGACCACACACAGACTGGGATGGTGGCACAATAAAGTTCTTTTAAACAACATTTGTGGTGGTGGTTATTTCAACAAAGTTTTTCAAGTGCACTCAGTTCACACAGTTCGGGCACCCTGACATAGGGGCAGTACAGTTCATGGGTGGCACCAACACACAGGACAGTGAACAGTTCAATTGAAGGGGCCCAAAACATTAAACAGTCTTTTAAACATGACTTTTTACAGGCAGTTCATAACTGGTGCACTGTCCCTTTAAATTTGGCTTTCCAGTGCTATCATTCATAATTATTTAGTCTAATTTATATAATATTGCCCCTTTGTTTTAGTGCTTATGGAGCTCAGTCTCAAATCCCTCTCCATGGGTGGTTCTGAAGGCGGGGCTTACCCACCCCCCCAGTCTCTGGCTCCTGTGGAGCAGTTTTTTCATAACTCTGCCCCGTGGGTGGTCTATGGAATATGCCACTCCATTATTTATTTATTTATTTATAAACTAAACAGTTCTTCTAGTGGCCATCAACCAGCTTTATAAAGAAAAACAAGGTTTAGTTCCTCCACTCATGATAAAATAGTCCCAGTTTGACACATGGTGATTTGGGAAGGAGGAGATCACATGGTGATTACACTTGTCCCCATATTTAATAATGTTACTGTGTATGAAATCCACACCCAAGAGCGGAGTTGGCAGACCTTTAGTCACTGAAGGGGGAAAACGCCGGAGTGTGGAGTCAGCTATGCATCACCACTAGCAAAGCCACTTGCATCAAGGGAAACGGGAGGTTTGTATGGCATCTGAAACCCCTACTATAAGATCAACAACTGTTTATTAATTCTGAACTGACCCTAAACTAGCACTCCTTTTTAAATTAACTTGAATTTGCAGGTTTAGTCATGATTCAGGGGTGCAGGAACTAGAGGTGCTGGCCACATTTTACACCTTCCGAGAGCAAACGACTGAGCAGTGCTTTGGTCTCTGACACCCTCACTAGCTTCCTCCTGGATCCGGACTTGGCTCCATTTGTAAACCATCTCATCACTTCTTTTTTGTTGTAAGTAAACCAAAAGAGCAGTGATGAGATACATATAAAATAGCCACCAGCAGCCTGCCCCAGTCCCGCTGCGAGTGACCCACCACCTGGTCCATGGCCTAAGCTGCGCTGAGTTAAGTGCTTGTCTGCTTGATTATGATTCAAAGTCAGAATGGAACCAGTCTCTGCCACTGCGTCTATCTGAGTAACTTGTCCTCTGCCCTGACTGCTGCCTTAGACTTCAGGTTCCCGAGAAGTTGTTGAATATCTCTCTCTCTCCTTGCTGCTAATGCCAGCCTGACTACTCAGCTCTGGGAGAAGCCAGCATCAGTACAAGGGGGCCTGCATGTGAATTTCAATCACCCGGCCCATTTTGAACATCACGGAAGGGGGACAGTGCCTGAGGGTGAAGTTGGCCACGCAACATCACTAGCATGAACATTCACATTGGGAGAAGCAAGAGGTTCGTATTGTGTCTGAAAAACTTTTCTTGGGACTGAAAGGAACTCGGAGGCTGTGGTATGGCTTTTTATTTTTAGTGGCAGTACAGTTGTCAGTTGCTGCTTTGCTGTTTGAAACAAATTGCAGTTTCTGACCAACTAAACATTCAAAAGCCCAGAGGGGAGACTGTGTGGATGTTATGGGGCAGGCAGTGGTCAGCTGGGACTTTAGCCATGTGTTGGTTGTGAGATTTACACATGACTAAAACCCCAGTCTGACCAATCAACTTATGTGTTTTTTCCCCATTGTATAATATTTTATTCACCATGGAGTGAATAACAGGGCTGGATAACAACCTTTATTCAGCCTTGTTATTCAAATCTCCATGATATAAATAGGTGATATTCAATAAGACATACAGAAATTAGATTTTTATTGACTCTGTTGTGTTTCCTAAAATGCTGCTAACAATGAGTGGTGGAGTGAAATGGATCCCCAAGTTCTAGGTCAGCATTGTTTGTAACTTTGCAGAATTAAATAAAAGCTTATTTCTGGATGCCCTATGAAATGTTCTTTTTTATGTTTGCTTGCATGCATGTGCAAGAAACATAGTGCCATCACCCGAGTTTTTGGAGGTGTGTCACCTCCTCTTCCAATTCAGTCAGTGTGTTGGCAGGCGCGGCCGCAGTTCTCCAATGCCTGCTGGAGCTGTCTATGACAGCTCCAAAATGCAGTGGAGTACAGTTAAAAGGGGGAGCTATGCTTCAGTGAGCAGCGATCAGATATCGCCTGCTCATCGCGCTCCCCTACACACACACACAAACACACCACGCATACTAGCGTGCTGCCCCGCACACATTGTATAGCCGGCGGGATGCTGAATCCCCAGTCGGCTGTGCTGCGCCCCAAAGCCTTCCACGTGCCACGCTGGGTGCCCACCCCAGCATGGCAAGTCATGGTATAGCTGACGGGGTACCCAATCCCTGTCGGCTCCCACACCCTCCAAGAAGCTGTCCTTGTGCCACGCTGGGAGCCCACCCCAGCATGGCAAACGTCCCGTGTCGTCATTTTGATTAAAAACCTGAAGATTAAAAACTGTCCTTCAGCGCTTCTCCTGCCCCCTCCCACAACCCGCACCCACCCACTGCACACCCTGCCTCCCCACACCCCTCCCTCACCCCATACTTACCTCCGGACCTCGGCGCAATGATCTTCGGTGGACCGGGAACACATCTGCACTCTTCAAAGCCGACCACAAACTGAGGAAATGCCGGTAAGCTGTATAATGGGATATATAGTTTTTTCAACTTTGCTGCATATCTCAGGCATTTTTTGGAATTTTTGCACCAAATTTTCAACATGGGGTTTTTGGGACGCCTTCTCATGAATGATGTCACTGTCATGGCATTATTCAGGCCCAAAGGGTGATTTCGCAGTCACTGCATGAAATCACCTTTCAGGCTCAATTAATGAAACGACACTGCCAGTGTTCATAAGGTGGGCTCTCAAAGTCTATTTTGAAAATTTGGTGGAAAAATTCAAAAAATGACTGTTTTACTAATGCTTTCATGCATTCCTCATGAGCGCAATGAAGTCCATGCAATTTTAATATTTTCACTCCAGATTTTCAACATTGCCATTTTACCACACCTCCTTATGAGCAGTACAGCTGTCATTTTTCACATCTTGCCCAAAATGTATTTCTGCCCATGTAGCGCACAATGGCGCAGTCGGTGTGCGAAATCAATGTATGGGACACATTAAGAAAATCACAGTGATGCTGTTCATGAGCAGAGGTCTTAAAATGGCCATGTTGAAAATTTGGTGAACAAATTCCTAAAAATGACTGTGAAGTTTGTGAATTTTCAATATTTTCACTCCAGATTTTCAACATTGCCATTTTATAACACTTCTTTATGAACAGTACAGCTGCCATTTTTCACGTCACCCAAAATGTGTTTTTGCACATGTAGCACACAATGGTGCAGTCAGTGTCCGAAAGCAATGTTTGGGACAGATTAAGAAAATCACAGTTACACTGTTAATGAGCAGAGGTCTTAAAATGGCTATGTTGAAAAATTGGTGACAAAGTCTATAAAATGACTGTGTTACGAGTGAGCATTGCAGTTTCCACGCACCCTCATAAGTTCATGACTTTGTAATATTTTCAGTCCAGATTTTCACCAGTGGCATTTTCACACTTCCTTATGAACAGCACAGCTGTCATTTTTTCTAGCGTGGCGAAATGTGTTTCACACTTTCCAGCGCAGAGATGCGTGGTCACTGTGGGAAATCATTGTTCGGGACAGATAAAGAAAATCACAGTGACATTGTTTATGATCAGAGGTCCCAAAATGCCTCTGTTGACAATCTGCTGTAAAAAATCCCCAAACTAATTACATTACGGGTGTGCATTGCACAGTTTCTATGCATGCTCGTGACTTCACCAGTTTTTTTTATATTTTTACAACAGATTTGCAACATTGCCATTTTTTACACCTCCCCATGAACAGTACAGCTATCATTTTTTACATCCTGTTCGGAATGTGTTTGCACTTGTGGTGCTAAATGCCGTAGTCACTGTGCATAAGCAGCTTTCGGCTAACAAACTGATATTGCCACTGTTCATGAGGTGGGGTCACAAAAAAAACATGTTGAAAATTTGGAGTGAAAATACCAACAAATGCCTGAGGTATTACGGTTTCCAACCATAACGCCCAATCCAGTAGAGAATGACAGACATTAAGGATGTGACTTGGGATTCTTGCCTGCAATGCTCATACCATTCCACACCCTGCAGCCAGTGAGAGGCATTGAGGTATGCCTTGGACTCTTTGGACCCAAAGTTCACCCCATTCTCCTATACAGCACCCATCTCACCGTATTTCCTGATGGAATGGGTTGCGCATAAGGGCCAAAGACCCCAAGGCACACCGTGACACTTGTCAGTGTCTGCAGGGTGGGGTGTGGTGAAATGGCGTGGCCATTATGCCTGATGACCCAAAGGCACACCCCAATGCCTGTCACTCTCTGCAGGGTGGTGGTGGGGTTGGCTTCAGTTCAATACTTCACTGCCACTCCTATTACTCAGCTCTGTAACTTCTACACTACCACTGCTAATGCCAGCAAGCAAACATTTGGCATTGACAAATGCTTGTTATACCATGAAACAGCTAATGCCATTGTGATGAGCCTACAGGGAAAATAATGTGAAATGCAGGGAGAATATAGAGGGTAATGTATAGGCCATTATACACAACAAGCATGCAGGAGGCACGTGATGCTTTTTCTAGAGTAGCAGTGGGATTTGAAGCCTCCACCTACCTCCACCTTTAAACATTATTTTTTATTATACAATGGCGAGAAAGAATAACGTTTTCTGATTGGTCAATCTGGAACCAGAGTCGTGATGTTATTCTGGCACAACATCATGGCTCTATTCCCAGCACATTGATGATCGCATGTAGCATGAAAAAGAAACATCGCTCCACTGCCTGTGAGCAGTGTTTCCAGTCCCCCTTAGCTGTTCTGCTTGCCGCTCTGCTCGCCGCTCCCTCGCACAACTTAAAACCCAACTGCAAAAGCACACAAAAAAAGAAACATATCAAGCAGCACACAATGTCTTGGTATCCTATTTTTTTCAAATGGATAACCATGACACTGAAGTACAAAAAAAACTCATGCTGACCTGAAATACCAGAAACGAGTGAGTGCCCAACTGCTTCACTGTCACAGCACGGGCTCACTCGTTGCACTAAACATCACGCTGTTCTTCCTCCCCTTTAAAAATACATTTGAATACATTTCCTCTCCCAATAAAGACATATCTTAACTGTACTGGGAGAACCTAAACAGGACAAAAAATGTAAAAAACAGAAATGGCAGGATGAGGGCGGGTTGGGGCTTCTCATCAAAATGCATGACTGCTGACAACCACTCACTTCTCATCAGTCTTCACCTGATTCCCCAGTCAGCAGCAGGAACAAATCATTTAAACTTCTTCTAAATAAAACACTTCTGTCCTATCTATGTATCATGGGGGGGGGGGGTCAGAGGAACACAAACCTAGCACAGTATGAAAAAAACAGCATACACATATACAAAGCAACAATACAGCAGAACTATTTGTCCTCTCTGTATACCTACCCACATAAAAAAATAACTTAAAAATGCTTTAAAATATATTTTAAACAAGTTTTTTTTTTACTTTTCTACAATAGAGCCATTGTATAATAGGAATAATGCACTCCAGGGTGTGTGTCATGCTGGGATAACATCACTTCTGGAGTGATTAGTCACACTCGGTCTGTGGCCTCATGGCTAATCACCCCAGGCATGATGCTATCCCAGCATGACACACACCCTGTCGTGCACTATTCCTTTATTGAATTTTGTGGTACTTCTTGATCATAGCTAGACAGACATACTACTTTTAATGGCTGATGTTTACTGCCCAATAATCTAAATGCATTGCAAACCTCAACAAGAGATGGAGACCGGTTCTGTCACATCTGTAACACTAATCCTGGCTGATCAGAAGCCTGGGCCCAATCACCCTTTTTTGGAGCTTACATTTAGTCCACCGGTTTCTCCAACATTGGAACCGCTAATGTTAGACCAATTTCTTCTCGAGGTAGGCAGCTTACGAGAAGCCATCCTAAAGATTGCCACTGAAGTCTAGAATTTCTGCCCTTACCATTAAAGAGCTCACCCAGAGTATGGGTGATGCTGAAGCCCATATAGTCTTCACCGAACAAGCTCAGGCCAAAATGGAACCAGAGGTCATAGCTCTCTGTAGAAAAGTGGCTAAATTAGATTTGAAGACCAGGAGGGGCAAACTCGCAGAAGTGATCTAGTAATTGCTGGTATATCTGAACATGCTGAGGGCTCCAATATGCTGCTTTTTATTTAGAAATGATTACCAAAAATAGCCGGTCCCTCACTGTAAGGCACCAGCTACATTATTAAACAGGCCCATCATTCTCTATGGCCTGCCTGCTGAGGGTGCAAAACCTTGCCCCATTATCCCCAAGTTTCCGAACCTTTTGGAAAAACAGCAGGTTCTGACACAAGTCTGATCTGCACAGGAGCTCCAGTGACAAAGTCAATGGAGCTCCATTTTCTCAGGACCTGTGCCCTTCAGTGAGTGAAATGCAAGGAATATAAGGACTTAACAGCACAGCTCCAATACCACCTTCTGTATCCAGCCAGACTATTAGTGTCTTTGCCAGATGGCCAGAAGATGTTTAATTCAGATGAAAAAGCTAAGCAGGAGCTCCCATTATTGCTTCCTAACTTGTTTCCTGGTGGTCATAATGGAAGAAGCAAGATACTCAAAATGGACATCTCCTCTGCGGAGCCATGAACATCTGCAGACTGGTGCTGGCTGACTCAGCTTAGAAGGTGACTCCTGGACTAAGAGATTGTTATTTCTACTTCAGTGGTTGTGTAGTTCATGTATTGGGGTAGTGTTCTGCTGTGTAAATACTGTGTGTTTTGTTGATGTATTGGGGTAGTGTTCTACTGTTTAAATATGTTGTGCGTCAGTTAAATTTTATGGCACTAAATAGCCTTGTTTACTTGTTGTACTGATTGTCTCCATTCGGGATATGTTGTTTTTTGGAGGGAGGGGGATTATAAACCTTCAGTTTTGCAGCCTGCTTTACTATCTGGTGCAGCAGTCTTTTTCCGGGCTCTGGCTGATCCTCAGTTGAGTTGCTCCTGTATTCAGGCATGGATTTACTACTGAGGACCTGCCTCACCTGAAGTAGTGTGCTCCAGAGATTTTGCGTCTATTTGCACTTTGTTAGCACTTCCCTATTGGGAGAGGGAGTTCAGTGTACATAGTTCCGCTCTTAATTGTAAGGTCGAGCTGTGCACAAACTCAGATCAAGCACTTCCACACCAAGGGACCTCCCCCCTGCATTTTTGCACATTTTTCATATTTTTTGTATACCTTTAAATATACTCTGCAGGCAGCCCAATCCTTCACCAAGAATTTAGTGTGATAATATTTTCTGTGCTAGTGATCGAATTGTGTGTGTGTGTGGGGGGGGGGAGTAAGAGGGATCATGGGGGTTGTATTGTGCTTGTCAATATGTGGATTAATAATTATGGGCTCAGCAGCTGTTTCTACTGCATTCCCTCCTAGCTGATGTGCTAACCTTAGGTTGACATGTTCTGGGCCATTTACTTTGTTCTGGGGAATACCCAGTGTTATCAATCAAATAATTTTTAATTTTACTTATTTTGGGGGGCCCCAGGTATTTACTGTGGTTGTAGCTGGGCAGGAGCCCACGACTGTATGCCCCCCGTATCAGGGGTATCTTCCAGTACTGCCAGTGTCTTTGATGTTGCTATACAGCATAGTATCTTAGGACTTTGTCCCTGTTTTTTTCATGCATTCCTTCATAGCTGTGATGCTGTTGTCAGATTGCCACGGTCTGGACTGCTCACCGTGTTCTGGGGCTGATCTGGACTTGTTATTCAAATGGCTGTTCTTGTCATCCTATCAGCACCCTAGGTAGTCACTGTGGTAGTATTTGGATTGTGGCCTTTGGCTATGCCCCTCCCCCTTGTTAGAAATGACTGCCAGAACTGTTTTACCCTTTTTTTCTAATTACTAAGATTACCGCCTCTGGATTTGGTTGTGTGGTCGGAGGTCTTGTACCCTGCCACCTACCCATAGTGGACTGATTGGCATGGAAGACGGTCATTCAGACCGGGGTACTTTGTTAACATTGTTGAGTGTTGTTTCATGGGAGTTTCTACAGTTTTTTTATTATAGTTTTCAATTTCATCTTTCTCTTATTATGTTGGTTTTACTTGGGGACTGGGTGGGGAGGGTATAGTTGACCCGCATCACTTCAGAGGCTTCAACTGTTTCAAGGACCCTAGTATGATGTCTATATTTATATTTGACTGTGATGAATATGCAAATTAAAATAATCTCTTGGAATATTAAGGGTGGCCAAGATAAAGAAAAGAGGCGCTGTATTCTGAAACATCTATGCATACTCAGAAGTTCCATAGCATGTTTACAGGAGACACATTTGCCACGAGATCAGATCCTAGGTTTCGGAAGGAATGGGTGGGCTAAATATTTGGGGTGAGTAACCACTCAAAATGGGGGGAGGGGGTAGCTATACTTATTGCCCATTCCATGCCTTTCATACTGACGCTTTCATCAAGTGGGTCCACATGCATGCGCAAGCAACATCATGTGGTAGTAGCACATTTCAGAGGTGTGTCAGTGTTGTGGTGAATGCAGAGGATGCTTTAGTGGGTGCGTCCCTCAGCTGCCAATCAGTGAGCATGCTGCTAATGACAGCAGTTTCAGAGAAAGTCAAAGAGTTGAAATGAATCTGCTGCTGCAATCAGAGACAGGCTCGTCATTGCAGCAGCAGGTGACACACCTCCATTACATTCCTTTCCTGATGAAACATTTCAATAAATATGGTGGCTCCAGCAGCCAACCACACACTCCCAAAAAGCCGACATCAGGGTGCCCAATCCCCATGTTAGCATCCCCCCTCTTAGTGTGTCTTTCCTGGTTAAACAGTTTCCCCTTTTCTTCCCAACACCAAGATGCCCACTCAGTGTCAGATGTACCTCCCCAACCTGTCTATTTGCCATGCTGACATCGGGGTGCCCAATCGCTGTGTCAGCATCCCCCCCCCAGAATTGTGGCACACTGAGTGCCCACACCAGTGTGCCTATTTTGTTTTGTGTGTGTAACCTGTAAATGAAGAAAACCTTCCCTCGCAGTCTTTTTTTTCCCCCTGCAAACTAGAAAATGATGCACCGTTGTCTCCCTTGTCACCCTCCCCATCCCCACCCTCCTCTCCACACCCATCTCCCAGCACCGTCCCTCACCCATACTTACCTTCTGGAGGTCAGGAGCCATGATCTTCTCTGAACTGAGACACGTCTGTACTCTTCAAAGCCAAACTGCGAACTGAAGAAATGATCGTAAGCTTTATAATGGGAGGCAATGGGTGGTTTCAACTTAGGTTGATATCACAGCCATTTTTTAGAATTTTGGCCCCAGATTTTCAACATGGGATTCTTGGGACCCCACCTCATCAACATGTCACTGCCATTTAGTTTCTTTGTCCCAAGAGGTGATTTCGCAGTAACTACATGGAATCACCTTTTGGGACTGATTAACAAAACAACAGTGCCACTGTTCATGATGGGAGGTCCCAAAAAGCCCATGTTGCAAATTTAGTGAAAAATTTAAAAAAATGACTGCGTTACAAGTGTTCATTGTGCATGCTCCTAACTTCACCAATTTTTAATATTTTCTTTCCAGATTTTCAACATTGCCATTTTTTCACACCAGGGTTGTTAGAACTAGTTCTAGAAAGATAGAACCATTTTAGAACCCATGGGTTCCAGTTCTAATTTAGAACTTGAACACCCATGGGTTCTAAGTGTTAAGGGTTCTAACTACTGTACTAAAAAAAAGCTTTTTTTCTTCATGCATTTCAAAAATGGGGTGCCAGCCTGGAAAACATACTAATTATTGGGAATTACATGCTAAAAATGTTTTAGAGGGAGAAAATGAGAGAATGTATTGCTTATATGCAGACATGCTAAAGGCATGGAATTGTGATACCTGGCATTTGCACTTTGAGAGGCTCAATGTGTTTCTCTTTTCTGCATATGCAGTGAACCAATAGTATGGCTGTGCTGAGAGTGCAGCTCTTTTTATGTATGTTTTTTTCTCCTCTCAGTATCTTTATCTGTTCTTTTTCTCCAATCCTGCACACAAAAGAGTTTGAGTTCTGAAGAAGATTAGAACCCTAGAACTATTTGCAAAGTTCTAGCCCAGAACCAGAACCCAGAACTTCAGCGGGTTCTGACAATCCTATTTCACACCTCCTTATGAACAGTTTATGTAACAGTTGACTTGTGAATTTCAAGCTATCTCATTGGTCATCAACAGTATGTTAAAGTTTCTAACACACACAAACATGATCAGACTATGCCAGCTGGTCACTGGTTCTAGAGAAGTGCCCACATAGAATGTTGAGAAAAAAAACTCAGCCATCTTGATTGTGCCACCACTGCTGCCAGCTGTACTCACTCTCCTCCTAAACGGCTGACCTGATGGACATTCAATACGTTCATCCCTTACCCTTCACTTTTCCCAGCTTTTAAATATTTTGTTTTAAACACATACAAAAAATAAAAAGCATGCCACGCTGTTTCCCCAGCCCACTCACTTGCTATGCCAGCTGTGCTCACTCTTCTCCTAAATGGCAGATCTCATGGACGCTCGACCTACCAGCTCGCTCTGCCAGCTGCCGGCCGCTCAGTACACCCCTCACTTACCTCCTCACTTTCCAGTTTATTTATTTTTTGTCTTTTCAAATGGTTCCAGTTGGTTCCAGTTGTTTCTTTTAAAGTTACTTTCTACATTATCTGCTTTACTTCCACAGACCGCACTGCCGTTTCTCTGCAGCAAAACCACAATGTTCTCCCTGGTGCTGTAACATACATAAATCATTATCAAAGAAACAAAACATCATCATCATTTCTTATTCAAAATGTTTAATATTAAACCAAATAGAGTGCTGCTGGTTGTTGGGGGGTACTGCCGTGACAACTAACTGTGCAAAAAAAAAGTAAGGAAGCCTTACTAGGACAAAAGTCCTTTAGTAAACAACAACAAAAAAATACAACTGAAAGTGGAGGAACTATTTTATTGAAAAATAAGACAAACATTTGAATTTTCCATTATATAATACTGTGCATTTTGGGTATCACATGCATCAACAATTGAGGTAGCCATTTCATAAGCGGAATAAGCCACTCTAGTGTGTGGACGCACTTGGCCTATTGCCTTGTGCCTCACTACACCTCCTAGCTGTGTGTTAAAGTGTCTAACATACACACTGGAGTGGCTTATTGCTTACATAGCTGTCATTTTTCACATCCTTCCTGAAACATGTTTTCACACCTGTGGTGCAGAATGGAATGGTCGCTGTGGGAAATCAACTTTCAGAACAGATTGACAAAATCACAGTGCCACTGTTCATGAGGAGAGGTTCAAAAATGCCCATGTTTAAAATTTGGTGAAAAAAATCCAAAAAATGATTGCGTTACAGGCGTGCGTTGCGCAGTTTCTATGCACATTCATAACTTCACCAATTTTTCGTATTTTCACTCCAGATTTTCAACATTGCCATTGTTTTACACCTTCTCATGAACAAGTACTGCTGTCATTTTTCACATCCTGCCAAAAATTTGTTTTCACACCTGTGACTCCAAATGGCACAGTCGCTGTGCAAAACCACCTTTCAGGATTGAGTAATGAAATGATAGTGTCACTGTTCATGAGGTAGGGTCACAAAAAGCCCATTTTGAAAATCTGCAGTGAAAATACCAACAAATTACTGGGGCATTAGGGTTTCCAACCATAACGCCCTACTCTGTAGAGACTGACAGGCATCAGGGGTGCGACTTGGGATCATTGGCCGTAATGCTCATGCCATTGCACCCCACCTTGCAGCCAGTGACAGGCATTGAGGTGAGCCTTAGGGTCTTTGGCCCCAGTGTTCACCCCATTCTCCTTTACCACACCCATCGCAGCATATTTCCTTATGGCATGGGGTGAGTACAGTATAAGACTTGAAGACCTCAAGGCACGCCGTGACACATGTCAGTGTCTGCAGGGTAGGGTGAGGTGAAATAGCATGAGTGTTATGGCTGACAACCCAAAGGCACACCCCCAATGCCTGTCAGTCTCTGCAGGGTGGGGGTGGGGTTGCATCAGTACAATACTTCACTGCCATTCCTATTATGTATCTCTCTACCTCCTGCACTACCAATGCCAATGCCAGCAAGCCAACATTCGGCATTGACAAATGCTTGTTACAGTACCTCCCATAATTGTTATGATACTCTGCAGGGTGCAATTTAGTTTATCTTGTTCTAGTGGCTAATGCTCCAATGTTCTTCTTTATCAGTGACTTCCAACATATAATTATAGAGCAGATAACTATACAGCAGTAATCTTGCTAGACAATAAAGCAATGTAGTTAAAAGCTAATCCTTGCTTACTGAAGAGATTAGACATCCACATGTTGGATCACCGAGAGCTGTGAAATCATTCTGACATTATAAGAATGCTAACAACAGATTACCAAAAGTTGATATGTTTGTGCACACTTTGACCCTACTAGCAAATTCATCACAAGTGGGGTGCAGCTTTAGAGTAATACATTTTAAGGTGTGTGAGTCAAAATTATTTTAGTTCCCTGATTACGAGTATGAGTTTCTTAGGACTATAGACTGAATATTTTCCATTATTCAGGGTATCATATTATTATTTAGGAATTCATAAAAAAATTTAAAAGAGGGGAAAAAAAGATCTTGAACCCTCCTCAAAGTAGCAGGGCTTAGGGTGTGTGAGTAATGAATATTATCAAATGTGTAATAGAAATTCCAGTATCTGATTTGCTAACAGAGATTCCAAGTCACAGTTGTTCCCAGAGCTAACAACGGCAGATGTGAATAAAGGTACAACAGATTGTGTTGGCAACATGTAGAGAGACATACTTCTCTGCCTTTGAAGAGAGTATCACTATGAGGCACTGGCTTGGATCTGTACCTTGTGCTACAGATGAGAGGCTGTGAGCTGGGGGGGTTGGGAATGAGCATTAGGGTTGACAACCCCAAGTAAGACCCCACCACTGATTCACCAAGACACCACAGACCCAAAGCCCTAATGCTTTTTCCTTTTGCTGCTTGGGGATGGGAGTGGGGAGCTAGGGTTGGAAACCCTAATGACACATTTCCCTACTTTTGTGGCATCAAGTTGAACTCTAACTGGTGCATTAACAAAGTTTTTTTGCAAAGTGTGTATATACAGTACATATCTATATGGGTGCGGTCAAGTCACTGTAGTTAGGGTTCGGTCTTCACTTCTATGTTAAACTCTAACTTTTGCACTTTAATAACATCCCAACTGTTCAAGTGATTTGCAAGAAAATGTGCGTGCACCATCAGGGACCAAATATCTCTTGATGCAGCAAGTTTTGTTTCAGTCAAATGTGTTGGTGTAGAGATACAGATTGTCAGAAATTGTGAATATTACCATTTTGGGTGAAATTATTTGTCACCACTGTGCAAAACCAGTGTGGAATTCTGGTCTGAAATGTTTACTATATATAGGTTCTGTATCACAGATGTTCCTTTTGAAGGTTTGGTGAAAAAATATTAATCCGTTCCAAAAGTTTTAAAGTTGCCCAATATTTCCTAAGGGACCAGTTAGATGTTCCACTCAAAAATTGATTTTTTATCTCAAATGCAGAATCCTTTTATGCAAATACAGAATCCTTTGCCTCAAATGCAGAATCTAGTTTTGTGCCACCACTATCCTGTTTTCAGTTAGCGGTGACAACAAAATTAAATAACTGAAAAAATACATGGGTTTAGTAGGCAACAGTAGTCTTTACCTAATCAGGATCAGTACAATCGAATTCTGGGGTTAGTTTTTTGATAAATCACTTAGAAATATTTTTTTTTCACATGCAGAAATCCTTTTTTGCAAACCATGAAAAAAAAAGACACAAGACAGGTTACTTTTTCATAATTTGTGAAAAATATTTTCTTTTACCGTAAATCATGAAAAAATAATCTCAAAACAGGATCCCTTTTCGTAATTTGCGAAAAAGGATTTATTTTTCTGCAAATTGTAAAAAAGGAACTGCGGAAAAGGATTATTTTTTGCAATTTGCAAAAAAGGAATTTTAGGACAGCTGTTTCTTTGTCCCTCCACAGTTCACAAATGGTTGTTAATTTTGGTCTGAAATTTTCAACATATAATATGCTTGCCCACAGATGTGCCTTTTGCTGGTTTATTGAAAATATATTACTGTTCTGTGGAGTTCAGCAGCTTTAAATTTTGGTTTCCCATAGAATAACAGTGTAATGTGAGGTTTAGACAATAATTTCTTTGTCACTAAGCTGTGAAGAGAAGGTTATCAATTTTGCTCTAAAATTTCAGAGTAGAGAGGCCTTGTGCCACTGATGTGCCTTTTTACTCATTTCATGAAAATATATTAATCTGGTGCCTAGTTACACAGGTTTCACATGTTGCTTTGTTTTCTATAGCATAACATTGCAATGTGAGGTTTTTCTTGGCATTGCACACCACACCATGGGAGTGCAGGGCCCTTAACAAGCAAAAAAGAATACAGTGGCAGACAGTTAATACAGACCCAGTTTTCACAGACAATCCACTTGAACGGACAAGTAATAAAGTACCGATTCAAAACAAATGCTAGCAGTATTACAAATGCTGGATGCCAGCTCCACGGCAGCAGGCAATGGGGATTCGCCTGGCACAATGGCAACCTGGGTTCATGCCTCAACCCTGGGATCACAGGAGTGGACACTGGCAGAAAGGGTTCAGATGCTCTCCTCCCGGAGGAGGGGACGTGATTCTGCATTGCCCTGGAGCAGCTCCTGGCAGCATGCGGGGGTCAAACATGTTGCAGCATGAGTGACCACACACTGCCTGTGCATGCTGCCATGGACGCCAAAGCAGGCAGCTGCATAGTGGGTGGGCAGGGTGGGCAACAACCTTGAAAACAGCCACTTGACTGACCAGATGATGGCGGCAACCTCACCATGCACTGCAATGTCTGGAGCAGGTCCGAGTTGATCCCCACTGGCCCCTGTGAGGACTGGAGTGTGACTAAGCAAATCTCCCCTCCTGGTCATGACCACAGGAGGGGAGTCTCTGGATGAAGGAATATGTTGGGTCAATGGGTGCCAGCAGCTGTGGGGACAATGGGACGATGATGGGGGAAGCATGGTGACAGTGGAGGATTAGGCTGCCTGAAGGATGGAGAGACTGACCAGGAGGGCTGGGTGGGGTTAAAAAGATCAAGCACAAGAAAATGCTGGATAGTGCTGACCTTGTGAGCCATTTTGCTCAGACAAGCCAGAGTTCTGTTGACAATACCTGACAATGCCTGACAGTCAATTATTGCCTTTGCTAGGTGTTTGTTAATCACACAGCCATTAAATACAGTAGTTCTCATCTCTGAGTCAGTTCTTCCAGTGAGTAGGGCTGTGCTGTTCTGTATCAAGATGGCTTCGAAGCATGTTGCCATTCCTCTGTCTTGCAAAGTAGAACTTTTGCAGCAGATTAACGCACTACGCAAAATGATCATCCGAAACCTTGCTGTTCACCTTTTGCTTCCAAAATCTACAGTGTCATATCTGATTTACACCAAAGATCAGATATTTTCTGAATGGCATTTTAATCAGAATCCTTCACACAACAGAAAACATGAAGGAAAGGATGCTGAGGTAGAAAAGGCACGGTTTAGATGGTTCAGCAATGTCAGAGACTGGGAAGCATTTATAGATGGTCCCCTCCTTCTCCAAAAAGTGAAGCAGCTGGCAGTTGGGTTGGGAAAAGTTGATTTCAATCCTACAGAGGGCTGACTACAATGCTAGAAAGTAAGAAACAACATTTGCTATTGCTGTGCTCATGGGGAAAAACTGAGCTCTGATAGCAGTGGAGCAAGTTGCTGGCTGGCAGATGTGCTTCCTGGGATTTTAGCAGGTTAAGAGCCAGCTAACATTTGTAATGCTGATGAAACTGGCATATTCTTCAGGTGTGTGGGGTATGGTATGCTGACCTTCTATGATGAACTACCCAGGGCCAGAAGAAAGCTAAAGAAGGTCTGTCAGTCATGGCGTTCACCAACAAGTGTGGAATGGAGAAGAGTGAGCTGGTTGTCATCAGCTAGTCAGCTAAGCCCCAGTGTTTCAAAGTATCCAGCACCTGTTACATATCACAGCAACAGGATGGTTTGGATGACCGGGGATATTTTTACAGAATGGGTCCACACTTGGGACAGGAAACTCCATGGGAGGAAAACTGCTCTTTTGCTTGACAATTTCAGTGGCCATCTTGATGTCATTGGCCTCTGAAATATAAAAATATTCTTCTTGCCACCAAACACCATGTCCATCATACAATCCCTGGACCAGTGGATTATCGATCCCTTTAAGAGATACTACATTAAAGCAATGAGGCAGTGAGTTCTTGTTGAAATGGATGAGGGTGAGGGATTGGAACTGACAGCCTCACAGTGTGTCAAAACAATTACGCTGCTAGATGCAGTTCATCTTATGAAGAATGCATGGGACAGCATCATGAAAGAAACAATTACGCACTTCTTTAGGAAAGCTGGAGTCTGTCACCTACAGCAGGATAACTTACCCATTGCTGCTGAGGAGATAATACAGCCACCTGCCGGATTAACTGAGTCAGACTTTGTCTCCTTATGCCGCATTGGTGAAAATAACACTGAGCCACAGACTGATGTCATTGCTGATGTTATTGCTTTCTTGCTGTCAGAACAACAGGAAGAAATGGAGCAGACAGAAGATAAAGAGGCAGATGAAGATGAGGACGCTGAAGAAATTGTGTGTAGTGCAGATGTATGTGAAAAGCTAAAAACATTACAGCATGCCATGGAACAGCGATTAGACATTCTTCCCAAGTGGGATATGCTTGTAATGACACAAAGAGATTGCTGTGAATATACCATCAGAAAAGCAAAGCAAAGCAAGATCACTGAGTTTTTAAAATGAATGAACTGACAAAGTTTAAGCACAGTTTAAAACACGCACCTAGCACAAAGTACCCCACAGCTCCAGCATGTCTTAACTATGGTACAGTGCCTTTGACTGTTTTAAGCTACAGTATTAAATAAAATTTTGCCTTTTAATGACAGTACTTACCCCCACTTCAACCCCCATCAATTCAGTACTGTACAGTATCAACAAACATGACTGAAAATACATTTGCCGCACTGTGCATGATAACTGACACTGTCTGACAGTGTTCTTCATATGCAGCAAGCTATCACAGACAGCAGCTATGGTGGACAAAACAGCTTGAAACAGATAAGTCCATTTAAAGTGGCTTTCACTGTACCATTACACTATCTGAAGAATTATGGATGGATGGGAGTGCAAGGTCCAGAGGGCCCTGTGCTCCCATGTGCAAATACGGATACAATTATTTACTGAATGGAGTGCATGGCCTTTCAGGCCCTGTGATCCCACAGGGAAATATGGATACAATTACAATCTCTCAGAAATTATGGATGGATAGGAGTGCAGAGCCCAGAGGGCCCTACACTCCCACAAGCAAAAAAGGCTAAGATTATACTATCTCAAAAAGTAAGGAAATTCTTGGCAAAAAAAACTTCATTAATGCATCAATTAAGGTTTCAGTGACAAAAGTTTGGAAATGTGGTGTTAGGGTTTCCAACCCTAACACCCCATCCCTACCCTGCATGTGGCAACAGGTGAGGGGGCTGTGCCTTGGGGTTGTCAGCCCTAACACTCACCCCATTCTCTTATACTGTATCCATCTCAGCTTATTTACTGATGGAGTGGGGTGAGCATTAAGGTTGACAACTACAAGGCACCACTCCCACATCTGCTGCTGTATGCAGAGAGGGGGTGGAATGTTAGGGTTGGAAACCATAACACCACATTTCCAAACCTTTGTCACTCAAACCCTAACTGATGCATTAACTAGGTTTTTTGCCAAGAATATATATATATATTTATATATTATGGTAGCACGGTAGTGCTACCATAGTTAGGGTTGAGTACCCCATTTAAGGTTAAATGGTGAAAACTTGCACCTTAATAACTTTGCCACTGTTCAGTGGATTTGCATGAAATTTGGCAGGCACAGGGCATAAGCATAGATCTTGGGAACTGCCAACTTTCATACCTGTTGGGTATACACCTGTGGAGTTATTATGCAACATTCCCGCATGCAATGACATTTTTTTGCTCATTCTTTGCTCGCACCTACAAGGTGCATGGTTTATGCGACCAGTCCAAAAACTTCAGGGAACATGTGGTCAGGGTCCCCAATGTGCCTTTTGAAGATTTTGTGAAAAAATATTGAATGGTTCAAAAGTTATTCAAAAAACAATTTCCCATTATAAGTCAACGGGAAAAGTTAACAAAAAGTTTGACAGTGTCGCAAATGCACTTTTTAGTGTTGCAAATGACCCTAGTAGTGTCGCAAATCCACCATTTTGTTTTTAGTTACTGATTAGAAAAATGCTTGGCATTTAAAATTGGGGCCATCTAGGGGCACAATTCTTTTTGTGTTCACCTAGTTGGACCCACAGGATGCTAGCCATGACTTTATTTTGGGGTTAAACACCCCAGAAATATGTTTTTGAAATTTTTGGGAAAAGTGGTGTCACAAACTACTGTCGCACCTGTGACACTGTCGAATTTTTTTTGCGAAAACTGTTGCAAATCACGGCACTACTTTTCAACACTATGGTCAAATTGATAGAACTTCTTTGCCACCCTGCTGCAACAGAACGCTTTGGTCTTTTGGGCTGAAATTTGGAGGGAAGAAAGCCAACATCCCACAGATGTGCCTTTTAGTGGTTTGGTGACAAAATATTGTAAGGATGCCAAGTTACAGTACTCCAAAGTTGACACTTTTCCCATACACTAACATTGCAGTAACCGCTGTGCCTTTCGGGGCCCATATCTCGGAAACAGTGCGAGATACGCAATTTTCGTCAACAACAACAGTATTCAATGAAAACCTAGCCAGGAAAGTCATGAATCATCTGAAATTTTTATATTTTTTCTACATCATACGGTTCCTGAGATATAAGCAATTTAGTAATCCAAGACCTCATTTTCTGGTCTGAGGGCCATTATTATGCATACATTCTTTATACTCACTGTCTTTCACTGTGCAGCTGCTGGGCAAAAACAGGGTGTGTGCTTCCGGTACTGTTACAGTTACCATTCCCACTTGTGTTTCTATGCCCGTTTGCTTTAACGTTCCCATGTACGCCACCGTCTGTGTTACCCTTTGCATTTTTGTTTGCGCTTGCATTTGCGCTACTATTACCATTTGCATCTCCACTACTGTTTCTGTTTGCATGTTGCTTTGCGCCACAGTGCACATTGCCATTTGCATTTCCATCAGCCCTTTCATTTGCATTTGTATTTCTCTTTTCTTTTGCGTCTTCGTTGCTGTTACTGTTACCATTTGCATTTCCAATTGCATTACCGTGCCCATGCACATTACGGTTTGTGTTTCCATACGCGCTTGCTTTCGTGTTTGTGTTTCTGTTTCCTTTGGCGTTATTGTTGCTGTTACCGTTACCATTTGCATTTACAATTGTGGTACCGTGACAGTGCGCATTACGGTTTGCATTTCTGTACGTGCTTGCGTCTCCATTTCCATCACTATTCACTTTGGCATCAGTTTCCGCTTGTGTTTCTATTAATGTTTGCTTTACCATTTATGTTTGCATCACCACATGCGTAACCATTAGTGCTTGCGTTTGCGTAGCACTAACCGTTACTATGTCACACAAAATCATGTGGTGGGAGCATGGGGCCAGAAGGGCCAGCGCTCCCACCACCGCATTCCATTCACTATTTCTAGTCCTCATTCTCAAAAAGAAGGGAAATTCATGGCAAAAAAACTCCATTTAATGCATCAGTTAGGATTGTTCCACAGCGACAAAAGTGAGAAAATTCGGTGTTAGGGTTGAAAGCCCCCCTTGCACTGCCTCAGCCAACCCCCCAACCAATGGGGTGTGTGTTGGGGTCATTGATCTTAACTCTCACCTGATTCTCCTATGCCTTAGCTGTGATGGGGTGAGAGTTAGGGCTGATGACCCCAACTCACACCCAAATACCGGTTGGAGGGGTGGGCTGGGGTGGTGCAAGGATGGCTTTCAAACCTAACACCGAATTTCCTCACTTTTGTCACTGTGGAACAACCCTAATTGATGCATTAAACTGAGTTTTTTGCCATGAATATATATATATATATATATATATATATATATATATATATATATATACATATATATACGCACACACACACGCACACATACACAACATATGTTTTGGGATAAATGCACAGATAAAAACTAATATCCCAGTCAGGCAGTGGAAATATCACTGATATCTCCATGTTCCTATACATCATAGAGATAGCTCTATATTCCTATACATCATAACAAAGAAAGTATTTCACTTCCTATTGTATGACTCTTTCTCTATGACCTGCAAACCCCCCACAAACACACACACACACACACAAACACACACACATGCCCCTGTCATCTGGTTGATCCTGCCATTACTTTTACCAGAATAATCATTTAAAAAACATATCTGGTTAATCCTGCCACTCTAAGGTTCGATAGCATAACATTACTTACACTTTCCCCCCTGAAATGCACCATGACAGAGCAGTATTAACACAGACTCATAATGTGCTCCCAGACCTTCACTGTAAAGCACTCTGCATGAGGCAAGTTAGAAAAACTCAATTTTTGGTAAGGTTAAGTGAATTTCTTTAGAAGAAGCTGCTGACTGTACTGAGAAGAGAGGGAGTGAGTCTTCATCTTCAGAATGGCAGAAGGAAGCATGATCATCTGTTGCTATAGCTGTATCTCAAAGAATTTTTGAGATATAACTGCTGAAAGGTACCCCAACTATTGCAATGTTATCCTATGGTAAATCACTAAACTTCAAAATCCTATAAGTATGGAACAGATGAGTATTTTCAGACCAAATCAGCAAAAGGCACATCTGTGGGTCAAGTCCTTTGCACCCGGTACATTTCAGCCCATAAGTGCTAACCATTTGTTTGGAAGCAAGTGACAAAGAAACTGATATTTTTTTAAAAACTAGTGTCGCAAATTGTGGCAATACCCCAGTTGTTTCACAAAACAGTGCTGCAATTTGTGATAGTTTTGTAAAAGTAGTTTCACAAATTGTGGCATTAGTGCCACAATTTGCAAAAGCAAAAAGGGGCCATGTAAAATAAACATATTTCTGAGCAATTTGGGGAGAAATTAATCAAAGAGTCTGATTCCTCGGGCCTCAATTAGGTAAACAGAAGTGCTGGTGTTTACCAAGGAGCAGTATTTTTTCCATATTTTTTAGGTTTTTCACATCGCTAACCGAAAACAAGATGGCAGAATCTCGAAAAAGAATTCTGTATTTTTGAAAGAACTTTATGCATTTGTGACAGAGAATGTTCTTTCACATGGGACATCTAATTTTTCCCATAGGAAATAATAGGAAATTTTGAAATTTAATGATGTTTGAATGGATTAATATTTTTTCACCAAACCTTCAAAAGGCACATCTGTGTCCCAAGCCCCTTATACCCTGAAAATGTCCGACCAAATCCCCAAGCTATTTCTGATAAGTGACATGACAAAGAATTTGACAAAAAAGTGGCATTTTCTGTAACTGTAAAAAAGTGTTAATTTCCACATTTTTGGACATTCCATTTCTCTGCACCTGTACATCTGACCACAACAAAACTTACCAAATCCAGAGATTTTTGGTCCCCAATGGAGTTTGCAGAATTTCATACAAATTGGTCAAATGGTTGAAAAGTTATTAAAGTGCAAAATGTGGGGGTTAACATAGAAGTGACCACTGAACCGTAATATTAGGGGCACTACCATGCCCCTTCTATATCAGTAGTTTGGCTTCTGCTGTGTGTCAAACAGAGTGTCCAGATGAAAATGTGTGTAAATGCCCTGAGCTAGGGCTTTTTATAGGGCTGGCCGTCCCAGCCTTTAATCTGCAGTGTCATCAGTTTTCCAGTTCAGAGCAGCTACTCCATTTGGCCAGGAGATGTCACTGTTCCACTGTTTACAAAAATCAATTCCTGACTCATAATATGACAGTCAGAGTTGAAGCCCTTTGAAGTCCCCTGTAGACAGTTGGCACCCAAAAGATAAAATTCACATTGTCCTGTTAGAATGGCCATCTGTTGTTCAATTCCTGGCTAAAACAACCTGGGCTTTTAAACAGGCTTAATTTAATTAGTTACAAGGAGGATCCTGTAAGGTTTATGATTATACAAGCTGATTGTATTACTTCTGTTTCCCTTGGGTAGTTAACTTACAGGAACACTCTTTGATCAGCAATCCACAAGCTTTTTGACAAGAACTTGTCAGATTCCTGGCAAACAAGGCTGGCCTGCAGGTTAAAAGAAGGTCAAACCCTTTTTTAAAAATCCAGTTTATGTTCTCTTGAATTACCACTGGTATTTTCTTATAGCATGCACATATACACAGAATTACATAAAAAAAAATATATATATATATATATATATATATACACACATACAGAAGTATATCTACAAATAATGACTGGCAGCTGGTCAGCTCATGAGCAAAAGCAAAAACACGGCTCAGGAGATGCCCGCCGGAGCCACTCTGCAACTTCACATGAAAAGCAATACACAAGTCGGGTTCAACGGCATCAAGAAAGGAACCCCACATTGGGACACAATAAAAAACTTATATTTATAATTACAAAGCAAGTATACTGGTAAAATTACTATACCAAAAGACAGTAGCACCCCCCCCCTGGAAATTTGTCAATGTTTCATGCAGCACTGACACTTTTTAAAGACGTCAGCAGTGACCAAACCTCACACAATTTATACCATATCAATGAGCACCAGTGTGCACAACTTAAAGGGACCGTGACCTGATACATATATACATTCCCTATACAAATAATAAATAGTGTCTTAACATGCATGTATTAATAAATAACCACATATTAGTATATCTATTGCAAAAACATCACAATTGCTAATGCAACATGGAGCTTACAGCACTCCAATCAAGTTCACTCTAACTCCTATAAATTTTGGTTTAAACTTAATGAATGTTAACTGAACCCTAATAATAAATATTAGCCGAATTCTAATGATAAATAAATATTACTATGTTACCACCTATATATAATAAATAATTAAATGCTGGGAAAAAAAGTAGACAAGTGTCTGGATCAATAAATATTACTTCATCTACATTTTTTTAAATGGTGACAACTGGCATCATTCAGGCCTGGATATGTGACTGCACGTAACTTATATTGCCAATATGTTTCTCTGCACAGTAGCTTGTTATTTAAATCTCCACCTCTTAGGTCTAATGTCACTAATTCCAAACCTCTGAACTTGAACACATGCAGGGCAGCTCACCACACCCACCATTCCTTTAGTTTTTTTAACTACATAACTTTTTTTTTTTTAGTTGGGAATAAAGATGATCCGAGACATTCGCATTTCTTGGAGTCAAGCATTCACTTGGAAGACAGAACCTTAGATGTGAAAAAATCACTTTTTGGGGTTTGATTTTGTTTTTCCTTTTCTGGTTGTCTTTTGCAGTACCACTGCCGACCTGAGAAATAGAATGTGCCTCATCAACACTTTAATCCATTTTTTATTAGTATTCAAACCTGTAACAAAGGATCCCTCTAACTAATATGATGTCCTTCTGATGACTCCCACCCACAGGCCAGGGACAAATTTACTGGCGTGACTCATGACTGTACACAGCACACCGACAGCAGAGCAGTCCACCACCACTTCCTTTCAAGATTACCGGACTGACTCCTACAATACAGTTAGTTACTGTTAAGCAACCAAATTCAGCAACTGTTATGTGAGCCTTAGAATTCAAATTGAAGGTGCACACATCTGGTGTATAGCCACACGCAGCGCAGTCCCACACTGGAGGTTGGTTAATGATTACGTGTGATGTAACGTAATATACTATAAAACTAATGATAATAAGGAGGAATAATAGGGAATGAGTGATGATGATGATAATGACGCTTGTGTGTAAAGTACTTGTACTTTACTTGTGTTGTACTGTAAACAGCCTGCTACAAGTCACCAAGTCAGAGTGTCCCCTGGGCCACCCATAGCCAGCAGCACAGATGCATTAACTTGTATGTTGTTTGTCTGAACAGTATATTTTTTTAATACATGAAGTTGTGAATGAACTTTAACAAGAGATCATGATTCATGATTGGATGGCACAAGTCAAAGATTTATCTTGCCATCCTGCTGCCCTTGCCCTATGCACATAGCCACACTGAAGTCAGGAAAATAAATTTTATTTGGGATTTCTGTGACTGTTACATTTATCGTCAACTCCCCCAGCAGTCTTTCTCTCTCACCTCTGGACAAGATTGTGAATGAATGTTAACAAGTTATTGTGATTCGTGAATGCATGGCACAAGTCAAAAATGTATTTTGCCACCCTACTGCCCTTGCCCTGCACACACAGTCACACTGAAACCAGGAAAAAAAATGGGATTTTATGTAACTGTAAAATCTAATTTGGGCCCCCAGTAGTCTCTCCCTGTCACCTCTGGATCTGGAATGGCACAAGTCAAAGATTCTGCCAGCCTGCCCTTTCTCGTGTACACACTGCTACACTGTCTGAGGCCAAGAAAAGAAAAAAAACTTTCATTTGGGACTTTCTGTAAGTGTAAAATCTCTCTTGGGCCCCCAGTAGTCTCTCCTTCTCTCCTCTGGATTTGGAATGGCACATGTCAAAGATTTTGCCAGCCTGTCCTTTCTCATGTACACACAGCTACACTATCTGAGGCCAAGAAAAGAAAAAAACTTTCACTTGGGATTTTCTGTAACTATAACATTTTCTTGTGCCTCCAGTAGTCTCTCCCTCTCACCTCTGGATCTTCTGCAATGGCACAAGTCAAAGATTTTGCCAGCCTGCCCTTGCTCAGGTACATACAGTCACACAGCCACACTGCCTGCCTTTTGCATCCCCCACCCGGCAGGCACCCAGGCCACCACAATCTCCCCGGTCCCTCCAGATTTCTCCTTTCTCCAGTCCCACCAAGTCCAGACTCCTGACCTGCTGTCACCCTCCCCCCGATGATTAGTTTCTCTCCCCCCTTCCTCGCCCTGGTAAGTCTCCTTTCTATGATTCTCCATAGTTTCTCTTCCATCCCTTCATATATTTTTTTCTATATTGGTGGGGTTTTTTTTGGTTATGTTTGGCAACTTTTTCTGGTGGTGTATCTGCCAAGGTGCTCCTGCTTCTCCGACTGTCCTTCTCTCTCATCTGGCCATGTTGCGCACTCAGCACGGTTATATACCATGGGTGTGCCATGTGACCATCTACTGCCTGATTAAACACCACCATCCGCCTGTACATGGAGTGAGTGTGCCAATGGCATCCCCATTGAAACAGTAAACAAAATGGAAGAAACGGCATTTCCATGGACCTGGAACTGGACTTCTGTGGTGAAGTCCATATTTATCTGGGTCCATGGTTGCGTGTTGAATCCGGGGGTCCATAACTCCCATGGAAAAGTCTTCCCAGCTCTAGTTTACATGAGGCACAATTAATCACTGTTACTAGTGCTGACTGAGTACAGTATGCAGGCATTGACAGGATTTTGCTGTGAAGCTGCAGCATTAGCATGTATGTTCACACATTCTGTTCAACTGAGCAAAAAAATGTATTTGTCAGTATCAGAGGGTTACATCACTTCATACTAGGAATGTAAGTGAGTTGGATGTGAGACTGGAAGTAGTTTACCACGGGATATGATGGCTGAATGGAAGAAACATTGATTTCTAAATGGCATTTGGCTCTCAGTCTATCTCTACACTACTGCTTTCTTCTACCTGATTGTTGACCACATTGTTTTAATTCTTATTATATACTTCACTCTTTGGCTCAGATAGCAGCTTGATTTTAGAGCTTTTAAGCCCAATGGGGGATTGAACAACCTGTAGCAGACCATTTTGTATCTGTGTCAGAGCCGTTTTGAACAGCAGCAACACACATTGTATGCATAATAACCACAGCATAACAGAAGCGTCACTTCATAATAATTTTAAGCCTCATAAATGTTATTTATTTATTGAAATGTTTCACCAGGAAAGCACACGGATCAACAAGTTGCTATCTCCTGGTGTGACCTGGGGGAAGGGGTACAGAGTGGATGAACAGTAATACATTCAAGGTGCCTGAGACAATGGTTACATACAGTGAACAAAAGAGTTGGCAATTAACAACTGGCAATTTAGGAACAAGAAAGCAACACAGGTGTGATTTAAAGGTACAATTCGGTATAGGCAAAATAGAGAAGTTACAGTAGATGGGACAGTTATGGGGGAGTAAGAAGTATTAGTAAGTGCATTGGCTTTAGAAGTAGGTAAACAAGTGCAGTGTGTGAAGAAAAGAGGGAAGGGTGGAGAGGCAGGAGAGGAAAGGGAGAAGAGGGGGAGTGAAACCCAGGGGGCCACTCCAGGATGCTGAGAACCCTGTGAGGGGCAAAGAAGGCCAGGAGAGAGTGGGGGGACTTCTGGAAGTGCCAAGGGGAGGGAGGAAATTGATAGGTATCTACAACTACAGGCAGATAGGGGGTAAGAAGAGGGGGGAAGACAAAGGAGGCAGACAGGAATGAGAGCCAAGCCCAAATGGACCCCTTCAGGATGCTGAGAACCCTGCAAGGGGGGCAAGAGAGGTGACAAAAGAAATGGGGAAAAAGAGGTAGGGTAGGAGCAGATATGGTTAAGGCGTGAAAATAGATCTATCTATCAGAGTCCTTAAGAGGGTGGTGGAGCAAGGGACAGTTCCCTGGGCCTAATGCCAAGAGGGGCCCAGCCTGCACAGCATACTGTATGCAGGGAAATGGCTGCAAGCTGGTAGAGGCCTCAGAGTCTGAACTTTCCCCAGACTCCAGAATTCCTCTCAAGGGGCCTGTCCATCATGCAAATGGTTATTGAGAAAGAAGTCAGTTTGTCACCCTCTCAACTCTATCAGAAACCCATCATTCACTTCCGAAGATGAGATCAGCTCTGCTCCTCTGCATCTCATCAGTAAAGTCCTGTTATTTCCAATATCTGAATGTTTTGTCATATCATCTTATTGGGAATCATTGTTTATGTTCTTGTAATTTTATATTTCAGGCAGCATAGTCCTTTTTTTGTTGGTGCACTTGCGCAGCCAACATCTTGTGGCAGTGGAGATTTGGAGGCGTGATCGCTGTTGGGCGAATGCAGGGCACGCACCAGTAGGTGCGTCCCTCATTCCCCAATCAGCCAGCATGCTGGCGCCACACCATGCATAGTTAATGCAGTGAGCACATCTAAGGAAAGGTCTGCTGCAATGCGAGCAAAGCTTGTCAGACGCAGCGGACCTTCCTACGTGCCTCGCCGCTACAAACATGGCTGCACAGTGGCCACTAAACTGCCGACTTTGGGGGTGCCCAATCCCTCGGTCGGCTTACCCTGCCCATCATCTATGTGCCAATAAGGGAGCTCACTCCCTGTCGGCATAATGTGTTCCTCTCCTCTTTTTTTTGGTGACGATACTCCTTAAAATGACTGTGTTACAAGCGTGCATTGTGCAGTTGCTACGCACTCTCGTAACTTCACAAATTTGCAATTTTTTCATGCCAGATTTTCAACATTGTCATTTTTCTTCACCTCCTTGTGAACAGTACAGCTGTCATTTTTCACATCCTTGCCAAAATGTGTTTCCACACTTCCGGCGCACAATAGCGTGGTTGGTATGGGAAATCAGTGTTCGGGACAGATTACGAAAATGACAGTGACTCTGTTCATGATCAGAGGTCCTAAAATGCCTATGTTGAAAATTTGGTGACGATACTCCTTAAAATGACTTTGGGGGTGCCCAGTCCCCCAGTTGGCTTACCCTGCCCATCATCTATGTGCCGACAGGGGAGCCCATTCCCCGTCGGCATAATGTGTCCCCCCCCCTTTTTTGGTGACGATACTCCTTAAAATGACTGTGTTATGAGCGTGTGTTGTGCAGCTTGCACGCACGCTCGTAACATTGTGCATTTGTAATATTTTTACTCTGCATTTTCACCATTGGCATTTTTCCACACCTCTTGATGAACAGTACAGCTGTCATTTTACATATCCTGCCCAAAATGTGTTTTCGCATGTCTGGTGCAGAATAGCGTGGTCGCTGTGTGTAATCACTTTTTGGGACAGTGTGAGGAAATGACAGTGACACTGTACATGAGCAGAGGTGCTAAAATGCCTATGTTGAAAATCTGGTGCTGAAAGTCCATAAAATGACTGTGTTACAAGCGTGCATTGTGCATTTCCCACGCACCCTTGTAACTTCACAAATTTGCAATATTTACATGCCACATTTTCAACACTGTCACTTTTTTACACCTCCTTATGAATAGTACAGCTGTCATTTTTCACATCCTGCCCAAAATGTGTTTCCGCACTGCACTACCAAAGCCAATGCCAGCGCGACAACATTCGGCATTGACACATGCTTGTTTTACATCAGGCAGTATACAGCATGTCCTCCCCACACACACACACACACACACAAACACATACAAATGCACTTACACTCACTCACTGAAATCATTAATCTGTTGCTACCCACATCAAGATACATGTTGTAGCTCCCTAACAAGAAATTGACACAACCGATAACTGCATGATGTGTTATTGCCAGTGACAGATATTAGCCATGCACTATGCATTAAGAAGGGGGAGAAGGACTTCTTCAAGTACATCAGGGAGAAAAGGAGCTGTAAGGACCACATAGTAAGGATTAGGAAGGAGGGTGGTTGGGTTGAAGCAGGGTGCGATAAGGCAGAAGCACTAAATGAGTACTTCTGCTCAGTATTTACTAAAGAGAAGAGGGGGTGACTCCCAAGGTGGGAGAAATGGCAGAAACGGGGGGGAAGGGGTGACAGATGGGGAAATCATGGAGGGCAGAGTTTGAGAGGGTTTGAAGGCACTGAGGGTGGACAAGGCACCAGGCCCAGATGGCATCCACTCCAAGGTACTGAAGGAGCTGGCACAGGTCCTTGCAGTACCTTTGGCAGACCTATTTAATGCCTCACTATATTCGGGGTGTGTACCTCAGGACTGGAGGATGGCTCATGTGGTGCCCCTCCACAAGAGTGGCCCCAAGGATGAACCGGGAAGCTACAGACCAGTGAGCCTCACATCCATCATGGGTAAGCTAATGGAGACTATCCTGAAGGAGAGGCTGGTGGCCCTCCTAGAGGCCAAAGGACTACAGGACAGCAGACAGCATGGCTTCATATGTGGCAGATCCTGCCAAACCAACCTGGTGGAGTTCTATGACTGGGTAACTAGGCAACTGGACAGGGGCCATGCAGTGGATGTCCTGTATCTGGACTTCAGTAAGGCATTCGACTCTGTGCCACATGGAAGGCTGGGAAGGAAGTTAGTAGGCACAGGGGAGGGTGCAAATCTGGTGAAATGGGTAGAAAACTTGCTTCAGGGAAGGCAACAGAGGGTGGTGGTGTGGGGGGAGCTCTCACACCCAAGGGCAGTGATGAGCGGTGTTCCACAGGGCTCGGTGTTGGGACCAGTGTTGTTTGGGACATTCATTGCAGACATATCATGGGACACCAAGAGCAAGATCAGTCTGTTTGCTGATACCAAGGTAGGTGCAGTGGTGGAAGACCTAGGGGGATGGCAGGGGTTGCAGGATGATCTGGCAAAGCTTGAAACCTGGTCAGACACCTGGCAACTGGGGTTTAATGCCAAAAAATGCAAGGTGCTGCATTTTGAGATGAAGAACCCAAGGAGGAGTTACCAGCTGGGGGGAGTGCAGCTAGCCCAGACAGAGGAGGAGAAGGATCTGGGTGAGCTCATTACAGGGTCAATGAACAACTTGGCACAATGTAGGAAGGCAGCTGCAAAGGCCAACAAAATGCTGGGTTGTATTGCAAGGGGTATATCCTCGAGGAGGGGGGAGGTGATTCTGCCACTGTATAGGTCATTAGTTAGACCACACCTGGAGTACTCGTGCAGTACTGGCACCCGTATCTGAAGAGGGACATTAAGTTACTGGAGGGGGTGCAGTGCAGGGCGACAAAGATGATCAAGGGGCTGGGGGACTTATCATACGAGAGGAGGTTGAAGGAGTTGAACATGTACTTACTGGAGGAGAGGAGGAACAGGGGTGACATGATTGAAACCTTTAAATACATGAAAGGAATAAACAAGATGGGTACAGAGGGGCTGTTCAAAGTAAGGAAGGGGAGGGCCACCAGGTGCCAAGATATGAGACTGGAGGGAGGAAGGTTCAGGAGGGAGATGAGGAGACACTTTTTTACAGAGAGGGTGGTGGCTGGGTGGAATGCGTTACCTGCAGAAGTGATATCCAGTAGAACAGTGGACTGCTTCAAAAGGGGATGGGACAGGACAAGGGGGAGGGTTAATGAAGGGGAAGGGTGGAAGGGAGGGGCAGCTGCAGAATAAGGGGTGCTAGCTGCACATTCGAGCAGACTTGATAGACCTCTAGGCCTTTATCTGCTGGCAAATTTCATATGTTCGTACAGTAAAAAGTACAGCAGATCTAAAACTTTTATTGGGATTTAAATTCTCAGAATTGTGTTTATATGTGAGCTGTCTATAAATGCTGAGATGTTAGTTTTACAACTCCATCCCTCCATCTGCTCACATTATCAGTGGCCATCCTCATTCTTAAATCAAGCGAAGAGAAAAACCATATGAATCAGCTAGAACCAAGCAGTACAGACTGACAGCCGAATGCTGGTATTGGTATTTTTGTATGCTGTTTGAAATCCATGTTTGTTCCATTCAACCATCATATACCATGCCAAATTACTCCCAGTCTCACATCCAGCTCATTTACATGCCTCGCATGAAGTGATGTAACCCTCTGATACTGGCAAATATATTTTATGTTATGCACTGAATTTTTTGTTTTGCTCAGTTAAACAGAATGTGTGAACATACGTGCTAATGCTGGAACTTCACATCAAAATCCTATCAATGCCTGTATACTCAGTCAGTACTAGCGACAGCAATTAATTGTGCCTCATGTAAAGTCACTGTATGCACTGTATGCATAATCACAAAAGCATAACAGAAGCATCACTTCATAATAATTTTAAATCCCATAAATGTTATCTATCATGCAAATAGTTACAAAGAAAGAAGTCAGTTTTACAAGCCCCCCCCAACTCTTTATCAGAAACCCTTCTTCCACTTCTGAAGTTGAGATCAGCTCTGCACCTATGCATTTCATCAGTAAAATCCTGTTTTTTCCAGTATCTGAATGTTGTGTCATGGCATCTTGTTGGGAATCATTGTTTCTGTACTTGTAATTTTATATATCAGGCTGTATAATCCTTTTTTACATCAGGCAGTATACAACTTGTGTCCCCCCCCCCACAAACACACACACCAACAAACACACTTGCTCACTGAAATCGTTAATCTATCGCTTCCCACGTCAACATAAATGCTGTAGCTCCCTAACAAGACATTGACACACACAGTAGCTGCATGATGTGTTATTGCCAGTGACAGATATTAGCCATGGACTATGCATTTACAATAAAAAGTACAGCAGATCTAAAACTTTTATTGGAAATTAAATTCTCAGAATTGTGTTTACATGTGAGCTGTCTAGAGATGCTGAGATGTCCCTTTTACAACCCCATCCCCTTACATTATCAGTGGCCATCTTCATTCCTAAATCAAGTGAGGAGAAAAACCATGTGGCTATACAGTACAAGTCTGTTATCATGGACGCATCTGTGCACACAACTTTTGTATGTTATATCCAGTATCCATTATATTTAGAGGAGGTACAGCCAATGTGTTAGGTGAGTTGATGTGTGTGAGCCTGGGCTCAGAGTGAATGAAAATTTATTATAAAACTTGTCAGATTACCCAGAATCCCACCTAGCATATGCTTATGTATACATTGTGTTTATTTAAAATGATTTAACTGTCAGGGAACATGAGTTTTGTGAAGGAAGTTTATTGCAGAAGGCAACAAGAAGATAATAACTCCAGTGGCTGGATGTTGAGGTAGTAGGACACTAAGAACAAAGACAAGTAAACTATGAGGGTTTTATTGAAATATAAAATCATTTACTTTTAGTTTAGTTAATTTAGTAATTAAAGTTTATGCAGCATGTGTAGAATTTTGTTAGAAATGTTACCTCTGTAGCTTCTTGTTCTTAATTCTACATTTGTCAATCTCCTCACCAGCTCTGCATACCTCCTCCCCCCATAACAGCACTACAAATGGCCGTAAAAGCTTCTTAGTGTCTGTTATAAGCAATGTTTCTGTCCATTATAACCATAGAAAAGTATATATTTGGTTTGGGAAATCAGTTTTTATTCCGCTATAACCGATTGTCCATTGTAACAATGTCAGTTATAAGTGGAGTGCACTGTATTGTAAAATCATGTCTTACACAATATCTGCATGATTCACCGATGCCAAGGCCAGGAGGAGCATGGGGTAATCAGAACAGCGGACAAATCTTGGGGTGGGGTATTTGCAGATCCTTACTTATCTTATTCTAGCTCTTGGAGCTAACATAAAATGACACTCAGAAGGGACTTTTGGGCAAAAGATGATGTTTTTTCCTTTTGTATACCATTCCTTTTCTCTCTTCTAACCCTAATGTTTCCTCCATCAGATGTTGACTATAAATGTGGGAACAATACAATTAAAATATTTTCTATAAGCGTGAGATGATTTAGGGCTCAGTTTTTGGTTTTAAAGTTTTCTGATAACTGTCTATTAAGTTAGAAAAATGCAGCCTTTTTACCATAAGATACTTCAGACAGTCAGGAAGGGGGAGGGAATGTATAGGCTGCTGTTTACCTATGCGGGTGTTGTCCCTAAACCTTCCCATAAAGATTTATTTTTATCTTTTTTCTTTCTCCTTAAATTTTCGGGAACAAGTATTTGGTTTTCTGGAGGCCCCAAACTTTTGAGTGCTGGGATTACCTCCGCCATCAGGGAGAATGCAGTTCATTTATGGGGTTCTCCTTGAGGATATAGGGAAGAGTAGGAATTTCTCCCCATGGTTGGGCATCCTTTTGATTTTAGTGGCAACACTACATTATGTAAATGTACATAGCTGTGTCAAATTCACTGTTCAAGAATCCTTATTGTTGAACTTAATTTTTATTTATCACTGTAAAATAGTTCAAGGTGAGATACATTGATTCTTTTCTGTGTACATGCTGGGAAGACCGCGAATTTTAAAGGGATGCTTTAGTTTTGTGTTTCGGAGCAGAAGAATGACAATTGGATTTATGGTGTGGATGGGAGCACGGTTGAGTAGAAGGAATAGGAATGTCATGGGATTTATACAATCTAAGTACAGTGGGTGGTTTTTGGGGAGTTCTAGAGAGAAGTTTGGGACAACATTCAGAGAGTGGACAAAAGATGCCTACCGAGAAGAGCAGGAGTTTCTCTGTTAAATATGGCAGTAGAGATGATAAAAATGTTATCTTTAAACATAAATGGAATCAATAGCCCTATAAAAAGAGTTAGGTTTAAGCAGTATTTGTGCCAGCAGAGTGCAGACTTAATTTATTTGCAAGAGATGCATCTGTCTCAGACAGAGCATATAAAGCTTTCTGCAGGTGGTAGAAACACTGTTTTCTCCTCTTCAAGTAAAACTGGGAAATGTAGGGGTGTTGCAATTTTAATACCCTCTGCTATTCCCTTTGCAAAGGAACAAGAGTGTACAGACTCAAATGGTCACCTTGTGATTGTACAGGGCTGAATATTTGAAAAGGAGGTCACACTGGCCAATGTGTATCTCCCTCCCAGAGCCCCTCCGACCCTCTTAAGATGATTCATAAATAAGTTATTAGTTGTACAGAAGGGCATTATGTTAACTGTGGGAGATTTTAACATTACATTATCTCTGCAGAGAGACTCCTCACATACCCAGGGACACAGAAACACTCCCACCCAGAAACCTCTTAAGGCACAGCTACCTAGGCTAGGGCTCATTGATGTCTGGCGACGTTTTTCCCCCTCCACAGAAGGATACACCTATTTCTCCACTAGACATAATACCTTTTCCAGAATTGATTATTTTTTCACATCAACTGAGTTTGCTGATAGACTGCAAGACATTACCCTGGAGGCACATATTATGTCTGACCATGCACCTCCTTAATTTAAAGTAGATCTGGGTAAACCCAGGAAAACCTCATTATAGAGGTTGAATCCTTCTCTTCTTAGAGACTCAGAATTTAAGTCTAAGATGGAGTACCACATTCTCCAAATTATTAGGGAGAATTCGATCCTTGACATTTCTGCAGTCCTGCTTTGGGACACTATAAAAGCAGTGATAAGGGGTGAAATTATAGCCCAGTCCTCCAACAAAAATAAACAAAGAGATGCCTGTGATAGAAAATTACAGGCCACACTCCGGGATATACAAGGAAAAATGGCAAAGGGAGAGAAGGTATCTCAAGTAGAAATTCGGAAGACCCAATCGGAAATACAGGGAAAACTGGACTATAGGGTCCAGACAGCCCTTTTATATATTATTTTTTTTTAATAAGGGTGGTTCTAGAGATGCAAGAAGTCTAGCCAAAAGAATCAGGGTCTTTAGACATTCAGCTACAATCACCAAGATTAAGGATCCCTGTTCAGGGGCCATCCTCCACCAGTGGTTGTGCATTATGAACGCATTCCAACACTTCTATCAAACATTATATGTGGAACAGAACCCCCCAACAACTGATATCATCCAATCTTTTTTTGACTCCCCTGACCTTTCCTAAGCTTACCCAAACACAACAGGCTTTCTTATGAAGTCCCATAACCACTACGGAAATTCAGTCAGCCATTAGTAAGACCAAAATGCTGAAAGGCCCTGGCCCAGATGGGTTCTGTGCTGAGTGGTACGAAACTTTCTCCACTACACTGCTGCAGCCTATGAGGCAGGCCTTTATAGCAACTCAAGGAGGTGAGTCCCCCCCTACCTCATGGGCATATGCAGTAATTTCAGCCATTCTGAAGCCAGGAAAGGATCCACAGTCAACTGAATCATATAGACCCATTTCAGTCCTGAACTGTGATTATAAGATACATATGTCGATCTGGGCTCGGTGACTAGAGAATATACTGCCAGGCCTGATCCATACTGACCAGGCTGGGTTTTTAAGGCTGAGGCAAACAGCTGACAATACACAGCGAATGGTCCATTTAATGGATCATATGTCATGCAGGGTGATACCATCCCTCTTGATAAGTTTAGATGCCTATAAGGCCTTCAACGTGGTCTCTTGGAGATTCCTGTGGGAAGTCTTAGATCCCTTTAGCTTCCCGAGGGACTTTATTAATTGGCTTAGGGGGATTTATTCTTCTCCAAAAGCTTTTATAAGAATTAACAGGGATGTATCCACATCTTTCCCACTACAGAGGGAAACTCGACAGAGGTATCCCCTCTCTCCACTTCTTTTCACTATCTATATTGAACTCTTGGTGATGGCAATTAGGGAGGCCTGAGAGATCTCTGGGGTAAAGGTGGGGGAGCGTAGTTAGAAACTAGCACTCTACACAGATGACATTTTACTTTCCCTGCTAGATCCAGAAAAATCTCTCCCTAGATTATGGGACACACTGGAGAAATTTGCCCAAGTATCTGAATGTAAAATAAATTTCTCCAAGACAGAGGTCTTGACATTTAACTTTACACCTTCTTCAGAATTGAAAATACAGTTGCCATTTTGATGGCGCAGTATGAAAATAAAATATTTATGGGTGCACTTACCTCAAAATATGCAAAATATTATCTTAATATATTATGAGCCCCTCACCTAAAAAATAGAAAATGATATGCATGAATGGTCCCAACTTCATCTCCCTTTTTACTCTAAGATAGATCTCATTTGAATTAATATTTTACCCAGACTGTTGTATTTATTTCAAACTATACCAATTTTTCCCATCCTTACATATCTTAATTCATGGAATAGAACCCTTGCAAGATTTGTCTGGGCGGGCAAAAAGCCATGAATTAGATGGTCCATATTGCAGCTCTCTAAGGATAGGGGAGGCCTCAGCCTTCCTAATTTGTGTAAATATGCACAAGCCATTGTGCTATCCACAGTTATGCACTGGGGTAGCCCAAAATACAGTCTCTCCTGGAATATTTTGAAACTATCCCTTAATCAGATACAGGATGTCATTGATGGTCTCTATTCCCCAGGCGCCTTCTCCTCAGAGGCACAAGACTACTTTATGGGAGCTCAATCTAATTTACAAGTGTGGAACAGGCTTAGATCCTCCCCAGGGTTAGAGACAGTTAGCTATTTCTTGAGGGTACTATGGTCAGAAGCAAAATCTCTCCCCCCTCAGACAGCACAGATCTTAAGTAACTGGCACAGGAAGGGCCTTCCCTTCATTTTTCAAATATTAGATGCACAGGGAGTTATTCTCTTTAGTAAACTACAGGAATCATATGGTTTACAGCATGGGGACCACTAAATATATACATACAAATCCGAGAGCTCTTAGTACAGAAGGGGCCCCACAGAAGCTCCTTGCCTGGTCCTCTCCCTGTGCTATTGAACCTTTTAGTAACAACCCTGAAATGACAAGTCTGGCCTCATTTTATTGGATTGTTATATAAAGGACTGCAGGAGTTATCGAGGGAATCGACTGGGGGATTTTAGAGGCCTGGAATAAGGAACTTATTGTTCCATTCTCGGAGGACGATTCGGGAAAATATACATGGCTCTCAATGAGTGTCCCTGGGGCCCCCTATTGTAGGGAATTTTCATGGAAGACAAGAAATAGATTCTTTAATACCCCAGCAAAACTGACTGAATTTATTAGGGGACCTACTGGAAGATGCTGGAGGAAATGTGGCAAAAACATGGCTGGTTATGCCCATGTTATGTAGTCATGCACACAGTTGAGATCGTTTTGGCAGGAGATCTCAGATGCAGTAGTGGAGTTGGTAGGAGATGAAGCAGTCCTTACTCCTGAACTGGTGGCTCATGTCTATGCCACCAGGGGGCCTTCATATTGCAAGTGGATCCCTACTTATCACCTATATTTTAGTAGCCAAAAAGGCGATCACTCATCTTTGGGGTCAGAGTGCTCCCCTCTCCCTGCTGGACTGGTATAAAGTCATAGGAGAATTATATATAATGGAGAGACTCCTTGCTCGGTGTACGAATAGAATGAATCATTTTGAAATCAGATGGTGAAAATGTTTTTTTTATATCTCATTGCAGGACCCTCTTTTTGTCCCATGAGTATACTTAAAACCACTGGTGGAGGGAGCTTGGAGAGGCAAGAAGAAATCTGCTAAGAAATGTATACTGTTTTTATTGATTTAATTTCCTTTCCCTATACTAATAATTGTACTGTGCAGCCTTTTATGCTAACTGATTTAATTTGTCATGATGTCTGCTCTTATCAAATGTATACCTACCTAGCAGATGTATCTCATGAACTATGTACACATCTGAATTTACTGGCTGACTGAACATTTAATAAGCTGTATCTCACAACTTTTGTTTTATTGTATTTAATCATGAAACTTAATAAAAATTACAGTTTAAAAAAAGAACAGCAGACAAAGCAGCTAGGAATTAGGCATAACAGCAGAACTTGAGGACTGCTGGGAAGGACCAAGAACCGTCAAGAAAGGTGTCCCTCAGGAGCAGGAGGTGTGCTTTCCATCTGCCCCCCAACACATCTACCACCACCTGTCTCTTGCCATAAAATGTTACTTTTTGATATTACTATTAGCAGTATGGCAACTAAAGTAAATTCCACTATATTTTTATTATTTATGTTACTGCCTGCAATGTAAACATTTGGGGAGAGAAGGGGTATAAATTCCCTGATCTTACTCTTATGCCTTCAGTAGCATTCTCTAATCATACTGTTACCCCTTCTGGGGTGGGTAAACATTACTTGATCAAACTCCTATGCTTTGTCTTGGTGTATAATATATTTTATTAATAATAATAATCATAATGATAATAAACATTTTTACAAAGAATAAAGCTGAATACGTTTCCATGTAAAAGGAATAAAGAAGTCGGTCCACAGTGCCAAACATGTTTCATTCTTATCTCTATTCTCCTTACTTTGTAAGATGCCTTTACTGGTTATGTCTACCCCTTCGGTTTGAAGAGTTAAGGGGTGAAAAATCCCATAGCAGGGAAGTTTTCACTTCATTAGACCCAGACACGATGGACAAACAGCAGCTGTGAATGGGGTTACTCAATGAAGCTTAGGTCTTCGCGATCAAAGAGAAAGCAAGTTACTGAGGCATTTTTCTCTCCAATTGTTTACCCAGGAGTAGCACACTAAGATGAAAACTTGTTTACAGGCACGATCTGGGAGCACAGGGAAGTTAAGTGACTTGCTAAGGGTCACACAGTGTACAAGCGGGAGCTGTGGTATTCAAACCCCAATCTCCATATTTGCAGCTCAGAGCCTTAAACCACTGCACTATACTGCCTCCCTTTAGTTAGTTTAACAGATGGACCAACTTGTAAAGTCATAATGGAAGTTGAGAAGTTACAAGACTGCATTTCTCTGTGGGAGAAGGTGAGAGGCCCCATGGTCTAAAAGGAACAGTATAATCATGTGTTTGTTTACCTTCCTCTACTGGATTGGTATGTGCCCCATCTAGCACCCCCAACCCTCAACCACCCTCCAAAAGGGCTGTTCATTATAACCCTGAGTCCCTGTCCTATCCCTCAGTGCTCTACACCATGACACCAGGTGATATCCGGCGCACTTGGAACACACGTGCTTAAACTTATAATTTGCCCATGTGCATGATGTCTTATTGTATCCCCAGCAAGTTTTTACTATTTGACCACCTCCCCTTTGTTTGTGCACCTCCTCACTCCCTCCTACCTGTCTGGATAGCACCCTTAGCCACAGTTTCTTCTACCGCCTTCCCCACTATGGCTAATGCCACTGCCATTTCCATTTTTCCCACTGTTTCCTTCTGCTTATATTTCTTCGCCATTTCCTTATCCACTAGCAAAAATTGTCAATATACTCCCCCTTCCATATCTTCTCTTTAATGGTCTGGGGTATGTGATCTCCCAAGGTCATGCCTGGTATGCCATCATTCCCTATTTTGTTCCCACTGCCCCCCTTCCTTCCTGTCTCTTCGTCTGCCACCCCTTTCAGCTCTTTAATCGCTTGCTCCATTTTTTCTAAACCCTTCTCACCCATATCCCCTGTAATACCTACCAAATACTCTGTCAGATCCCCACTCTGCGATAGGTCAGCCTTATCCTTACCACTCCCTGCATCCAGATCCTCTGTCCTGGGTAACTGTTCCAGATCTGGCACTTCCTGCACCAGCCATTTTCCTGCAGGACTCTTCCCGGCTCCACTGGTTGGTGACTTCCTCTTCCCAGCCATCTCCTCTTCCTCCCTTCTCCTTGCCATGTCCTGCAGCTTGTTCACTTTCTCCATAAACCCCTTTGCTGGTGCCTTCTTCACCTTGGCTCTATCCACTTTGTCCTCCTTCTCCTTCTGCTTCACCATCTCCAACATCTGCACTTTAATCATCATCTCTGCTGCTTGCTTCATCATCTTGGCACTTGTAACCTCTGTTGTCTTCCTGCCTGCCATCCTGAAACTTACTTAATATAAACATTTAGAGGAAACATAAATTGATCATTCATTATTCTCCCCTTTGACATCATCCCTTCCTTCATTCCTACTCCCCTTCCAAGGCATGCTTGGGTACATGCCTGCCCTTACTAGCTCCTTATTCCACCTCTATTCTCTGTCTGTCTGTATCCCCTAAATCCCTGCCATATACTTCTCTTTATGTGCCAGGAGTATACCAGATCTACATGAGCTTCCTGCTACCTCTGGTCATAGCTGCCCAAATACACTTGTAAATATATTTATATTGAAACACATCTGGCAAATGTACCCCCTACCCCCTCCCCTCTGACAATCATTGGCTTCACAATTAACCTTTCCTGCTATACACCACTCCCAATGTCTTATTTAGACTTTAAGCCCTTGAAATATCCAAGTAAATAAAAAAGACAGTCCCTTAAACCCCATTTGGTGAACAGGCCCAGCCTACTGTACATCATCTGCTTTTAAAATAACTTCCACTCATAATGAATTGACCATGTCCCCCTAAATTATACATTTCCCTTCCCCTGGGACCATTATTGTGAGTGCTGGTTGCTTGGGCTGAACCTCAACACCTGTGTTGATGCTTTCCCACTGATCATTATACAAACTACAAATTTGGTCACCTGCACCCTCCTGCGCATGTTTGCTGCTGCCAATCCCCCATGCATCAATATGACATCTTGCCAACATCCATGCATGTGCAGTGTCCATGATCCCGGACCTTCACCCCCAGCCCCTTGTAGTTCTCCCTCTCTGTGATGCCTCGCTTGTTGCCATCTGTGGTCTTTCATGCTATGGTCGTGAAAATTCTGACCTGCCTCCTCTGCAGCAGCGGGCCCATGCTGCCTATCTCCAAATGCTTCCCATCTCTTGCTCCCCTCACCTCCTGCTGGGAACTACATCTCCCAGCATTCCAACCATAGGGGCCTCACTCCAACCTGTGTCCCCGCCAGCCTACATCTGTTCCTCCAAGTTCTCCTGGAGATGCTCGGCCTGGTCCCATGGCAGTATGCTCCCGAACAACTCATCCGACTGCCATTCCAGCCTCCCCATTGCCCACCCACAACTTCCCGGTGCTCCCTTCCCTTCTGAGACACCCAGCCAAGAAACAATCAATCTACACCTGCTCTGCTGCAGCTGCGGCTCGACCCTCTCATCTACAGATAACCAGCCTGTTTTACTTTTAATTGCCAGCCCAACTGGATTTCTGCCTTTTATCTCTTTCTGCATTCTTGCTTCCCTTTCCCCACCTAAATGCAAGCCTGCCAAACTCCATTCCCTACCACATTCACCACAAAGAATATAGGAAGGCCCCAAACAGGCCCTCACCAGAAAAAAAAACACGTGGCCCAAACACAACCACCCACCTCCCTCTCTCTTCTCTGCTCAAGCCCCCAAAATAAAAATCACCATAGCTTCTTTTCTTTAAACCCTTTCCAGTCCCTTCTTGCAAATAACCCCCCTTCTCTTAACCTTGAACTCCACAGTTTTCATATAGGCCACCTTTACCAGCCTCAAGCCACTTAATTTCATCAGCATTTTTTTAAACTTCATCAACAAGCCACATATACAGTACATCACCTGATAGACCTCTTTCTCCTTACCAGTTCTCCTCTACCTTACCTCTAAATTGCCAAGCGATGTGCTGAGATCTGTAACAAACTTAAAATCCCAGCAAAAGAAGGGAGATCTTTGTCCTGCATACCCTCTTATACCCCTTCAGGTCCCCTTGCGAGGACCCATCCTGGCTCCTCCCCATACCCAATCCTGTTCCACCTTGTCATCCGACTCACCTGTTGCTGACCTCAAGGCTCCCCCCTTCCTACCTTCCACCTGTGCCTAACCTACCATCCCCCAACCCCCTCTGCCAGTCAGCAGCCTGCCATTTCCTTTGGGAAACCCCCTGACAATTTGGATTGCCTTAAAATGGCAAGCTCATGTTCAGTGAGCCTGTATAGATAAACATGGACGTGAATGACTTGGGGCTAACATAATTGATCTTTATGAACTTCATTTAACTGAAATACATTATCCAGATTTTTATCCACCAACAAGCCACTACATTTAGTGTTTCAACAACTGCCCTGCTCTATTAGTATCATCGCTGGCCCCTTATTATAGCCAAGGACTGCAGCCCATGGCAGAGCCAGTGGAGAGGCATTCCCCCAACAGGTACAGATTCAGCATGAAGCCTCTGTAGGTACTGGAGTGCCAAAGTTTTCCAGCCTTTCTCATCCTGGACAGTTGCCATTTTTCTTCATGATTTTATACCCTTCCCTCCTCTCACGATGGTGTGCATTGTCTCTGTCAGTTTATACATCCACAGCCACCCCTTTGATGGAAAGAGCGATCTGCCTCAGCCCACTGTGAGGGGTTACTGCAATGGTATGGCATGTTAACCCCTTCTCATGCTGGGACACATTGTAATACCTATCAGTCACTGGTCACTTGATGCAAGCTGCTGGGCTTGCTAATGAACCCAGGTAACTGGCACATGGGGGGCCTTCATTAAACTGTTGTAAAATATAATAATGACATTAAAGAGCAGGGGGCTCACTGTAGGTGGGGGACAGGGGTGCATTACTAATCAGCTCTCCAGAGGTGCACAGTGAAGCATTTGTCAATTTATCTTCAGTTGTCTTAAATTAGCTTGCACTTAACTTTTTTTTTCTCCCTCTCTCACTAGCTTCAACATGACTGCCATATGTGAGGTATGTTTGGTGGGGTATATATATGTATAGTGAGGATGTTTTCTTCCTGTAGGATAGAGATGGGCGAAGTGGCCTCAGTTTGCTCTGCAGAGTGATTCGCGGAGTGAAGGCAAATTTGTGGAGTGTTCCACAATGCAAAATGGTGTATTTCGCGTTATAATGGGTGACGTGAAGTCCATTGAAAACAATGACTTTGCATTATTCTGCCTTCCCAAACTACTACTCCACCAATTTTAAGGTGAAGTACATTGAAAACAATATACTTCATCTCACTTTGCCTTGTTTTTAAGCTCCAAAGGCGAATTTTGCAGTGATTCATGGGATTTCAAGTCACATGTGCTCGAGATTTTTCTGCACAGCCTCAGTTTAGGATAGTGTGTATAGGAAGCTGTAGGAGACAGTCTGCTCTGAGAGCTCTCTGTGATTCAAAGCTTCAAAAAGCTGTTAAAAAAGCCTTTTTTGAGTATTTTTTTTTTGCTGAAACTTTAGTTCATCAATTGTAGGAAACCCTACTGTGCTCATATCATCGAGTGTTTATTGTTGGTGTATGGATTTTGAATGTTAATATACAACATTCAGTCTGTGTACTGAGAGACAGTGGAAGTGTGCTTTGGGGGAGGGGCATATCTGTGGTGTAGGTAGATTAACTTAGAGAAGAAGTGCTTTCTGTTTTGGTAATATGTTTCTTGTATAACTGTGTCAATGTACACACAGTAATATTTTCAGTAATTCTTGACTTTTTTTGCTGATTGTTGTGGTGCAGCAGTGCATAATTTTAATTTGTTTAAAATACGTGGTTATATTACTGAAGTTTTCATTTTGCTATGCATTACTTAGTGTGTGCGCATGAGTATGTGTGTGATGCGTGTCATGAAATCAGACACCTTTTATTGTGCCACATAGTAATTTCAGCAATGTGAACCTGCTATCCACTGCAGCTGCGTGATTTTTGTACTTCTTTGTGGTATCTTTGCTGGTACTAGTACTAGTGACTGTTACTGCAGTACACTGCGCCCCTCCATGGCCCACCCCAACCGGCAAAGGTATTCTTTTCCAGATTTGAATTTCTGACAGTGAGCACTGGTTAGGTGTTGTGCCTTTGCGTCTGCATCTCTTCAGTGCACAGTGCAATCTTAATCTGTCTGTGCATTTGCATCTCTTTAGGGCCCATTCTCCATCTGTAACTTAAGTCACAGTTGTTTCTTTGGCTTCCCTTCAGAGTACTGGACTAGTGCGGTGCATATCTCTGCATGAACATTGTATTCATTAATATGCATTTTTAACGGGTCACTCATGATACAAATCTCGTTCTTCATCATCACGGTCACAAATGCAGTCACGATTCATGATCAAGTCATGAATCACAAAAGTTATTTTTTTACTAGTTACTTGGATGTATTGTAATCCTGTTTTATTGCATCTCTCCAGGCTTCACCACCCCACCGCTGTACTCATTAATAAAAGTTTTTAAATTGGGTTTTTTTGTGGTACAGCTCATCGGGGAAATACAGCCATAGGCATTCGCGTTCCCATACAGTTTCATATTGGTTATCTCACACCGAATCACGTTTTTCATCATCACGGTCACAAATGCAGTCACAAATCATGATTCACGATCACTTCACGAATCACAAAATTCATTTTTTACTAGTTACTTGCATGTATTGTAAGCCTATGTTGTAGTATCTCTCCCCCGGCTTTACCCAATCACCACCACTGTACTCATTAATAAGAATTTTTAAATTGGGGAGTTTTATGATACAGGCTCAGCTCATCGGGGAAGTACGGCCATAGGCATTTGAGTTGCTTCCTGTACAGCATGTGAGTTACAGTACTATAAGTAGTGGTGGGCAAAGTGGCACCAATTCACTCCGTGAAGTGATTCATGGAGTAACACGGAATCTGCAGAGTACTCTGCAATGTGAAGTGGAGTACTTTGCTTCATATTGAGGAAAGGGAAGTCCATTGCAACCAATGACTTTGCATTATTCCACCTTCCCCAAACCACTTCTCCACCAATTTTAAGGAGTACATTGAAATCAATATAATCCACCTCACTTTGCCTTGTAATTGAGCTCCAAATGAAATTCTTCAGTGATTCATGGGATTGCAGGTCATATGGGCTCTAGATTTTTCTGCACAGCCTCAGTTCTGGCCTGGGTAGTGTGTGTGTGTGTAGTGGTAGCTGGAGACAGTTTGCTGTCAGAGCTCTGTGATTCAAAATCTCTCAAAGCTGTTTAAAATGCCTTTTTAAGCCTTTTTTGCTCACAATTTAGTACATCAATTGTAGAAAACCCTTCTGTGCTCATATCATCAAGTGTTTATTGTTGTGTGTGGATTTTGAATGTTAATTTAGAACATTCGGTCTGTGTACTGTGAAGTGTGCTTTGGGGGAGGGGCATATTTGTGGTGTAGGTACATTAACAGGGAGAAAAAGACAGTCTTTCTGTTTTGGTTATATTTTTCTTGTATAACTGTGTTAATGTACTCACAATAATATTTTCAGTAATTCTTGACTTTTTTTGTTGATTGTTGTGGTGCAGCAGTGTATAATTTGTCTGTTTAAAACATTTGGTTATATTACTAAAGGTTTTCAATTTGCTACTCATTACTTGTAGTGTGTGTGTGAGTGCATGTGTGATGCGTGCAATTAAATCAGACACCTTTTATTGTGCCACAGAGTAATTGCAGCAGTGTGAACCTGCTATCCACCGCACCTGCATGATTTTTTTGTACTGCTTTGTGGTATCTTTACTGGTAGTGGATTGTTACTGCCGTGCACTAATCCCCCAACTTCCAGATCTGGATTTGTGACTTGTGAGCACTGGTTAGGTGATGTTGTGCCTTTTCGTGTGCATCTCTTGAGTGCGCAGCACAATCTTAATCTGTCTGTGTATTTGCAGTGCACCATTAATTATGGGAGACTGCATTTCTTGTTACGCTCTCATTTCACTTCGTTAGCACTGGGGAATTTTCTGGACACAAGATAGTTGCATTTTGGGGAAGCACATTAATTCTAGTGACTCTGTATGAGACCACTGCACTCATGACTGAGTGTGCCATTAATTCTGGGAGTCTTTGCATTTCTTGTTACGCTCTCATTTCACTTTGTCAGCACTGGGGAGTTTTCTGGACACAAGACAGTAGTACTTTGGGGATGCACATTAATTCTGATGACTGTGTGTGTGGGGTGCTGCCAATATTGTTGTCACTCTGCCTTACTTCACGTTAAGGTGGAATGACAATGCGAAGTAATAATCACAAGGTGAAGTGAGACTTTCTTATGGGGCAATCCACATAGCGAAGTGCCAATGCAAAGTGCCTACTTCAGGGGCACTTTGCCAGCAGAATTTAAATTCACTGCATCTCTACTGTAGGATCCTCCTGAGTGCGCTGTATGGATGGTGTCTTTCTATTCTTGGGGTGTGTGTGTGGGGGGGCAGTGCTTTAGAGGGCAGAGTGACCCGGTTAATATGCATGCATGAGTGCTGGTGTGAATGGACCTCTGTCAGGCTGGCTACCTTGATGTGAGGCTTATCACAATGTTTCCTAAACATTGTAAATAAAAGCCAGCCAATTTTTGTGTGTTTTAGGATAAAATAAAATGTTCTAAATCTATAAAATATTACTCTGTTGGGATTATTGGCTTAATGCATATTTTAATGAAATGGGATGCAGCCCAGTCACTGTGTGGCGTGCCACTGCATATTTTGGTTTATACAAAAGTGTGAAGAGAGAGAGGTTGCGCTCAAAACTCCTAAAACTGGAGCAAAAGGGGCTAGGTGCAAGTTAGCAGGGAAAATTAGTACTTACTGGCATCCACATGCATGAACAAGTATCTCTGTACACATACAGTACAGCCAGGAATTTTAAACTTGTAATCAAAAAACTGACGCCACTGTTGCCCCTTCCCCACTGGATGGCATTGTTGCTTCCCCCCCCCCCACCATTATGTAAACAAAAAAAAATATTTGTGCACATATAAATAGATATCATCTCCCATTTCTTTCTTAACCAAGAGTTAATTTATTATTCAGGCAGTACAAACAGTGCAACGTCTTATCACTGAAACAGAGTCAAAGTCCTAAAAAGTTATCTGTTGCCGTTTTTTGACTTTGAATCTGTTTTAGTGACAAGAAGTTGCATTGAGTTTGTACTGCCTGAATAATAAAAGCACTCTCGGCTGAGAAAGAAATGGGAGTATGACTTTCATTTATATGCATACAGATATTTTAGTTTATGTTAACATAGCGGGGTGGTGGGGGCAAAAGTGCCATCCAGAGGGGAAGGGGCAGCAGTGCAGTTATTCGAGTACAAGTTTCAAATACCTGGCTACAGCACTGCAATGCTTTGGAGATGCTAAAATGTAAGTTTGTGCCTTGATGTTGATACAACTCCCAGATTGCCTGACCACAACCCAGTGCAATGCTTTCAAGGTGCTAAAATGTTAAACTGTAGTTCCTGGCATTCCTGGCGTCTCATTCCAAGTTCTGCTAAATTCTACCCTACCCCTTCCCTTGCTGTAGCAGTTCTGTAGCAGTACTTCCTCACTGGTCACCCACCCCCCCAAATCTTGAGTGCTACACAGTTTCCCTCTGATCAAATAAAATATATACTTTCTCCATGCGAGGAAAAATAAATACACCCTCTTTCATTCATGATTTAGCCTGGAGGTAAATGGCTTTTTACATTTTCCTCCAGCACTTCTTGTATCCCTGGTATCTAGTGGCACCCCTCACCCTCCAATTGCTGTTGCCCCCCCTTAGTAATTTGTATTTCCCTGGTGTCTAGTGGCACCCCCAACTTCCAATCCCAGTTCCCATTAATTTTTTTTCTTCCATGGTATCCTGAGTCATGAAAAGGATCCTTTTTCGTGAAGTGAGAATCTTTCCTTATCATTCCAATTGCCCTCCCAGTATTGTTATGCATTTCCCTAGTGTCTATTTGCTCCACCCCACCCTCCAATACCCAGACCCATTAATTTCCCTGGTGTCTAGTGGACCCCACCCTCTGATCTCCATTTCTCTTAGATTTTTGTTTCCTTGGTATCTAGTGGCAAGTCCCACCATCCAATCATCATCCCCCTTAAAAAAAACATATTTCCCTGGTGTCTAGTGGTACCCCCCACCTGCCGATCACTGTCACCCTTGTATAATTATATTCCTCGGTGTCTACTGGCACAGCCTACCTGCTGATCGCTGTCCCCCTTGTATAAATATATTCTTTGGTGTCTTGTGGTACCCCCCCACCTTCGTTCACTATCCCAGTACTTGAAATGAAAAAAAAATGTTCCTCAATGGGGTTTTTTCTGAAAAGATAAAATGGTCCCTCGCCGATCTGACCTTTCCCACCTCCAACTCAGCACCTACCATCCCACACCCACCAGTACACTCCCACACACCCTCGCGCACTTGAACAGGTCCCAAGCTTGAGATCCAGTGTTAGATCAAAGACACATCTTGCTGATGGAACCATCGACTGCAATATGAGAAACTAAAATAAATGCGGTTCAATGTATTTCAATGGGGGTTTCAACTTTTATGCGTAACTTAGGCATTTTTTTGACATTTTGACCCCAAATTCTCAACAAGTCCTTATGGGGACCCCACCTCATGAGCAATATGACTGTCATTATGCAACTCCAGCCTGAAAGGTGATTTTGAGGTCGCCTTGTGAATTCATCTTTCAGGAAGGATTTGAACAATTTTCCTATCCCTGTTCATGAAGTGATATCATAAGGAGTCTATGTTAAAAATTTGGGGTCAAAATATGTAGAAATGGCAAAGTTATGACCATTCATTGCAATTTTGATATGCACCCTCAGAACTATGGAAATTTTAAAGACTTTGACCCCAAATTCTCAACATAGATTTTTTATTACCCCACTTCTTGTATGTCACAGGTGTCATTTTTCAAATCCTAGTCAAACTGTGTTTTCACACCTGTGGCACGGAATGGCATTGCAGTTGCATGGAATTGCATATTGGTAGAGATTTGAACATTTTCTGCACGTGTACATGATGTGGTGTAATAAGATGGGTATGCTTACAATTTGTTTGCTGTTGTCCTATAAATGGAAGTGCAGGGCCCTTCCACAGTGACATACAGATTTGTATTTATGGAGGGATGGGAGCTCAGGGCTCCACAGGCTAATATAAGGCTCCAATTACACTATTTCATAAAAGTAAGGAAATTATTTGCAAAAAAACTATGTTAATGCATCAGTTAGGGTTGATGATAAAGTGACAAAAGTAGGGAAATATGATCTTAGGGTTTCCAACCCTAAAATCCCTTTCCTACCCCTGAAGCAAATGAGGGGTGGAGTCTTCCTTGAGGTTGTCAACACTAACGCTCACTCCATTGAATGCACTCATGAAACATACACACCTGTCTCCATCCCATCTTAGCTTTTCTGTTACTGCAATGGAGTGAGCTTCAGGATTGACAACCCCAAGGAAGACTCCACTCCTCATTTGCTTCAGGTGTGGGACAGGGGTTTCAGGGTTGGAAACCCTTACATCATATTTCCCTACTTTTGTCACTTTATCATCAACCCTAACTGATGCATTAATGTAGGTTTCTGTAAAGATATACATATATATATATATATATATATATTATGGTGGTGCATTAGCGTTACTATAGTTAAGGTTGAGTAGGCACTTTAATGCAAAACCTCAAATTTTGCACCTTAATAACTTTGCCACCATACAACGGAGTTGCCTGAAATTTTGCATGCACAGTCTGGTATGATAGATCTCTGGATCTGACAAGTTTTGTTACAGTCGAATGTACAGTTGTGGAGCTACAGAACACCAAAAAATGCAATAAAACTGACTTTTTGCGAGTTTCTTTGCTTGCACCCACAGCCTGCACGCTTTGTCAGTTCAGTCTGAAAACTTCAAGGAAGATGCCGCCTTGGTCACCGATGTGCCTTTTGAAGATTTGGTGCAAAAATATTTAACCATTCAAAAGTTATTCAAAAAATAAATTTCCCATTATAGTCAATGGGAAAAGTTAGCAAAAATCACAAAACTTTCGTTGAGAGGCTGTTTTTACTGTCTCAAATGGCCCTTTTACTTTCGTGAGTTGGCCATCTTGTTCACAGTGAGTGACATAGAAAAATGCCTGGCATTTAAAATTGGTACCCTCTAGGTGAACACTGATTGCTGTGTTTACCTAGCCGGGTCCTGAGAATGCTAGCTATATTTTTCTTTGGGGGTTAACCCCCTGCCCCTCGAAATGCATTTTAAAACTTTTGGGAAAAAATACTTTCACAAAATGCTTTTTCAAATGCGAAAGTTTCGTGATTGTTTTTTGCTAAACTTTCTTGATTTGTGAAAGTATTTTGCGAAAGTATGCTCAAAATAACCGCAAATCTTTGCCAGCCTCCTGCAAAAATACGGTTTGGTCTTTTGGGCTGACATTTGCAGAGTGGCAAGCCCTGGTCCCACATATGTGCCTTCTGGTGGTTTGGTTCCAAAACCTTATAGGGGCTCACAGTTACAGCATTCCGAAGTTCAGAAATTTTCTCATAGGATAACATTGCAGCATCCGTGACACCTTTCGGGGCCCGTATCTCGAAAATGGTTCAAGATATAGACTTTTCTTTGCAAAAATTATAATCCTTCTATAAGGGAGCTAAGTGCAGAAGTAGGATGGAAAGCCATAAATAACCTGACATTTTAATTTTTTTTCTGTCTTGTATGGTTCCTGAGATATTTGCGATTTACTGTTCCAATTGCTCATTTTCATGTCCGAGGCCCACTTTTATGCCCACAGAGTTAGAATTCACAGAGGTTTTTGCTGCCCCTATGTCACATACAATGCGAGAAACAGATTTGGTCGACTTTATGTTGCGAGAACTACTCACTCTCATGATTACAACCACATTTCTTTGGGGGTTAACCCCCCCAAATGCTTTTTAAAACTTTCGGGGAAAAATACTTTCACAAAATGCTTTTGCAAATGCAAAAGTTTCACAATTTTTTTTGCAAAACTTTCTTGATTTGTGAAAGTATTTTGTGAAAGTATGCTCAAAATAACTACAAATCTTTGCCAGCCTCCGGCAAAAAAAAACGGTTTGTTCTTTTGGACTCAAATTTGCAGGGTGGCAAGCCCTGGTCCCGCAGATGTGCCTTTTGGTGGTCTGGTTTCAAAACCTTACAGGAACCTACAGTTACAGCATTCCAAAGTTCAGAAATATTCCCATAGGATATCATTGCGGCATCTGTGATGCCTTTCAGGGCTTGTATCTCGAAAAAGGTTCAAGAAATGGACTTTTCGTTGCAAAAATTCTTAATCCCTCTATAAGGGAGCTAAGTGCAGAAGTAGGCTGGAAAGCCATAAATAAACTGAAATTTGATTTTTTTTTCTACCTTGTATGGTTCCTGAGATATTTTTGATTTACTGTTACAATTGCTCATTTTCATGTCCGAGGACCATTATTATGCTCACAGAGTTAGCATTCACAGCGCCTTTTGCTGCCCATGTCATACACAATGCGAGATATGGATTCAGTCAACTTTCTGTTGTGAGAACTACTCACTCTCATGATTACAACCATATTTAAATTTTTTTACTACCTGCTGTGGTTCGGCCGATATGGACAAATTAGTGTTACAAGGCTTCCTTAGCCTATGGGGCTGTTGTATGACTCCGTGCTTATGTGTAAGTGGGAGCATGGGGCCCGGAGGCCCTGCACTCCCACAAACACATATCATTATGCAGAAATGGGCAGGACCAAGCACTCCCACCAACACATACCAGTTACTATTTATATTACACTTTCTCAAAAAGAAGGGAAATTCATGGCAAAAAACTCCATTAATGCATCAGTTAGGGTTGTTTCCACAGCAACAAAAGTGTGCAAATGCAATGTTAGGGTTATCACCCCACCACACCACCCCCATGTCCCCATTCTCAACCCCTAACTCCGGATTTCCACCCCCACCCCCACACACACATGCAAGACACATGCAAGATTGTAAGACACTATACCAGTCAGTCACATCTATGAGCACAATAATCATGACACTCTACTCCTTTCACATAACACTATGTTATGAAAAACAAATACAGTATAATCGAGTCTATACTGCCAGCACTGCATGATGACACATTATAGCTGGCATATCTTTCTCATAAACTGAAACTTACTCTGCACAACCTTTCTAAATATTGATTTTTATGTGTCAGAATTCAACGATTGGCTCGCTGCAGGTATCGCTGCTACTGCATAGTCATGTGGTAGCAGGACAGACACAGCTGACACATACATAGTACTTTTTACATACTGCTCCGGTATTAAACTAGCAACATCACATGTTGTAATACTACTGCATTAAATGGAAATACTCATTAGCAGCATGTTATGGTTAGCTTTGGATGTTACAATTGTTGCTGTCACATGTTGTTTGTAAACTATACTACAAAGCATTACTTTTATTATTATAGCCATTTGTTATTTGGTCTGACTCACTGTATCAGAAAAGCATATGACCACTGTATGACCATATATCCACTGACTGTTGCTAGGGTATCCAAACTCTTATTTTCAATACAGCTATCTATAGATAACATACTGTGTGTGTCATCATTTCTTAAAAAGTGAAGTGCAGGCAACTGCTACAGTCTTGTTATTGATGTTTGTAACAAAAACATGCTTACTGTGGTCCATCTCCCATGGTTGCCCAGCATGCATGTGTACCAACAAGGCACTCTGATGGCAGCAGAACTCATACAGTTGTGGACCATCCTGATGGATGTGTCTTGTACTGCTTGCAAGTGTGTGTGGGGGGAATACAGAGTTAGGGGGTTGAGAATGGGGGCGTGGGGGTGGGGTAGTGGAGTGGTAACCCTAACATTGCATTTCCACACTTTTGTCGCTGTGGAAACAACCCTAACTGATGCAGTAACAGAGTTTTTTTTTTGCCATGAACATATATATATATATTGCAAATAAACTTCATTACTGCATCAGTTAGGGTTCTTACTAAAGTGACAAAAGCAGGGAAATGTGGTGTTAGGGTTTCCACCCCTAATACGTCACCCCTACCCTGCAGGCACTGATAAGCATCTGGGTGTGCTTTGTGGTTGGCCATAATGCTCACCATATTCTCCTACACTGTGCCCATCTCAGCTTATTTACCTATGGAATGGGGTGATCATTAGGGCTGATGACCAAAAGGCACACCTCCTACATCTGTTAGTGTCTACCGGGGCAGGGTGGGGTGTTAGGGCTGGAAACCCAAACACCACATTTCCCTGCTTTTGTTGTTTTAGTAAAAACCCTAACTGATGCTTTGACAAAGTTTTTTGCAATGAATTTTCCTACTTTTTCAGATAGTATGTTCATATCCTTATGTGTCTGTGGGAGCACAGGTCCCTCTGGGCCTTGCATTTCCATCCCTCCATAGATACGTACATGAATGTAGAAATGGAAGCACAGGGTCCTCCAGGCCCTGCGCTTCCATTCATAGGATGACAGTGACCAAATTGTCAGCATGGCCATCTTATTACCCCACCTCATTTACCCCAGTGTAGAAAATGTTCGAATCCATGGTAAAACATAATTCTGCACAACTGCAAGTCCATTCCATGCCACAGGTGTGAAAACACATTTTGGGTATGATTTGAAAAATCACAGCTGTTACATACAAGAGGTTGAGTAGTAAGAAGGCTATGTTGAAAATCTGGGGTCAAAATATTTAACATTTGTGAAGTTACGAGTGGCCGTAGCGAAATTGCAAAGAAAGGTCATAACTTTGGCATTTATTTCATATTTTAAGCACAAATTTTGAACATAGTTGTCTTATGACTCCACCTCATAAACCCCATAGGTGAACATTTTTAAATCCGTGCCAAAATGCCATTCCATGCCACAGGTGCAAATACACATTTGGGGCAGGATGTGAAAAATGACAGATGACAGCTGTACTGTTCATGAGGTGGTGTGAAAATGGCTATGTTGAAATTTGAAGTAAAAATATTAAAAATTACCAAAGTTCTGCTCATGCGTAGGAACATTTCAATGACCACTCATAACTCTGCCATTTTAAGAATTGCTTCACCAAATTTTCAACATGACCATTTTGGGACCCCACTTCATGAACATTGGCATTGTCATTTTGTTAACTGATCCCAAAAGGTGATTATGTGCAGCTGCCAGAAAATCACCTTCTGGTCCCCATTAATGAAATGACAGTGACATTGTTCATGAGGTGGGGTCCCCAAAAGGCCATGCTGTACATTTGGTGAAAAAATACCTAAAAATGCCAAAGATAGTCACATAAGTTGAAAACACCATTGAAGTGTATTATACAGTACTTACCTTTATTCCTCAGTTCATGGTTTGTCTTTCAAGAGTGCAGAGGTGTCCCAGTACACAGACGATGACAGCCAATGACCTCTGGTGGTAGGTATAGGGCAAGGGGGCGTGTGGGGTGGTGGGTGCTCACTGAAAGGGTTGAAAAGGGGGGAATAGGGGAGATGATGAGGGACTATTTTCTTTTTCTCAGGGTTAAAAAAAGACATTGGGGACTGTTTTCTTTTTACAGGTATAACTTTAAAAATATTTTGGGACACTGGGGTGGGCAACTGTGTTCTTCCTTTCAGGCTTTAATTAAATACATATTTGGGGACACTGGGAGTGGGCTACCCAATGTCCCACACTGGCGGGGAGGAGGGAGGCTTCTACTGCAGACAGGGGGATTGGGCACACTGCTGTCAGCAAATATATTTCAGATTAGCATTCCTCAGCTGCCTTCCCCTTGGAGGCTATAAAAGGGGAAAAGACTACTAAAATTAGGTAAACACCAACAGGCGTTTACCTAAACGGGGGCCGAGGAATCGGATTCTGTGCACAATTTGGTCAAGAAATGGCCAGAAATGTTGTTTTTTTTCAGGGTCAATGCTATTTTTTTTTTAGTAAAGCAGTGCCACAAATTGAGGCAATTTTCATAGAACAGTGCTGCAATTTGCGCCATTACCCCCGTAGTTTCACAGAATAGTGTCACAATTTGCAGCAATTGTGCCACAATTTGTGGTATTAAAATTGGGCCGATTAAAATAAATGCATTTCTGGGCACTGTTTTGTAAAACTAATCACAGAATCATGTTCCTCAACCCTGATTAGGGAAACAAAAATGCTGGTGTTTAGCAAGGGGCAGTATTGCTTGAAAACAAGATGTCGGAAGCATGACACTACTATCCACATTTGTGTAAGCAGCTATCACTTTTGCGGCAGCAAAAACTGCTTTTGCACAGCACATCTAATTTTTCCCATAGAATATAATGGTAAACTTCAAAGTTTAATAACTTTGGAATGGATTACTATTTTTTTCACCAAACCATCAAAAGACACATCTGGGACCCAGGCCCCATATACCCTAACATTTTCAGACCAAACCCTCTAGCCATTTTGGAGAAACGGCATGCAAAAGGATTTGCAACAAAATGGTAATTTTCACATTTGCTGACACCTGCATCTCCACAACTACACATCCAACCAGAACAAAACTTGCCACATCAAGAGATCTGTGGTATCTGGCAGTGCATAAAGACTTTCATACACATTGCTCATACAGTTGTAAAGTTATTAAAGTGCAAACGTTTGGATTTAATACACTATTGTGCCAGTGTATATATATATATATATATATATATATGTAATAGATAACCCACTCTAAGATGAGTGGTCACTCTGATATACGCATGCCTTGGTGTGTGTTACAGCCTCATGCATCAACCACCCAAGGTGTGTGTATATCAGAGCGTGAATGCACACCCTAGAGTGGGTTATCTATCTTATAAAATGGCAAAATTGTTTTTGAGGGGGTTGAAGTTGCAGGTGTGCGGTTGCACTGTGATATATGCACAGTCATGTGATGTGTTTCAACCAATTAGCAGACATAATTTTTCCTACCCATTTTATAAAATATATATATATGTATATATACATACACACATAACATAATGGGTATGGGTGGTATAAAAGGATGCATACCAATTGAGACAGCTAATTAGGGTTATAATTCCACAAGCCTGAAGTGTGGGTGGCTTTTTTGCTTTAATTAGCCCCTGAGATGGATATACTTCTGAGTGTTCCACCCTTACCCATTGTGTATTTAATATAATACATTAGGATGATTATTGTTATGGAGATTGCATTTGTGATCATGTTATGGCACCTGAAGGTTTCTTGAATCAAGGAGAGAATGGTGTGCAGTGAGTTCAGATAGGAGTCTTGGAGATTTTTAGATTTGGGAAGGTTTTCTGTAAGTGTCTTTTTTCCAGATTCTTTTGCAGCTTGTTAATTGATTTGGCTAGCTTCCAAATGCTGTGCTAATTGTGTTATTAGTGGAACCCCACAGGGTTTAATGTAGTGCAGCTGTGTACTTTTATTAGTGCACGTATATACTGTACAGTAGCTGTAATTGATAATCACAGGTATATAGCTTTGTCTGACAGATTAGTCACAGGTATACAAGGAAATAAATGATTGTCTTTTCTAAGGGGAAGACCCCATCCATATATTATATATATAATAGTGGCACGGTACTGCCACTATAGTTAGGGTTGCACGGCCACTTCTATGTTAAATCTCAAAGTTTGCACTTTAATAACTTTGCAACTGTTTGTCCAATTTGCCTGAAATTTGGAATATAGACTCACCTTCCATAGATCTCTGGATCTGGAATATATCATTCTGGTCAGATGTATGGTTGCGGAATCGTAGCTCGCTCAAAAAGTGAAAATTCACGCTTGTTGCAAATTCTTTGGTAAGTCATAATGGACTGAAGAATGGGTTTCAGTGGCTTCAGATTTGTTGGTCTACATGTGGCCTGGGTTGAAGTGGTGCCTTTTGAAGATTTGGTGAAAACTTATTGCTCTGTTTAAAAATTATTACATTTTTTCATGTCTCATTATAGCCTATGGAAAAATTGATATGTGCACTGTGAAAACTTTCGCGATCACATTTTTGTTGTCAAGCTCCCTGAAATTGTTGTCATGCTGCAACCATCTTGTTTTTCAGTTAGCGATGAGAAAAACATTGTAACTTAAAAAATAATGCCCTTTCGTAAACACCAGCAGTTGGGTTTTGCCTATTCAGGCTCTGAGGAACATGCCCCTGGCATTAGTTATTTACTAGGTGGTTCACAAATATGTTTTTTAAACTTTTGCCATTTTTTTGATTGCAGCAACATTTTTTGTTGCCACGAAAACAATTGCATACAGAAAAAAATGTGACCATGGTAACATTTTTGTGTGTGCAATAACATTCCTATTATAGAGGTAGGAGTGCCACGATAACATTAAAGTAATTGTGGTAATGCTGCACAAACACATTTTGCTATGTGTTGTTTTCTTTGTCACTTCATTGTAGCAAGGTTGATTGTGCTATTGGCCTGAAATTTTCAGGGTGGCAAGCTGTAGTCCCACTGATATGCCTTTTGGTGGTTTGGTATGAAAACATTGATCAGGCCCATAGTTACAGCATTCCAAAGTTCAGACATTTTCCCACAGGATACCATTGCAGTGACCGTGATGCCTTTTGATTGCCCGTATCTCTAAAACAGTTCAAGATATGGATTTTTTGTTACAAAAATTCTTAGTCCCCCTGTGGGAGGACTAAGTTCAGAAGTAGGTTGTAAAACCATGAATACCGTGAAATTTGAATTTTTATCTACCTTGTACGGTTACTGAGATATATGGAAAATAGTGTTCCAATTGCTCAATTTCATGTCCATGGGCCACTATTACACCCACAGAGTTAGCTGTCATAGTGATTTTTGGTGTCCATATCTCATAAATGATGCGAGATATGGATTCAATCAACATATGTCATGTGGACGTCTCGCTGTCGCAATTACGACACTTTAATTTTTTTCCTACCTGCTACAGTTCCCGAGATATTAGAAAATTAGTGTTACAAGGGTTCCATGCCCTATAGGGCTGCTGTATGACTCTGTAGCTATGTGCAAGTGGGAGCATGGGGCCCAGAGGGTCTGCGCTACCACAGACACATATCATTATGCACAAATGGACTGCTTGCTGGGAGCGCGGGGCCCAACATTTACTATTTATAATACACTTTTTCAAAAAGAAAAGAAATTCTTTGCAAAAAAATTAATTAAGGCATCAGTTAGGGTTGTTTCCACAGCAACAAAAGTGTGGAAATTCAACGTTAAGGTTACCACCCCACCACCCTACCCCCACGTCCCCCTCAAAACCCTAACTCCGCATCCCCCACCCCCCCACACACACATGCAATACACATGCAAGGTTGTAAGACAGTATACCACTTCATCATATCTGTAAGCACAATAATCACAACACTGTACTGCTTGCACATAACACTATGTAATGAAAAAAACAATTACAGTATGATCAACTCTATACTGCCAGCACAGTATGATGACACGCTACTGCTGGCATATTGTCTTCATACAATGACACTTAGTCTGTACACATTTTCAAAATATTGATTTATATGTGTAATAATTCAACAATTGGCTTGCTGCAAGTATTGCTGCTACTACATAGGCATGTGGTAGCTGGAAAGAGAGCTGACACATACACAGCACTTTGGAGATGCTGCTCAGGTAGCAAACTACCACCATCACATGTTGTTATACTGCTGCATTACCTGGAAATATGCATTAACAGTATGTTATGGTTAGCTTTGCATATTACAACTGTTGCTTTTACATCTTACTTGAAAACTATACTACATAAAAAATACTTATATTATTACTACTGTTTGTTATTAGGACTGACTCACTGTATCAGAAAAAAATGCAAACATACAACGACTGTTGCTAGACTTATACAAACTGTCATTTCTAATAAACTACGTGTGGATAACATACTGTCTGTTTCATCAGTTGTTAACTATTGAAATATGGGCATCTGCTTAAATCTTGTTATTGATGTTTGTAACACAAAACTGCTTACTGTGGGCCATCACCCATGATTGCCCAGCATGTGTGTGTACCCCAAAGGCACTATGATGGCAGCAGAACTCATACAGTTGGTGGACCATGATGATGGACGTATCTTGCGGAATGTTTAGAGAGCTGTATGTTGCTTCTGTTACCCGATGCTGGTTGTCTCTGGTTGGTTGTGTTGCCTTGATCCTTCCCTTGCTTGCATATGTGTGTGTGTGAAGGGGGAATGCAGAGTTAGGGTTTTGAGGTGGGGGAGTGGGGTTGTGGGGTGGTAACCCTAATGTTGGAAACAACCCTAACAGATGCATTAAGGAGTTTATATATATATATATATATATATATATATATATATATATATATAAAGACAAAGAACCTCTGTGCGCAAACACTGAGGCAAGGGTTACCAAAGGGCATTTGGCTGGGAAGCCAAGTTTCAAGAAAATACAAAATCACACATGCCCACACAATGCAAAGCATCATGGGCTGCATATGCAAATCACCACAGAATGTTATGCTGGTTCAATTTTAAGCAGAATTGCATGGTGCCGAAAGGCCTCTCACACAGTTTGCAAAGGGTGCTAACACATGACATAGACACGTGTTTCGACCTACCAGGACTCATCAGTATGTTTCGTCTGTTTGACACCCCAGTGGAATGAACCAGCTACCCTAAGACGGTATTTAAAAGACAAAGAACCTCTGTGCACAAACACTGAGGCAAGGGTTACCCCAAAGGGCATTTGGCTGGGAAGCCAAGTTTCAAGAAAATACAAAATCACACATGCCCACACAATGCAAAGCATCATGGGCTGCATAAATAGTTTTTTATTTTAATGGGTTCACCACAACATAACCCAGACAGACCGTCTTAGGGTAGCTGGTTCATTCCACTGGGGTGTCAAACAGAAGAGGCATACTGATGAGTCCTGGTAAGACGAAACATGTGTTTATGTCATCTGTTAGCACCCTTTGCAAACTGTGTGAGAGGCCTTTCGGCGCCATGCAATTAGGCTTAAAGTTGAACCAGCATAACATTCTGTGGTTTTTTGTATATGCAGCCCATGATGCTTTGCATTGTGTGGGCATGTGTGATTTTGTATTATATATATATATATATATATATACATATACACACACACACACATGTATAGTTAGGGCTGAGCACTGTTTAGTGCTAAAACCACCAAATGTTTGCACCTTAAAAACCTTAGTGCCATTCAGCAAAATAACATGGAACTTAGCAGGTGTGATCCAGAGTTCTACAGTCGTGGGAAATTTCACGATGAACGCTCATCTGGATTCTGAGATGTGGAATGTTGTAAGAAAACTTCAAAAAGCCACATTTTTGGCCTTTTTAAAGGCAGTTATAATTTTGCTTGAAGGCTTTCATGGCCACAGAGGTTTGTACAAAGGGTTTTCCTTTAGAAGGTTTAAAAAAAAAATACTAATTAGTTTTAAAGTTATGAGGTTTAGAATTTGACTTCTGAGCATGCCCAGTAGGGTGTTTGAGTTAACCCTCTGATATGACCAAAGTATTCATTCACAAGCTATATTTAGGTTAGAATAAATGTGTTTTGGGGTCATGAGAAAATATTTTTAGGTTGTGATGGCCGTCATTGAAAAGTTGGAAAACACATAAAATTGATGCAAAAAAGAACACCTGACCTTAGGTAAACATGACCCGTTTATGTAGATTATGGTGCTTGTTGTTTTTTTTTTTTTTTGTAAAAAACATACAGGAGTACCTTTTCTAGGCATCCAAAATATTGAGTGTGCCCAGTTAAGTGAGGGGCCCAATTTCTGCGTTGTGAGTCAAGAATTCATTAGTCACACATAAAGTGTGACCAGAGAATTTAAGGGTCATGCATAAAGGGAAACTGTCAGATGACGGAGTCTTTTTTTTTTATCATAGAAACATAGACTTTGATGGCAGATAAGGACTGCTTGGCCCACCCAATCTGCCCATTTCCTAGCTATTGGATAAGCTGCAGATCCTAGTTAACCAACATCCTACTTCCTCCTACCCCCCACTAGAATTGCCTTATGTCTGTCCCATGCATTCTTGAATTCCCCCACTGTTGTTGACCCCACTACCTCCTCAGGAAGGCAATTCCATGCATCTGCTCCACCACCCTGTATGTGACAAATACTTCCTCACATTGACCTTGAGCTGTCCCCCCTCTATCTTCAAATTGTGCGCCCTTGTTCTTGCACATCTCTTTTTCTGAAAGATACTACCCTCTTGGACTCTGTTGATCCTTTGAGGTACTTGAAAGTTTCTATCATGCCCACCCCCTTCCTCGAGGGTATAAATATTAAATTCCTTTAATCTCTCTTCATTTGGCTTCTGGTGCAGACCCTGCACCATTCTAGTTCCCTCCTCTGGACCACCTCCATCCTGTCTGCATCCTTGCGGAGATGGGGTCTCCAGAACTGCACGCAGTACTCCAGATGGGGTCTCACCAACTGTCTATACAGAGAGATAACAACTTCCTATTTTTTACTGGTGATGCCTCTCCCTATGTATCCCAGTATTCTCCCAGCCCTTCTTACTGTCTTCTCACATTGTTTGCATACCTTTAGGTTCACTGCTATAACTACCCCCAAGTCCGTTTCCATTTTTGTTGTTGTTAGTACCTCCCCCAACCCCCAGATTCAATAAAAATTTATATACAAAGCAGTGGTGTTCTGTGGTGCATATATTACACATTTTTTATCAAAAAATCAGTTGAGGTTATTTATTAATTTTTTCACTGAAATATGTTTAGAGGCAGGTGACCTGAAACCAGCACTGCAGGACAACTGCATGCTTGTCCTTGTGTTGAGCAGAGACGCTTAGAGGTTGCATGTGTAACCTATTGTAGTCACAGCCTCAGCAGTGCAAGACAGCAGTTGTGGATGTGTTCACTCACTGCAGCATGTAAACTGTTTGTCTCTGCCTGTCAGTAAATTATATCCACCATATGTTTTTCTGTCATGCACAGTAGTAAAATTCTGAGGTCAGCATGTTTCTATGACAGCAACTGCATTTATTTATTATAATACTATACAGTACATTCACTGCATATTCGAATGTTGTTTCTGTCATCTAGATCAAAGTATGAAACACACATCTAACACTAATGGCAGTGCTTGTGGCCACAGTGTATGAATAAGAAAAAGCTGCTTGCTCTGCATGGGGCTGAATTAGAAAGCAGAACAATCACAAAACAAATTCCTTTGTCTTAAAAAAAGGTATACAGGATTGAAAGACTAGATTTTAGTTTGGAGTTGGACCAGTCATTTTTTGTAGAGAGTTGCTAAGAATATGGGATGCTAAACATTGAGTCTCACTACAGCCGGCACATTTCCTTTTGTTTGTTTCCAGCCATAAGGTCGTAATGGTCGCAACTGAAAATAGTCCCTTGGATCAGTTTGCTTACCCAGTTACTAAAAACAAATAAATAAATAAATAGTTGAGTACTCCCCTCATATGACTACTCCAGATCTGAAAAGATTGCTTCAGTCATTCACTAAACTTCTTCCTGTGCTAACAGAATCAACCAGATAAATTGTTACCATTTCTTTTAAGCAGAAGGAAGATGCCTGATTGCTAGATGCAGAAATAGGACCGAAAACTGGTTTGTGGGGAGAATACATGTATGGGCTCCCTGCACAGTTCATCAGCTCTCCCACCAATCCACCCAGAGACCATGCTGCACTGAGCTGGGGGACAGGGCAATTGGTGTTGGTTGCTTTGCTGCTCACTCTTTTGCTCATCATCAGGTTGCAGAACAACACAGAGCCCATTAGGGTAAGTGCCTAATAATGTGTGACTTGAGCCCATTAGCTGATGGTGCCATCACCTCCTTGCTGGGCATCTCTATATGTTTGGGAAGCACCAAAGTGGTCTTCTCAGCAGTATGGAGCCCCAGCCACAAGCCTAGTAAAATAAGCCACAGCATCATGACCATTTACTCTGATCAAGTGGGCAACAATCAGCACCTTGTGTTCACCATCTATCTCCATCTGCTCAGTAGCCACAGTCTCAGCATGAGGGCAGCCAGGGAACCATCTGTCATGTAGCGAGGAATATATCTTAGAGATAAAGGACCCACAATCTTGCAATTAATGAGCCCCCACATACACCGCACCCACATACACACATGTCTAACAGAAGCTGAACTAGAAGAATTAGAGAGGCTTCAGCAAGTCACACATCCCACTGTTACAAGCTCAGAGCCCAAATATGTGGCCCTCATTTTTATCAGAGGATCCTGCTTCGAAATAAATGTAGTACAGCTCAAATTTAAAGTGGAATTATTACCAACCCCCACACACACTTCTTAAAAAATCATTATTTAAAATATTAATTGCCAAAATCCTCACTACCATCCCTGAAAGTGTAATGTTTTTCAATCGCCTTTGGCATATTTGCAGATACTGTAATCTTTCTTATACAGAAATTATATATATCCTGTGTGAATAATACTAAAAATACCACACACACAAACACACAAATGCTCTGTTTTTCTATAGATAATGGAATCTAAAACTAAGGCTTTCTGAGTTTTAAATTGATTCAACTTTTTAACTTGAATGTTTTCTTTGACTTGTCCCTGCAGAGGAAGAGAATTCCAGAAATGTTGGCATCTGTCCACTTTAGCAACTAATTAGAACGTATATTGTTTGTAGCTGGATTTTGACAGGAACGGGGGAGGGGGCAACACAAACTAAACTGATACTGCAAAGTCATATATTAACATTAAATTACTACGACATCTAGATTTTTTTTTAAATAAAAATTGCACTCTGTCTTAAATCCTTTATGTTTGTGCCATGTGATAAGCCTCTGGATTGACATCTTTGTTTGAGCTTGGGCATGCAATATGGGGTAAAAAAAAACAGTCTGCCGCCACTGCCCGCATTAGGTAATATATATGGCTTAACAGTTGAGTACTTCTCTCATATGACTACTCCAGATCTCAAAAGTTTGCATCGGTCACTCACAGAATCCCATGCTAACAGAATCCCCCAGATAAATTGTTACCATTTCTACTTAGGAACCCAGCTATGCTTATGATGATTTTGCATTGTATCATATATTGTACATTCCGTTCCCAACCACATACTGTATAGGTGTTCACAATTCACTTAAACTGAAGTTTACAATTTAGGAATTTCATTTAACCACATTTATTAACTAAAGGGTACCCACAAATTGCACATTGTTGCTTCTTGTTTGTTTGTTTTGTTTTGTCATGTGATACTATTATAGTCATGCTCATTTGCAGCAAATAGTTTCAACCTGGCAGCTAATGAACATTTATGCTTAAGGTGTCAGTAATTGCAGGGGTTGTAGTACCTTATTTATTTTTGTATTGTTATAGCAAGAGATGGTTTCTGTCATAATGATCCCTTCCTGCATACAGTACAGCAGCTGCAGCTTGTTGCAGGCTGTTCAGTTCATGCAGTGTCAGCAGGGCTATGCCAATGACTGTAGGGCCCACCTACAACATATTTTGCAGGGACCTACCTCCCCACCAATTAGCATAAGCAACTATTGGTGCATATAAAATATTTATAGCGTAGGTTCTTTTGTATCAGTCCTGCTGAGCATATGTAGTTTGCCCATGCTGCCTCCTTTCCCTAGCTTGAACCATGATCGAGAAATGGAATAATGCAATTTTCCCTGCTCTTCCTAAGGACATTAGCACCCAGGTCAGACGTTTTGAGTAACGAGCCTATTGCTTCATTGTTCTGACAGCCCCAATTACAATTGATAAGCAATGTCCAAAGAGAAAGCTGCAAGCTTGTCTGTGACAATAAAAGGGTTTCATAATGCTGATCTCTGAGGTAGTGGCCCCCTCACAGTATGGGCTCTATTGCAACCACATCTATTGCACCCCCCGGTTACAGTGCAGAGTGCAGTTATCTGGCTGCCTGGGCTGTCCCTTCTTTACTATTAACCACAAAGAATGCACAGGAATTAACTCAAACTAGGTAAAACTTTAGATCGATCAGCTCTCATGAACATATGCACAGCACCTCCACAGTCTCCCACTAATTAAGCAAGCTATAATAAAGATGTGCATCAGCATCTGCCCTACTAGGTCATACAGTACACAGCCAAGAGTTTGCACTGCTACTAGTGACATAAATGGATTCTAATTTTTTAATTATTTTTAAACTTGATATCAAACTAGCACCATTTGCAAGTAGTTAGCATTGTAAAGTTATATTTCATTTATTGTTCGCATTATTTTTAGTTTCTTCACTTTGTCTTCAATACAATTTTTGTTGTTGCATAGGACATTTGTATGTTTTGAGGAGCTTTACATTTAATCTTCATGGGTATGTGATTATATGCTTCAAGCAGGTTTGATTTTATTTCTTTGATCGATTCCAAGGAAAAACTAGCAAAAACGTAGAGCTGCAGTTCTTTGTATGCAAAACGTGTTTGTAAGGTTTAACTTTTTAGAAAGCGAGACGTAATATAAATGGCAATAGGTCTGCAGACTGCTTTTTGATTTGGCTTGTTTATTGTGATATATTGCAATCACTTGTAACTAAGAAACCCATACTGAAAACAGTTTTGCCCCCCAAATTGTCCTGCTTCAAGTTTCATGGTACTAATACTTACATTTTGGGTGAATATAAACATTATACAGACTTATCCCTGTTTATGTAACATTCGCTGTACTGACTCCTGAGTTCAGCTTTAGAAGTGCTGAACTGGATTATACAGGATATCTCTATTTTCCAATGCCTTGTTTGTTTTGTAGATACTGGTAATATTGGAAACCATTTTGATCTTCCCTCAAGTACGTTTGTAGCACCCAAGAAGGGGATTTACAGCTTCAGTTTTCATTTGATCAAGGTTTATAACAGGCTAACAGTTCAGGAGGGTAATAATATCACAACACCATCATATAGTCATTGTCTCAGAATGGCCCCTCATGAGGAAATACTGTAGCACATACCCAGATATAAAGATAACCTATGTGTGATGCACAGTATTTTCAAAATGTATTGCCTATGCAGGACATTTAATTGAAGTTAATGCAATGATTGCATCCCCTTTTTTTAGGCAATCAAAATGGATTCTACATCTGTGTTAGGCCGCTTTACTACAAAGTGGCCACCCAGTTATTTTAGCTTTTGCTTGGAATCTAAGTGTGACCAGGGGAGCTACCAGCATTGCAGTCCTGCTGCACATGGAGAGAAAAAATGAAGTGCATCTCAAACTGGAAAAAGACAACTTAATTGGATGATGGAAATGGTCTACTTTTTTGGGCTTCATAGTCTTTTCTGTCATAAAGAAATCCCATTATCCAATAATGGTAGCAAGATTGACACTTCTTAGTTTTTTCATTTAAAAGAAATTCCATTATTATCTAACGCATGCTATCAAGATAGAAGTGAGAGAATAAGAGATAAGGAGGATTGATTTACTGATGACAACCTAAACTTGGCAGAATATAAAAACAAATCGTGAGCAGCTTCATCAAACTTTGTTGGTTTAGCAGACTGATTACTTTCCTGTTACAATATTTGTTTTCAGTATTGACATATCCTTGAAACCTGCACCTCTAATTTTTTTTTTTACCACAATGATGTTTCAGAAAAATGAATTGTTTGACCGGAGTAATTTGTACCTGTCATTATAAAGTCAATTTTGGATTTATTGTGGGAATCATGTACCTTTCTCATCCATAGAAAATTCCAAGTGTACTGTATATCTAGCTTTGAATGTTCCTTAATTAGTGGAAATTGCTAAACCTGATGTAATGTACAGTAAAGCTAATAATGATACATTATGATCAGAGACATAGTTGCAACTTGGAACACGTGTAACAGGAGCAGGACATTGCATACAAAAGCATTCTGCACCCAGCAGTGGGTTGTACTATGGGTATTGTAGATTTCTATTTGCATCCCTGCCTGTGCTACTGTAATCAGAAGTGATTGTGTATTACTTGAACTGTGAATGTGACTCAGTGACTGCAGAAGTGCTGGTCCCACAGGAGTCAGTGCTTCTGCAGTCAGAAGTACTGTTGTAATTTCAGAACATCATTGATTATATCTCTTCCATTGGGTCACACCTTTGTAACTGTAAGCCATTAGTGTCAGAACCACTTGGAAACTTGCTATCTATGGGCGTCGCACAATGATGTATAACATATCACTTGTATAATCATGGGTGGCCCAAGTGCTCTATAGTTCTTTCTTTCACTTTTAACTGCTTGTCAGACCAGCAGTGAGACAACATCATCATTTCTATGATTTATTATTTTCTATGCTAAATTAAAAGCATTGTTGATGCAGTTACTCACATCATTGACTACCCATTTATTTTTAGGTTTTCACCAAAAATTCTGTAACAGCAAAACAGCCTACAAGACCTACCAGGATTCTTTACAGGCTACAAGGAGACAACACATAAAAGTTCTTGAAAAATCCTTCATCACCAACCAAATGGCATCTCCGGCCAGAACTGTAGGCCCCAAGATGGCTTTTCACACCTGCCCTGCTGCATCCAGGAAGCATAGTTCCAGAGAGTCAACCTCATTGTCACTGATACAGAGTGGGACTTTTGGGACAAATTGAACTAAAAATACATGGACATACAGTAGTGTTGTGGTAACCCTCCTCCTCCTCCTCTGGCTGTCACAGTAAGCATCATGAGATATATGCTTTCCAAGGGGAAAGACAATCACGTCACTGAAGGATCGTAGGTCCTCATTGTCAACTGCTCCTTTGGGACTGACTATAACCCCCCCAACCATCTTTAAGTCACCAAGGGTGTGGCTTGGCTCTGGTGCTGCCATACGTACTCTGGAATGTATGTAGCCTCCATCTCTGGTCTCTGTTCAACAATGTCTATAGTCATGAACCCTTTAACGGGCACTGTTGAATCCCAGGCTGTACTGGCATAATTCTCAGATATATTACTTAACATGTTTCCAACACTGTGTGCAACAATGATGGTAACTACAGTCTCATCAACTGGGCCTTCCCTGTCAATACAGGCATCACCAATGGGACATAGAAGCACACCTAATATCCTTTGTTGCAGACGCTGCTCCTGTCACCAGCTCCGTCATTACTCAAGGTGTTGATGGGGTTTATCATAATCCTATCCTCCTTACCACGGAGGAGAACTTGGAGGATTCAGAAGAAGGAGAATTCTATAAAGTAGATCTACCCTCCAGCCCTACTCTTCTCTTACAGGTCAAAAAAACTCTGTGACCCAGGACCCGAGGTCTCCTACTCACAGTTCTACCAGTCAGATTTTACCCACATAAATCCAAGAGGTCATGAGTCTTGAGGGTGAAGGAGAGGACTCCAGAAATGTACTGGAATTTTTGGAGGTTGAGTCTGCACCTCCTATGGTGGTACCTCCTATATATTATACATGTCCTGGCCAAATTTCCCTCATTCCCAAAAAATTCCACCAACAGCTTAATCTGGTTCAAGGTCAGTTGGCATTCATCTGTATCCCCCTCCCCCGGGTCATGCCTGAAAATAGGCAGGATTTGTCTAGTGCACTTACCCGGTCAACAAAAACTAACTAACTAACTAACTAACTAACATACATAATTCTTTCACCAATAAATACTTCATGTAGAATATACAAATGGAGGGTGCACACAGGAATAAAATTCAAACAATTAACAGTGCTTTTATTTTGAAAACAAGCCTATCAGCTGGAAAAAAAAGGGCATTAAGCAGCTGCATGTCACCTTAAACACTTCCCCCCTTATATCAGTACACCATAGCCCCTCTGAACATGTGGGTCTCTATAATGCCTAAAACCTCACACAGTATAAAGGCACAACAGTCCAAACAAGGTACCCACAGAGAAGAATTAAATTAGACAGCATGCATTAAGCTCTTTAACTGACACCAAATAATAAACCCACAGATTCAAGTACAGTACTCCATCACTATAGCGAACCTCATTATACTGAACTCCTGATTATAATGAATGGTTCTCATGGCTCCCAACTGTTGTCACAGATGTGGTGGCTCAAAACAACATATGTAGAGTGGTGCACATACCCAGGCTTTGTCACTTAAATGTATTAAAACAACACTGCCACAGTGGACAGGTCAGCACCTCTGTGATATTTTACAGTATGTTACAAACTGTCCTGCTAGCACAGTCTAATAAGTGCATCCCAATTAATGACTATATTCAAAAAAATTACTTGTACTGTAGATTTTATTAAGCTGCTGTATGTAAGTTATATGGTGACCAGGTTTGTTGGAAAAGATGGTCAGTGCAGTAATAAGATGATTACAAGCTGGACTACATGATCACTTTTATTAGACTGTGTTCATCTTCCATTGCCCTTAACTCACCCTCATTCACCCTAACAGGGACATTTTAAAAAGGTACTGTATACAAACAGAACATATAGGGTTGCGTGGAAGCCAGTCTTGGAGTGTTTAAAGCAGTCAGGGGAGTGTGGAAGGCAGTCAGGGGTGGGGGAGTGTGAGTGTAAGTGTGAGTGTGAGTGTGAGCGGGTGGTTGATGCAAGTGGCAGAGACCTGAGATGGAACATACAGTACTAAAGTACTAGTCAGTGTTTTTGGGATCCCCTCATCAAAGCAAGTGTTTGTTTCTTTCTTGAAGTACTAGAGGAGTGGCAAAATGTGTGTGGGGGGATGGCTAAGTGAGCCTCCAAGTGTTCAGCTGTACTACTGTATACAATAATAATAATAATAAACTTTATTTTTTGAACGCCTTTCAGGAGCATCAAGGCACTTTACATAAAAGCATAAATAAAACAGGATAAAATATCAAATGCAGTATAAAACAGATAAGCAATACAATCCAGCATAACTATGCAGCATATGCTTGGTGCCACAGAAATGTTTCTAGTGCCTACTTGAACCCCCTCATGGTCGGACATTCCCATAGCTGACGGGGTAGAGAATTCCAAAGGGCTGGGGCTGCATACATAAATGCACAGGCACCTGAAGATTTTAAAGACACCCTTGAAATCTCTAGCAACCCCTTGTCAGCCGAGCGGAGTGATCGCTTGTGATGGTAGAGGATCAGAAGCTCTTTTAAGTAGTCCAGGCCAAGTCCGTGTAGGGCTTTATCAGTCAGAAGTCTGACTTTGAAGGTGATCCGCCACTGAATTGGCAGCCAGTGCAGTTTGCACAGCACCAGTGTAATATGATATGACCAAGACGTTCCCGTCAACAACCGGGCTGCTGTGTTCTGCACCAGCTACAGGCAGCAGATATCAACCCCCAGTAGCCCTAGGTACAGGGAGTTGCAATAATCAAGGTGCAAGGTCACAAAGGTGTGGACCAGTGTGGGAAGATCCCCGGACAGAACAAGCTGCTTGACTTTAGCAATGTTCCTCAGATGATAAAAGGATGACTTGATGACTGCTGACACCTGAGATTGAAATATCAGCCCATCGTCAAGCACCACACCCAGGTCCCGCACAGCATTCAGAGGCAAGAAGCTGGGAGTCCCCCAGGAAAAGCCTTGTAGGCTGACCAGCCCCCAAACCCTCTGTCCAGCAACCTGGATCCACAACCATCACCTCCGTCTTACCCGAGTTCAACTACAGCCAGCTGGAATTCATCCAATCCTGGATTTCAGCAAGGCAGTTATTAAATACTGCGAGTGCACTTTCCTGGTTGGGTGCGAAAGACAGGTAGAGCTGGGTATCATCAGCATAGCAGTGAAACCTCAGCCCATTCCATCTTACAATATCTCCGAGGAGCAGCATGTACACCACAAACAACATGGGGGACAGCACTGAGCCCTGAAGGACCCCACATGACATAGAGAGAGGATCTGAGGAATAAATCCCCAACATCACACTCTGAGTTCTGCCAGCAAGGAAGGACTCAAACTATCTGAGAACTATACCAGACAGGCCACAGATGAACCTCAGGCACTTGAGCAGCACCCCATGGTCCACAGTGTCATATGATGAAGAGAGATCTAGGAGTACCAGGATGGAACAGCTTTTCCAATCTCTCACCATCAGGAGATCATTGAGCACCTGAACCAGCACAATCTTGGTACTGTGCCTCTTACAAAAAACAGATTGGAGAGGTTCGTAGATGTTATGGATGGTCAAATGGTTCTGCAACTGTACGGCCACTACTTTCTCAATCATCTTCCACACAAAGGGGAGGTTAGAGATAGTTCTGTAGTTGGCAAGGCAGTCTGGGTCCAGAGAAGCTTTCTTCAGGAGGGGTGTCACCACCAAATCTTCAGGGAGCTAGGAAACTCACCCGACTCAAGGGAGAACCAGACTACCCATGCCAAGACCGGGCCAATGATATCACAATAACCTATAATCAGGCAGGTTGGGCCCGGATCCAAACTACAGCGCATAGTGTGCATACCGTGGACAATCCATATAACATCCATGAACTCCAGTTGCTCAAAGGTACTCTAGGAACAATGGGGGGGAGTGACCGAGTACTGATCAATAGTATCCCTCATAGAGTGTGCTGGTTGGATCTTGTGACATTTTAGAATAGAACCCTGCCTCATTTGTTTTGGAGAAAGTGTGTAAATGCAAGGATCTGTATTCTTTCCTTTTCTCTCTTCTCTGTCTGGTTGCACAACCAGATTTCTCTGTGAGACCTCAGACTTGATCAACCCGAACAGTCTTGCAATCCTTTGCCTCTCACTGTCTCTCTGTTTTCTCTTGCTGTCTATTTTTCCTCTCTTGCATGTCTATGTCTGCTGGTGTATGATATATGAGAATGTGTGAAATGTGGCTGATATTGGGATCTTTTTTATTTAGAAAATTGTGTTGCTGTTGAGATGTATATATTTGTGATTTGAGATAACTGTAAAAAGCTAGAGGTCATTTAAGTGCTAATGTCTGAGCCTTTTGCAAAGGCTGTGGGGACCTCAGGAAGTTCTCAATGTTCCAGCAGCTCCTGAAATTTACAATTTGCAAAGGATGGGGGTTGAAAAGAGTTATAAAAAACGCTAAACTGAGCTGCAAGGGAGATTATAAGAGATCTTATTTTGCTTCTGTATATAGTTATTCTGAACATGTTTATTTTATTTTATGTTACTGCACCTACAAATAAACAGTTTTGTGGAATTTTACAACTGTTCCTAGGTTTTCTTTATGCTTCCTGACCTGTGCCTTGACTACAGCTCTCCACCCTGATGTCAGCCACCTTATCTGCAAAGAACCAAGCAAGCTCATCATACTCTGATTGTGAAAAGGATCTTTGAGACTGCATACAAGCTGGGTTGCACAGCCTGTCCACAGTTTGAAAGAGCTGAACCAGTCGATTCTGGGCAGCAGCAATCTCCCTGGACACGAACTCTGCCTTCTTATGTGAGATTGTTGATTGACAGACTTGGTAATGTTCTAGCAATCTTAAGATGGTCGGACTCCAGGGCGGATTTCCGCCAGCAATGCTCTAACCTTCATCCAAGTTGCCGTATCTCCCTCAAGGTCCCATCGAACTAAGGGAACTGAGGGTGAAGAGAGAGGACGAACATGAACAGGAGCGATAGAGTCCAGGGCTGTAGTAATGGCCTTATTATAGGCCAAAACCAAGGCCTGTGGGCTCCCACTTGCCACAGGAAACTCTGATAGGTCAAGTACCACTGCTAGGCCTTCAGGACTCACATCCTATAAAGGGCAGTATCTGACCATCTCCACAGGGGCAGGTCTATTAAGGATGGGCACAAAAATTGAATCCCACAGTGTAGTGATTGGACTATCTGACAGGTTCCACCCCCAAATCAGAGGCTTCGATCCCCAGGAGGAAAACCAGGTCAAGAGAGTGACCGTGTTTGTGAGTAGCAGAGGAAACAATCTGTGTAAGCCCAGAGATGGCATCAACTGGAGGAAGTGTTGTCCAAATTGTGAGAGTTCATCGTTAACCCAGGCATTGAAGTCATTCAGGACCATCTGCCTGGGCAATTCAAATGCCATGTCAACCACAAAGTCTGCTACTTCCTGCAGGAATCACTTCTCATCCCCGGGTGGATGGCAGATAAGAGCTATCCTACAGCCTACACCTGCTACAACAGTACACTCAAATGGCCCGGCTTCCTCAATTGGTACACTCATGAGGCCCAATTCACTCTTGAAACAGACCACCCCCCTCACAGTCCAATCTCGAGCCATTTATCGCTGAATACCCGGCTGAAATCGCAGCCTTCAATATTGGGCCAGCATTTTCATTCAGCCAGGTCTCGGTGTTACAAGCCAGATCAGCTGACCGAACAAGATCTGCAATAATTGCAGTCTTGTTCTTGATAGATCTGGCATTGCATAACACAGCTCGAGTTGGACGGGTCTCCAGAGTTGCCCGAGCTACTTGTCCACCAGTAATGGTGGTTCCCTTGGGTATGGAGACCAGGCATGGTGGACCACGTTCCAGAATCCATTTCCCCAAGGGCGTCTTCTGGATCTAATATTTCCAATGCGAGAGCTCCGTTCATTCATCCTCTGCCATTTGCACCCCCTGCCCCAATCCGACATAAGACAGCATCCCTGGCTTTAACAAATGAATTACTATAACGACCGGTTGCTATGGCTCCCAAGCCATTTGTTATAGTGAGGGACTACTGCATGACACAGTTAAATTTGACTCATGGTACCCAAGAATTATACAAAAGTCATACTGCAGGCCTGGTAGCTATGTTGCCAAGGTTCTGTCGGTGGTGCACTTGAGGAAAGTTAGCAAGCTTTCAATTTAACACACCAACAGCCCATAGTGGGCCAGCACAATTTAGTGAAATTGTAATTTCAAAAAGGTGGCTTAAAAACCCAACAATTGTATTCCAAACAAGGAGAAGTACAAAGATGCAGCCAGCAGTGCCAGCACCCATGTGACCTTCTAATGCAGCAGTTCAGATGAGGTGGGGACCAGCACATAGGATGAGGGTAAACAGTGTTGAGGAGCTTCGGATTCTCTCAAATATGTAGCAACAGTCCAGCCCTTCTGGCTCACATGTCTCTGGATACAGCCCTTCTAGCTCACACCTCTCTGGATGCAGGAGCACTATGCAGTGGCTTCCCAGTTCCCAAAGAGCCCAGATTCAAGGAGCAACCCCACGATTCGACTCCCCAAATGGATCGAGAGTTCATCCCTACTCTGGCACGCAATCCATGACTCCCTTTTCCCAGAACTGCCCCACTGGGAAAGGGCTAGCAGGCCCCTTACCTTACTCTGAAGTAGGGCTGGGAGAACTCGGTGAAGTTCTGACAATTATTAAATAAGAACTGGAACATGGTGAAGTTCTGATTTGTTCTGATTAGTTCTGATTTATTGACAGATATTTGAAAAAATGAAAATTAAATGCACAGAGGCCCAAAGGAAATAATTTAATGGATTATTTGTATAAAACTATCGTAAAATTGCTAAACAAAAAAGCAATCTCTCACTACTAGCCCCTTCATGGCTGGCCTATAATGGGGGCATATCCTGCTCGGGTCCATGACATGAGTGTGCTGGGAGGGACAGAGAGAGAGAGAGAGAGAGGCGGAGAGAGAGAGAGGACAGACAGATGCAAATACCTGTATTATTAGTATTCAAACCTGTAAAAAAACTAAGATCCCTCCAACGTGATGTCTTTCTGATGACTCACACCCACAGGCCAGGGACAAATGTACTGTCATGACTCATGACTGTACACAGCGCACTGACAGCACAGCAGTCCACCACCACTTCCTTCCAAGATTACCTGACTACTACAGTACAGTTACTGTTAACTGACCAAATTCAGCAACTGTTAAGTGTGCCTCAGAATTTAAATTGGAGATGCAGACACATCTGGTGCATAGCCGCACGCAGCAGTCCCACATTGGGGGTTGGTTAATGCTTATACATAATGTAATGCAATATACTATAAAACTAATGATAATAAGGAGGAATAATGTGGAATGAGTGATGATAATGACACTTGTGTTTACAGTACTTGAGCTTTACTTGTGTTGTACTGTAAACAGCCTGCTTCAAGTACAAAATCAGATTATCCCCAGGGCCACCCACAGCCAGCAGCACAGGTGCATCAACTTGTATGTTGTTTGTCAACCTGCTGCACTTGCCCTGTAGACACAGCCACACTGAAGCCAGGAAAATACATTTTATTTGGGATTTCTGGGACAGTTACATTTATCGTGGGCCACCCTCCAGTCTCTCTTTCTCCACTCTGGATGTCACAAAGCTTTTATTTGCCATCCTGCTGCCCTTGCCCTATACACACAGCTGCACTGAAGCCAGGAAAAAAAAATATTTGGGATTTCTGGGACTGGTACATTTATTGTGGGTCACACTATAGTCTCTCTTTTTCTCCCCTCTGGATGTCACAGTCAAAGATTTATTTTGCCACCCTGCTGTCCTTGCCCTGTACATACAGCCACACTGAAGACAGAAAAAAATGGCTAATTTTATGTAACTTTAAAATTTCTCTGGGATCCGCAGTAGTCTCTCCTTCTCTCCTCTGGATCAGGAATGGCACAAGTCAAAGATTTTGCCAGCCTGCCCTTTTTGTACACACAGCTACACTATCTGAGGCCAAGAAAAGAAAAAAAAAAACTTTCAGTTGGGATTTTCTCTAACTGTAATCTCTCTTGGGCCCCCAGTAGTCTCTCCCTCTCTCCCCTGAATCTGGAATGGCACAAGTCAAAGATTTTGCCAGCCTGCCCTCATACACATTCAGTCACACATATACTTTGCATCTCCCCTGGCCACCACTACCTCCCCAGTCATGACTCCCCATGTCCCCAACCTGCCTTCCCCTACCCCCAACAACTGGGTTCTCTTCCCCTCCTTTCTGTCACTCTCCCTAATTTCTTCTGTTGTTGTTGTTCCCTCCTTTCTAATTTTCTGCTTTTCAGGTGTATTTCCTGGGGGTTTTGGCAGCTTTTGGCACAGTCTCTGCTGCTCAGCACAGCTCTTGCTCCTGGTCCTCCGCTCATCTGGGGCCGTGTGGCACACTCAGCATGGTTATATACTGTGAGTGCATCACGTGACCTTCTGTTGCCTGATTGGGTGATGCTGGTTGCCTGTACATGCCTACAGCATCTTTATGTCAACATACAACAAAATCATGGAAATGGCATCTCCACGGACATGGAACCGGACTTCTACAACAAAGTCCTTATTTATCCGGGTCCGTGGATTGCGGATTTGATCCAGAGGTCTGACTCTCCCATGGAACAGTCTGCTCAGCCCTAGTCTGAAGTGGGATAGGCAGAAATGCAGGTCTCTGTCTCCACCCAGCACAACTCAACAGCTTTTGAATGCAGAAATAGCCCACTGGCTCACACTGTCAGTAAGTTCTTCCAAAGGCTTCTCTGAAACAATTTCTGATAAGGGTGAGCCCAGGGAAAGGTTCACAAAGGATTTCCCTCAGTGACCCCCCCCCCAAGAAGGGCTCACAGGAATTTTGGTCCAGCTAGGCCTCTCACTCTCCTCTCACCAGCAGCAGGTCTGAACTCCTCTCAGTCCTTCTGTCACTGCCATTCCTTTGTCCAGCAACTTCTTTCCTGATGCTCCTCTCAACCCAACAGTGCAATGGGGAGGATCCTTACTGCATCAATCCCCCAAATCCTCTAGAGGCTAGTTGTCAAACTCCCTGATCTTTGATTGGTTGGCAGCAAGGTCAGAGGATCAACAAAATGGTGACTGCAATTCAGGCAAAACAGTTGCTGGACTTTAATGTCATTCCTCGAGAGCAACTGCCCTGCTCTTACTTTCAACTGCCACTTCGCAAGTAGGCAGACATGTGCCCTTTATTCCAGTGGTGGTGTGGAGCTGGATTGGGTGCTGTGCTCCCCATCGGGAGCTCTGATATCTACTCCTCCCTTCTGTGCAGGCAGTCTGTGTGTGGCTGGTAGTCCTTTAATTTTTTTAAATGCACAGTGAGCCAAAGTTGCAAAGTCCGGCTCTTTTCCCTACCCCCTCCTAGTGTCTCCAAGCACCACAATGCCCACTGGTGTCCCTGGGGCTGGAGCACACTAGAGGGGGTACGGTGGCAAGCTGCTGATACGACATTAAAGACTCGTATGGCAGGCAGATTCTTCTAGCACCAAAGTCATCTGAGCTGCAGAGCCAGCTCACACATTCAAGCAGGTGGCAGCATGAACGTGCACTCACTGTCTGTGTGCAAGTGCATCACATTTAAGACAGCTCCTCCAGTCCCCTTTCAGCTGCAGTTTCAGGCCAGAGAAAGCAAGAAGACAACAGGGGAAGTAATGGGTTGGCACAACAAAGATCCATGTAAGCCCCCCTCCCCAGGAAGGGATTACACTTTATTTACATTCCCTAAATGTTCTAGTACACAGTACCATGCTCCATCTGTTGGGCCTTACACTGCTTACCAGAGCACGTCTTCTGTTATAGGCACAGTTATTCATGATCTCCTTAGTGACTTTTGAACCCTGGGTACTTGTCCTTTTGTTGAGAAATTGAAATGATTAGATGTTGTGGACAGTAAAATGTCTGCCTCCGCATCCTTGGGCCTAGAACTTGCAATTTTCCAGGCATAGGAGATGAGTTATCTTGATAATCTATGCCATTCTGCCTTGTCTACTTTTCAGGCTGATAGTCCTATTGAGCCTGATATACTTATCATTGCTTTGGATACTATGGATATGGTAGTTCCGTGTCCACAGAATTAGCCTCCTTTGGGGTCCCTTACCTCCAAAATTCTCTTCCTCCAACTCCTTTATTGTCCCCTGGGGTACAAGCAGGAGAAGAATCTCCCCACATCTATCAAAATGGCAGGAGATCACCATGGATGAGTGGGTCCTGGAATTGGAAATAGTAAAAAAGGGATATGCTTTGGAATTGGTGTCCACCCCTCTAGTACATCCACCCCCCCTTCTTCTTTTCCTCCAGACCACATGTCCCTCCAAAAAGAAGTACACACACTTCTCAAAAAGAAGGCTATCAAACTCATCCCTCCAAAGGAATGGAACACCAGGATCTATTCCCAATATTTCCTGATTCTCAAGAGAACAGGTGACCTGTAGCCTGTGCTGGACCTGTGAAACCTGAGCAAATTGATCAACAATAAAAGTTTTTCATGATGTCACTTCAGGTTCTCATTCTCACACTACAAAAAGGAGACTGGCTCTGTATTGTGGACATGAAAGATGCTTCCCTTCATATCATGATCAAAAAATGCCATCGACAATACCTCTGCTCTATGCTGGAGGATGAACATTACCAACTTTGAGTTTTGCCTTTTGGACTATCCTCAACACCACGGTTGTTTACTAAATGTTTCTAGGTTGTGGCTGCAGCCCTTCTGAGAGAAGAGCTTCACGCTTTCTTTTATATAGACACCTGCTTACTGAATGCCTAGTCCAGGGAAGTGGCTCAATACACATTGTACAGAACATTGCAGTTGTTTAAGGACTTAAGTAGTAGGGTCAATGTACCCAGTTCAGTATTGATTCCCTGTCAGTGGCTCTACTTAATTGGTGCAGTTCTAGACATAAAGGTGAGCAGTGCTTTTCTGCCTTGTTATAGAGTGGATGAATTGGTTACCCAAGCGCAACTAGTACATGGGTCTCTCTATACTGACCCAGACCATGCTGCATTTCCTGGGACTCATGGCCTCTGCCATCATGATGGTCTCATTTGCTGACCAGATATACAAATCCCTCACTGGACACTTACAGTACAGTGTGATCAACAGACAGACAACCTAGAATGTAGGAGTCTAGTCGCATGTCCTCTTTCACCATACCATAAGATGGTGGATGGACCGAATGCACCTATTCCACAGTGTACCCTTCTTCTTTCCAACCCCAATATCGATCCTAGCAACAATTGCATCCAGGTCAGGCTGGAGTGCCCACCTGGGTCATGTCCAGGCCTAGAGGTCATGGAACACACTGGGCTCAGTCCTCCACATTAATATTCTAGGAATGAGAATTGTTCTTCTTGCTGTCCAAGCCTTTGAAAAACAACTCACACTGGGTTCTATGTTGACAGAAGAAAAGGTCATTGTAATGCACTACAGCAACAGGCAAGGGGGCACTCAGCCTACCACTACACAGGAAAACAAAGTGCCAGAATGGGTAATATCTCACAGTCTTCAACTATCAGGTGACTGATCACCTGAGGGACTATTTCGGTGTTTCTGGCTGTTTTGTGCTGGTTTCACTAAAGTTTGATGGGGAGAACACAGCAAGTGGTTCTTGGGAAGTTTACCTCAGGATCATCTGTGTCGTCCTGTGGGGTCACTCAGGGTTCGATCCTGGCTCCCATTTTATCCTCCATATACATGCTGCCACAAGGGGAAATCATAAGGCAGTACAATGTGGGGTTTCATTGCTACATAGATGATATCCAGTTGTACCATTCCTGTGACCCTGAGGACACTTCTGCCACTTTGGTGCTGAGTCTCTGTTTGGCCAAGGTCATTGACTGGATGGCTGCCAAGTGGCTGCGTCTCAGTCCAGGCAAGACAGTAGTTATGGTTATTGAACCTGGTCAGGGGGAGTTGGCCTACCTGTTCTGAGTGGCCAGCCCCTTTCAGCAGTTAGTACTGTCATGGACCCAGGGGTTATACAGGACAACAGACTGACCTATGAATGCCAGGTGTCATCTGTTGTCAAGAAAAGAACACAAACCCCACACCACAGAATAGTGGAGGTGCCAGACACAAAAGTCATCTGTTGTCCAGTCTGCCTTTTTTCATCTTCGAAACTTTGTTAGTATCTAGCTGTTCTTAGCCTATGACGACCTGCTGACAGTTATTCATGCTTTTGTCTCTACTAGACTGGACTGCTGTAACATTCTTTACCTAGGACTATCTGGAGGTTGTATGTATAAACTGCAGCTGGTGTAGAATGCCAAGGCTCAGATGTTGGTGGGTACCTCTATGAGGGATCACATTATTCTGGTTCGTGCACTCTGCTCCATCTGCCTTTGCCTTTGTGCATCACCTTCAAGATTGGTTTGTTGACATACTAGGCCCTATGTGGATGGGGACCTGACTATTTAAAAGATATCATGACACCTTATCAACCGCTCCACCCGCTCCACACCACCACACCTGGATTATTGGTGGTCTCCACCTCAAGGCTCAAATCTTAAGTGATCAAGCCTTTTGGGTGGCAGCCCCCATGATTTGGAACCCAGTTCCCTACCATATCCACACTGCCAGCTCAGTGGAGGCCTTCAAAGTCTCTTTTAAGACCTTTTTATTTGAAAGAGCTTTGGATGGAAGCGTACTTATCGTATGTGTATATCTCATATTTTTTATATATCATATTTATTTTATATAGATCTTATTCTATTTTATTCTTGTTATTTTGTTGTAAAGCACTCAGAGCTCTTTTTTGGACAGAGCAGTATATAAATAAAATGTGCCTTGGCTTGCCATCAGCCATGTTTCTCCCTGGTGTCCCTCATGACCTCACAGGGAAACCAAGTCAGTCCCTGTCCCAGGAACATGAGTGAGAACTGCTGGCCTGAGCAGTGAACAACCTCTTCAGAAAATTGAGTCATCGTGAGGTGGATGTTTTGCATTCCCACACAATGCAAAATTGCTGTATGTCTGCTTGTTCACTCCAGGACATGGAGGTTTTTTGCAGGATGCATTGTCCATCTCATGCATGAAGAGGTTCCTTTACACATGTCCTCCAAACCCACTGATTTTGAAGGTGATCCTCCAACATGAGGCATAGAACACAGAAACATAGAAACATAGAATTGGCTGGCAGGAAGTACCACTTGGCCCACCTAGTCTGCCCATTTTTCCCTGCCTATAGTTTTATTGCAGATACTACATGAACTCTGGCCCATTCACCTACCCACCCCTTCCCTTTCTAAGATTCCCTTATGCCTCTCCTATGAATTCTTGAACCCCACCACAGTTTTTGCCACCACCACCACCTCTGCTTGAAGGCTGTTTCAGGAATCCACCACTCTTTCTGTGAAGAATACTTCCTCACCTCTCTCCATAATCAACCCCTTTCTAGTTTCTTATTGTGCCCCATAGTCCTTGAGCACATTGTTTTTTGGATAAATACTTCACTACTATATCTTATTTATCCCCATGAGGTATTTAAAGGTCTCTGTCATGTCCCCTTTCTCTTCTGGGGGTGTGCACATTTAGGTCCTTAAGTCTTTTCTCATAGTGCTTCTGATGCAGACTCTACACCACTTTAGTTACCCTCCTCTAGACTGCCTTCACTCTGTTTATGTCCTTCTGGAGACGTGGTCTCTAGAACTGGACACAGTACTCTAGGTGGGATTTTGCTAGTGATCTATAATGATCTATAAAGAGGAAACACTACCTACCTCATTCACCAGGAGATACCCCTCCCTGTGCACCCCAGTATCCCAACAGCCTTGTCATACTGCCTGGTCACCTTTAGGCCATTTAATATGATCACCCCGAGGTCTCTTACCCGTTGGGTGGTCATCAGTACCACTCCTCCCATTTTATACTCTGTCCCTGGGTTTCTGTGCCCTAAGTGAATTGATTTTCACTTTTCCACATTGAAACCTGACTGCCATACCTTTGACCACTCCTTCAATTTCCTAAGGTCTCTGCTAATCCTTTCCACCTCCACCCCCGAATGACAACCCTATTGCAAATTTTGGTGTCGTCTGCAAAGAGGCAGACCTTCCCTTCCAGTTCCTCTGCAATGTCAATTATAAAGATATTAAAGAGGACTAGTCACAGCAGTGATCCCTGATATGCCCTACTGGTCACCCCCCCTCCACTGAGTGAACTCAGTTTACTACCACACTCTGCTGTCCGTCCCCTAACCAATTTATCACCTGTGTTCCACCTTTGGACCTACTCTTAAGCTACCCAGCTTGCTTACTAGTCTCCTATGTTGAACGGTATTAAAAGCTTTACTGAAATCTAGGTAAGCCACATCATCTGCTCCGCTCTGATTTAATTGATTGATCAGTCAGTCAAAGAAATCTATCAAATCATTTGACATGACCCCCACCCTATGAATCCATGTTTCCTTAGGTCTTGTAACCACTTGATTCAAGATATTCCACAGTCCTTCCCTTCTGCAGTGAATCCATTAACTTTTTTGCCACTGAAGTCAAGCTGACCAGCCTATAGTTGCCAGCCTCTTCCCTCATACCACTTTTGTGAAGTAGGACTGCATCTTCCATCCTCCAGTCCTCCAGAACCACTCCTGTTTTCAATGAGCTGTTAAATATAACTGTCAGAGGTGCAGCCAGTACCTCTCTGAGCTGCCTTAATACCCTTGGATGCAACCCATCTGGCCCATTTCTTTGTCTACTTTCAGATTAGCGAGTCCCTTCAGGACACCCTCCTCTGAAAATGGACTAGTGTCCACCTCCCTCTCTCCAATCACCTGTTACTTTTTTGTGGCCCCTCTCCTTCTCCTTCATCTGTGAGCACTGAACAGAAGTTTTTGTTCAGAATGTCTGCTTTTTCTTGGCCCCCCTCTGCACAGTCCCCACTTCCCTTTTTAATCTTACAATCCTTCCCCTGGTCTTCCTCCTTTCACTTAAATATTTTAAAAATGTCTTTTCCCCCTTCAGGACTGCATGTGCTAGTCTCTCTTCAGTTTGAGCCTTCATGCCCCGTACTGCTCTCTCTACTTCCCTTTGTTTCCCCTGATACACCTCCCTATCCTCCTCCTTCTGCATCTCCTTATACAGTACCTTCTGAATGCTACCCTTTTAGCTTTTACCTTTTATGCCACCTCTTTCAAGAACCATAGAGGTCTCTCTTTACTCTTGCTTTTGCTCACTTGCTTGATGCAGATGTTTGTTGCCTTCCCTTTGTCCCTTTTTAGCTTCACCCACTGTTCCTCGACCCCACCCAGGTCATCACCCCTGCCAGATCATCCCTGAAGCATTCACCCATCTTGTTAAAATCCACCCTCCTGAAATCCAGGACCCTTGCCCTTGTGTGGTTTAGTTCCACAGCAGTCCTTACATTGAACCAGACTGTACTGTGATCGCTGTTCCCCAGGGGGTTTCCTACCTTGACCTCTGCAGCACTGCCCCTGTTAGTGAGGATCAGGTCCAGTATTGCTCCATCTTGAGCAGGTTTGCTGACTAGTTACCTGAGGAACACCCCCTGCATGGAGTCCAGGATCTTCCTGCTTCTATCTGAAGTCACAACTGGGTGGTTCCAATCTATATGAGACAGACTGAACTCCATCACCAACAGCACCTCCCTCTTTTCTACCATCTTGACAATGGCTTCACTAGCACTTTATCAAACTCCTCCCCCTGTGTTGCAAGTTTGTAGATCATGCTAGTTCAAATAGGGGCTCCACTGCCTGTCTCTAGGGTGATCCACAGTACCTCTGCTCCCCACGTATTCTCTGTATCTATGTTGCTTTTATGCCTTCCCTTACATAAAGCACCATACACCCCGAGAGTATGCCACCCTCATACTGCTGGTCTCCTTCTGACTTCATCAAATCTGGTTCCCATTTCCACTTTACCTAGCAGGGGATCCTCTTGTTCAGGTATCCTTTTGTACAAATCTGCCAGGCAGTCCCTTGTCCAGCTGGACCAATAGTCTTTGCATCTGCATGCAAGGCTCCTAAAGACATAACCCCTCCCCCACTATCTACTGTATGGCTTATGACTGAAGTACCTTCAGCTACTAACTCCTTTGCCATATAGTGTGCTTCTGTTACAAGGACCCCCTTTTTTCATACCATATCACTACTGTAATGACAGGTCTACTGTCCTATATACATTGATTTTCTAATAAAAGGCATGTATTTGGCACAGGCACACCTCCCACTTGCAAACCAGTTCTGTTTTGAGTTTTAAAATGATATATAGAAAAATACTAAATATATCTATGCATATACACAGTAGTTAATGGCTATGTTTAAGCATACAGCATCCTGTGACATATATTTTCTTTCATGAAACCTGCTGCTCCTTGGTAACCATGCCTTTGGCCCTTAGGGTTGCAGGAGTTCCAGATCTTCATCGAGGATATCTCCTCCATTAGGCCACATATTTGGAACAATAAACTGTCAGTGTCAGGACCACATGGAATCTTTTTGCTAGCTAAGAACTGTCCACAGTAATGTGCAGCATCGACACGTATATAATGTGGGTGGCCCCAGCTCTCCTCAGTTCTTTCTCCCACTATCAATCATCCTCATTGGATCTGCTGAAGAGAAACAACTATGAAACAACAGTTGCTGTTTGTTATTTTCTTTCTTTAAGTACTTTAAGTAAAACCATCATCGTCTCTATATGCCACCAAAGGACAAAGAGCCTTTGTTCCATTATGTTTGTGGCTACAAAATCTACAAGAGTGACACTCACGCAGTCTGTGTGTACTGTTTGAGATTGTCTCACAATGTAATGGCCTGCAAGATTCAATCAGTCTACAAGGTGACAGTGTTGGAAGGTCTTAGAAACCTTCCTCACTCAGAAAGTGATGAAACCCATGGAAAACATTGTGGGTTCTAGACTTGCTTCTCCCTCACCTTTGAAATTGTAATCAAAGTTGAATGACAAGGAATGATTATTATTGCAGGTCTCCTCATCATCAGGTTATAAGCATGAGCATAAAGAAAAGTCTGCTTCACCTGTGAGGTCCAGGTCACCATTACCTCATCAACTCCTGCTCTGGTGACATCAATGAAAGCCCCCTGATCATCGTTGAGATGTTAAGGGGGATTTGGAAGAGGTATATGAGGTTGAGGGGCATGTTGAAGAAGAGAAACTTTCCTCCAGTTCCACCCTCTCACCCTGCAATGAAGACTCTGTGGTTTACACACTCAAATCTCCCCCTGAGGATCCCTCTTTCCAAGCCATGCTACACATGCTGCCATGGACTTTGCTGACAAGGAAGAAGATTCCACTAAAATAAATTTATGGAATTTGTGGAGGTTCCATGCATACCCTTCATTATAATTCCTCCAATGTATCCTGCATTTGAGGTTGCTACCTTAGCTACTTGGCATAGGTCTAATACCCTGCCTGCAGTTCCAACATTCCCTGCTCCATCTCTTAAGCTTTACTATACTACTAAGCCTGAGACTGACTCTCTAGTCATTATGACTGCTCTTGATTGCTCTAAAATGCTTAAGCACACGAGTACTTTACCTCTTGATAAATAATCTAGGAGGCTGGATGTTATTGGCAAACTCACTTATGCCTTTGCATCCTTGTGTCTTAGGATTGCAAAATACCAGGCCCATATGATAAAATGTCAGAATAGCCTCTCATACTATAGCCCAGGCTTTACCTGATGGCTCTTCCAAGACTGACTTGATTAAAACCTTGTCAGCTGGTGCTGAAGAAGGTAAATATTTGCCACATTCACATTATGATGTATCTGATGCCTCTTGTAGGGCTGCATGCTCTGGTATTTGTGTTAGGCATTACTTTTGGCTCTGAGTAGCTGGTTTTGCCACTGATATGCAGCAGGTAGTTTTAAATGCTCCTTTTAAGGGCTCCAAACTGTTTAGCAATATTGGTAAATAAGTACTTTGTGGCTGGAAGATGTCAACGGAGTAACTAAACTGTGGGCTGCTGCAGAGGGCTCCCCCCAAGATAAAAACCTCTCCGTGTTAGGAACAGTAACAGAAAAAAAAATACAGAATATAAATATATGAATTAAAGAGTCTATTTGAATCAATAATGTAGTATCAAGGATTAATGCAAATCTGAGAAATCGGACAACAGTACACAGGTAAAATCAAAAACGCCTTCTAGTAAACTGAATCAGACTTCTCCACGTGGATAAAGCTTAGGAAAAAAATAGACTCCTTTAAATTTCTTTTTTCTGCTGACTCTACAATAAAATAAAAGGATACAAAATAAAACAAAATTGTAGAAATTCAGAGGTTCTAAAGTATGCTAAAATGTTGCTATTAATTCAACACTCCTGCAACTAATTAATTTACTAAATACAGAACTTAAGATACATTCCATTATGCCAATTTGACTCAGGAGCAGTGAACCAAGCAGAATTTTTTTTTTCTTTCGAGAGTACGAGTAACTTGAAAAGATAACTGAAGCACGTAGCTATTTCTAAGATAATCATTACTATATGAGACTTGTAACCACCAGTTCTGTTTTACAGTGCAGGTCTCATTTGGTCAGCACCTCGGTACATAATAAAAATGAAAGAAGAATTTGATAGAAGCAACTTTGCCAGTGAAATAAAAGAGGAGATTAGGGCAGTGTTACATAGCTTGTTTTATGCCAGGCAGTATTATTGACTAAATATATTAAAAATATTCATATCTCGATGTGGAAGCCTTTTGTGGATGTAAAGACTGATGCAATGCCAGGGGTCAGTGCATTGAGGAGACTTGCCTGAATATTTACGCTCTTCCTTTTTTAATCCACCCCCTACCCCCTTCACAAGAAGATGGAGGGTGGAAGTCTTCCTAGAGGGGGACATTTGGGAAGACTGGAGGGGTCATGGGGTCCTTTTCTGCTGACAAATTTCTATGTTCTATGATTTTCCAGTGCATGTAACCCAGCTGAATTGGAATGGAGTCTTCCATCAAAGGCCTGAGAGGCGAAGATAAATATACATTTTTCTTCTACTGGGCCTTAAATATTAGGTATGTGGATTATACAGGATGAATATTACCTGGACTTGACTAGTATCTATGTCAGAACAGAAAATAAAAATTAGGGGCCAGATATTCAAAACTTCGCGCTTGGCACAAACCGTTTGTGCAGGGTTAGCGCCAGGTTAGCGGGGGGTCCGCTATATTCAAAAAGTCAAATAGCACAGGCAAGCTGCATTAGTGCTGGGAAAAATTATAATGTATGCAAGGGGCAGACTGAGGGGGCATGTACATAACTGCAGGCACAATGCTATATTCAGTGAATAGCACCACACAAAGTATTGTTATGCGACTTAGTGCAACACTTTGCACGGTGCAAAATACTGCCTAGGAAATGGTAGTCTTAACTCTGGGCAAACCAGCTTTGCATGACTTTGTGGCTTTGCGCTGTATTGCATGACCTTTTCATGGCTTTGCATGACCCTAACCAGTAAATATTAAGCATAGAAAGAAAACAGACATACAAGAAACATGCTGCACATGGATGGCATCCCTATGATGCCATCATCTGCCACCGGTCCAGCCATGCTAGGCAGTAATTGGTGACCCAGCTCCCAGTGGACACCACGGCAGTGTGTCCATACAGCACACACTTGCAGACCATCCTCTCCCCCGGGTCGTGCCTGAAAATAGGCAGGATTTGTCTAGTGCACTTACCCGGTCAACAAAAGCTAAATAAATAAAATCCTTCAGTGGACAAAAACAGAAGCCAGCACACACATGCAGCACTGTGGGCATGGAGGGTGTTGAGGGGAGGGTTACAGGTGCCAGGCTGCACCACAGACTGGTTACAGCCACAAGGCTGGGACAAGCCATGAAGTGCAAATGTTCCAGTGTTGGGAATACCCCAACATCAGTGTGTCTGTCTGATGGTATGTGCCCCCCCAGCCACATACCGCATATCTGTACAGACACCACAGTACACGCAGCCAGCCATGTATATGTCACTGTGAGTATCCCATGCCAGTGATGCAGTGTCTGTGGGTCGCACAACAGCATAACAGTAATGTCCACTGTCAGTACACACCTGCAAGATGGGCCAGTCACTGTGTAAAGTGCAGCTGTCACAGATGCCCTACATACCATAGGCATTGCTGTGTCCTTCACACTACTGGTCCTCTTGTTACTGTACTGTCTACTGTGCACTGTGGCAAGAACTACAGTTTGACAGTTACATGCAGCACCATCACCTGTGCCTGTGCTGTGTAGTCACCTAGAGTACAGTATTCTATGCAGTTCTGTACAAATGTAGCCTGCAGCTACCATCATGTACTTCCAGACTGACCTACAGGTGGAGCTGTGGGCAAACCCAGCCAGCCCCTGTACTTCCAGACTGCCCTACAGGTGGATCTGTAGGACCCGACAATAGCGCTGGACAAACTGTATGCAAATTAGAACATAATGAGATACTAATCTGGATGTTTGCCCACAAGCAACCTACATAGTCTCATTTGCGTGTCACTTTTGAATATAGCAAATTTTTGCCCTAGGCAAACGTAATAGCACCAGGCAAACAGCTTAGCTCTGCGCAAAACCTGCGCAAATGTTTCAGAAACATTGTACATTTCTTCACAATGTAATTTCACATGCGCTGATGCTTGCAGTTTTAATGAATCTACTCCTTTGCCAGCACACACATTGGCCACATAGTTCACTTCTACCTTCCTTCATGTCACTGTGCACTGGGTTGCTGTTGTGGGTTGCACTTCCTGGTTGCTATATTCAGAGCTGTCTTATTCCTGGAATATTTTTGCACTGCACTCCAAGCTCAGTTTGCCCGGCTTCCTTAGCATGCTATATTCAGCAGGTTTAGCACTGGGACTATCCCTTTTGAATATAGCGGGCTATTGGTTCCGGGCAAATTTAGCACACCAGGCAGTGTTAATTTAGCCCCGGGGAAAAGTTTTGAATATCTGGCCCTTGATCTGCAAACCACAACTCTACACAAAATATAACACCCAGGGTAACAAAAACACTTAAAAAGAAACAGAAATATATGGGTGACACTGCTGTAACTGAGCCTCAAGACGTAACAGTTTTTCCTCATACTAAGTCCCATCATTTACTACACCCTGAAATGAATAAAATAAATTACAAAAAAGACAAAAAGCAAAACTTTGGTGAAGGGGAGAAAAATATAGAGGTGGACCAGGAAGTAAAGAATTCAGATACAATGTTGTAAACACAAGGGGCCAAACTAAAACATACTTTTTATAACTTACTTGAAGTCTCAAAAGCAATTCCAGTAATACAAATGAGCTCTACAATATAATTTGAGGGGAACTGTTAAAAGGCAGTACCAATGTCATCTCAAACAAAAATGAGTCAAGCCCTACAATAAACTAAAGAAGACCCCAAGTGAAAAAAACCCACCAAGACAATCCCTACAAATATTGAGAAAACACAGATACACAGCCAAAGCAAACAGAATACAGAGAAGAACTAGGGACTAAACAAGCATGTGTCAATGCCAAATGTTTGCTTCCTTGTATTGGCATTGGTGGTACAGGAGTTAGAGAGATGCATAATAGGAATGGCAGTGAAGTACTTAAGTAACACCAACCCTCACCCCACCCTGCAGAGACTGACAGGCATTGGGTGTGCCTTTGGGTCATTGGCCATAACACTCACGCCATTCCACCTCAACCCACCGTGCAAACATCAACAGTTGTTGCAGTGTGCCTTGAGGTCTTCGGCCCCTGCACTCACCCCATTCCATAAGGAAATAAGCTGAGATGGATCCAGTATAAGAAAATGGGGTGAACGTTTGGGCCGAAGACCGCAAGGCACACTTCAATGCCTGTCAGTGGCTGAAGGGTTGGGTTGGAGGTGGAATGGCATGAGCATTACAGCCGATGACCCCAAGTCACCCCCCCAATGCCTGTCAGTCTGTACAGGGTGGGTGTTACAGTTGTAAATCCTACTGCCCTAGGCGTTTGTTGACATTTTTACTCCAAATTTTCAACATGGGCTTTTTGGGACCTCACCTCATGAACAGTGGCAGTATCTTTTCATTACTCAATCCCAAAAGGTGATTTTGCACAGTTAGAGTGCCATTTGGCACCACAAGTGCAAAAACACATTTTGGGCAGGATGTGAAAAATGACAGCTGTACTGTTCAGGAGGAAGTGTGAAGAAATGGCAATGTTTAAAATCTGGAGTGAAAATATGAAAAAGTGGTGAAGTTACGAGTGTGCATAGAAACTGTACAATGGACACTCATAACTCAGTCATTTTTTGGAGTTTTCTCACCAAATTTGCAGCAAGGGCTATTTGGGACCCCATCTCATGAACAGTGGCACTGTCATTTCATTAATTGGGCCCAAAAAGTGATTCCGCGCAGTGACCACAAAATCAGCTTTCAGGATTGAGAAATGAAATGCAGTGCCAGTGTTCATGATGTGGGGTCCCAAGAACCCCATGTTGAAAATTTGGGACCAAAACTCCCAAAAATTGGCTGAGATATCAACCTAAGTTGAGGCCCCCTCATTGACTACCATTATACGGCTTATTGTAATTTCTTCAGTTCCCTGTTGGTCTTTGAAGAGTACAGATGTGTTCCCAGTTGCCAGAGGATCATTGCTCCTGACCTCCAGAGGTAAGTATGGGTGAAGGGATGCGGGGAGGTGGGGTACACAGAGGGAGGGTGCGAGTTGGGGAAGGTAAGCCACCTGGAACGATGAGGGACAGTTTTTTTTTCTTTCAGGTTTAAAAAAAAAGACATCTTGGGACTGTTTCCTTTTTTACAGGTAAAATATTAACAAAACATATTTCAGCACACTGGGGTGAGCTCCCAGTGTGCCAGAGTACTGGAGGGGGGGAATCAATGCCAACTGAGGGATTGGGCACCCTGAGGTTGGCTGAGAACATAGGGGCATTGGGAGACTGGTGCATCTGACACCAGCAGTGGGCATCTTGGTGTCAGAAACATTAAAGAAGTATTTTTTGGCACACTACGGTGGGCTCCCAGTGTGCCACATTAATGGAGGGAGGGGGATACATGCTGACATGAGGATTGAGCACCGTGATGTCAGCAGTGGATGGAGAATGAGGGTGAGAGGTGGGCAGCAGCAGTGGGAGGGAGCTAACATTTAAATTTGTTGTCCTGCTGTATGCCTGGTTGGGGGGAGGACTGCCACTGCAATGACGAAACTGCCCTTGATTGCAGCAGCAGATTTCTTTCAAGTGTGGCACTCACTCTGAAACTGCTGTCATCTGCAAGTTCAGCATTAATTGGTAGATGAGGGACGTGCCCATTAAAGCATCTGCTGCACAGACCACAACAGTGCCACACCTCTGCAATGCTCTACTATCTAAATATGTTTCTTGTGCACTGCACACAAGTAAACATAAAAAGAAGCAGGCAAATGTTGCAACTATGACCAGTAATGAAGGAACAAATATGGATTCCGGAGAAGAAGAAGAATATGTACCTAAATGGGCACTAAAAATGTTAAAAGATATATCTGAAATAAAACAGGAACTAGAACCGATGGCGAGATAAGGCCATATTTTATTATTTTGGGACTTTTTTGTGGGGGTTCTGGATCCTCTATCCTCAAACCAGAGGTCAGCCCAGTGCCCCGCCAGCTTCCCCCCCAGGTGGCACCACCAGGAGGGCTCCCCCAATGATCACTCTTTGCTAGCCTCGGCTTACCATACGGGTCAGGGCCATGGGAGACGGACCCCTCCAGCGAGCATTAGTGGCAGTGGGGATGGCTGCAGAGCCAGGCCTCATGCCAGAGGGCCAACTTTTTTGTGCATGCTAGAGCCCTGGAGGTGGGGACATGCAATGATGACCAGCATCTTCCCAGCCCCCCCAGTGTATTGTCACTGACTGCATCAGCACCCCCCAGTCTCCACCCAGAGTCCAGGAAGCTACCCCCCTTCCCCAGAGAAGAGAGCAGTCTGAACAAAGCTCGATCCTTCTCCCTCCAGCCAGCCCTCCAACTTCCTGGGTCTACTTCTAAACCCATGTCATCTGCGTCACATGCAGAAAACCAACCACTGCACCAGTGGGCTAGCCATATAACTTTATGTGAAAAAAGTATGAGATGCCCACAGTAGCTAGAGTAAGTGCAAAGCATCATGGATACATAAAATTAAAGCCATAAACCCTAGACTAAGGTTGGAAATCCTCTTAATTGGGCAAAAAAGCTGTTTGCTGCTATCCAGGAAACTGGAGTTAATTAAATTATCTAAAAGGAGACAAAAGAATGATTAAGCCTAGCTGGGAGACCAGCAAGGCCCATTTGTTTGTGAAAGGACAGGACCTCATGAAGAGTTGGGATGTCTGGGCATCCAGTGTGTTGAGAGGTCTTGAGTGACTTAAGCTCATTACAACTGAATAGGGCTACCTTTTATGTAAATAGCTATATTTAAGTGTCGAGTAACAACTGTCATCTCTCAGCAGGGAGGCCTGGAATATCCCGCAGAGAATCTAGTTTGAGCTAGCTCAGTTCATGTTTTTTTCTTTGTTCAGAAACTGCATACCTGTGTTATTGTAATTGTAACTGAACCCTGATTGGTTGTGTAACCATAGAAACTGAAATGCTAATCAGTCTCAGGCCTAGCCACACCAACTGGACCTGACCTCTTGTACCCCTTTAAAACAAGGATGCAGAGGGGTATCTGAGGCTTTTTGCTGCCTTCTATTGCTTTCTTGTTTGAAGCAGTTGGAACCTTGCTTGTCTTGAACAGAGACAATTTTCTCCTGGATCACTGAAAGCCAAGACTTCATCTACCACACTTTTTGAGGATACTTCTGCAGTTCAAAATTCCAACTTAGGACTTAAGGTACACTTTTAACCTCAGAGTTTAAAGTGTAGGTTTCTTATGTATATTTTTCTTTTATTTTTCATTATCATGTAACCAATGCCCAACTTAGTTTGTCTTTTTGGTATTTACTGTTTTCTTAATAATTTAATTATTAAAGCCTTTGGCTTATTTAAAAATAATTCTGCCTATGTAATCTATGTGTGTGTGTGGCTGCCTGGGAAAAAGTTGTTCAAACAATATCATGCCTGTGTGACTGTTTTAAGGGCCAAAACACCACTAAAAGCAAAGTTCACTAGGGACATCATGATAAAAAGGAGGGGAGGAAATACAAAGGGTCTCTGGAGGAGCCTGTGGTGGGATTTGTACCGAGCACTGCATTTCTGGGGAAAGACATAGAATTGGATGTATAGGGCCCCCTGAAACCTATACACACCTGTGGTTTTGTGGTTTGTGGTGCAGTGGCCGAAAGGGTTCTACCCCCAGGATAAACAGATTTGAGACTGTATTTGTATCCCCTCTCATGCAGAAATGATATCTCTGACCCCATTGTCCCCTTTCTCCCACAGCTCCCACATTCCCCCTGCTGTCTCCATTCTCACCACTGCCTATTTGATACAAGTCTGCATTTTAGCAAAATCCACACTACTAAAATGTAAGACACTTGCCACTGTGTGACTAGACTGTGTCTTGGTCTTTCTGCTAAACCACACTAAGTGATGGTCAATGGACAACAGTTGGCTTTCCACCTGGATGTTAGCTATTCTGTCCCATTGGTGTGTACTAGGTCTGGAATCACCCCATCACTGGTGGGGCCTCTATAAAAGGCACCAGATTCTACCGCGCTGTGCAGAGATGCACACAAAACCAATTTTGGGGGACAGACTCTTGTTTCCACAACTCTGAGTGTCTCCAATCAGGAAAATGCTGAAAGTGAAAAACAGTGATACACAGCTGACACCCAGCTGTACAGAACTGGAAATCATGAGGAGACAGTGGGGTTGAATTGCACCAAGGTTCAGCATCCTGCCATTGTGAAAGACATATATAAAGAAATGGCAAAGTACCAGGTTTGCTGGCCAAGGCACCTAGCTTCCCCTGAGCTCTTTCCCTTTAGCTTGCTTGAAAGGACAGAACTAAGAACCTTACCAGAGTAAGGGAAAGGATTAAGACTTTTGGCTAGGCAGATTTAAAGTGTGTTATTGTTTTTAGTGCGTACACACAGGGATTGTTACTGTTTGTTGCTAACATTTTATTGTTTTTTTTTCTCTGATTCACATTGCTGTTGCTGGGTATACTTTCTGCTGCATTATTACAAGGTGTGCTTACAGGTGTGTGCTAACAGAGTACTGCTGTAATCTTCTGATTCAAATTGTCTTTTGCAAGGTATATCTTCCGTTACTGCTTTATTTTTCTCTGTAGCAAAGTGTTTCTTACAGGGTATATCTTCTGTGAAATTATTACAGGTGGTGCTTACATTTCTGTGACTTTTTATCATTAGGCTTAGCAAAATTACTGTTTGCCCCTATTTTATTTATTTATTTTTTGCTGAAAAGGTTTTTTTTTTTGTCTCAGAGGTGTTGTAGTCTCCTTCTCACATTGAAGACAGGGAGAGTGAGAAAACAGCCACAGCTTCCTTGAATAAAGGAGGTTATTTTCTAGACTACACTGAACTGAATTATTACTTTTTGGACCTGTGTAAGTAACTAGTATTGATTCTGTTTTTGGAGTGGACTTTTCTTAGTTTTAACTTTAATTTACCAGGGAGGAACTGTAGCTGTGAGATATTTGCAGTTAGTTGTGACTAGACCTGTTACTTAGCCTTTGTGAACTAGGTGTCTGAAATTAAGGAAGGCACTCCCCAGGGTGGAGGGTAAGAGTTGTAGGTGATTGTTTCTGGACAGCACAGGTTTACTTCCACCCACCCTTCCCCTCACTCCACCCACTCCAAGCGCAAAACTTCCTTTATAGCAGGGGTTCTGACATCACTTCCTCAAAACTGCTAACAACATACACCTGTTCATATCCTTAAAAGCACAGCCCACTGAATAGGGAGTAGAGACACTCACAAGCTTGCACACACTAAAACAAGAACAAAAAACAAAAAAGCATCTGTAACTGGAAGGGACACAGATGTGTGGGGAGTGGTGCAATGCACTGGCTGTGGAGCAGCAGTCTTCCAGGAGACATTCTGGAAACTGCATTGCTGCCCTATTTGCAGGCACCTCTCTTGTCTGAGGGAGGAGGTTGCTTGTCTCCATGCTGACCTGGTAAGGATTCGGGAAACCTGCTTCCCCACCCAGGGACCACCCAGGCCAATGACACTACCTCAAAGGTTGCCAAGAAAGAGGAGTGGTTGGACCACGGTGGGCTCAGGGAGGGTGAGGGTGGTGGAAAAGAGGCACATCCCCAAGTTGTGCCTCTCCACAATTCATTCGCCACTCTGGCAAATCATGGTTCCTCTATGGAGTTACCTGCCATGGAGACCAAGGAGGATGCTGCGAACTTCCACAATGGAGACCCACAGGAGGGTGGCCCAGGACCCCACAGGGAAGGAAACAACTTCTGGTGGGGGACTCAATTGTTAGGGGGTAGAACTGGGGGAGGGATGAGAAAGGGAGGTAAGGTGCCTGCCCGGCACCAAGGCTTGGAGGGACATGAAATGAATCCTCAGGATCATGGGAGCAGCAGCAAGGAGGAGGGAGCTGGATGTCATTATCCACCTAGGGATGAATGACCTGGCTGAGAATGGGATCAGAGCAGTGCAACAGGAGTTTGTGGAGTTGGGGAGGGGCCTTAGACAAGTAGCACACATGGTAACTTTCTCAGAAGTTCTACCTGTCTATGGCATGGATGAGGCTAGGGCACTCAGCACCATGAGATTCAATGACTGGTTGAAAAGCTGGTGCAGAGCTCAGGGATTTGGCTTCACTGGGGACTGGGGCTCCACCTGGAGGGATGCAATCCTATACAGGTGTGATGGTCTGCATCTATCCTGGAGGGGAACCAGGATCCTAGGTGATAGGTTTAAATGCTTCAGTGGCAAGCACTTAAACTAGCCAAGGGGGGAGGCACTGAAGAGGAAAAGGGAAATCCTAGCCCCCCCAAAACAATCCGGGTAATTAGTGAGGTAAACACCAAAATAGAGCAGTTGATAGGGAGAAGGGCAGGGGTAAATGGAGAAAAAGACAAAGGCAGTAGGGACAGGGATGGAGCAAAAGAAACAAAACCATAAAAAAATGGAGGTAATGAGTACCAATGCCCGTAGTCTAAGTAAAAGCTCCCTGAAATGGTGGCCTTGATGGAAGAGGGATGCCTGGATATTGTGGCAGTCACAGAAACATGGTACACAGAGAACCATGACTGGGATGTCAACATACCAGGGTACACAATCTACAGGAGGGACAGGTAGGGAAGAAGAGGAGGAGGAGTAGCTCTCTATGTAAGGGAAGGGATCAAAGCAACAGAACTAAAGGGTAAATAGGGAGGAGAGGAGGCACTGTGGGTCACCCTGGAGACTGGAAATGGCTCCACAATCTGCGAAGGGGTTGTATACTGACCCCTGTCTCAGGGGGAGTAAATGGACAAGGACATGATAGAAGGCATCCTTGGGATGGCAGAGAAAGGGGAGAGATTGCTGATGGGGGACCTGAAGATGCCAGACGTTGACTGGAGCACCTTTGCTGCAGTGACATCAAAGAGCAGGGCCATTCTCGATGCCCTACAGGGGGCATGCCTCAGACAGCTGGTTTTGGAACCCACTCGGGAGAGAGCAGTCTTAGACCTGGTACTCTCAAATGGGGATGGAGAGAGGATCTCTGATCTTGAAGTGGGTAGCCATCTGGGAACAAGCGACCACCAAACAGTGTGGTTCATGATGAACTTAGCTGTAGAGTCAAGCCACACAAAAGTGAAGGTACTGGACTTCAGGGGGGCTGATTTTGTCAAAATGCAAGAGTGCCTCAGAAAAGCACTAACAACAGGCAAGAAGGTGAGGTGGAGTAACAATGGGGAAACATCAAAACCGCCATCACATAAGCAACAAGTCTTTGTGTGAAGCAAATAAACAAATCAAAATGAAAGAAAAAAACACTATGGTTCTCAAAAGAAGTGGTGGGGAAGGTAAGGGAAAAAGATAGCATTCAGGAAGTATAAGGAAACACAGAAGGAGCAGGACAGAGAACTGTACCAGTTAAAGCAGAAGGAAGCGGGTAAGGCAGTCAGAATAGCAAAGGCCCAAACCGAGGAAAAGATAGCCAACTCAGTTAAGAAGGGGGATAAAACCTTTTATAGGTACATTAGGGAGCAAAGAAAGACTAAGGCAAGGATACTGAGGCTGAACAAAGAGGAAGGTGGTAGGGCAGACAGTGACAGTGAAAAAGCAGGGATACTGAATGAATACTTCTGTTCAGTATTCAGAATGGAAAAGCAGGGGGAAATACCTAATCCAGTCAATAGAAGCACTCTAGGTAGGGGGGTTGATATTAGTCCTTTCACAGAAGAAAGGGTTCTGAAAGAACTCTTAAAACTGAAGGTGGATAAAGCAATGGGGCCTGATGGGATTCACCCCAGGATTTTAAAAGAACTAAGGGAAGAACTAGTAACACCAATGACTACCCTTTTTAATAAATCATGGGAGGATGAGGTGGTACCTGAGGACTAGAGGAGGGCGGATGTGATTCCGCTCACAAAAGTGGGAGAAAGACAGAGGCAGGAAACTACAGACCTGTCAGTTTGACCTCAGCGGTAGGGAAAATGATGGAATCACTTCTGAAGGAAAGAATTGTTGAGTACCTAGAGGCCAGTGGGGCACAGGACCCAAGGCAGCATGGATTCACAGTGGGAAGGTCATGTCAGACAAATCTAATTGATTTCTTTGACTGGGTGACCAAAGCAGTAGACCAGGGAGGGGCTGTGGACATGGCCTACCCAGACTTTAGCAAGGCATTTGACACAGTCCCACACAAAAGATTAATAAACAAATTAGCCAGCCTGGGAGTGGGTCCTAGGGTGGTAGCCTGGGTAAAACACTGGTTGGACAACAGGACACAGTGGGTAATAGTAAATGGAGTCCACAGTGAAGAAAGGAGGGTTACTAGTAGGGTACCGCAGGGTTCAGTTCTGGGGCTGGTCCTTTTTAATGTCTTTATAAGTGACATTGCAGAGGGACTGGAAGGGAAAGTATGTCTCTTTGCAGATGACGCAAAGATCTGCAACAGGGTTGATACACAAGGTGGGGTGGAAAGGATGAAAAGGGACTTGGCAAGGTTGGAGGAATGGTCAAATGTATGGCAGCTTAGAATCAATGCAAAAAAGTGCAAAGTAATGCACCTGGGAAACAAAAACCCAGGGGAAGAGTACACAATGGGGGGTGAGATACTGACAACAACAAAAATGGAAAGGGACCTTGGGGTAGTCATATCAGACAATTTAAAGGTGGGTCAGCAATGTGAGAAGGCAGTAAGGAGGGCTGGGGGGATACTGGGACACATAGGGAGAGGCAATACCAGTAGAAAACAAGAAGTTGTTGGCCCTCTGTACAGACAGTTGGTAAGACCACATCTGGAGTACTGTGTACAGTTCTGGAGACCCCATCTCCACAAAGACATAGATAGGGTGGAGGCTGTCCAGAGGAGGGCAACCAAAATGATGCAGGGTCTGCATCAGAAGACATATGAAGAAAGACTAAAGGAACTAAAGATATATAGCCTCGAGGTAAGGAGGGAGAGGGGGGACATGATAGAAACTTTTAAATACCTCAAGGGAATCAACAAAGTCCAAGAGGGTAGCATCTTTCAGAAAAAGAGATGTGCAAAAACAAGGGGGCACAATTTGAAGATAGAGGGTGGACGACTCAGAGGTAATGTGAGGAAGTATGTCTTCACAGAGAAGGTTGTGAATACATGGAACAGCCTTCCTTAGGAGGTCGTAGAGTCAAAAACAGTGGGGGAATTCAAGAATGCATGGGACAGACATAAGGCAATTCTAGTGAGGGGTAAGAGGAAGTAGGCTGTTGGTTAACTAGGATCTGCAGCTTATCCATTAGGTAGGGAAATGGGCAGACTAGGTGGGCCAAGCAGTCCTTATCTGCCGTCAAATTCTATGTTTCTATGTTTCTTACCAAAAGTGTTTCCTATAACAAGCTTAGAGCACTGAGCTGGTTCATGTAGATAAAAATCTAAAACTCATTGACAGAGCCATGGTAAACCCTATACATCAATGAAGTCTTGCTAATTCAGAATTACTATAGGCACTTGTCTGTGTGTCTGATTACCCATTTATGTCACTGGGATTTGATTCACCTGTTCCTCACAGAACAAGTCAAGTTCATTATTGAAGGCTGTTGTAGAGAGCAAAACTGAAATGGCATGGGAAACATATCGGCAGGCACTGCTCAAAGGAGTGCAGGGTACGGATGCAGGATAGAGCATGGGGAGGATTAGATTGCAGTGGGGGGATGTAATCGATAATATTAGACACTGACTGCCTATTTATGGCATGTGAGGTCCATGGTGATGCCCCTTGTATGTGAGAAATTGGATAAGTCAGACTGAGAAAAAAACAGATTGGGTAGCTCTGAATGTTTAGAACGTCAGCTAAGACATGGTGCCAAGTTCCAATCAACAAGTTCTACCTTGTTGCACAAGTAACTAATGATCTGTACATCACTGGCAAAACAACAGTGTAGTTTGCAGGTGACACCACAGACCTGAATCCTAAGAAATAGACCAATAATTTAATTTTGTAAAACACTGGGAAGTGGCAGGCATGTGTTGTCACCCCCCCCCCCACCTCTCAGAAGGCAGGAGCTAGTAATAGCACATGGGCTGTGTACACATCAGGAACACAGGAGGAGCAATGTGGTTTGGACCGTAACATGGGATTGTGTTGTGCGAGTGGACCGGACAGTAACAGCTTGTCCAAGATGCAAGGGATTAATTTCAGACAACAGACGAGGAAGGTACATAAGATTTTTTTTTTTGGGGGGGTGTCCCAGTGAAGGAAGAACACTAGGAGTACTGATCTTACCAGCTCATGTAAACTAGGGAAACTGTATGGCCAGGGGGAAGGGGAGATGCCATTGAACACAGGTTTTGTGGCCAAGTGTAAAGCCAATTATTAAACATCTACTGTATGTCATCCTTTCATGATATGTTATGGTGCTAATGTGATGAAAAGAAATGGAGCAAGTTGCACAGTACCTACATAAGAGATTTCTACCAGTCAAACTAGCACAACCAGTACTTTGCTGACAAAGGTTTTAAAGGTATGTTTTTGGTATAGGGTTGTACTGGGTAGCAATCAACTCCCATTGATACCACAGGCATGCCACTAGGAAACGGGGAGCAAAAAACTTCCATTGTTAAATCAGATGTTTGGTGTGTGCATTGTCTGGTGATTTAAATCTGGTGCGCTTGTGGAAAAAGCAATGGGACAGGACACTGAAATATTAGCAGAGGACAGAACGCAGAGAGACAAGGGGAAACAGCCACAGACTAAAATGAGACATATATAGTTTTTGCTTACCAAAAATATGAAGTAAGAAGACTTGAGGGTTAATACTTGGTCAGCAGTGCAAGAGACAAAGAGAAACAAAGAGAAACTGAGGGGGTAGAGGGGACATCATACAATAGAGGATTCTGGACCCTAGGGGAAAGAAGAAGGCAATGAATGAAGCCTGAATGGTGACGCCAAGGGGCCATAAAACGCCAGTGGAAAACAGGAAAATAAAAAAAATGCAAAGAAACTGCAGAATAACACCAAAAGTAACATAAAAGCATTAAACACTACTCAGAACACATCTCTTTTTATTGTTTTTGGGTTTAGTTCTCCTTTAAGTACACTTTTTCCTATCAGCCCCACCCTCTGAGGAAGACTTACGAGAGAGTCAAAGAGCTGGTGTCTGTTTCTGGAGCAGCAGTTTTGTTGCTGTGGACCTGCTAGCATGTTGCACCATTAAGTGATTCATGCTTTCAAATACACTGGATATTCTTGTATTGTTTGATCCCGAGTGCCACCACTTACTGACTGCTTGGAGTACCTCTATATTTTTCCCATGGTTATTCTCAGTGTGTCAGCTTCCACTGAGAGAACTGATCCAAAGGTATGGCTTGATTTTCCATTGCTATTCAGATGACACTCAGTTTTATCTTTTGTTCAGACCCCATCAGGGGGATCCGATACATGTGGCGGAGAGGGCGAACACAGAGATCAAGTATTGGATGAGTGCTAGCTCCTTGAAATGCAGTCCCAGCAAAAATAGGTTGCTTCTAGTTGGCTCAGGATGATTTGTGTCTGCAGTAAAGGAGTGTTGTCCCACCAGTTTGTGATGGTGAATTACTGAATATCAGGGAGGAGGTTCACAATCTGGGAGTAATATTTTACAGTAAATTGGATTTGACATCTCATATTACTGCTATCATGAAAAGTGACTTCTACTGCTTGAAAAATGAAACGACTGCATCCTTTCCTTAACCATAGCGATCCGTGCACTGGTTCAAGCTTTTGTTACCGTGGGAATCAGCTACTCCAATACACTCTACTATGGCCTCCCAGCTACTCGGTTATGCTGTCTACAGTTGTTGCAAAATTCAGCTGCCAGATTGTTGACTGGTGTGTCTAAATCAGTCATATTACTCCCGCTTTGAAGAAGTTGCACTAACTCCCAATTAGATGGTGCTCTGAATTTAAAGTTCTTTTGCTGGTGTATTAGACCATGAATGGCTGGGGCCCCCTCTACATTAGTGAATTACTGGCAACTCATTAGGAGGATTCTCAGGATACCAGAGTTCTCTACTCAGATACCCAAGGGTTTTTATTAGTCCCAGTACCAAGATTAAAATTTGCTGGGGACCGAGCATTTTCTGTTGGTGCACCAAGATTCTGGAATGTTGTCTGTAATGCCATCTGTTCTGTCCTCTGTGGCAAGTTTTAAGTCTTAGTTAAAGACATGGCTGTTTAGACAGGCTTTCTAAGGAGACTAATAAGCTTTTAGTAATATCATGTAATATATACCTGTTTAATGTAACATATAAAATCTATTGCTGCTATGATGTGTTATCTGTAATTTAAATTTACTTGTATTGTAAAGCACTTTGACTTCTGGAAAAGTGCAATATAGATAAAGTTCTTATCCTGTCTGATCCTATCCTATTCTATTCTATCCTATTCAATTCAGGAATTTCCAAAATTTTAGTTTTCCAGTGTTTAGAGATAAAATTGCTAATATTGGGCCCTATTCACCAATGCCTATGCATCACACATGTGTGGTACGTAGGCATGCCCATGACTGAATGCCACACAGCGGGGTCTGGCAGATCCCCTGTGACATTTATGACAGGTGTGCTAGTGCCTTGTGCACCAGATCCCTTGATGCCATTACAGCTATGTGCCATGGGTGGTTCCTGCACTCCATAACATTCACTAAGACATGGAGATGGTGCAGAGTTTTGGGTCTTGGGGAGATGCAAGTTACTCGATGGAGGATCTAGCCATAACTTATATGTGCCCCCAATGGACACCTGCCAGCAGTATCAGCACAGGGACCTATGTCACACTGATGTCACACTGCTGACCAATCCCACCAGGCTGTTGGGGAGGGCTTGGGGGCAGGCATTTGGGCAATTGCCAGTTTAACCCCAATTCCTGGGGCATGTGCAGGGGATTCACTATGGGACCCAAGCCAGGCATCCCATCGAATGCCCACCTGCACCCCATGATCCACCTCCCCCATGCAGCTACGCATCAGGGGCAGGGCCATGGACAGGTGCCTCGCAGCTGCTCGCAGTTGTGAATACCATGTACCAGCACCTGTCCAGGGCCATGTAACTACTCGGGTGTTATACATGCATTTTGAGTATATAACCCATGCTTTTGTGAATAGAGCCCATTGACTTCTTGTTCTTATCCCCTATTCCTGACATTGATAAAATGTTGCATTCCATTTCATTTAAATTTATGACTGTATGCAATAAGGCTTTCCCAATGTGAAAATGTAGAGTAAAAATAAAAGCCAGACATGGATAACACCAGAACCGAAACATCTAATAACACCACAACTAATATAGTTGGTGCAAGAAAGAGAGAAATCTTGGAAGAAGTATAAATTGGAGAAATCTTTGAGAAATCAAAACGAATACAAAAGGTTAAGAAGTCTCTGAAAAACTGGTTCAGAAAACCAAGGCTGAATGTTATTTAAATAAACAATCTGAAAGTGGAAATGGGATGAAGGAAAACTGGAAAATATTGAGCAAGCTAATGGAGACAATGAAGATGACTAAAACTGACTCCCCAGCTATCATTAATAGTATGGTTAACACACCACTGGAGATAGCTACAGAATTATGTAATGCTTTTTGTAGAATAGCTGATGTTGCCCCTCAGATTATTTGATTGAAGGTAATCCAATAAAAAGGAATGCAAATGGAGTTTCACTGAGTACAAGTTGTATGGGTACTAACAAAACCTGAATATTAGAATTACGAGTCGTAAAGATGGGATTGACTTACACTTACTTTCCTGTGTAATGGATTTAATGATTGGATCTTTGAATCTATTCTTTCATTTTTCATTGCAGTTTGGGATAGTCCCAGAATTATGGAGGTGAGCTACTGTGGTGCCAGTCTATAAAGGTGATGATGAGCCTTTTGCTAAAAATCACAAACATATCTCTTTTCTATCCCCCCTGTCAAAGGTCTTGGAGAAGGTGATCTCCGAACAAATGATGTGTTCCTTAGATCTGTATAGCATAGTATACTACCACTAGTACAGCATAGATTTAAAAATTAACATGCTACTGTTGGTGCTTTGGTGTAATTGACCACTTTTCTCCTTGAGACCTTGGACAGCGGTGAGACTGCTGCTGCTGTTTTTTTTTGGGGGGGGGGATTTATCAAAAGACTTTGATTTGGTGCATTAGAGTTGCCTGCTCTTCAACCCTAGGGCATTGATTTTATGGGGGGGGGGGGATTTCTTGGTCTGAACGCTATTTGGGTAGTTGAAAACAAAGAGTAACACTTGATGTAGTATAGTCTCCAGCAGCAGGAACAATATTTAGGTCCATTTTGGGACCCTGTTTATTTAGTACTTTTATTAATGATTTATCCTTAGTTGTTTCTTGTTCCAACATTTTACTGCATGTGGATGGTACTGTTTTGTTTAATAGTGGGCATAATTGTGAACATTTTATTTTGGACTTGCAGTGTGAGTTTCATTTGGTGGTTAAGTAATAACAGGTTATTACTAAATATATTAAAAGGCAATTTGTGTTTTATTGAAATAGGAGTAAGCAGGCTGCTTTTCCTAATAAACAGGTAATTAGGCAATAAAAAAATGCAGAAATTGAGAGGGCAGAATGTATTAAATATTTAGATTTTCTGATAATTTGTTGTCAAATGATTTTTATACTGATCTTTTTAGTTAAAGCATCAGTGCATCAATCCTGTGAAAATTTGACCGATACTTTTTATGTTATTTTAGATTGCCGCTTACCTCTTGACATGTGTGATATCATTCTTTCCACAATTTGAGTCTGCTTTAGTACTTTTTTCATGTCTGAAATAATAAACAGAGCACTCCTTTCAATAAGCGTCGGACCAGGTTTTCATTAATATTTACAGCTGTTTTTGAACACTTATTGTTCCTTAAGGTCAAGGAGCACTGCTAGCTGCATGGGTACTTCATTTTAGTCACATCAAAAGTGATATTTAATCCCGGCCATGCTAAATGAGATTATGAAATTTAGTTCCTTTTCAAATTATAAATTGAATTCTAACAAATTGTCTGTTTTTCCCCTTAACCACAAAGTTTTCAAACAAGAGCTTTCCCCCTTTGGGTTGCTCTGGTCACCCGGGTCCCTTAGATACTTGGGTATTATACTCACCCATAATCCATTTATGTGGTTCAAGGAAAAACTGGAACCCCTTCTCCAGGTGATCATCCAAGATCTTGATAGATGGTCGAAGCTCCATGTCTCACTATGGGGCCGGATCAGCTTAATTAAAATGAACATATTTCCTCGTCTTTTTTATCCCTTATCTCACTTAAACTTGTTCATTTCACTATCTTGGTTTCAGAAAGTGCACAGACACTTTTCCAAGTTTATCTGGTCTAAAAAGCACTCCAGATTGGCATATCACAAGTTGGCTGCCCCAAAATTCGATGGAGGGTTGCGTATTCCTCATCTGGCTATCTATTACTGGGCTAGCCATTTATCAAAATGCCTTAAGTGGGTGCACCCAGGGCCAGAGGACTCGAGGCTGGCTTGGCTTAATATAGAACTAGACTTTATCCAGTCTATGAAATTGGGTCCCTTAACTCTGTTTTACGTCAAGCTCTCCTCTTTTCGAGAAACCCACAAATGTGTGGTCCTTAGGAACTCCTTAAAAGTACATGCACAACTGTGTTCCTTCTTGCATTACAATCCACACCTAGATTTGCCCCAATGTATATGGAACTCTCCATCCTTCATTATTAATAAGCAGCGGATTCCTCCTACATGGCTTCCCCAATTAGGGGAAGGAATAGTATCTACTTTCATGGATGATAAGGGTGCGTGGCTCCAGGTAGCTAACATTGTCTGGAAATTTAATATCCCAGTGGCCCATTATTTCAAGGTTTTACAACTAAGACATCTCCTTACAACCTCACTGGGTAGTACACTTCCCAGACCGTCAGGTTTTTCTTTCATATCTGAGCTCTCTTCCCTACTAGGACCCTCCAGGGTAGTTTCAAAGATATATCAAACCCTGTTTCAGTGGCGATATGGTGATACATCCGGTCCAACAGACTTTTGGGCTTCCACCTTTCCCCAGCATAACTTGGATTGGTCTGCATTATGGCAATATTGTCATATGTACATGTCACAAGACAGACTACCTCTTATGCAATATCACATCTTGCACAACCTATATTACACTCCAGTCAAGTTAGCGAAATGGGGGCTTCTTGAATCTGGGCGGTGCACCAGATGTTCTCAGGAGGAGAGTACGCTTCTACATATATTCTGGTCATGTCCCAAAATAGTCCCACTATGGAATTCAATTAAAGCTAAATTAGACCCCTTACTAGGGCTGCATGAGAGCTTCATCCTGGAAATCTGCCTGTTGGGAGATTTGTCCCTTCTAGATACTAAAGTTCGGAGGTTTCACATGGCTATGATAACATTATCGGTTAAAAAAGTCATACTTAAGCATTAGAAAGATGATGTCACACCATCCTATCAAGAACGGATTCATGAGATCCTTGCTAATCTCCATACTGAAAAAGCTATAGTGAGTCTCTTTAACAGACAACGTGCTTATAAATGTATCTGGGATCCCTTTCATACTCTAATTACTGTTGGTATGAACAAGAATGTTGTAGATAATTGTACATCTTAGTCCAACCATAGCATATGTAATAAGATACTGTATTAATAGTACTTCAGGATGCTGCTGTACAGTGGTGGGGGGGTGGGAGGGTAGATGATATTGTACATGTTTCCTTTGTTGTGAAATTTTCCATGTCTACCTCCTGTATTGTGGAAAAGTTGTTAATAAAGTTTGAATGGAAAAAAAGTGATATTTAAACAACTGCTGGACAAAAACAGCTCAGAATACTGACAAAGATCTGGTCTGAGCCATATTAAAAGGAGCACTCCTTTAATTATTTCAGACACATAAAAAGTACTAAAGCAGACTACAGTTGTGGAAAGAAGGGTATCATACAAGTCAAGAGGTAAGTGGCAATCTAAAATAAAAATATATCACTTAAAAACCCTTAAATTAGATCCCCTACTTAAGAAGATTGAACTGGACCTTAAGTGTTGGGAACAGCTATCTTTATCACTTTGGGGTAGGGCATCATCCATTATTAAGATGAATATTATGCCCTGGTTAATGTACCTCCCTCAGTGCATCAAATATTTTTATTCCCAAAGGATAGTTTGCTAAACTACACACTCTCTGTTCTGCCTTTTGTGGCTGCATAAAACCCCCAGACGAGCCTATTTTAAACTATGTAGGCCACATCAGGTAAAAAGCCTCCAATTACCAGATTTTTTCTATATTATTTAGCTATGCAAGGAACCAAACATTTTCAGTGGTGTAGTTTGGAGTCAAACCATTCCTCTCCCTCGACCTGGCTTCACATAGAATGAGCTCTTGCTGCTAACTTCTCCCTTACCTTGCCCTCCTTATTATTTATCCCTTACCCCTGGCTGTCATCTAAGTAAGCATTAAGCCATGAGAAAGGATGTGTCTACTGTGGAATTAATCCATGGTTGGGGGGCACAAGGCCGAAGGCTGAGTGCCTCCAACCACCCAACCATGGATTAATTCCACAGAAGACACATTCTTTTGAGTGGTTTAATGCTCTTGTAGCATGGTATTCACTCCATTACTCTTTTATTTTTCTAATAATGTTTTGTGCTTCAATAAATACACTGACAAGGAGTGTAATGGTTGAATTTTTTTATCCTTTACTTTCTTCACTTTCAACATCATTGTGTGGAACACGAGTTCCACTTCCAAATCTTACCAATATTGTAGTTGTGCACATGTCAAATTTTTTAACAATTCCTGAACATAAACGCTGCTTTTCTACATCTAAACATTTACTTCTTTTGCAAAAAACACTTACATTTCTCAGTACAGATTGCTGAAAAATATTGTACACTGCGACTCCAGACGTGCATCACATGCATGCTGGAATTGATTGCATCATCACAATTTAGATGCACACTTCCTTTACACACTTTACAAGTGTACGGCTCAGCAAAGATCAGATCTCTGCCATTCGATGCCAACAACAACATTCAACATCAACGTTCAACAGGTTAGTGTTCTGAACTACAGCAAACAACATTTAATGATTGTGCAACCTGCTCATTTAAAACATTCTCTTACTTGTTTTTAATATGATATGCATTTTATGGAGGCTGTGGGGGGTTTTCTGGTGACCCATAATAGTTAACATTTACTGCCCCATGTATTGTGAAGTTGTGTAAATTGAAGGGGCTCCACTCATGTTAACATTGCTTGGAGGTGTGCATTCTAATATGCTACTTTTCTTCACTGACCCACTGCTATTACCATTGTTTGGCGGTGTGCTTTGCAGAATTGTCATTGTATTCCCTGCCTTGCCACCTATTTCACCACATTCAGATGGTTTGCTGCTGCTTGGTGTAATATATGAGTATTCATTACATTTGGACAAATTGCTGTCTTTGCCCGTGGACAATATCAATCACCATTTCTGGCAATTGGACACAGTTGGAGACCAGTCATTTCTTAAACTGTTCTCACATCTGTGTCTGGTCACAGCCATAATCTCCCTAGATGCTAGACCAGCCTCAGAAAGGAGCTGTATGGCAGTGATCCTAATGCAGTGGTTTGTATATCTGAAGCTTAGGTCAGCATCTAGGAGATCTGTGACATCATCTCTTCTAAATAATTCTGACCATGGGCTGCATGCCATGCCAAATATCTTTCTTGTCCAGGATGTGTTGTGGGGATTTTTTGGCATGCAAATAAAATGCTGGCGCATTTGGTGGACAATGGGCAATATACTTCCTGAATAGGGAAATAGGGCAGTTTGGACTACCTGGTTGTGCAAATAGCACACTGCGGAGGTTATATCTGTTGCTCTCAGTTGCAGAGCAATGATTTTTGGTGCTCTCATTAAATGTGATGGATATATATTCTCTGTCAGCCTCATCCTTTCTCAGAGTGAAGGAGTCCTGCTTCAACTTATTGAGCCCTTTTCGACCCTTTCTTGCAAGATCCAGTTGAATTTCAAACCACAGTCTGCATACTAGGTCATACACAGACTGTGGACTCAATTTAGGACAGGTGCAGATGCGTTCCAGATCAGCATCGGTGATCCTTGGGTGGTGAGCTGCAGCATCTTGCCCTGAATGTCGGTACTCCTTAAGCACCACTATGAACACATTGTTTGCAACTTTGGAGTCTGAATCACTGGCTATTTTGATTTTCCAATTTATCTCCACACTGTTTAGATAGTGATTAATTCCTGCTCTAATGCCAATAAAGGATGAAACTCTGTATTGTTTGCTGTTGCTAGTACACACTGAGCCATAGAATCTTCATAGCAGACTTGCTAGTTTCTCTATGGGCACTGTTTTAACATCAATGGTTTCCTTTACAGACTGCAGCCAATTGAAGAACACATTCATGGATGAGGAGGTGTTTGTGTGAGTATTCCTCTCAATCTTTTTTCATTTTCAGCTGGTCCAAATCTTTGTCTGTTATCTGCACATGACAACTGCTTTTGGATGACTCGCTACATGATGATGTATTTTTACTGACCTCCACAATGTTTCTTTTCTTTGATGTTTTCTTTGTGGAAATCTGTAGCGTCTCATTCTCAACACTTTCTCCATACTGTGAATCTACCAACCTATAGATACCTGCTTCTCCACAAATGCAAAATGTGACATTTAAACCTGCCGTCTTCACTGACTCCATTTACAGGTTACATTTCCCTCTCTTTAGTCACTGTCCATTAGGGTGGATTGGTGGGGATGGCAAACTACACTGTCACTACATTGTGTGGTTTCAAATGGTACTACAACAGCAACCAGGGTCTACTTGGAAATGAGACCATGGTTGCTCTCTGGTCACATGCTGTGATTCATCCAATACACCTGCACTATTTCTGTACCTTCATTAATGCCCTGTTAAAAGCTGAAATGCATCACTATTGAATGGTCAGTAAGAGCCCATGGGCAGCTATGTTCTTTATTAGAGTATTCTTATTTGAAAGATTTCAGTCAGCCCTTGTTTAACAACCCCAGTTTCAGAATTTCAGGTGCTCCCATTACCAGGTCCTTTTGGAAAGGGTTACACATTAATTCTCTAGCAGATTTAATTGATGATGACCAGATCCTTGCCTTTCCCACTTTCCAAAATAAATTTGCCTGCTCGTTGACACTCTATTTTAAGTTTCTGCAGTTACAGCATTGTGTTACTATATATTTAGGACCATCTCCATAGTCAGATAAAGCTAGTACTCAATTCCAGCAGTGGGCTTTATTACCCATCAAACCTAAAGCAATCTCCAAGCATTACCACAACTTGGGAGACTTGGGTCCGGAATTTCAAACCCTTTAGATTGACGCAAGCCCTCAGTGTGCCAAACATATGTTGCAGGGGGCTTGCGTCAGTTTCTGGCTGTGGCTCTTGAATTTCAACCACTTGCCCCAGATGTGGGTCCTTAGACCACAGTTGTATGGTCTAGCCTGTGCTACACCTGGGAGACTGAGTTACAGGGCTTGCGCCTGACATGTGGCGCAATCAGCTGTAATGCAGGGTAACTGTCACAAACTGCACCTGAGATTTGAAAATTGGGTGCAGTCGCAACAAAGGGGTTTGGCGTAACACCAACTCCTAAGTCCCTTGGTGCAGGGCTGGACACAAGCCCTACACCAATATTTGAAAATCCGGCCCCTGGTCTGGAGCTTATATAACCTGGAAGCTTATTACTAGAAACAGGCCTTGCACTTAAATTATATGAACGCCCGTTGGCAAACAGTTTGGTGTGATATGTACCGCTTAGTGAAGCAGCACAGGCTCAGACATGTGCTCTTCAGCATTTGCATGACCATTATTATTCACTTTCCAAACTTTATAAAATGGGTAAAATAGATTACCCCCTATGTGAATTCTGTGATTGTAAAGAGGGCACCCTGCCTCACAAGCTTTGGTGCTGCCCTAGGGCATCATCCCTTTGGACTATAGTACAGAAGGTCCTGCTCCCATTTTGGGGGAATTCTTCATTCTTTGTAGAAACCATATGCCTTGTAGGAGACTATTCATCTATCGCCATGGTCCAAGATAAAGTATATATGGCAATGATCTCTTTAGTCATTAAACTTTTATTGTTACGACATTGGTGAAGTGATTGGTCACTTAATTATCCAGAATGGTTGCAAGAATTCCTTACTGCATACAATGCACAACTTGCTGTAGCTCTGTCGAAACACAGTTGGTTCAAGTTCCAGACCTGTTGGTCAGCTTTGCACTCCTACTTGACAAGCCCCTACTCCAGTTAATTGCCCCTTTTACAATTATTTATAGGGATGTTTGACAGGCAGTCTTTAACCAGCATTATTATAGCTTCCTTTTATGGCCAGCTTGAAATGTTTCTTTTTTCGGAAAATCCCTCTTTATATACTTAACCTGTATGGCTTCTATAATTTTTTTCTGAAGCACACTAAGACAGTGGTTGGGGGGTGAGGGTGGAGGGGAGTTGTTTATTGCTCTTGTTTGTCTTGTACAAGATTAGTATAGTTGTTACTTTATTTTTTAGTTGTTTTCCATAATGGTATATGGTGGCACATGTATATATGTTTTCCTGATGTTATTGTATTGCAAGACTGTCAAATGATAAAATAAAGTTAACTGCAAAACAAAACAAGCATTTGTCAGTGCTGAATGTTGTCTCACTGGCATTGCTAGTGCAGGAGTTGGAGATGCAGAATGGGAATGGCAGTGAAGTAATGAAATGATGCCAACCCCACCCCCACCCTGCAGAGACTGACAGGCATTGGAGTGTGCCTTTGGGTCATTAGCTATAATGCTCATGCCATTTTACCTCACTCTAGCCTGTAGACACTGACAAGTGTTGTGGTGTGCTTTGGGGTCTTTGGGCCTTATACTTACCCCATTCCATAAGGAAATATGCTGAGATGGGTGCAGTATAGAAGAATGGGGTGAACGTTAGGGCCAAACTCTGCAAGGCACACCTCAATGCCTGTCAGTCTCTACAGGTAGGATGTTACAGTTGGAAACCCTAACGCCATAGGCGTTTGTTGATATTTTCGCTCCAAACTTTCAACATGGGCTTTTTGTGACACCACCACCTCATGAAGAGTGGCACTATCAGTTTTTTAGCCAAAAGGTGGTTTTGCACAGTGACTATGCCATTTGACGACACAGGTAAGAAAACACATTTTGGGCAGGATGTGAAAAATGACAACTGTATTGTTCATGAGGAGGTGTAAAAAAATGGCAACGCTGAAAATATGGAGTGAAAATATGAAAAATTGGTGAAGTCATGAGCAGGCATAGAAACTGCGCAACACACGTCCATAACTCAATTATTTTGAGGATTTTTGTAACCACATTTTCAACATAGGCATTTTGGGACCTCCCCTCATGAACAGTGGCATTGTGATTTTGTTAATCTGTCCCAAAAGTTGATTTCCCACAGCGACCACGCCATTGTGCACCAGAAGTGCAAAAACACATTTTGGGCAGGATGTGGAAAATGACAGCTGTACTGTTCATAAGGAGATGTGAAAAAATGCCAGTGTTGAAAATGTGGCATGAAAATATTACAGATTTGTGAAGTTGCAGGGGTGTGTGGAAACTGCGCAACACACGCTTCTAAGACATTCATTTTATGGAGTTTCGTCACAAAATTTTCAACATAGGTATTTTAGGACCTCTGCTCATGAACAGTGTCACCGTCATTTTCTCAAACTGTCCTGAAAACTGATTTCGCTCAGCGACTTCGCTATTCTGCGCCGGAAGTGCGAAAACACATTTCAGCCAGGATATGTAAAATGACAGCAATACTGTTAATAAGGAGGTGTGGAAAAATGTAAATTTTGAAAATCTGGAGTGAAAATATTACAAATTCAGAAAGTTACGAGTGTGTGTGGAAACTGCGCAATGCACGCCAGTAAAAGCCATTTTTTGGATTTTTTCGTCAAATTTGCAACATAGGCTTTTTGAGAGCCCCCTTCATGAACAGTGCTACTGTCATTTTATTAATTGGTCCCAAAAAGTGATTCCACGCAGTGACTGCAAAATCACCTTTTGGGACCGAATAACGCCATGACAGTGACTGAATTCATGAAGAGGGTCCCAATAACCCGATGTTGAAAATTTGGTGCCAAAATTCCCCAAAATGCCTGAGATATGCACCAAAGTTGAAAAAACCCTATTTATGCCATTATACAGCTTACCAGCATTTCTTCAATTTGCGGTTGGCTTTGAAGAGTGCATACGTGTTCCCGGTCCACCGAAGATCGTTGCGCCATGCTCCGGAGGTATGGGGTGAGGGTGTGGGGAGGCAGGTTGTGCAGAGGGTGGGTGGGTTGGGGAGGGCCTCCAGAGTCGATGAGGACCGTTTTCTGCTTTTCAGGTGTAAGAAAGAAAAAAAAAACATTGCGGGATGGTTTTCCTTTTACAGGGCATTTAGCACAATGGGGTGGGCTCCCAGCATGCCACCTGAGTGTTTTTTTGGGGGGTTCTGTAGCCAATGGGGGATTGTGCACCCCCGTCGGCACACAAAAATTGGGGGGGATATTATGCCGATAGGGAGTGGGCTCCCCATCAGCAAATTAAACTGGTAAGGGTGGAAATGATGCCATAGGGGAATTGGGCACCCCTCAGCACACACTTCAAATGGGGGGCTTGCATTATGCTGATGGGGAGTGGGCTCCCCCATCGGCAAATGAAGTGGGTCGAGGCACTCTGCGATGGTATGCCACCATGATTTTTTTTGTAAACTGGTCTACCAGGAAAGGCACACTGCATGAGAAGCTTGGCTCTCATTGCAGCAGACCTTTTCTTTGATCTGGTGGCCAGTTTACGTGTTGCTGGTGTCAACGCCTGCAGCTGTCGTATTGGGGAATGAGGGACGCACCTACTGATGTGTGCCCTGCATTCGCCCACAGTGATCGAGCCTCCAAATCTGCTACTAATGCAATATGTTGGCTGGCGCGCAAGCGTGAGCCAGCAAAAAAAGTAACATAAAAAAGAATTGGTCAAAATTTTCACTGGATTGATGCACTGCTGATTTAAGACTGTTCATGTTTGATTGGGATTACTTTACAGAATAAGGGATTGCCTTTTATACAATCATAAAAAAGTATTGGTGCAGACATTAATTTTATTTGTATTTGACTATGGATTACCAATTTATTCAGCTGCAGTGGAGACTTCCTGAAATAGAGACAGAGTTGCTTACTATAATGGGTGTCATTATGTTTTACTTTTTGCTAGGTTTCCACACCATTGTACATTATACTCCTCACGTAGTTGGTTTCTTTTGAATATTATGGTTTTTATTTTAAATTGATTTCATTTTGGAGATTCTGGTATTGTACTGTGCAGTTATCTCTTAAGGACCAGATTCCAGTGGAAAGCTCTAGATATACGACTTATCTACATTTTTGTCTAAGATTACCACTCTACAAATCATCCTCCATTTTAAAAGATTGGTATTCACTTCCAATGACATTATATCAGTCTAGGTCTTACTTTTCCTTTAAGTAGAACTTGAAACAGCTCTGTATTGAGAGTTCCAAGTGTCAATGTGTTAACTGAATTCTTTAGGATGTAAAGTTTTTCACTTTATATTTTGTATGTACTTACTTGTGAGTATTGTATGTCTGTAATTTAGTTGTCTGAGTCCTCTATGAAAATGGGCATATGATGTCCACAGAGCTAGCTGGTTACCAAATTTTAAGCAAAAACTAAAGTGAGCCTCTTACAGAATGTCTCATCACTTAGTTTTACATAGATTACATAGACAATACTGAGCATAAAGACATTCGTCCATGAGCTCGCAAGTAACACCTAATTATATCCTTTTATATTCTTCCTTTCCAAGAATTTATCTAGCTGTGTTTTAAATTCCTGCATTGTACTGCTTTCCACAACCTCTCCTGGTAGCATATTCCAAATTTCTGTTACCCTATTACTTAACCAGTATTTCCTTCTATTTGTTTTATATCTATCCTTAACCAGTTGGTAACAATGTGCTCTAGTGTCATATATTTGAGCCCTTTTAACCAAGCCCAGTAAGTCCCATAAGTTAGTATCGGTCCATGCCCTATATATCAAACACATATCGCCTCTCATTCTACGATATTCCAGGGAATACAGCTCCAAATCCTGCAGTCTCTGCTCATAACTCAATCCATCCAATCCCTTGATTCTCTTTGTAAGTCTCCTCTGTACCCCCTCCATCCGTGCAACATCCCTCCTCTTATACAGGGCCCAAAACTGGACACAGTACTCCACGTGGGGACGTACCAATGCATTATACAGAGGCATCACAACCTGCCTATCTCTACTTTTTATGTGTCTCAATATACAGTGTGTTATACTACCCACCTTTTTAATAGCTGTATTACAGTGTAAGCTGAAGCCAAGATCTTTATTAACCATAACCCTCAAGTCTTTCTCTTCATCCACTACTTTTAGTACAGGTCCTCCTAAATTATACTGGAATTTGTTATTTTTCTTTCCAAAGTGCATAACATTACACTATCCGATGTTGAAAATAGATTGTTTCTGGGAGGCCCATGTGTCTAGCCTATCCAGAGCTGTTTGTAGGACTAGATGTTCTTCCCAGTTATTTACTGGACTCCCAACCCTAGTGTCGTCTGCAAATTTAGATAGCCACACATCTGTATGCACCTGCATGGATGAAATATACATATTAAACAAACATGGTCCCAAGACCGAGCCTGTGGGACACCACTAGTCACTCCGACATAATCAGAGTATTCACCTTATGCAGACTTTCTGGACTCTGTCCATCGTAAGCCTTCACCCACGTTTGTATCCATATTGGTATCTCCAGCTCATAAAGTGCTTTAACAAGCTCCCCTGGGGCACTTTATCAAAGGGTTTTGCAAAGTCCAGAAAGATCACATCCACTGCATTACCCATATCCATAGCCTTGCTAACCTTATCGTAGAATTCTAATAAGTTAGTTTGGCATGATCTTCCCTTGGTGAATCTGTGCTGAGTCATGTCTATCCTGCCTGTCCTCTCAATATGTTCCATAATACAATCCTTGATTATACCCTCCAGAATCTTACCAAGAACGGAGGTTAGACTAATAGGTCTATAATTTGAGACGGTCTGCCTACAACCTTTTTTGTATGTGGGTACAATCACAACTTGCCTCCATGCCTCAGGAACCTCACCAATGTTAATACTTTCCTGAAAAAGGTAAGTTACTGGCTCCACTAATAGTGTTGCCATTTCCTTAATCACCCTTGGGTGAATCCCATCTGGCCCCTGTGCTTTATTTTGGTTAACCTTCTGCAATCTAATAAGTACTTCAGCTGGGTCTATCTTTGGGCTCTGTTCTCTATGTCTAATTTTCTTATTATCCCATGAAGTTTGAAGACTTTTGCCAAAGACCAATGAAAAGTATACATTATATTCCTCCGCAAGAGCCTTATTTTCTGTTATAATATTTCCATCATACGTTTTTAAGGGTCCTATGACTTTACTTTTCCCTTTTTTATTATTTATATATGAATAAAAGGTTTTGTAATTATCTTGGACCTTAGTTGCTATTGTATACTCATATACCCTTTTAGCCTGGGCTATAGCTCTTTTTGCTATTTTAAGATTAATCCTATAATATTCCCAGCCTTCTTCCGTATTATTATGTCTTGCTAGATGGTATGCTTTATTTTTGTTTTTAATTAATCCCTTTATAGAATGGGTTATCCAGGGTGCAGTTAGACTTGTAGACCCCTTATATTTGTTCCTGGTTGGTACATATCTAGTAGTTAGGCTGTCTATAGTATTTGTTAATCTTCCCCACATTTGATCTACTGTCTGGTTTTCAAACTCAGATTTCCAGTCCCATGTTGCCAGGTCCTGTCTCATCTGTTCATAATCTGCAGCATTATATCGATGTGTCAATGTAGTACCCCTATTGTCCCCTAGCGTACCGGAGTACTGAAACCCTATTATAGCATAACCGCTTGAACCCAAAGGTGGGAATATCTTACTGTTTATAATATTGTCACCAAGGTCACTTAATATTAGATCCAATATATGATTCCCCCTTCTATTAGCTGTAACATATTGATCTAACCCTCCAAGACTGAAAGTCTCCAAAAATTTATTCTCTGCCGATGTACTTGCCTTTAAAATATCCCACTCAATACCTGGGAGATTGAAGTCACCAACTAGTATTACATTACCTACTGCTGATAACTGGTTTACAAGATCTAGTATAGTTTCATCCTCTGATATCCTAGCGGATGGTGGCCTATAAATTACTGCTAGATTGATTTTAGCAGCTCTATGGGGGCTAATCCTTACCCAGATGACTTCAGCATCTGTCCATCTGGTTCTATCTATACTTTCTGTGGGGATACCCTCAGCAACATATAGTGCCACCCCTCCACCTCTAGATATGGAACGATCCTTATTATAGAGTATGTACCCCTGAATTTGCCTATCCCAGGTGTCCTCAGGTTGCCACCATGTTTCCACAATCGCACAAATGTGTACTTTATGAGTTTTTAAAGTTAGCTATAACTCATCAAACTTGTCCGTTAAACTCCTTGCATTAATGAGCATAATATTCCATTCATTTTTGGGGTGACCAGTCATTATATCCCCCACATCCCCCTGCCTGTGAAGTTTAAATGATGGTGAACGGAATTTTTGAGTTGTTGTGCTAACAAGCGCTTGCCCATTTTATTAAGATGTAACCCATCCTTTGCAAATAGCTGCTTATTCTGAAATTCATGCCAATGATCAATATACCTATAACCCTCTCTGGCAGTCCACCTCCTAAGCCAACCATTAAATCTATAGATTTTCTGATTTGTTTGTTCATTAGCCCTTGGTTTAGGTAATATCCCAGAAATCAACACATCACACCCTCTCCTTTTAAGTGTAGTACCTACTGATTCAAAATCCCCTCTGTATTTCCAGTATACTCCTTTTCCCTATATCATTTGTACCCACATGTAACACTGTAAATGAGGAAATGGTGTTTTCCCAATAAACCTGGCATCAGTTCCTTAATGTCACTTATGCCTGCCCCTGGAAGTACACTCACAGTTGTATACTCATTCTGATGCTTACATAACACATTATCTGCGTATTTTAACATTGAATCCCCAATATAAAGAATGTCTCGTGGGGTGTTATTTACCAGAATTTGGGATTGGGGTGGTAAAGTTTGCATATTATTCTGGTTAACCCTGCTTACATCTATTAAATCATAAGGGTCCCTGTCAGTGTTTAATGGTTGTAATGAAGATTCCACATTTTTTTGTGTGCTTGTGCATACATAATTTGCAGCCTTGAGGCCCTGTTCGGTATTCACGGGTTGTATTTCATCCCCTTCCTCATTTGTCATCAGGGCCTGAAATCTGTTTGGGGTCAGAATATTTGAGACACCTCCAATATTTCTCCTGCCTCTTTTATACACTCTTTTTTTGGTCACCTCTGACCACTGCTCTATATTTGTATCCACCGTATGTGATGGCACAGTATCCTTACTTTCCTCCTCCACTTCCTTAATACCATCTTGTGTAATACTTTCTGCCCTAGAGTCAATATATTGTTCCAACAAGGATATCTCTAGCTGCACCTGAATCCTTGTTTTAAGTTTTGCTATTTCTGCCTTAAGTTCTTTTAGTTTCCTAGTCTTTTAGTTGCCTGTAGATCTTATTAGAGAACTGATCAGTGTCTTGCAACACCACCATTCCCCCCTTGTTCATGAGTTTAATAACATTTTGCAAAGAGTGTAGGTCTTTAATTGCCTCTTTTTCCCCTGTGACCAAGTGCTGAATGTTGGTGCGGAGAGGGTAGCTATTGCTACAACCTGCTTCCCTCCTGTTTATGCTTGACCTCCGCCTGGTTCAGGCAGGGTACCCAGCATTCTGGAGGGGTCAGGCACTGGCAGACCCTTTTCCTCCACCCTTTGCCTTCCCCTCCTCCAAATCCCCCTTTCCACTCCCTGCTCTCTGCCTATATGCCTCCCCACCTCCCCTCCTTCCTAGCCATAGTTGTTGGCTAACCCCTAATCTCTAATGCACTTATAGTCAACCTTGCACTTTTGTTACACCTTGCAAATTTTGTTCTATCTGTGTCTCTCCTCACAGTCTTGCCCTAGTTCAACCTCCTTGTATTCTATCCAGCCATTTTCTAACTACAAAGCTACATCCCTCCAAGTGTTTGCCAAGATTTTTGTGTTATCATATCTAACTAGTTCAAGATTGTTAGCATTGTATCTATCTAGTTCATACCTGTTAGCATTCCTCCTTTTCAGTACTTCTGTATAGTCTGCTCACTTTATTGAATGTAATCAAATTGTACATCTATATTGTGTACCAAGTCTCTGTATACTATTGTTATGTTCCCCTTCCCCCAGGTCACACCGGGAGATAAGCAACTTGTTGCTCATTGTGCCTTCCTGGTGAAACATTTCAATAAATAAATTTCTTAACATCATCACTGATCACGAACTCAAACACTTTTATGGCAGCATGACTCATTTGATCGGGACAAAACAGAATATTAGAAAGGGGACTGTGTATTACAAGGCTATAATACTATTGACAGGCTCTGGAAACATCTGAAGCTCAGGAGTAGCATTTGAAAGGTTCTAACATGTTCCCAGAACTTTGAGATGGTATTTTAGCTGAGTAATCATAGTCCCCAATTTGTCATTTGTTGAACTATATGGATCCAAGCTTATTTCATTAAATTAAACTTATTCAAGCACTTTAACTTAGCTGTGATGTGATTTTCATCCAGCAGCTCACACTTCCTCCTGCTGCTGCACCCCCAGACCTTGGGGCATTTTAACAAACTGCCGCATGAGCAATTTTACTGACTGGCAGCTCATGGTGCCTCTGCTACTGCTGTCCTCCCCACCCCATCCTCTATAGTAAGCCCCCCAGGCTTTTTTCTAATACCTGTGGTGCAACTCAGCTGACTGGTGGCTCCTGCCATCTCTGCTGCTCCTATCACTTTCTGCCTCCAACTGGGAGCTTTTCTCCTGAGCTGAAGAGCAGGCCAGCTTTTACTGTATGCACCAGTTACAGTAAAGGCTGGCTCACACTCAGCTGTAAGGAGTGCATGTGACATGAGCTGAGAGTTCCATCTTTTAATACTATCATTGAAGGTTCATTGATAGTATCACAAGATCTTGTAATGCCATTTATAGGTTCCAACTATGGTATTATGAGGAATGTTTTATATAGTTTCCGATAGTATTATCTACAGTATCCATAAACAGTATTACAAGAGCTTTTACCTCTGAGACCAGTAGTATACCCTTTGGAGATCAATGTTTAATTCAGTTGTTGAACACAACCTTTAGGACCTGCCTCCCTTTGGTTTTTATATTTGCAAATAATTCATTTCCTAAAGATATTAAAACTGTTACTTCATTTTCACAATTAACATTACAATTGTCCTCAGTGTTAGTTGTCTCTCCTCTCCTCTATTTCAGTTTGAGTTGGTGTACCAGGAAGAGATGTCTTGGGACCATGGCCCAGCACAAATTACCTACACTGCCTCTCTGCTTCATGACCTCCACCCCTTCACTGACCTCCCAGTTCCATCCACTGCAGCCAGGCATTGCCGGGAGGTTGGGATTCCGAGGGAGTGGGTCGATGATGATGGAAGGCAGCCAAGGAAGGGTGGTGAGTAGCATTGAGGTTGTCAGGTACAGGAGACACCATGGGTTTAAACAGAGCCTAGGGGATGCCAGATGTGTTTGGTCTCCATACCCAGGGATCCCACCAGACTGAGTGGGCAGGCAGCTAGAGGGCAGCCAGGGGCTCTAATACTCTTCGAGCAGTGCTTTGCAATGCCAGGTTGATAAGGAACAAGACAGCTATTTTTGTAGATTTGATTTCCTCTGTCAACCTGGCTTGCATTACATAGATACATAGATACATAGACAGTGTCAGCAGATAAGGGCCTATGACCCACCTAGTCTGCCCATCTGAGTTTGTAACTTCAGTTTATGTTTTCCTAGAACACTGTTGCCCCTTACCCCTGACTTTTAGAATTCCTTTGTGTCTATCCCATGCATTCTTAAATCCCGTGATTGTTTCAGCCCCCACCACTTCCTCTGGCATTACGGATACCTGGCTGGGTGACAATGCTGGCCCAGTTCTAGAGTCTGCTGTCCCCGCTGGGCACTCCGTAGTACATTGCCTGAGGAAGGAACACAGGTGTGGGGGAGTGGCCATCATTTTCTGATCCAGCCTGGGCTTCACAGTGTATCCAGTTGATAATATCAGATCTTTTGGGTGCATTGCTGTGCATGGGGGTCCAGGTGCAAGTTTGCAGGATTCTCCTTGTTTACCATCCTCTGGGGTCAGGAGGAGAATTTCATTGGCCAGGTGTTGGAATCCCCCATATGTTTAATCCTGTAGGACTTAAACACCTGGGTCTACAATGAATCCTCACCTGTTGATTATGACCTTTTCCACTTGATGTCGTCACTGGGTTTGGCAGAAGTAGTTGCTTCTGTGACCCACCAGCATGGCCACACACTCAATCTGGTGTGCCAGCTGGGTCTTGGGGTAGACAGACTCAAGACTGATCAGGTCACTTGGTCTGATCTCTGCACCATGGGGTTCACATTTGGGGTCCCCCTGAAAGTCTTTCCCCTGTGGAGATGGTCAGCTACTGCAAGGGGTTTGCACCTAGAAGAACTATTGGTCTTAGCTGACCTGGCTAAAGTAGATGCGACATGTGCAATTGGCACCAGTGAGGCGGTGGCCACTTATAATAGGGTGGTTTCTGAAGCATTGGATGTCACCGCTCCATTTCGTATACGACCTAGATCCTCTCACTTGAGATCCCCTTGGTTTGATGGATGTCTCAAGGTGATGAAGATCAAAGGTCAGATGTTGGAGCATTTGATGGTGAAAGACCAAGCTGGATGCCAAAAAACTGGCCCTGCGTGTTCACTACGGTGAGTACCTGGGGGTAATTTCCCATAAGAAGAAAGAATTCCTGTCCAGGGAAATTGCTGCAAGGAGAAATAGACCTTCTCAGCTTTTTCAGACTGTGGATAGGCTTTTCCATCCTGCCTGTCTACAGCCTAGAAAGACTTTTTCATCCACTTTATGTGAAAAGTTTGCCCTGTTTTTCTCTGACAGAGTGTCATCCATCCAGGCGGGGATCCCGTCAGAGAGACAATTGCCTTGCAGTAGCTAGACTGGGAGCAACAGAGGCACTCTGCCTGTCTTTGAAGAGTTTAGGCCAGTAGAGGTGTGTGAAGTGACTTGGGTGATCTTACAGCTGAAGCACACATATTGAGAACTGGACCAAGCCCCAATGTGTTTCTCTAATGGGATGCTCCAAGGCTGATGGCCAGGTGTTCACCAGGATTGCCAGGTGCTTAATGGCAGAGGTGGTTTTCCCAATGACTTTGAAAGAAGTGCTGGTGATACCCCTCCTTAAGAAACTTTCTCTCGACCCGGACATCCTGGCAAATTACCGTCCGATCTCCAGCCTGTCATTTTTGAGTAAGGTTGTTGAAAAACTGGTGGCACAGCAACTTGAGGATCTCCTCATGTCCTTTGACATCTATGAGCCATTTCATATGGGGTTTCAGGCTAAACATAGCACAGAAACAGCTGTAGTTAGGGTGCATAATGATCTACTTAGGGCTAGAGATAGAAGAGACAAGTCAAGTTCTTGTGCTCCACATTCTCTCATCAGCTTTGGACACTGTGGACCACATTGTGCTTGTCAATCAGCTCTGTGAGTTTTGTGGACCCACCAGTGCTGTCATCAGATGGTTTGAGTCCTATCTCTCCGATAGGGTGCAACAGGTGGTGATGGGGAATTTCTCCTCCTTCCCAATGCCCATGTAATGGGAGTACCACAGGGCTCGACCTTGTCTCCGAAGCTGTTCACTGTGTACATGCTGCCCCTGAGTGAGATCATTTGGTAATGCAGTGTGGAGTTTCACTGCTATGCAGCTGACACCCAGCTGTATTTGTCATTTTCATCCAGAACATCCAGTGCTGTTGATGTACTAAATAGCAGTCTGGCTAAAATCAATGATTGGATGGCTTCCAGCTGGCTGAGACTAAACCCAGATAAGATGGAGATGCTAGTGATCAAGCCAGGTCATGTGCATGATGGGTTGTCACCTAGAGCTAGCACAGGTCTTTTTTTGGGGTCTCCTCTGTTGGCTACCCAGAGGGTACGTAATCTTAGTGTGATCCTGGACAGCATACTGACCTTTGAAGACTTTTTACAGCAACGGTGGACAATAAATGCAACACTTGTTGATGGATTTTGTCTCAGCACTCATGTTTTGTGAAACTGCAGTGCAGCTGTTTTGAAGATTTGACCTTTGAAGATCGGGTATTGTCTGTAGTCAAAAGTATTTTTTACCACTTGTGGAATATTGTCATGATCAAGCCCCTCATTCCGCCCGAGGATCTGCTGACTCTTGTACATGCCTTTGTTACCTCTAGGCTCAACTACTGCAACCCTCTGTACTTCAGGGTCATGGGAGGGACCCTCTGCAGACTGCATCTGGTGCAGAACGCGGCAGATCATTTATTGGCAGGTTTGTCTAGGTCCAATGATGTGACCCTGGTCCTGTGTTCTCTGCACTGGCTGCCTGTCAGGTGAAGGGTCCTTCTAAAGGCGGGCTTGCTCACCTATAAGGCCCTGTACAGACTGAGTCCTGGCTACTTGTAAGAGTTTCTGACACTTGTGACCTCTGCTCGCTCCCCCCGCTCCTCTTTGAGGGGCCTTCTGGATGTTCCCAGGGTTCAGCTTTAGACATCAGGTGACCGTGCTTTGTGTCTGTGGGCCAAACCTGTGGAACTCCTTCTGTCTGTAGTTCAGGAGGCTCCTTTGATTTGGACTTTCTTTTTTTTCCCATATGTACTTTTTTGCACCTGTTCTACCCATGGCAGACCCCATCTAACTGAACCCCCCCCCAGCCCCATCACTTGACTTCTCCGGGATCTTACCTTAGGCTTCCCTGGCTGTTGGATGGCTGTTGAAGCAGATCCTGTGGCAGGTCAGTCCTCATCCTGCCGCTATGAGGGATTTTCTGTTTTTCTCCTCCCCATTGCTGGTTCGCAACCGTCAGCGCATGTACGTAGAGTATATGCACATTGTGGAGTCCCGCAGCACCCACTCTTCCTATGACTCTCTTATCCATCTTATCATCAGTCCTCCAACTGGAGGTAGTCATTCAGTGGGGCAATCAAGCCTCCCTCCCCTGGGAGAGGAGATCTGTCCTCTGGATGATCGATCCTCTCCCTCTCTTGCCAACTCCCGGTGGCCCATGTTCATTCCCAAATACAGGTTGAGGGTGTGGCATGAAGTGTGGCATCTGGCGCCTCAACCCTCAGTGCCACCTGGCCGGGCAGTGGGGTTTTCAAGATGAGGCTGGTAGCCCACCTCTTTATCCTGGCTTTTATAGATTGATTTTCCAGCCCAACTGTGCTAGTTATCTGAAGGTGATCTTAAAGTTGCTAATTTGAATCTTATTTATTCTGAAAGATTTTATTGTATTTTTATCTGTTGTTTTATTTTTTTAATATATTGTTAGGTGCCCAGAGCCCCAGGGAATGGGTGCCCTAAAAATAAAATGTGTCTTGCCTTGCATATTCTCTTCACATAGGAATTGTAGGGCCAAATCCAAGTTCAATTCTAGCTCTGAGAGTATTCCCTGGTGTTCAGGGGTGCAGACAGAAACCCACAATGCCCCTTTTCTGTTTCTGGTCAGCATGTCTGTAAAAATATGTCAAATAAGGCTTCCTTAGCAGATTGTATTCATCTACTTCAAATTGAAAATAGTAATTTCTATTTATGGGTATGATAGGGTTGTCAGAACCGCTGAAGTTCTGGGTTCTGGTTCTGGGCTAGAACTTTGCAAATTGTTCTAGGGTTCTAATCTTCTTTAGAACTCAGACTCTTCTGTGTGCAAGATTGGAGAGAAAGAACAGATAAAGACACTGAGAGGAGAAAATAACATATGTAAAAAGAACTGTACTCTCAGCACAGCCATACTATTGGTTCACTGCACATGCAGAAAAGAGAAACACATTGAGCCTCTCAAAGTGCAAATGCTAAGTATCACAATTCCATGCCTTTAGCACATCTGCATATGAGCAACACATTCTGTCATTTTCTCCCTCTAAAACATTTTCAGCATGTAATTCCCAATAATTAGCATGTTTCCCATGCTGGCAACCCCTGTTTTTGAAATGTAAGAAGAAAAAAAGCTTTTTTTTTAGTAGTTAGAACCCTTAACACTTAGAACCCATGGGTGTTCTAGTTCTAAATTAGAACTGGAACCCATGGGTTCTAAAAGGGTTCTAATCTTTCTAGAACTAGTTCTGACAACCTTAATACAAAGTAGAGGCCCTTAAGGAAGATACTTATTTGATTCTGAGTTAATTCCTGTTTCAATGGGTTCACTGCTAATTGTTTGGTCCCTTTCTGTCTGATCCCTTCAGTATTGTATGACCTCCACTTTGTCTTGTCTTCATCCACCTTTTCCCTTTGTTTGGGACTGTTCATAATTGAGTTTATACCCTCCTGCAGGTCTAAAACTGACTCTCTAATTTCCTCAAATCACATTAGTTATTATTTTCCCTTCTGTAACCATTTGATTCTTTGGTAGATTTTTATGTTTGCTTGCGCGCATGCACAAGAAACATTATATGGCAGCTTAGGAGAGAAGCAGGTTGTGGAGGTGCAGCACTGTGGCAGCCAACAAAGGCACTGCATTTGGGGGCTTGGCACTGGTGGACCAATGGAGGCACAGTGTGGTGATGACACTGGCTTCCAAAAGTGACACCAAGCTGCAACGTTTTCATCGCAGCAATCAGGGGCTGCCTCGTTATTGCAGCATCAGCCATTCCGCTGCAATGAGGGAGCGACCCGTCATTGCAGGGTGGAACATTGCATACTGTAATATTGTTTGTGAATCTACAAACCTCACATCGACTCCATGACTCAGTCCATCCATCAAAGGCTTGGCCTTCTCTATTGCCTGGGCAACTCACTTTCCAGTGAGGCATGTCGAGCCATTGCCTACAGCAACCTCCTCCTACCATCCTATATGGTGCCCCTCTACTGCAGTTCCTCCGTGAGTCAGAACTCAATAAACTCTCCATGCTCTACAACTGGTGGCTTGCTTCGCTACCTATTCCTCCCTAGGAGGCACCACTGCGAGGCCCTTGAGGACCCTAAACTGGCCACTCTGCAGCACAAACCAGCTTACCCGACCGCCTGCCTTGCCTACAAATTCTCTACCCTTGGCCCTCCTCCTCACCTCTGAGGACTCCTCACCCCCAAAGCCCAGAGCCGAACCCTCCGATCCTCTGCTAATTGCCCCCTAGACATCCCTCGGATCTGCTCTAACCATGGCAAATGCTCCTTCCAAAACGCTGCCTCCTACCTATGGAGCTTCCTCCCAGCCAGCCTGATTGACAAACCTTCCCTCACCCAGTTTAAGTCTGGCCTCAAAACTTACCTCCTCAAACTCAGCCTTTGTGGCTGCAACCGCTAGCCCCCTAGTCCGGTCTCCTGCCTACCTCCACTGCCTTAACCCCGCTTGCCTTCCTGAAGTATCTCCTGTGCTAGGCTGTTCAATAGACTGCTTACCAGTTCTCAATTCCCTTTAACTTTGTGTATCCTGACATCTCCGAAATGTATGTATGAGCCTGATTTCAGTATGCTGTAACCTATGAATATTGATGTATGATGTATTTTTTGTATACCTGTTATAACAACTGTAAATGTTCCTATGTATGTATTCTCTGTAACTGTGAAAAAGGGACTCCAGGTCTCAGTGAGCTCACCCGGTTACCAAAATATAAATAAATAAATAAATAAAACGTGGTGGAAAGACACCACCATGTTCACAAATAATGTTACAGAGGCCCTACTGCCGAGAGGGGTGCCCAATCCTACTCGGCATCATGCACCCCTCCCAAAAAACTGTTTGTTTGCCAACGGGTGGCTCAATCTCGGTCGACTTCAGTCTCCCCCTTACCAGTTTAATTTGCTGATGGGGGAGCCTACTCCCCATTGGCATAATGTCCCCCCAAAAAAACATTGGCTTGTGCTGAGGGGGTGCCCAGTCCTCCTCAGCTCTTGCCACCCATATATGCCGACGAGGGTGCCCAATCCCCTGTCAGCTACAGTCCCCCCAAAAAAATACTCAGGTGGCATGCTGGAGCCCACCCCAGCATGCCAAATGTCCCTGTTAAGAAAAAAAGTCCTGCAATGTTTTGTTTTTGTTTTGTTTTTACCTGTAAATCTGAAAATGGTCCCACGTTGAGTTTGGTTGCCCCACCCCAACCTGCGCCCACCCTCTGTGCACCCTGCCTCCCCACACACTCCTCACCCCATACTTACCTCCAGAGCCCAGCATAATGATCTTGGGTGGATCGTTGAACACGTCTGCACTCTTCAAAGCCGACCGCAAACTGAAGAAATGCGGTAAGCTGTATAATGGCATAAATAGGGTTTTCAAGTTTGATGCATATCTCAGGCATTTCTGGGAATTCTGACACCAAATTTTCAACATAGGTTATTGGGACCCTCCTCATGAATTCAGCCACTATCATGGCGTTATTCAGCCCTGAAAGGTGATTTTGTGGTCACTTTATGGAATCACCTTTTGGGACCAATTAATGAAACAACAGTGTCAGTGTTCATGAGGTCTGCTCTCAAAAAGTCTATGTTGCAAATTTGGTGGAAAAAATCAAAGAAATGACTGTTTTACAAGTGTGCGTTATGCAGTTGCTACACACGCTCGTAACTTCACGAATTTGCAATATTTTCACTCCAGATTTTCAACATTCCCATTTTTCTGCACCTCCTTATAACAGTAAAGCTGTCATTTTTCACATCCTGGCCAAAATGTGTTTTCGCATTTCCAGCACAGAATAGCGCAGTCTCTGTGGAAAATCAGTGTTCAGGACACATTAAGAAAATCACAGTGACACTGTTCATGAGCAGAGGTCCTAAAATGCCTATTTTAAAAATTTTGTGATGAAAGTCCATAAAATGACTGTGTTATGAGGATGCATTGCACAGTTTCCATGCATGCTTGTAACATCGCAAATTTGTAATATTTTCACTCCAGATTTTCAACATTGCCATTTTTCCACACCTCCTTATGAGCAGTACAGCTGCCATTTTTCACATCCTGGCAGAAATGTGTTTCTGCACTTCCAGCGCAGAATAGCATGGTCTCTGTGGGAAATCAGTGTTCGGGACACATTAAGAAAATCACAGTGACACTGTTCATGAGCAGAGGTCCTAAAATGCCTATGTTGAAACTTTGGTGATAAAAGTCCATAAAATGACTGTGTTACTCACATGAGTTGCGCAGTTTCCATGTATGCTCGGAAGTGCGAGCATTTTAATATTCCCACTATAGATTTTCAATATTGCCATGTCATCACACCTGCCTATGGATGGTACAGCTGTCATTCTTACATCCTGCCCTCTCTGTGTTTTTGTACTTGTGCGCAGAATGGCACGGTCGCTGTTGAAACTCAAAGTTTGGGACATATTGATAAAATCACATTGCAACTCTTCATGAGAAGAGGTCCCAAATGCTTTTAAGAGCTGGGGTCACAAAAAGGCCATGTTGAAAATTTGTTGTGCAAATACCAACAAACACCCAGGACGATAGGTTTTCTAACCATAACATCCCACCCTGTACAGACTGACAGGCATCGGGGTGTGCCTTTGGATTGCTGACTGTACTGCTTATGCCATCTCACCCCCATCCCCCAGCCACTGACAGGCATCAAGGTGTACCTTGGACTCTTCAGCCCCAGACTTCACCCCATTCTCCTATGCTGCACCCATTTCAGCATATGTCCTTATGGAATGGGGTGACTGTAAAGCCCAACACCCCAAGGCACAACTCAACATGTGTCGGTGTCTGCTGAATAGGGTGAGAAGACACGGCATGACCATCATGGGCGACGACCCAAACACTTACGCCAATACCTGTCCATCTCTACAGGATGGAGGTGAGGTTGGTGTGAAGTTCAATACTTCACTGCCAATCCTATTCTGCATCTGTCTCACTCTTGCATTTCCAATGCTAATACCAGCAAGCAAACATTTGGCATTGACAAATGATTGTTTTGATCTTGGTTCTCTCTCAGTTGCAGGATCAGACTTTTTTTCCCCACAAGACAACCCCTCCTCCTCATAGTCCTTACAGTCTCTCTGAAATTTAGATGATTTCTTTGTGTCACTTCCGTCTTGTTTTTTTTCTTATATTTTTGTCTTCAGTGCTTTATAAAGTTCCTGACAATCAGGATTCAATCTATCTTGCTGTAGTTCCACCCTTAGTTCCTGTAAGTTATGTTTGTTTTTGTTTGTTTATTTGTTTTTGCACAGTTTCTTATGTTGTTCAATTAGTATTTAGACCGGTTCTTAAAGAAAGTATGCCAGGGCTTCCTTCCACCTCTCTTTAAGGTCTTCATCAGGGTCCCCAAGAAAGCAGCTTCATATATTTGCAGACCAGGTGGGACTCGGTCTAAATCAGCATACTGCTATGGGCCAATTCATCAAACCACTGATTCACTGTGATTCGCTTCTTGGCTTGATCTTTTCTCTATTTTGAGGAATATGGAATAGCTCTTTCAGTTCATTCAGTTATGAGGTGTTACTAGTTCCTCCTGAAAAAGGTTGTGTAGGAGCCCTCTCCTACACTCACTGTTGGCTGCATCTGTGAAACAGAATGGCTGCAATGTTGTAAGGGCAGCTGTATTGCCTTTGTTCTTGCTTCCTGTAGCACTTGGGCTGGGGACACTTGCCTCAGCCACCCTGAAGTTTTGTTCCTCTTGGAATTGTTTGTTCTGTGTGCACTATGCATGCACACCATCAGGATTCAAACTTGGGCTGCGATTTTCCCCTCTTTGCCATGTGCAGAGATTGCATGAGGCAATGCATGTTTCAATTCTAAGAGTTCAGCTGCTCTGGAAAAAGCATGAACAAATCCACACACCCACCTCTCGCGGTGCTCTCGTCAGTGTACTAATGTCAGTGTAACCCCCTTGTTACCCGGAGTTACTAGAATCCCAGTAAGACCTAGTGGTAGGCAGGGAAGGCAGCTTGTGAAACTTCAGTTAAATGGATTTCACACTGTCTCACTCTGTTCTCAGTCTCAGCTGAGACTGAGGGATGACATCACCATAGAACTATCGCAGCTGCATGAGCCACAATGGAATCTGCAGAAGGGAGTTAGAGTAAAATGTTGGGAGGTTTTAACAGTCAGTCTGTGTTCAGTTGGAGTTTGGTGATTGTTGTGAGAGGAGCACAGCAGCTCTGTGCTCAGGGTCTTGGAGCCTCAGCCCTGAAATAGGGCTACATTTAGGGAAAGGTGTGTGTTTCCGCTTAAAGTGAGACACAGTAAGCTATTTTTAAAGTGGTGGAGACCACTGATTCGGGTCTCTGTGCCCCATCCCTCAGGGGATGGGGCAGGAAGGTTTGCCTGCTATTCCAGGGGCAACCCCCTGGCTACTGCTGGAGAAAGAAGATGCCTTATTTGGTCCACGTGTGTGGGGTACAAGAAGATTTCGTGATTCACCTGTGGGACACCTGCAACTGAAGGGTGAGTTCTGCTCTTTCTAAAAGGCCCATATTTCATTCTGAACTGTGTTAAAGTGGGGATTGGACTGCTGAAGTAGTGGAAGGCCTAGAGTAATAGGCTTAGCCAAAAGTAAAAGTATGCTCAAGTCCAGCACATAGGGGAAGTAAAGATATGTAGAGGAGATGTGACATACGTCTACCCAGTAATCTACATTGCCAAGCTTTCAGAAAAGAGTTATTTAGTTTCCCAAGAAATGGCCAGGTATGGATTGTGAGAGCTGGAGGTGGGAGACCCCCCCATCTTTAGTAACCAGGTCCACCTCTACGGATTTGCTCTGTGGATTTCTACTTTGCCTCATGCACTTGGCCAGTGATGAGGGAAGTACTCAGACTTGGGATGGAAGAAAAATTCCCTCTAGGAGTCGAAGGCTGTAATGTGGTTTGGAGAGCCACAAACAGGAAAACTAGTTCATTCCATAATGGACCGTGGATCAAGTGGCCAGCAGGAGAGCGGGCCAGTGGGGAAAACCCAAGTAGTGTACAAGTCGGGCTGTGTACCCAAAGCTGCATGCAAGTCCAGGCTGTGTGCCTGGTGGGTTTACAGCCTGAGGGCTGGAAATGTGAAGAAGTGTTCTGTTATCTCTAATCTGCATTACCAGGAATGTAGCCCCATGAGGGTCCATCTATGCTTTGTTTGTTCAGTTTGGACGTGAATAAAAGCCACACTGTAGAATCCCATTCCTGGTTTTGGACATTACAGTTATTGCTTCCTGTGTTCAGATTTACTTGGGTGCCCCTGTGCAGAGTAACCAAACCTAGGCCCCCTGTGCCAAGTAACCTAGACCTCCCTGAACCCAGTCCCCACCAGGTACTGCTGTCAGCTTCAACAGCATGTCACCTGTCATTTTGCAAAAAGGCAGGGGTCCGGGGGTTACATCATACTTGAACAAAAATAAAACTCACTACTGAAGCATACTTATTTTATTTTTAAAGCCATAAGATGCAGGACACAGTGCAAGCTACCCTATACAATTTCCTTCATAGGGGCTTCATCAGAAAACTCACAAGACAGTGCTATTTAACTTGATAAACATACATATTCATGAGCTATTCACAAACATCACATTAACCCAAAAATGTTGGCTACCCAGAGGGTATGTAATCTTAGTGTGATCCTGGACAGCATACTGACCTTTGAAGACTTTTTACAGCAACGGTGGACAATAAATGCAACACTTGTTGATGGATTTTGTCTCAGCACTCATGTTTTGTGAAACTGCAGTGCAGCTGTTTTGAAGATTTGACCTTTGAAGATCGGGTATTGTCTGTAGTCAAAAGTATTTTTTACCACTTGTGGAATATTGTCATGATCAAGCCCCTCATTCCGCCCGAGGATCTGCTGACTCTTGTACATGCCTTTGTTACCTCTAGGCTCAACTACTGCAACCCTCTGTACTTCAGGGTCATGGGAGGACCCTCTGCAGACTGCATCTGGTGCAGAACACGGCAGATCATTTATTGGCAGGTTTGTCTAGGTCCAATGATGTGACCCTGGTCCTGTGTTCTCTGCACTGGCTGCCTGTCAGGTGAAGGGTCCTTCTAAAGGCGGGCTTGCTCACCTATAAGGCCCTGTACAGACTGAGTCCTGGCTACTTGTCAGAGTTTCTGACACTTGTGACCTCTGCTCGCTCCCCCCGCTCCTCTTTGAGGGGCCTTCTGGATGTTCCCAGGGTTCGGCTTTAGACATCAGGTGACCGTGCTTTGTGTCTGTGGGCCAAACCTGTGGAACTCCTTCTGTCTGTAGTTCAGGAGGCTCCTTTGATTTGGACTTTCTTTTTTTTCCCATATGTACTTTTTTGCACCTGTTCTACCCATGGCAGACCCCATCTAACTGAACCCCCCCCCAGCCCCATCACTTGACTTCTCCGGGATCTTACCTTAGGCTTCCCTGGCTGTTGGATGGCTGTTGAAGCAGATCCTGTGGCAGGTCAGTCCTCATCCTGCCGCTATGAGGGATTTTTCTGTTTTTCTCCCTCCCCATTGCTGGTTCGCAACACGTCAACGCATGTACGTAGAGGTATATGCACATTGCGGAGTCCCGCAGCACCCACTCTTCCTATGACTCTCTTATCCATCTTATCATCAGTCCTCCAACTGGAGGTAGTCATTCAGTGGGGCAATCAAGCCTCCCTCCCCTGGGAGAGGAGATCTGTCCTCTGGATGATCGATCCTCTCCCTCTCTTGCCAACTCCCGGTGGCCCATGTTCATTCCCAAATACAGGTTGAGGGTGTGGCATGAAGTGTGGCATCTGGCGCCTCAACCCTCAGTGCCACCTGGCCGGGCAATTGGGGTTTTCAAGATGAGGCTGGTAGCCCACCTCTTTATCCTGGCTTTTATAGATTGATTTTCCAGCCCAACTGTGCTAGTTATCTGAAGGTGATCTTAAAGTTGCTAATTTGAATCTTATTTATTCTGAAAGATTTTATTGTATTTTTATCTGTTGTTTTATTTTTTTAATATATTGTTAGGTGCCCAGAGCCCCAGGGAATGGGTGCCCTAAAAATAAAATGTGTCTTGCCTTGCATATTCTCTTCACATAGGAATTGTAGGGCCAAATCCAAGTTCAATTCTAGCTCTGAGAGTATTCCCTGGTGTTCAGGGGTGCAGACAGAAACCCACAATGCCCCTTTTCTGTTTCTGGTCAGCATGTCTGTAAAAATATGTCAAATAAGGCTTCCTTAGCAGATTGTATTCATCTACTTCAAATTGAAAATAGTAATTTCTATTTATGGGTATGAAGTAGGGTTGTCAGAACCCGCTGAAGTTCTGGGTTCTGGTTCTGGGCTAGAACTTTGCAAATTGTTCTAGGGTTCTAATCTTCTTTAGAACTCAGACTCTTCTGTGTGCAAGATTGGAGAGAAAGAACAGATAAAGACACTGAGAGGAGAAAATAACATATGTAAAAAGAACTGTACTCTCAGCACAGCCATACTATTGGTTCACTGCACATGCAGAAAAGAGAAACACATTGAGCCTCTCAAAGTGCAAATGCTAAGTATCACAATTCCATGCCTTTAGCACATCTGCATATGAGCAACACATTCTGTCATTTTCTCCCTCTAAAACATTTTCAGCATGTAATTCCCAATAATTAGCATGTTTCCCATGCTGGCAACCCTGTTTTGAAATGTAAGAAGAAAAAGCTTTTTTTAGTAGTTAGAACCCTTAACACTTAGAACCCATGAATTGTTCTAGTTCTAAATTAGAACTGGAACCCATGGGTTCTAAAAGGGTTCTAATCTTTCTAGAACTAGTTCTGACAACCTTAATACAAAGTAGAGGCCCTTAAGGAAGATACTTATTTGATTCTGAGTTAATTCCTGTTTCAATGGGTTCACTGCTAATTGTTTGGTCCCTTTCTGTCTGATCCCTTCAGTATTGTATGACCTCCACTTTGTCTTGTCTTCATCCACCTTTTCCCTTTGTTTGGGACTGTTCATAATTGAGTTTATACCCCTCCTGCAGGTCTAAAAACTGACTCTCCTAATTTCCCTCAAATCACATTAGTTATTATTTTCCCTTCTGTAACCATTTGATTCTTTGGTAGATTTTTATGTTTGCTTGCACGCATGCACAAGAAACATTATATGGCAGCTTAGGAGAGAAGCAGGTTGTGGAGGTGCAGCACTGTGGCAGCCAACAAAGGCACTGCATTTGGGGGCTTGGCACTGGTGGACCAATGGAGGCACAGTGTGGTGATGACACTGGCTTCCAAAAGTGACACCAAGCTGCAACGTTTTCATCGCAGCAATCAGGGGCTGCCTCGTTATTGCAGCATCAGCCATTCCGCTGCAATGAGGGAGCGACCCGTCATTGCAGGGTGGAACATTGCATACTGTAATATTGTTTGTGAATCTACAAACCTCACATCGACTCCATGACTCAGTCCATCCATCAAAGGCTTGGCCTTCTCTATTGCCTGGGCAACTCACTTTCCAGTGAGGCATGTCGAGCCATTGCCTACAGCAACCTCCTCCCTACCATCCTATATGGTGCCCCTCTACTGCAGTTCCTCCGTGAGTCAGAACTCAATAAACTCTCCATGCTCTACAACTGAGTGGCTTGCTTCGCTACCTATTCCTCCCCTAGGAGGCACCACTGCGAGGCCCTTGAGGACCTAAACTGGCCCACTCTGCAGCACAAACTGGCTTACCCGACCGCCTGCCTTGCCTACAAATTCTCTACCCTTGGCCCTCCTCCTCACCTCTGAGGACTCCTCACCCCCAAAGCCCAGAGCCGAACCCTCCGATCCTCTGCTAATTGCCCCCTAGACATCCCTCGGATCTGCTCTAACCATGGCAAATGCTCCTTCCAATACGCTGCCTCCTACCTATGGAGCTTCCTCCCAGCCAGCCAGATTGACAAACCTTCCCTCACCCAGTTTAAGTCTGGCCTCAAAACTTACCTCCTCAAACTCAGCCTTTGTGGCTGCAACCGCTAGCCCCCTAGTCCGGTCTCCTGCCTACCTCCACTGCCTTAACCCCGCTTGCCTTCCTGAAGTATCTCCTGTGCTAGGCTGTTCAATAGACTGCTTACCAGTTCTCAATTCCCTTTAACTTTGTGTATCCTGACATCTCCGAAATGTATGTATGAGCCTGATTTCAGTATGCTGTAACCTATGAATATTGATGTATGATGTATTTTTTGTATACCTGTTATAACAACTGTAAATGTTCCTATGTATGTATTCTCTGTAACTGTGAAAAAGGGACTCCAGGTCTCAGTGAGCTCACCCGGTTACCAAAATATAAATAAATAAATAAATAAAACGTGGTGGAAAGACACCACCATGTTCACAAATAATGTTACAGAGGCCCTACTGCCGAGAGGGGTGCCCAATCCTACTCGGCATCATGCACCCCTCCCAAAAAACTGTTTGTTTGCCAACGGGTGGCTCAATCTCGGTCGACTTCAGTCTCCCCCTTACCAGTTTAATTTGCTGATGGGGGAGCCTACTCCCCATTGGCATAATGTCCCCCCAAAAAAACATTGGCTTGTGCTGAGGGGTGCCCAGTCCTCCTCAGCTCTTGCCTACCTATATGCGACGAGGGTGCCCAATCCCTGTCAGCTACAGTCCCCCAAAAATACTCAGGTGGCATGCTGGAGCCCACCCCAGCATGCCAAATGTCCCTATTAAGAAAAAGTCCTGCAATGTTTTGTTTTTGTTTTGTTTTACCTGTAAATCTGAAAATGGTCCCACGTTGAGTTTGGTTGCCCCACCCCAACCTGCGCCCACCCTCTGTGCACCCTGCCTCCCCACACACTCCTCACCCCATACTTACCTCCAGAGCCCAGCATAATGATCTTGGGTGGATCGTGTACAGTCTGCACTCTTCAAAGCCGACCGCAAACTGAAGAAATGCGGTAAGCTGTATAATGGCATAAATAGGGTTTTCAAGTTTGATGCATATCTCAGGCATTTCTGGAATTCTGACACCAAATTTTCAACATAGGGTTATTGGGACCCTCCTCATGAATTCAGCCACTATCATGGCGTTATTCAGCCCTGAAAGGTGATTTTGTGGTCACTTTATGGAATCACCTTTTGGGACCAATTAATGAAACAACAGTGTCAGTGTTCATGAGGTCTGCTCTCAAAAGTCTATGTTGCAAATTTGGTGGAAAAAATCAAAGAAATGACTGTTTTACAAGTGTGCGTTATGCAGTTGCTACACACGCTCGTAACTTCACGAATTTGCAATATTTTCACTCCAGATTTTCAACATTCCCATTTTTCTGCACCTCCTTATAACAGTAAAGCTGTCATTTTTCACATCCTGGCCAAAATGTGTTTTCGCATTTCCAGCACAGAATAGCGCAGTCTCTGTGGAAAATCAGTGTTCAGGACACATTAAGAAAATCACAGTGACACTGTTCATGAGCAGAGGTCCTAAAATGCCTATTTTAAAAATTTTGTGATGAAAGTCCATAAAATGACTGTGTTATGAGGATGCATTGCACAGTTTCCATGCATGCTTGTAACATCGCAAATTTGTAATATTTTCACTCCAGATTTTCAACATTGCCATTTTTCCACACCTCCTTATGAGCAGTACAGCTGCCATTTTTCACATCCTGGCAGAAATGTGTTTCTGCACTTCCAGCGCAGAATAGCATGGTCTCTGTGGGAAATCAGTGTTCGGGACACATTAAGAAAATCACAGTGACACTGTTCATGAGCAGAGGTCCTAAAATGCCTATGTTGAAACTTTGGTGATAAAAGTCCATAAAATGACTGTGTTACGCACATGAGTTACGCAGTTTCCATGTATGCTCGGAAGTGCGAGCATTTTTAATATTCCCACTATAGATTTTCAATATTGCCATGTCATCACACCTGCCTATGGATGGTACAGCTGTCATTCTTCACATCCTGCCCTCTCTGTGTTTTTGTACTTGTGGCGCAGAATGGCACGGTCGCTGTTGAAACTCAAAGTTTGGGACATATTGATAAAATCACATTGCAACTCTTCATGAGAAGAGGTCCCAAATGCTTTTAAGAGCTGGGGTCACAAAAAGGCCATGTTGAAAATTTGTTGTGCAAATACCAACAAACACCCAGGACGATAGGTTTTCTAACCATAACATCCCACCCTGTACAGACTGACAGGCATCGGGTGTGCCTTTGGATTGCTGACTGTACTGCTTATGCCATCTCACCCCATCCCCAGCCACTGACAGGCATCAAGGTGTACCTTGGACTCTTCAGCCCCAGACTTCACCCCATTCTCCTATGCTGCACCATTTCAGCATATGTCTATGGAATGGGGTGACTGTAAACCAACACCCCAAGGCACAACTCAACATGTCGGTGTCTGCTGAATAGGGTGAGAAGACACGGCATGACCATCATGGACGACCCAAACACTTACGCCAATACCTGTCCATCTCTACAGGATGGAGGTGAGGTTGGTGTGAAGTTCAATACTTCACTGCCAATCCTATTCTGCATCTGTCTCACTCTTGCATTTCCAATGCTAATACCAGCAAGCAAACATTTGGCATTGACAAATGATTGTTTTGATCTTAGTTCTCTCTCAGTTGCAGGATCAGACTTTTTCCCCACAAGACAACCCCTCCTCCTCATAGTCCTTACAGTCTCTCTGAAATTTAGATGATTTCTTTGTGTCACTTCCGTCTTGTTTTTTTTCTTATATTTTTGTCTTCAGTGCTTTATAAAGTTCCTGACAATCAGGATTCAATCTATCTTGCTGTAGTTCCACCCTTAGTTCCTGTAAGTTATGTTTGTTTTTTGTTTGTTTATTTGTTTTTTTGCACAGTTTCTTATGTTGTTCAATTAGTATTTAGACCGGTTCTTAAAGAAAGTATGCCAGGGCTTCCTTCCACCTCTCTTTAAGGTCTTCATCAGGGTCCCCAAGAAAGCAGCTTCATATATTTGCAGACCAGGTGGGACTCGGTCTAAATCAGCATACTGCTATGGGCCAGTTCATCAAACCACTGATTCACTGTGATTCGCTTCTTGGCTTGATCTTTTCTCTATTTTGAGGAATATGGAATAGCTCTTTCAGTTCATTCAGTTATGAGGTGTTACTAGTTCCTCCTGAAAAGGTTGTGTAGGCCCTCTCCTACACTCACTGTTAGCTGCATCTGTGAAACAGAATGGCTGCAATGTTGTAAGGGCAGCTGTATTGCCTTTGTTCTTGCTTCCTGTAGCACTTGGGCTGGGGACACTTGCCTCAGCCACCCTGAGTTTGTTCCTCTTGGAATTGTTTGTTCTGTGTGCACTATGCATGCACACCATCAGGATTCAAACTTGGGCTGCGATTTTCCCCTCTTTGCCATGTGCAGAGATTGCATGAGGCAATGCATGTTTCAATTCTAAGAGTTCAGCTGCTCTGGAAAAAGCATGAACAAATCCACACACCCACCTCTCGCGGTGCTCTCGTCAGTGTACTAATGTCAGTGTAACCCCCTTGTTACCCGGAGTTACTAGAATCCCAGTAAGACCTAGTGGTAGGCAGGGAAGGCAGCTTGTGAAACTTCAGTTAAATGGATTTCACACTGTCTCACTCTGTTCTCAGTCTCAGCTGAGACTGAGGGATGACATCACCATAGAACTATCACAGCTGCATGAGCCACAATGGAATCTGCAGAAGGGAGTTAGAGTAAAATGTTGGGAGGTTTTAACAGTCAGTCTGTGTTCAGTTGGAGTTTGGTGATTGTTGTGAGAGGAGCACAGCAGCTCTGTGCTCAGGGTCTTGGAGCCTCAGCCCTGAAATAGGGCTACATTTAGGGAAAGGTGTGTGTTTCCGCCTAAAGTGAGACACAGTAAGCTATTTTAAAGTGGTGGAGACCACTGATTGGTCTCTGTGCCCCATCCCTCAGGGATGGGGCAGGAAGAATTGCCTGCTATTCCAGGGGCAACCCCTGGCTACTGCTGGAGAAAGAAGATGCCTTATTTGGTCCACGTGTGTGGGTACAAGAAGATTTCGTGATTCACCTGTGGGACACCTGCAACTGAAGGGTGAGTTCTGCTCTTTCTAAAAGGCCCATATTTCATTCTGAACTGTGTTAAAGTGGGATTGGACTGCTGAAGTAGTGGAAGGCCTAGAGTAATAGAGCTTAGCCAAAAGTAAAAGTATGCTCAAGTCCAGCACATAGGGAAGTAAAGATATGTAGAGGAGATGTGACATCGTCTACCCAGTAATCTACATTGCCAAGCTTTCAGAAAAGAGTTATTTAGTTTCCCAAGAAATGGCCAGGTATGGATTGTGAGAGCTGGAGGTGGGAGACCCCCCCATCTTTAGTAACCAGGTCCACCTCTACGGATTTGCTCTGTGGATTTCTACTTTGCCTCATGCACTTGGCCAGTGATGAGGGAAGTACTCAGACTTGGGATGGAAGAAAAATTCCCTCTAGGAGTCGAAGGCTGTAATGTGGTTTGGAGAGCCACAAACAGGAAAACTGGTTCATTCCCATAATGGACCGTGGATCAAGTGGCCAGCAGGAGAGCCGGGCCAGTGGGGAAAACCCAAGTAGTGTACAAGTCGGGCTGTGTACTCAAAGCTGCATGCAAGTCCAGGCTGTGTGCCTGGTGGGTTTACAGCCTGAGGGCTGGAAATGTGAAGAAGTGTTCTGTTATCTCTAATCTGCATTACCAGGAATGTAGCCCCATGAGGGTCCATCTATGCTTTGTTTGTTCAGTTTGGACGTGAATAAAAGCCACACTGTAGAATCCCATTCCTGGTTTTGGACATTACAGTTATTGCTTCCTGTGTTCAGATTTACTTGGGTGCCCTGTGCAGAAGTAACCAAACCTAGGCCCCTGTGCCAAGTAACCTAGACCTCCCTGAACCCAGTCCCCACCAGGTACTGCTGTCAGCTTCAACAGCATGTCACCTGTCATTTTGCAAAAAGGCAGGGGTCCGGGGGTTACATCATACTTGAACAAAAATAAAACTCACTACTGAAGCATACTTATTTTATTTTTAAAGCCATAAGATGCAGGACACAGTGCAAGCTACCCTATACAATTTCCTTCATAGGGGCTTCATCAGAAAACTCACAAGACAGTGCTATTTAACTTGATAAACATACATATTCATGAGCTATTCACAAACATCACATTAACCCAAAAATGTATTTTTTTTCTGTTTTTCTCTTTTCCTTGCCTTTACCATTTCTGCTTTTTGTTTCACTACATATGACTTGTCCTCCTCCTACCCATTTTTATATTTGCTTGCGCGCATGTGCAAGAAATGCAGTGCCACCATATGACTTTTTGGAGGTGTGCTGCCTGCTCTGCCAATGCCCCAATCCATTTCGCAGGCATGAGCACATTGCACCAATGAATGGCCAAGCTGTCTATGACAGCAGTTCAGATGCAGTGACGTGCAGTTGAAAGAAAACTACTGCTGCAATCAATGGCAGTAACTGTGGCACGTGGACAGCTGGTTCTGATTTCAATATGATATTTTTTCTGCAAAATAAAATATGTAAGGGAATGTCTGTCAGGAGGAAATACTGTCTTGCTGAACTTGACACATCAAACCCCCCAGGGATAAGTTCAAAGGACAGGAGGTAGCTTAAACTACAGATATCTGAAGTGCAATTACTTTGCTAAGTTTTCTTTGAAGCCCCGGAAATAAAATATCCATTCATGACATCCTCAGGGAAATCCTTTGATTTGCACTAGGTGTCATGGAGGAAGGAGAATATGCATGTGTTTGGGTGTCTCCCAAGACAGCCAGTAAATACATCAAAGAGACTATGATGTCTGGGTGAAGCAGGTCCCAGACTAAATTAGGAAGTCAATATGCATTTGCTTGGGGTTATCCAGTGAATTACGTCAAAGACGCTTTGATATATGTGTGAAGCAGATCACAGGCTAGTTTTGGCAAGTCACATTTATGTCACCTATTATTTTTTTAAATATCTTAGTAGGACATCCTGTGTTATAAAATATAAATTGTAATACACCAAGGCGGAGTTAGATGACCTCAGAGAGAAGGCCGGCTCAAGACTGCTTTTAAAAATACTGAGCAGACCTTACACAGTGACATTCATTTTCTGACTGAGAAAAAAGGAACAACAAAGCACTGAAAGATTAAGAAGTAAGGAGACCTTAGATAAGACCAGTCTGAGTGTATGTACTGTAGGAATTTGCACTTTTAAACCTGTTTTGTTTTTAAGGCTGTATGTGTTGGGATATCTTGTTCTGTATTTTACTGTTTTCCTATTTTACCTATTTTAAAGTAAAGATATATATTTTAAAAACAGAAACTGCCTGGTGTGCCTTGAAACTTCTTTTTATATAAGTGAAGCTTAGATGGTTATAGTTGACACTGTGCATGGGCTTATTGTGATACCAAACTAGGAAACAGGTCAGAGTTCTCTAGGTCTTGCATAGAGTTCTAAGGGTTCCTTTTGAAATACCTGGTTAGGTGCCTGTAGGCAAAGATATCTGGCCCCTGAAGACAGAATTATCTGAGCCTGACAATTGGGTATGCTAACAAGAGGTTATCAATTTGAATCCCTCCAGAACTTGGGACTAAGGTGATTGGAACCCACAAAACAGACAAGAGGGTTACCTTGTTCTGTTAACTGTTCACAATTCTACGCTCAGAGGTTGGCACTTTGGGAGTAGAGGGCTGATCTGCTGAGTGGGTTTGTGACAGATTGGTAGGCAGCGGTGGCATAAAAAGTTTGGTGGTATAAGCTTTATTGTTCAGTGTGTCAGTTTGAGACTTTTCAGCTCACTTGGAAAAAAGGCAGTGTTTTATTTCAAAAGGAAACATAACTATATCCCTTGGCTTACAGTCAAGTTCCTACCCGTTTAATTTTTTTTCCTAAAGTGCAGTCAGAGTAGCAGTAGTCAGGAAAGATGGCTTCCAACCACAGCAGGCACACTGTAGAATACTTAAAGAAGTTGTGCAGGGACAGAGGAGTCCCATTTGAGGTAACAGATGAAAAGCAGAACCTTATAGATGCCCTGATGGTAGCAGATACCCAGAGCAGTGAGTCACCAACCATGACTGAAAAGGACAGCAGGGCCATTGTCAGTGAAGGGCCACAGCAGCAGGGGATGGTCAACAGTATCCTGAATCTGGAAGTGCTCAGGCTGCAAATTGAGTTGTGCATGATGGAGCTGGAGTTCCAGAAAGAGAGGGAGTGAGAGAGCTGAGAAGCAGAGCGGGATAGACGAGAGGCAGAGAGGGAACAGCAAGAGGCAGAGCAACAACAGAGGGAGACAAAGCATAAGGAGCATGAGCACCAGCAAGCTGCAGAAGAGAAGAGAGAACAAGAATGCCAAGATGCAGACCGTGAGGAGTAGGGGAGTAGGAGCGCCAGAGGCAACACGAACTGGAAAAGATACGACTCTGACCAGCAGCACCAGACCAGGTAAGTGGCTTGAATTTAACTGGGACTGCAGGACTGGGTTACAAATTGAACTACAAATTAATAGCCGAGTTTAAAGAGGGGGAGGATATTGATGCCTTTTTAAATTCTTTTGAAAAAGTTTGTATTCAGGCTAAAATTTCTAGAGAGTCCTGAAGCTTCCAGCTATCCCCGCTACTTACCGGGAAAGCTCAGGATGCATTGGGTCAAATGGACAATGAGGACAGTGAAGATTACAGCAAGTTAAAAGCTGCACAGTTAAAAAAGTTTGAATTAACTGCTGAATCATACAGAGCTAAATTCTGTAAGCTCAGGAGAAGCCCTGACATCAGCTACGAGGAGCTAGCCATGAAACAACGTCAGTTTTTAAAACATTGCTGGGAAGGAATTGAGGCAAACTCTGTTGATAAAATTAAAAATGTGATTTTATTAGAACAGTTTTATTGGCCATGCCCAGCAGATCTAAAAACCTGGCTAGAGGACCGAGATCCCAAAACAGTGCAAGAGGCTGCTGAACTCTCAGACCGCTATGCCAAGAGCAGACCTGCTCTGAGAACGAATGGGGCGGGAGTGGCAGTGCAGAAAGGGAAACGTGCACCTTCAGGGCAGCTAAAACCCTCAGTGACTCCAGCAAAACCAGTTAGCCCCAGGTTTCAGAGAAAAGATTTCTCTGAGAGAAGAACTGAATGTTGGTTGTGTAAGGAAACTGGGCATATTGCCTCTCGTCTTTTCTGCTCTGAAGGACAGACAGAGCACCAGGAGGAAGGAGCTACTGGTATAAGTAAAACTTCTCTACTGGGACTAAGAACTAGATCTCTTGTACTGGGACCTTCAATTAAGGGTAAAAAAACAAAAAAAAAAACAAAAAAAAAAGGAGTTGGTGTGTTTGTCAGAGGTAGTTGAAGTAAATTGTTATCTGTTATCTGTGTTATCTGTGTACTTATCTAGGTGCTTGTCACAGGTGTCAGAAGGGAATTGTTATCTGTGAAATTAACTAAGTGTAGAAAGATTTACAAAGTAGGGGGAGTGGCTTAGCTAGAAGAAGCCAGGTTAAGACCAGATATTAACACTGCCCTAGATAGCTTCTACCAGAGGACAGACAGAACACCAGGAGGAAGGAGCTACTGGTATAACTAAAACTTCTCTATTGGGACTATATTGCCCTCCTTCCCTCCCCTCCACCCCCACCCTAAACCAGTTCTACTTTTATAGGCACAGGATTTAACTGACAACAGGAACTTCCTGTTTGGGAGCAGGAAGTGAGTGATCACAGAGCCACCAAAGACTCACCATCCTAGAAGGACAAGAGTAGATCTCCATCCCCCCCAGCAGCTGGAGGTCTGACTCTGCGCAAGTAAGGAGACTACTGAGAAATATAGGAACTTCTTGTCTCAGAACAGGAAAACCAGGAGCTAAACTGGTGCAGATGCAGTAAGTAAGTAGGGAGAGAAGAAAAAAAGAAATAAACAAACAGAGGAAAGAGTAAGTATTCCAAATAACAGTAAGGGGGCCAGAAAAAAGACATGATGGGAGTGGTGAAGTGCAGTGGCTGTGGAGCAGCAGTCTTCTGGGAGATGTTTTGGAGGATGCAGTGTTGTCCCATCTGCAGACACCTCTCTGGGCTGAGGGAAGAGGTTGCTCATCTCCAGGCTGAGTTGGCCAGGATTTGTGGGACCTCCTCTCCCACCCAGGGACCACTAGGGTCACTGCCATTGCCTCAGAGGTTGCCAAGAAAGAGGAGTGGTTGGACCACAGTGGGCTCAGGGAGGGTGAGGGTGGTGGAACAGAGGTGCATCCTTCCAGTTGTACCTCTCCACAGTTTCGATGCTGTTCTGGAAAAGTGTGGTTCCTCTATGGAGGCACTTACAGTGGAGACCGAGGAGGATGCTGGGAACCTCCACAAAGGAGACCCACAGGAGGGTAGCATGGGACCCCACAGGGGAAGGAAACAACTCCTGGTGGGGGACTCCATTGTTAGGAAGATAGAACTGGGGGAGGAAGGGGAGAGGGGGGAAAGGTGCCTGCCTGGTGCCATGGCTTGGAGGGACAGGGAGCGAATCCTCAGGATCGCAGCAGCAGCTGCACAGGGGAGGGAGCTGGATGGCATTGTCCACCTAGGGACAAATGACCTGGCCAAGAAAGGGATCAGGGCAGTACAAGAAGCATTTGTGGAGATGGGAAGGGGCCTTAGACAAAAAGCATGCACAGTAACCTTCTCAGAGGTGCTGACTGTCTATGGCATGGGTGAGGCTAGGGTGCTCCACACCATGGGATTTAATCAGTGGTTGAAAACCTGGTGCAGAGCTCAGGAATTTGGCTTCACTGGGGACTGGGAGTCCACCTGGAGGGATGCAGGCCTATACTGGCATGATGGTCTGCATCTGTCCAGGAGGGGAACCAGGATCCTAGGTGATAGTTTTAAATACTTCATTGACAAGCATTTAAACTAGCCAAGGGTGGAGGCACTGGAAAGGAGAAGGGAAATCCTAGCCCCCTCAAAATATCAGGGTACTAAGTGAGGTAGACACCAACATAAAGGTGTCAATAGGGAGAAGTGCAGGGGTAAATGGAGAAAGTGACATTTGCAATAATGACAAGGATGGGGCAAAAAGGGGTAAGGCCATCAAGAAATGGAGGGTAATGAGTACCAACGCCCATAGTCTGGGCAACAAACTCCCTGAACTGGTGGCCTTTATTGAAGAGGGATGCCTGGACATTGTAGTAGTCACAGAATCATGGTACACAGAGAACCATGACTGGGATGTTAACATACCAGGGTACACAACCTACAGGAGAGACAGGGAGGGCAGAAGATGGGGGAGTAGCTCTCTATGTAAGGGAAGGGATAAAAGCAACTGAACAAAAGAGTAAACAGGGAGGAGAGGAAGCACTGCGGGTCACCTTAGAGACTGGAAATGGCACCACAATCCACAGAGGGGTTGTATATAGAGCCCCATGTCAGGGGGGGAATGGACAAGGATATGATAGAAGGCATACTTAAGATGGCAGAGAAAGGGGAGATACTGTTGATGGGGGACCTTAACATGCCAGATGTTAACTGGAGCACCTTTGCGGCAGCCACATCAAAAAGCAGGGCCATCCTTGATGCCCTTCAGGTGGCATGCCTCAAACAGCTAGTTTTGGAACCTACTCATGAGGGAGCAATCTTAGACCTCGTACTCTCAAATGGGGACAGTGAGAGGATCTCAGATCTAGAAGTGGGTAGCCATTTGGGAACAAGTGACCACCAAACAGTGTGGTTTACGATAAACTCGGCTACAGAGTCAAGGCATACAAAAGTGAGGGTTCTGGACTTCGGGGGGGCTGACTTTGGCAAGATGGGAGAGTGCCTCAGAAAGCACTAGCAAACAGGTTAGAAGGAGGGGTGGAGCAACAATGGGGAAATATCAAAACTGCCATCACAGAGGCAACAAGCCTTTGTGTGAAGCAAATAAATCAAAATGAAAGAAAAAGCCACTATGGTTCTCAAAAGAGGTGGCAGTGAAGGTTAGGGAGAAAAAGATAGCATTTAGGAAGTATAAGGAAACACAGAAGGAGCAGGACAGAGAACTGTACCAGTTAAGGCAGAAGGAAGCAGGGAGGGTAGTAAAAATAGCAAAGGCACAAACTGAGGAAAAGATAGCTAACTCAGTTAAGAAGGGGGATAAAACCTTTTATACGTATATCAGGGACCGTAGAAAGACAAAGGGAGGGATAGTGAGGCTGAATAGAATGGATGGTGGGTGGGCAGAGAGTGACAGTGAAAAAACAGGGATACTGAATGAATACTTCTGTTCAGTATTCACAAAAGAGGAAGTGGGGGAGGTGCCTAATCCAATTAACAGAAGCACTCTGGAGAGGGGTTGATCCCAGTCCTTTCATAGAAGAAAGGGTTCTGAAAGAACTCCTAAAACTGAAGGTGGACAAAGCAATGGGGCCAGATGGAATTCACCCCAGAATTCTAAAAGAATTAAGCAGAGAACTAGTGACACCACTGACTACCCTTTTTAGCAAATCATGGAAGATGGTGTGGTACCTGAGGACTGGAAGAAGGCGGATGTGATTCCCCTTCACAAAAGTGGGACCAAGACAGAGGCAGGAAACTACAGACCTGTCAGTTTGACCTCTGTGGTAGGGAAAGTGATGGAATCACTTCTGAAGGAAAGAACTGTTGAGCACCTAGAGGCCAGTGGGGCACAGGACCCAAGGCAGCATGGGTTCACAGCAGCAAGGTCATGTCAGATGAAACTAATTGATTTCTTTGTCTGGGTGACCAAAGTAATAGACCAGGGAGGAGCTGTGGACATGGCCTACCTAAACTTTAGCAAGGCATTTGACACAGTCCCACACAAAAGATTAGTAGTCAAATTAACCAGCCTGGGAGTGGGTCCCAGGGTGGTAGCCTTGGTAAAACATTGGCTGAACAACAGGACACAGAAAGTAATTGTAAATAGAGTCCACTCTGAAGAAAGAGGGGTTACTAGTGGGGTACCGCATTGTTCAGTTCTCGGTCCAGTCCTTTTTAATGTTTTTATAAGTGACATTGTAGAGGGCCTGGAAGGAAAAGTATCCGTCTTTGCAGATGACACAAAGATCTGCAACAGGGTTGCTACACAAGGAGGCGTGGAAAGGATGAGAAGGGACTTGGCAAGGTTGGAGGAATGGTCAGAAGTATGGCAGCTTGGATTCAATGCAAAGAAGTGAAAAGTAATGCACCTGGGAAACAAAAACCAAGGGGAAGATTACACAATGCGGGGGAGACAGTAACAACACAAATGGAAAGGGACCTGGGGGTAATCATATCAGATGACCTTAAGGTTGGCAAGCAATGCGAGAAGGCGGTAGGGAGGGCTGGGGGGATACTGGGATGTATAGGGAGAGACATCACCAGCAGAAATCAGGAAGTTGTTATCCCCCTGTACAGACAGTTGGTGAGACCCCATCTGGAGTACTGCATCCAGTTCTGGATACCCCATCTCCGCCAAGGACATAGACAGGATGGAGGCAGTTCAGAGAGGGCAACTAAAATGGTGCAGGGTCTGCAAGAGAAGTCATATGAGGAGGACTAAAGAGAGCTTATATGTATACCTTGAGGAAAGGAGGGAGAGGGGTGACATGACAGAAACGTTTAAGTACCTCAGTGGAATCAACAAAGTCCAAGAGGGTAACATCTTTCTGAAAGAGAAATGTGCAAGAACAAAGGGACACAATTTGAAGATAGAGGGGGGACGGCTCAGGGGCAATGTGAGGAAGTATTTTTTTCACAGAGAGGGCGGTGGATGCATGGAACAGCTTTCCTGAGGAGGTTGTGGGGTCTAAAACTGTGGGAGAATTCAAAAATGCATGGGACAGACATAAGGCAATTTTTGTGGGGGGTAGGAAGAAATAGGCTGTTGGTTAAATAGGATCTGCAGCTTATCCTATAGGTAGGGAAATGGGCAGACTAGGTGGGCCAAGCAGTCCTTATCTGCCATCAAAGTCTATGTTTCTATGTTTCTAAGTGTCCCAAAAAGGCCAGCAATAATACACAGCATGGTACCAGGAAAGAAGTGAGTTGTTTGTGTGTCCCTGGAAGCATGCCAGTGAACATGAGGGAACACATGCACCCAGTCATGGTGAATGGTGTACAGACACAGGGGTTAAGGGACACAGGGGCATCCCTGACATTGGTGAAAGGGGATCTGGTACAGCCTGGTCAGCTTATACCCAATAAATATGTCAAAGTACAGGACTTTGCGGGTGAAGAGAAAACATTGCCACTGGCCAGTGTTCTCCTGGACTGGGGTGAAACAGGGGGAACTCTGCAACAGGTGGCTGTAGCCAAAACATTAGCAGTGGATGTGATCCAGGGTAACAATCTCCAGCAGGGGATGGTATCTGCAGTTACTCATAGTCAAGTGGCAAGGGAAAATTGTAGTTCCCTGAACCCCTCAGAAACCAGTGTGGAAACCACGGAGAGGCTGGTTCCCCAGCCTGAGTCTCCAGATGGGGAGACTGATAAAAAGGGGGTAGAAATTTCCCCAGTAGCAAGTAAACACACAGCTACAGAGGGTTACTCTGAAGAGGGAGGGGTGACCCCTTGTCAGAGGGTTGGGATTGACAGTGATCCTGAGGGCCCTGATGCCAGTGCTAGGGACCCTAGTTTAGCGATTGAAGTGGACCTGTCCCATACCTTGGGACTGTGTGAGGGGTTTGCAGCTGCTCAGAGGAGTGACCCTAGTTTAGAGAAGCTGAGAGCTTGGGCAGACTCTGACGGGACACAGGGAGGTGACGGCAGAGATAAGGTTTATTGGGAAAATGGACTTATGTATACTCAGGCAGTAGAGAGAGAGAGAGGGATGCTAGGCAGGCAGCTTGTCATTCCCCAGGGGTATTGTGAGCAGTTGCTCAAGATTGCACATGATATTCCCTTGTCTGGTCATCTGGGAATCACGCGCACTACACAGCAGTTGGCCCAGAATTTCTACTGGCCTAAAGTCATCCAGCAGGTGAAGGAGTATTGCAGGTCTTGTCACCAGTGCCAAGAAATATGAAAGGCGGGCAAGAAAATCCAAGCCGCCCTGATTTCATTGCCCATAGTGGAGGAGCCATTCCAGAGGGATGGAATGGATATTGTGGGGCCTTTAAATACCCCCAGTTCCTCAGGGAAAAGATTCATCCTGACTGTGGTGGATTATGCCACCCGGTACCCAGAGGCAATCACCCTATCCTCTATGAGGACAGACAAAGTGGCAGATGCCATACTTGGGATTTTCTCCCATGTTGGGTTTCCGCAGGAGGTTATCACCAATCGAGGGGGTTCCTTCATGTTGGACCTGATGAAATGTTTATGGGAGAAGTGTGGGGTGGTGCAGAGATGCACAACACTGTATCACCCACAAGCCAATAGGCTTGTGAAATGCTTCAATGGTACCCTAAAGTCAATGCTCCAGGCATTTTCTGAACAGCATGGGAGGGACTAGGAGAAATACCCTCCTCACCTGTTGTTTGCATACAGGGAGGTGCCCCAAGAGTCGACAGGTTTTCCCCCTTTGAACTCTTGTATGGACGTTGGGTACATGTGCCCCTAGACTTGATCCGGGAGGACTGGGAAGGCAAGCACGCCACCCAGGGATCTCTCATTGTGGATTACATACTTAGGTTTAGGGAAAGGCTGAAGGAGCTTATGGGGACAGCCCAGAGCAACCTGGCAGCTGCCCAAAGAAACAAAAAGTGTGGTATGACCGCAGAGCCAGAGCTCACTCGTACATGGTGGGTCAGGAAGTCATGGTCCTTATTCCGGTCCTGAAAGTCAAGCTGCAGGCTGAGTGTGCAGGACCGTACAAAGTGGTTAGGAAGATAAATGACATGAACTACATTGTGGAGTTACCTGACCAAAGACAGACAGAAAGGATATACCATGTCAACATGATGAAGCCATATGCAAATAGGGCTGACATGGTGTTTGCAGTGTGTAGTCATGAGGAGGGGACAGACAAAGGAGACCCCCTTCTGGACTTGCTGGAAGAGAGTAAATGGGAGTCCTCTGTGGAGGCAGTAAAATTGTCTCCCAGCTGACCGTGGGCCAGATCCAGAAAGTAAGGGAGGTTTTACCAGACTTTGACCCCTTGTTTAGTGCCAAGCCTGGACTAACCCCCTTAGTGACACACAATGTGGAGACAGGGACAAAGACGCCCATACGGTGGACATCATATCAGGTGTCAGAGGCTGTCCAAAAGGACATTAGGAGCAATTTGGAGAAGATGCTCTATTTAGGGGAAATCCAGAGATCCCACAGTCCCTGGGCCTCACCTATAGTCCTTGTACCCAAGCCAGATGGCTCAACTCGTTTCTGTGTGGACTATCATGGACTGAATGCAGTCACTAAGTCAGACACCCACCCGATGCCCCAGACAGATGAACTCCTGGACAAGTTGGGAGGGGCGACCTACATTACGACCATTGACCTGACAAAGCGGTATTGGCAGGTAGAGTTGATGGACAGAGCTAGGGAGAGGTCGGCCTTCATCACTCCGATAGGCTTATTTGAGTTCAAAATAATACCTTTCAAAATGAAGAATGCCCCAGCCACTTTCCAATGGTTGGTGAACCAGGTGTTAAATGGTGTTGAGGAGTACACCGTGGCATACCCGGATGACATTGCCATCTTTAGTACCAGATGGGAGGAACACCTGTCCCACCTTAGGGAAGTGCTGGGCAGAATACAGAGGGCTGGGCTCACTGTCAAAGCCGAGAAGTGCCAGGTGGCCATGGAAGAAGTGGCATTCCTCGGGCATGTGGTAGGCCAGGGACAGCTCCGTCCTAACCAAATAAAAATAGAGGTAATCCAGGCTTGGCCCAGACCAGAAACTCAGAAGCAGGTCAGGAGTTTTCTCGGGACAGCAGGGTGCTATAGAACATTTTTACCCAATTACAGTGCCCTGGCTGCTCCGCTATCTGACCTGACAAAGAAAAGGATGCCCAAGAAAATTACCTGGGGCCCAGCCGGTGAGGAAGCCTTTTCCAAACTAAAGGAGGCACTGTGCAGTGCTCCTGTTTTGACAAGTCCTGACTATAGCAAACCTTTTATAGTTCAGACTGACACCTCAGACATGGGTATTGGGGCAGTACTGAGTCAGACATCCAGCCAGAGGAGAGATCACCAAATAGCCTACCTGAGTAAAAAGTTACTTCCCAGGGAACAGTCATACTCCACAGTGGAAAAGGAGTGTCTTGCCATAGTGTGGGCCCTAAAGAAATTGGAGCCATACTTGCATGGGCAGCATTTTGTGGTGCAGACTGACCACAACCCCCTGGTTTGGCTGATGCAGATGGGGGAAAACAATGGTCAATTGCTACAGTGGAGTCTTGCTTTGCAAGGATATAACATGACCATTCTACATAGGGCTGGAGTGACCAATCAGAACTCAGATGGGCTGTCACATGTGTATGAGGAGTGAACTGATTTAAGAAGCTCATCCCATGCAGGGGATAGACCCCCCAAATTCAGTCTAGGTCAAGAGGACTGTGGCATGTGGACAGCTGGTTCTGATTTCAATATGATATTTTTTCTGCAAAATAAAATATGTAAGGGAATGTCTGTCAGGAGGAAATACTGTCTTGCAGAAACTGACACATCAAACCCCCAGGGATAAGTTCAAAGGACAGGAGGTAGCTTAAACTGCAGATATCTGAAATACAATTACTATGTTAAGTTTTCTTTGAAGTCCTGGAAATAAAATATCCATTCATGACATCCTCAGGGAAATCCTTTGATTTGCACTAGGTGTTATGGAGGAAGGAGAATATGCATGTGTTCGGGTGTTTCCCAAGACAGCCAGTAAATACATCAAAGAGACTTTGGTGTCTGGGTGAAGCAGGTCCCAGTCTAAATTAGGAAGTTCAATATGCATTTGCTTGGGGTTATCCAGTGAATTACATCAAAGAGGCTTTGATATATGTGTGAAGCAGATCACAGGCCGGTTTTGGCAAGTCACATTTATGTCACCTATTATTTTTTTAAATATCTTAGTAGGACATCCAGTGTTATAAAATATAAATTTTAATACACCAAGGCAGAGTTAGATGACCTCAGAGAGAAGGCCGACTCAAGACTGCCATTAAAAATACTGAGCAGACCTTACACAGTGACATTCATTTTCTGACTGAGAAAAGAGGAACAACAAAGCACTGAAAGATTAAGAAGTAAGGAAGTAAGGAGACCTTAGATAAGACCAGTCTGAGTGTATTTATTGTAGGAATTTGTACTTTTAAACCTGTTTTGTTTTTTAAGCTGTATGTGTTGGGATATCTTGTTCTGTATTTTACTGTTTTCCTATTTTACCTATTTTAAAGTAAAGATATATATTTTAAAAACAGAAACTGCCTGATGTGCCTTGAAATTTCTTTTTATATAAGTGAAGCTTAGATGGTTATAGTTGACACTGTGCATGGGCTTATTGTGATACCAAACTGGGAAACAGGTCAGAGTTCTCTTGGTCTTGCATAGAGTTCTAAGGGTTCCTTTTGAAATACCTGGTTAGGTGCCGATAGGCAAAGATATCTGGCCCCCTGAAGGCAGATTATCTGAGCCTGACAATCGGGTATGCTAACAAGAGGTTATCAATTTGAATCCCTCCAGAACTTGGGACTAAGGTGACTGGAACCCACAAAATAGACAAGAGGGTTACCTTGTTCTGTTAACTGTTCACAATTCTACGCTCAGAGGCTGGCACTTTGGGAGTAGAGGGCCGACCTGCTGAGTGGGTGTGTGACATATTGGTTGGCAGCAGTGCTATAAAAAGTTTGGTGGTTTAAGCTTTATTGTTCAGTGTGTCAGTTTGAGACTTTTCAGCTCACTTGAAAAAAAAGAAAGGCAGTGTTTTATTTCAAAAGGAAACAAAACTATATCCCTTGGCTTACAGTCAAGTTCCTACCTATTTTATTTTTTTTTTCTAAAGTGCCAGTCCGAGTAGCAGTAGTCTGGAAAGATGGCTTCCAACTACAGCAAGCACACTGTAGAATACTTAAAGCAGTTGTGCAGGGACAGAGGAGTCCCGTTTGAGGTAACAGATGAAAAGCAGAACCTCATAGATGCCCTGATGGTAGCAGATACCCAAAGCAGTGAGTCACTGCCCATGACTGAAATGGACAGTAGGGTCACTGTCAGTGAAGGGCCATCGGAGCAGGGGATGGTCAACAGTATCCTGAATCTGGAAGAACTCAGGCTGCAAACTGAGTTGTGCAGGACAGAGTTGGAGATCCAGAAAGAGAGGGAGCGAGAGAGCTGAGAGGCACAGTGGGAAAGATGAGAGGCAGAGAGGGAACAGCTAGAGGCAGAGTGACAACAAAGGAAGACAGGCCGTGAAGAGCATGAGCGCCAGCGAGCTGCAGAAGAGAAGAGAGAACAAGAATGCCGAGATGCAGACAGTGAGGAGTAGGAGCGCCAGAGGCAACATGAACTGGAGAAGATATGACTCTGACCAGCGGCACCAGAGCACGTAAGTGGCTTGGATTTAAATGGGACTGCAGGACTGGGTTACAAATTGAACTCCAAATTAATAGCCAAGTTTAAAGAGGGGGAGGATATGGATGACTTTTTAAATTCTTTTGAAAAAGTTTGTATTCAGGCTAAAATTCCTAGAGAGTCCTGGAGCTTCCAGCTATCCCCGCTACTTACCAGGTAAGCTCGGGATGCATTGGGTCAAATGGACAATGAGGACAGTGACGATTACAGCAAGTTAAAAGCTGCACAGTTAAAAAAGTTTAAATTAACTGCTGAATCATACAAAGCTAAATTCCGTAAGCTCAAGAGAAGCCCTGAAATGAGCCACAAGAAGCTAGCCATGAAACACTGTCAGTTTTTAAAATGTTGGTGGGAAGTAATTGAGGCAAACTCTGTTGATAAAATTGAAAATGTGATTTTATTAGAACAGTTTTATTGGGCATGCCCAGCAGAGCTAAAAACCTGGCTAGAGGACCGAGATCCCAAAACAGTGCAAGAGGCTGCTGAACTCTCAGACCACTATGCCAAGAGCAGACCAGCTATGACAATGAATGGGGCGGGCATGGCAGTGCAGAAAGGGAAAAGCGCGCCTTCAGGGCAGCTAAAACCCTCACTGCCTCCACAGAAACCAGTTAGACTCAGTTTTCAGAGAAAAGATTTCTCTGAGAGAAAACTCAGAATGTTGGTTGTGTAAGGAAACTATGCATATTGCCAGACAGTGTCCCAAAAAGCCAGCAATAATACACAGCATGGTACCCGGAAAGAGGAGGGTTGTTTGTGTGTCCCTGGAAGCATGGCAGTGAACATGAGTGAACACATGCACCCAGTCATGGTGAATGGTGTACAGACTCAGGGGTTAAGGGAAACAGGGGCATCCCTAACATTGGTGAAAGGGGATCTGGTACAGCCTGGTCAGCTTATACCCAATAAATACATAATTGTACGGGACTTTGCAGGCGAAGAGAAAACATTGCTGCTGGCCAGTGTTCTCCTGGACTGGGGTGAAACAGGGGGAACTGTGCAACAGGTGGCTGTAGCCAAAACATTAGCAGTGGATGTGATCCTGGGTAACAATCTCCAGCAGGGGACTGTATCTGAAGTTACTCATAGCCAAGTGGCAAGGGAAAATTGTAGTTCCCTGAAACCCACAGAAACCAGTGTGGAAACCACTGAGAGGCTGGTTCCCCAGCCTGTGTCTCCAGATGGGGAGACTGATAAAAAGGTGTAGAAATTTCCCCAGTAGCAAGTAACCACACAGCTACAGAGGGTTACTCTTTAGAGGAAGGGGTGACCCCTTGTCAGAGGGTTGGGATTGACAGTGATCCTGAGGGCCCTGATGCTAGTGCTAGGGATCCTAGTTTAGTGACTGAAGAGGACCTGTCCCATACCTTGGGACTGTGTGAGGGGTTTGCAGCTGCTCAGAGGAGTGACCCTAGTTTAAAGAAGCTGAGGGCTTGGTCAGACTCTGATGGAACACAGATAGGTGATGTCAGACATAAGGTTTATTGGGAAAATGGACTTATGTATACACAGGCAGTACAGACAGAGAGAGGGATGCTAGGCAGGCAGCTTTTCGTTCCCCAGGGGTATTGTGAGCAGTTGCTCAAGACTGCATATGATATTCCCCTGTCTGGTCATCTGGGAATCATGTGCACATGCAGTGGTTGGCCCAGAATTTCTACTGGCCTAACGTCACCCAGCAGGAGAAGGAGTATTGCAGGTCTCATCACCGGTGCCAAGAAATATGGAAGGCAGGCAAGAAAATCCAAGCCACCCTGATTCCATTGCCCATAGTGGAGGAGTCATTCCACAGGGTGGGAATGGATATTATGGGGCCTTTAAATACCCCAAGCTCCTCAGGGAAGAGATTCATCCTGACTGTGGTGGATTATGCCACCCGGTACCCAGAGGCAGTCACCCTATCCTCTATGAGGGCAGACAAAGTGGCCGATGCCTTACTTGGAATTTTCTACCATGTTGGGTTTCTGCAGGAGGTAATCACCAATCGAGGGGGTTCCTTCACATTGGACCTGATGAAATGTTTATGGGAGAAGTGTGGGGTGGTGCAGAGATGCACAACACCATATCACCCACAAGCCTATTGGCTTGTGGAACGAGTCAATGGTACCCTAAAGTCAATGCTCTGGGCGTTTGCTGAACAGCATGGGAGGGACTGGGAGAAATACCCTCCCCACCTGTTGTTTGCATACAGGGAAGTGTTCCAAGAGTTTACAGGATTTTCCCCCTTCAAACTCTTGTATGGACGTTGGGTACATGGGCCCCTAGACTTGATCCAGGAGGACTGGGAAGGCAAGCACGTCACCCAGGGATCTTCCATTGTGGATTATGTCCTTAGGTTTAGGGAAAGGCTGAAGGAGCTTATGGGGACAGCCCAGAGCAACCTGGCAGCTGCCCAAAGAAACAAAAAGTGTGGTATGACTGCAGAGCCAGAGCTCACTCGTACATGGTGTGTCAGGAAGTCATGGTCCTTATTCCGGTCCTGAAAGTCAAGCTGCAGGCTGAGTGGGCAGGACCATACAAAGTGGTTAGGAAGGTAAATGATGTGAACTACGTTGTGGAGTTACCTGACCGAGGACAGACAGAAAGGATGTGCCATGTCAACATGATGAAGCCATATGCAAATAGGACTGACATGGTGTTTGCAGTGTGTAGTCATGGGGAGGGGACGGATGAAGGAGACCCCCTTCTGGACTTGCTGGAAGACAGTAAATGGGAGTCGACTGTGGAGGCAGTAAAATTGTCTCCCCAGCTGACCCTGAGCCAGATCCAGAAAGTAAGGGAGGTTTTACCAGACTTTGTCCCCTTGTTTAATGCCAAGCCTGGACTAACCCCCTTAGCAACAAATGATGTGGAGACAGGAACACGGATGCTCATATGGTGGACAGCATATCGGGTGTCAGAGGTTGTCCAAAATGACATTAGGAGGGAAGTGGAGGAGATTCTGTATTTAAGGGTAACCCAGAGATCCCACAGTCCCTGGGCCTCACCCACAATCCTTGTACCCAAGCCTTATGGCTCTACTCATTTCTGTGTGTACTATCATGGACTGAATGCACTCATGAAGTCAGACGCCCACCCAATGCCCCAGATGGAAAAGCTCCTGGACAAGTTGGGAGGGGCGACCTACCTTACGACCATTGACCTGACAAAGGGGTATTGGCAGGTAGAGTTGATGGACAGAGCTAGAAAGAGGTCGGCCTTCATCACTCCGATAGGCTTATTTGAGTTCAAAATAATACCTTTCAGAATGAAGAACATCCCAACCACTTTCCAAAGGTTGGTGAACCAGGTGTTAAATGGTGCTGAGGAGTACACCGAGGTGTACCTGGATGACATAGCCATCTTTAGTACCAGCTGGGAGGAACACCTATCCCACCTTAGGGAAGTGCTGGGCAGGATACAGAGGGCTGGGCTTACTGTCAAAGCCAAGAACTGCCAGTTGGCCATGGGAGAAGTGGCATTCCTCAGGCATGGGTAGGCCAGGGACAGCTCTGTCCTAACCAAATAAAAATAGAGGTAATCCAGGCATGGCCCAGACCAGAAACTCAGAAGCAGGTCAGGAGTTTTCTCGGGACAGAAGGGTACTATAGAAAATTTTTACCCAATTACAGTGCCCTGGCTGCTCCGCTATCTGACCTGACAAAGAAAAGGATGCCCAAGAAAATTACCTAGGGCCCAGTCTATGAGGAAGCCTTTTCCAAACTAAAGGAGGCACTGTGCAGTGCTCCTGTTTTGACAATTCCTGACTATAGCAAACCTTTTATAATTCAGACTGATGCCTCAGACATGGGTATTTGGGCAGTACTGAGTCAGATATCCAGCCAGGGGAGGGATCACCCAATAGCCTACCTGAGTAAAAAGTTACTTCCCAGGAACAGTCATACTCCACGGTGGAAAAGGAGTGTCTTGCCATAGTGTGGGCCCTAAAGAAATTGGAGCCATACTTGCATGGGCAGCATTTTGTGGTGCAGACTGACTACAACCCCCTGGTTTGGCTGATGCAGATGGGGAAAAACAATGGTCGATTGCTACGATGGAGTCTTGCTTTGCAAGGATATGACATGACCATTCTACATAGGACTGGAGTGAACAATCAGAACTCAGATGGGCAGTCTCATGTGTATGAGGAGTGAACTGATTTGGGAAGCTCAACCCATGCAGGGGATAGACCCCCCAAATTCAGTCTAGGTGGAGAGGATTGTGGCACGTGGACAGCTGATTCTGATTTCAATATGATATTTTTTCTGCAAAATAAAATATGTAAGGGAACGTCTGTCAGGAGGAAATACTGTCTTGCTGAAACTGACACATCAAACCCCCCAATGATAAGATCAAAGGACAGGAGGTAGCTTAAACTGCAGATATCTGAAATGCAATTACTATGTTAAGTTTTCTTTGAAGCCCTGGAAATAAAATATCCATTCATGACATCCTCAGGGAAATCCTTTGATTTGCACTAGGTGTTATGGAGGAAGGAGAATATGCATGTGTTCAGGTGTTTCCCAAGATAGCCAGTAAATACATCAAAGAGACTTTGATGTCTGGGTGAAGCAGGTCCCAGACTAAATTAGGAAGTCCAATATGCATTTGCTTGGGTTATCCAGTGAATTACATCAAAGAGGCATTGATATATGTGTGAAGCAGATCACAGACCGGTTTTGGCAAGTCACATTTATGTCACCTATTATTTTTTTAAATATCTTAGTAGGACATCCTGTGTTATAAAATATAAATTTTAATACACCAAGGCAGAGTTAGGTGACCTCAGAGAGAAGGCCGACTCAAGACTGCTTTTAAAAATACTGAACAGACCTTACACAGTGACATTCATTTTCTGACTGAGAAAAGAGGAACAACAAAACACTGAAAGATTAAGAAGTAAGGAGACCTTAGATAAGACCAGTCTGAGTGTATGTATTATAGGAATTTGTACCTTTAAACCTGTTTTGTTTTTAAGGCTGTATGTGTTGGGATATCTTGTTCTGTATTTTACTGTTTTCCTATTTTACCTATTTAAAAGTAAAGATATATATTTTAAAAACAGAAACTGCCTGGTGTGCCTTGAAACTTCTTTTTATATAAGTGAATCTTAGATGGTTATAGTTAGCACTGTGTATGGGGTTATTGTGATACCAAACTGGGAAACAGGTCAGAGTTCTCTCGGTCTTGCATAGAGTTCTAAGTATTCCTTTTGAAATACCTGGTTAAGTGCACTTGGGAAAGATATCTGGCCCCCCGAAGACAGAATTATCTGAGCCTGACAATTGGGTACGCTACCAAGAGGTTATCAGTTTGAATCCCTCCAGAACTTGGGACTAAGGTGATTGGAATGCACAAAACAGACAAGAGGGTGACCTTGTTCTATTAACTGTTCACAATTCTACGATTCAGAGGTTGGCACTTTGGGAATAGAGGCCTGACCTGCTGAGTGGGTTTGTGACAGTAACGTGTACTGACATTTGCATATTAATATCAAGGCAGCTGTCGCCGGCTGCCTCTCAGTCCCCATGAAAGCCAATGGGGGTGCCTAATCCCCATCAGCATAATGTAACCGCAGTTGTTTTACATTAATATGGTGGCAGCTATTGCCGCCAGCCTCTCACAGTCCATGAAAGCCAACGGAGATGCCCAATCCTCCTGTCAGCATGCATTTCCCAAGTTAATTTACTGATGGGGAAGCCCAATCCCCATTGGCATAATGTCCCCCCATTTGTTGTGTGCCAAGGGGATGCCCAATCCCCCTTGGCTCATGTGTCCCCCCACACACACTTTGTGCCAATGAGGTACCCAATCCCTGTCAGCTACAGCCCCCCTACAAACACGCAGGTGGCACACTGGGAGCCGCCCCAGCATACCAAACCACCTGTGAAACAAGAAAACCGTCCTGCATTTTTTTCCCTGTAAAACGAAAAAAAAATCCCTCATTGAGTCTGGTGCTCCCTCCTCCAACCCCTTATCCGCCCTCTGCGCACCCCGCCTCCCCACACCTCCCACACCCCATGCTTACCTCTGGAGCCTGGTACGATGATCTTCGGTGGACTGGGAACACGTCTACACTCTTCAAAGCTAACCGCGAACAAAAGAAATGCCGATAAGCTGTATAATGGCATAAATGGATTTTTTTCAACTTATGTGGATATCTTCATCATTTTTGTAAATTTTGGCACCCCATTTTCAGCATGGGTTTCTTGGGACCCCATCTCATGAATTCAGTGACTGCCATCTGGTTATTCAGTCCAGAAAGGTGATTTTGCTGTCACTGAGCGGAATCACCTTTCAGGACTGATTAATGAAATGACAGTGTCACTGTTCATGAGGTGGACTCCCAAAAAGGCTATGTTGCAAATTTGATGAAAAAATTCCAAAAGATGTCTTTGTTACTAGCGTGCGTTGTGCAGTTTTCACGCACACTCGTGAAATTCGCAAATTTGTAATATTTTCACTCCAGATTTTCAACATTGGCATTTTTTCACACCTCCTTATGAACAGTACAGCTGTCATTTTTCACATCCTGGTCAAAATGTGTTTTCGCACTTCCAGTGAAGAATAGCGCTGTCGCTGTGGGACATCCATTCGGGACAGGACAGATTAAGAAAATCACAGTGACACCATTCATGAGCATAGGTCATAAAATGCCTGTGTTGAAAATTTGATGACAAACGTCCATAAAATGCCTATTTTCGAGCATGCATTGTGCAGTTTCCACGTACACTCATAACTTTGAGAATTTGTAATATTTGCACTAAGAATTTTCAACATTGTCAATTTTGCACACCTCCTTAGAACAGTACAGTTGTAATTTTTCAAATCCTGCCCGAAATGTGTTTTTGCACATCTGGCACACAATGACGTGGTTGCTGTGGGAAATCAACGTTCCGGACAGATTAAGAAAATCATAGTGACAGTGTTCATGAGCAGAGGTCACAGAATGCCTATGTTGAAAATTTGGTGAAATTCCTATTCTGCGTCTGTCTAACTCCTGCATGTCCAATGCTAATATCAGCAAGCAAACATTCGGCATTGACAATTGCTTGTTTTGTTTTGTTCCCACTCCATCCCTCTTTTCCCCTCTGTCTTTGGAGTTCTTCTCCAGTTAGTATTCAGTAGCGACAGGTGAAAATGAGCATGGGCTATAATTTAAGAGCAACTTTTGCTCAGATTAGTCTATTTGGTGAGTGCTAGTGTTGACTCCCACCAATACCACTTCCTAAGCAGATGATACGGAATATGCTGTTTTTGCACAACTAAAGACTGAAGTACTATTTAATACTGGTTGACTATTATGACTGGGTTACTAGGGCACTTCACAAGGCCCATGCAGTGGATGTCCTGTATCTGGATTTCAGCAAGGTCTTCAATTTGGTACCACATAGGAGGCTGATTAACAAGGTGGAATACCAGGGAGTAGCAACAAAGATGGTGAATTGGATCAAGAACTGGCTGTAGGGTGGCAGCAGAGGGTAGTGGTGGGAGGGGAACTCTTGTCTCCAAGGGCTGACAAGCAGCATGCCCCAGGGCTCGGTATTAGGCCCAAGTGTTGTCTGGCATTTTCACAGCTGACATCTTGCACGGCACTAAGAACAAAATTAGCCTTTTTGTGGATGACACAAAGATTGGCACAGTGGTAAATGACACAGTAGTATGGCAAGGGCTGCAGGATGATCTGGCTAAACTTGAGGACTGGTCGGACACATGGCAGCTGGGGTTCAATGCGAAGAAGTGCAACGTCATGCATTTGGGAGCATAGAACCCAATGAGGTGTTATCATTTTGGAGGGGTACAGACAACCACTACAGAGGAGGAGATAGATCTTGGAATGATAATAAAAGGGCAGATGAACCACTTGGCACAGTGCAGGAAAGCAGCAGCTAAAGCCAATAAGGTGCTGGGGCATATTGCTAGAGGTATCACTTCCAGGATAGAGGAGATGAGCCTGCCAATGTACAGGTCATTGGTGATGCTGTACCTGGAGTACTTTGTGCAGTACTGGCACCCATACTTGAAGAAGGATGTTAAGTTACTTGAGGGGGTACAGCGCAGAGCAACAAGGACGGTTTAGGGAATGGAAGACAAATACTACTAGGACAGACTGAAAGAACTGAACATGTATTCCCAGGAAGAGAGGAAATAGTGGGGATATGAAAGATACTTTTAAATATATGAAGGGTATAAACAAGACTGGTATAGAGGGTATTTTTAAGTTAAAGGAAGGGAGGGAGGGACACAAGGGGGCATGGGCTAATGCTGGAGGAAGATTCAGGAGAGAAATGAGGAGGCACTTTTTCACAGAAAGAGTGGTATCCATGTGGAATACGCTGCCCAAAGAGGTGGTTTTCTGTAAGCCAGTGGGCAGTTTTAAGAGGGGGTGGGACAAAGTGAGGGGAAGGGTCACTGTTATTTGAGGAGGGGAGGGATGGACAGCTACAGTGTAAGTGGGTGGCTAGACGAACATTCAAGCAAACTTAATAGACCGTGTGGCCTATATCTGCTAGCAGTTTCATATATTCATATGTTCATACATTAGATTTGCATTGAATATGCTTTTACAATAGATCATTAAGTACTTGTCCACTGGGACAGTCACAGTTCTTTGAGCTATTTGTGAAATCGGCTTTATGTACTTCTTAATTGTGCAGCTTTGAATGAAATATCAATGCTTTGCTAACTAAAGAATTTTTATATAAACAAATCTTTTTAAATTGGTACTGGAATATTTTATTAAGTCAAATCATTTACTTATTACAATTCAAGCATTCAGCTTAAGCACTCTTTTAAATACACATTACCTTTAAGACATTATTTGGTTATTGTGACATTTTTGAATACTCTTAATGAATATTTATGTTTATCAAGCAGAAAAGCACGGTCTTGGGAGTCATGTGATGGAGCTCAACTGAGGCAGACATGTGTACAAATGGGCAAAGTGTGCCAACTTCACTCCCCAGTGAACTTGGTAGAGGGTGGACAGCTCCATAAAGTTTTCCAAGGCAAAGTTTCAACTTTGCTCACTGGTTGGGTTAGGCAAAGTTGTCATGTTGAACTTCACAGAGGATCATGTTACAGCAAGGGTCATAGATCAGACTGCTGTCTTCTTGTACCATGTGACTCTTTGCCTTATGGTAGTCCTTCTTAGAGTGTGTTGGAGTATGGATTAGCTCCTGAGAGAAAGCTTGTTTTCAAGTGCATGTTTCAGACTTTTTCAGCATTTAAAAAGCACTCGGTGAACATTGATTTGTTTCCTAACATCTGTACAATCTGTTGATTGATTTTTATCCTGAAAAGTCATTTTTGGGGGCTTTTTTTCCTGTTATAGTGTATTTGGCACTGTTGTTCAGCTCTGTGTGTGTGTGTGCTGGTGTACTTTGTTTTTGTAGAGCTTTCAGTCAGGAGTGAAGGGGGGGGTCTGTTGCTTATAAGAAGAAAATGCAGTATTTTGGGCTTCTCAAAGTAGTCCATTTTTGGGGGGGTGATTTAGTTTTCCTTGGAGACAACTTAATTTGTTTCTGGTATTCTGCACTGTAACTTAGTCTCATTTCAGTCTTCTATTTGTGTCCTGTGTGCTTCCTCTTTTTTACTCATTTAATTTTCGATACCTGGAAAGAAGTATATTGTAGAAAAATGAGTAGAAGGGTTGGGGCTGGTGATAATATTGTGCCAGTTCCTGGGACACCATTTTTTTGGTCATTGAGTGTCAGAGGAAGTATGGGTGGTAACTGCCACATTGGTCCATGAGGATGTGTGTATCAGTGAGAGTAGAGGAAGTACTGGTGAGAAAGTAGGAGTCAAGGGTGCAACAGCAGCATGTACAAGGAAGGGAGCTGCAGCCTTATATGGCAAACATGAAAACATTTTTTTAGCATAATGCCACCACTAGATGATATATGAGAAGCATGCCTGGCATAGCAAGCAGCATTCATTTTTTCTTTGGGGCATATTTCCACCACCAGTGAGCATTATGGTTGAGAACCTCAAGGAAGACCCCACCCTGACTCATCAAGATTCAGAAGAGCCAAAACCATAATTATTTTTTTATCTTGTGCTGCTTAGAGGCTGGGAGTGGGGAATTAGAGTTTGGAACTCTCTGCAAGTCCCTACTTTTGTCACTTTAGTCTCAACCCTAACTGCTGCATTAACACAATTTTTTGCAAAGCATTTCCTTCATTTTTGAGATGTGCAGGACTCTCTAAGTCCTGTGCTTCCTTGCCTCCATAGAAACACACTGACAGAGTTACAGATTGTTAAACTTGCAATGTCATCCTATGGGAATTTTAATTGTTTTTATTAACTGCACTTTATTCAGTCACTGGTCCACCAAATATTTTTAATTTTTATGTTTTTTATATGAGCCACAAATGTTTGGGATGGGGGTTATTATGTGTCAGTCTTTTATGTTTTTTTTCTGTGACCCGTAAAATTGGGGGTTGGGGGTATTACGTGTCTGTCTTGTAGTACTAACTGAGAACTTTCTTTTGATAAATAGCTTGTCCCTTAACTCCAAAGACTGACAGAGTTACAGATTGCTAAAGTTCCAATGTTATGCTATGGGAATTTAAATTGTTTTATTTTTATACTTTTTTATAGGGCCCATGCATTTTTAGGAATATTATATGTCTGTCTTGTACTAGTCATGGAGCTCTTTCTTTTGATACACAGATTTTCCTTTGACTCCAAACATAACAGACTTACCCTGCTTTAGATACCTTCACCTGCAGAGACTGTGACACAGAGGCCCATATTAGTTCTGCAGTGGACAAGCAGTCCCAGGACGGGACTGAATTAATAACCCTCTGGAAAAAAGTTACCAGACTTGAGGCAGGAACAGAAGATCAGGAGGGGAGTAACAGACAAAATAATCTAGTTAATGTGGGCATCCCAGATCATGCAGAAGGGCTGATATGCATTATTTTGTGCAGCAACTGTTTTTGGATGTGGTGGGCCTCTCTCCTCATGGGTATAAATATATAATGAAATGAGCTCATTGGTCTTTGAGATCCGTTCTTAGTCCCAATGAATGCCTTCACACAATCATCCTGAAGTTGCTCAATTTGTTGGATAAATTGCACATTCAAAAGAAAGCCCAGGAAAAGGGAGAACTGCTCTGGCACACTAAAAGGTATATTTTCAGTGATCTGACTCCACTAACCGGGCAGCTACAGGGAAAATATGTAGACATAAAATCTAAACTCCATGCTGCAGGGATACACATTAGTATGTGGCACCCAGCTAAACTTGCCATCATCACTAAACAGGTTACCAAACAAGTTGACTGCTCAGAACCTTGGGAGAGTCCGCCAGCTACCTTCCCAGATCTGTTTCCTGCACAGAAGCTGTCCAGCAGAGAGGCACCATGGTGGCTGACTGATGATGACTGAGTTACTTTAGACTGTTGTGCTGCTGCTTTCTGCTTTTCTTCATCCTTCTTTAGGTTTCACCATTAGATACACACACACACACACACGTATGTGTGTATGTATATATGTAACATGTGTGTGTGTGTGTGTGTGTGTGTAATACCACCCAGTCCCCTGAGGTTAGTAGAATCCTATCAGTGTTAGTGTTAGGCAGGTAGAAAAGGCAGCTGGTAAGCAGCTTACTTAGGGGCTGCTTACAGAGTGACATCACTGTTTACTCAGCTAGCCTGAGGAAAGAATGATTATGTCATTTGGAACTCTCAAAGCAGCATAACCACTTCTGAGTCAGCTGCCTTGGGGATGTTTTAGAATGTTCGGTTAGTCTGAGTGTGACAATGAGCATGGCAGGAGCTCTACCAGTGGGCTTTGTGCCTGAGGATCCAGAATTTCTCTGCCTAGTTTGGATTACAATTATCAGCTTCCAGTGAAGTGGTGGAGACATTTCTTCAGCAGGATTTCCTGATTTTTACTCCAGGAGGAGTGAAAGGGATTGCTAGTTCAGTAGATCCAAGGGAAGATCCCCTGAAGGATCATGTGTGTTCACAGCTGCCTTTGAAAAGGACGTTGTAACAGACTGTTCCGAGAAGCTACCAAGGGAAAAGGTGCTTTCTGGTTGTTCCCATGCCTAGAGGAAGGGGCAACAAAGTCATGAGCACAGAATAAAAATGTGTTTTGGGTTGTTTTCCATGCCTAGAGGAATTAGCAACTAATCTTGGATAACAGTACTTCATGGGTTGTTTTCCATGCCTAGAGGAAGGAGCAACTATTTCCATGGGTACTGTTTTAGGAGACAAGTTCTCCGCTTTGGGGGTTTTGTTCTGGGGTGTATGTGCCCATAGATAAGCCTAGCTCACACCTGTCAGTGCCCCTTGTTCACCGTGTGTGTGAATTAAAGTAAACATTTTGGAGTGTTTAGCATTTCAGTGGGGAATGGAGGCTTCTGTGGTGTAACCCTGAAGGAGTGGCAGAGACTGCCAGTTGATGCAAAGGGTGGGAGGAACGCCATCTGGAAACTTACAAGGCAGGGCTAACTGATTCATGGAAGGGTGCCAGTTTTATCTGAGCAAAGGCCATTGCTGCAGGTTCAGGTGTGTGGGATAGGTGCAGCCCATCTGCGGGCTTCCCAAGCTGCTCCTGTGGCCCTGGTTCTCTCCAAGCAGGCCACAGCTAACAGACTACCCAACTAACCAATGGATAGATTCAGACAGACCATCTGCGGGCTTACCAAGCTGCTCCTGTGGCCCTGGCTCTCTCTCCGAGCAGGCAGCAGCTAACAGACCCCCCGAATGACCCCCGACAGATTCAGACAGCCCATCTGCGGGCTTCCCAAGCTGCTTCTGTGGCCCTGGCTCTCTCCAAGCAGGCCACAGCTAACAGACCACCCAACTGACCCCCGGACAGATTCAGATAGCCCATCTGCAGGCTTCCCAAGCTGCTCCTTTGGCCCTGGCTCTCTCTGAGCAGGCTGCAGCTAACAGACCACCCGAATGACCCCTGGACACATTCAGACAGCCCATCTGCGGGCTTCCCAAGCTGCTCCTGTGGCCCAGGCTCTCTCTCTGAGCAGGCCACAGCTAACAGACTGCCCGACTGACCCCCGGACAAATTCAGACAGCCCATCTGTGTGCTTCCCAAGCTGCTCCTGTGGTCCTGGCTCTCTCCGAGCAGGCCGCAGCAAACAGATCACCCGACTGACCCCCAGACAGATTCAGACAGCCCATCTGCGGGCTTCCCAAGCTGCTCCTGTGGCCCTGGCTCTCTCCAAGCAGGCTGCATCTAATAGACCACCCGACTGACCCCTGGACAGACTCAGACAGCCCATCTGTGGGCTTTCCAAGCTACTCCTGCATCCCTGGCTCTCTCCAAGCAGGCCACAGCTAACGGACCGACTGACCCCCGGACAGATTCAGACAGCCCATCTGCAGGCTTCCCAAGCTGCTCCTGTGGCTCTGGCTCTCTCTGAGCAGGCTGCAGATAACAGACCACCTGACTGACCCCTGGACAGATTCAGACAGCCCAGCTGTGGCCTTCCCAAGCTGCTCCTGTGGCCCCGGCTGTCTCCGAGCAGGCCACAGCTAAAAGACCACCTGACTGACTCCTGGACAGATTCGGGTATGCTCCGGACCTCCGAAACTCATGGGTTTAAATGCTGCTGTTTTGACTCGAAGCCCAGTGGAGGAGCCAGGCACTGATTGGCAGTTTCTGCTCCTTGGCTGATTTTCCAATGCCTGGCACTTCTTGATCTCAGGGAAATCTCTTTCTGTGGGTGTTCTGGACTGAATTATTCTTAATGTAATTACTTATGTTATTCATCAATTGGTCTTACTTTACCTGCCAGTTTAGCTAGTCTATTACAAGCCTCTAGTCTAGCATCTTGGTGTTACTTGCTGCTGTGCGACTAGTGCTGGATGAATGGTGTTGTACAGTAGCTGATGTTTGACTGTTTAGACCTAGCTACTGAGCAAGATTGCTGCAATTTTTCATTTCTGCCTTACTGACAAACCCTGTCCCCTTCCCCACACTGGTCACTCTGCTAATTATTAATTTCTCCACCCCACTCGTAATGCTGTCTCTCTAAACAGCTTACTTTCTTCTCTGCCTTACCTACAAATCTTTCCCTTACACCCCCCCCAGCTGCTGTCCTCCTCAGACGTCCCAGTGTCAAAGCACAGACCACCTCCGTTAACTCCTCTTCTATCTTTAAATAATTGCCCTGCATTTGCCACCTCTTTACTTCATGCTTTGTCCTTCCCCATTGCCTACCCCCCACTGAGCTTGCTATTGTACTCTAGCTGTATTTAATCATCTGTCTTTCCTTCCTTGTTCCACAGACAGCCCATCTGCGGGCTTCCCAAGCTGCTCCCGTGGCCCTGGCTCTCTCCGAGCAGGCCGTAGCTAAGATACTGCCCGATTGACCCCCAGACAGATTCAGGCATGCATCAGACCTCCGAAACTCATGGTTTTAAATGCCACTGCTTTGACTGGATGCCCAGTGGAGGAGCCAGGCACTGATTGGCAGTTTCTACTCCTTGTCTGATTTTCCAACACCTGGCGCTACCTGATCTCAGGGAAATCTCTTTCTGTGGGTGTTCTGGACTGAATTATTCTTAATGTAATTACTTATGTTATGCATCTATTGGTCTTACTTTTCCTGCCAGTTTAGCGAGTCTATTACAAGCCTCTAGTCTAGCCTCTCAGTGTTACTTGCTGCTGTGTGACTAGTGCTGGACAAATGGTGTTGTACAGTAGCCGATGTTTGACTGCTTAGACCTAGCTACTGAGCAAGATTGCTGCAATTTTTCATTTCTGCCTTACTGACAAACCCTGTCCACTTCCCCACACTGGTCACTCTGCTAATTATTAATTTCTCCACCCCACTCATTATGCTATCTCCCCAAACAGCTTAATTTCTTCTCTGCCTTACCTACAAACCCTTCCCTTACACCCCCCACTGCTGCTGTCCTCCTCAGATGTCCCAATACCAAAGCACAGACCACCCCATTAACTCCTCTTCTATCTCTAAATAATTGCCCTGCATTTGCCTCCTCTTTACCTCATGCTTTGTGCTTTCCCATTGCCTGCACCCCAGTGAGCTTGCTATTGTACTCTAGCTGTCCCTGGCTCTCTCTGAGCAGGCCGCAGCTAACAGACCACCTGACTGACCCTGGACAGATTTAGGTATGCACCAGACCCTCTGAAACTCGTGGTTTTGAATGCCACTGTTTTGAGTGGAGGAGCCAGGCACTAATTGGCAGTTTCTGTTCCTTGGCTGATTTTCCAACACCTGGTGCTTCCTTGATCTCAGAGAAATCTCTTTCTGTGCTGTGTTCTGGACTGAATTTTTTCACCCACCCCCCTTCCCCACCTCCTCACAGTATTAAATAGACTCTTTCTCCACCCCTTTCCTCAGCCTTGCAGCTGATTGGTCGCTTCACTGCTGCACATTCTTATGCTGTTGGCCTCCCTGTCTTCAATACCTGACTAGACCCACTTTCTTACCACCCCTATTTAAAGCAGTCTCACCCACAGGGTCCCACATTTGCTGTCAACATTTTCTCCAACCACTCCAGTTAACTCCTCTCAATTACCGCTCTAACCTGCCCTATTGTTAGGGACCTCACCCTAGATACTCTTTCAATTCTTACACTTCCACTGCTTATGGTGACATACCCAGTCACAGCCAAACTATCCCAGTAGCTGGCACCTTTGCCTTTTGAGTAGGCTGCTAATTCAATCTATAGGTTGCAAGAACCAGACAGATCAACTGTGTCCCACTGGCTCCATTTTCTGTTCCTTCTTTTCCTTGTGCCATGCACAGTACAAAAGCTCTCCCAATCATCTTCTAGCCAGGGGGAACATAGCCTTTCGGTGGGCTGTCGTGTGCACCGTAACTCATCCTATAACTATCTTTGTGCTCTTAGATGCCCCCACCTGCAGCCCTTTGTTCAAACTATTATTATTGGTGGGACTTAGGCCGAACTGCCCCCACAGGGCATATCCATCACTCTACCATGCACTTACTTGTCTTTACATCACACAGCCAGGGTCTTGGTAATTGCTGTCTTAGGACAGACTAGATCTAAATATGGGGTTCTATTTACTCAGCCTGACACCCCTTGTAGGTGAACAAGGGCAAAATGACTATTGCTGCACTAACGAAGCTCTTACTTTTCCTTCTGTTGTGCTCAGAAGACATTGAGCTTAACCCTGGCCCTGCTAAAGTTCTTACTTCCCCATCAGATACAGCAAAACTAAAAGGAATGTGTTTTATGCATATGAATGCATACAGCCTGTTAAAAAAGCTTACCTTGATCCAGGCCTGGGTCAATCATATCACATCAGATGTTTTGGTGATCTCTGAATCATGGCTCAGGCCCTCTATGCCTGACAGGGAAATTAACATCCCAGACTAGTCATTATTTAGAGCTGATAGAGGCTCACTAGAGGTGGAGGAGTGGCCATCTACATCAAGGATAAATACTTGGTTTCATGCCTAGACTCATTATCCATTGCAAACCAATTTGAATGCCTGTCACTAAAGGTTGAGATATCCTCCTGTACTGCACTTTGTGTCATAGGTTGCTATAGAACTCAGTCTGCTGGCTCTCAAATCCTCATCCATCTTAACTACTATTATGGGGCATGGCTCCCTTGAAACAGTTATCCCTGGGGATCCTAACCTTGATTGGATGTCCAAGGCCACTGCACCACTTAAGGAGTTCTGTGATGCTCATAGGCTGACGCAACTTATGGGTGAGCCTACGCGCCCTAATAAGAAGAACCTTGCTAATAGTACACTGCTTGACGTCATCTTAGTAAGTAAACTGCACCTGTTCTCCCATGCAGGAACCTTCTTCTCTGATGTTAGTTACCATAGCAACATCGCTGGTGTAAGATTGGTCCAGAATCCACTAACCTCGTCAAGGTTCTCTAAAAGGTCCAGACGTAATTTCAATCAGTCTGCCTACCTTGATGAGCTAAAATAATCGCTGCATTGGCAGGACTTTTACCTAGCTAACTTGGTTCACTTGGCAAATGGCATCTTTTCTGAAATTGTGACTGGGGCACTAAATAAATATGCCCCTCTTGTAAAAGTTAGGCTAAGGAGTAGAACCTATCACTGGTTCTCTTTAGAACTCAAAACAGCACTGCTGGACAGGGACAAGCTTTGGAAAAAAGCATGAACAACTATGGTCCCGGTGGACTGGTGTCACTTCAGGAAAGCCAGGAATACATGCACCAAGATGATAAGAGATGCTAAGGCCTCCTTTTATCATTCAGAACTGGATTCTGCTGCCAGAAGCTCCTCTAAATTTTGGAAGTCCATTAAGGATATGTCCGTACATACTTCAGGGAACTCCCTACCTGCAAAGATTACCTCTGGAAGTGCCACCATCTGCAACAAAATGGAGGTCCTGGATGCATTTAACAACCACTTTGCCATCGTAGGGCTGGCATTTGACCACTCCCCTGCATATTCTTTATGCTCCCAGTTGGGTGCGCAAAACTCTGAACCTCTTCTTACCAACTCAGTCTTTTCTCTCCAGCCTACTTCATTGAAAGAGGTCAAAGAACTTCTATTACAGTTGGATACCAAAAAAAGTGCAGGTGCTGACTCTTTAGACCCATACTTTCTAAAGGTCACCTACTATGCTTTAGCTGTACCAATTACCCACCTATTCAATCTCTCACTGTCCCTCAGAATCCTCCCACCCTTATGGAAAACAGCTCATGTCATCCCTCTGTTTAAATCTGGGGACCCCTGTGATCTTAACAACTATAGACTAATTTCTCTACTTCCTATACTGTCCAAACTGTTGGAAAAAATTGTAAGCAAGCAGTTGAAAACCTATGTAGAAACTATGAATCTTCTAAACCCAATGCAATTTGGCTTTAGAGCACAGCATAGCACCATTATGGCCATAGCCAAATTGACCAATGATTGGCAGCGAGACCTGGAGAATCGAAACTTTGTCTGTGCAGTGTTCTTAGACTTAAGTAAGGCTTTCAACACCATTGATCATGGCCTGATACTATCCTCCCTGAGGGCGATAGGACTGGACTCACTATCCTTGCATTGGTTTGATGACTACCTCTCTGGCAGCAAGTCAAAGCAGAAGGTGAACTTTCTCCCCTTAAATCTCTACAAAGAGGGATTCCCCAAGGGATCAATTCGTGGTCCCCTACTGTTTGTAATTTACATAAACAACATTGACACCAACATAACTAAGACCAATATCCATCTGTTCACAGATGACAAGGTTCTTTATCTAAGTCATCCTTCACCAAAAGCTGCCTGTGGAGACCTACTATCTGAATTCAATCTACTTCAGAGCCAACTCCTAAACAAAAAGCTCCTGTTAAAAGCCAAAAAACCTAAAGTAATGCTATTTTCTCCACTTCTCCATGCTGCAAACCCAGCCAGTGCTGGCTCCATTCCACAGATCACAACAATCCTGGGAGAAAGCCTAGAATTTGTCAATAAATTCAAGTACTTGGGAGTGTGGCTCAACCGTAGATTTTCCTTTACAGACCATATTGAAGATTTGCTACAGAAATTTAGGCAGAGGCTTAGACTCTTTTTCAGGGTTAATAATTTCCTTACTAGCGATGCCAAGCGGCAGCTGGTACAAACAATGTTTCTCTCCTTGGTTGACTATACTGACTTTCTTTATAGTCACTACCCTGTCTCTCATCTTGCTAAATTGGATACATTGTATCACAGGGCTCTGAGATTCATTACTGGCCTACTTTTTTCCACTCATCATTGTGCCCTTTATGCTGCCATGGGGCTGCCCTCCCTTCAGTACAGGAGAAACAGAAATGCTGTACTCCGGATGTTCAGAGCTATTATCAAAAAACTACCCCTATATATCTCTGATTGTCTTCCACTATGCCGGCTTGGGAACTATGCACTGAGATACTACTCCTTTATTTCCTTAAAGGTACCTAAACTAAAAACACACTTTAGGAGGACGGCTATAAGCTTTGTGCTGCCATCTCTATGGAACAAAATACAAAAATTGTTAAAGCTTAGAATCCCGGTCAGTCTATCCTCCTTCAAGACACTATATGACCATTTGGTCAAGGAAATTTGCAACTGCTTCCCCGATCCTAAACTTTTCTGCACTTATAGCGTACCATGATGGCATTGTCCTCTCCGCTACGCCTGACCTTGTGGCCTCTCCTTCACATTTCTCTAATACCTAATTGTGCTCCCCACCCTCCTGTCCTGTATCCACTCTGAGGCTTCATCTGTCCCTCGTCTATCCCCTACTACCCTGCCTGTACCCTATCATGCCTCACCTACCACACACCCCTTCTACCCTGTTACACTGTTTTTTTTCTTTTTTTAACTCACTGTCTGACTTGTTTCTTATGGCATTGTATGTAATATACCATTACCTAAAAATTGTCCTTGTTAGTACTTCCAATTACTGTTAGACTTATTATACACCACGAAGGAATTGAACCACTGTTTCCAAACTGTTCTCCACTTATGACTACATTTAACTATCGTATCTCTGTATTGTATAATATTACTGAGGTGTTATGTTGTGACTGTTCATATATTGTATATCCTGTGTTCCTGTGCAAACCAGGTTCATCTTGTAAATGAGCTATGCTCAATGGAGTTTGCCTAGATAAATAAAGATTTGATTGATTGATTGATTGATTGACAAGTATGCACCTATTTGGGAAAAAGATGTGAGTGTTTGGCCCATTTACACAAGAATACACTCTGGGAAAATGGAGATTTATTTGGGTGTGTGCCATAGCTCCACAAGCATTATTCACTGGGAAGAGAAAGGAACTGCTGTTTCTTTGGAGAACCATGCTGCCTAGCAAGGAGAGTTCTGGAAAGTGTATCTGTTTGCCATGACCAACCCTTGGGGGTCCATTGATACTTTAGTAACATCTGTTGAATAAAGCCATACTGCAAAATCCCAGATATTGTTTTGGACATTCTGAATCTTGGCTTTGGTGTGGAATTACTGGGGCCCCCTCAGCAGTTAGATCTAGCATATGCCTAGCATCCTCTACCCTGGTCCTGGTTGTAGTTATAAAGGTTAATGTTTTTGTTTTTGTACCTCCACCCCTTCCTCTAGATAATTAGCCTGGTATACATCCAAACACCAATGGTAGTTCCAGTCTTGAATTTCTGCAAAAAGTCAATGGTATGCTATATGTGGGTACTAGTCCTGTTTTATGAGGGGTGTTCAACTTACCAAAAGTGGATTGGGGGTGACAAAAAATAGGGGCTCATCCAAATGAATATGTTTTGAGTGAGAGGTAAATGCTGAGAGTATGTCTAGGATCTTTCTGTCTGGTGGAGGTGCACCCAAACAGGAGATCGCTGCCAGAAAAGTAAAGTCTGCACCAAGGAATATGTCACCTGAGAATATTTTGCTGCCTATGTTTCTGTGAATGGAAATGGAAAAAAAATGTGCTGCTTGTGTGTTTAAAATGGAGAAAAATCAACTGTTAAGCTGAGCAATGATTAACCTTGCCTTGTCATTAAAGTGCTTAAAAAACTATTAAAAATTGCAAATTTCCAAAGAAAAGTATATGGGGACTTTAATTACAATCTTTTCTAAGTGCCCAGAAAGTTTCATGTGTGTACTGTAAAAAATTGGAGGAGTTGCTAAAAAAATGCGCCAATAACTGTGTGAAAATGCTTGCCTCACTGAAACTGTCAGCCAAAAAAAAAAACAATGACAGTTTGCATTTTAAATTTGTCTTCTTAATGATCGCGGTACAGGAGTGCAGCTGAAAGAGAGAGAGAGCTCATTTGCATGGAGTAGTGTGATTGATCCAGTGAACCTACAGTGGCGTGAAAAAGTATTTGCCCCCTTCCTGATTTTCTCTATTATTGCATATTTGTCACACTGGATGTTTTCAGATCTTTAGAGAAAATGTAATATTAGATAAAGGGAACCTGAGTGAACAAATAACACTTGTTTTTTTTTAATTTCACTTATTTAATGAAAAAGTTAACCAACACCAACTGGCACTGTGTGAAAAAGTAATTGCCCTTACACTTAATAACTGGTTATGCCACATTTAGCTGCAATGACTGCAACCAAACACTTCCTATAATTCAATATCAGTCTTTCACATCGCTGTGGAGGAATTTTAACCCACTCTTCCTCGCCAGAACTGCTTTAATTCAGTAACATTTGGTAGGTTTTCGAGCATGACCTGCTCGTTTCAGGTCCTACCACAGCATTCTATTGGGTTTAAGTCTGGACTTTGACTAAGCCACTCAAAACTTTAATTTTACTTCTTTTTAGCCATTCTGATGTGGACTTGCTTTTGTGTTTTGGATCATTGTCTTGCTGCATGGCCTAACTACGCTTCAGCTTCAGCTGACGGAAGGATGACCGGACATTCTCCTTAAGAATTTTCTGGTACAGAGCAGAATTCATGGTTCCTTTAATTATGGCAAGTCATCCAGGTCCTTAGCAGCAAAGCATCCCCACACCATCACACTACCACCACCATGTTTGACTGTTGGTATGGTGTTCTTACTGTGGAATGCTGTGTTTGCTTTACGGCGAGACATTATGGGATCCATGTCATCCAAAAGTTCCACTTTGGACTCATCTGTCCATAGAACATTTTCCCAAAAGGCTTGTGGATCATCCAGGTGCTTCTTGTGGAAATGAGAGCGAGCATTTATGTTCTTCTTGGTTAGCAGTGGTTTCCCCTTGCTACTCTCACATGAAGCCCATTTTGCCCAGTCTCTTTCTGATTGTGGGGTCGTGAACACTGACCTTAGCTGAGGCAAGAGAAGCCTGCAGTTCTTTGGATGTTGTTTTAGGATCCTTTGAGACTTCCTGAATGATTTTACGCTGCCCTTGGAGTAATTTTGGCAGGTCACCACCCTGGGAAGATTCACTACTGTTCCAAGTGTTCTCCATTTGGAGATTATGGCTCTCACTGTGGTTTGATAGAGTCCCAGAGCCTTAGAAATAGCTTTGTAACCCTTTCCAGACTGATAGAGGGCAACACATTTTTTCTGATCTTTCAGGAACTTCCTTTGATCATGGCATAATGTACTTGATGAATCTTTGTGCTGGCAACGACTCTGATGGTAAGGGTCAAAATAAGTGAGATTTATATTGAGCAGGGCTGGCTGTAATCAAGCCTGGCTGTGTTCAATCAGCTGACTCTAATTATCCCTTTAATTGGGTTGATTTAACTAAGGGGCAATTACTTTTTCACACAGTGCCCATTGGTGTTGGTTAACTTTTTTCATTAAATAAATGAAATAAGTAAAAAAAAAAGTGTTATTTGTTCACTCAGGTTCCCTTTATCTAATATTATATTTTGTCTAAAGACCTGAAAACATCCAGTGTGACAAATATGCAATAATAGAGAAAATCAGGAAGGGGGCAAATACTTTTTCACGCCACTGTAAGCCTCGCTCTTTGCCTGAGTCTCAGAGTTGTGGAGCATTCGAGGAGGAGCAGCCAGTAGTGGGCGAGCAGCATGGTAGTTTATGCAGCAGCAGGAGGAATCACTAACAGTGAGAAGCGTTTCTAAACCAGCATTTTTTTAACTTTTCACAGTAATATCGGGCTCAACCTGTTTTCCAACCAACAGGAACTGTGATAGCATTGTTTTTGTGACTGATCCATGGGTCTGCCTGCTCGATCATTGGAAAGGCCTACAGAACCAGCAACAGGCCATTCTCAGGGAGAGTGGTTCACCGCATAAGCAGTGACATGGCCAAAGGAGCGTAATTTTAATTGGCCTGTGGAAAATGGTGCCACAAATGGAAATAGCGTTTGTTGTCACTGACTCTGTGAATGCAGGGGAATAAATTGCAGTGTAGCGTGGTTGCCTTTTTTCTTCTTCTGTTGCAGTTGCTGCTATTGCCTTTTCTCCCGCTGCTATTGCCTTTGCCCCCACTTTGACCTCTTTGTGCTCAATTCTACTACTGCTACCCACCAAAACCCCCGGTATCCAACCCGCAGACTCACCGGGCCGATTATTCTTTTATTCATCAAAAAACAGTATTCAGTAAGTTTGTCCTGCCTGCTACGTTTTAAGCTGCTGCTGTTAGGATTACTAATGGGTGTTGCAGCTTTTTCTTGCTGAAACTCCCCTGTGGTAGGTAACCTGGGTTCTGCCCAAATATATGAAATAATTAAATTAGTGCAATGTTTATTTCTCCCTCCATTATGTGCCTGAGCAGGGTGGAGGGGAGAGACCAACGAGACCAATGAGACGGAACTTCATTAAAATCCACAGGTTGCTTGCCAAACTCCCAGCGGTAGCTCACCTGGATTCTGCCCCAAATAATTAAAATAATTAAGTGAGTGTGCCATTTTGCTGGGGGTGAGGTGGGGGGAGAGACCAATGAGAGTGACGAAACCAAACTTAATCTACTCTCTGGTGATTTTCTCAAAATGTATGCATGTTATGCTCCAGGTTTGTTGGGGGAGGAGGCAAGATGATACCAGGCATCCATATTTGTTCAGTCCTTGCAGTTTAGAACATCGGAGGGGTCTGACTATGCCCTACACTGCCCAGTCCTTACAGTACTGAACATGGGGAGGGGGGTTCTGACTGAGCTAATCTGTTTAGTGGTGCCCGAATGTGTGCCTTATTATTTTATGTATTTTTATATATTTATCTGTTGAAGCTGATGGTGGTCTCTGAGGTGGGGTGTGGGGCTGAGCTACTATCCATCCATTATTTTTTTGCTTACTGATCTGGGGGTGGAGAGATTTTCATCAGATACCTGTCCATTGGTCTCAGACTCTCAGTCCTCTCCTATCTACTCTTCAGGAGAAAAACGATAAAATATAGCAAAAATGTGTAATTTTTCTTTTGTTGGTCCATCAGGGTGGAGAAGAGTGGCCTGGGTGGGTGAAAGTGGCCATGCGTGTCCCTCAGGGGCGGGATCAAGTGGTCGTGCATGTCCCTCAGAAGGGGGCTGGATTGAGTGGCCGTGCATGTCCATCAAAGTGCGGATAGTGGCTGTGTTACTCTGTCAGGGTGGGAAGAGTGGCTGTACTGGTCCATTAGAGTGGGGATAGTGGCCATGCCTGTCTGTTGGGGTGGGGAGAGTGGCCATGCTGGTCTGTCGGGATGGGGAGAGTGGCTGTGCTGGTCTGTCAGGGTGCGGAGAGTGGCTGTGCTGGTTCGTTAGGGTGCGGAGAGTGGCCATGCTGGTTTGTTAGGGTGGGGAGAGTGGCCGTGCTGGTCCATTAGGATGGGGATAGTGGCCGTGCTGGTCCATTGGGGTAGGGAGAGTGGCTGTGATTGTCTGTCGGGGGGTGGGGAGAGTGGCCGTACCAGTCTGTTGGAGTGGGGAGAGTGGCAGTGCTGGTCTGTCAGGGTGGGGAGAGTGGCTGTGCCTGTCTGTCGGGGTGGAGAGAGTGGCCGTGCCTGTCTGTCAGGGTGGGGAGAGTAGCCGTGCTGGTCTGTCAGGGTGGGGAGAGTGGCCGTGCCTGTCTGTCTTGGGGGTGGGGAGAGTGGCAGTGCTAGTCCGTTAGGGTGGGGAGAGTGACCGTGCTGGTCTGTCAGGGTGGGGAGAGTGGCTGTGCATGTCTGTCGGGGTAGGTAGAGTGGCCGTGCCTGTCTGTCGCGGTGGGGAGAGTGGCCGTGCCAGTCTGTCGGGATGGGGAGAGTATCCGTGCTGGTCAGTCAGGGTGGGGAGAGTGGCCGTGCCTGTCTGTCGGGGTAGGGAGAGTGGCCGTGCCGGTCCGTTAGGATGGGGAGAGTGGCTGTACTGGTCCATTGGGGTAGGGAGAGTGGCCGTACTGATCCGTTGGGGTGGGGAGAGTGGCCATACTGGTCCGTTGGGGTGGGGAGAGTGGACATGCCGGTCTGTCGGGGTGGGGACAGTGGCCGTGCCTGTCTGTTGGGGTGGGGAGAGTGGCCATGCTGGTTCGTTAGGGTGGGGAAAGTGGCTGTGCCGGTTCTTTACAGTGGGGAGAGTGGCTGTGCTGGTTCATTGGGGTGGGGAGAGTAGTCATGCCGGTCTGTAGGGGTGGGGAGAGTGGCCATGCATGTTTGTCTGGGTGGGGAGTGTAGCCATGCTGGTCCGTTAGGGTGGCCGTGCCCTGCAAATTTTGTGCTGCTCACCAGCCCTACTATCAGCCTTGGGCTGCTGACCTGCACTTTCTACTGTCTTGTGCTGTACTTGACCTGAATTGCCATCTGCTGTGACAGGAGTACTGCCTTTCTATGTGCCTGCCATTGTCTGGTAAGTTTTTATGTTTCCAATACAACAGCCCTGCTGTTATGGGAAAACAAGGAAGGCAAGATGTTGGGTGGGGGTGGGTATGAGCTGGTATGCTTAATGTAAAAAAAAAATTATTTGACATATGACAGACATGATGAAAAAATGGTTCTGGCCTGTGAGGAAGGGGTGGATTGGCATAGTGGCACAGAACCATTTTTCGCAGCATGTGTGCCAGTCGGCCAGGTCCATGCCATGCTCCAGTGGTTGTTTGCTGATGTTGGCTAAGGACGGGCTGGGCAGACTGGTTCACATGCTGGAAAAAAGTGGTTCTGGCCGCTGAGGGATGGGTGGACGGGCAGAGTCGCACAGAACCATTTTTTCCAGCATGTATGCCAGTCTGCAGAGTCCATGCCATGCTCCAGTGGTTGTTTGTTGATGGTCAGCTGAGGGACGGGCTGGGCAGACTGGTATACATGCTCAAAAAAATGGTTCTGGCCTCGGAGGGATGGGTGGATGGGCAGAGTGGCACAGAACCATTTTTCCCAGCATGTATCCAAGTCAGCAGAGTCTGTGCCATGCTCCAGTGGTTGTTTGTTGATGGTCGGCTGAGGGATGGGCTGGGAAAACTGGTTCACATGCTGGAAAAAAATGGTTCTGGCCTCTGAGGGATGGGTGGATGGACAGAGTGGCACAGAACCATTTTTCCCAGCATGTATGCCAGTCTGCAGAGTCCATGCCACGCTCCAGTAGCAAACATTTACAGTGTATGTTTATATATATATATATATTATATATATTTTAACATTACTGTGTGGTTCAACAAGATGTTACGTGGTTTGTCTTCATTTAGCACCCTGGATACCCAAAGGGGGACTGGCTGCGTCACAGGCCTGGGTCCCAGGCTTGTGACTCAGCCAATCCCCCCCCCCCGGGGTAGGAGGAAGGTGCATTGCTTGGTCTTGTGATCATTTGCTGGGCATGTGTCTTTACTGAAAAATGTATTATTTCATTTATCATTTACTGTGTTGTGGTGCTCGGGACCTGCTGTCTCTATCCTGGCTATCCTGAATGTAAATGTGGTGTAAAAAAGTATTTTTGGTTGGGGTATGCATGTGTGTGTGTGTCTGTGTAGAAGAATAAAAACACACACTCAGACAAAAAACGTTATTAAACATCATCAAACTGAATCAGCCATGTTTCATCTGAACCCAGAGGGCATCATTCGTGCAGCTGGAAATGCAGATTGTCACCCTTGGTTCCTTTCATCAATTTTGGAGGACACAGGTGATGGGATTATCTAAGGGATAAACAAAGACAAGTTGATAAACTGTGGAACTGCATGTTAAAAATTTTACCACTTTTATTAAATATGTTTTCTATGTTGAACCTTTTGCTGGAGTGTCTAATGTATAATGTTGGAGACCTGTTGGAGGCCTGTCTTCATTTGTGCTTAGGAAACTTAAAATTTAAAATTAAAAGTTCAGAATAAAGAAGTTGTTAGTGGGGGAGCCTTCGTGGCAATCTGGGCTACTACAACAAGGCCCACAACCCACTGTCTCATAGGTGATGCTAATAAAAACACCAACCAAGTATTTGCCTTTCAGGGGGTACTGTGTGGCAGTGCATGGGTATCTGGAGGGGTTGTTCATACAAACTTCTTGTGGTGGCTTTTCTCCTAGGTGGTGTGCTGTAACTGCCTTGGCACCAGGGCAGTCCGTGTTTGCTAGGATGGGGTTAGGGAACTAGAGAGATGGTGAGTTCTTAAAAGAGAACTACTCACCAGGGTGAAGCCCTGACCTCTGTACAGACTGGGGCTTCATCTATCTTGTCCCCCCTGCAGGCACTATATTAAATTAATAATCTTGCACTTAAAGGGAAATGTATATGTCTCAGTGTGCCCCACCTCTGTGTGACGTGGGGCCTGATTATAAATGATAAATGTAAAAATGTACACTACTTTGATCATTTAATTAAATTCATATCTGGTTGATCCTGTGCCTTCCCCACCGGCATTTTCCATTTCAACTCCCTCCCCATCATGCCCACAAGCACCCGCGTCTCTTCCCAGGATGACGTGGCAGGCGGGTAGCAGCCAGGGTGTCTCCATATGCTGGCTACATTGCTCTATTTTTGAACAGCTCCAGTTTGGAGCCAGTGTACTGCCACAACATATGGAGACCGGTTACAGACAGCTAGTGTACCTGTTAATTTGTACCTGGTCTCGGTATTACAAGTACACAGATAGACTCCAAATTGGAGTTATTTGAAGCAACAGCAGTTTCAAATAGCTCTGGTTTGAGTCTATTGGTGTACTTGTAATACCGAGACCAGGTACAGACTAACAGGTACACTAGCTGTCTGTAACTGGTCTCCATATGTTGTGGCAGTACACTGGCTCCAAACTGGAGCTGTTCAAAAATAGAGCAATGTAGCCAGCATATGGAGACACCACAGCTGCTCCCCGGCTGCCACATCATCCTGGGAACAGCTGCGGGTGCTTGTGGATGCAACGGGGGGGTGTTGGAATGGAAAATGCCAACGGGGACGGCGAAGGATCAACCGGATATGAATTTAAATTAAATGATCAGCAGCAAGTGGCAAATTTTAACACATTCATGCATTTGCTAATCGGGCCACACTTCACACAGAGATGGGGCCCGCCAGGATGTGGACATTTCCCTTTAATCACTCAAACTGGTAAATTCTCCGCTGCACCTGGCTCATTAATTTAGGAGCTTGCGAACATCTTGCACTCTTGCTCATGAACTGAAGATGCTACCTTGCATTTTCTTCAAGTGCCCTTATGCTTGGATAGTGAAGATTTGTGCCCATTTATTACAAATCCCATGGTGTGCCTAGGCCACTATTGCCCTGCCAGTTGAGAAGGGGGCAAGGCATTGTCATCAGTTTGCAGTTTTAATATGAATATGAGTGTGTCACGTTCAGTAGTGCCATAATTAAAATTCTGAGTGTGCAAGAGGATGTATCAATTTGTACTAGTGATCAGGTGCAAAGATTAGTTTACCTATGCTAACTGCAGGAAGGATAGGAGAGACAAAGCCCCAATCTGCACAGTTGTCATGGTTTCACCACTGCTGGTAGAACTCCTTTCATGAGTTTGCGCTCTGACATGAAAACTACGAGGCTCCATTTTCATGAAAACCAAGTCAGAAAGTGCCCAATTTACTGTTTTTGAGATTCTGGATTGGTTTATTCTTTGTCAGAGATTGTGTTTGTGTATCTCTCCATTAGCATCCATCAGCATCCTCATCAATCACATGTGGATTTTTTTAAGTTGGATGCACTTTGTTTATCAATAAACCAATTCAGGCATCTAAATATTAGATAGGAACTGAACTGACGGAGTCCACCTTGGCATGTGGTGGTTCAGCTTACTTCACATCTGAGCTTGGACAGATTGGTATATGGCATTGGGCTGCAGTGCTGCACATGCTGCCATTACACCGGAGGGGTGGGGGCTGCAGTGCTGCCACTGTTGCCATCATACCAGATGGGGTGGGGGCTGCAGTGCTGCCACTGTTGCCGTCACACCGGATGGGTGGGGGCTGCAGTGCTGCCACTGTTACCGTCACACTGGAGGGGGTGGGGGCTGCAGTGCTGCCACTGCTGCTGTCACACAGGATGAGGTGGGGGCTGCAGTGCTGCCTCTGTTGCCATCACTCCGGATTGGATGGGACTGCAGTGCTGCCACTGTTGCTGTCACACCGGACAGGTGGGGGCTGCAGTGCTGCCACTGTTGCCATCACACCGGATGGGTTGGGGGCTGCAGTGCTGCCACTGCTGCTGTCACACAGGATGAGGTGGGGGCTGCAGTGCTGCCTCTGTTGCCATCACTCCGGATTGGATGGGGCTGCAGTGCTGCCACTGTTGCTGTCACACCGGACAGGTGGGGGCTGCAGTGCTGCCACTGTTGCCATCACACCGGATGGGTTGGGGGCTGCAGTGCTGCCACTGTTGCTGTTACACCGGATAGATGAGGGCTGCAGTGCTGCCACTATTGCCAACACACCGGACGGGTTGGAGGCTGTAGTGCTGCCACTGTTGCCGTCACACCGGATAGATGAGGGCTGCAATGCTGCCACTGTTGCCATCACACCGGATGGGTTGGGGGCTGCAGTGCTGCCACTGTTGCTGTCACACCGGATGGGTTGGAGGCTGCAGTGCTGCCACATGCTAGCACAGTGAAAAAAATGGTTAAATACAGGTCGCAAAGCCAACACTGGTAAAAAATGATTTTGGCCTTGCAGACACTGGTGACAATACTTGTTTTGTCAATCTGTAAAATGGAATTTGCCTTTTCTCCTTCACGGTAAACCACTGTCCCTGGCCATTCTACAACAGCGGGAGGGAACCAGCTACTGTATAGTAAGTACCAAGTGCAAAAGTAAATGGACTGTGGTGCCAAAAGTCAGAAAACTGTAAGAACTGTAAAAGCAAATGCAATAAAGTAGTTGAAATAGAGTTTTTTGTGAACTTCAAAATATGGACTGTGTGTGAAGGAACTGTTTCAAAGAGAGAGCGCTAAGGCAGAAATGATCGAAGAGGTCCAAATGAAGTATAGCGACAGTATAAATGTGCTGGATAGTGCTCAGTGTAAAAGTGGAGTTGTGCTTTGAGTAAATCAGTAAAATGCAAAGCTCCAGCAAGATGTCTAGCAATTGCTGAACTGTGTGTGTGATGGAAAACACTGCAGCCGCCATTTTGAGGTGTAGTCAGCTAAAAGTAAACAACGCAGCACCATTTTGGACAGTGTTTCAAATGCAGAAAAAGTGTCAAGTGGTTAAGCTAAATGTTGTGGAACAAAATGCAACAGACAGGCAGCCTGTTAGTGAACTGTTACAAGTGTGTTTAAAGCTAAATGTCAGTGTGATAGCAAAAGTAGTCATTTGTGACTTGTGTGTTTATTTACAGAAAATGGCATGTAAGCGACCTCACTACCCATTCCATTCCAGGGCATGGGTTACCCAGCAAGAAAAAGAATTAGCTCATTTTGAACATTGTATAACTGTGAGTCAGCACCATCCTATGTGGCTTTACTGAACTTTCCTGTAAATGTGTGTGCTGTGCGCATGAAGCCAGGGAGGGATGTTCTGCCTATCCCCCATTGCAGAGACTGTCGCAAACAATTTGGAATGAGTGAGACTGGTGGGACATTGGTAGCTAAAGCAAAACACATCCGCTTAGCTCCAATTTGGACATTTTCCAGGGAACCCTGTCAGGCTGGGTTCAGTCAGAGAGACCCCACTGAGTTTGTCAAGGAATTTTGGGGAAATGTCTATGCAGCTTTTTTGCAAGGCCAGGAAGAGATGGAATTTTCCACAACACAGAGGGTGGATTTGGATGCTGCAGATGCAGGTTCTGTAGATCCTTGGGTGGAAGGCCCAAGCTCAAGCCTCATGGGAGAGTCTGAGGTAGAAGAATCTTTGTGTTGGGAGGCCAATGCCTCTGTGTGCAGTGAAGAATAGACAGTTTCAGGAGGTGGTGCAACTGTCAGTTCTTGGGCAGAGATTGTGGAAGAAGAAGAAGCTGCAATGGCTATGATGGGACCCTGTGAGTTGCCATTAGCATTGGCTTCTCTGGAGCCTCCCGAGACTTACATGGAGAATGGAGGAGGCCTCTAGAGATGTGCCACTGAGTGCAGATGTGGACTGCGTTTACTCTGCATTGTGTGTTTGAAGCTGGCTCAATCAGAAATGGCCACCTCCAATCCATGCCACTGGTTTGGAGTTGGTCAAAAGCAGCAAGGAAGAAAGGATCATTTAAAGACTAGCTGTGGCCGAGTATGGATATTCATACCTATTCTTCCCTTGAAGAATTTGGGAAGAAATTGAAGAAAATAGGCATATTTGGCTGCGGGAGGAAGCTGGTGCCAACCTGCATCTGAAAGTAAACAAATTTGTCACAGGAAAAGTGTGTAATGAAAGACTTCAATTCTGGAAATGTGGCAAGACTTTGTTAATTGATTTAGTGAGAGTGGTGGCAGAGCTGGCCAAGAGACATTTTACAATGTTCCTGTGGTTCATCCGGATGAAGAAACAGTCTGTGCCCCACACCCTGAGTGGTACTAACATAATGGTGCCACTCATCAGAAAAAAGTGCCTGCTTGCCAAGTGAACACAGCAATGCCATCCCAGCATCTGCTACCGAAGAGGCAGAAGCAGAGGAAGAGGTGCCTTTCTTCTGGAGTTCCAGGTTCATCTGCAGCAGCATCCAGGTTCTGCTCTGGCAGCATCCAGGTTCATCTGCAACAACATCCATTACAGGTTGTGTTTGCTGCTCAATGTGTTTTTGCAATGTTGTCTTTTGCAGGTGTTCCTGAAAGAAGACAACAAGATCAGAAGAGGTTTTTTGGGACTCATCAGAGTTCTCTTTTGTGTAGAGTTGGTAAGCTTTGTATAAACGTGTAGTACAATGTTTAACCATTTTTCTGCTTTACAGGTGTAAAGTGTTTGTGTAGTTCTTAGATTTAGGAAATGTACTGGTAAATGCATATTTCTAAAGTGGGCTACAGTTTTGATGTAAAATGTTTTTTGGGTTTGGGCACCTGGTAGGTAGCATAGGTCAGATAGATTCTCCCTAGAGGGCTAGGGTGGAAGACAGGTTGGTGGTCCTGATTCGTGGTAGGGATCACCAATATTGTCTGTTAGGACACACTTCAGGCAGTTTCTTGGCACCACTAAGAATCCATAGATAGTACAGCAGTAGGGTAGCAGTTGATATATCTTCAGTGGGCCTCTACATTCAGTGTTACCTGCCTGTGCCTAGCACATGGCAGGGGAGGACCTGATCAACCCTCCCTGTAGGGAGCATGGAGGTAGGATGGCCTGGTACTAGGCAGTAATCTGGCTGCAGACTGCCAGTGGTCTGGTTGCAGTGAGTGTAACCTCCAAGTCCCCTGGGGTTACTAGAATCCTATCACTGTTAGTGTTAGGCAGGTAGAAAAGGCAGCAGGTAAGCAGCTCACTTAGGGGCAGCTTACACAATGACATCATTGTTTACTCAGCTAGCCTGAGGGAAGAATGATTATGTCATTTGAAACACTCGTAGAAGCATAACCATTTCTGAGTCAGCTGCTCTGGAGATGTTTTAGAATGTTTGGTTAGTCTGAGTGTGACAGAGTGGGAGGATCTCTGTCAGTGGGCTTTGTGCCTGAGGACCCAGAATTTCTCACCCTGGTTTTGTTTACAATTATCATCTTCCAGTGAAGTGGTGGAGACCTTTCTTCAGCAGGATGTCCTGATTTTCACTCCAGGAGGAGTGAAAGAGACTGCTAGCTCAGTGGATCCAAGGGAAAATCCCCTGAAGGTCCATGTGTATTCACAGCTGCCTTTGAAAAGGACTTTGTAACAGACTGTACTGACAAGCTACCAAGGAAATGCACTTTCAGGTTGTTCCCATGCCTAGAGGAAGGGGCAACAAAGTCATGAGTACAGAATGAAAATGTGTCTCGGGTTGTTTTCCATACCTAGAAGAAGGAGCAACTAATTCCGTAAGTGCTGTTTTGGGAGACAAGTTCTCCACTTAGGGGGTTTTGTTCTGGGGTGTATGTGCCCATAGATAAAGCTAGATGACCCCTCTCAGTGTCTCTTATTCACCATGTGTGTCAAGTACAGAAAACGTTTGGAGTCTTTAGCATTTTAGTGGGGAATGGAGGTTTCTGTGGTGTAACCCTGAAGGAACAGCAGAGACTGTCAGTTGATGCAAAGAGTGGGAGGAACGCTATCTGGAATCTTACAAGGCAGGATAAATGATTCATGGAAGGGTGCCAGTTTTATCTGAGCAAAGGCCATTACTGTGGGTTCAGGTGTGTGGGATGGGTCCACAAGCATTTGGGAAAGAAGATGTTTGAGTGTGTGGCCCAGTTCCACAAGAATTCATGCTGGGAAAATTTAGATGTGCTCAGGTGTGTGGCATAGTTCCACAAGCATACACCATTGGGAAGAGAAAGGAACTGTTGTTTCTTTGGAGGACTGTACTGCCTAGCAAGGACAGTTCTGGAAAGTGTACTTGTTTGCCATGTCCGACCCTTGGGGGTCCAGTAATGCTTTAGTATCATCTATTCAATAAAGCCATACTGCAAAATCCAAGCTACTGTTTTGGACATTCTGAATCTTGCTTCTGGTGTGGAATTACTAGTGCCCCTTCAGCAATTAGATCTAGCATATGCCTAGCATCCTGTACCCTGGACCTGGTTGTAGTTACAAAGGTTCATGTTTCTGTTCATGTACCTCAACCCCCCCTTCCTCTAGATAATGAGCCTGGTACACATCCTAACGCCAAGGGTGGTACCAATCTTAAATTTCTACTTATAAAAAAAGTATGCCATAAGTGGGTACTAGTCCTGTTTTATGGGGGGGGTCCAACTTACCAAAAGTGGATTGGTATATATATATATATATATGTATTTATTTATCTATATATATATATAGATATATATATATTCATTGCAAAAAAAATTAATTAATGCGTCAGTTAGGGTTGACAGCACAGCAACAAAAGTATGGAAATGTCATGTTATGGTTACCGCCCCTACCACCCCACCCCCTTCACCCTCCACACACCAACAGATGTCGGGGTGTACCATGGGATCATCAGGTCTAACTCTCACCCCATTCCATGTCTAAAGCTGACATGATACATTAAAGGAGAATGGGGTGACAGACCTGACAACACCATGGCACACCCCAACATCTGTTGGTCTGTGGAGGGTGGAGGGGGTGGGGTGGTAGTCCTAGCATCACATTTCCCTACTTTTTCCACTGTGCCAGCAACCCTAACTGATGCATTAACAACATTTTTTGCAATGAATTTCCTTTTGTTTTGAGAAAGTGTAATGTAACTGGTAACTGGCATGTGTTTGTGGGAGCACAGGCACTCTGGGCCCTGCGTTCCTGTCACATTGTCTACTTTTTGTGTAATGGTATGCATATGTGGGAGCGTGGGCCCTCTGGGCCCTGCACTCCCACTTACACATATGTACGGAGCCATACAGCAGCCCCATTATACTGAAAAGGAACCCTTGTAATACTTATTTGGCAATATCTCAGTAACCATAGCAACTATGAAAAAATGCCGCTGCAGTTGTAATCATGACTTTGAAACCTCCACACATGCCAAAGGTGGACGAAGCTACATGTAGTGAAAAATTCATATCATGAATAGTTTTCGAGATGCGGGAGCCGAAAGGCACTGCGGGCACTGCAGTGTTATCTGATGGGAAATCTTTCAACTTCAGAATGCTGTAACTATGGACCCATTGAATGTTTTGGGACCAAACCACCCAAAGGCACATCTGTGGGACCAGGGCTTGCTACCCTGCAAATTTCAGCCCACAAACAAAATCTACCTTGGCAAAATGAAGTGACAAAAAAAAAAGAGCTCATAGTACAGTGTCTTCGGGCATTGTTTTCACAGCAGCTTTAATGTTTTTTCGGCACCCCTATTCTTTGTACTAAAATCTTTTCATGCACAAAAAGTACGATGTCAAGCCCTTTTTTTTTTGTGCATGGTCATAATCTTGCACACAAACAATGTTTTCACCAAAACAAAATGCCAAAATGGTAGAAAAATCTTGAAAAACTTATTTCCAGACTACCTGCACAAAAACTGATGCCAGCAGCAGGTTCCTCAAGGCTTGAATAGGTAAAGACAAGTGTTGCTATTTAGCAAGAGGCACTATTTTCAATTTATAATGTTTTTTGTCTCTCGTTAAAAAAAAACAAGATGGCAGCAGCATGAAAACAAAACAGTTTTCGCAAAAGTTTTCACATCACCCATATAAATTTTTCCATAGGCTAAAATGGGACATGAAAACCTCCATAACTTTTGAACGGATTAATATTTCTCCACCAGATCTTTAAAAGGCACCTGACTCAAGCCACATATACAAATGCACATTTGAAACCAGACACACACACACACACACACACACACACACACATACACAAACACAAACACACCATTCTCTCTCTGCAGCCTGTCAAAAAATTGCACACAAGTTGAGGATTTGTCACAATTGTTACACTCCACAGCTCAGCAACCATATACCTGACTGGAACAAATCTTTCCAGTTCTTGAGATCTATGGTTGGACAGCACGCATGCAAAGTTTCAAGCAAATCGGACAAATGGTTGCAAAGTTATTAAAGTGAAAACTCTGGAGATTAATATATATGTGGACTGCCAACTCTAAATTTACCTGCACTGTATATATATTCTTTGCAAAAACTTTGTTAATGCATCAGTTAGGGTTGTTTTCACACCAACAAAAGTGTGGAAATCCCACATTAGGGTTTCCACCCCACCACCCCACTCCCACGCCCCCTCCTCAAAACCCTAACTCCCCCCCCCACACACACACAAGCAAGGAAGGGGCCAAGGCAAGACAAGCAACCAAGGACAAGCAGAATCAGGTAACAGAAGTGATGTACAACTCTGTAAATGTTTCACAAGACTCAGGCATCATCACAGTCCACCAAGTGTATGAGTTGTGCAGCCATCATAGTGGCTTGGGGGTACACACTCATGCTGCGCAATCATGGCACAGATGCCCATATTTTAATAGTTAGCTGATGAAACACACAGTATGTTATTCACATACAGTGTATCAGAAATGACAGTTTCTATGAGCCTAGCAACAGTCATTGAATGTTTACATTTTGTTTTGGGATACAGTGAGTCAGTACTAATAACAAACAGTGGTAGTAATAAAAGTTAAAAAGTTAATTTTTGTAGAATAGTTTACAAGTAAGATGTAAAAGCAACAGTCGTAACATGCAAAGGTAACCATAACATACTGTCAAGGAGTATTTCCAGGTAACACAGCAGCATAACAGCATGTGTTGCTGGTAGTTTGCCCACGGAGCAGTATCTCCGAAGTACTGTGTATGTGTCAGGTGCATCTGTCCTGCTGCCACATGCCTTGTGGTGGCATTGATACTTGCAGTGACCCAATTGTTGGATGATGACACATATAAATCTATCTTCTGAAAATGTGTACAGACTAAGTGTCATTGTGTTAGGAAGATATGGCAGCAATAATGTGTCATCACACTGTGCTGGCAGTATAGAATTGGATATACTGTATTTCTTTTTTCATTACATAGCGTTATGTGAAAGTAGTAGTGTTGTGATTATCATGCTTACAGATGTGCCAGAGTGGTATAGTGTTGTACAATGTTGCATGTGTCTTGCATGTATGTCTGTGTGGGGGGACTGGGCCTTGGGGTGAATGCGGTTTTAGGGTTTGAGGGGGGGACATGGGGGTGGGGTGGTGGGGTGGTAACCCTAATGTGGAATTTCCACACTTTTGTCAGTGTGGAAGCAACCTTAACTGATGCATTAACTTAGTTTTTGAAAAGAATTTCCTTTCTTTTTTAAAAGTGTAATGTAAGTAGTAAATGGTATGTGTTGGTTCGGGCCCCACACTCCCACCAAGCTGCCAAGTTGTGCATAATGATATGTATATGTGGGAGCACGGGCCCTGCACTCCCATTTACACATAAGTATGGAGCCATACAGCAGCCCTATAAGGCAAGCAGCCCTTGTAACACTAATTTTCCCATATCTCAGGAAACATAGCAGCTAGGAAAAAATTCAAGTGTCAGTGTAGTCATAACAGTGAGCACTGTCCAAGACATAAATCAACTGAATCTGTATCTTGCATCATTTATGAGATGCGGACACCAAAAAGGGCTGTGGCCATTAACACAGGGGGCATAATAGCGACCTACAGGCATGAAAATGAGCAATTGGAACACTTAATTTGCAAATATCTCAGCAACCATACAAGGTAGAAAAACAATTAAAATGTTATGGTTTTCATGGCTTTCCAACCTACTTCTGCACTTAGCCCCCCATAGGAGACTAAGCAACATTGCAACACAATGTCCGTATCTCAAACTGTTTTCGAGATACGGGCCCCGAAAGGCATCACAGGTGCCACAATGTTATCTTATGGGAAAATTGCCGAACTTCAGAATGCTGTAACTATAGGTCTGTTCAATGTTTCCATGCCAAACCACCAAAAGACACATCTATGGTACTAGGGCTGTCCACCCTGAAAAGTTCAGGTCGATAGCCCAATCCACGTTGCCACAGTGAAGTGACAAAGAAAACAACTGCTGCAATGTTATCCTATGGAACATTTTCTGAACTTCGGAATGGTGTAAGAATGAGCCTGTTCAATATTTCCACATCAAACTACCAAAAGGCACATCTGTGGCTCTAGGGTTTGCCACCCTAAAAAATTCAGACCAATATCACAATCCAGCTTGCCACAATCAAGTGACAAAGAAAACAGCATTTATCAAAATTTGGTTGTGCGGTGTTAGCATGATTGCTTTCATGTTTGCGTGATTGTTCTGTCTTTATAATAGGAATGTTATCACGCACAAAAAAATGTTAGTGCAGTTACTGTTTGGAGTTAGCGCAATTGTTTGTGCACAAACAAAATGTTTGCACAATCAAACAATGGAAAACATTTTTAAAAACATATTTCCTGACTAGCTAGCAAAAAATTAATACCAGAGGCATGTTCCTCGGGGCACGATTAGGTAAACCCAGTGGTTGGTGTGTTCAAAATGTAGTATTTTTTGAATTACAGTACTTTTTTTGTCTTGCTAACTGAAAACAAGATGGCAGCAGCATGACATTTTTGGGCAACCTTGATCAACAAATGTGATCACAATTGTTTTCGCAGTGTACATATAAATTTTCCCATAGGCTATAATGGGATAGAAAAAAATGCAGTAACCTTCGAACAGAGCTATATTTTCTCACCAAATCTTTAAAAGGCACCAGCAGCGCAAGCCAGAACACATGTTGACAACCCAATTTGAACCCACTCAAATGCATTCTTCAGTGCAGTATGGGTGGATAAAGAATTTGCGACATTGGGGAAAATTCACTTTTTGAGTGCACTATAGTTCTGCAACTGTACATGTGACTGACATAAAAATTGCAATATCCGGATATCTATGATAAATCTTTGTACATGCCAAATTTCAGGCAAATTGGACAAATGGTAAAAAAGTTATTAAAGTGCAAAATTTGGGGTTTAACATAGAAATGGCTACACAACCCTAACTATTTTGGCACTACCGTGCCTCTATAATATATATATCTTCTTTGCAAACAGCTTTGTTACTGCTTCACTTAGGGTTACAGCAGCAAAAGTTTAGAAATGTGGTGCTAGGGTTTCCCGCCCCTGCCCATTCCCTTCCCACCCGACATGTATCAACATGCCTTGTGAGTGTGCCTTGGGGCTGACAGTCCTAATGCTTACCCTATTCCATGAGTAAATAAGATGAGACAGGTACAGTATTGGAGAATAGGGTGAGTATTAGGGCTGACAACCACAAGGTATACCGCCAACACATGTTGGTGCATGCAAGATGGGGGTGGGGTGTTAGTGTTAGAAACCCTAACACCACATTTCCAAACTTTTGTTGCTGTAACCATTACTGATGCATGAATGAAGTTTTTTTGCAAGGAATTTCCTTATTTTTGAGAAAGTGTATTCCTATTCTTATTTGCTAGTGGGAGCCCAGGGCCCTCCAAGCCCTGTACTCCCATCCATCCATAACTTTAGAGAGATTGTAGTTTTATCCTTAATTCCCTGTAGGGTCCTGTGCTCCTATCCATGCACAATGTTTCAGCTAAAGTAATGGTATTCTTATTTGCTTGTAGAAGTGCAGGGCTCCTGTCCCGTAGTGTACCACATCAAAAAACACCTCAAATTGCACTCTTTTCCTATAGAAAGAACAGCAAAATGTGAAAGTTTTTACCTGGACACCAAATTAATATATTTTTAAGACACCAGCAAAAGGCACATCAGTGGCACAAGACCATTGTACCCTGAAAATTTCTGAACAAAACTGCAAACTGTTTCTTAACAGTGTATTGACAAAAAATGACTCTAACTCTCCCATTACAATGTTATCCTATAGGAAAGCAAGCCAAATTTAGATCCACAGAATACCAAACCAAAGTAATATATTTTCACCAAACTAGCAAAAGGCACATCTTTTAGGCAAGCCCTTTGCAGCCAGAAAATGTCTGCCCAAAATTCCAAGCAGTGTGTTTCCTCTGAAGTGACAAAGAAACAGCTACTGTATATAAAAATTATTTTTTTGCAAATTGTAAAAAAAGAATCCTTTTCCGCAGTTAATTTTTTGCAATTTGAGGAAAAATAAAATCCTTTTTCACAAACTGCAAAAAAGGATCCTTTTTTGCATTGTTTTTTTTGCCCTGAGTTTGTACAAAAGGATTTCCATGTGCTAAAAAATGCATTTCTAAGTAAGGAATAAAAAACAAAACAAAACAAAAAAAAAGATTTGTTTTCTAAGGGCCTCAATTAGGTAAACACAACTGTTGTATTTCCTAAAGCCTCAAATTCTTTTGTAATTTAAGTTTGTCATCACTGCTAACTGAAAACAAGATGGTAGCAGCATGAAAAAAGTTTCTGCATTTGCGGCAAGGGTTTCCACATTTGAGGCGTAGGATTCCACATTGGTGATAAAGAATCTTTTTTTGAGGTGAACTTTTTACTTTTGCCGTAAGAAATAATGGGAAACTCTGAAAATGAATAACTTTTGAATGGATTAATATGTTTTCACCAAACATTCAAAAGGCACCACTGTGACCCAAGACCTATGTACCCTAAACATTTCAAGCCAAAATTCCACACCAGTTTTGCAAAACTCAGTGACAAAGACTCTGACAAAAAATGGTGATGTACACATTTGCTGACACTCCATATCTCCACGCCTGCACATCCAGCTGAAATTAAACTTGCCACATCATGAGATCTTTAGTCCCTGATGGTGCATGCCAAATTGTATGCAAATCACTTGAAGTGTTACAAAGTTATTAAAGTGCAAAATGTTCAGTTTCAAATAGATGGATAGTTTATCCTGTTATAAGGCTTTTTTGCTCTATACCTAGCCTCCTGTCAATGTACTAAATTTGTGTAGATCACTTGCAGCTGAGCCCATTATTACCTTTTTTGTCAAACTCACTGTTCCCCTGTTTCTGCTGACACCTTTATTGTCTGTCAAGAACTTGGTTGCTTAGTGACTTTAGAAGTCAAAACTATGCTTCTGAGCTACCTTCTATTTTTGTCTGTTTCACAGAACCTCAGACTGGCAATGGTATCTCTGGATTGGACATAGATCTTTTAACTGGGAAGAGTCGAAGACTGATCTCTTTTAATGAATCACCTAAGAGTTGTCTTTGCCAGTCCACTGTATTTACTACTAACTTGTTACATTGTTGCTGGGTGTCCAGTGTTTCAGTTGACTTTCTACAAGTATGACTTGTATATGTCTTCTTTTTCTGCTTTTCCTTGTTTTAAATGCTATCGTTGTTGGGGCACTGTAGGTTTAATATGCTGCTTTTGCCCTCTTTTTATATATGAGAGTCATGGGAGTTTCACATTTCCATCATGGGACAGTTCCCTATTTGAATATTGTACTGAACATACTGTCAGTGAGGGCAATAGTTGTTAGCTTCCTGGACCATGATGCAGCCTGGTGATGCAGGACGATGCATAGGCCCTCCTTGGTAATTATGCCTGTGAAGAGCCAACTCTCTTATTTATCAGCTCCCATTGCACTATTAGTTGTCCCTCATGATGTTGCCTCCTAGGTGTGTGGATTGTGAGGCTGTCACAGTGGAGGACTGGGACTCTAGAGCTGGTATCGAGCTAGTGGGGTGTTATCTGGACTATATGGGTTTTACATCCTTTATTGGGGGAATCCCCTTCTGTATGGAGTAGAGGAGGGGGGTATTTGGAGTGAAGTTGATCTATAGATCAGAGATTTATGTTTGTTTGCTCTTTGGTGTATGTTATGGGATTGTTGCTGTTTTTTTGTTGGGGGTTTGCTAGGTGGTGGTATGTACACTCTAGAAGGTATGCATGTCTTTTTTTTTGTGAGGGGATATCATTTCAGTTTCATATCTGATTTACATTTATTTCATAACCACTGCCATCAAATACTTTACTTGGAATATGAAGGGTGCACAAACTAATAGTAAATAGTACCAAGCTTTAAAACATCTTAAAAAGCTACAAACTGATATATCTTTCATGGAAAACTCATCTTAAGGCCAATCAAACTAACCTTTTGCATAGAGAATTGGTGGACCATATCTACAGCACTGGGGAAGCTACTCACAAGAAAGAAGTGGCAGTTCTTGTGGCACAATAGATACCATTTCTCCTGCTCCAACAATCAGCAGACCCACCTGGTCACCGTATTTTGGTTAGAGGGTTATTGAGCCAGCTGGAGATCCTTATGGGCTCAATCTGTGGCCCTACCCAGGATGACCCAAGCTGGCACTTCTAGCACCATGGTTACTATTCCTATTATCCTAGCCAGCGACTGGAATCTGATTTATACTAACAAGCTGAACAGGCCTAGCTCCAGATGAAGAGGGTTGACATCTATGCAAAGAGTGTTTTGGGAGTTCATTGACACTATAGACCTCAGTGATCTATGCAGGTTATTATATACATCACAGAGTGACTATACTGTACCATAGTACTCTGTACCCCATAAGACATTTTCTAGAATAGGGGGGCAGAGCTCATCCATGAACTCCACTGGAGTGACCATAGTGCTAAGGTCCTCTCAGATCGTCATCCTGTCCTTCTCCAGCACAGTTTTACATAAGCTCAAGAAGTGGACAAAATCTGGAAAATAGATACCCAGTTCCTTAAAGTTAAAGATACCCTCGAGCTGATCCAAAAATTTATAGCAGACTTTGAGGTTACTAACAATTCAGCCATGCCTCAACGTGATATTCTTTGGGTGGCCTGAAATGCAGCTTAAGGAGGGAACTTATTCAGATAATTTCTAAGTGTAAACAGCTTAGGGGGCAGGTAGCCACTAACTTACTCTTATAGGTTAGGAACATTGAACAAACTCTCTTCCATTCTACCACAGATGGCACTTGATTTCAGCTCAATAGGCTTTGGGCTAGATATAGAGAGCTCATGTAAGAGAATACCGACCATGCTATACACTGCTTTAAAGACAGATACTTTGACTGGCAGGAGGGAGGCTGGGAAACTTATGGCTCTCAGGCTGAGAAAACGCCATATGGATCAGATTATTTCCAGTATCATAGTATCATTGCCAACAGTAACCATCACCAACCCCAGGCACAAAGCACCACAATTGCAGGAGTATTATCATACCTTATATAGCTTGGAACCCACAGAATTCTACTTAGAAAAGGAGGATGATTTCCTGAGGGCCATATGCCTACCAAACTCATTGAAGTACAAAACATCTTCTTAAAGTCCCCCAATCCTACGGGAAATTGAAATGGCCAGTAACACTCTTGCCTTGGACAAGACTCTCAGACCAGATGGTTACACTCCAAACTTCTACTAAAAATTGAAAAAACGTTATAGTTCCTACATCCTTAGAGGTGTATAACTATGTATACGACCATGGTGCATTTGATCTTTTTTTTTTTCTTTTAGTTTTTGGTAACCAGCTAAGGCCTACTAGGTGCAAATGCCTATTTTCAGGGGTGACCCGGGAGCACTGGACGGTTAAGTGACTTGCTCAGAGTCACACAGTATGCAAGTGGAGGTTGTGAGAATCAAACTCAGGTCTGGTCTGCTGGATGTACCAAGCTCATTCACACTTCGTTCCTCTAACCTCTAGGCTATACTGCCAGCCAAGAAATCTTAGCATGACTAAACATTAATTGCAGTCTTGCTTAAACCAGATCAGGAGTCTGCTAAGGATAGTAGCTATAGACCTATCACTTTGATAAATTTGGATTCTAAAATCCTTTTGAAGGTTTTGGCTGCCCGTCTTAACCAAGTATTGGGTGGGGCGCTCAGCAAGGAACAAGTGGGATTTGTACCAGGGTTGTTATCATCTGATCATCTTAGAAAATGTTCACACCTTTTTTTATGCGGACAGACATGGTACCATCCCAGTGGTTTTGGCTTCCCTGGTTGCAGAAAAAGCATTTGATTGGGTCTGCTGGGTATACCTGTTCTGTGTCTTGCAAGAGTTTAATATCCCACAGGAGTCCATAGCTTGGGTCAAAGTACTCTACACCAATCCTAGTGCTAAGATATTCTGTAATGGGGCATGATCTGAGGCTGTAACTCTCCAGCAAGGTACCAAGGAGGGATGTATTTCCCCACTTTTGTTTAATCTTTTTTTGGAGCCCTTTAATAGGACAATTAATTACACACTTGAAATTCAGGGAATTTCTTTTGGTCCACATCAGTATAAGTTATCTGTTTATGCAGATAATATTCTTTTACATCATACTCATCAGATGACATCCCCACTTGAGTCCTGGAAGTTGTAAAAAGCTTTAAAGCTATCTCTAATCATAAGCTTAATATAGAAAAAACAGGGGTCATGCCTCTGAATGTTTGGGCACAGCAGTCCAACATACTGCAGCAGAGCTGGGCCTGCTATGGAACCAGAGAAGCACAAATATTTGGATATTTACCAGAGTACATCCCCACTCCAGATGAAAAAACTCAGTCTTGACCCATTGTTGTAATGACTAAAACAAAATCTGTCCTGGCAGGTCCATTTACCTATCACTCTTTGGGCAGGATTAATATTATTAAACTGATCTTGCTCCCTAGGGTACTCTACCCTTTTGGTATCACGTTATCACTTTTTACTAGTTTCAGCAATAACAAAATTTCTTTGGCAAAGCAAGGCAGTTCATGGAGTGTACGATAAACTCACAGCATCCAAGATTTTTTTTATTATTTGGTTAGCGGGTAAGGCCTTCTAGGCACAAGTGCCAGTTTTCAGGAGTGACCTGAGAGCACTGGGGAGGTTAAGTGACTTGCTTAGAGTCACACAGTGTGCAAAGGGAGGATGTTGGAATCAACCCCAAGTCTGCCTGCTGGATATTCCAAGCTCATTCACAGCTCTTTATTCTAACCTCTAGGCTATACTGCCAGCCCTGATGGAAGGTGGCCAGCACCTACCTAATTGTTACCTTTAGTATTTGACTATCCATACTGTAGCAGTAAATACTTCCAATGGTACAGAGAGGAGGACTCAGTTGAATCTTCTACATACGTTGCACAATGGTTAAACACTGACCACTATCTCTGTATCATGCATAAAGTGGCCATAACCTCTCTTCTTCGCCTTCTGTCCACACATCTGCCACATTCTTTTAAAAACACACCAGTAGAGGTGTCTGCAAGAGGTCTGTGAGATCCCATAGGCAGTTCTGTAGGCTGTTGCACCTGGATTTTCCATAAAAGGCGCCTTGCAACCCCTGTTTGGTAACCCAAATTTTAAAATAGACAACCGAATTATTACAGTACCCTTCTGGGCTTCTAAGCAGATATCCAAGGGGAACAATAGACTGTTGATGGCAAATTGATTAATTATGCCACCTTCCAACAACAGTATACCACCACAAATATTAATTGCTTCCCATTCCTACAGGTGGCATATTTACTCACAGAGCATTTTCGCCTACATGACTGGCCTGACAATCATGGTAAGAAACTCTGCCACTCGTGGGATATCAAGAGTTCAGTGGCAGCTTGAGGGGTTATTTCTATTATCTCACTGTCACCCATGTCATTTTCAATTTAAACAACAATTGTGTGTCTCTCCTTTCTCAGTTTTAAAATTATTTGCATTTGTTTGTCGCAAGAAGTGAAAAAAATTGGATTTTGTGCTATTTTTGCTAATTATAAAAAATCTAAAAGGTATCTATAAATGAAACACCTCTCATTTTGTAGATCTTTTTGTGTTGAAGAAATCTCATGCTCACAGTACCATGCTATCATTTTTCGTATTAAAGTTATTCGCATTTGTTTGTCTTAAAGTGAAAAGGAGCTACATTTTCTGCTGGGTTTTTTTGGTTAATTATAAATTTCATGCTCATAATACAATGCTATCATTTTTCATTTTAAAGTTATTTGTATCTGAATATGGTTAGTACTGTACTGCTACTGAGGCCGAACATTTTAAATTAATTCTGAACCTTTTGTGACATACCCAGCAGGCCAAGATATCCATTGTGACATACCCAATTATGAAGATATAAGTGATAACTCACATGTGGTGGTAAACGGTATACAGTCAGAAGAGATGCAAGTTACAAGTGGGGTACCTCAGGGATCTGTTCTGCGGCCAGTCCTCTTCAATATCTTCATCAGTTACACTGCAGATGGACTGGAGGGTAAGGTTTGTCTGTTGGCAGATGACACCAAGATCTGAAACAGAGTAGATGATCCAGATGGGGTGGGCAGAATGAGAAGAGATCTGGATAAAGTAGAAAAATAGTCGGTGGAGTGGCAACTGGGGTTTAATGCAAAGAAGTGCAAGATCATGCACATAGGGAAGAGAAACCCTGAAGCCACCTATAGGCTGGGAGGGGGAGTTCCTGGCAGTCACAAGGGAAGAAAGAGACTTGGGCATCATCATCACCACTGATGACCTGAAATCATCCAAGCAGACCTCTAAAGCAGTAGGTAAGGCTAGAGGGATGTTGGGGTGTATTAGTAGGGATATCAAGACACTGGTTAGGCCCCATCTGGAGTACTGTGTGCAGTACTGGAGGCCACACCTTCACAAGGACATTAACGAAATTGAGGCAGTCCAGGGGAAGGGGAATTAAAATGGTGCAGGGACTGCATCAGAAAACATATGAGGACAGATTAACTGAACTCAATATGTATAACCTAGAGCAAAGGAGGGATAGAGGTGATATGATTGAAACATTCAAACACCTTAAGGGCCTTAACAAGGTGAAAGAGTCTAACATGTTTCAATATAAGAAAAATAGCAGGACAAGAGGACACAGCATGAGATAAGAGGGATGCCGATTAAGGGGTAATGTGAGGAAGTTCTTTTTCACAGAAAGGGTGGTGGATGAGTGGAACGGCTTACCTCAGGAAGTGGTGGATATGAATACAGTGCAGGGCTTCAAACAGGCATGGCATAGGCATAAGGGAGCAATACAGATGAGCATGAATAGATAGGCCATTGACAGAGCAAAGGCCTATGGCACATTCATAAGGTAGAAAAAGAAATGGGCAGTCTGGATGGGCCTTGCGGTCCTTATCTGCCATCAACTTCTATGTTTCTATGTTTCTGTGTTTCAGTGAGATATCTCTTTTATCTTCCTGAAAAGAGACCCACACATGTTGTATAAGCTTCTGTCTCTTGCCACGTGGGCTACACTTCTAAACCCTATTACCCATTTATTTTCTCATTTTTACACTCTGCTGCTCAACAGAGTGAACAGTTTGGTTCCATATTGGGCCCATGCCTTACCCAGACGAGTGGGCACCTACTGCTGGAACACAATTTAGTCTGACATGTATATATTTATTAAATATGATAGATACTACCTTATGTAGCTGAAACTTTTCCATAATTTATATTATACCCCCTAAAAATTAAAAAAAGATAGGAAAATCACTTACTGATTCTTGCTCTAAATGTTCCAATAGTCAAGGTACCCTTTTGCACATTATATGAGAATGTGAGAAGGTTCAAGCATTTTGGGACACTTTAGGGGAAAGGTTGGACCCACTGTTAAGCCTGAAGCATGCCTTTCAACCAAATATCTGTCTGATAGGAGAGTACCAGTGTAAATTGTTAGAGGCCCACAGATATCAAATCTTTAATTGCTGCTTGATGAAAAAAATTATATTACGACAAATCTACTGGGCATTCATGGACATAAAACTAATTATAGCTCTTACTGTTTTTGCAGACCACATACAAGACTCAACACTATGATGTCAGTGCCTCCAGCCTAGTATTGCAAAGAGGGGACTAATATACTTTCATTCATATCTCTGACAAATGTGAAACGTGATGCTTTTCCTGTACCTCACGACTATAGTGTCACCAGCAACTTGCCCCTGTGTTCCAAACTTTCCCAGCAACATCGCTATTAAGTGAAACGTTGTACACCTATGGGAAGCATCCTTGAAGAGTTAACTAATCCCACAAAACCTTCAACCACCAGTTTATATACTGTTTTCAATGCGGACCTGCACTGATCTTCCTGCACTTCATGTCCAATGCCAAGCAACAGTCATGTTGCATTAAACGGTATTCTTGTACAGACTATCATTTCCATTAAGGCTACTATGGTGAGAGGTGTCTGGTACCCATGTGCTTTGGTCTCATCAAATCCTGGAGGTCAAGCCCATATAACTCCTCCTTCTCCAGCATCTCTCTCTCTTTGTCCCTGACAGAGGGGCAGGGGTGACCCAGAGAACTTCCCTCATCTAGGGGTATCTTCAAGCTCACTAGGAATACCCTTGCATTACCATACCAACACTATGCCCACAACCAGGCCTTCAGTTCTCCAGGACCTACAAAGATCTTATCTGGTGTTTGTAACAATAAACTACAGACAAAAAAGTGTTAAGCACTTATACTTTGCTGGTGATTAAACTGTATTGTAAATTGGAAGGAACACACATAAAGGTCCAAGGGAATTTTTTTCTGCTGTCAAAATTCTGTATTTCTAGGCAAAAATAAAATTACCATCATTACACACATCACGGGATCATGATATACCATGATATAGGTTCTGGCATTTATTCTTGTCTCCAGATTCCTGCATTATTTCCCCTGTTCGGGTGAGATCTAGTTATTATGTCTACCAGTGTCAAAGACTGCATACTGACCCTGTCACCAGGCTGGTACCAGCTTAGCGGACTTCCTACACAGCTCCTTGCTGGGACACGTTAACCTCATCTCATCCCCAGGGCTTCTCATTTTGTCACAGTGCTCAGTTGTCAACACTCGCTGTTCTTTCTCCGAATGCTTTCTAACACGACTTGGATGACCCTATCCATTTCTGTTGGAGTGTGGCTCTGCCAGACTACCACTGTCCCCTGCTAACCTCACAGTGCTTGTGACTGCAGTATTGGTTGTTATATATTCTGTACCTGGCAGTTCTGATGCTGGAAGATTTCTTCTGGTGAAGTCCATCTCTATTCCTAGCAGCTTTCCCTCGCTATGGCTTGAGATTCATTTACTAACAGCAATGCTGTGATCTCATATACCCCATTGTTGAGCTCACTCTGTAGCAGGGTTGATGCCTGGGGATCAAACATGAAACAACAGTTTAATGCTTGTGTTGCTGCCAAGTGCAGGTGGGTGCAAACTCAGGTAACCAGCCACAAAGAACACCAATTCTGAAGGAGTTGCACTCTGATAGTGAGAAGCAAGCTGAAACTGAATGCTGCAAAAGTATACTTGTTTATTTCTGAATGAAAAGTATAACACGATCATGAAAAGAACTCCAAATCAGTAGCCCCTGCACTTCGACCATTAGGTCTTCCTCAGGGGCACAGGGGCTACTGGTTTGGAGTTCTTTGCCTGATCCTGTTTTATTTTTCATTTGGAATGAAACAAGTAAATTTTTGCAGCTTTTGGTTTCTGCTTGTTTCTTAGTCTTATAATGCAACTCCTTTTGAACTGATGATTGGGGGTCTGGTGACATTCTCTGCAAAGTCACCTGCCAACACTCTATCTGTTCTAATCTGAGTGAGGTCCACTTGATTAGATCCACATGTAAATGTGTGTGTGCTCAGCTGGCAACTATTCAACCACCTACATGTATGTCCTCTACTATGGGTCAGGTTAAGGGTGCCACTGCTGAGGAATTTTTCTCCTTCCATCTCTCCATATACCCAGGAGACAAATCAAATTTGTCTGTCCACTGCCATTTTACTGCAGCCTTGCCCACCTTGTTCAGGAGCACTATTGTTGCTTGGGCTACTTTCTGAGACCCACCCCACAAAGATATCCCTTATGTAATCAAGCAGTCCTTGACAGGCCAGTCATCCCTTGGGTGGTTTTCTCTAAGAGAAACTGCTTTGAGATTTCCACACCCTCACAGTGGCTCCCTTATGTACTCCTTCTTTAAGAGTGACACTCGAAGAAATTGCCCCCTGATACCAAGTCACATGGATCTGTCCTAGATGCCAAAGGTCCCTCCCACAGCCTAGATAGGCATTGAGCAGAACAGATTTCAATGCACTCAAACTATTGAGGTGCCCGAGACCTTAACACAATCCTCTGCATTTCCCACTCCTGGATGTCAACTTCTCTATGCCCTGGAAACATACAAACATAGACGATGATGGCAGAAAAAAAAAAAAAGACTGACAGTCCATCTATGCTTCCCATATTACCTTATCATACCCCAGGACCAATTTCCTGTGTGGAGTCTACACTTACCCTGTCCCCCCATTTGTTTTCTCCTCCCTTGTCCTGCTGAGGAGCTAATATACCTATAAATGTGTCGCAGACATGTTTGAAGTCATTTATGGTTCATGCACTCCTCATTGCTACCAGAAGGTCACTCGGCAGCTCAACCACTCTTTCTGTAAAATATTACTTCCTCACATCCTTCTTAAGCCTTCCTACCATTAATCTCCACTTGTCACCCCTTGTCCTAGTTTCCTTGTTCCTTGTAAATAGCTCCTCACAGTCCACCTTGTTTATTTGTTTCAGGAACATGAAGGTCTCTATTATATCTCCCACTCATCTGGTTTTGAGTGAACACATGTTCAGTGCCTTTAGTCAATTTTCATAGGATCAACCTTTCTGGCCTCAAGTCATCTTGGTTACCCTGTGTTGTACCATGTCTAGATTGTCCCTGTCCATTTTTAGGTGGTGACTCTAGAAATGGGCACAGCACTCCTGGTGTAGTCATATCAGTGGCCTAGACAGAGGTAAAAGTCCCCCATCCCATTCCTACTGTCGAACCTTCTCCTGATGCAATCTATACTTCTGTTAGCCTTGCTGAAAGCCTTGTTAAACTTGTTGGTTTGTTTAAGAGAGTCACTGATTATGACTCCTAGGTCCCCTTCCTTTGATGGTGTGTCCAGCTGAACCCCTTCCATCCAAGAATCTCTTCTGGGGAGTTTCTTCCCTAAGTGTAGCACGTTGGACTTCCTGTCACTGAGTTTGATTTGTCAGACTTTGGACCAATCTTCCAGCCTTTGTAGGTCTCTCTGCAATTCTTTTATCCCCTCCATGTTGTCAAATCCACCATAAACTTTAGTGCCATCTGTGAAAAGACTCAAACTGCCTGAATTCCCTATCCTATGTCACTGATGAACTTATTCAAGATGACTGGGCCCAGAGCAGATCCCTGTGGTACTCCACTGGTTACCACTCTTTCCACAAGATCTGATCCCCTTTCACCACAACTCTCTGCTGCCTCTTCTCAAATCAACTCCCTACCTACTTTACTATTTCCATAGCTGTACCAGATTCTCATCTTATTCAGCAGCCTTCAGTATGGCACTCAGTCAAATGCCTTGTAGAAGTCAAAGTATAGTAAGTCTACTGCCAACCCCTTGTCAACAACCCTGGTTACCCAGTCAAAGAATACTGCAGGGCTAGTATGACAAAACCTCACTTCCATTAACCTGTGCTGCTTACTATCCTGAAGCCTATTGTTATCCAGGTGTTCCACTAGGTCCTGTTTAACCAGTGTCTCCACTAGCTTTCCTATCCTGTTTGAGTGCATGTTCTTTGACAGAGTCTGCAAACATCTGCTCTGCAGCTTGACCTCTGGCACTATGAGGGTACCCTTTATATTTCCTATACAAGACTCCTCCCCATCTATACTCTCAGAGATTATTCCAGAGCATTAGTCCCCTGTGGTTCACCGTGGTGAACAGCCACCTTCCCTTTCTGTAATGAGAGGCTGTTACATGTATGGAGAATTTGGGAACATGTACTGAAATGGGGAGAGGCAGGATAAGGGGAAAATTAGAAAGCATCAGTTCACACAGAGGTTGGTTAGCATGCATTATCATCTACTCAGTGAAGTTGTGGAACCTAGCTTGTTCAGGTTTCCAAAGCATGACTAGACAGACTCCTTAAGAAGAAAGGCACTGTGGGTTCTTCATCATGACTAAGAGTACCAACCCAGGAGAAGTCTAGAAGTGCGTCCATGATGTAAAAATATAACAAGCATTTGTCAATGCCGAATGTTGTCGTGCCGGCATTGGCTTTGGTAGTGCAGTACAGAAAAACATTTTGGGCAGGATGTGAAAAATGACAGCTGTACAGTTCATAAGAAGGTGAAAAAAAAATACCAGTTTTGAAACTGTGGCATGTAAATATTGCAAATTTGCGAAGTTACAAGGGTGCGTGAGAAATGCGCAATGCACGCTTGTAACACAGTTATTTTATGGGCATTCGGCACCAAATTTTCAATATAGGCATTTTAGCACCTCTGCTCATGTGCAGTGTCACGGTTATTTCTTCAAACTGTCCCAAAAGGTGATTTCGCACAGCGACTGCGGTGTTCTGCACCGGATATGCGAAAACAATTTTGGGCAGGATATGTGAAATGACAGCAGTACTGTTCATCAAAAGGTGTGGAAAAATGCCAATGGTGAAAATCCAGGAAGAAAATATTACAAAAGTACAACGTTACGAGCATGCGTGCAATCTGCCAACGCACGCTCGTAACACAGTCATTTTATGGAGTATCGCCACCAAATTTTCAACATAGGCATTTTAGGACCTCTGCTCATGAACAGTTTCACTGTTATTTTCATAATCTGGTCCAAACACTGATTTCCCACAGCGACCACGCTATTGTGTGTCGGAAGTGCGGAAACACATTTTGGCCAGGAAGTGAAAAATGATAGCTGTACTTTTCACAAGGAGGTGTACAAAAATGACAGTGAAAATATTGTGGATTCGCAAACTTATGAGCCTGTGTAGCAGCTGCGCAATGCACGCTCATAAAACAGCCATTTTTTGAATTTTTTGCACTAAATTTGCAACATAGGCTTTTTGAGAGCCCACCTCATGAACAGTTGCACTGTCATCTCGTTAATCGGTCCTGAAAGGTGATTCCACATAGTAATTGCAAAATCACCTTTCAGGACTGATTAACGATATGACAGTTCCAGAATTCATGAGGACGGGTCCCAAAAACCTCATGTTGAAAATTTGGTGTAAAAATTCCCAAAAATGCCCGAGATATGCATTAAAGTTGAAAAACCCCTATTTATTCCATTATACAGCTTACCAGCATTTCCTCAGTTCGCAGTCAGCTTTGAAGAGTGCAGACGTGTTCCGGGTCCACTGAAGATCATCGCGCCAGACTCCAGAGGTAAGTATGGGGTGGGAGGGTATAGGGAGGCAGGGCACGCATTGGGTGGGTGCGGATTGTGGAAGGGGGGTTGGAAGAGTACGAGGGACCGCTTTTGCTTTATAGGTTAAAAAAAAATAAAAGACATCGGGGGACCATTTTCATTTTAATAGGTGCTTTGGCCCACTGGGGTGGGCTCCCAGCATGCCACCTGAGTGTGTGAGGTACTTTAACCGACAGGGGATTGGGCACCCCTGCCAGCAAACAAGGAAAGGGAAACAGGAGCCGAGAGGATTGGGCACCGGCAAGCAAAAACAGGTGGGGGCACATTATGCCAAGGGAAGTGGGCTCCCTGTTGGCAAAATTCAAGGGGAGGAGAGATACATACCGATGCAGATTGGGCCCCGTCGTAAGAAAAGAAGCATTGAGGTGCATGATGCCGAGGATTGAGCACTCCCTCAGCAATCAAAAAGGGGGGATTACATGATGCTGACTGGGATTGGGCACCGTCGTGGCACACAAAAAAAGTGTTGACAGGCAACAGCGGCAGTCACTGCAGCCATGTTGCCTACACGTAGTGGGAGGCATGTTGTGGTCATGCTGCATAAGAACTTTGCTGTCATTGAAGCGGACCATTTCTGTGATGTCTTCACCTCATTAGCTAGGCAGTGTGTTGGCCCCTGCTGCTGGCTGATTGGGGAATGTGGGACACACCTACTGGTGTGCCTTGCATTCGCCCAACAGTGACTGCGCCTCCAAATCTGCACTACTGCAAGATGTTGGCTGTGCAAGCGTGCCAGCATAAAAAAGGGAGTGTACCCTTAGTCAAAGTCATTGTCACACAGCAAGGGGGCAAACAAGATGCTTCCTAAGTTTCTTCATCACCACAATGCTATGTTTCTTTAGACTGCAAACAATTTCAAAAGTACTGCATGCATAAGCTGTTAAATACAAACTGTGGGAACTAAAAGGCCTCATTTGAAGGTCATTATGGAAATATACTCTCAAAGAGGACACATTTTAGATGATTTCTATTACATTTTTATTTATCTAAATTACAGTAATAATTATGAGGTAATCTTTATACATTCATAGCTTTTTCTAGAGAGATGCACTTTGGAATTTGGACCAATTTTCTGTGTTGGACTTTTTCTATCTGAAGTCATAGATGAAAGGTGCCATTTCTTTATTACTGCTTGCATAAGTTACTAGTTTTCTTCCACAACTGCAATTGCTCAATCCAGTGTGCAATTTCACTGGTGAACTGAAGCACTCCGCATAGTGCAAGAAAGCAGCAGCAAGGGCAAATAGGTTGTTGGGATGCACAGCTAGGGGGATCAGTTGTAGGAGAAAAGAAGTTATACTGCCCTTGTACAGGTCACTGGTGAGGCCACATCTAGATTATGTAGTTCATATTGGTGCCCACACCTCAAAAAGGACATTTACCTGCCGGAGAAGGACCAGAGGATGGCTACAAAGATGACAGCAGGTCGGCAAGGTAAGGCATACAATGAGAGGTTAAGGACACTGAACATGTACTCCCTGGAGGAAAGCAGAGAGAGTGGACATGATTGGGACCTTCAAGTACTTTGAAGGGGCAAATAAGGTGGATAAGGAGGGTCTCTTTGAGCTGAGTGGCAACCATAATAATAGGGGGCACAGTCTTAAGCTGGAGTGGGGGAGGTTTAGGAGGGAGATCAGGGAGCACTCCTTCACAGAGAATACTCTGCCAGAAGAGGTAGTCTTGTTGAAGACTGTGGGCAGCTTCAAGAGAGGTTTGGATAAGCATAGGGGGAAGGTAAGGATCAGGGCTAGGTAGGATGGGAGGAATGAGAAGGGGGGCAGGGACAGTAGCTCAAGCTGTGGACCCTACAAGTGAGCAGACTAGATAGACCAAATGGCTTTCTTCTGCTGGCTTCTTAGTATGTTTATATGTATGTAATATAAGCACTATGTCATGGCTAATCATTATACGGTAGACATGCATTCGTCCCGGCACAAAGAGCTATGGAAGCAAAAATCAATCCACTATTATTATACAGGGTTGATGTTTGGGAGTGTAAGCCACATACTTCTTTGGAACAACCCCTTTTTTTTTTTTATAAGTCTCTATTACAACAGCCTCTCTCAACAGCAATTTCCATAGTTAAAGCAGAATTAGGTAGGCTTCCATTATCCACTACAATTGAACTTAGGCTGGCCTCTTATTGGCTAAAAATGATAAACAATGGAGTAAACCACCCCCCCCAGACTTTGCATAGCGATAAAAGCTTCAGTGGATTTCTGATAACTTCTAGTCTCCTTGGCAAAAAGCACTTTGAAGTATTCTTTTCAAAATCTCACTGAACCACCTATGGGAATACTCCCTTAAGGGGATAATAATTTCCCCTCAATATAAAAATCTACTTAAGCAAAAATTATGCATTAGTACTTCCATTAAACAAATGGAGCAAGTCAGATCTCAGAGACCAGCTCCTTGGTTTGCCCAGAACAGAACAAAATAAACTGCACCTTAGAAAACTATTTAAGCTTGCCACTGCCCCCTCATGATTGTAAAACTATCACTTGGGCTAGACTTGGGATTATATCTTCCAAATATACATATTTCAATAGGCCTCCTTGTGGTGCCCCTGACTTCAAGTTTCAAGTTCAAGTTTATTGCAGGAAAGACTCCGTTGAGCAAGCTCATTCACAAGGAGGTCCTGAGGCACACACACATACATACAGTTCGCAATTACATAGACAGGAGATATAAAATGTAGAACAACAAAGAAAAAATAAATATGTAATACAAGAGGTATACACAATAGAAGTCCTTATGCTATATATGCAGTACATTCCAGCTTTAACCTTGCCCTAAATTATGCAACACATTTCAGCTTAATAAGTAGAGGGCCAGTTGGTACCCAGGAAGTTGACGTATGCTAGCCTAGTAGCACTCTACATATGTTTTTTAATTTAGAGATAGCTAGGTGTTTTGTAGGAGTTAATTGATACGATGCTGGTTAGCTTCAGCATGGCTTGTAGTTGGTTCCAAATGTTTGGGAGGGCGTATGAGACGGCTCTTTGGCCAGCTGTGGTACGTGTCCTGGGAACATCTAGTAGGATAAGGTTGGATTTCCTTAGGGAGTAGGCGCTATGCGAGATGTGTATGAGAGACGTTAAATAGACAGGCAGTTTGTGGAGTAATAATTTGAGGGTCCAAATGCCAGCATGCAGGAGGCGTCTGGTGGCAAGAGAGGTCCACCCAACTGCTGCATAAAGATCACAGTGGTGGGTCCTGTACGCAGAGTTAGTAATGAAGTGAAGAGCATGGTGATAGAGTACGTCCAGTTTAGATAGGCTCAAGGTTGGGGAGGAGATAAAAATAATGTCTCCGTAGTCAAGCAAGGGAAGGAATGTTGCTTGGACAAGTCTTTTGCGGGTCACGAGAGAAAAGAGGGTCCTATTTCTAAAGAAGAAACCCAAGCGTGCTTTAAGCCTCTTTGATAGATCCTTGATGTGGTCATTGAAGGAAAGCTTGTTGTCTATCCACATACCTAGATATTTAAATTTAGGTACGACTTCCAAGGGTTCACCTAGGGAGGCAACTATGAAGTTTTTAGGTGGGGTAGGTAGGGCACCAGACAAGGCAAGTCTCGAGAAAATCATTGTCTTGGTGTTTTTGGCATTTAAGAGAAGCTTGGCATTGATAAGGTTGCTTTCTAACTGGATAAAGTCAGCTTGGAGTGCTTCCCTGACTTCAGTTAAGGATGAGCCTGATGCGCATACGAAACCCGTACGTCCGGCAAAGAAATGTATGCTAGAGTTCTTATGTGGGAGTCAAGGTTGTTGTTGTACAGAGAAAAAGATTGGTCCTAGGATGGAGCCTGAGGGACCTCTGGCATTTGGAAGGGGCAGATAGTAGGCCATCAGCTTTGACTTGTTGTATCCTTCCTGTGAGATAACTGTTAAACCACTGTAAGGTAAGTGGAGTGGCACCTATGTAGGCAAGACAGGTGATTAGGAGGTGATGGTCTACAGTGTTGAAGGCCTTACTGAGGTCTAGAAAGACTGCACCAGTGACCTCTTGGTGTCCATAGCATGGATCCAGTCATTAGAGACTTTAGCCAAGGCTGAGATGGTACTGTGCTTGACCTGAAGCCAGATTGGGTCGGGTTTAGGAGTGAGTGCGCTTCGAGGTGATTTTTTAGTTGGTTGTATATAAGTTTTTCCAGCACTTTGGAGAGAACGGGCAAGATAGAGATAGGACGGTAGTTGCTTAAGTCACAAGGATCTCCTGATTTGAAGAGAGGAAGAATACGGGCAGATTTCCAGCAGGATGGAACAGTGGCTGTGGTAATAGAGAGGTTGAAGATATGAAGGATGGGGGCTGTGAGCTGGGCATAGCCTAACCACAAGAAAAATGATTCAAGGCCATCGTCCCCTGTACTTTTCTTGGTGTCAAGGCTAAGAATTATGTCTTCGACTTCTTTATAGCTAAATAGGCACAACTGGAAGGGATGAGGTGGAGTAGCATGTGTAGTATTTGGGCTAGTGTTGCTATTCACTCGGCTAGCATATGGGGAGGAGTCGAATGCCAACCCGGCAGTGGCAAAGTGAAGGTTAAGTTCTTCGAGGATTCGCAGTTTATTTTTAACCATCCCGTCCTTGGCCAGAATCTTGGTGGGAAGGGAGGAAGCAGCAGGATGGCCTTCAATGGATCTCAGTGTCTTCCAGATTTTTTGGGAGTTCCCTTAGGCCTGCTCCAGAGTGGAGATGTAGAAGTTTGCTTCAGTAGCACATACACTTTTAACACAGGCATTTCTGGCAGTTCTAAATGCATGCCAGTCTGCCGGATCCTTTGTGTGCCTGGCCCTAGCCCATAGCTTGTCTCTATTGGTAAGTGCAGATTTGAGCTCTTGGGTGAACCATGGATGCAAGATTTTCCGCACCCTCATTTTAATAAGAGGAGCATGCTTGTTAATTAGGGTGGTGAGGTTGTCATTTAGGACAGAGACGGTGGCATCAGCAGATTCGGCAAGATATAGGTCTTACCACCTGATTGTAGCTAGATCAGTTAGGAAGTTTGCTGAGTTGAATTTATGGAACGAGCATTTGATTCTGAATTTAGGGTGCTGCTGGGTTTTAGATTGGAATCTTGTACATACAACGATACTGTGGTTGCTCATGTCGTTATGGAAAACTGCAGAATGTGAGATTTTATGGGGATGCGAAGTTAAGATGACATCTAAGAGTGAGCTGTTGGCAGAGTTAGAAGCATTGATTCTTGTGGGTTCAGTTACTATCTGTGTAAGACCCAGCTCGTCACAGATGGCTTTTAGGGAGTGGGATTTAGCAGTGAGCCAATCCATATTGAAGTCCCCTAAGATTATTGTTTCCGTGTTTGCAGCCAAAGTTATGGATTTCAACACGTTAAGAATTTCTGTGCCTCCTGACGGGGGTCTATATCCACCAATGATTGTGATGCACTCTGAGGATGGAAGGTGAAGTTTAAGCGAGACAATCTCATATTCCTTGGGCTTAGTTTTACAGGAAATGCTGCTAACATCAAGTTTTGATTTGGTGTATGGAACCACTCCCCCCCCCTTGAATCCCTATCAGCCCTAAAGAGCTTGAAGCCCGGTATAGTAATTTGCAGATCAGTGTTGGTCTTTTTTAGCCATGACTCGGTAATTATAATCAGATCTGGGTCAGTGTGGGCTGCCCAAACTTGAAGATGATCAAGTTTTTTGAGCAGGCTTAGAATATTGACCATCATCAGTTTCATCGAAGGAGCAGCTGCAAACTCCGACGGAGAAGTGATTTGAGTTGGGGGACCTGGATTTAGTTTGACATTGCCTGAACAGAAAAGGAGAATTAGAAACATTTTCTTGAGGGCATTCATCAGGTAGAAGTGGGCTCTTTTCATATGGGTTCTTGTGTGGTGTTCAGTCATTGAGGTACATCTAGCCAAGGCATAGGAGATGCTGACATGGCCGTTCAAGGCTAGCAGGGGAAGTGCACGGAAAGACATTGGAGAAGGGAGGAGGGCTAGAGGAGAGGGATGAGAATTAAAATGAAAACCTGACAGATTACGAGTAGGGAAGCAATATGAAGATGCAGCAGGAACTATGATTGTGGGTTCCCAGGCTGGGATGACTTCTGACTTAGCATGGATCGGTGCTTTATGAGTCATAATTTTTGCCAGGATTAGAAGTAGAATGATAATGCAGGCCATATTGCCCACGATTGAGTACAGTGATTTGTGTAGAAAGATCAAGAATCCCTCTAGTGGCAGGTCTGTATAACCTGCTAATGGAAAACTAGCCAAATACTGCAGGCGTAATAAGGGTTTTTCAGAAACCATTTAGCCTATTACCATTCAGAGCCATCTCTATGGAGTAGCTGGGGAGAAAATACTAAAGGAATTTCTGGTCAAATATGCCAGCCAGGACTATGACATCCAATGACAAAAGAAGACGCTCTATTGACTTCCAAATTTTTTAATTACGTAGTGAAAGTAAAAAAAAAAAGACACTTTCTCGCATCACAAAGAACTTAAAGAAATAAATTTTTTTTCCATTTTATTACATGAGCACATTTGAATGGATTTATGGTATGAAAATATTTTAATACTGGATATAAATGACTGTCGGCTATAATATATTATATGTTATGCACACCCATGGTTTGGGCTTTTTGTATCTCTTAAATGATGTACTCTATGAAATCTTTTTTTTTTTGTCCCTTTAGTTTTAACTCACTCCCCATCGGCATAATGTACCCCCCCTGTTTTATTGTCTGCCGACGGGGTGCCCAATCCTTGCCAGCAGAAAGGAATCCCCCCCCCTTTTGTTGTTTGCTGACAGGGGTGCCCAATCCCCATCGGCACAAAGGAATCCCCCCTTTTTGTTGTTTGCCGATGGAGGTGTCCAATCCCCGTTGGCACAAAGGACCCCCTCCTTTTGTTGTTTGCCAACGGGGGTGCCCAATCCCCGTCAGCAGAAAATAATTCCCTGCCCTGTTGTTGTTTGCTGACGGGGGTGCCCCCCCAAAAAAACGAGTCCAGTGGCACAGTGGGAGCCCACCCCAGCGTGCCACATGCCCCTTTTGTTGTTTTTCCGATGGGGGTGCCCTATCCCCGTCCGGTACAGTTGCCCCCAAAGCAGAGTCCCTAGGCACGCTGGAGCCCACCCCAGCGCCACATGCTCCTGTAAAGCTAAAACGGTCCTGCAACATTTCTTTCTTTTTATTACCTGAAAAAAGGAAACAGTCCCTCGTAGTCTCCCTGCCCCCACAACCCGCACCTACCCTGCACACCCTGCCTCCCCACACCCCCACCCATACTTACTTCCAGAGTCTTCGCTAACCATCTTCGGCTAACGGGAACATGTCTTGTACTCCTTCCAAAGTTTAACGAGAACCGAGGAAACGCCGGTAAGCTGTATAATGTAATACATAGGGTTTTTTCCACTTTAGTGCATATCTCGGGAATTTTTGGGAATTTTTCCACCAAATTTTCAACATGGGGTTTTTGGGACCCCTCCTCATGAATTCTTGAACTGTCATGGTGTTAATCGGCCCTGAAAGGTGGTTTTGAGGTCACTGTGTGGAATCACCTTTTGGGGCCGATTAACAAAACGACAGTGCCAGTGTTCATGAGGTAGGCTCTCAAAAACCTATGTTACAAATTTTGGTGGAAAACTAAAAGACTGTTTTATGAGCGTGCGCTATGAGTTGCTATGTATGCTCAGAATCACAAATGTACAATATTTCCATGCCAGATTTTCAACATTGGCATTTTGTCTTACCTCTTTGTGAGCAGTACAGCTGTCATTGTTCACATTCTGACCAAAATGTGTTTTCGCAGTTCCAGCACAGAATGGCACGGTCACTGTGGGAAATCAGTGTTCAGGACAGATTAAGAAAATTACAGTGACACTGTTCATGAGTAGAGATCCTAAAATGCCTATGTTGAAAATTTGGTAACAATACTCCATACAATGACTGTGTTACGAGCATGCGTTGCGCAGTTGGCACGCACGCTCATAACTTCACGAATTTATAATATTTTCACTCCAGATTTTCAACATTGCCATTTTCCCACACCTACTTATGAACAGTGCAGCTGTCATTTTTCCCATCCTGGCTGAAATGTGTTTTCGCCCTTCCAGCGCAGAATAGAGCGGTCGCCGTGGGAAATCACTGTCCAGGACAGATAAAGAAAATGACAATGATACTGTTCATGAGCAGAGGTCCTAAAATGCCTATGTTGAAAATTTGGTGATGATAGCCCATCAATTGACTGTGTTACAAGTGTGCGTTGTGCACTTTCCACGCACCCTTGTAACTTCGCAGATTTGTAATATTGTCACACCAGATTTTCAACAGTGCCATTTTTTCACACCTCCTTATAAGCAGTACAGCTGTCATTTTCACATCCTGACCAAAATGTGTTTTCACAGTTCCGGCACAGAATAATGTGGTTACTGTGGGAAGTCAGTGTTCGGGACAGATTAAGAAATTGACAGTGGCACTGTTCATGAGCAGATGTCCTAAAATCCCAATGTTGAAAATTTGGTGATGAAACTCCATAACATGACTGTGTTACAAGCATGCGTTGAACTGTTTCCACGCACCCTTGTAACTTCTCAAATGTGTAATACTGTCACGCCACATTTTCAACAGTGGCATTTTTCCACAACTCCTTATGAACACTACAGCTGTCATTTTTCACATCCTGGCTAAAATATGTTTTTGCACTCCTGCAGGACAATAGCACGGTCACTCTGGGAAATCAGTATTTGGGACAGATTAAGATCGACCGAGTGAGAGGGTGGAGTGACTAAGCTCAGCTGAGCTCTGTCAAGACTGCTGCAGATTTGTTTGTGGGCAGGCAAAGGCCTCAACACAAGAGCCCAGTACAAAAGGGCAGCCTGCAGCACTGGGAGAAACAGAATGAGAGAGCAAGTGAGGGAGGGGGAGTGAGCGAACTCACCGAAGCACTGTCAGGACTGCTGCGGATTTCTTTGTGGGCAGAAAAAGGCGTCAATACAGGCAGAGGCCCAGTACAAAAGAGCAGCTTGCAGCGCCAGGACAAACAAAATGAATGATGAGAGAGGGAGACTAAGCGCAGTCTGTGGCACCAAGAGAAACAGAACGAGCGAGTGACAGAACAGTAGTGAGTGAGCTCAACAGAGCTCTACTGTGACTGCTGCAGATTTCTTTGTGGGCAGAAAATGAGGCAAGGCAGGCAGGAGCCCAGTACAAATGGCCAGCTTGCAGCGCCAGCAGAACCGGAATGCGAGAGTGACAGAGGGGGAGTGAGTGAGCTCAGTGGAGCTGTGTCGGGACTGCTCCAGATTTCTTTCTGGCCAGAAAAAGACGCCAATGCAGGTAGGAGCCCAGTACAAAAGGGCAGTCTGCGGCACCAGGAGACAAAGAACAAGCGAGTGAGGGAGAAGGAGTCAGTGAGCTCAACGGGGCTTTGTTGGGACTGCTGCAGATTTGTTTGTGGGCAGAAAAAGGCGCCAACATAGACAGGAGCCCAGTACAAAAGGGCAGCCTGCAGTGCCAGGAGAACCAGAATGAGTGAGTGAGACAGGCAGAGTGAGCAACCTCAACGGAGCTCTGTCGGGACAGATGTGTATTTCTTCCTCAGCAGAACAAGGTGCCAATTCAGGCAGCAGCCCACTACAAAAGAGTAGCCTGCAGCACCGGGACAAACAGACTGAGCCAGTGACAGAGGGCCACTGAGCGAGCTCAACAGACCAACGCAATCAACATTCGGCATTGACAAATGCTTGTTATGAACTGGATGAACAATAAACCTAAGATTGCTTGATTGACTGATCATTGCTCAGTGTTATGTTAATGATTAAACAAAGTAATTAAGCAATAACATCATGCAACCTTTGATACACCTTCAAGGTAAGAAAATCTTATAAAATCAGATACCATTCAGAATCTGTGTTGCACTGGCAAGATCTCAAACATGGCCTTCAGTGGAAAGTATGAGCTTGAAAGCCAAGAGAACTTTGAGGCTTTCATGAAAGCCATTGGTAAGTGTGCTTCAAATAAACTATGCTGCAACAGGCCTATGTAAATGTTTATATTGACAAAGTAATTGTGTTAATGCCTTGGCTTTTCTCTGGTATCTTAGTTCACAGTCCTTCACAGAGAACATGGTACATCAATTTAATTAATATGACAGATTTAATAGAAATGTTAGTAATAAATATCACATAACATAATAACCAAATTAAGGAGAACCAGTTACAGAATTAGCAAGCAAGTTTTCATTCCAAATGAGAAGATGGCAATTCACTTAAAGTCAGAATACCCATTCTGTAAATCTGCATAGTTCCATGGAAACTGGGTAGAAAACGCAAGGCTTTTGCAAAATACTACTTTACTGGCCTTGCAGCTTTGTCACGCATGTCCCTAACAGGTGGTAAAAATTGCAGGGAGTGTGTTTTCTAAGGCTCCTGAAATCTGAACTTGGGGAAAAATGCACACACATGTTTTAACACGAGTGACTTTATCAAAATCATTGACGTTCATTACTTATTTAAAAATGTTTGCTTTCTAAGATGACTTCACAGGATAGAGATGTAGAAGTGTATTTGTTTGTTTCTGTAGCTGTAAATTATGACATCTAGCCATTTTACTGAGTTATGAGGAAAACAAATGCTACAAAATGTCAAAAATGACACATGTGGTACAGTGTGTCAAAAATGAATGTTAACAAGTTAAGTTACCCCAAATCATTTAAAATTAGTTTTTGGTGTAATACAGAGCAGTAGCAAAAACAAAGTGCTACTGCTTTCATGCCCAAATTGAGACTCGAAAATTTAACCTGTCAGATGGAATGAGTTACTCGTCTCAGCACATGTTATACAGGATGACACAAATCCAAAATCTTCCTTGATTTTTTTCTGTTTTAAAATGATCTCTTTGGAGGCCCATAGGATGGAGACTGCAGGCAACTAAACAATGGTAGCACACAAAGACCTGAGGCAGAAGCCAGTGGCACACTGACCTGACACCACACAACTTCAATGTAGTCAAGGGTAGGCACAAGCAACAGGAAATCTTTCCCAGACTCTTGTACTAGCATAATGACAAAACAAAATCAATTTTGTGACTTTAAAATATAGAGAATTTCTTTGGTGCCATCAGAATGTTACTATATTTGGTTTCCTTTATCATCCTCAGGACTTCCCGATGAACAGATTGAGAAGGGCAAAGACCTGAAGAGTGTGTCTGAAATTGAGCAAAATGGCAAAAAGTTCAAGGTCACTGTAACAACAGGCAGCAAAGTCATAGTCAGTGAATTCACCATTGGTGAGGAGGCCGAGATGGAGTCATTCACAGGAGAAAAGGTCAAGGTATGAGAAATAAAGGCACTGTGGAATATGAAAGCTATTGTATGCTTGGGTAAAGGCAAAACAAATCATTTACACAAATACAGTAGTATGTAATGTAACCCCCATCCCAAAAGTTTTTTTAATTTATTCTTTGCTAACTGGGTAAAACCTACTAGGCACAATACCTGTTTTCAGAAACAACCTGAAGGCACTGGGGATATTATGTAACTTGCTCAGAGTCATACAGTATGCAGCTGGAGGTTGTGGTAATCAAACTCAGGTCTGCTGGACACACTAAGCTCATTCGCAGCTTGTTGCTTTACCTTCAAGGCTATACTGATGGCACAGTTACTAAAACAGTTCAAGATATTAAGAGGTCAATAGCCAGATAGCCAGAGGAAGTTCTTAACAAGCATTTGTCAATGCTGAATGTTTGATTACTAGAAGATGCCTGCCCCTGCACCTTATGTATGGCCTTGAGGTACTTGAATGTGTGTACCATGTTCCCCCGCTCCCTCCTGTCCTCCAATGAGTACACATTGAGGTCCTATAATCTGTCCTCATATGTTCTGTTGTGCTTGCAAGCCATGTACCATCTTGGTTGCCTTTCTGTGGAACAGTTCCACCCTGTCAATGTCCGTGCCCACTTGTGGCCTCCAGAACTGCACACAGTACTCTAGGATAGGGCACACTAGTGCACTATGCAATGGTATCACCACCCCACACCTTTTGCTAAAGATACCTTTGCCTATGCACCCAAGCATGCCACTGGGCCTCCTTGCAACATTTGTGCTCTGTTTTGACACCTTAAGGTCAACAGGACTGATAACTCCTATGTCCTTTTCTTCCTTGGTGATCATCAGCACCTCACCCCCATCCAATAACTCTCCCCAGGTTTCTCTCCTTCCAGGTGTATTATTTATCCTTCTTTGCATTGAACCTCAGTTAGCACTCATCAAACCATTTTTCAAGGCTCTTCATGTATCTGCTCATTTTCTCCACCCCTTCTAGAGTATTCACTCTGTTACAGATGTTGGTTTCATCTGCAAACAGGCAGACAGACCTTTCCTCCCAGCCCTTGAACAATGAATGAGTCATTAAAGAGGACTGGTCCCAGGACTGATCCCTGAGGTACCCCACTGGTCATCACCCCCTCCCCAGATTGGATCATCTTTCCACCACCTTTGGCCCCCTGTCCATCAGCCAGTTTCTAACCCAGTGTATCAGCTCGTGCCCCGTGGCTAGACTGCCTATCTTGTTATATCAGCCTTCTATGTAGGTCGGCATCAAAGGCTTTCCTGAAATCAAAATAGGTGACATCCACTGCCCTTCCCTGATTTAATTCCTTACTGAGGCATTAGTGTTTCCATCCCTAACGCTTACCCCACCCCCACCCTGCAGAGACTGACAGGCATTGAGGGCATGCCTTTGGGTGATCAGCCATAACGCTCACATCATTCCACCTCATCGCACCCTGCAGACTCTGACAGGCATCATGGTGCCTTGGGGTTTTCGGCACTTACACTCACCCAATTCCATAAGGAAATAAGTGGAGATGAGTGCACTATAGGAGAATGGGGGTGAATGTTACGGCAGAAGACCCCAAGGCATACCTCAATGCCTGTCACTGGCTGCAGGATGGGGGTGGGAGTGAAATGGCATGAGAATTACTGCCAATTACCCCAAGTCACCCCCCCGATACCTGTCAGTCTCTACAGGGTGGGTAGGGGGGCATTACAATTGGAAACCCTAATGCCCTGGGCATTTGCTAGTATTTTCACTCCAGATTTTCAACATGGGCTTCCTTGAACCCCATCTCATGAACAGTGGCACAATCATTTTGTTACTCAATCCTGAAAGGTGATTTTGTGCTTTGACTGTGCCATTCAGCGGCAGAGGTGCAAAAACACATTTTGGGCAAGATGTGAAAAGTGACAGCCAATCTGTTCTTGAGGAGGTATAAAAAATGCCAAGGTTAAAAATCTGGAGTGAAAATATGAAAAATTGGTGCAGTTACAAGCATGTGTAGAAACTGCAACACACAGCCATAATGCAATCATTTTTGGGAAATTTTTCACCAAATTTTCAACATGGGCTTTTGGGGACCCCACCTTATGAGCAGTGGCACTATCATTTCAGTACTCCATCCCAAAAGTTGATTTCACACAGTGACTACAGCATTCTACACCACAGGTGCGAAAACATGTTTCAGGTAGGATGTGAAAAATGTCAGCTATACTGTCCATAAGGAGGTTTGAAAATATGGCAAGATTAAAAATCTGGAGTGAAAATATTAGAAATTAGCAAAGTTATGAACCTGCATGGAAACTGCACAATGCACGCTCGTAACGCAGTCATTTTTTGGAATTTTTTCACCAAATTTGCAACATGGGTTTTTTGGGACCCCACATCATGAACAGTGGCACTGTCGTTTTGTTAATCAGTCCCAAAAGGTGATTCCATGCAGCAATTGTGAAATCACCTTTCAGAACTGATAAACAAAATGATAGCGCCAGTGTTCATTAGGTGGGGTCCGCAGAACCCCATGTTGAAACTTTGGGGCCAAAATTCCTAACATTGGCCAAGATATCAACCTAAGTTGAACCCTCCCCCCCCCCACACTGAGTCCCACTGTAAGGCGTACCATGATTTCTCAGTTTGTTGGTCACCTCTGAAGAGTGCAGATGTGTTCCAAGTCCAGAGAAGATGACGGTGCCAGACCTCCAGAGGTAAGTATAGGGCAAGGGGGGGGTGCAGGGAGGTGGGGTATGCAGTAGGTGGGTGTGGACGGGGTAGGAGGGCCTGTGGAGATGACAACTGACCATTTTCTTTTTTATAGGGAAAAAAATAAAAAGACATTGAGGGATAGTTTTCTTTATTTTACAGGGCAAAACAATGAATATAGGCATACTGTGATGGGCACCCAATGTGCCACAATAGTGGGGGTGGGGGTATGCTGACATGGGGATTGGGCACCCCAACATTGGCACTAAACAGGTCTGTGGGGAAGGGGGCGCATCTGACCCTGGGAGTTGGCATCCTGGTGTTGAAAACATATTTCAATATTTTGGCACATGGGATGGGCTCCCAGTGTGCCACATTAGTTGAGTGGTGGGGGAAACATGCTGACACAGGGATAAGGCACCTCAATTTCAGCAAAATATCTTTTAAGACTAGGGGTTGGGGAGACACTCAACACCAGGAGTGGCCATCCCGGTGTCAGAACCATAAAAAAAAAGAATTATTCCAGCACACTGGGGTGGACTGCCAGTATACCACATTAATATGAGAGGGGAATACATGCCAATACAGGAAATGGGCACCCAGATGTTGACTGTAAGAAAAAGACACACAGCACCTAATGTTGAAGGGGGGCAGAAGCCAGCACCGGGAGAGGCTTCACCATGGCCACAGTTAAAGCTTTGGGGGGGGGGGGTTCAGAGGAGTGGGGATGGAGACAGAGAATACAGGAACAACTGCTGCCATAAGCATTAGTGTGTACTCAAAAAAAGCATGGCAGGAGTTCAGGCTACAAATGATGCAGTCCCATTGGAGTGGTTCATTTGTTTCAAGTCCGTGGCATGGCATGTCAGCAGAGCTGAACTGCTGGTGTGACTAGAGTGTCTAGTGATTAGTGTACACTGCCATACCTCTTGCAGATGCATCTGTAATTGGCATGGCAGTAACACACCTCTCATTTCCTGTTACTGTTTCAAAGCATTTGGTGTGCATGCACATCAAATGCAAAATAAGGAAATGGGGTAGGAGTTCAGCTACTGTCAGCTAGAAGTTCCATAGAATGTGCAGGAGGAGATCAAGAGAGCAGCAGCAGAGAGCAGCAGTTCAGTCTTTGGACTGGGATATGGGCCTCTGGCTGTCCTCGTGCCAGGGTTTGCCTGTGAGATTTGGAGTAGTAGTAGGACTACAGGCATAGAATGAGGCTTAGGTAGCACATCTGATTTCAGACTGCAGTGGGTCACTGGCAGAATCAGCAGCCTTGAAGAGGGGGACCAGCAGGGTCACATGAGAGTTCAGAGAAGTGCTGTAGAGATCCTGACTATTGAGGAACAACCTGAAAGCGGAATGAGGAAAAGCAGGAAGAGAAATGCTGAAGACAGAGTAACTTGGAGACAGAACAACTATTAGGAAGCTATGGTACAGAAAGGAAGAAAAGGCACCCTTATCCCAGGCCCTGTATAATTGGGCATAGTAAAAGATTAGTGAGATCAGCAAAGGACTGGCATTAAACACCAGCAACTAGGATCTAAAAATAATGGAAAAAAATTAAAATTTGTCAAAGGAGGACTCCTAAAATAGCGAGTGACTGTCTTTCCTCAGGTGAGGACTCCAGAACTGGGTACAGCACAAAAAAAACAACAAATAAAACTGAGCACTCTTTGCAACTTCAAGAAAACATGAGACTGGTTGTCTTTCATTAAACTCTTTTATTTTTAATGGAGTAAAGCTGCATTTAAAAGAGGTTAAAATACCTCCAGAGGAGCTCCCAGCCAAACCTGTTTTTCATGGTTACAGCAACTGTGCTTCATCAAGGGTCAGTTTCACCAGATTACCACATTTATGGCATTCCACTACTTTATGGAACTTTTTTTGTTTGCCATGCCCGCAAGCGCAAATGAACACATTAGTATGAGATTGCTCTTCGAGGGGTGTGACACTCCCCCCAGTGCAGTGCAGTGTTGCAAGGGCATGACTTTACCAGATCAATAAGCACCCTGACTGACAATGATGGAGTTCCTGGCATGCTGGGTGGGGACGGCACCGACTTTAAAAGAAGTTGCTGTCCCTTTGATCCGCGCCACCCAGCAAGCCAGGCTGATCTGTCATGGTCAGCCTGGAATGTGTGCCTGCAGCAAAGAAACCCATCCATCGATGTCTATTGCTGGTGGCCCTAATTGTCCCCCAACCCTCCCTGTCAGCACCCCTTCCCCCCACATAAACACTGTAGTGACACTGGGGGTGCTCAGTCCCGCAGTGTCTAAAACTGTCCCCCATTGGGTTTTTTTCCCTGAAAAGAAGAATATTGTCCATTGACATCTATTGCACCCCCCAACACAAGTCAGTGACACTGGGGGTGCCCAACTGTTGCAGTACTGACTCTAGTGACACTGGGAGTGTCAAGTCCCCTAGTGAGCTGATCAGCATATCGGTGGTGCATCGGAGGCATTTTCATCCCATTACAGTTGTGCATTCCCTCATTTGCATGTGATGCGCTATAAAGGTGCCATGTGGCAGCACAGGCACCAGACTGGTATTGCAACCTTCACAGGTAGGACGCCAGGCACTGTACATGTCGGGACTTGAGGGGGGGGCCTCGTGTGTGGAAACCAGCACTGACCACATGTCCCCACCAACAGGAACAGCATGTTGGAGCATGAGGAAGTTGAGGAGCAGGGGCCTGCACGGAAGTGCAGACCCAGTTTCACAAGGGTGGAGTGCAATGCCCTGTATGACACCTACCTGGACCAGGGGCCCCTCCTAAGTGGCTCCACAGGCACCCAGAAAGCCAGGGAGGAAGCATGGGTGGGTGTAGCCAGGGCCACGAACCTGCAGGGCGTCCATCAGAGGTCAGTGCAGGAATGCAAAAAGAAGGTGGGCACGGACCGCAGGTGGATCAGGAGAAGGTGGCGGCCATCTGGGCGCCGCGTGCATGCAGGCGGTGGACAGCCTGAGGGTGCCACAGCTGACACTGCAGGAGGAGCTTCTGGAGGCGACTACGCAGTGCACCACCACTGAGGGTGTTCCCAGTGGTGGATTCCAGACCGGGGGGTAGCCCTTCACTGCATGGTAGGTACAGTGGTGCATGGGGATGTGGGAAGGGGTGCACTGGGGCATGGGTGTCTGGTGGCGGCACTGACGTGTATATGTTCCCTTACAGATCCTGAGCACCTGCATGTGGATGCAGGGGCGGTAGTGCCCACCTTGGGTGATGTCGGGGACCTGGAGGAGTGCCCATCCACCTCCACTGGGGTCCATGGCCCGGACCCCCACTGGACCCACCACACTGTCCACATGGATGCCTGTGGCATGGGTGCGGATGAGGCCCAGGCAATGTTTCAGCAGGATTCCAGCCATGGTGTCCAGTATGCTGAGACAGTGATCGGGGTGGGGTCCACGTCCGATGACGACATGGTCGCTACCCAGGACAGTGGTGATGCTGTACAGAGGGAGGTACCCCTACCACGCACCAGACAAGGCGGCACCGATGGTGCACTGCTGGCACTGGCAGACCCACCAGCTGCACTGCCTGGTGTTGCGGTGGCCACTGTACCTGTGGTGCAGTCAAGCCCGTCTGGTGGTGGGGGTGTAGCCTCCCCGGCGATGTCGCGTGCACAGTGGCCAGAGGGGCAGTGGCGGCAGCAGGACAGTGCTGAGGGTGGACCAGGTGCAGTGTCTGCCGCCAGTGCACTGCAGACAGGACAGGTCCATGAGGGCCCTGCTGTGCAGCCCCCACCTGTGCATGGGGCTGTGCCGCGGGGCCGCACAACCCCCGTGGGTCGGCACGATGCCCAAGCCCCCCAGGGTGCAGACCCGTTTGACGAGCACACCCATCTGCTCAAGGCATCCGTGGAGCAACAGATGCATATCATGGCAGGGGTGTGTGCACTCCACACTGAGCTGCACCAGTCCGCAGGGAAGCGTGACCAGGACTTTCAGCAGCTCCTGGCCAAGGCCACACACATGCGGGAGGACATGACCGCAGGCCTGGATCGGCTAACCGCTGCAGTCATGGCCGGCCTGGCACGACTGGCCACCCTGGTGCAGGGCCGTCCATGGCAGTCACTGTGGAGTGCATTCTCCGCCCCTCGGTCCCGATGTCGTGCGACCCCTTCATTGTCATCACCAGGATCAGCTGTGGGCATCCCAGGAATGTCTGGAGCGGGCCTGTTCGGGGGCCTGCAGATGCCTGCGAGGGCCCGGTCATGTTCTCACAGTAACACACCTGGGGGTACGTCTGTGACACCCCCTGTGGCCGCCACACAGCCTGCATCTGCTGGGCGGTCTAGGCGGGGCTGTCCATGTGTCCATGGCGGCCATGCATCTGTGCATGATGTGCCGCCCTCCCTGTCCGCTGCCTGCCACAGCCCTGTATGCACGGAGGTATGGTATGTGCATGTACATACCTGGGCCATGACATCTGAGGCCTCACATCATGCCTGCCTTGTGCACACCCTCCCAGCTGCTGGCCACTGTGGCATGTGCATGATGATGCCATCACAGCACCGGCTGCCACTGTGCACCAGTGTTCAGCGTCTGACACAGGCCTGTTGGTGGTCTCGGGGTGTGCGTGTGTGTGTGCCAGTGTGACTGTACCTGTGTGGGTGTGTGGGGCTGTGTGGGTGGGGTCCACTGTTCTGTCAGGGGTGCTTCCACGGTGACCTGTCCCATGTCCGTCGTCGCCCCCCTCTGGCCGTGTCTGTTGTGGGGTCCTGCCAGCCATGCCTGTTTACCGTGCACCAGTTCCTGGGACCTGTGTGTGGACCTGTTCACCTACCTGCATACACCGTAGTGCTCCTCTGCAATGGTGTCCCTGTGCCAGTGGGCCATCTTGCCAGCTGAGGTTCCCATCATCCGAGGAAGGTGCCCACCGCCATTGGCCCCGGCGTCCACGTCATACCCACTGCTGTTCCCCTCTTCCACCTTGACAGCTATCCCATGGTCAATGGCCATGCTGTGTAGCACACAGCAGGCCAGGAATAGGCCATAGGACTTCAAGGGGCTGTACTGTAGGGCACCGCCAGACCTGTGCAGGCAATGGAAACGTGCCTTCAGCAGTCCAAACACATGCTCGATGATGTTCCATGTGCTGGTGTGTGCCTCGTTGTATCTCTCCTGTGCTGGGGTCGACAGGCACCAGTATAGGGTGAGCAGCCAGGGCCTGAGTGGGTATCCACTGTCACCTGTGGGGGAACATGTTGGGTTAGCACGTTGGTCAGTGTGATTGCCCCCCCTACACAGCTGAACCCTCTACACCCCATGCATAGCATCACCCCTCCCATGCCCTGCCCTGTTGTGCAGGGCTGCCCTTTCCTACTGCATACTCACCTACTAGATGGCAGGTGGGGATGTCCCCACTCTCAAACCTGTGGTGCAGTGCAGTGCAGACTGGTGCCAGATGAAGGCATCATGTGCTCCCCAAGGGTGTGTGGCACAGACATTGATTATGCACCCCTTGGCATCACACACCGCCTGGCAGTTGACACTGGGGTAGCCCTTCCTGTTGATGTAGGCCACCACCTCCAGCCCTGGTGGTGTGCGGATGCCTACATGGGTGCAGTCAATGGCCCCTTGCATGCCAGGCATACATGCAACCCTGTGGAACTCCTGCATATTTGCTATATTCTTTGCCCATGTTCTGAGGAAGTGAATGAATTCCACAGCATGTGGCAGCAGTGCGTTGAGGAATTGTGTGAGGAGCCATGACGCGGCCTACTGGGTTATGCCTGTGGTGTCCCCTGTTGGTCTCTGGATGGTGCCCATGGCAAGCAGGCACATCACGGCCGTGACCTTGGTCTCCACTGACAGGGCGTGGCTCTGTCTTGTGGGTGCCTGCATCTCATCACTGTACAGCTCACAGAGCTGCCTTAGAATCACCCGGTTCAGGCGGTACCAGCCCACGATCTCAGTGTCACTGTACTGTTCGAAAGTGGTTCGGGCACAGTACCACCTGTTCCAGGCATACTGCCGCCGGGCCCTTCCACAGCCATGCCGCTCAGCCACCTGCCTCCTCACACCCCTCATTACCACCTCCATCTGGAATATTACACTGGCCATGGCCCAGCCTGTCCGACCCCCCCCACAGCTGTCTCCCTGGGCTTCCCCAGCTTTATGCTGCTGCTTGGGACCCTGCATTGGGCACACTTCTGTGTTGGGGACCCACTCCGCATGGTCTAGCCTGCCCATGGGCTCAGTCTGGGTCACGCACTCTGTTCCACTGCCCATTGCACCTCCTACCTCTGTGACTGTCCTGTACCCCCTGCTGCTGTCCTGCCTGGCCAATGGACCTCACCCTGTCATTGTTTCACACTGTCTCTGTCCCTCACTCTGTCTCTCTCTCACTCTCTCTCTCCCCCTCTCTCACCCCTGCTCCCATGGGCACAAGCCACCATCCCCTGCTTGCTCCATCCTTTTATAGGCTCAACTTTGCTCCACGCATATCCCTGTTGCTCCACGCTTGCTCCATCGGCCTGCTGTTAAATATCGCACTGCACTGTTTATCCATGGCTATGCCCCTGCACTTGCACTTGCATTCATTAGGGTTGCACAGTGGCACAGTGCGATTCGCGCAGCACATTGTCACCCACTGAATATCGCTCTTTGGCACATATCCACTGTTGTGCTGGTGCATCTCACTTGTGCCTTGCGCAACCGCTTTGAATATCCATCCCTGGTGTGAAAATATTAAAAAAACAACAACACTGAGAGCCTGCATTGAAATTTGGCAAACGAAGGCTTGTAATTTTGGAAATTTTAAATATATTGACCCCAAATCTTCCATATAGCCATGTCTTCACAGCACCTCATGAATGTGGCAGCTGCCATTTTTCAGATCCTGGCCAAAATGTTTTTTTTTTTGCATCCCAAAAGGTGATTTTGCAGTTGCTTTGGAAAATCACCTCTGGGGCAGGAGCTGAATGTTTTTTCCTGCCTTTTTTCATGAGGTGGGGTCATAAGAAGGCTATATTGAAAATATGATGTAAAACTGTTAAAAAACAATGAAGTTATGAGCCTGCATTGAAATTTGTGAATGCAGGCTCATAACTTTAGCAATATTCAATATTTTGACCCCACATTTTCCATATAGCCATTTCTTCACAGCACCTCATGAATGTGACAGCTGTCATTTTTCAGATCCTGGCCAAATTTTTTTTTTTATTTTACATCCCAAAAGGGGTTTTGCAGTCATTGTGAAAAATCAACTTTCGGGCAGGAGTTGTAAATTTTCTCTGCACTTGTTCATGAGGTGGGGTCATAAGAAGGGTATGTTAAAAATCCGGGGCACAAATATTAACAAACAAGACAGTTTCTGTACACTGCCCAACATCATCACTTCTACTTTGCATTCTTAGCTGTTAATAAAATGATTCCTTTACTGAAGCAATCTTTAATGTCACTTTTAGTGGTATCAGCACCACACACCCCCTATGACACCAGTGCACACAGTGAACTATCTACATTGACAAATGCTTGTTTATTACTGTATTAAATGGAGTCTGGTAACAGTGAAAATTGGAAATGTTGCACTGCACTGCTTCAATGACTGCCTCTACTAGACATTTAAAACATACATGACCAGTTTTTCATGAGAGGCAGAGTACAATATTTGCAAACAATTAGGGGCAGTGTTGTGTTACTAACAGCAGAATGGGCTCAGACTGCATTCCTGACTCTTGGCCTCTGGCTAAGGGGGCCCTCGAGAGCTGCAGAGATAATGTTCACAGGTTTCATGAGGAGGGAAGCCATTCTCTTACTTCCTATGGCAGATGGCAGCATGCACTGCAGAGTGGGTGCCCACAAGCTGCTTTTCTCTGCCTTGCCCAAAAGCTGATGAATGGGCAGGAAGGACTAATCTTGTGAGGTATGAGAGGCCATGAAGAGATCCACCTGACTTGCCGTGTCAGATGCACTGCTGCACTCACAAGCCTTTGATGCCCCTGATCCAATAACAGGCATAATGGAGGTGGCCCAGTGGCACTGAGGGTTGAGATGTTGAATAATAAATAAATAATAAAACTTTATTTTTTAAGTGCCTTTCAAAATGTCAGAGTGAATTACAATTAAAACATAATTTCATAATCAACAAACACAATACTAACTAACACAGCAGATCCATACAAGAATGAGTCACAGATAGGCCTGTTGCCACAAAACAGTTTTAAATGCCTGTTTAAATCCCCCCACAGTCGTGCACTCCTGAAGCTGACGGGGTAGAGAATTTCAGAGGTAGGGGCCTTAAACATAAATGGATGGGCCCCAGAAGATTTCAAAGTCACCCTCGGAACCTTCAGCAACCCCTCGTCAGCCGAATGGAGCTGTTGCAAAGGGCTGTAAGAGACCAGGAGCTCTTTCAAGTAGTCACCTTTGCACCATGCCAGTGACCTGGGTTCAGGAATGGATCCAGGTCATTAGGGGTCGGCAGGGGAGGGAGAGGATTGAACATCTGGAGGGTTGCACTCCTCGCCCTGAGGAGGGGTCTGGGTCCTGCTCAGTGCAGTCGTGATCCCTGGGGGAGACCAGGGATTCCCAGACACTGAGCAGGAAGTAAGGGATGGAGTGGCAGCAGACATCAGCAGCCTTGTTGCGCAGATGTCATTGCACGTCCACAGTCTAAGGGGAAACCACATACATGAAAAATCCCTGACCTCGGGGATAGGCAATGGCACCTTGACTTCCAGGCCACACTTCAGTACACAGGGCATGCTCCTCCCCATCCAGCCCAGCATATTAGATTCTAGATAGAGTGCCCTGGGAGGATAGGGCAGCCCCACCTTGGGGGGTTCAGAGCCGGTGGGTTCATTAGACTGGCGATGGGAGAAAGAGGTGCTTCAGGTAGCAGGTAGAGCCTAAGATGGAGTGGTTGCCAAAGAGAATTCCCAAGGGAAGGTGCCCAAATAGAATAAAAAAAAAAAAAAAAAAAACATAATGGATGCTTTCTAATGGTGGCAGCAGAAGTCCTCCCAACACACACACACACACACACACACACACACACACTCAGATAGATCTGAAGCCTTTGAGCCGAAAGAGGTAGAAAAGGTTAGGTGAGTCAAAAGAAGTGAGGTGGCAGGGGCCATAGCAGAACAAAAAAGTGGAAAAGCAGATTGGCTACACAATTACCAATTACCCCATATATTAGAATGCTGATGTCTTAATGAGAGTCCTTAACAATCAGTCAGTTGTTTTCACGTGGTTATTTTCACATTGTATTAAATATGTTATAATAACTGGTCAGCAATTTTTTACATTGCCTGACCCAGTTATAATTTCCCGTTATAACTCATGAGTTATAACGGGGAACACGCTCCATGTCACTCAAACAAGAGCCACATCCTAATTGGCTCTTTACGCCTCCTGGGTGGGCTTTCCACTAAAAGAAACATGGCGGCTCCTCCGTTCCGCTTAGCAATGAGCCGGTACACCAAGAGTGCGGGTGATTTTATTTTTAAACATTTATTCTCTCCTCTACTTGTTCTCACTGATCTTGCCGTTCAGAAACTGCACTGTACAGTTTTCATCCACACCAGAGAAAAACTGGCACTGGGAATCACGATGCGCTTCAGAGGTAAGCGCTAATGGGACAGGACAGCCCAGAACCATGTATGTGTGTGTCACAATGAACAAAAAAAATTGCTGACCAGCAATTATAAAAAATAACAGATGGGGTGGTGTGTAAAACTTGATTTTACACACACCCTTGTTGTGGGATGCTTTGCATAAACCCCTCGGGCTCCGCCCTTGGGGTTTATATAGCATCTCACAACTTGGGTGTGTATAAAATCTCATTATATTCACCACCCCATCCATTATTGTATATATAATTTTCCATCATTTCTGTTGCTGAACTCGGTACCGTAGGAAGGGCGGGGCGGATGGTGCCCCCGGCACTGGGCGCAAGCCTCCAAGAGGCACAATTTTCATCTGAAGTTTATTGTTTTTATTCACTTTACGGTGGTGCTACCGCTTTAAATTTTTTCTTTTTATTGGCTCTGACTGTAATTATAATGGTTGTCAGCAGGGGCGCACCTGTGGAAGACCAGCAAGTCGGTGGGGTGTGTGTCACATGAGCTGCAGGCAAAATATCATGTGGTGGGTGATGCATACATTCGAGAAAGAAAAAATTGTGGGAGGGCCAGTGCCAGCACCGCCCATTAGTATAAAGGTACGGGAGGAGTGCATATGGTGAGAGTGAGAGGTGGTTAAGTTGGGGAGACAGTGGAGTCATATTATTGTGAGAGTAGAGACTAGATATAGAGACAGCAAACAAAAGTGATAGGGTAGATTGTAGCGAGAAACAGAAGTGGTGTAGAGATGAGAGACAGAGAAGACAGCATTAAGCAAACAATGTATCAGCAAAAGCAAGCAGCAATTAGTCATCCCATTGTCCCATCTCCCATGCGTCTGTGACTCAAATTTTATTATTTAATGAAAATTCAATTTGTCCTGTTGGCTGTTGTTTAGTTTGTGAGAATGTGAGATGTGAGTGTATGTGGTGGTAGTGGTGGCGCGGGGGGGGGGGGATTCTCAATAGGAATGCACTGCTGCACTGATCAGGAGGATTGGGGATGGAAGGGAAGGAAATGTGTCTGATTTCTGAAGTTCATTATTTCTTCGAGTTCTGTTCAAATTGATTGTGTCACTGTAATTGGGTCAATGGGCCCACGGCTGCCATCCCGGGCTTGGCTCGGCTTGGTTGGTGGGTGGCAGGGTGGCATGGTGACCAGACTGGCTGCTGTAGTAGTTCTGTTCATGGGACTGTCTGCCTGGATGGGAGTGAAGATGTTGCCACCCCCTCTGCTGTCTTGGGCTGAGACTGACTGCTCCATGCCCTGCAGCACCATCCCTCCCGCCCACCACACTGTTTTTCAATTCTCTCCTCCTCTTCTTGACCAGCATCGACCCTCCTCATTCCACAGGCAGGCTCCCCCACTGCTTATGCAGTGCTGCTTTCTTTCCTAATAGTCCAGGCAGCCTGATGCAGGCCACGGGTGATGGGCCCAGCCGTCACAGACACAAACATTCCAACCCAGAGCAGAGCCTGCTGACTGCCTGAGCCTCCAGTCAGACCCCAAAATGGCGAGAGTAGACCCTAGTCACTGTGACTCCTCCACATTGCACAGCACACTAGTCAGTCTGTGACTAAAAGAGGACCAGCCCTGTCTGTAAAAGTAACAGAGAGAGAGAGAGAAAGTTTTTTGAACATGGGAATTTACTTTCCCCAGATAAGTGGTTTAGGGGTGATGACTGGATACAAGATTAGTTGGGACAAAGGGTTTGCTGAAAAAAAACTTCTGGGGTTAGACAGTAACAGAGAGAGAGATTTTTTTTGACCTGGGGATTTACTTTGCCCAGACAAGTGGTTTAATAGGTGATGACTGGAACTGGATACAACAGATTAGTAGGGACAAACAAAATGTTTGCTAAAAGCACTTCTGGAGTTAGAGGGCATGATATAGTATGCGCAGCAGTACTTCAGATGGTATTTGTAAAAATAACTGAACTTCAATTGTTTTTACAAATACCATCTTACTGATCACAGATGTTTAAACAGTTGTATCTGCAATTATACCATTTTAAAATGCAGAAGCCTTTACAGTTCTGAAAGTACAGTATATTACTTACTGACTGCAATAAAAGCTGAGTGAGACATTTTTTAAATGGAAAATGATTAAAATGATTTGGAACACATATGTTCCTGTTGCTCAGGATTGGATGGTGTTCAGATTTCCCACTTACACACTCTTTTCATGGGCTCAGGGTTAACATGATGGTAACACAAGACACTGGTCTGCTCGTGAGGTTCAGGATGTGTGGGTAAAAACCTGCATGCTGATGGATTATTGGATTCTGAACTTTATACCTCTTCAACCTTTTTCATGTTCAGCTTGCTCACCCTGCCATAAATGGGTTTATTTGGCAATGAAATAAATGACATCTTGATTTGCTATCATGACCTTGTTGCTTTGAGTTTACTAGTTCAGCTAACAAGACAATAAATGATATTTCATTGTCTTCTTTTATAGTTAGCAGCAGTAGACGCCTATTGTAATTTTCTGTGGCACTACATATTGTGGACTCCTTCAAGTTGGCAGGGAAGTGATTTTCCTGCTTTACTGGTGGGTGGCAGATTATAATACTGGCACTGGAGTCGGACTGCAGTCTCGGAATGGCCGCATGACCCCTAGAGATGGTCAAACCTTCTTTTCTTCTTCCACTTCTCTAGCAACAGTCAGATACAGTCCAGAAATAGCTGTGTAAACTAATATGCAGTTGTGTCAGATTCATATATCTTCAAAACAGAGACATAAGAACTGAGTACACATGTATTTTCTTATGTCTCTCAGTTTTGAAGATATAGGAATCTACACAACTGCATATTAGTTTACATACTGTGTTTTCTGACTAGCCAGCCTAAGTGCATTCAAATGTTCTGTATGCAGAATGGAAAAATAGTTTGTTATCACTCATATCCACCCATGCTGCTGTAAGAACACATCTGCATTGCTTTTAATAAATTATCAATCAGACTACCTTCCCCCCAAATAGATTGAATCTATTTTTTGGGGGGGAGGTTGATTGACACATTTCCAGCCTTCCAAACCCCAAAACTCACCACAGAGCATGTAAACCCCTCAGAGCTTCTGGTGCCCCAAATGCTTTACGTAGCAATCTTTCACAGTACATTTCAAAAATGCATATATGGTGGGTGGTTGATGGCATTCTTGGTCAGCCACTTGTCTACAACTGCAGCTCCACACTCTGATGCCAGCCAGACAGAGTCTCCCACATCTCATATTCCATGAGAGCAAAATATTCCCTGAAATCAGGGGTAGGGAACATGTAACAAAAGTATGTTTTTTCTTCAAGAAAAGCCCCAAAACTCACCACAGAGCTTGTAAACCCCTCAGAGCTTCTGGGGGCCTTGTAGCCCCCAGACCCTCAGGTCTTTTCCGGGGGGGGCGCAAAATTAGTCTCTTGCCCAGGGCACCAAAATGCCTTCCTACGGCACTGGCTGAACAACATTACTGAAAAAACAAGTGAGAGCAATATGAGCATTTATCATATTTTGTTAACCACATTCCTTGTTGCTGTGTATATTTCTCCTACTTTTTTGGCATATTTCCAAAGACAGTTTTTATAGCTTATGAAAGGTGCCAGGCTGACAGCATCAGAGATTAAAGTCCACATGATAGGTATAATACAGGCTATTACAAAGCACAGCCTCACTGCCCTTCCAATATGTTATACCTTAACCTTTTGCTGTGAAGATGGCCTTCAGTAACTGAATTGCTTGTTCAGACTCCATACTCATTCGGTCCCTATGCCTGAAATGTGACAGCCAGCAAAGATGTCAGTTAGCATCAGTTGGCAAGTGTAATTTAGGGTTTTCATAAGACTTATTTTCAATTGTGTCCCCCCTCACAAATAATATCTTGGTATGATGCCCCTGTTTGCCTATGGAACCGCACTGCCACCACGGCATTCTAATCTGTACAATGGTTATATCTCCAACTGTGCATTCTTTCTATATATTGTTAATATATTTTATGTTGTGACAAATACATTTCCACAGATCCATCACATATAATGAAATCATTTAAACAAATCTTCAACAGAGCCAACAATCTTCATTTTAGTGTGCAAAAGCAAATTTACTGTCTGTACAAGATGCAACAGAAGGGTAGGAACACCTGAAAGCAGCCATATAGGAGGTTATGAACCAACGCATCAGGATGGTAAACAAAGGCAAGAGAAGGAGGAAACCACCATGGTTCTCAAAAGAGGTTGCAGACAAAGTAAGGGTCAAAGGGGTGGGTTTCAGGAAATATAAGGAGACTCAAAGAGAGGAAGACAGAAAGTTGTACTTAAAGAATATAAAGGAAGCAGGGAAGGCTGTTAGGAGTGCAAAGGCACAGATTGAGGAAAGATTAGTGCAGATGGTGGAGAAAGAGGACAAGACATTCTACAGGTACATCTGCAAAAGAAGGAAAGCCTGGGGGACTGGAAGGTTCAAGGGGAATGAAGGGGAGTGTAAGGAGGAAGCCCCGGAAAAGCAGAAATACTGAACAAATACTTCTGTTCAGAATTCACTAAAGAGGGTGAGCATCAGGGACCACAGTTGGGTAACAGATACAAAGGGGGGAGAGGTAAATACAAGTCCATTCACAGTGGAGAAAGTTCTGGAGGAGCTCACAAAACCAATAGTGGACTAAGCAACTGGGCCAGATGGCATACACCCGAGGATATTAAGGGAGCTGTGAAGAGAGCTAGCAGTGCCTCTGGTAGCCATGCTCACCAAGTCATTCAACACAGGAGTGGTTCCAGAGGATGGAGGGGGGCACATGTAGAGTCCCTCTACACAAAAGTGGTAGCAGGAAGGAGGCAGGGAACTATAGGCCGGTCAGCCTCACCTCAGTAGTGGGTAAGATGATGGAGGCAATGCTAGAAGAAAGAATAGTGGCATATTTGGAATCCAGTGGTGCCAAGGATCTAAGACAACATGGTTTCAAAGTAGAAAGGTCCTGTCAGATGAATCTGACCCCTCTCATTCTTGCAGTCCTCCTATGTTGGAAGATGTCACCCCTCTACACCTTGCATATGGCTTTAAAGTACTTGAATATTTATATCATGTCACTCTGATCCCTTCTCTCCTCCAGTGAGTACGTATTGAGGTCCTTTAATCTTTCTTCATATGTTTTTAGTACCAGCTTTGTCACCCTTCTCTGGACCACCTCCACCCTGTAACTGTTCTTATGAAGACGTGGCCTCCAGAACTGTGCATAGCACTCAAGGTGAGGCCTCACTAGTGTTTTATGCAATGGCATCACCACCTCCCTCTTTCTGCTAGTGATACCTCTGCCTATGCACCTCGGCATGCCACTGGCCCTCCCTGCATCCTTTGTACTATGCCTAGATGCCTTTAGATCAACTGAAATGGTAACTTCCTGATCCCTTTCTTCCTTGGTGATCATCAGCACTTCACCCCCATCATGTAGCTCTCCCTAGGGTTCCCTTGTCACAGGTGAATTATTTTGCATTTCTTTGAATTGAACCTCAGTTGCCGCACCTTGGACCATTTTTAAAGTTTTCCCAGGTCCCTCCTCATTTTCTCAACCCCATCTGGAGTATCCACACTGTTGAAGATCTTGATGTCATCTGCAAACAGGCAGACCTTTCCCTCCAGCCCTTCTCCAATGTCACTAATGAAGACATTAAACTGGATTGGCAAAAGGACTAATCTCTAAAGTACCCCACTGGTCACCCCTTCCCCCTGGGTTGGATCCCATTTACCAATTTACCACCACCCTCTGCCTCCTGTCCATTAACTAGTTCCTAATCTAGTGTACCACCTTGTGTCCCATGCCCAGACTGCCCATCTGGTTAACCAGCCTTTTATGTGGGACAGTGATAAAGGCCTTGCCAAAATCAAGGTAGACAACATCCAGCACTCCCCACTGATTTACCTCCTTTGTCACCCAGTCATAAAAATCTATCAGATAAGAGGCAGACGGTGGTGGCAAACAGCAGTAACTTGGAGGATGAGAGAGTGACAAGTGGAGTACCACAGAGATTGGAACTAGGTCCTGTCCTTTTCAATGTCTGCATAACTGACACTGATGAGGAACTGGAAGGAAAGGTGTTTCTCTTTGCACATGATACAAAATTCTGCAACAGGGTGGACACCCAGGAGGGGGTGGAGAGAGTGCAAAGGGATCTGGGAAATTAGAGGAGCAGTCTAAGTAAAAGCAGCTGGGTTTCAATGACAAAAAGTGCAAAGTCATGCACCTAAGGTGGGGAAACCTAAGAGCAGTGTATAAGATGAGGGATATATACAGCCACTAAGCAAGAGAATGACCTTGGGGTAATTATATCTAATGACCTCAATATGGTAGGGCAGTATAACAAGACAGTAGACAAAACTAGTTGGATTCTGGGGTGCCTAAGCAAGGGGATTTCTAGAAGGTGAAGAGAGGTGGTGTTGCTTCTGTATCATTAAATTGTTAGACCCCACCTGCTGTACTGTGTCCAGTTCTGGAGGTGCATCTCCTCAAGGACATTAACAGGGTGGATGTGGTCCAAAGAAGGGCTACCAAAGTGGTATGGGTATTATGCAAGAAACCATTTAAGAAGAGGCTGCAGGAGCTCAATGTGTATTCCCTGGAGGAGAGCAAGAGGAGACATGATTGAGACCTATAAGTACCTCACGGGGTGAACAAGGTGTAGGTGGTGAATCTCTTTCACAGAAGGAGGGTGACAACCAGAATGGGGGCATGCTATGAAGCTTGGAGGGGGGTTAAGAGGAATGTCAGGAAACACTTTATCACAGAAAGAGTAGTGGATAGAGTGATGGTCTGCACCTATCCTGGAGGGGAGCCAGGATCCTAGGTGATAGGTTTAAATGCTTCAATGGCTAGCATTTAAACTAGCCAAGGGGGTGGCACTGAAGAGGAAAAGGGAAATCCTAGCCCCCCCAAAAAAGCAGGGTAATTAGTGAGGTAAACATCAAAATAGAGCAGTCAATTGGGAGAAGGGCAGGGATAAATGGAGAAAAAGACAAAGCAGTAGGGACAAGGATGGGGCAAAAAGAAATAAAGCCATAAAAAAATGGAGGGTAATGAGTACCAATGCCCGTAGTCTAGGTAAAAAGCTCCCTGAAATGGTGGCCTTGATGGAAGAGGGATGCCTGGATATTGTGGCAGTCACAGAAACATGGTACAGAGAACCATGACTGGGATGTCAACATACCAGGGTGCACAATCTACAGGAGTGACAGGGAGGGAAGAAGAGGAGGAGGAGGAGGAGTAGCTCTCTATGTAAGGAAAGGGATCAAAGCAGAAGAACTAAAGGGTAAACAGGGAGGAGAGGATGTACTGTGGGTCACCCTGGAGACTGGAAATGGCTCCACAATCCGCACAGAGGTTGTATACAGACCCCCATCTCAGGGGGAAGAAATAGACAAGGAAATGATAGAAGGCATCCTTGGGATGGCAGAGAAAGGGGAGGTATTGCTGATGGGGGACCTGAATATGCCAGATGTTGACTGGAGCACCTTTGCTGCAGTGACATCCAAGACAGAACCATTCTCGATGCCCTACAGGGGCTGTACCTCAGACAACTAGTTTGGAACCCACTCGGGAGAGACAATCCTAGACCTGGTACTCTCAAATGGGGACGGAGAGAGGATCTCTGATCTTGAAGTGGGTAGCCATCTAGGAACAAGCAACCACCAAACAGTGTGGTTCATGATAAACTTAGCTGTAGAGTCAAGCCACACAAAAGTGAAGGTATTGGACTTCAGGAGGGCTGATTTTGTCAAAATGGGAGAGTGCCTCAGAAAGCACTAGCAAAAGGCAAGAAGGTGGGTGGGGCAACAATGGGGAAACATCAAAACCGCCTTCACAGAGGCAACAAGTCTTTGTGTGAAGCAAATAAACCAATCAAAACAAAAGAAAAAACACTATGGTTCTCAAAAGAAGTGGCGGGGAAGGTAAGGGAGAAAAAGATAGCATTCAGGAAATATAAGGAAACACAGAAGGAGCAGGACAGAGAACTGTACCAGGTAAAGCAGAAGGAAGCGGGTAAGGAAGTCAGAATAGCAAAGGCCCAAACTGAGGAAAAGATAGCCAACTCAGTTAAGAAGAGGGATAAAACCTTTTACAGGTACGTTAGGGAGCAAAGAAAGACTAAGGCAGGGATACTGAGGCTGAACAAAGAGGAAGGTGGTTGGGCAGAGAGCGACAGTGAAAAAGCAGGGATACTGAACAACTACTTCTGCTCAGTATTCACAATGGAAAAGCAGGGGGAAATACCTAATCTGGTCAATAGAAGCACTCTGGATAGAGGGGTTGATATTAGTCCTTTCACAGAAGAAAGGGTTCTGAAAGAACTCTTAAAACTGAAGGTGGATAAAGTTATGAGGCCTGATGGGATTCACCCCAGAATTCTAAAAGAACCAAGGGAAGAACTAGTAACACCACTGACTGCCCTTTTTAATAAATCTTGGAAGGATGGTGTGGTGCCTGAGGACTGGAGGAGGGTGGATGTGATTCCCCTTCACAAAAGTGGGAGCAACACAGAGGCAGAAAACTATAGACCTGTCAGTTTAACCTCAGTGGTAGGGAAAATGATGGAATCACTTCTGAAGGAAAGAATTGTTGAGTACCTAGAGGCCAGTGGAACACAGGACCCAAGGCAGCATGGATTCACAGTGGGAAGGTCATGTCAGACAAATCTAATTGATTTCTTTGACTGGGTGACCAAAGCAGTAGACCAGGGAGGGGCTGTGGACATGGCCTGCCTAGACTTTAGCAAGGCATTTGACACAGTCCCACACAAAAGATTAATAAACAAATTAGCCAGCCTGGGAGTGGATCCCAGGGTTGTAGCCTGGGTAAAACACTGGTCAGACAACAGGACACAGCGGGTAATAGTAAATGGAGTCCACAGTGAAGAAAGGAGGGTTACTAGTGGGTACCGCAGGGTTCAGCACTGGGGCCGGTCCTTTTTAATGTCTTTATAAGAGACATTGCAGAGGGACTGGAAGGGAAAGTATGTCTCTTTGCAGATGACACAAAGATCTGCAATAGGGTTGATACATAAGGTGGGGTGCAAAGGATGAAAAGGGACTTGGCAAGGTTAGAGGAATGGTCAAATGTATAGCAGCTTAGATTCAATTCAAAGAAGTGCAACGTAATACACCTGGGAAACAAAAACCCAGGGGAAGAGTACACAATGGGGTTGAGATACTGACAACAACAAAAATGGAGAGGGACCTGGGGGTAGTCATATAGAGACAACCTAAAGGTGGGCCAGTAATGTGAGAAGGCAGTAAGGAGGGCTGGGGGATACTGGGATGCATAGGGAGAGGCATCACCAGTAGAAAACAGGAAGTTGTTGGCCCTCTGTACAGACAGTTGGTAAGACCACATCTGAGTACTGTGTACAGTTCTGGAGACCCCATCTCTGCAAAGACATAGACAGGGTGGAGGCTGTCCAGAGGAGGGCAACAAAATGACGAGGGTCTGCATCAGAAGACATATGAAGAAAGACTAAAGGAACAAAAGATGTATAGCCTGAGGAAAGGAGGGAGAGGGGGACATGATAGAAACTTTCAAATACCTCAAGAAATCAACAAAATCCAAGAGGTAACATAGTTCAGAAAAAGAGATGTGCAAAAACAAGGGGGCACAATTTGAAGATAGAGGGGGGATGGCTCAGAGGTAATGTGAGGAAGTATTTCTTCACAGAGAAGGTTGTGGATACATGGAACAGCCTTCCTGAGGAGGTCGTAGAGTCAAAAACCATGGGGGAATTCAAGAATGCATGGGATAGACATAAGGTAATTCTAGAGAGGGGTAGGAGGAAGTAGGCTGTTGGTTATCTAGGATCTGCAGCTTATCCATTAGGTAGGGAAATGGGCAGACTAGGTGGGCCAAGTGGTCCTTATCTGCCATCAAATTCTATGTTTCTCTGTTTCTATGGATGTCTAGAACAGCCTGCCAGAAGAGGTGGTGGGGCAAAGACAGGAGCTTTAAAAATGTGTGGGATATGCACATGGGTATAATAGGTAAGATCTGCAACAGTGGACACACTGTGGAGGTGTGTGTGTGTGTGTGAAAAAAATGAGAAAGGACCTAAGCCTATTAGAGGAGTGGTTGTGTGTCTGGCATTGAGTTTCAATGCTAAAAAGTGCAAAATCATGGATCTGGGTCACAGGAATACAAGGGAGGAGTACAGAATGGGTGGGGGAATTCTGGCCACCACAAGTCAGGAAAGAGACATGGGCATTATCATATCTGAACAGAATGTTGGAGTGCATAAGGAGGGGCATAACAAGCAAGAGGAAAGAGGAAAGAGGTGGTGAGGCCATTGTTCAGATAACAGGTAAGGCCTCAGCTAGAGTACTGCATCCAATTCTGGAGACCACATCTGCGGAAGGACACTTACAAAATAGAGGCAGTCCAGAAAAGGGAAACAAAGATGGTACATGGACTGCACTAGAAGCTTATTGAGGAAAGGCTTAAGGACCTTAATATCTACTCACAGGAGGAAAGAAAGGAGAGGGAAGATTAAATAATGATAGAGACTTTCAAGAACCTTATGGGAATAAACAGGGTACAGGTGGAAAGCATATTTCAGAGAAAACTCTGCACAAGAACAAGGGGGCATGATATGAGACTGAAGGGTGAAAGGCTCAGGGGTAATGCTAGGAAGTACTTTTTCACTGAAAGGGTTGTAGAACTGTGGAACAGCCTTCCAGCAAAAGCGGTGGGTGCGAAAACAATACAGGGGTTCAAGAGCGCAAGGGATATACACAAGGGTACCCTGCAAATGTACAGAGCAGACAGCAGCAGATCAAATAGGATCTGGAGCAGAAGTTGTAAGTAGGGAAATGGGTAGACTAGGTGGGCCCTATGGTCCTTATCTACTGACAGATTCTATGTATCTGACTTTCTTTGGTATAGGTAAGGGAGGAGGGAGGGACACCTGTGACAAAACAGTGTCCAGTGTGTAGTAATTGCAGGGAGTAGCCCGGGATTATGTGGAGGAAGAGCTCCTCCCTCACAGCCTATTTAGCTGAAGTAGCTGACTCCTGCTCTGCTTAGAGTGAGTCACACTCACTGCACTCACTGGTGTGCTTGGGGCTGTGGTTGCTTTGTGTCCCCTGCCCCACTTCTGCTCATTCTCTTGTCTTGCTCTCGGTCTTGTCTCCCCTCCCTCCGTTTAGTACGTTGCCCTGTTTGTTTGTTTGTGTTGCTTTTTGGGGGGTTATGCCTTGCTCCTGCCTCCTCAGCTTTTTTCATTCCTTTACCTAAGCAGCCGTCCGTTAGCCGCATCTATGTCTTTCTCCTGCTGCTTACTCAGCTGATTTCTTTGTCCTGCAACCGCAACCCCTTGCTGCCTCTTAGTTCGCATCCATCGGATTCTCCTCCTGCTCCAGCTGCTCTTGCCAGATCGACCTCACTTACCCCCATCAAGCTGCTTCCTGCTTAGCACAAACGACCTCTACCACAACTCATTCTGTACTCCTCGGTCCTACCTAGCTCGTTCTTCCAGCCTCCATTGAACTGTAAGCATTTCCATGCCCATAGCTAGAGTCAGCTTGAGTGCGTTTGTGCAGTGCAGGGTTCTGGTTTTACTCACTCTGACAAACTACTCATCGGCTCCTGCACTACTACTTCCTGGTTTTGTATTCCCGGCTCTTCACTTGTCAGCCATGTCCGACTCAACTGGAATCGACCCCATCTGCTAATTTGCTTGCTCTGCTTCATAGCTTATGGACTCGCCTAAGGTGGAATTTCAGACTGAGACTTTGCTCCCTGGCTCGGGCGCTTGCCAGATCTGCCTTTCCACAGGAATCAGACTGTTTCCTGCATAGCACAGTATTCATGTATCCAACTGCAGCATTACTCTCTATTTCCAGGTATTGCCGGCCATCTCTGCATGGGTATTCTACTTTTCTTTGCTAGATGACACTGTAGTTCATATGAGCTTCCAGCTCACCGGGTCGTTTTCCAACTCCTCTTATTGGGCTATGGGATGTTATGGCACTCATTGTACTACTACTGACATTCTGCCACATTGGATTCCTTCCAACTGTTACTAGCACTCAGTATTGGATCTGTTTTCTTTAGGATAGAACTATGTCTTCTGCGTTGCCTTACAGCCACCAGGTGGCAGTTTGCGCTTTCCAATATCACCCTGCAATCAGCTGTGCCATAGCTGCTTTCATGCTCTGCAAACGAATTAGTCCCTGATTACTTGTTCCTGCCTTCATCCGCACATGCCTATGCCATCCCGCATTCTACTGACCTCCGTGCAAGTCCACTGTTTCATACTGCTTGCTGATCTGCATGACGTCTACACTTGCTTATGCAACCATTGCTTCTCGCCTGCACAAACCATCGCTTTCTGCCTACTGCCATCCCCGGCTTCAGCCTCCAGGATTCTCCTGCACTCATTCTGCACTGGCCTTGCACGGCCTCAGCACTCACTGCTCATTTCAATGTTCAGCATGACCATGGACTTACTCCTGGATCTTCAAACCACTGCACTCAAATCTTCTATTCTTTGGACGCTTTGCCCTGCTTCGCTGCTACTATGTCTGCATCATGCAGCATGCTTACTACTACTACTTATGTACAGGTTCCTTCTTTACCTTACTTGCTCATCTTACCTGCTTCGCCCTCCCAAGACTTGGAGGTCCTCACGATTAACCTGCCTTTATAATCTACTGCGCTCCTCCTGAGCTGGCATACATCTAACCTATGTTTCCTTATTTACTGAGATCCCTATCTACCAGGACATGACCCTCTGCCTTGCATGCAGTTCGACATTCAGCTATCTCATTTCATCAGGCATGTGCCCTACAGGCCCGGAGGTCCTCTGTTCCTATATGTTCCATGATCGCCTGCTTCTACGACCTGCCTTCGCCCATCGGGCTGGGAGGTTTACATACTAATCACCTACTTCTATCACCTGCCTTCGCCCATCGGGCTGGGAGGATTATCTATTAATCGCACGCTTCTCAGACCTGCCTTCACCCATCGGGCTGGGAGGTTTGCCTATTAATCGTCTGCTTCTCCGACCTGCCTTCACCCATTGGGCTGGGGGGTTTCCTCCTTCTGCTCTCCTTCTGCTTTGCCTCGCTGGAGCCAGAAGGTTTGCACATTCTATTATACGCCTACCTGATGCCATGTCGGCCAACCGGAAGCTCCTTTCCTGGATTGCATCTGGACATTTCTTCGCTCATTGTTTATTCTTGGATAATTTGCCCTGCTGCCTCAACCATGAACTTACTGTGGCTTCACCTTTCCAGGACACCTAGTTAGCGTCTCCTGCAGACCTACGATATCCTGATTATGCTACCACTTTGGACCCTCTGACAACACTACTTCATTTGATTCAGCCTCTTCAGTTTTCTCCATCTAGGACTCTTCGGGTCTCGTCTGTTTTCGTGCATCGAACTTTACATACCTGCAGTTTCGGATGTTATTCCTCTCGTCCAGTTGCCATCTCTGCCTCAGTCTCTCCAATGCGATCCCGGCCGTCCTTGATCTGGATACATCAATCATCAGCACCATTCCATTCTCTGGGTCTGCCTTCCGAATGCAGTGCTACTCTGCTCTGAACTGATTTAAGCTGCTGGATTTGCTGCGCATCTCATCAAAGGACTACCTGCCCTCTCTGTTTCTCCAACGGACCTCCATAGGTCTGGCTGCACTTCCCATACCTGGAATCAGCCACCTCTCTCTCTCTCCTACCTCACCAGCGGTCGGTTAAGCTGCGCTTTCTTCAGCGGCTGATTGCCACATCCTGTTCCTTCTCATCTGCCTTAGTGGGTGCAATCCCTGCTCCTACTACCTCTAAATTTGGATTAGCAGTCCTACTGCCTTGCTTCCTTTTTTGGGCTCACCATATTCTACTACTTGGATGCTTCACACCTCGCACCAGTGTCTCCAATTATCCTCTACAGCTTGCCATTATTCCAGCTCAGCTGTACAGCCGTTGCCTTCATATCAGTTCCTAAGACTATACTTCACTTAATCAGAATGGGATTCATCGGTCGGTAGCCTGGCTACAAGCCTTCTCTCATTACACGTACTATACAAGCCCCTCTATTAGAAATCAGGAAGTCATACTATTTCTATTCATCCTGCCTTATTTACGTCAAGTTTGGATGCAACTATCTGCATCTGGTCTCCTGTATTGAATTCGTCAGTCATCAACTTCATCTCCACCATCATACATTTCCTGGATTATGCCCTCTATTAATTGAAGTCTGGAAGAGGTTCTTCATATATCCACTCTCCATCATTTTGATTGTACATGGATTCTCAGACTCGGACTTTATTAGGAGGAAATTACTTCACTGGACATTTACAATTCTGTTCTTTCTTAAGCTCCATTTATCTAGATTGAATTCTACAAATTAGAATTCAGATTTAGCTGATTAATTTAGTTTAATTAGGATCTCTCACCTTTAGTATGCCCAGAAGGATGGGCAGGTCAGCAGCCATGGGTCCTCAGAGGTTTCCCCCAAGGGGGTTTTTCCTCTCCTGAGTGCTACTGGTCACACTCTCCAGAGTTGGAGGAGGTGATTGTCTGTTCCTATCATTAGGTGTTGTCATGCACGACCTCTTCAGCATTCAGTTAAAGAACAATCATTGATATATATTATTCTTTTTGGGGCTTTCATAATTCTAAACCAAGCTTCCTTCCTACAGGTGGGATACATAGAAAGGCCAAAACCATCAAATATTATCAAACAACTCAATTCAAGCATCCAAGTACCTAAGCACAAACATTATATACTACAACCTAATAAACAGTGTCCTCTTAATGCTGACCTCTGTATCCAACAACCATCTACATCGTTCCACTATATATGTTACATAAGCACTGAGCTATGAACCACACATAATAGGCAGGGAAATTAGGGCAGACTAGATGGAGGTACCACCCCTTTTCTGGTAACAAATAGTATGTTTCTATTTGTGTACAGAACTCTGAGTATAAGTAGCTGACCTCTCAGAGAAATGTCTCAAGTTCTGTTTACAAGCCGTTGTGACATAATGAAAACTCCAAATTCCTGATTTCAGAATAAGAACTGCACAGAATGTGCTCATAAAAAGAAACAATACAAAATAAAGTGTTTCAGATCACCTTTTATTCCTGTGCTGTTGAAAGCTTTTTTTTTTCTAATTTGTAAAGGATATTTTATTAGTGGCCTTGTTTTCATTACTATGAACACACAATACATAAACTCCTAAGAATTTACACAATAGTGCCATCTATTGATTTATTAGGCTAAAAATAAATTCTACGCAACCTGCCTGGATGGCCCACCTGCCAATGGTCCCAGCATCCATGCTATAATATGGCATTGAGCCATGGTTTAAACTTGTTCATAAGGGAGTTTTTTTTTTTTTTATAAAATAGGCAGGAGAATTCTTGCCTTCTGATTGGTTCTCACCTGTCCATTGAATCCATTCAATACACAGGTAAAAATAAGTTATGAAAACCAGTACCGCAGTCCTAAAATGAAGTCAGTCTGCCATCAGAACACTGACTTTTTAAATGCATCCATTGTTTTTCCTACTACAGTGAGCAAAACTTGACTAGGCAGAAGACCAGAGTAACCATTTTTTCAGTTACTAAAAGGGCTACATAGACATTTCAGACTACTTTTTTTTTTAAAGAAACAGATGTAGTGATGGCTTCCATTGTGTAACAGCTTCTATTCTCTAAACTCACCATCACACTATCATTATTGTAGCATGCCTCCTCCCATTTTGAACCTTGCTTCTGCCCCCAAAGTTTTCCTTCACTAGTGAGCAACACCTGACTCTGTTTCTGTTAAATACAAAAGCCCTCCAGTAATCATGCGTATCTGCCATTGTATTGTTTATTTATTTATTGATGATGTTGGAATTACAATCCATTGAGTCAGTGACTCTTTCACAGAAGCTCCTCATCAAGTTAATAACCTGGGGTAATACACAGTTACAGTACACGGAACATGAAAAACAAGACATTAACATTTACAATTGCAATTCACAATTTACAGGGTAGTGTAAATAAAGTGATACAATTGTGCAGTTCCTCTCCAAACTGAGTAAGGGAGGAAGAAGGCAGGAAAGAGGTCCATTGTCAAAGTGGGTTTAAGTCAGGAGGGAAAGTGGTCAGGTGGGCAGAACCTAGAGGCAATTACAGTTGTGGATGGTGCAAAGATGACTCTGGAGTAAGGATATGAAGAGCCCAAGTCTGCTCTCATTTGAGATGGAGGCAGGGAGGGAGTTTAACAATGCAGGGGTCCTGTAGGCAAAGGACCTCTATGCCAGGGCAGTCCTGGCTCTGAGCACGTGCAACAGCACTTTAGAGGAGCTATGGGTGGAGGGTACTATGTGGACAAGCTGGGTCAACGCTGATAGCCCAGGCGGGGCCAAACCAACCATAATTTTTTTGGCTAAGAAGCAGGATTGATACTGGAGTCTTTCATCAAAGTTGAGTAGATTGGACTGGGTATCAAGACTGCAGGTGCAGGTGAGCCTATCACAGCCTGTTAGGAGGCGGCAGACTTTATTGAGGAATATTTTAACTCTTTGGAGGGCAGTGTTGGTAGCTGAGCAATAAACGATGAGCCCATAATCTATGAGGCAGAGGACTGAGGAGGTAATAGCAGGCCTAAGGGCCTCGGGGGGGGGCAGTCCCTGTGGCGGTGGAGTAGGCCAATGCACAGGTTAACTGAGAAGCACAGGAGGTGGATGTGGTCTTGTAAGGATAGTGACATGTCAAAGGTTATGCCAAGGTATTTGAGACTGTGAACCTGTTTGATGGGGTGGAGGCCATTGAACATAATTAGGAGCTGTGAACCACGGGATCTACTCTGGTTGTGGGTGAAGAGCATGGACTTCATCTTTCTATGGTTGAGGACGAGCCCCTGGTTGATGAACCATACTTCAGCCATGCTGAAAGATTTTTGAAGGATGCCTTGTAGGGTGTGTGGGTCAGGGTGGGTGGAAAAGATGACCACGTCATTAGCGTAGAGAAGAACTCGCTCGGGGCAGATGGATGGGAGGGTATTGAGGTAGAGATTAAAAAGAAGGGGACCCAAGATAGAGCCTTGCGGTGTATCTGAGTGAACAGGGCAGTAGCAGGAGATGGTGTTATTTATTTATTTTGACACACTGGGAACAGGAGGAGAGGTAGCATGTGAACCAGGTGACAATGTCAAGGGAGAGGCCTAGGTAGACAAGGGTGGACAGGAGGAGGAGAAGGTGGCTAACAGTGTTGAAAGCCTTCAACAGGTCAATAAAGACCACCCCCCCCGGTACCCTCTGTTGAGGGTAGAGTGCAGATATCTGGAGAATTCCAGGAGGCCTGTAGTAGTAGTACTATGGCCAGGGTGGAATCCATGCTGTTCAACGCAAAGAAGGTTGTGGGAGGCGAGATAGCATGCTTGTTCTCCTTGACGAGGATTCTTTGTAAATGAGCTCTGAGCTCAAAGGCTGTCTCTGAAAATTAAAGTAAATAAATAAAAAATTATAGTTAGCAAAATTATACATGCAGTGTGTGCCCTTCACATAGCTGAAATTATGAATTATATGTTCAATAGTGTGTTCTTAGTTCCTGCATGTCTTGCCTCCTGAGTTCACATCTCCTGTACTCTGCACTGCTGATCACGCTGCCACTCCAGAACAATAAAAGCAGTTACTGTTACTATTATTTTTTTATATATTTACACCAAGCTTGTAGGCTCATTCATTCTTGTCCCATTCCCATACCTCCTGTTTCTGTACCAAGTCTGAGTTATACTTGTGAGGGTGGGGGGGCAGAAGTGCAGGTACTCGCTCCAGTATGGCAACTCGCTTTGTTGGGGGAGAGCTGAAGTACGGCAGCTTGTTTTGATATGGCTGTTCATTAAAATAACCTCACTGGTAATTGAAAATAACAGGCATCATTAAAACTAACAGAGATGTTGAAAATGCAGAAAGGAGCTTGTATGAAGGGGCTGAGGGTAGACCCAGTCGTTCATGTCATCCTAATTATGCATACCTATATAGAACAAATGACCTAAAGCAATCACACAGCCAACCAGGCAGAGGGACTATTTTATGATACATGTATTGTACTTAATCATTTCAGTTTTCTGATATATAAACAAGTTTTTTTAACATGAACAATTATTATTTAAAAAAAAAGAAATCTATTTTATAAGCTCAATAAGACACTCCATGGTGTGCATTGACTAGATCTGACTGCACTTTCAGAGGCTGAAGGCATGACGCTGCATGTGTGGTCAGATCAGTTCAATACACACCCCATCATGTCTTATTGCTTACTCAATGCATGTGAATAAAATACAGTTTCTGTTACTCTTTACCGAGTTTGACGAAGTGAATCTTTTTAAAACCGAGCAAACTAACCTGGTTTATTTAGTGCCTGCAAATGAAGGCCATGCTTCTGAGCCTCCCCACAGCCAAACAAGCCAGACAGACCCCCCCTCCCCCGGACCACGCCGAGGATCCCTTGCCAGAGCGGAGGTCGGGTCGAGAGGGCAGGAGTCCCCAAGCCCTCCCCACAGCCAAACAAGCCTGACGGCCCTCCCGACCACGCCAAGGATTCCTTGCCAGAGCGGAGGTCGGGTCGAGAGGGCAGGAGTCCCCAAGCCCTCCCCACAGCCAAACAAGCCAGACGGACCCCCCCGGACCACACCGAGGATCCCTTGCCAGAGCGGAGGTCGGGTCGAGAGGGCAGGAGTCCCGTCCCCAAGCCCTCCCCACAGCCAAACAAGCCAGATGGACCCCCGACCACGCCGAGGATCCCTTGCCAGGTAGCCGGAGCTTCTTGCAGCTGCCTCTCTGACCGGAGTGGAGCTCGACCACGCCACATATTTTAAAATTGGCGCCTTTTTCTCACAGTACTGCCCGTATTCCAATTACTGGTGTGCATCGAGCGTCTACACAGCTCCCTGCCTCCAAACTGTTCCTGCCTAATTTTGTGTTTTTTAGGGTGAGATCAGTAGTCTGGGCAGAGTTTTTAAATGAGGAATTGTTGTTTTAAATTGCACTGTAATTGCTCAGCTAGCCCAGGGATAGAAGTGCCTCCGAGTGATTACCTGTGCAGTACTCAGGGGAGTTGCAGGAATCTCCGCGACCACAGACTGCTGCTATCCAGGGGCTTCCCACGTATTTAATTTTCTTTTCCTAACTGATATTGGTAAATTAAGTCCCCAGGCTGCAATTTGTTGTTACCGCGCCATATTCTCCCTCAATTCTAATTTGCATCTTTCTTTTGTAAGCACGCTCCACCTGCAAGCCACTTACCAGTATTTAAAAGCCTTCTTCTCCTTTTTGCAGAGCGGAGGTCGGGTCGAGAGGGCAGGAGTCCCCAAGCCTTCCCCACAGCCAAACAAGCCAGATGGACCCCGGACCACGCCGAGGATCCCTTGCCAGGTAGCTGGAGCTTCTTGCAGCTGCCTCTCTGAACGGAGTGGAGCTCTAGCCCCGCCTGTGCTACGTGCAGGCTCCCCACCGCCCCCACCACCACCCTTGGTCGGCTTCTTCTTATATAGTAGTGGTGTTGCTTACCTCAGAGCTGAGGAACCAAATCAGCCCACTTTCCCATTAATCCCTTATATTGCTTCACCACTAGCGGCCACTGCTGAGTATACTGTTAAAATCCTCCTCTACACATAAGGGAACCTGGTAAAAAAAAAAAAAAAATGCAGTTTCTCGCTGCACTTTCACTATGCTTTGCATAGCCTCATCCTCCCTCCCTCCCTCTGTCAATCCTACCCTACCAGTCCCCCTATCACCTCCCACCCTATCTCCCAAGCCTATACCCCACTGCTCTTCAGCCAGTTAAAAATACCCACACCAGGGGCAAAACTGGATCCTGGGGGCCTCTGTCCTCCCCCCCCTCTTTCCACACCACAACACCTGCCCTCTATCTCCCACTCTTTTCACCCCCAAAAGCAAACCAAACTCCCACATATCAACCCACCAGGAGGGGTGCTCCAATAAAAATCATAAGCCTATTAAGACACGCCCTGGTATTCTTACTGCTCATAGCAGGGGACGTAGAGCAGAACCCTGGTCCTCAGTCACCCACTGCTGCCCAACAATCAGTATCACCCACTCACCTTCCCAAAGGTCTCAAAATCGTGCACATAAATATATGTAGCATTCTGAATAAGATAGCTGCCCTTCAAGCAACTGTCCTTGCCCTTCACCCTGACATCGTGATCATCACCGAGTCATGGCTGAAGCCCCATCACCTGGACAAGGAATTCTCAATACCTAACTTCTCTCTCTAATCCACCAGGACAGGCAGGGTAGGAAGAAGGGTGGCGGCACTGCCATGTATGTTGCCTCAAATCTCCAGTTTTCTGTAATCACCTTGCCAACACCCCTAATAAACATAGATTCCCTCCTGATCAAAATCCCCCTGCCCCACTCTATCCCAGTATACATATCTGGGTCATACTGTCCACCAGACACACCACTACCCAGCATCCTTGAGCACCTAGGCAACCTGAGGGCCCTTACAGAAGGCGGTGAACTCCACATCCTTGGTGATTTCAATAAGAACTGGCTGGGATGTGCTGCATCAAAGACACATAGCCATATAAGCGCATTAAACTTACGCCAGCAAATAAAGGAACCTACCCGCCTAAACGATAAATCAAATAAACACACACTACTGGACTGGGCACTCACTACTCACCCACATAGGATAATTAAAGCCGGCCTCCTACCAGACTCCCTTAGCGACCACCATATGATCTACATAGTGCTCAAAATCTTCCATCCCCTGGCTCCCCCACCCGGTTCCTGCTTTGCAGAGCTTACAACTCACTGGATCTGCCTGGGCTCCTAAACGCCCTCTCCACCATTGACTGGTCTCCCATCCTTAGCGCCACCACCATGGACGAGGCCCTGAGCTATTTCACTACTAAATTCCTCACGATCAGGGACATATATGCCCTGCTAAGGAGATCCAGAGTCAGAGGCTCCCACTTACCCTGGATAACTTCAAACCTCATGGAAAAACTCAGAGCCAGAGACTGGGCCTGGAAATCGTTCAAGGCCACAGGCTCTCAACCAGCCCAGCAAAAGTACAGGTCTCTTCGAAATGCCTGCACAAGACTCATACGGCAGTCCAAATCAAACTATTTCAAAATGGCTTTTAGCAAAAATCACACCCACCATTCCCAATTCTGGAAGTCCATAAAATCCCTCCTCACCCCACCAACCCAACCCCGCACCCCCACTCTCAACCTTGCAGGCAAAATCATAAATGACCCTTGGCTGGTTGCCACCGAGTTTAATGCCCTATTTTCCACCACCACTGCCTCCCTACTCTCTCCCACCCCACCCCACCCACCATCTCTCATTCTCCCAAAGTTCCCCTGTTCTCCCCAACACACCCCGGCCTCCTTTTCTCCGCCCAGTCACTCTTGACCAGATGCTAAAATTCTACACTCACTAAACAACTCCAAGGTAAATGTCCGTGGACTAGATTCTAAAATGCTACAACTCTCTGCCCCGGCCATAGCTTACCCCCTAACTATGCTCTATAATCTGTATTTTAAATTAGGGGCTGTCCCCACAAAATGGAAACAGGCCACAGTCATTCCTCTCCCCAAGGGTGGGGACCTCTCCTCCCCATCAAACTATCGGCCTATATCTCTGCTTCCCATCCTAGCCAAAATTCAAGAGCGCCTTGTCCTATCCCAGCTACATACCTATCTAGATACAATCTCCTTTTTCACCCCCCTTTCAAGCCGGGTTCAGAAAAAATCAGTCCACTACCACATCCCTCCTTCGCCTCACCAACTCCATCCTTACAGGCATTGACAAAGGGGAAATAACCGCAGCTATTTTTATAGACCTGGCAAAAGCTTTCGACACGGTCTCACACCACCTGTTGCTTTCTAAACTGGCCCAAACTGGTCTGTCGATGGCAGCACTCAGCTGGTTCCACTCATACCTAACAGGCAGGTCACAAGCAGTCCGTATCGGTACGGCTCTGTCCTCCTCACTCCCTGTCACCAGCGGCGTACCTCAAGGGTCGGTACTTGGCCCGCTGCTTTTCTTAATCTTCCTCAATGACTTGCCTGCTGTCTGCACAAACTCTGGCATCCATATGTATGCGGATGACACGGTACTGTTCACCTCTGGCTCATCCGGAACCGCCATAGCAGCATGCCTCCAAAAGGATTTCGACTGCGTCCAACACTGGTTCTTTGACAACCAGCTTTTCCTAAACTCAAAAAAAACTGTCTCCCTCACTTTCGGCTCCCGAGCCAAACTAACCCGGCTTACTGACACACCCACATTCTATACCTTAGATAGAACTCCGCTTGAGGCCTGCTCCACATATCGCTATCTCGGCGTCTGGCTAGATCAGTACCTTGACTTCGCAGCGCATGTAGACGCACTGCAGAAAAAAACTACATCCTATGCTGGGAGCTCTCTATCGTAACAAATTTTGCATCCCACTACCGACCAGGCAAGCAATAGTATGAAAAATGATCCTCCCAATATTGGACTATGGTGATGTCATCTACGGTACCGCCCCCCAAACATCCTTAGCCAGGCTCGACCCCATTTTCAACTCTTTTTGCCGGTTCGCTTTGGACCATCCTCCCAACACCCAACACTGCGACCTTTACCAGTCCCTTGACCTCCCATCACTCCAGAATCGGCGTTTGCTGCACTGTGCTAGAATTACTGCTAAATACTGGGCACATACACTACCCTCCTACCTATCAGCATCCCTAACTGCCATCCCCCCACCTACCTATGATCTCAGGAACACTGACTCCAGGCTCCTTCACATTCCCCACAGATCCACCCGATCAGGTCAGGTAGCTTTCAGCTTCAGACTGCCCAAGCTATGGAACTCACTGGCAGCTGACATCAGACTCACTACAAGTACTCCCCAACGCAATGCCCTTCTCAAAGCGCATTTTGCTACCAACTGCACATGCTTTCCCCATCACTGAATTCCCTGCACAACTCTTATCAGCTATCCTGGGCTCCATTTCTTAATCTGTACCATAGTCCACCGTACCTTCTACTGTTGCTGTAGATATGCACGCCTACCTATACTGTACTCAAATCAATTTTTGTTCACTCTATGTAATTGTTGAAATATTCCTACCATGCTGCTACATCACTGTCTGTAATACTCTTCATTTTGTACAAACCGTTATGCATCTCAGTTATTGCACCCCTCCTACTGGACCACTGTTTGTTATCTACAAAATTGTATGTACTATTATGTCTTATTTACTTCACTCTGTAACCCCCTACCCCAGGGTGCATCTGGAATTGAGCAATACTCTGCTCAGTATGCCCTCCTGGTAAATCTCTTAAATAAATAAATAAATAAATGTGCTTCAGCACATCAAGATGTATGGAGGAATCTCAGTTTTTTATACAGTAAACAGTCTGGAATACAATACATCAAGCATGTTAACACTCAGAAAGATGTAGAAACAACTGGACACACACACACAAGCTTTTTCCATATGTGAAATGATAGATAATACACATATCAATGAGAATTATTTATTACATTGTGCATCTAGCTTACATTCAAAGACAGCAACACAGCTCAGCTTCGATTTAAACGTTGGATGGTATGCACAATATATCCCCTGGTCACTAATTAAGAATGGGCAAAGCTGGAAATGTGGATGTTATAATCAGTGGTCAACAACCACACTTGCATTAATGCTTACATATTGACTGAATGTCCTTTCCTGTCTGGTCTATGGGGGAGATGACCAAGCCTGCACTGTATGTATCTCCTTTTGATAATTGTCAAAAGGAGCACAAGTTAAGATTTCTCCTAGATTCTACTGACTTACCCACGTTGTATGCCATAGGGAAATTCACTATTCAAACTGCAAAAACAGCACTTTAAATGTCCTGTATGACTTTAAAGGAATCAGTTTGTAATATTAAGTGCATCCAGCATTTAGAAATATTTAGAACTTCCTGTTAAGTTATAAATCTATATTTCTGTATCTATTACTCATGTTTGTAGCAATGAATCTGTGTTTTTATCACTGTGTGTCCAGCCGTATTCAGTTATACACACTTTTCATCAAATAAATCTGCATTTCAATCTGAAGATCTGAAGAAATTTAAAAAAAATCTAATTATATTACACTATAAAAATCCTTAATTTAATTTTCAGCCAAACTGGAAAAATTTTGATTTTGCCCGACCTGGCTGGAAACTGCCCATTTGGGTTAAATTTGCAGATGCTCACAGCCCTAGTAAATACTGTAGTGTAATTCTAATATATGCTTAGTGGTTTAATGCTACAGAATCTGTGCTACAGATTGCAAAGTTGTAAATACTGTTTTCCTTTTTAACTCTCTAGACAATTGTTAACATGGAAGGCGATAAGCTGGTTGGATCACTAAAGGGAGTTACTTTTGTTACTGAGCTGAAAGGAGACAAGCTTATCAGTGTAAGTAAAAGCGATGCAAATGCACTATATTGTTCAGTCGATATAATAAATGTATGGCCAGTTGCAAGCAACTAGAGTAGCCACTGGCCAGTGGATTCACCATGAGCTAAAGCATCTGTGAGAATGTTCTATTTTTCTTATCTAACAGTTTCTTGACCTTGGCCTGTCAAACGGAAAGTGCAAGATCACATTTATAGTGGGGTCCTACATTTCTATCCAGTTTTATGACTGGAAAGATGGATGCATGGGAATGAGAAGTCACATACTGAAGTCCACACAGTGAGTCATTGGATTTGTGAGATTTAAGCCTCTAATCCTCCTGCTTCAGTTTGGTGCTCTAACCATTAGAACTCCATGCCTTCCCTGTTGGCGCACCAATTGTGTTTTGCCTGTAACTAAGCCCAGCAATACTGTAAACATGATTCTTGGGGTCATGCCTGTGCATGTTAACATAGAAACAGAGAATCTGAAGGCAGATAGGGACCATACAGCCCACCTAGTCTGCCCATTTCCCTAGAGTGTTGACAGCCCAGATCCTATTTGATCTGTGGCACACCTTTTCTGCCCATCTCTAGTGTACCCCTATGTCTATCCCATGTGCTCTTGAACCCCAAAATTGTTTTAACCCACACCACCTCTGCTGGAAGGCTGTTCCACAGATCCACCACCCTTTCAATGAAAGAATATTTCCTGACATCCCCCCTGAGCCTTCCTCCCTTCAGTCTCTTATCATGTCATCTTGTCCTTCAGCAATGCTTCCTCTGAAATATGCTTCCCTCCTGTACCCTGTTTATACCACTAAGGTACTTGCAATTATCTATCATGTCCCCCTCTCCCTCCTCTCCTCCAATGAATAGATATTAAGATCCCCGAGTCTTTACTCATATAGTTTCTGGTGCAGCCCATGTACCATTTTTGTCACCCTTCTCTGGACTGTCTCCATCCTGTCTATGTCCTTCCTGAGATGCTGTCTCCAGAACTGGATGCAGTACTCCAGGTGAGGCCTTACCAGTGACCAATACAGTGGCATCACCACCTCTTTCTTTCTGCTGGTTATGCCCCTACCTATGCATCCCATCATTCCGTTTTCTTTCCCCATTGCTTTTTCACACTGCTTGGTCACCTTCAGGTCATCTGGTATGATGATCCCAAGGTCTCTTTCTTGCCTTATGGTGGCCAGAACCCCCCCCCATCCTATACTCCTCTCTTGGATTCCTGTGACGAAGGTGCATTATTTTGCACTTTATACATTGAAACTCAACTGCCACACACCTGACCATTCTTTCAATAAGTTTAGATCTTTTCTCATTCTTTCCACCCCTTCTGGTGTGCCAACTCTATTGCAAATCTTGGTGTCATCTGTGAACAGGCATACCTTTCCCTCCAGATGCTCTGCAATGTCACTAATGAAGTCATTGAACAAGACTGGTCCCACCACCAATCCCTGTGGCACCCTGCTGGTCACCTCCATCTCTTTTAATTTTGTGCCATTCACTACCACCCTCTGAGTCCTGTCCCTTAGCCAGTTCTCAAACCATTTTATTACCATAGAGCCCACTCCTAGGTTTCTTAAATTATTTAGCAATCTCCTATGTGGGACGGTGTCGAAGGTCTTGCTGAAATCCAGGTATGCCACATCCACCATCCTTCCCTAATCTACCACCCTGGTCACCCAGTCAAAGAAAAATTAAATGTGTCTGACAAGAACTTCCCACTGAGGATCCATGCTGCCTTGGATCCTGTGGCCTGCTAGTCTCTAGAAACTTCACAATCCTCTCCTTAAGCAGGGACTCCATTCATTTCCCCACTACTGAGGTCAGTCTTACAGGTCTTTAATTGCCTGTCTTCTCCCCACTGTCATTCTTATGGAGAGGGACTGCCCTCTTCCAGTCTTCGGGTACCTCCACTGTCTCTAGAGATGAATTGAAAAGGTCAGTCAGTGGGTCTGCCAGTACGTCCCTGAGTTCCTTTAATACTCTGGGGTGAATCCCATCTGACCCCACTGCTTTGTCTGTTTTAACCCCCCCCAAGTTCCTCAAGGACTCTTTCCACAGTGAATGAGCTGGTGTCAGCCTCCCTCCCCTGACTACCCCTCCTAATGAGTTTTGGTCCCTCACCTTCACCCTCCCTGATGAAAACTTGGCAAAAGTATTTGTTCGGTATCTCAGCCTTTTCTAGATCATCCTCCACCCACCTTCTGCCTTCCTTCTTCAGCCTAACAATACAATTTCTGGTCTTTTTCTTCTTGCTAATGTATCTGAAGAAGTTCTTGTCTCCTTTCTTAATAGCCTGTGCTATGCCTTCCTCTTTGTGTACCTTAGCCCTTCTGACTGCTTTCCCAGATTCTTTCTGTTTCTCCAAATATTTCTCCCTGCCGTCATCTTCATGAGTCTCCTTGTATTTCCTAGAGGCCTTTCTTTTTTCCCTTTACTTTCTAGGCCACTACCTTCTAGAACCATAGTGGACATTTCTTTCTTTTACCCTTACTATGCATTCTAACACAGTGTCTTGTTACTTCTGTTATGATTCGTTTGAGTCTAGACCACTGTTCCTCCACATCTCCCCCTGTATCTTCTGCTGCTCTGGCACTTTTAAACTGTCCCCCCATTTCCTCAAAGTTGGCCCGCCTGAAATCCAGAACCTTAATTCTTGTATGACTTTCCTCTACCACTATGGTTACAGTGAACCATACTGTCCGGTGGCTGCAGGAACCAAGGGGACTGCCCACCTCAATATCTGTGACCCTGTCCCCATTGGTCAGCACCAAGTCTAGTACAGCCCCCTCCCAGGTGGGTTCGGCTACTAGCTACCTTAAATTTGCACCTTTCAGGGTGGTCATGAAGTCCCTGCTCCTCGTTGTACCTTCTGTCTGTGTGCCCCAATCTACATCCGGCACAATGAAGTCTCCTATTAGCAGTAGTTCCCTTCTGGCTGCCATTTTGTGGATGGTCTCCACCAGAACATCATCCATTTCCTCCACCTACGCAGAAGGCCTGTAAATAACTCCCGTGAAAATTGCAGTCTTATTTACTGCCTCTAGGGGGACCCACAGTGCCTCCATTCCTTCCTGCAACTCTTGAGCCTCCATTGCTTTAATCCCTTGCTTCACATACATAGCTATCCCCCTTCGCACTTCTCTTCCCAATCCTTCCTAAAAAGTGTGAATCCTGGTATGGCTGTACCCCAGTCATGGTTCACTGTATACCATGCTTCTGGAATATCCACAATGTCCAGATTTGTGTCTACCATCAATGCCATTAGATCTGGGATTTTGTTTCCCAGATTGCAGGCATTTGCTCACACTACCTTCCATCCTGTACACCCTGTCTCCCTTCTCCTTTTCCCATTTTCCAGTCTGTGCCCTGTGATGTGTTTCAGTTATAGTTTGTTTTCCTTCCTTTTGTGACCACATTTTTCCTTTTTTTTTGTGTGTGTGTCCATCTACTAATTAGGGTCTCCCTATTTCCAGATATGTCATGTGAAGGGCTACTGTAATCTTCCTGACTGCATTTGCCTCCCCCCTTGGCTAATGTAAATGCCTGCTGAGGAAGCATTTAAAGTTTTCAGTGAGGATACCTTTGCTCCCCCCCCAAATAGATGTAGGCCATCTAGCGAATAGTCCTTCATCCCTCCAGGTGATGTCCCAGTCCTCAATGAAGCCATACTCCACCTCTCCACACTATTTCTTAAGCCATGTGTTGAATTCCATGGTGTGGATGTCTCGGCCCTCTACCACCATGGACAGGTAGAACTCTGAGAAGGTTACAGAGTATACTGCTTGCCCAAGACTCCTCCCCAACTCCCTGAATTCCTCCTGTACTTTACCTATGTCTAACCCCTCTCCTGCCAGGTCATTGGTCCCCATGTGGACAGTGACATCAAGCTCCCCCACTTTACTATTGCATTATTTATCCTTAGGATCAGCTTGCCCTCCCTCTGAACTGTGCCTCTGGGAAGGCATACTACCTCCCTTTCCCCATATATATCCACCTAACAATGGTGTCCCCAAACAAGATTTGCTTCCTCTTATTTGTTCTCCTTCCAGTTGCCCTTGGGGCTCCATCCTGGATGATCCCCTCATTCCCCTTGGTGTCTACTTCTGGAGATGCTATGCAATCTTACTGTTCTGCTAAGATGGCATGAGTTATGAAGTGTCACTGGCTGGAGTATGTGCCTTCGCCCCACCTCCCTCAGCTCACTGTAGTCCAGCCATCCCTCCTTCTTGGAATCCTCTGAGGGAATGGTGGTAGACATGGTGGTCCCTGTGTGTGGGGAGGCTGCCTGGATCCTTGCCAACTCTTCTTGGAGGCCTGCAACCTCTGCCCTCAACAAAGAGAGGTGCCTGCAGATAGGGCAGCACCCCAGTGTCCAGAAGGTCTTCCTGAACACTGCTGCCCCACAACCACTGCATTGTATGACACCCATCATCTTCGCCTATCCTTAACCTTTTTGCACCTTTTTTCCTTTATCCTGTTTTGCACCCACCCTTTGCCTCTTCTCTTTTGTATACTGTAGCTTTTTTTTTTTGTAGTTGTTTAACCAGGAGTAGCACACTAAGCTTTGTTTACAGGTGCAACCTGGGAGCACAGGGAAGTTAAGTGGCTTGCTCAGGGTTACACAGTATGCAAGTGGGGGCTGTGGGATTCAAACCCAGGTCTCCAGATTTGCAGCTCAGAGCCTTAAACCACTGCACTATACTGCCTCTTCTCTCTCCCCCTTTTACAAAATTGCTTTAACTTTGGCCTTACTATGATTATGGACTGTAGTTGCTTTGAGTAAGTATGCTCAAATTCCTGTGATATCAAAGAAATACACCTAGAAACAGCTTCTTGTCAAAACGTTGTCACAGATCCATCAGATAATTTCAAAGAGCAGGAAAAGACAGAAAAAAAATATATTAAGCCACTGTCCAAAAATCTTAGAACAGCCCCACTTAAAGCACACCAAAATAGGTTTCAAATTTTCAACAGCCCCAAAACAATTCCCTACTAGCCCCTCACAAGTAGTTAAAAAATCAACCTACTACCAAGTGAAAACAACAATAAGAAGTAAAAAAGCAATAAAGCAGCAAATGAACAGTTAGTGAACTGAAATGAATCTGATTCCTTCCCCTTCTAGTCTCTTCTGAGCAGTCAAAAAGCAACCTACTACCACAAATCTGACTCAGCTCCACCTTCAATTACCAGGTAGCTGAGGCCCCAGGCCAGACAATTAGCACCCTTCCCCAAAACTGCACTAAATTAAACTACATTTTGCAGCAAGTAAAGACAGCAAAGACATAACAACCCCACTAAAAGCAATGTTGTGAAGAAACTGGAATTAGGAAGAGATTTTGAGGGGTACAGTGAGTTTCAGCAAAACAACAAACTTCTGTGGAGTGGTCTTTTGGTCTGTCCCTGCTGTCATAAAACTAGCAAACTTTGCCTGGCAGTGGAGAAGAGCAGCTTTAACACAGCAGAGGGTAGTTTTGGGTGTCTGGCAGAATTTACAAGATTCTGGGTGGTGGGAGAACATGGGTGCTAGCAAACTGAATGGTTGAGGGTGGGACTTTTCCACAAAAAAAAGTAATTTTGCTGAGATAATGAAACACTTTGCATAGTTCTATGCCGGCAAAGTGCCACTTTGCCTGCTTGCAAACCATGCAGTGACACTTCAATGGCACTTTTACCAGTAAAGGGGCACTCTGCACAGTTTCACCAGCTGAGGTTTGGCACTTTGCCAGGGAAGTGGCACTTTGCATAGTTTCACCAGCTGAGGTTTGACACTTTGCCAGTGAAGTTACACTCCACATAGTTTCACCAGTTTGAGGCAGTACAGCACAGTTGGTTAAGACTCTGAGCTGCAGATCTGGAGACATGGGTTTGAATCTCATAGCCACCTAGGTGCATACTGTGTGATCCTGAGCAAGTCACTTAACTTCCTTGTGCTCCCAGGTCGCATCTGGAAACAAGCTTCGGCTTAGTGTGCTTACTCCTGGTTAAACAATGTTCCCTTCCCCCTTTCACCAGGTGAGGTGTGTCAATTCGCTAGTGAAGTGGCACTGCTCATAGTTTCACCAGGTGAGGTCTGACACTTTGCCAGTGAAGTGGCACTCTGTACAGTTTCACCAGGTGAGGTTTTGCACATTATCAGTGAAGATGTACTCCACATAGTTTCACCAGGTGAGGTTTTGCACTTTACCAGTGAAGAGGCACTCCACATAATTTCACCAGGTGAGGTTTTGGCACTGTACCAGTGAAGTGGCACTCTGTACAGTTTCATCATGTGAGGTTTGGCACTTTACTAGTGAAGAGGCACTCCACATAGTTTCACGAGCTGAGGTTTGGCACTTCACCAGGTGAAAAACTTTGTAAGGTGCCTCATGATGTCATGAAACTTCACGAAGTTCAGATGTAGCTAGGTTTTCCTGAATTTGCACTTGTCTACTGTTAAGCAACTTCTATGTGATGTAATGTTTTTTTCAATCTTTCCTCATATCTTGCCACTTCTAAGATTAAGTGTAAATCCTCTAGTTCTGCTTGAACCAGCTCAGACATGTGTACAATTCATTCTTTTTTATTTCCTTAAGTGGTTGGAACATGATAATCAGGTCCCTTCTTAGCCTTCTATTCTTTAGGCTAAATAATGTGAGTGTGTCCAATCTTTCTCACTAGTTCTTGCCCCGAGCCATTAAGCAGCTTGTTTCCCTCGTGCTGAATCCTGTTGGTATCTTCAATGTCCTTTCTGTACTTTGGAGCCCAGTATAACACAACACTTCATAACTTCTAAATTGGCTTATTCTCTCACAGTAAGGGCTTGGGCCTCTGTACTGACACACAGAATAGTCCTCCCCTCCTCCACCCAATGTAATCTGTGAAGTGAAGAAAAGCTACTGAAAATGAACAGATACTAAGTGTTTATGAGAAATGCATTTCTGTGTTCTTTTCTGACTGATCAGTGGGATTAATTGTCTTCTCTTTTGTTCTTTCAGACTGCAACCCTTGGAGATCTTGTCTACAAGAGAATAAACAAGCGAGTGTAGTTTTCTGTGTCTTCTAAATGTGTAGGCTTTGTGTAATGAAATTAGAAATACACAACTGTTCTTCCACAACTGTTATAAATATTTTGTATAACTGTTAAAAACTAGCATGCTGCCAGACTTTTAGTTAGGTTGAGTGTTCTCTAGTGCAGAATTGTTATCATCAGTAGTCATTTATCAGTTCTATAAAATGTACACTTTCTTAAATAATGACAACAAACCTAAGAATTCTGCACCGTTTTAAGAAATCTTGTCTAGTCCTCTTGTCTTGGGTGCAACTCTAAACTGTTGCCTACAGTCTTAGACATTGCAAATGTCAAGTGTCTATTTAGCTTAAATGTTTACCAGTACATTTAATTCATAAATAGATAGATAGAGCTCTTCTGATGGTACAGGATCCTGTGGCAGATGATCTTTTCTGCTACACGTGTACAGGTAGTTACGTCTGATTTGTATCTGCCATAATAGTTTATAGTAACTCATTACATTATAGATCCTAGAAACAGCCAGCAGTAATTGCACCTAAGTGATATACTGAAGGGAGAGCCACCATCTACAGGGTCTCACTCATATTCAAATTATTCTGCATGGTCCATATTTTTTAACGGTTACACCCTCTGGAGACATCATACAAATGTTTATTTTAGCAAACAGTATTCTTTGACATTGCACTGGTAAAGTTATGACACAGAAGTAAGGGCCCACAATTATATATGTAATACCCTCAGTGACCGAGGGAACTGCACTGGACTGCATAATTCAAGTACTATTCAAAATCTATGTAAAAAGATTTGATACAAATCACATAAGCAGCTTGGCTGCAACTTCAGTTCCTGGGGTTTCTTATTTATGAGGCTGTGGACTAACTAGCTTTCACATTGTACAGGTATTATTTAAAAAAAAATTGAAATTTTTTAAAGGCTGCATGGTATAGTGGGTAAGAGCACTGCAAATGTGGAGAACTGAGTTTAAATCATACAGTCACCACTTGCATACTGTGTGACCATGAGTTCTGTGTTCTCTGGGTGCACCTGGAAACAAGGCTCAGGTTAATGTGTCTTCCCTGGCCAAAAACTGTAAAAAGAGTACATTTTAATAAATTGTGTTTTAGGCACAACATTTCTGCTGTCCTTATTTTTTCGCCAATGTTAATTATGTTTGTCTTGTTGCTGTTGCTAATGCCACATTATAAAAGTATGTTTGCTTACTTTATCAGGAAGATCTACAAACCAATGGAGCAGAAGCTTGTTTACAATGGTTTTCCATATCAGTAAAATGTAAAGTTATACACTAAGCTCTTAGAACCTATAAAATGGCAACAGAAAACCTTGAAACTTCATTGGCTGAGATACATCACTTAACCGTGCATTAATAATCTCATTTCCATTCTAAATAAAATCTCATCACATCGACATATCACTACACAAACTGAAACAAAAATATGCAAAAGCCCCAATCTTGAATATTCTAAACTTTACTACCCTACATATGTAAAGCAATTTGTTCCTCATGTGTTTCCCTATTTTTAAAAAGAAAATATGTTTAAATTGTTGCTAGCTCCTAAAATGTGCTATTGCACACAGTTTTAACAAGATTATAAACTTTAGCAGACTTTAGCTCTGTGAGGCCTCCACCTCGCACATCCCGGTCCACTGACTTTTTTACAAACAATGGGAATGGCGGTGGGAGTAGGGCTGATAAGTAAACTGGCTGCACACTTAAACAAGCATTTGTCAATGCCAAACGTTTGATGCTTTGGAAGATGGCTGCTCCTGCACCTTGTTTATGTCCTTGAGGTACTTGAACATTTTGTGCCCTGTGCCAGACTACACATCTTGTTAATCAGCCTTCTATGTAGGTCGGTGTCAAAGGCTTTCCCGAAATCAAGGTAGGTGACACCCACTGCCTCACTCTGATTTACTGCCTTAATGAGGCATTAGGGTTTCCAATTCTAACATCAACCCCACACCCATCCTGCAGAGACTGACATGCACTGGGAGACTGTCTTTTGGTCATCAGATGTAACGCTCACACCATTCCACCTCAACCCACCCTGCAAACACTGGCAGACATCACAGTGTGCCTTGGGGTCTTTGGCCATTATGCTAACCACATTCCATAAGGACATAGGCTGAGATGGGTGCAGCATAGGAGAATGGGGTGAACATTAAGGTTAAAGACTCCAAGGCACACCTCAGTGCCTGACCCCAAGTCAGTCTGTACAGGGTGGGGGTGAGGCATCACAGTTTAAAGCCCTAACACCTTGGGCGTTTGTTAGTATTTTCACTTCAAATTTTCAACATGGGCTTTTTGGGACTTCACAGTAGTAGCCACAGACACTGCCAGCTATTTCCCAAAATTTCCGTGATATTTTCAGAAATATCTGATGCTTTCTGCATTTAAACAGTAGGGGCAGCAGAGAGAAACTCTTCAGAAATTTCGCGAAATATCTGGAAATAGCTGGCAATGTCTGTGGCTACCACTGTCACCTCATCATGAACAGTGGCACTATCATTTCATTACTCAATCCTGAAAGGTGATTTTGCACCACTACTACACCATTCGGCACCACAGGTGCGAAAACACATTTTGGGCAAGATGTTAAAAAATGACAGCTGTACTGTTCATGAGAAGGTGTAAAAAAATGGCAATGTTGAAAATCTGGAGTCAAAATATGAAAAATTGGTGAAGTTGGGGAGTCACATAATGCAGCGCACCAGCTAGCAGCTTTCCTCTACAGCTACAGCCACCTGAGGGAATGAATCGTTATATTTATCAACTACCAGCCTACAAACAGCACTAAAATGTTTGTACTAGTTTGGGGGAATTGTCAGAGTACCTCGGGGACTCAAAACGACCATCAATGGATGTTGAGATAAAAAAAATCTCTGCCTGAGCCGGCCCGGTGGCGCTGAGGGGTTGAGGCACTGGATGCCACACCTCGCTCCATGCCAGCTACCTGGGTTTGGGAGTGGACTCGGGTTGCTGGTGGGTCAGCTGGGGGGAGTTAGGCTTGAGAGTCCCACGGCACCTCGCCTACTCCAGGGAGGGTTAAGGCCACAGCCTGCACTCTTGTATGACTCCAAGCGGAGGCTTGGAGTATTACAAACCTCTAACAACAGGGGATGGGCGGCCGCTACACAACAGCGTGATGTCGGCGCTCAATGCCTTGACGTCTGGGTCATATGCTGCAGGGGTGGGAGAAAAAGCAAAATGCCTGCCAGGACTGGGAAGACGGGCTGCTTGGAGCATGCCTCTGATGTTGCCCCGCTCACGCTGCCACCTTCGGACTAACGAAACAGTAAGTAGCTCAGGGCATTAGGTCCCTGCCCCATCCCCGCCTGGGGGTAATCCATGGCTCCATGGGGTCACGGAGGTGGAGGTGGGTAGAATGGGAGGCAGGAAGATGACGCCTTAGCAGCCCTGAAGGGTCGGGACTGGCAGGATGTGGAGGGATAAACTACGATTTCAAAAAAAAATCTCTGCCTAAGCATACCCCTCCAGCTGCTCTGGAGAAGGCCAACAAGAAATCCAAGGCCTCTTCCACTTCAGATGCACAGGGATCGACTGCTCCCTCTCTGGATCAAGAGCCGCTCACCGCCCTGGAACATTTTCTGGCTGAATTTACACCATTCAGATAGGAGCTTCGCACACTAACAACAAAGTTAAAATCTATGGCATCTTTGGAAGCTACTATATCCACAGATAGACCCCTGTACTCTTTGCTATCTAAGAAAAAGCCTAAGGGGCATCAACTACACCTATCATGACAGAAACGTGCAGATCATGGCAAAGAGCAATGGCGCTTACTGGGGTTCTGAACTCAGACTAACCCCCACATTCATTATGCTCCACTCTGGGGTAACCCTCTTATTATAGTAGATCACAAGCCACTTAAGTGGAACTCATATGCTATAAATGGTGTTCAATCGGTAGGAGACCTTCTCCTTCCAGATACCTGTACCCTCCTGTCATTTGAACAGATTCGAGACCAGTAAAGTTTACTCTTGTCAGATTTCTGGAAGTTCCTACAGAATAGGAGTACCTCAACCCCCTTTCTAAAACAATCTTCAGGCCAGTCACCATGGTGCTGCCTGAACTCTCCCCCCAAAGGTGGGATAGGCCGAGGCCTTATAAGCTCCTTTTATAATACCCTCAGAGACACTCAGCCTGATACTACTCTCATCTAGTGGGACTGCCTGGGAGCGTGAACTGATTCACCCTATATCCCCACAGTAGTGGTCAGATTGCCTCAGGGCCGCCCGCACAGCCTATGAAGACTCAAAGAGTCAGTTAATACAGCTTAAAATCCTCCTCAGATGGTATAGAACTCCCTCGGTCTTACATAGTTTAAAGGTTAGCCCACACGATTTCTGCTGGAGATGCCACTCTTCCCCTGCCCACCTGCTGCATATACTGTGGACCTGCCCAAGGCTACAGGCCTTTTGGATTCAGGTATTAGATGACTGCTCTTGGATTATAGGTAAATCCCTCTCCCTCCAATACCACTCCCTCCTTTTAGGGGATACTTTGGCCTTACACCTACTCTCTCCATCTAGTAAGGCTTGGCTCTTAGAAACTCTAATGGAAGCCAAGCGGGCCATTCTACTGAGATGGAGGCAACCTGTACCCCCCACCCCCATCGCATTGGCGTGCAGCCATGGCCAGATTGGCCATTTTTGAGACACTTTCTGCAATGGCCAAGGGAGGGCTCAATAGGTACTACAGAAATTAGAAGGCATATCTGAGTTCTCATATGTGCTCAGTGGCTCTTCCCGAGCTGCAAAATCCCCCCACCAGTTGATAGCTGTCGAGGGCCCCCACCACTCTTTATTACCAGACTACGCTGTGTTATCTCTCCTCCTATTGTAAATATCTAATGCTTTAGACCAGTGTGCTGGTTTGATAGACATTTGTTAGACGTACTCATCTGATAACAACTACATGTACAGGACATTAAAATATGTTGTACCACCACCATAGGTTAAGTTGCAGGAACTCCAAGTATATGGGATCCATAGAGACTAGTGTGAACCACACCTTACTTTCTCCCCACCCTTTAATTTTTTGTAGAAGGCATAAGTTACTTACCTAGGTATAGGACAGAATGTCCTTTTGTACATGAAGGAAGTTTATTGTACTAACAGGTCTTAGTAGCAAACTGTACTTAAGACTGTAGCATGGTGGACATAATTGTACATGGTATGTGTGTGCCCTTGGTTGACTGATTGTACCTTGAAAAACCTTTAATAAAATCTTACATGATAAAAATAAAATCTATGGCATCAGCTGTTGAAGACATTTCTAAGAGGACAGAGGACAATGAGACCAGATTAATTTCTTTTGAAATGTGGGTCTCCAAGCTGGAAACAGATTTCACTGCAACTCGCCAGAAGATCTTAAGGATGGAAGCGACAACTGAAGGCCTTGAGGGCAGCAGTAGATGGAACAATGCGGTCATATTTGGACTCCCAGAACGGGAAGAAGTGACTGACACCATCAGCTTTGTTCAAAAATGAATTGAACAGCTGGTGGGCCCTTCACCCTTCAGGCCCAAGTACATTACTGAGTGGGCTCATTGAGCTCTCCGAACCATGCCACCAGCTCCCCCACGCCCTCTCATATTCCGATTCCTAAATGTCCTTGAAAGGCAGCATTTCCTGGCTCAGATACAGGAGTTGCAAGAAATTAAGCTGGAAAATAATAAACTATGTGTGGCCCAAGATTTATCTGTTTCGATCTGCCAACAGAGGGCATTTTTCCATTCCTTGGTTTCAAAATTCATAGCTGCAGGCATTCGCTTTTGCATGGGATACCCCATGAGGCTACAGGTGCAGCTGTCGAGCAACTGGCATACTTTTGAAGATGTAGAAGCAGCCACCTCCAGGCTCAGGGCAGCCCTACCTGATCTCTTTCATGCCCACTAAGTGGAGATATATGTGGTCAGCCCAAATTCAGACCTGTGTTAAGAAAATTGTTTCAAGCTGACTGTGTTTTCTCCCCTTCTACTGCTAGGCTTGAGTTCCCTTCTGTGGCTGCTATACATGGAACCAGTTAAGCCCCTACCAGAATATCTGACTTTCTATTACTATATAGCTAGGTTGCAGCTTATAAACTTGGAGTGGTTCCCTGTCCCCTGAGTGCTCAATGCTTTGGCCCATTTGGATGGTACTCACCACAGTAACAAGAAAGAGTCATGACCAGCCCCATGTATTTAGGGAGGGGGATGCACAGTGGCCATGGAGATTTGCACATTTGTACAGTCAGTACATCTACGTACAGGCACAAAGCATCGATACACCACTAGAGGGTACTCTAGTCTGCCAGATATCTTCCTTCTGTTACTAGTGATACATGGTAGGTGCTCACCACGTGGCTGTCCTGTGCCATGTTGCCTGATAGACTCTACTCTGTGCTCTCTCCTTGCTCCACTGCTAAGCTAGTTCCATCATCAACCGAAGATAGATTGTCCTGGACTTTCATGGAACTGTAAGTAACCATATCTAGGTACTCTACATGGTAAACAGTAAATCACTCCCCTCCTCCTGTTTTTTCTACCATATCTGGAGAGAGGCCAAAATGCTGTGGTATGACATTTTGCTAACTGCCACAGGTCTTGGGCCACTGGATACGCAGCGTTCACTATCAACCCAAGAACCCCCTCTGCAAGTCTCTCTTAGATGCTTGGCACTGACTGTCACCAATGGGGAAGGGCCCCTCTGAGAATCCAAATTTTCATGTTTAGCGTAGGATGTCTTATTTATATTAGTACTTGGTGTTAAGTGCAACTTGTGCAGGCTTGATATAAAGGGGACTATTTCCATCTTTTTCCAGACATGGACATCATATCCGAATGATAGGGAGTATGTTCCCGGCTAGGGGAGTCATTTAAGTTTAAGTTGAAATTGAAGTTTTAATTGAAGTTGTTCACCTGACTACTCCGCCCAGAGTTAACTGATATTTGGACAGTTACATTCCTTTGAAATTGCTATTTGGAAACTGGTTTTGATACTCGTGTTTTGCATTTGTAGAGAAGTGCAGACTGTGATTTGTCAATTAGTTAGCTGTTAGTTAGGTTTGTTCACAGGGTTACAGGGTGGCTGGGGTGGGGGAAGGAAAGGTGTATTGTTCATCATGGACCAAGAAGTCTTTATGTTGGTGGGGTGGGGGCTGGGGAATTTCATTTCTAAGTACTGTTTATAGTTTTTACTGCTATGCGGGTTGTGTTTTGGGGAAAGGGTGTTGGTGGGGTATTAAATGAGTTGCTGAGTATGGTTTGGTTTGCAGGGTGGGGAGATTGGGGGGATACATTTAGAGGGGGGGACACAGCATCCATACAGGAAGGTCACACCCTTATGTGTGAGCTCATCCCAGGGTGTATTTACATTATTAAGGTTTTAAATAGCCTAGATGGCTAGAGCTATCGGTTTTACTACCTGGAATGTCAGTGGGGCCAGGCATAAGATTATGCAGTACAAAATTCTTAAGCACCTCCAGCTCCTTAGGAGCGATGTTACCTTCCTTCAAGAGATCCATCTGATAGAAGTAGAGGCAAGTAAGCTAATAAGACAACACATAGGCCAGGTATTTTCATCAGGGGACAGTATTTAATTTTTCACTACAGTAACTACAGAAGAATTCCCTAAAGACTGGAAGATTGCAAAAATATCACCCATTTACAAGGGTGGATCCCGGAATGAGATTAATAATTATCTCCCCATTTCTTTATTGCCTATTGTCTCCAAGTTGTTTGAAAGCCTAGTGGCTACTCAGTTAACATGTTTTCTGGAGGATAGTAGACTAATGAATCCATACCAATCAGGATTTAGATCCTTTCATAGTACACAAACGGCCTTGGCAAAGGTGGTGGGTGACTTGCAGACCAGTCTGGACAGGAGAATGTCTGTGGGTACATTATTTGTAGACTTATCTAAAGCATTTGACACCTTGCACCATGGCATTCTCCTGTCCAGACTGCATGATATTGGGGCACAAGGGAAAGAGTTGGCCTGGTTTGCTTCCTACTTGATGAATAGGGAACAGCTAGTTGAAAAAGGTTCATTTAAGTCAGAGCAAATTAAAATTGAAAAGGTAGTTCCACAAGGGTCGATATTAGGTCCCCTACTTTTCAATCTTTACATTAACAACCTAGAGTTTAGTGATCGAGAAACACGCTACCATATATGTGCAGATGACACAGTTGTATATATTGAAGGAAAGGATCCTAAAAGTATTCAAACAAAATTACAAACAGCTTTTGACAATCTGCAGGTCTTTTTTTCAGGAATACTGTTTGTGTCTAAATGTAAAAAAAAAACCAAAACTAATTGGATTCTATTCTCTAGACTTGCTGACTCAAACAATCTTGAAATTAAATCTATGGACTGTAGTACTATTCAGCGGGTAGACAATTATAAATATTTAGGATTAACTCTGGATGCTAAGCTGACTTGGAAACCTCATATTGAAATCCTGATTAAGAACATAGGCAGCAGATTGGAAGCACTATACAAAATAAGGCAGTACTTGTCTCCAGAGATTAGACTAAGGGTGGTAAACAGTATGTTACTCCCTGTTTTAGATGATGGGGATGTTTTTTATGTAGGGGCAGCAGGGGGAGCACTTGCTGGTTTAGACATCCTATACTACAGGATGGCACATTTTATACTTGAGGTACCTAGAGAGACTCACCACTACAACCTATATAGATCTCTGCAGTGGCTAAAATTAAAAGATAGGAGAGAGCGGTATCTTCTTACTGTTATGTATAAGGTATACAAACTTAATTTACCACAGTATCTACAAGATTTATTTTCTGTCAGGGAAACTAAACTTAATTTGAGGTCTGCCTTTGGCTTAGAATTTGATGTTCCTAGATGCAGTTCTAATATGGGAAGATCTGTCATTTGGATCAAGAGGCCTGTACTGTAGTATAGAATTCTTTACCCATTTCGTTACGTCAAAACAATCAGGTAATTAATTTAGGTAGTATAAAACAGTGGTACAAAACTAAGTCTGATGCAACATTAACTTGTTGTACAGGTGTACTTACGTAATAGGGACCTTGTCACACATTGCTTAATGACTATTATGAACTGGGGATCTTAAATATGGAAAGCTGATTGGCAGAGAGGTTTTTGAAGCCGTGATGATATCGGGCTACATCATCACTACTTCAAAAAAGCAGCCTCCTCACCTACAGAAAATGTATCCGCCAGCAACACTAACTATATCCCTCAGCCCACAATGCAACACAAAATGCCACCACATACAACTACTCTGGTCTACACCATTTAGAGCTTGACACACAGAATATGGCACTGCTTATACAAATAAACTGCCGCCAACTGTAGCACACAAATGGACCTTGTCCCAACAATAGTCCATAGACGCACACCTTATGTAACCTCCGACTGACCCCTGCCCGCTGCAGATTTAAACTGCTCCTGATGGCAAAATGAAACTGCTGCTGATGGGCCAAGTCCCAAATTAATAGCAGGAAAAAAGGCAAGCAAAAAACACAGTAGCAGGGTAACTCAGCAGAAACAGCACTTCATGAGCATTTTTACACGTTTTGTTGCTCTCCCCTTTCAACAGCTACTCCGGGTACTTCCCAATTAGCACCACAAAAAGGAAATGTCCACCTCCATTGCTTCCATTCAGATTGTGCTTCTCAGCAGATGGTAATATAAAAAAAAGCACAAATCTTCACCCAGTCCCACAGCAGGCCAGGCAGAATGACAAGATCAAACTAGAAAACACATTTTAAAACTCGGAGCAGTGATGTCACAGTGCAACAGAGTTCCACAAACTCTACTTACAACAACGCCACCTGCTGCTCATGAACTATGTTCTGAAAAGATACTCCTCCAACACCCAATAAAAAACATTTTCAGAAGGTTTTAAAAGTTTTTTTTCCCATTTGTTTCTGCTAAAACTTTAAAGCCAGTTCATAATAGCAGTAAGTCACTCCAGGGTGCGGTATATCATGGAATATCGTCACTTCTCAGATGGTTGGACACACTTGGCCTGCGGCCTCATGCTCAGCCACCCGAGGCATGATGATATCCCATGATATACCATACCCTGTCATATCATATTGCTTAATTGTCTGATCTCTGGTTGTACAGTTTGTATACATGGTAGATGTCCCCTTTATTATGATGATTTCTGCCATGTAAAATCATTTTTTTTCATAAATTTTATGATGTGTATTTGTATATTGTGTCTAATTTTTAATAATGTTGCATGAGTAATTACTCATGCTTTTGTATAATGTATCTAATTTTTTAGATAATTTCATTTTCATTTCATTTTTATTTTTTACACTTGTAAATCCAAATGAGCAAACTGCCCGTTTTCATTGGAGACAAGTTTAAAACTAAAAAACACACAAAATACTAACAAACAAACATAATACGAACAATACATTCAATCAATAAAATACAATGCATAAAAGATACATCATGTTTTCGAAAATAGCCACTGTTTTAACCGTGTCTTAAAACCCTGACAGGAATTATTATCAGCAACTTCTGAAGATTTCATATGAACCTGAAAAGGACTATTTTGAACAATTTCTAATGGAATTTTATTAAAAAAATGAGGTGCTCTAAGTAATAAAGATCTTTGCCCAAAAGTAGTCTTAAAAAATGGTATTTTAAATTTATAATTATACTGAGACCTAGTAAATAATGCATTAGTTAATCTAGGAAACATTAAAAAAATAGAATAAGGAAAAAGATCACATTTAACTTTAAATAAGAAAATGCCCATCTTATAAAGTACTCGATTTTCAAAAGATAAAGAAGATGACTGATTGTACAGATCAGAGTAATGGGTTCGAGAGGGTAAATTTAGCCAAAACCTCAGAGCTGAATGGTAAATTACTTTAAGAGGACTCAGAACATTAATACATGAAGATGTATAAATCAGTATACCATAATCGAGTATGGAGAACAGAAAGCTATGAACTAAGAGCTTTCTGGATTCCAAAGTCAAAAAAGATTTAACTCGATAAAGTATACCCAACCTCTGATGGAGGGTTTTCCTAAGATTTTGAATGTGAGGTTCAAAAGAAAAATGTTGTATGTGTAATTGTTTATGATCTTTTTTTTTTCCTTTTTGAAAAATGGACCTCCTTTGAAATGAGTTTTGCTCAATGGAGTATGTAACAACTATCCTAATTCATGAAATTAGAATAAAATTTTAAACAACAACAGAGCAGAGAAGGGATGATCTTGCTTGTGCGATCGTTTCCCTTTACCTGTACCCAAACCACCAGTAACCCCCAGGGCAGATATATTTTTATTAAGGGTCTTCTACACATGATGGAGATTCTCTTGGGCTGTGTTTATGGCCCTAATACTGACCCCCCTTTTATGCATTTATTGAGTAGTTTAACTCCCTTTTTAAATATTCCTATATTGATTGGTCGGGATTGGAACCATCCTTTTGATCCTGAATTAGATCATTCAGACAGGCATAAAGTTGGCCTCTCCCCTGTACAATGTGCTATGCAGGACATGGTGGATCACCTGGACCTGTGTGATGTGTGGAGAACTTTCCACCCCACAGATAGAGAATTCATGTTTAAATTGGGGGTGCATGGGACCTCGTCCCATATTGATTACTTTCTTACTAGCCATTCAGTCCTGTAAGAGGTATTAGAGGTTAACATTGTCTCAGGAATGCCTTTTTATCACGCAGCTGTAACAAGTAAGATCATCCTTTCTTCTCCACCAAAGGCAGGGGGGATCTGGAGACTAAATAACCAACTCCATAAAGAGGAGAGAACAGTCCAGCTTATATCTGAGGACATTGATCAGTTTATTGAAGCAAACCAGGGATCTACAGGTAAGCCAGATATAGAATGGGGAGCTTTGAAAGCAAATCTCAGGGGGATATTCATTGGTATAGCTTCTGACAGGAAAAAGAAGAGAGATAGACAGGCACTTGCTACCTTATCTCAACTGAGGATTATGGGAGCCCAACTCTCGCCATGCTCAACTGATGCATTCCAGCAGGAACTCATTAAACTTAGAAATCAATACTCCAGACTCCTTAGAGAGTGAGGGTGGAATATGGGATTGTAAAGTCTAGAGCTAAGTACACTGACCAAGGAGAGAAGGCCAGTTGCTTACTAGCCTTAGGGTAAAAAAGCAGAAGCCTCTAGGCTAATCACCTCTATCCATTCCACCTCAGATGGCTCCTTGCAAACCACTCCCCTAGGTATTGTTGAGGAGTTTGAAAATTATTATTGTGGCCTGTATAGCCCTATGGTGAATTTACCTCCTGAGTACCATGGATAGATTCTTAAAAAACATTGTACTCCCCTCACTTTCAGATACCCCAAAGCACCCTCTTTTAGTGCCAGTTTCCAAAAACTGACATACTCAGTGTGATTTGAAGCCTTCCCCTTGATAACACACCTGGCCTGGATGGGTTTTCATCACATTTTTACAAGGTGATTGCCAGGAAACTTGCCCCTCTTCTCAAAACCCTATTGCAGCATATCCTAGTGGAAGGAGTGGAAGACCATAATCTTTTTGAAGCCCTGATTATTGTCTTACACAAACCATGGAAAAATGCTGAATCTGTCATGAGTTATAGGCCAATATCTATGTTAAACTAGGATATTAAGATTTTTGCGAAACTCCAGGCAGATCATCTCAGCAGTGTCGTCCCTTTTTTAATTGTTCCCAAACAAGTAGGCTTTATGAAAGGTCGATTATCAGTGATCCATCTTCGGAAACTTGCACATATTTTCTCCGTGTCCAGGGATGCACCCACTCTGGTGGTTCTAGTGTCCCTAGATGTGGAGAAAGCTTTTGACAGGGTGAACTGGCAATTCTTGTTTAGGTTACTGGCTCATTCTGCCCCCCCCCAGTTCATCCAATCCATTTGGGCATTATTTACTTATCCCAGTGCTCATATCTATTGCAAAAGGGTGTTCTCCAGGGGTTTTCCTCTATACTTGGGTACTAGACAGGGCTGTCCATTATCTCCCATATTGTTTAATCTTTATTTAGAACCTCTAATTTACAGTCAGAAAATGTGTCTTTTAATCTAGGGAATTGATTTAGGACCACGGGTGGCCAAGATCTCAGCCTATGCAGATGATATCCTCCTTCATATTTATCCTAGTATGTCTATTCCATCTGTTTTAAGAATAATTGCTGAGTTCAGCTCATTGTCTAATTACAAAATCAATGTTGAGAAAACCTTAGTTTTCCCTCTTAATTATAGATCACAGAGGAGTGAGATCTTGGCCCTTAGTCTTTCTTGATCTCTAAATCCTTCAAATATCTTGGGATACACCTTACCAGAAGCGGCTTGTCAGGACCTGGTAAGATGGAGCTTACTACTGCTTACTTTATGGGGTTGTGTTAACCTAGTGAAGATGAATGTTCTTCCATGCCTGTTTTACCCTATTAATGTCTTGAATTTGTGGTTACCCCTTCAGTAGTTTAGAACAGTGCATAGGCACATCAGTGAGTTCATATGGGTAGGTAAATACCCAAGAAAGGCTTATCATAAGTTAGCAGCCCCTAAGCATAAAGGTGGCTTACTGCTCCCACACACTGAGTTGTATTACTGGGCCAGTCAGGCTAGCAAATATTGTAGGTGGGTCAAACTGGACCAACAGTTATGTTCTGCTATTTCTGTACCCCTCTGGATAACAATAGAGAGAGGGTTAATTCTTTGGAATGACTTCTCCCCTGAGGCTCTTTTATACATTAAGCCCAAGTCCCTTCCCTCTTCCTTGTGCTCCTCCCTGATCGAGATCTCAGTTTGGATTCATGCCCAGCTGTGTGCCTTCTTAAAATATGACAATTCCCTTGATCTCACTCAACCATTAGTTGGCAATCCCAGTTCTAAATTAGGTGGCCAATATAGCCCTCCCCATTGGGTACCCCAACTTTCCACATTAGACATACAGCAGTGTGTGGATAGTGTTGGCTCCTGGCTTACTTCACTTGAGATTATGCAAAAGTGTAGCCTTCAGAATAATTTAATATTCAAAATATTCCAGATTCATCATATGTTGGTACAGTTGTCCAGATCCTCTCCATCTTAGAATATTAGGATTAATTTTCAGATGGAAATAGCACCCCTAGCTGCAGCACCTCATGCAGTGTCCAGTATATATAAAATAATGTATGATTGGGCCTTTCCTACAGTTGATCGTATTGTTAATTTCTGGAACTCCGTACTGCCAAATGCATCTCTTGATTGGGCAGCACTGTGGGGGTAATTGTCACAAAATTATCACTCAAGATAGATTGTGATTAATGCAAATTCAGATTTTACATAACATGTACATGACCCAAGTTAAGTTGGCCAAATTTAATAGCTCTAGGTCCTCACAGTGTGTGTGGTGTTATCAAGCAGATGGCACCTTACTCCACATCCTTTGGGAGTACATCAAGGTGGTGCCATTATGGGCTCTTATTAAAGCTAGGGCAGATCCCTTCTTGGGTTTGGAAGACTTATTCACATTGGATACATGCATATTATGGGATTATTCCAATATTAGGGTTAAAGCTCGGAAATACAACATGGCCCTTACATCCATGTCTGTAAAGAGATTGGTGCTACACCATTGGAGGGATGGAGACTCCATATCCTACAATGAGTGGTTACAGGAATTGTTGCATAGCCTACGGATAGAAAAGATGATTGCCAGTCTCAGTAACAAAGTATCCCAATTTGAAAAAATACAGGACAAATTTAGTACTTCGTATTCCCTTTAGTTTGGACTTGAGGGACATTCATAATCCAGTTGAATACTTGGATTCTTGTTAGTTGGATGCCGTGTCAGGAAGAGGGTGTTAGTTGGGAGGTGCATGTTGGAGGGTGGGGTGGTGGAACCAGTTTCACTGTATCCATTGTTACTGCATGTTCCAATTGGCTTTTGCATATAATGTGTGTGGAAACTAATAAACTTTGAATTAAAAATAATATTGGTGAAGTTACATGCGTGTGAATACACTGCGCAATGCACGCCTATAACACAATCATGTTTAGGAATTTTTTCACCAAATTTTCAACATGGGCATTTTTGGACCTCTACTCATGAACAGTGGCACTGTGATTTTGCTAATCTATTCTGAAGGCTGATTTGCCACAGTGACCATGCCATTCTGTGCCACAAGTGTAAAAACATGTTTTGGGCAGGATGTGAAAAATGACAGCTTTACTGTTCATAAGGAGGTATGTACAAAATTGCAATGTTGAAAATCTGGAGTGAAAATATTAAAAATTGGTGAAGTTATGAGCATGCGTAGAAACTGTGCAATGCACGCTCATAATACAGTGATTTTTAGGAATTATTTCAACCAAATTTGTAACATGGGCTTTTTAAGACCACCCCTCATGAACAGTGGTGCTTTCATTTCATTAATCAGTCCCAAAAAGTGATTCCACACAGTGACTGTGAAATCACCTTTTGGGACTGAGTAACTAAATGACAATGACATGTTTATGAGGTGGGGTCCCAAGAACCCCATGTTGAAAATTGGGGGCCAAAATTCCAAAATATGGCTGAAATATGAACCTAAGTTGAACCCCCCCCTTTGACTTCCATTATACAGCTTACCTTGAAATCTTCAATTTGCTGGTTGCCTTTGAAGAGTGCAGATGTGTCCCACTCCACAGAAGATCACTGCTCCCAACCTCCAGAGGTAAGTATGCAGTGAGGGGGGTGCTGGGAGGTGGGTGCTCAGTGGGAGGGTGGGAATGGAGGAGGGGGACTGGGGAGACAATGGTGGACCATTTTTCTTTTGTACAGTTAAAAAAATATACATTTAGGCACACTGGGGTGGGCTTCCAGTGTGCCACAATGGGGGGGGCATGCTGACACAGGGATTGGGCACCTCGATGTTGGCAAACATTACCAATGGTTTTTGGGGTGGAGGAGGTGCACACAACACCAAGAGTGGGCATCCCAGTGTTGGAAAAAATAAACAATTATTTTGGCACTCTGGGGTGGGCTCCCAGTGTGCCACATCAGTGGGGAAGGGGGATACATGCCGACACGGGGACTGGGCACCCAAATGTTGGCTTTCTGTGGAGTGTGTGGCAGGTGGCAGGAGTCGCTGCCCACTCATTTCTTTATTGAAATATTTCACCAGGAAAGGCACACTGAGCAAACAAGTTGCTAGTGGAGGAAGGCCCAGGGACAGAGTGCTTGGCAGCAGTAGCTGACCTGGTTGCAAGGAAGGGTGAGGTGCTACTACAATGACAAAACTGTTCGTAATTGCAGTGGCAGGTTTCTTTTATCTCCTTGGCTTTCTTTGAAGCTGCTGTCATCGGCAGTTTCCCCATTGAATGGTGGCTGTGAGACAAGCCCAGTAAAATGTCTATTGCACTGGGTGGCAGTGACACACCTTTCGTTTCCCATTATTGTCCCAAAGTGTTTGGTGCACAAGCGCATCAAATTCAAAAACTGCAGTCATATTTAAAGACATCAAATACTGGGAATCTGATTGCACATGCTCCACACAGCATTCCTTCAGTAGTGATGACTGCTGCTTCTCGCCACTACTTGCATCTGCTAAATCCTGTTCTCTCAGATTGATTTGGCATTTTCCCTGTAACTCCAAGGCAATTTTCCTACATTTTCCTGTAGATTATATTGTTTCCTATGGAAGCCAAACTACTCAGTTTTTCCGCAGAAATAATGTAGGTCTAAGGGAACAATTTTCCTGTATATGGTTCTATTTTCCTGTAAACTAAAGGAATCTCTGTTGATCTCAGAGCCCTGTAATTTATTAAACCATGCTCACACGGAGCCACAATGCAAAAAAAGGCATCAGGCCTGTTATACAAAAGGAGCCTCAACACACTTTCAACACACACTAATCCCCAAGCATTTTTAACACCAACAGCTTCCCTGCACACCTCACATTTTGCAGCTCCATCACAGAATGGGAGACTATCATCATTTATGGTGAAGCTTCACCACTAAGCAGGAGGCCAGCATCATCTACAGTGAACAGTAGGCAGACAGAAGGAAGGAAGAAATGGCACAGTTCCCATCTCCATCATTGAGCATCAGGCCCTCATCATCTACATCACAAATCAAGTGGCAGGGAGGTGAGGGAACAGTGACTCCAGAAATCTTCAGCACCATGATTCAACACTACAGGAAGAAGAGCAACTCAGGGCCACCTGCTGGCTCACTGCATGCAAAACAAGGACTTCTTATAGAAAAACTGAACTGATTTTTTCATTTCAATATTTTTAAAAAGATTGGTTATATATTTTGCTTAGAAAAACACCTTATTTTATTATATGAAGAACAACAAAAGAGCAATTTTACATGTGCAATAAGCGGTTCTGGGTGTTAACATTGTCCGCAAAATAAAGCGGGACACAACATCACAGTCAGCACATCGCGGGTATAAACAATGCATGGTGAAAACATTGCAGGCAATAATACCACGAGTCAGCAGCCTGCTATGTGCTGCCAGATGTCATGGTGCCCCAATGGACATGGGTGGAGGGAAGTGGACACTCAGGTGCAAAGCAAAGGGAAGGCACAGCAGGAACACCACAAGGGACAGCAGCAGCATGGATTGCGATGCCTGCTACCTGCAGCTGAAAGTGCCCCTCTGTGCCCCTTGCAAATTGCACACAAACACATGGCAATGACTAGGACTGGAGCTCAGCAACACACTGCTCGCAACCTAGTCAGTTGGCCGGATGCCCATCTTGGGCTTGCACACAAGCCTCCACCCCATGTCCCGCAAGCAGCATGCAGGCTACCCATAGTGGGAATGCATCACAGGGGTAGGCAAATGGGTGCAATGGACTGCCATGCACTAGTGCCAGCAGGGATCAGAGCATGAAACTGGCACCAATGGACCAACGTGGAAATGCATACATCCCCCACATAGGTCCAGCGTATGCTGGTGACCACTTAAGGGGCATGCAATTAGTCCCCCCACAGTGACAGTACTAAAGGGAGGTGCAAAGTTCTGTCCTGCGATATACTGCACTCACTTTATTTCATTTTGCTTTATTTTGCCCATGCTATATTGTACTGCAATGTGTTTTATCACGATATTAACACACAGAACTGCAATAAGCAACTCTGGGGTTGCATTAAACTATTAAAGATGGACTTTCCAGAAGCATAAGAAAACTTGGCTTGAAGCCTTGTGCCTTACTATGCCCCTGGGATGTGCATCATTATTCCTTTTATACATACCCCTCCTGGCTTATTGCTTACGTAATACATTTCAACACAATCAGATTGTGCAATGATACAACCCTATAACATTTTATAATCAAATGTGTTGAGAAAATATAGTCATGGTTAATATTTATTTCAAATTATTCATCAAAAATGTCAGTTACGGTAGTATTTTAATTCATTATTTTAAAAAAATAGCCACATGAGAATGTATTTATTAATTGAATAAAATATATTTTGCAAGGCTATGCTAATAGGAAAGACAACACATACTCCAAAATGGTGAACAAATGCCCCAACAGCTGATAAGACATTTTTACTGACCTGTGAGTTTATGCTGTGGTAAATATACAGGCACAGAACCATAGACTTTGGCAGCACGAAAGGGCTGCTAGGCCCTTTCAGTCTACCCAGATCTTTCCTGCCTAATCTGCCCCCACAGAAAGTACCTGGTCTGTAGTGACCCTCTCTCCTCCATGCCTGTTTTCTAATACACCCCTATGCCTATCTCATGAATGCTTGAAGCCCTCCACTGCTTTCACCTCTTCCACCTCTGCCAGCAGTCTGTTATAGGGTCTACCAAACTTTCAGTGTAGAAATAATTCCTCACATTTCTCTTAAACCCTCCTCTCCAGCTTCATCACATGCCTACTGGCTCTGATACTCTTCTCATTTTGAAAGATGCTCCCCTCCAGCACCCTGTTCATGACTGTGCAAATGTGGTTGCCCCTAAAGGGCAACCTAAATTGTCAGGGGGCATGTGGATCATCGCTCACTCCAAAAAACTCCGATAGGTCAAGCACCGCTGCCAGATCTGCAGAGCTAACATCTCACAAAGATCGGTACCTAACCATCTCCACAGGGGTAGGCCTACAAGGTGGGGTGCAAAAACTGAACTCCACAGTGTAATGATCAGACCAACTGATGGGTTCAACCCCCACATCAAAGGCCTCAATCTCCAGGAGGAAAACTAAGTCCAAGGAGTGACCACTCTTATGAGTGGCAAAAGTAACCACTTGTATGAGACCCAAAGATGTCATTAATTGGAGGAAGTGCTGTCCAAACTGTGAGAGTTCGTCATTGACCCAGGCATTGAAGTCACCCAGGACCATCAGCCTGGGTGACTCAAATGCCATGTCAATGACAACATCAGCTACTTCCTGCAGAAAATATTTCTCATCACCTGGTGGACGGTAAATGAGAACACTTCTACAACCCACACCTGCCACTACAGTACACTCGAAGGACTCAGCCCCCTCAACTGGTACACTTGTGAGGCCCAGTTCGGTCTTGAAACAGACTGCAACCCCCCACAGTCCAGCCTTGGGTGGTGTAACATTGAGTACCCAGCTGGAATTGCTGCATCCAAAACTGGACCAGCATTTTCATCCAGCCAGGTCTCGGTAATGCAGGCCAGATCCACAGACTCCACAAGACCTGCAATAACTGCAGTCTTGTTTCTTATGGATCAGGCATTGCACAACACCGCCAGGGTTGGATGGGTCTCTGGAGTGGTACAGACCACTTGCCCAGTACCATTAATAGTAGTGGTACCCTTGGGTATGGAAACCAGACAAGAGTGGCTTCGCTCCAGAATTCATTTCACCCCAGGGCGTCTTCTGGTTTCCACTACCCCAATATGATGTACCTGCTCATTTGCCCTCCATTGTTTGCTCCCCCCAAAACCCCTCTTCCCCCTCTGCACAATCCCAGGTGCTCTTCAGTACTGGTAGGTTGACAGCTGTAATTGCAAGGAGGAGAAAGGGCAGAGGGTGTGAAGAGTGGAGGACAAATAACGTACGACTTTGGTGGCAGGCCCTCTACACATATTAAAAACCCCACACCCACACAACTAAATCCAACAAAAACAAAAATATGAACAACCCAAATTAAACCAGATAAAATTAAAAACACAAAACAAATTAAATCAGACAAACAAAAAAAAATAAAAAATCCAAATAAATAATGTTCAAATGATCAAATGTCCAGAATGTCCAGAAATTACTACGTATTTGGAACAAGAGAGGCTGTCACCCTCCCTCAATTCTAGAGAAAAATCAAGAAATGCAAGTCTCGCTATAGTCTTGATAAATCAGCGTCTAGTAACACATGAAGACTTTCAAGAGCAAACAAAAAAAACTTTTAAAGGTAGCAAGAGGGGCTCTCACCCCTCTTAGTCTAGTCTCCAAAAAATTCCTCCCAAAGACCAGTTCTTCTTCAATCCTTTCCAGAAAACACTCCAATACTCAGGCCAAGACACTAAAGTCAGGGTCAAGCTGAAGGGCTGTGCTCAGAAACAGGGCCCTGAGAGGGAAGCAATTGCTCCCGCCACAGAGAAACCTTATGAACCCCCAAAAAAGGGTCCCCCACCACCACATAGCCCCAAGGAGTTCCCTCTAAAACACGGCCCAAAGTTCAGCCACAATCCCTACTCAGGAGCCATGGCCCAAAAGGCAGAATGCAATTCCCCTCCATCTACAGGAGTGTAAAACCCACAAGAGTAGCAGGCTGCTCTAGGAGGGGAATCTGCAACTCCAACGGCACACCAGCCGCTGAGGTCCCCTCACCAACAACCACAGGAAAAAGGAGCCCTCCAGTTTAAATCCTTGCAGTTCCTCCCCAAACAGCCCCAAACCCTGTAAATCATCCACACCAAGAGGAGAGGAGCATCTACCTAAAAGTTCAGGGGGAAAAGATGTTTCTTTCCATCCTCAGTACACCAAGCAAATGATCTCACCACATCCAGATGGAAATCAAAAATCCTCCATTTACTGCTGCTGGACTCCAGGCTCTCTCACTGCCCTTAAAATAATTCCAGGCAAGCAACAAAACCCACTTCTAGTGTTGATATTTCATGCGCTCCCACTGCAATAAGAAAGCAGGCAAAGAAGGAGTCCACTCACAGACCAAAATCCACAGTCCCAGGATATGTCACCAGACACCACAAGGCTCTGAGGTCACAAACTTCCCTCTGAATACCAAGGTACCCCACAGCATCCACGGATTCCTTAAGGAGTGCACTGAAAAGCACTGAAAGACAGAATAACAGGGCTCTGAGGTTTCAAACTCCCCTCCAAAATCCATTGAGTTCAGGACTGCCCCACAATATCCACGATTTTCCTGAGGGAGTGTGATAAGCTCCAAAATAACAAAACTCCCTTCCAAAGTCCACTGAAAATCCTAGGGCTGCCCCACAATACTTACGGTTTTCTTGGGGGAATATGTTTAAAATGCCAAAAAACTGAGAGTTAATACCGGTCACTATCGAGACCGCGATGCAAAACTTTAATCTTAGCTCCAGCACAGAATGCAGCAGTAACAAATAAAGGGACAAAATAAATAAAAAAATTAAATCAAATCAAACAAAGCAAAAATGATTTAAAATGATTTTAAACATATTTAGAGCTCAGAGAAAATGAACACAGCTCAGGCAGCTCACATACACCGCCGCCATCTTGCCAGTGATTTTGAAGTAGAAGTAGACCTTCAGAAATTCTATAGACATCTGAGTTTAAAACAACAATTTAGAATAGACACAAGTAATACAGACACATACAAATAGAAACTGAGACAGAAAATTAGAGTTAAATCCGGATACAACCCACCCACCGGGAGAAATGATGGAATAGAAATGTTTTGCAAAGTAACAGAGAAAGAAATAATGGGACTATTCTCAGAACAAGGAAGTAGTTACCCAGCAAAAAAAGAACTTAAATAATAAAGACAGAACAGTACTAGAAAACATAAAAAAAAGATTGCAGTATAATAATAAAAAGTGCAGACAAGGGAGGGAGTATAGTAATACAAGACAGACAAATACAAAGAAATGCATCTAAAATTATTGGACAATCAAGAAAACTATTCCATTCTACTGAACAATCCCACAGAAAAAATAAAACAGTTGATAGGCATTATGCTTGAGGAATATGCCTCTATGGGATGGATAGAGCCATGGGGAAGAGAAATACTCACAAAAGATTACCCCAGACTCCAAGCTTTTTACTCAATACCCCAAATATATAAAAACCCAGTAGAGCCCCCAGGAAGACCCATAGCCTCAGGAAATGACTCAATATTTGAACCAGTTGGAAGATACATTAACTTCCATCTCCAGCCCCTAATAGGAAATACAAAATGCTATGTCAAAGACACTACAGACCTGATTTGTAAATTAAAAAGTATCTCAGAAAAGGGAATACAAGAAAATGCAATATTGCCAACCTATATACATCAGGCCCACACCAGGACAGAATTAAATGTACAGGAAACCTATTAGACCAAAGAGTAAGAGGGAGCACGCTTAAAACACAGGTTTTACAGGAGATGGCAGAAATAATATTAACAAAGAACTATTCTGAATTTGACAGAGTTTATTACGAGCAATCAAGAGGCAAAGCCATGGGGTCAACAATGGCACCAGCATATGCCAATGCATACATGGATGATTTCAAAAAACAATACATATACAACAGAACAGACAACAAAAAAGATATATGGCTATGCAATGTAGATAATGTGTATATATTTTTTTTTAACCAATTATTTTACCAGGTGAGACACACTAAGCTGAAAGCTTGTTTGCAGGTGCAACCTGGGAGCACAGGAAGTTAAGTGACTTGCTCAGGGTCACACAGTATGCACCTAGGGGGGCTGTGGGATTCAAACCCAGGTCTCCAGATTTGCAGCTCAGAGCCTTAACCCACTGCGCCATACTGCCTCCTGTATATGATATGGAATGATAGTGAAGAAGAATTAAAAAACTTCCACAGAGAACAAAACCAAAAAAATCAAAATCTAAAATTCACCATGATTTTCCATAAAAAAATCAAATCCCATATTTGGATTTAATGATCAGAGTAGATGGACATAAACTAGAAACCTCACAATATAGAAAAGAAACAGACAGAAACACAGTCCTGCATGGCACAAATTTCCATGAAATAAAACTCAAGACAAGTATACCATATTCCTAACTCACCAGAGTAAAGAAGAACTGTAGTTCAGAAAGGGACCAAGAAAAAGAGACAACGTGTATGATATGGAGATTTAGAAATAGAGGATATCAGGAATGCATATTACAAACAGCTAAAGACAGAATAAAACAAAGATACAAGATGGACCTTCTAGGACCCAAAACAAAAAAAAAAAAAAAAAAAGAGTTTTACTAGCAACAAAGTATAACCATGAAATGATGGAAATTAGAAAAATAGTCAACAAACACTGGCATTTAGTGTAGATTGACAATGAGAACATTCCAGAGCTCCAAAATAGGCCAATAATAGCAGCCCAAAAGTAAAAAACCTCAAAGATCAACTGGCAAGGTCAGAGTATAAACTATCTGAGAAAAAGGAAAACCAGTTACTCCTAGGGCCTTTAGCACCAGGTATGGCACCATGTGGTAAAGGTTCTGTGCGTAATCATATGTCTAAGAAAAAAGCTTTTTTCTCCATCCACACACAGGGCATAAACACCAAATCCATCAACATATCAATTGCAACATGGAGGGCACAATATACATCATACAATGTCCCTGGACATGCTATATGTCGGACAGACAAGCCATATGCTAAAAACCAGAATCCAAGAACATAAAGGAGATATTAAAAGGAGAGATAAGAGCTCCCCGGTTTCCACACACTTTATGCAAGCTGGACATAGTGGAGCCTCCATAAGATTTTGGTGGCTAGAGAAAGTTTACATACCAGAAAGAGGGGGGCAACTACAGAGACTTATTACTCAGCACTGAAATGCACTGGATTTTTTACATGAAAAGTCTGGAGCCCCATATAGGCATGAACATAGAAACAATTGGGGCGGGGGGCATGCAATTGAAACAACAGGCAAAAAGATATAAACAAAAAATACAGGACACATTAGAACAGCATGGACACAATCAGAATAACAACCAGACAAGAACAGTGTGAAACAAAAGAGGTGACTTGCATATGAAAAGTATTTTTGAAAAAATGAGCAGATGTCTGAGATCCAGACTTGGATGTCCCATAACTAGCTGAGACTCAACCCAGACAAGACAGAGGTGGACCCAGGTCATCGTGGGGGGGGGGGTTTGTGGAGACCACCTAGTCTTGTACTGGGAGGGGGTGCCACTGACCCCATCTGAACACGTGAAGAATCTAGGCATGATCCTTGACAGTGGCTTGACTCTTGATGCTCAGGTGTCGGCCATTGTTAAGAGTGGATTTTATCATCTGAGGAACATTGCCCGGATTCAGAACCTGTTACCCACCGAGGACCTAGCCTCACTAGTACATGCTTTTGTAGCATCCAGACTGGAATACTGCAATGTCCTGTACCTAGGACTATCTGGAGGTAACCTCCACTGGCTGCAGATGGTGCAGAATGAGGTGGCAAGAGTATTGATGAGTGTTCATAAGTATGACCATATCACACCAGTCCTCCGTGAACTGCACTGGCTGTCGGTTAGGTGGAGGATTGCTTTGAAGGTTGGGCTACGGACCTATAAAGCTGTACATGAAGGGGGACCAGTCTACCTGCAAGAGCTCCTTGTGCCTCACCGCCCATCCCGAGCTCCACAGAGGGTTTGTCTCCTGGATATTCCTAGGGTGAGGCTGCATCACTCAGGTGATCGAGCGTTCTCAGTGGCTGCATGTACCCTATGGAATCTACTACCCAGACATCTATGGGAGGCACCCTCTGTGGATATTTTCAAAAAAGGATTAAAAACTTATTTATTTAACCCAGCTTTTAATTTTTAGATAATTGAGTTATGTCTTGACTGGATATTACTGCTAATTTTAATTGTATTTTTGTATATTTATAAAATGGTGTATGATATTGATTGTGAAGCAGTCTGAGTCCTTGGAAATGAGTGCTATATAAATAAAGTATCTATCTGTCTGTCTGTCTGCCTATCTATCTATCTATGTAAACTAAATGCAACATACTTTAAGAAACAGATTTTAAGGAAATGTCATAATCGTAACACCTTGTTCAAAAAAAGTGAGCACAAAGCATGTTTTATGTAAATAAGGAAAAGTTAAATTAAGTTGTCCTCCTTCCACTGTATCCTTTTATGTATGAAAGAAAAATTGCAATCATATATTTTAACTAAAGAAGCAATGGTATAAGAAGAATGGACTGCATTACAGTTAGAAAGTAAATTGTGAATTTAATATATAATGAAAGGTCAAGATGGATTGACCTCCCTGTTATGCAAACAGCACAATAGCATGAAAAGGATATCATATTATCAAATAGAATGTTAACAATGCTGTATTTTGTTCAACATATAGTTGAGACACTGAAATCCAAAGGAAACGTGACATTTATTATACAAAGTCTTTAAAAAAACTGAATACAAAGAAATTTTTGTATATATAATGAAAGGTCAAAGAAAGTTGACCTCCCTGTATAATGCCTATGTATGCATGAAAGAATAACAAACTGTGTATGACAACTAGAAGCTAAGAAGAGCATAAGTGATAACAAAAATGAATATATGTATAACTAAGAAGCAGATTGTAATTTGAAAGGTCAAGATGGAGAGATCTCCCTGCTATGCACCAGCATACAGTATGAAAAGGATGCTACAATATTGCACTCCACTAAAGACTCAAGATGAGCAAAAGTTAGAGAGAGACTGAAAGATTCTTAATGAAAAGCACCATTATATAGACTTATTTATCATTTTGTATAACAGTAAACAGAATACATCACAAAACTGTACCATTTCCACAATAATCAGCTCTCCCACCCCACTAAGTTTTCCAAAAAAGCCATGGCACTACAGATGTTTCTCCACTCACATCTAAGATTGAATGTATTCTAACAAACTGATAAAAAAACATAGAAGTGATGGAATGAACAGGAAACTAGGAACAAGCCTGTTTTGTGCTGCAAACAGGTCAAATTTATGGTTGTTTGGCAACCTTTGAGGGACCTCTGATCAGCACAAAACAGGCAAGAGGAGCTTAAGAGGCAGCACCTGCAGGAAGTAGGGAAAGTCCCAAATTGCAAAAACACATTGAAGGAATACAGGAACATGAGCACTAAGGAGGAGATAAGAGTGACAACCTTTTAAACTAAAAGACCCAACTTATAAAGAATTAAGCACTGAACTTTGAAAAATTGAACTAGGGTTAAAACAAGACCAAATGTGTTGTCTCCCTGCAGCCAAAAGAAATGATCATTAACAGTGAGGGCCAACCTCCATGTTACTCAAAGTATTCCAGCAGGTAGGCTGCTTCATTTGTTAATGGGGGGTCAAGCTTCAAAAGCTGCAGAAACAAGAGAAACCTAGTTCCCACACATACCATCACAATGATATGCATCGCTTTATGTCTTATCTCATTTCAGAAAAAGTGCATGAGCACTATAATCTAGAAAAAGAAAGAAAAAAGTTTTAAAAAAGTAGACCAACGATGCAACTATACTAATAATTGGTATGTGATTGTGCTAAAAACTTTAACAAAAGATTGTTTAAACAGAAAATAACAGAAATATGAAAGTATAATTTTTTTGTTTGAAAACAGAATGAAATAAGAAAAAAGAAAAAGAATTAAAAACCCTGTGAACAAGTTTCATGCAGGAGTGTTTAGTTCAGTTCAGTTCACTTTATTTGATCCACCAAGATACAGGCAATATCAGGGTTTTTTACAACATATCTACTACCACATATATTCTTATACTTTTAAAAACAGTACAAAAAACACATGATGTACACAAATGCAATAAATATTCTGTATAATCACTCTGCCCAGGTAGACGCCAGGACCAGTGCTCCCTGCATCTAAGGGGGCTGCTCAGAGAACTGACTTGGCACCTTTTTTGCGATTTAAAAAAAGAAAACAAAAAAAGACATTTCCATTACTTCTGTCCCGCAACATAGAAGCTAGGTGTTTAGTTTTAACTTGTGCTGCTCTGGATTAAGGATTAATTAGCTGCACTGTTGCCATAATTCATTTTAGAGCAATTATCCTGACTTACAGCCTAAACTTGATTCTGTTTGCATGCTAGCAGCCAATTGCGGTCACAGAGGTAATCGGATAAGCTCCCTGAAATTGGTATTTAAAGTCTCCTACCTCTCCTTTCCTTGGCAGTTCGTGGATCCAGCAGCTCTGCTCAGGGTCTGGGGCACACCCCCACCCTCCGGAGGTCGAGAGGGCCATTGTCGCGGACCGGAGGCTCTCTCCCACCCCCAAGGACTGAATCACTCTGCGCAGGTAGACGCCAGGACCAGCGCTCCCTGGATCTAAGGGGGATGCTCAGAGAACTTCCCCGCAGTCGCTTTGCGACTGCTCCCTGCCCATCTCCCAATACCCTCCCACCCTTTTCTGGCCTTAAATATATAGCCGCAATCCACGTGATATGTTGTGCAGTCTCGCGTTTTTTTTCTAACAGTGGTGTTTTCCATTTGCTCGTTATAACTTCTGGCCACTAGAGGTCAGCTAATCCAGCAGGTGCTCACTAAACACTTTTGGTACTTTAACAACTGAGCTTTCCTTTTTACTTCAGCTGGTCCTGACCCATAGTGGTTGCCTATTCCTGCAGGTGCTAACTAAACTTTTAATACTTTCCTACTTGCCTTAGCCCAGTTTCTCTGCATCCTCCCATCTTACCTCTTGAATTCTTTCCCATCTACACAATGGCTTCCACAGCTCTGTTGACTCTCCTAATGAGTGCCTTCTCCCTACTGATACTTTCTGTGCTCTCCAGCCCTGTCACTCCTACCTCACCCACCAACGTTTACTCAACGGACAATTTTTACTTTTCCAATCTATTGGCTACTGCTTCACCCACCCCTCTTCCCCCTACTGCACTTATTAGCAAGCGCTTGTGCCTGTAACTAGGTTCCTCCTGTTCAGGTCAAAATTCTCCCCCAGAGCTTCAGCTAGGGTTTGCTTCATGATATCTCTATGGATATGTATCCTGTCCCTTACGCTAGCTGGGGATATCGAGGCTAATCCCGGTCCTCCTCGGGTACCCAACCTAGCACAGCCTCCCCCGTTGCTGTACCTCCCGAAATCCAGTGGTCTCACCCTGGCTCACATAAACGCTAGGAGCCTTCTAGCCAACCTTCCCGACCTACAGGTTTGGATGAATGTGAACTGCCCGGACATCTTAGCTATCACTGAGACATGGCTAAAGCCCACAGTTACTGACTCCCAGTGCTCCTTTCCTGGGTACAATATGCTCCGGGCTGACCGCTCGGGGAAAAAAAGAGGCGGAGGCCTTGCACTCTACTACAAATCGCACCTAAACATCACACTCATACAGGACCCCCCTCTGCCTAATTGCAAGGTACTCCACTCCCTTCTTCTACTTGGTGGAGTTAAGAAACTCCATATCTTCTGTGTATATGTCCCTCCCAAAAATTCCAAACAGGGTCTCTCGGAATTCATGGATAACTTGTTATCAGGAACAGGCAAAAACGATATTATCTGCCTCAGGGATTTCAACCGCGACTGGTCAGAGAATAACTCAGCCCACCTATCATCAATCATTAGTAAGGCTAACCTATCCCAGCTCATCCAGGAAACCACTAGAGTCTCTCGGGGGGGGGGGTGCCTGCGCCACCCTGCTCGACTGGATCCTCACAAATAGGAAGGAATACGTGAACACAGCAGGTGTGCTCCCTGACACCATAAGTGATCACTATCCCGTTTACTGTGTCTGGGACACCTCCACCCCCTCTTTTCCCTCTAAAGTTGTTTCCTTCCCTAACATATCCCACCTAAGCATTGATACTTTCACAACTGATCTAGGCTTTGTTGACTGGTCTCCTCTCTACTTAACTGAGGACATAAACTATGCCACCAAATATTTTAACTCCGTCCTTCTTTCTCTGCAAAATCTACACATCCCCGTCACCACATGCAGGGTGGCAGGGAAGGTGACCAAGTGGCTCACGTGCCCCCTGCTTCAACTGCTGAAATGCAGGGACAAACTTTGGTCTGCGTGGAAGGTCTCTCATCTACGTACTGACTTTGAAGCCTATAGGGCTTTGCGGAACAACTGCAAAAAAGAAATATGCCTGGCTAAAAGCACCTACTATAGGAACCTCCTAAAGTCCTCTGCCGACAACCCCCAAACGTACTGGGCCCAAATCAAGGAAATTCTTGGCAATAACAAGCCTCAGACACCTACTGACATGAATATACAGGGCGTTCACTGTAACAACCCGGTCACCATTGCCAATGCTTTTAATTCTCTCTTCTCTTCGCTACCAGCTGAAGCTCCAGAGGAGACCTGAGCTGATTGGCCCTCTGCTCCAACAATGAGCCCCACTCCTCCCACCTTTGCATTGTCTCCGACCATGCACAGTGAAGTACGTGAACTTCTCAATACCATACCAGCCTGTGGGGGCCCAGGCCCCGATGGCATCCATCCTGGCATTCTCAGGCAGTTTGCTCCCTGGCTTGCCAAGCCGGTCACCAGGCTTTTCAATCTTTCTATCAGTACCTCCTCCATCCCACCTGCCTGGAAAACAGCCAGAACCATCCCTATTCTTAAAAAGGCTGATGTCAAACAAATGACCAACTATTGACCCATCTCTCTCCTCCCCGCTCTTAGTTAGCTTCTTGAGAAACTAGTTCATCGACAGCTCTCAGAACACCTGAGCTAGTTCAATCTTCAGACCCCCTACCAACATGGCTTCAGGCCTGGACACAGCACCACCATGGCTCTGACCCAACTTACCAGTGATATAAAAATCATTATGGATAACGGCCTACTCACCGGTGCCGTCTTCATTGACCTGTCCAAAGCTTTTGGCATGGTTCATCACCCACTCATGCTGTCAAAGCTCCAATCCGCTGGTGCCTCTGACACCACTCTATCATGGTTCCGTAGCTACCTGGACAATTGCACACAGTCTGTAGCTTTCCACAAGGCTATATCCTCCCCAAAAGGATCACCCGTGTGGCGTTCCTCAGGGGTCCATTCTTGGTCCTCTACTTTTCTCCCTTTTCCTAAATGACATTCCCAACCCTTCCCATCACAGTTGCACTCTCATGTACGCTGATGACCTGGTTCTCTACTCAGCATCTAAATCGATGGAGGACATCAACCTCACATGCTCAAATGACTTTCAGGTCCTTCAACAATGGCTCTTGAACAGCCATCAACATCTTAACCTGGACAAAACTCGGGCCATGTTATTCGGTTCTTCAAAAAAACTACCCACCATGGCCCCAAAGCTTCTGGTTCGGTGCCGGGACAGCTCCTTTATCACCAACACGTCCTCCTTCAAATACCTGGGGGTCACTCTAGATCCCTCCCTCGACTTTTCTACACATGTCAACACAGTTTGTCATGCTGTTAACACAAAAATTGGTGGTGCTTACCGGGTGCGCCACTCCCTCACACCATCTGCTAGATTATCAGTAGCAAGGGGGGTGCTTCTCCCTCAGCTCCAATATGGACTACCTTTTCTTTATTCTGCCAACTCCAGTGTGCTCAGCAAATGGGACACTTCCTATAATAATATCTGCAGATTCGCCTTAACTGCCCCACACCTTACTCATCACTGCCTCCTCTACTCCGGGTTAAACTGGCTGTCACCCAAGGATCTCTGGGCCTACTCCCTGGGATGCTTTATTGACTCCCTAACTAGACCTCCTAGACCAGACTCCCTGGCCTACCTGCTGACCCCCACCTCCCATACGCGCACACTCGGGTCCTCCTCTGTACCTTTGCTCTCATGTAGACCTTGGGCCACAAAAATGGGTGAACAGGCTTTTTCTTACTTTGCCCCTAAGTTCTGGAACTCTCCTCCCACAGGTTAAAAATGCTACCTCCAACCGGGCTTTTAAAAACTCACTGTTTTCTCACCTACACACCTTTGGTCACTGCTGGTGCTCATAACATAACCTCACTTGACCGCCGGCCTGTTGCCTGGACCTACTCCCATTTCTTGTGACATTAAAGCTTTAATGTGTTTGTATCCTGGAGTACCAATTTTGTTGTTCTTATCCACTATGTATGCTGTTAAATTATTGCTTGCAACCTAATGTTTTCTTTAATGTAAGATGTATCACTGTAATATGTGTACCTTTGTCCTGTGCTCTCCTGGGTCGTGCCTGAAAATAGGCAGGATTGTTGCCAAGCGCACTTACCCAGTTACCAAAGGCTAATAAATAAAATATTGCAAAAAACACATGATGTACACAAATGCAATAAGTATTATGTATTGTACATCAAAGGGACCAAAAAGTAGCTTTCCATGCTGTAATGTCATATCTGGACACCCTACCATCTCATACGGAAATGATTGTACTCAGAGATTTTAATATCAATAGGTTAGGTAAGGACACCATCCTGCTCATTGATGCTGCCACAGCCCAAGATCTGTCCCAAGTGGTCACTTCCCCAACCCGCCTGGACCTGCACACTGGATCTTCCTCCCTGCTAGACCTCATCTTCACCAATCATCCACACAAAATCACTAGTTTCGCTGTTCTCCCAAATACTCTTAGTGACCACTCCCCAGTTCTCTGTTCCTTGTCCTGTAAAGCTCCTAGATCTCCTCCAAATTAATAGTGCAACACAAACATGGCCCTGGTAAACTTGCTCTTCTTAAAGCACACCTCAGGGCCATGGACTGATCCTTCATTACTAACTCCTCAGACCTCGATAGAGCCCTTGACCTCTTCATCCTGTCTTTCAACAATATATGTGACAAATTTGCCCCATTTACGAAAAGAAGGGTTAAAGGTAATCATGAGCCTTGGTTCTCTGATCGCCTCAAGGCCTTGATGAGGACATGAGATTCATTGTGGCAACTCTCCAATGTGTCAGGCCTCCCACTTGATAGACATAAGTATAGAGAGGCTCAGAACAAGTGCTCTTGAGCCATTCGCAAAGCAAAAGAAGAGTATTATAAATCCTCCTTAACCTCCTCTTGGGGATTAGGGTGCAAGTTCTGGAACAATATTAAGGAAATATGTGGTAAGGACCCTAATCCTGTTCCTACTCAGGTCATGGTTGATGGGTCCTTGACCACAGAACCTACCCATATCACCGCAGTCTTCAATAATGCCTTCACTAACCTCAACCATGTTCTCCCTCCAAATTTCTATGATCTTCCGGTATGTAGCACCCCTACTCCCACCAAAGCTCCCCCCTTTTATCTGCCCCATATGACTCCTAAGTCTGCAGAGCCATACCTTAAAACAGCCCTTAGCCACTCCTCCTACAGCTCCGACTCCCTGGGTTTGAACCTCCTTCAGCTCACCCTTAACAAGGTACTCTACCCCTTACCCACACTTTAAACCACTCCCTATGTCTAGGTAAATTCCCCTTCAAGTGGAAATCTGCCTCAATCACACCCATATTTTAAAGTTAGGACTGCTCCAATGCAAATAATTACCACCCCATCTCCATACTTCCACCCCTCTCCAAGGCCTTAGAGCAAATTGTATCTTATCAGCTCACTGAGCACCTCAATAAATACAACCTTCTCTGCAAACAGCAACATGGTTTCCTCAAAGGACACAGCACTATCACTGCCCTTCTCAAATTTACCACACACACATACTCTGCGCTGGACAAAGGTCACATTACCGGTGCTGTCTTCATAGACCTTACAAAGGTGTTTGACACCGTCAACCACTCCCTCCTTTTAACCACATTGACCAATTTGTGTCTCTCTTGGGATGCCTTGGGATGGTTCTCTGACTACCTCTCAAACCGGTCTCAACAGGTCAAAATTGGTAATGCACTATTCAATAAATTACCTGTCCTCTCTGGTGTCCCACAGGGGTCCATACTGGGACCCCTACTTTTCAGCCTTTTCCTCAACTCCCTCCCCGAGTCCTGCCCCTGCAACCTATTACTATACATGGACGATGCTGTCATCTTCTCCTCCAGCCCTGACCCCCTTCAACTTCACTGCTCCCTCCAGTCCTCCTTCAGCAGTGCTGAAAGCTGGTTCACTGCATGCCTTATTCTTAACTATAAAAAAACCAAAGTTATACTATTCTCCCACCCACAGAATACTAGGAAGGTGCCTTGCCCTCAAGTACTGACTTCAAATCAGACTCCTTTGGAGCAAGTGGACTCTTTTAAATACCTGGGCATCACCTTGGACCCAGGGCTTAACTTCCACGAACATATTCACAATCTATCTAAGGCCCTCAATGTTAGGCTGGGGCTTTTGCACCGCTTCAGACACTGCCTTACCCCTGTTGCCCTCAGGCTCGCTGTCTCCTCCTGGGTCCTCTCTCAGCTTGACTATGGCTTATTGATATATGGGGTGGCAAGCACCTCAGCTCTAGTCAGACTCTATCTCTCCCTAAACAAAGCTTGCCGTATCATATTGGGATGTGACCGTGTTACCCATACCTGTTCACTTTATAATGCTACCAACTGGCTTAATCTTGACAACAGAATTAGATTCCACACCTGCCTTCTGGCAAAAAAATTACCCTAGGCCTCTCCCTCATTTGGCTCACCCCTTTAATCCACCTAGACATTAAGGTTAAGTACACCCGTAGCTCAAACAACCATCTCTTCTCGATTCCTTCCTGCCGTACCTCTCAATTCCAAAAGTCCTTCAGCTACAGGGCCCCCTTGTGGATGAACAGCCTACCCACCACCCTGGTATATGAACAAAGACTTGGACAATTTAAAACCCACCTTAGGGTCCACCTCCTGTCTTCAAATACCTGTGATTGCAATGGAACTCTGCCCTCTTCCTCCTTCTTATCCACTGACAATGGCCACTGGCCTGCCTCTTCCTCCTTTGTGCCCAACCTGGGTCTCTCAGGTGTTGTTATATTTCTACATTTGATATGTACTCTATAATAACTATATTAAATAACCCTAGTACTTGAATGTTAGCCTTGGCTGTTCTTTGTAACAATCTGAACTTTATTCTCTGAAACAATCATTGTAATGTTTGTCTGTATCTAATCTATGTCAAGTGGAACCTTTGAAAATGAGTCTATGACTCAAAGGTATTTTCCTAATCTGAAATAACTAAATAAATAAATAAAATATTTAAAAATATTACATATCATTAAAAAATAAATCCACTTTTATTTACTAAGTCATATCTGTTTCTTATTTGTGCATTATCGTTCTGTAATTTCTTTTTTTGCACTTAATTATAGAACTCAAAAAATTGGCAATCAGTATTGCTGCACCTAGACATTGAGGGCATAATAAAATGAACACCAAATCATAGTTAGAATTAGCGTAAATCTTCAATTGGTCTTTTAAGAATTGATCTCTGGCTTTTCTACACAAAGATCAGATCAGAATTATATGCCTTATAGTTTCTTCAAAGCCCCTATTACAGGGACAGAACTTCTCTGGGCCTCTCTTGCCATCACTATCTCTTCCCATAGTAAAATATATGTATTTTGAGTTTATTAAACCCAGCCTTGTCCAAGTGATAGTCTTCCTTTGTTCTGGTGACAGAGGAAGAAGTAAGTACAGTTCTATTGTGTGATCAATTTTGTTCTCTTTAAACCAATCAGCACATTTTTGCTTTCTAATTGATGACATATCAAGAGTTTTTCCCAAGATGTTCAATTTTTTTCTTAATACACTCTCTATACTGTGGTGAAATTAGAACACCTTTAGTAAAATCATTCCATAAATGAGTCATCTTGATCCCAGTTATTTTTTTTGAGGGCATTAAACCATAAGGAAGGAAGACCATCCTCTGACCATTATATTTTTTCTTCTAGACATATTTTTGGAATTATGTTTTTTACAGGGTTTATGATTCTGATCCAGTATGTAATTATTGTTAAATCCTTAAGAAAATGAATTGGGACTCTCCCCAGTTCCGCTCTCATCATAGCATTTGAGGTGGAGTTTGGGACTTTAAGAAGTGATTTGTAATAGTATGATAGAGGCTTCTCCAACTCTTCCTTATTTACATAACCCTATACTTCAACTGTATTTCCCCTATATATAATAGAATTTGAATAAGGCTCTTGCTTCCAATTTTTGCTTTTTTTATCTGGTTAGTAATATGAGCCAACAAAGAAAATGAGGAAGTCAGTTTCATACCAGGATAACAATACTCTTTTGCTAAGTCAATTTCTTCCATTCCAATTTGAAATCTATATCTTTTCAGCTTCTGGTTGTTGTTCCCAAAAATCAATATTTTTATTTTTTTCATATTTACTCAACGTTCCAAGAGTATACATTTCCTTGCAAGAATATTAACTTTATTTTGTAGTCCCAATTTAATGAGAGAAAACATTACCAGGTCATCTGCATATGGCAGTGAATGTATTGGCGTATTATTAATTTTAGGGGAATCAGTGACTTCAAAATCCTCATGTACAAGTAGTTCATTGATATACAGATTAAATAATAGGGGTGCTAAAAGACATCTCTGTTTTACCTCACAATTTGAATTGAAAGGTTGTGTCAGTTTACCCTCATTATCATATCTGATAACTGTAGTTGTCCCTGAATATAGTTTTTGAATTAATCTAAGCAGGTCATAGTCTAAGCCCTTTTGATATAAGATTTCCCAATGTTTGCCTCTATTAATAGAGTCAAATGCTGACTCAGAGTCTATGAAAACTATATAGAGTCTTGTTTTCCTGAGATGCACATATTTTTCATATGTGATAAACAGAAAACATTATCTGTAGTTGAGAAACTTTCCTGGAACCCGGCTTGAAAAAATAGAAATTTAGGAGGTAGATTCTGCCCAATCAGTAAGTCTATTTAATAACAACCTATAGAATATTTTTGAACTTATATCTAACAGGCTTATGGGACGGTAATTCTTTGGGTCATAAACGGAGCCTTTTTTATGGACAGGAACAATGATATTATTAGTCCAAGATACAGGAATAAAATTATAAGCTGAGCATAAGTTAAAGAACATTGTTAGAACAGGAACTCAAAAATCCTTATATTCTTTATAGACTGTGGGGGGATATAATCCAGCCCAGGAGCCTTATTATTTTTTAATTTTATTATAGAGGTTTCTACTTCAGCAGCAGAAAACACAATTGGTGACCCTAATTCCAACAGTCTGTTTGAAAAGGCATTGTAAGGCACTTCTATAGAATGAGCTTTTCAGAAAATTTCTTTAAAATGCTTAACCCAGGTTTCTTTTGGGACATATACTAACAGTGAGGGCTGATATTTATTGGTCCCTTTCACCACCATATTCCAAAATGCCTTAGTATCTTTATTCATAATAAGTTGGTGCATATCCTCCCATAATCTATTCTGGAACGTTAACATTTTCATTTGGAGAAATCTGTTGTATTGCTTTCTTGCCTTATTTAAAAATGAATAGTTTTTCCTAAATGGTGAGTTTTTGGTCCACGCAATTAATTTCCTAAGATTTCTTTTTTCACCTTTGCATTCTCTGTCAAACCAAGTTTTTCTTTCTACTTGAGATTCTTGTTTAGAATGCATGTAAATAATTTGTCTCAAATCTTGATTGTTTATTTAATTGACATTCAACCAACCTGACATTATCACATGAACATTCTTCCTTCTTATTTTCAAATTCTCTCAATAGGTTTCCCACATCTTCACCATTTATAGACTTAAATTTCAACTGCTGCATCCCTTCCAAGCTCAATTGTACCATGGGAGTATTAAAAGTAGAAGCTTGATGTACATCTTTATTTTCTGTCTTAATTTGTAGGCTCTATGATGCATGATCACTTTCTGATCTCATTGAGATTTTCAGTGAGGCAAAATTTTCCAAGTTCTCTGGACTAATTATCACATAATCAATTATACTCTGCCCAATCCCAGAGAGAAAAGTAAATTCACCCTCCCTATCTCCCTCAATTCTCTCATTCAAGACCAACAAGCCATTTGCCTGAATTAACCTAATTAATCTTTGACCTCGATCATTTACACATTTATCCTTACTAGATATACTCTTACAATATATTAAACATAGATGATTCTCTAAATCAGACAAGTTATCATCGTTTGCAATACGAGCATTAAAATCACCCACTTTTATACGAATGCCTTTAGAGTATTTCTGAAAAGCAGTACCAATATCTATATCCAATGACTCCCAGATTTTTGTAGATCCAGCTGAGTCATTTGATTGAGAAATGTATACACTAGCTCAGAGCAGGATGACCTGATTAATGAGAACAACAACCAGAATGTAATTTTGTAAATTTTTGATTACTTCATTGATAGAAGCTATTGATCCTATTTTAATATATTTTGCCCCCTCCCCCTTGGGTCTACCACATTTTTTATCTTTAATTGCAGCATTTAAAACCACTTGGTATCCATTAATATTTGCTGTGTCTAATGACCAAGTTTCTTACAGGGCAAAAATCTCATATAGTTAGAAATTCCAGACAATCTTGGTCTGCTATTTTACTTTGTAGTTCAACAATATTCCAAAATAGAAACTTCACATGTTGATCATTTGATTCAACAATATCAGAGAGTTCCATACGCAGATGACACTGTTGTCTACTGCATTGACCCACTACCCAGTGTCATCTCTGCCAAACTGCAGGCCAGTCTCTCTGCTCTTGAGGCCTGGTTCATGTACAATTCTTTTGTGCTGAATGAAGAAAAGACTAAGACTGTTCTGCTTGGGACCAGATGTCTGGGCACTGACAGAAGCGAACTACTCCAGCTCAACACAGCCCAAGGGAAGAGAGTTGAGGTCATAGACAGGATCAAGTACCTTGGGATCCTCCTTGACCAGAAGCTGTCCTACAATCCCCACATCAACTCCTTAACTAGATCCATCCACCAGAGGCTTGGTCTCCTCTACCAGCTGGGTAACTCTATTTCTGGAGAGGCGCGACACACCATAGCCAACTGCAACCTTCTCCCTTCCATCCTATATGGTGCCCCCCTGCTACAGTTCCTTTGGGAGAAGGAGGTCAGCAAACTTTTTGTGCTCTATCACAGGGTAGCTCACTTTGTAACAAACTCCTCCCCTAGGAGGCATCACTGTGAGGTCCTCGTGGACCTAAACTGGCCCACCTTATGACACAAGTTGGCCTATTCCTCTGTTTGCTTGGCCTTTAAATTCACCTCCTTCATCCCTCCTCTCCATCTGAGTTGGCTGCTTACTCCAAAAGTCCAGTGCCATACCTTACGATCCTCGGCAATTGTCCCCTTGACATTCGTCATGTTCGCACCAACCTAGGTAAGCGGTCCTTTCAGTATGCCACTCCCTACTTATGGAACACCCTCCCAGCAAGTCTGGTTGACAAGCCTACTCTCCTAGGGTTTAAGTCAGGCCTCAAAGTGTACCTTCTGGAACTTAGTCTCTGTGGTTGTAATCGCTGGCCCCCTGCCCGGGCCGGTTGTCATGCTGTCACTAATTTTGCCACATCTATTTCTCCCATGAATCTCTGATGCAAAATTGTTAAATGTACTGTGCACCTGTTTAGTACTTTGTGAGCCTTGTGATGCCTGCTGTCTCTGCGTTAAGCATTTGATACCAATTCCCTATATGTATCAGCTGTAAATACTGTATATTGATACCTATGTATGTAATGTACTGTAACTAATTCCGGGTCGCCCCTGAAAAAGGGATCTCTGGTCTCAGTGGGCTTACCCGGTTACCAAAATCTAAATAAACAAAATAAAATAAACTATAATGCTGTCAACTTCTGCTATCAGTCATTGCTCTAAATTACCCTCCAAAATCACCATATCCTGTAAGTTAAACAGATCTACTACTAAAATGCCTGCCTTATTAAATATCTCTGTATTACTTTTTATCAAAGAGAATATTTCAAAAGAAGGGCATCACAAATCTATTTGGCTGCCCTGTCCATCCAAAAAGACTCTTCTTACATGACTTATACAACATTCTCCAGGTGTTTTCATTAAATGAGCTCCTATTAGAGAGTTTACATAGGAGCTCAAGACATCTTTATCTTCACCAGGGAGTTTTTCTACCCCCAAAAAGGGAAAGTACATAGGGATTAGCAATATTAATACTTGGTGTCAGATCTCTGAAGTCCCATTTCAATTTAAATAGATTTTCTTTACAGAATTTTGGGCATAAATGAGATCCATTCCACTGCCACTGGTTGACATGGGAAACTATTGTTTTCCATATAACAGGGGCCCATAGGCTTAGTCCTAAAAAGGAAAGTCTAAAGGTTTTAGACCAGATAGTTTTGGCCAAATTCATATCTGAAACAAGGGCATACACTGGTTTCTGCTCAAGATTCTTATCCCTGCATACCATGATAATATTGCCCTTTGCCTGGGTTACACCCAGTTCTGATGTAGTTAGATACTCAATTAAATCCCTAAGGGACTCCATTGATTCATCTTCTTTCTGAAGCATATCATCGAACCTTAGGCAGACTTCATTTCCATCAAGAGCCCTTTTACTTCCACTTATTTCTTGGTTTATTTTGGTATTAAGTGGACTGAAATTCTGTATTTCAATAGCTTCATCCTTAATTTCACCTATTGGCTTTTACAAATCTTCTCTGCTGTCTCAGAATTTTCCTCCTTAATAGAGCAATGACTATTTCCTTTTTCTAAGTGTTCCTCTTGTGCCTTGGGTTTACCCATTATTTGTATCTTGGGAATCTCTTTTTTCTTCTTTTTCTTTTGTTTCTGTGGACCATTCAACTTCCCCTTTCCTTTTGGCAGAGAATCAGGAATAAGAACAGAGGAAAAAGAAAGTTTACCAGACCTTCTCTGTCTAAGTACTTCATCCAGCTTATTCTCCAGTTGTTGCATTTTGGCAAATATAGTTAGGGATGTAAGTTTGTCAAGGCAGTCATACACGTCATTGATTCCATGACGTTTGATCTTTATTCAGGACTTCCATGACTTTCACTAGTGTCATCAGAATGTAGCAATGATGACAGTGCCACAACGTTTACTACTGTTTACTAATGATTTCATGAACAAACAATGCGTTATTAAAACCTCATCCATGACAAACTTACATCCCTAAAATATTGTTAATGGACCTCTCTGTGTTACTCCTTAGATCTTTTAGTGCCTCCAGTAGCACTACATTTGCCATTACTGGATGTACCAGAGCTTTGATGGTATATTTTTACATCATGTCTGGACATTGTGCAAAATGGTCCTCATCAACTACTATCTGTTCTACCTCCTTATCAGTTTCACAAATATTGCAGAGGAAGAACCTGCAAGTATAGACACATTATGCTTTTCTAGAGATGCTCCCAAGTCTAGTTCCTGAGGGATGTTATCTAGGTTTATAGAGATCCCAGAGGAAATTTCCAGTGGACTAAATAATTCTAGCCTGGTTTCCTGATCTTCCTTAGGGGCTTTCATAGTATTATCCATTTTCTTCTATTCAGTGCAAAGAAGTGCAAAATAATGCACCTGGGAAACAAAAACCCAGCGGAAGATTACACAGTGGGGGGTAGTAACAAAAACAAAAAGGAAAGGGACCGGGGGGGTAATCATATTAGATGACCTTAAGGTTAGCAAGCAGTGTAAGAAGGCAGTAGGGAGAGCTGGGGGTATACTGGGATGCATAGGGAGAGGCATCACCAGCAGAAAACAGGAAGTTGTTATCCCTCTGTACAGACAGTTGGTGAGACCCCATCTGGAGTACTGCATCCAGTTCTGGAGACCCCATCTCTGCAAGGACATAGACAGGATAGAGGCAGTCCAGAGGAGGGTAACTAGAATGGTGCAGGGTCTGCAAGAGAAGCCATACAAGAAGAGACTAAAAGAGCTTAATATGTGTACCCTAGAGGAAAGGAGGGAGAGGGGGGAAATGATAGAAATTTTTAAGTACCTCAGTGGAATCAACAAAGTCCAAGAGGGTAGCATCTTTCAGAAAAAGAGGCATGCAAGAACAAGGGGACACAATTTAAAGATAGAGGAGGGGCAGTTCAGGGGCAATGTGAAGAAGTATTTTTTCACAGAGAGGATAGTGGATGCATAGAACAGCCTTTCTGAGGAGGTTGTGGGGTCTAAAACTGTGGGAGAATTCAAGAACACATGGGACAGACATAAGGCAATTCTTGTGGGGAGTAGGAAGAAATAGGCTGTTGGTTAACTAGGATCTGCAGCTTATCCTGTAGGTAGGGAAATGGGCAGACTAGGTGGGCCAAGCGGTCTTTATCTGCCATCAAAGTCTATGTTTCTATGTTTCTTCCCTGTCCATGCTTCATGGGTTCTTTCTGAATTTCCCTATTTGCAGTTTTCCCCTATATTTTGTATTGGATGAAAAATATCAGTAATATTTTTCTGTACAATTTCTTTAGTTTCATTTCTAGCATCCTTACTCTTGGTGAGGCTCCCCTTCTTTTCCTTTTTTCCCTCGGTAGGACCCTGGGTAACTCTTGAATTCTCCTTCTGTTTTCTACATAAATTGTCAGCTAATTCTATAATCTTGTCTGGGCCCCTGGTTTCAGGGACTAATTTCTGACTCATTTCATCTACCACTTCTTATGCCATTCTAATAGAATTATTCAGTGCCTCAGCATAAGTGAAGATTTTTGGTTCAATAAGGGCTGAAGTAGTAATGCAAAGTGTATCATTAAATACACTCCCATTACCGTTTTTCTTTTTTATTTGTTTCCCGTCAGTTATTTTCCCCTTCTTGCCCTTAGTTGAAGCTAGCATTTTATCACTTCTATTGCACATTAAAACTGATAATAAATGTAAAGTGTTGAAAAGAAGAAACACTCTATTGCACTATTATACTGCTATTCCCACAAGACTAACAGCACAGTTTCAAAAAATAACCTAGTCACATAAATACAATTCTTTTTAAAAGAGTACTAAATGCTTTTAGACTAATAAATTTTCTGAAATGATTTCTAATATAGTGGTACAATGATTTTTTTCTATAATAAATTAACTATACTTATGGTAGTCATAATATTAAAAAAATCATCCGACCGTATAACATATAACTAAAACAGACTCATTAAAATATGCAGTTGGTACAAATCAGTGCAAAAGAGAAAAAAAGGACCACAAAGGGACAGCAGCAATAACACAGTCCTTGTTCTTTGGAAGTGCCACTTTTCTCACAATCTGCAAAGATACAGCACTGGAGTTACTAATCCGTGATGTTCAAAGAAAAACAAAAACCAAAAACAAACAAGCCACAAAATCCACAAAGATTAAAATCCATTAGTATCCACCAATTGGTGCAGGACCATTGGACTTAAACCTTTTTGTCCTATAATTAACTTACTCCCTTAGTTAACTACTCAAGGCATCTGTCAGAGGGACGAGGATGAGGAAACTGGCAGTCCTTTACTCCTAGTTATTCTTTTAGCACACCATTTTTCAGTCTCAAGCAAAACTGATGCCCGCGATTTCCCAACTCTTCTGGTAGAGATCTGGTAAGGTTCTAATGCAGCAACCTCGCCCTCTGTAGTTTTTGGGATGATTGAGCAATGAAACCATTAAAAGGACAGCTGAGCCCAATAACGGAGAAACCTTCAGAGATGTCCACAAACCAAGGAAAAAATATTTTGTTCTAATGTACTCCAATTCTTAAATTTATCTTTAGCAGGTGCAGTTTTTAAATCATTCTGTAGGACAGAAAGAGAGAAGTGCAGTAAGCTGTATAAAGTATAATGCAATGTTATGCAGATACATATGAGTATTTAAAAAAACTAACTTCTCTATTTCTTCCTCAATCTTTGACCACAATCTTTAACCACAAACTTTAATTTTTAAACCCTTTAAGAGAATAAAGAGAGAATACCCCCCTCTGTGTTTCTATGTGCTTAAACTTCCTTTTTTGTTAAAGGTAGAAAGCACTCAGTCACCACTCAGTCTCCACAACTCGGTTCAACGGCAGAGCTGCAGTTACCAGTTTTTAGGTACTTAATCTCACTGCAGTAGTATAATTGAATAAGGAGAAAAAAGCACCGCAAGCACTGATATTAACTCCACAGCAACAGTGGTCACAGACAACAACACTTTTCGGGAATAAATTAGGAGTAAATTAGACCACTTCTACTGTGTAGTCAGACAAATGAAGCAAAAAACAGTCCGAACACTTCTGGAATACTAAAAAAAAACTGGTGAAATATAGGCGCATAAATGAAATCCAAATGCGAGAGAGAAAAGTGCACTCTATAAATGTCTACCCATTGGCTTTGACTCTTGAGGCAATCACTCCCCCAAATCTGCAGCTACAACCAAGAGCCAGAGGAGAAGGATAAGTGGTTAAGTATTTAAGTGGCTAAGTGCTATAATTATTATTTATTGTTAGTGAGCTACTACTCCAAGAATCTGGTAATTCATTCAATTACCCAGTTGGATAATTTATATAATTTGAATAACTAAATCAGAGACAGCAAATCACTTGGAGAGAACTAACAGCTGTCTCTAATGCCTGATACTGGGTAAATTAAAATAAAAAATGAAAAAGTAAACTAATAAAATAGCATATCATAAAATAATTCCCTCCTTAAAAATAACTCCACACTTCTATAGAACAGAAACACACCAAACACACCAAAAAACAAAACAAACACAAACTCCAGATAACACCAAAAACTCCAGCAAAAAACACGGGAGAAAAAAAATGAAATTGCAATTTTGCTGCTGTTGATTTGCATGATGCAGTCAAGAGCAAGAAAAGAACTTCCCTCGTATATCAGTATTTTTGAGTTTAGAGGAGATGCCACAAGCTTTTCTTGGATTTAGTGCTACTCTATGTTCTGTGACTATAAACCATTTTGAGTGGCCTTCTGTCCCACTCTGCAGTCCAGCACCAAATTAGAGGGAACCTCCTGCACCACCATATGGGCCTTCTTCCTGCAACGGGACAAAAAAATAACACTGGCAGAGAAGTGCGACAGGAGGCAAGTAATAAGATATTCTGATAAGGAGACAGGCGTTATTGAGGCTTAGGTAGCATACTTTACACACCTTGTTTATAGCGTTGTCTCCCTGCTTCTCTGTTCTTCTCCACAGAACAGAGACAGCGTAGCAAAGCGTCCTTCTCAAACAATGTATCCTTGAATTCTCAATGACTAGTTGCCTAAGGAACACCCCCTGCAGGGAGTCCAAGATTTCCCTCATGCAGGAGTGAAATGTAGAGGAGATGAAATAAAAAGATTGAATTTTATATTATATTGTGTGAAGTTTATGATTCCAAAGGACACCCTGAACAAATTTTCTTTAAAGTAGCTGTTGAAGCCTTTTTTCGAGGGGGCCAAGGAAAGAAAAATCACAAAGAACAGATGTCCATTTCCCACTTATCTCATGTACATATGTGTATGCTTCTGAGCTGCCTTCATTTTTTGTCTGCTTTGCAGCACCTCAGACTGGCAATAGTATCTTTGGATTGGACATAGATCTTTTCACTGGGAAGACTGATCTGTTTGGGTGAACTGTCAATGGGTGGTCTCTGCCAATCCACTATATTTGCTACTAACTTATTTCTTCTTGCCAGGAATCCTGTGTTTCAATGGACTTTATATGATTTTGACTTCTATTTGCCTTTTCTGCTTTTCCTCATTTTTAAATGTTATTCTTGCTGGGGTGCAGTAGGTTTTATGGCCTGCTTTAGCCCTGTTGTTATATATGGAGGTGTCATGGGAGACTTGCATTTCACCCTTGGGATGGGTCCCTATTTGAATATTGTACTGACCGTACTGTCTTCGAGGGCAATACTTGTTAGCTTCCTGGGCCATGATGCAGCCTAGTGTAATAGGATGCTGAATAGGCCCTCCTTGGTAATTATGTCTATGCACAGCCAAATATCATGTTTATCAGCTCCAATTACACTATTAGTTATCACTCCTGATGTCTCCTAGGTGTGTAAAGGGTGGAGATTTGGGAGCCTAGAGCTGGGATGTGTGCTAGTGGGGAATTATCTGGGCTATATGGGTTTTACACTCTCCGTTGAGGGGTAGGGCATGGGGATTCCCTTTCAGATGGAGTGGAAGAGGTGGTATTTGGAGCGAGGTTGGTATGTAGTTCAGAGTTTTATGTTTATTTGCTCTTTGTAGTATGTTATGGGATTGTTGTTGTTTTTGGTGGGGTTTGGTGGGGGGGTTGGTACATACATTCTAGAATGTATGCACATCATTTGTTTTGTGTGTGAAGGGATATCAGTTTGCTTCCATATCTGATGGATTCATGAAGGTTAGGAGTGGGTATGGAAAATATCTGCATGAGTGAACAGTGACCTCAGGATACCTCATAAGTGGAAGAGCATAAGAAGTTTTTGTGGGTTTCGTGGTTTTTACAGTGATATTTTTGCTGTATATTCGTTTACAGCGTAGCACTTTTTTTTTGTTTCTTTGTTTTGGAATGTGTTGCCACAAGAGATAATCTCATTGAAAATAGTGGGCAGCTTTAAGAGAGGCTGAGACAGGTATAGGGAGAGGGTAGGGGTCATGGGTAGGGAGGAGTGGGGAAGAGTGGGGAGAGGGGGCAGGGACAGTAGCTCAAGCTGTGGACCCTGCAACATGAGCAGACTTGATAGACCAAATGGCCTTCTTCTGCTGGCTTCTTTGAATGTATGTTTGTATGTTCTGATGGTTGTGCCTTATATTTTTTATTGTTTTGTGAGTGAAGTCAATTTCTATTTGTGAATGACTATAAGTTCTACAGTGTGATTTGTTGAATTTATTAATGGGGTACCTTGCTGTAATGTGACTGATTGTTAGTGGTATATTTGTGTGCATGTGTGTGTCTTGATTGGTTTATTCCTGTATGGGGCCAGGATTTTGTTCTGGAGTTACACTTATCATCCTATGCTGTTCTTCGCATTTATTTTAGTTTGTGCTTTATTTGGGAGCATTTTATTAATGGGGCACTGTCAACCCCCGTAGGGTCAGAGGTGTCCCTAGTTTAAAAAAACATATTTTATGATTGATAACATTCTGTAAAGATTGTTGATGTAGCTGGTAGTTTGATTCTCTTTTTCTCTTAAAAAAAATGAAAAACAGACTGCCCACCATACTGGTGTTACCACACAAACAAAGGTTTGCTTACATTCCTTGATCAGCTCCAACTGCATCTGTCTGGGACTTAGGAACACCTACAAATCAGTCTAGCCCCTCATGATGTAATTGGAGATTAGGAGGCTACGATCTCATGAGTGACTGCACTGTTTGGGTGTGTTTCTAATGCTCAGGAAGTATGCAGCAAGAACAGATCCAGGATTGTAAACAAAACAAGGTAAATATACATTGCTATGCATTTCAGTTCTACTAAAGGAGAGAGACAAAACAAACAGCAATATCAATGAATTTTAGAGAAGGCACTCAATCATAAAATGTAGGTTTTTAACTAGAAAATCATATGATGAAAAACAGGTTGACAGTGTCCCTTTAAGTGTACATTATTGTTTTTTTGGGGACAGTAGTATTTAATACATTAAGTTTCTTTTATGTTTGGTGAGTGTTCCAGTTCACTTCACCGTACTGCTGGTTTTGAGCAGCTACTTTCAGTTTGCTGTTAATGCTGGTTATCTTCACCAGAGTCATTACTGCTTCAATGGACATTTTGAGGTTGTTGTTATTTAGTTTTTCTGTCACTCATTTACTTTATCTGTGGTTTACTGGATAACTACAGAACTTACAGTAGTAGCCACAGACATTGCTAGCTATTTCCAGATATTTCGCAAAATTTCTAAAGAGTTTCACTCTGCTGCCCCTACTGTGGTAATGCAGAAAGCAAGAGATTTCTCTAGAAATATCACAGAAATTTCAGGAAATAGCTGGCAATGTCTGTTGCCACTACTGTAATGTTTGTGACACTGTGCTTAAGTTAGCAGAGTTGCTGTCTCACAGGATAACATGGACTGTTTTCTTCAACTGGTTGCTGTACTGATGCCCTGTAAAAGCAAAGAGGAAGTAAATAGTTCTGTCAGGCAGGTGACTTGAAAGTGAATTCTCCAATGTAAGTACTGCTATAATAGCTATTGATATACTCACTATGTGCATAAATGTCAGATATTATCACAGTGCATATGTCAGGGGAACGTATTTCATGTTTTTATCAGAGCAGATATCAGCTCACCCCTATTGTATACATATGTATTCCATGACCATACTTGGAACATGAAGGGTGCACAAACTAATAGTAAATAATACCAGGCTTTAAAACATCTTAAAAAGCTAAACACTGATATATCTTTTTTACAAGAAACTCACCTTAAGGCCAATCAAACTCTTTGCATAGAGAATGGGTGGGCCGTGTCTACGGCACTGGAGATGAGACAAGAAAAGGTTAATAATTCTTGTAGCATGATGGGTATCATTTTGCCTCCTCCAACAAACAGCAGACCCTGGTTACCCCATCAGGTTACTATATATGTTACTTAGAGGAAGGCTTTTGCAGCAGGCAACACCAGTAGGACTAAGCTGTCAGGCACCAGGATCACAAGAAAAAACGTTCTAGCTAGCAATCTACAACAGGGGACCACCCAACGATAACATCACCCTCTGATGTCGGTTCATCCTATAAAGACGGAAGGTCCCCCATGCCCTCCTTAGTTCTTTCCCATCATCGACCTGCATTCACCGTACCTTTTGTATGTCTGCTACAGTCAACCACAATTTTGATTTAAAATTTACTTTATTGCTGAAAAACATTCCATTTTTGACTGTTTACTGTCATGTTTATGTCTTCATCTGCTCCTTCGTCAGATTCCAGGAAAACTTAAAATCCTGGAAATGGATGGCCATTCATTGTGTCTCCCCTGCCTAGGTGCAGACCACAATAACAAAGCCTGCTCAGCCTGCCAGAGCTTGAATCAGGCCACTCAGAGATTACAGCCGAAAGCCTTGAAGAGTTATCTTCTCAAAAAGAAGTTGACCACCATGCAGAAGAAGCTGCAGGCACAAGAGCTCTTCCTCTTCCCCATCAATTTCTACTAGGGCCTGCTCCTCATCTGGGCCCTGGGAGAAGTTGTTGGGCAAATACAAGCACAAATGAGACAAACACCGGGAACCAAGACTGGTCTTCCTCCCATTCGCAGTCTTCCTTCAGGGCTGCAACCTTTTTGGGGTCTTCCCCCCACCAGGGTTCAACCTCCTTGGCCAAGCAAGACCTCCTTCCCTTCCTCCAGGCAGCCTCTAGTCCCACTGCCCACCCATATCTCGGTCTTGGCTGCAGCACCACAAAATCAGTTTCTTCTTCACCGGCTGTGCAGCCCCTACATCTCAAGCCCTTAGTTAACCAGGGTCCTCAACCAGAGGGCTCGGCCAGTTCTAGAGCAGATGTCAGTTCTTGGACTGATGTCCTACTAGCCATGGTGCTCCCTTTGTTGACCCCTTTCCAGGGGCTAACTATGGTCTTGAAGACCAGTGTCAGCTGTCACCCACTACATTAGAGCCTCAGTCTTTGCCCACAGTGTTCCCCTCCCCAGGCATCTCCTTCACCTGTTAGGCCAGCACCGGTGGAACCTCTCCCAGGACTGGCCTATCTGACACCAATTGGGCCTATGCCTCTGGGACTGACACCCAGGCCAATGCAGGCCACTACCTCAATGCTGGTCCCTATTCCAGCATTGGTCCCTCCTGGTTTTATGCCAGTTCCTCAGCTGATGCAGGACCCTTTTCCAGGGTGTCCTTCTCAAGCACCTCTGCCGATCTAGCCGTCACCGGTCCCTACACTGGTGCCAGTCCTCCTGGGCCAAATGCCTTCTCTGCTGCCATTACTCACTTCTTATCTATGCTACCCTGCTCCTGCCATGCATCTGCCTCTTTCTTATCTGTGGCAGAACTATCCTTATCCTCTGGTGTACCCCTATGGGCCACCAGTGGACTATGCCTTGCTGTTTGCTGTGTGGTGAGCTTTTATGCAAAACCAGGTACCCACTACACCTCAACCCTAGCTGCTCCCACACCATGCAAGTCACCCCTGTATGCCCAATTTAAGCAGTAAAAATAGCCAGCCACCTAGGACATCATTGCCCATAGATACTTGGACTAATGCCAGTACGAGCTCATGTTCACTAGAATGCCTACCTCTGATTTCTGACCCAGAAGCTTCCAAGGAGGAGGATTCATGCTCCTCTGAACACTTGACTTCACTTGGAGAATCCTCTGGTGAGGTGGAGGCCACCCAGGTGGCCCCAGAATCTCACCCTGATGACTACTCCTTCATGCAAATCATGTGTCATGTCCCATCAATCGTGGGCTGACAGACTGAGGAGCAAGACCCAGAGCAATGCTGACTGGTGGCACACTTGCTTTAGCTTAACATTGTCCTGGTAGTAGTCCCACGCTTGGTGGACCCATATGAAGATATCACCAAAGCTTCATGGAGGCATCCTTTCACTGTCCCCTCCTTGCTCAAGAAGATGGACAGACTCTATCATGATCCAGATGGTAGACCACATTTGGGGTTTTATCTTAAAGCAGACTCTGTGGTTATTACTGTTGCACATGACCACATTAAAAAGACCAGACACCTCAGCACCCTTCCTACTAGTTGGGAGTCCAGACAGTTGGACCATTTGGGCATAGGGTCTTTGCATCCTCTACCCTTGCAGTCCACACTCTCAATTACTTTGCGCACATGGTCACCTACCAAAATTCTTCCTCTGGGACCAGGTGAGATACTTGGTAAGGGCCTTACTGGAATCCCCTTCCAGAGCACACTTAGAACAGCTCCTTAAGACTGGGTCCCAGAATCACGTGATGCCTATGGTGGAATGAGCAGCATGCTGGTACAGCTCTGCTAACTTTGTGACTTTTGTTGCTTTATTTACCCACATAAAACACCCCGGATCCTTCTTAAAACACTGCTCTAAATTTAAACTACCCATTGCTTCAAACTAAGGAGCACATCGCTCAAGAATCACCTCAGAAGCCAGGCTGCATACCCAGAGAGGAAGGAGAGCAAGATGTCGCAGTGGGGCTTGAAACAAAGAGACCCCACAGGAGCACATCACCAATAATGGCCACGCAGCTGCAAGCCCCAGGTTCCTCGCAAGAACTATTATACAATGATATTTGAACTATCAAGACTGCACTCTTCTCACTAATCTCAGAATTTCAAGATTGGAAGTTGACCATGTCAGGACTGGTGGTTCGAGTTTCGGACTCAGAGGCATGGATTTCTTTTATGTAGGACCGACTAAGCAAATTGGAGCCTGACAATATCAATTTGAAATGGGCTTTAAAAAAATTGGAGGACAAAGTGGACAATCTTGAGGGCCATTCAGGAAGAAACAATTTAGTGCTTGTGAGGCTACCAGAGAGCAAAGAAGGTACACATACAATCAACTTTATTCAAAAGCTCTGTGTACGTATCGCAGGCCCCTCACCTAATGGGCCTGCATACATAATTGAGCAGGCTCACAGATTAGTCAGGCCCAAATCTGCCCCAGATCTCCTGCCCTATCCCTTAAGCTTCAAAGTTTTAAATTACCTGGACAGGGTCTTCATCCTGAAAGCTGCCAGAAATACAGATGAGATAGAGTGGGAAGGTAGAAAACAGCGCATAGTTCCAGATCTGACCCTTAAAGTTCAACAAGAACAAGCTACATATAGGCCTCTTCAAACCAAATTATAGGCAGCAAAAATAAAACACATCCATCTAGCCTGGAGGTCTCCCTACCCTTGGGTGTCCAACATTACGATTCAGCAGAGCAAGCAGTGACCAATTTGGCATTAGGCTACCTGATCTCTACGGGAAAGGAGGATGAGGACTTTGGGACTAGTTAGCCCAGGATTAAAGTTCTACACAACTTCGGGTAAAATGCACTGCTTAGGCACCTAATATGAAGTATACAATCTCTTTTTTTTTCTCTCTTTCTCTTTTTTTAATATGAGGGTCTTATATCAGTGTGGTAATTTAGAGGGGCACTTTCTTAGTCTGCTGTTGTTTAATTTGCCTGAAAATACAACAGGAAAATGGCGATGAGCCCAGTCTGGTTTTAAGTTCCATCTTTTTTTAAATCTATGTGAAACACTGGGCAGAAGCACCCTCTGCTGGTCAATCGTCAAATCCTGGATCCAGCTCAAATTAAGCCCCGTGAGGAAAGTGCACTCTCTTTCATAAGAACTCTGCCCTAACTAGATGATCCATTGCTCCAGCTTGGACATGGACTGATTGTCCTTCATTTTGTTCAGTTTCTGGGGTACCATATTTTATCCAGTTAGTCTAGGAATGTAGTCAAGCACATGACTGACAATTTGGTTTCTTCTTACTCCATGTTTGAAACCATCTCTTTGTAGATGTAGAAACATTTCCAAGGTAATGCTAGGGTTTATATATATTTAGAAGAAACTTACTATATTAATCCCTCCTCAAGGTGGTGTTTTTGATTTATAATTTAAAGGTTACACAGAGCAGGGGGCACAGACCTGTGGACAGAGTAGCAGATGATTAACAAGGTATTTTTCCATAGTATCAGCTGGAACAGGTGGGGTCACCTCCCCCCTGCTGTAGCATGCTGCAGTGTTCCAGTTTACTCTCTTGCTTTGTTCAAGGCATTAAAGAAAGCTATGTTATTTTGAATCAGTAATGCCCAGATGGCACAGTGGATATTCAGAATAGGGGTCTATTTTGGTCCCTTATACGACCTTAGCGGGGGCTGGTCCTCCTTGGGCATTATGGCCTTTACATTTAGGAGTGGGTACATGGCCCAAGTATCCAGTATAATAGGAGGTTATGTTTGGGGAATATGGCATGGGGACTCAGTTTGTCAGGGTATTGGAGATGGGGGGGTGGGGGATATGTGGAAGGGGGCTATATCAGATGGGAACATACTCTGTGGTTGGGCTAGCAACCAGGACACATTTACTCAGACAAGGATGATTCTCTCATACATTTGGGGAGCTGGAACATACTTTCATACAATATAAAAAGAGGTAAAGTCATCTCAAAGAAGTACACTATCCTTAGACATCTCAACTGATACCATTCACATATCGTTATGCTTCAAGAGACTTACATTAAAGTAGATCAGTTAGATAAGCTACAGAAGGCATGGGTAGAACAAGTCTTCAGGGCAGGCTCCAACAATAGGCGGGGGGGGGTGATATTATTCCAGAAAAACATTCCTTTTAAAGAATCCAGGTATTGGACTGACCCAGACGGTCGATATGTACTGGTTCATGGTCATCTAGCTTGGGTAGAAGTGCTGTTAGGCTCAATAGACAGCCCCAATGTAGACACCCCTTCCTTTTTCCCCCTTTAGCTACCATAGTAGCTTCAGCCCCCGATATCCCATGCCTTTTAGGAGGGGATTGGAATTTGTTTTTTTTTTTCAAATGCTGTAGCTAGATCATTCCATAGAAGGGTGGGCCTCTCTCCAGCTCAACATGTCTTACGGGAGCTTATGGATGATTCACACCTTACAGACCCCTGGAGACTCCTCCATCCAGATGAGAGAGACTATACATTCTATTCTCTGCCCCATGGGGTCTACTCTAGAATAGATTGTTTTCCTTCTTAGTTCTTCATCTTTGAAGGATGTCGAGGAGGTCAGCAATCATCCTAGAGTGCTCTCCAATCATTCTCCCATTTGGATTCACTTGAAGGTATCACCCTATAGTCAGGGCTCCAGTACTTGGTCTCTTAATACTCATCTGCTAACAGATGAGAAAATAGTGGAGCACATGAGATATTTTGTCATTTCCTGATTTCTTAATTGTATCGGAAGTGCATTCCAGCTGACAGCAGTTTTATGTTTAAATGTAATTTTACTAAAATTATTAGTGGTTTTTGGCTGTACTAATTCCCCAGCCTTCTTTGATCTCAAATTCAACCCATGATTTGGTCTACGTAACTTTTCCTTTAAATGCAAAGGTATCTCATTTTTATGTTGATTGCGCACATGCGCAAGAAACATGTTGCGTCAGCTTTCTCCACAAACAGGTTGTGGAGGCATGGCACTGTTGTGCCCAATGCTCCCACAGCCTGCAAAGGCTTGTCCTCAAGATCCCCACGCGTCGCGGGCACGCCGTTACCGACACCAGTTCAGCCAGCGTACACAACTTTCAAAATCAGCCGCTGCAATCAGGGGCTGCCTCGTCATTGCAGCATCAGCCATCCGCTGCAATGAGGGAGCGACCCGTCATTGCAGGGCGGGATGTAGGATGTCTGATATTATTTGTGAATATGGCAGTGGCTTGCCACCCTATTCACAAACAATATCTATCCCCCTGTTTATTTGCCGACAGGGGAGCCCACTCCCCGTCGGCATACTGTAACCCCTCCCATTTTATTGTCTGCTGATGGGTGCCCAATCCCCGCCAGCAGAAAGGAATCCTGCTCCTTCTGTTGTTTGTCGACAGGGTGCCCAACTCGCCGGCAGAAACAAACTCCCCGCCTCTGTTGTTTGCCAATGGGTGCCTAATCCTGTTGGCAGAAACAAATTCCACCCCCTTTTGTTGTTTGCCAACAGAATGTCCAATCCCCATCGGCAGAAACAAATCCCCTTTGTTGTTTGCCGACGGGTGCCCAATCCCCATCAGCAGAAATGAACCCCCTTTTGTTGTTTGCCAATGGGGTGCCCAACTCCATCGACAGCTGCCCCCTAGGCAAGACTCCGTGGCACGACATGCCCTGGAAAGTTAGAAAACAGTCCCACAATGTTTTTTTTTACCTGAAAAAAGGAACGGTCCCCGAGTCTTGGGGCCCCCTCCCACAACCTACACCCACCCACTGAGCACCCTGCCTCCCCACATCCCCCCTCACTCCATACTTACCTCTGGAGCTTGGCACGACGATCTTCTGTGGACTGGGAGCACGTCTGCACTCTTCAAAGCCGACCGCGAACTGAAGAAATGCCAGTAAGCTGTATAATGTAATGAATAGGATTTTTTCAACTTTAGTGCATATCTTGGGCATTTTGGGGAATTTTTTCACCAAATTTTCAACATGGGGTTTTTGGGACTCCTCCGCATGAATTCTTGAACTGTCATGGCGTTACTTGGCCCTAAAAGGTGGTTTCATGGTCACTGTTCAGAATCACCCTTCCAGGCTGATTAATGAAAAGACAGTGCAAGTGTTCATGAGGTGGTCTCTCAAAAAGCCTATGTTGAAAATTTGGTGGACAAAATCAAAAAAAATGACTGTTTTACAAGCATGCATTGCTTAGTTGCTGTGTACGCTCGTAACTTTGCGAATTTACAATATTTTCATGCCAGATTTTCAACATTGGCATTTTGTCACACCTCCTTGTGAGCAGTATAGCTGTCATTGTTGACATCCTGGTCAAAATGTGTTTTCACACTTCCGGCGCAGAATAGCGGGGTCGCTGTGGGAAATCAGTGTTCAGAACAGATTAAGAAAATGACAGTGATACTGTTCATGAGTAGAAGTCCTGAAATGCCTATGTTGAAAATTTGGTAATGATACTCCATAAAGTAACTGTGTTACGAGCGTGCGTTGCGCAGTTGGTATGCACGCACGAAGCTTCGCGAATTTATAATATTTTCACTCCAGATTTTCAACATTGACAATTTCTCAGACCTACTTATGAACAGTGCAGCTGTCATGTTTCCCATCCTGGCCAAAATGTGTTTTCGCACTTCTGGAGCAGAATAGAGCGGTCACTGTGGGAAATCACTATTCGGGACAGATTAAGTAAATGACAATGACACTGTTCATGAGCAGAGGTCCTAAAATGCCTATGTTGAAAATCTGGTGATGATAGCTCATCAATTGACTGTGCTACAAGTGTGCATTGCGCACTTTCCATGCACCCTTGTAACTTCGCAGATTTGTAATATTGTCACACCAGATTTTCAACAGTGCCATGTTTCCACACCTCTTTATAAGCAGTACAGCTGTCATTTTTCACATCCTGACCGAAATGTGTTTTCACAGTTCCGGTGCAGAATAACATGGTCACTGTGGGAAGTCAGTGTTCAGGACAGATTAAGAAAATGACAGTGGCACTGTTCATGAGCAGAGGTCCTAAAATCCCTATGTTGAAAATTTTGGTGACGAAACTCCATAACATGACTGTGTTACAAGTGTGTGTTGAACTGTTTCCATGCACCCTTGTAACTTTGCAAATTTGTAATGCTGTCATGCTATATTTTCAACAGTGGCATTTTTTCACAACTCCCTATGAACACTACAGCTGTCATTTTTCACATCCTGGCTAAAATATGTTTTTGCACTCTTGCCGGACAATAGCACGGTCACTCTGGGAAATCAGTGTTTGGGACAGATTAAGATCGACTGAGTGACGGGGGAGGAGTGACCGAGCTCAACTGAGCTCTGTCGAGACTGCTGCAGATTTGTTTGTGGACAGACAAAGGCCACAACACAAGAGCCCAGTACAAAAAGGTAACCTACAGCACTGGGAGAACCAGAACGAGTGAGGGAAGGGGTGTGAGCAAATTCACCGAAGCGCTGTCAGGACTGCTGCAGATTTCTTTGTGGGTAGAAAAAGACATCAGTACAGACAGGGGTCCAGTACAAAAGGCCAGCCTGCAGCAGTGGGAGAAACAGTATGAGCGAGTGAGACATGGGGACTTAGTGAGCTCAACGGAGCTCTATCAGGACTGCTGAGATTTCTTTGTGGGCAGAAAAAGGTGCCAATGCAGGCAGGAGCCCCATACAAAAGGGAAGCTTGCAGCGCCAGGATAAACAGAATGAGCAATGAGAGAGGGAGATGGAGAGACCTCAACGGAGCTCTGTTGGGACAGCTGCAGATTTCTTTGTGGACAGACAAAGGTGCCAATGCAGCCAGTAGCCCCATACAAAAGCGCAGTCTGCGGCGCCAAGAGAAACAGAATGAGCAAGTGACAGAGCAGTAGTGAGCAACCTCAAGGGAGCTCTAGTGTGACTGTTACAGATTTCTTTGTGGGCAGAAAATGTGGCAATGCAGGCAGAAGCCCAGTACAAAAGGCCAGCTTGTGCCGCCGGCAGAAACGGAATGCGAGAGTGACAGAGGGGGAGTAAGCGAGCTCAGTGGAGCTGTGTTGGGACTGCTTCAGATTTCTTTCTGGCCAGAAAAAGCTGCCAATGCAGGCAGGAGCCCAGTACAAAAGGGCAGCCTGCAGCACCAGGAGACACAGAATGAGCGAGTGGGGGGGGGGGAGTCAGTGAGTTCAACGGGGCTCTGTTGGGACTGCTGCAGATTTGTTTGTGGGCAGAAAATGTGGCAACTCAGGCAGGAGCCCAGTAGAAATGGGCAGCCTGCAGCGTTGGCAGAACAGAATGAGTGAGTGAGAGAAGGGCAGTGAGCATGCTCAACGCAGCTTTGCTGGGACTGCTGCAGATTTCTCTGTGGGCAGAAAAAGGCGCCAACAGATGCAGAAGCCCAGTACAAAAGGGTAGCCTGCAGCGCCAGGAGAACCAGACTGAGTGAGTGAGACAGGGGGAGTAAGCAACCTCAACGGAGCTCTGTCGGGACAGCTGTGGATTTCTTTGTGGGTAGAAAAAGCCACCAACACAGGCAGAAGCCCAGTACAAAAGGGCAGCCTGCAGCACCAGGAGAAATAGAATGAGCGAGTGAGAGAGGGGAGTGAGCCACCTCAATGGAGCTCTGTCGGGACAGCTGCGGATTTCTTCCTCAGCAGAACAAGGTGCCAATGCAGGCTGCAGCCCAGTACAAAAGAGCAGCCTGCAGCACCAGGACAAACAGACCGAGCCAGTAACAGAGGGCCACTGAACGAGCTCAACAGACCAACGCAATCAACATTCGGCATTGACAAACAGTGATGTGTACTGTACTTACATTTTAACACATATCTTGCTAATTTGTTGTACATGTGATCCAATTTAGTGTTTTTTTTTTTATCAGCATGCAAATATATATGGTTCCTATAGTCAAAGACCAGCAAAATCATCTGATTTGCAATCGAACATTCTTTGTAGTACAATTTGTAAACCGCCTCATTGCTCCAATGCAGGAGTTTATTTTCTTTGTCAAGTCTGAGATATGATAAGCAAATGTAAGGTTCTGATCAATATAAATCCCTAGGTACTTATAGACCTCTGTTTGAATTATGGTTTTCCCCTCTCTAGTCTTAATCTTCAGCTCCAAACATGGTTTGTTTAATTTAAATTGTTTAAAACAAAAAACATAGATTGGATCTTTTTACTGTTTATAATCAAACCCAAGGAAGTAAAGTAATCCTGCATTATCAAATAATAGAAACATAGAAACATAGACTTTGACGGCAGATAAGGACCACTTGGCCCACCCAGTCTGCCCATTTCCCTACCTATTGGATAAGCTGCAAATTCTAGTTAACCAACAGCCTATTTCCTGCAACCCCCCCACTATAATTGCCTTATGTCTGTCCCATGCATGTTTGAATTCCTCCACTGTTTTAGACCCCACAACCTCTCCAGGAAGGCGGTTCCATGCATCCACCACTGCCTCCATGAAAAAGTATTTCCTCACATTACTCCTGAGCTGTCCCCCCTCTAACTTTAAATTGTGCCCCCTTGTTCTTACACATCTCTTTTTCTGAAAGATGATACCCTCCTGGACTTTGTTGATTCCCTTGAGGTACTTAAAAGTTTCAATCATGTCCCCCTGTCCCTCCTTTCATCAAGGGTATACATATTAAGCTCTCTCAGTCTCTCTCTTCATATGGTTTCTGATGTAGACCCTGCACCATTTTAGTTGCCCTCCTCTGGACTGCTTCCATCCTGTCTATGTCCTTGCGTAGATGAGGTCTCCAAAACTGCACGCAGTACTCCAGATGGGGTCTCACCAACTGTCTGTATAGAGGGAATAACCACTTCCCTTTTTCTACTTGTGATGCCCCTCCCTATGCATCCCAGTATCCCCCTGGCTTTCCTTACTGACTTCTCACATTGCTTACCCACCTTTAGGTCATCTGATATGACTACACCCAGATCCCTTTCCATTATTGTTGTCGTTAGTACCTCCCCTGCTATTGTGTACTCTTCTGCTGGATTTTTATTTCCCAGGTGCATTACTTTGCACTTCTTTGCATTGAATCTAAGTTGCCATATGTCTGACCATTCCTCCAACCTTGCCAAATCATTTTGTAACTTGTTTGCAACCTCTCCCAGAGAACTACCATCGGCCACCAGTACTGTGTCATCTGTGTATAGCCAAATGCTGGAGTACATCATATAGTCCAAAAGACTATTTACTGTACATATATAATAAACAGTAATGGGCAGAGGATTGATCCCTGGGGGACTCCTCGAGTAATAGATAATATATTTGATTGAAACCCATTAACAGTAACTATCTGCTATATTTTCTATTTAGGGAAGGCAGTATAGCATAGTGGTTTAAGGCTCTGAGCTACAAATCTGGTGACATCCAGCAGACCAGAACTGGGTTTGAATCTCACAGCTTCCACTTACATACTGTGTAACCCTGAGCAAGTCACTTAACTTCCCTGTGCTCCCAGGTCGCTCCTGTAAAAAAGCTTTCAGTTTAGTGTGCTACCCCGGTTAAACAACTAAAGAAAAGAAAAAAATCTGTGTTCTTTTGGTTAAATAAGATTTGAACCATTGACATGATTCATCTGTTATCTCTGTATCTCTAAGTCTGCCTAGTAGAGTTTTATGGTCCACTAAATCAATCGTTTTTGTCAGGTCCATGTACACAGCGTTCATGGACCTTGCCATACGCAGTGGGGCGGCAACCACATCTAGAAAGTCCGTGGCGCTGTGGCTATGGACCTGTCCTTCTAAATTTGACTGAAATTTTGTCAATTTCTATATTTTTAATAAACTATCATGAAAACTTTTCAAGATAGTTTATTAACTGTCCATGTACTCTTCTTTCTGCTATTTTTGAAATTGTTGATAATAAGGCTATGGGATGGTAATTTGATAGATCTGTGGGATCCCCTCCTTTTGCGATTGGGATAACCTTTGCCAACTTCCAACTCTGTAGGAAAATCCCCTCTCTCAGACTCCAATTTATTATGTCTCTAAGTATCAGGGATATTTCCCATGGCGGATTTCTCAAAATAACCTGTTTTTTTATGCCATCAATACCACTAGCCTTTTTGTCTGCAGATTACCAACTATCCTGAAAACCTCAGCATTAGTTACCATCCTAAATCTAAACTCTCGAGAATTTTTTCCCACTGGAACTTCCTTATTTACATTCCCTTTTGTATCTAAATTTGTTTTCTTAAGATCTGGCAAGTTTACAAAGTAGCTATTTAACATATCAGCAGTATCTTCTATTTGTTGTAACACCCTGTTTTCAATTCTTACTTCCATATGGTTGCTAATGGGATTTGTAAGATTTTTTTATCAAAGTCCAATAATCTTTGGGGTCTGTTGTTGCTTTCATTTTTTGTTTATTACAATAAGCTTTTGAGGATCTAATTTCTGTAGAGACCCTATTTCTTAAATGTTTATAGCTTGTCCATAATTCGGGATCCAATGATTTGTTTGCTTTTTTCCAAAGCTGTTTCTTTTTTGTTATTAATCTTTTTATTTTTAATCCAACCCATGGCAAGCTTCTTTGTTCGTGTTTCATCTTTTTTAATGGTGCAAGCTTATTACAAGCTTCTAAGAATGTGGCAGTGAATTCTTCCACTGCCATGTTCAAATCAGGCATACGAAATAAATAAATAAAATATATTTCACTTTGCAGTACAGTATGCAATATTTGATCATGTCATCCATCACTGGAGCAGCTGTAATAGCTCTAACAGTATTCATACAGGTATTTGTCAAAAGCTGATTGAAACAAACAAAACCACTCAGAAGGCTGTGGTGTGTGTGTTCTGGATATAACAGAATCAACATGTGCAAATAAATATCCACATGATGCTTATGCTAACATACTAACATACTAAAACGCCAGCAGAATAGGCCTAATGGTCTTAAGAGTCTGCTCGATTTTCAGCACCTGCACTGAGGGCCGATTTTGGTGTCCTCCCTTTCCTTTTGCATTATACTGTCCCCAGTTCTAGATGTGCCACCTGCATTGGACCTGGTCAGAGATACCGTCCCCCTGTACCTGGCCCATCCCCTCTTAAACCCAGACACAGTGTCCACCTCCACCACCTTCCTGGGCAGCACATGTCATGGCTCCACCACCCTTTCTGTGAAATATAATTTCCCTCTCCCCCTCTAAGTCTGCCCCCTTCCAGCTTACACCCATTCCCTCTCATTGTCCCCTCCTCCTTCCTTTGGAGCACCCTGACTGGGCCCCCCTTACTGATCCCTTTTATGTACTTAAAGACCTCTATCATGTCCCCCCTGTCCCTTTTCTCCTCCAGGTTGTACATGTCGAGCTCCCTGAGCCTCTCCTCATAGATGCTCTCCCCCAGGCCCTAGATCATTTTGGTTTCCCTCCTTTGGACCCTCTCTAGGAGTGTAACATCCCTCTTTAAATGTGGTCTCCAAAACTGCACACAATACTCGAGGTGTGGCCTGACCAAGCAGTTGTACAGGGGTAGGATCACTTCTGCCTTTCTGGAGGTAATCCTCCTGGTGATGCATCCCAGCATCCTATTTGCCCTTGCTGCTGATCTCCTACACGTCTCAGAGTTGTTCATTTTGACATCTACCACTACCCCCAGGTCCCTCTCACCCTCCGTGACTTGAATTTTGTCTCCTCCCAGGGTACAGCCCTGGCCTGAATTTCTGACTCCCAGGTGCAGAACCTTGAAGTTCCCCACATTGAATTTTAGTTTCCATTTTCCTAACCACCTTTACAGAGGCTCAAGATCCTCCTCCTCATCCACCATGGCACCCAGATTTGAGTTGTCTGCAAAGAGAGTCATTTCACCCCTTCCATATGTCTGAGACATAGGCATTGAACAGGAGTGGCCCAGCACTGACCCCTGAGGCACCCCACTAGTAACCCACCTTGGGGATGAGGCTAGCCCCCCAACCACCACCCTCTGAGTAAGCTCAGAGAGCCAATTTCCTATCCATCTTAACAACTGTCTCCCTACCCCCATTTCCTTCAGTTTAGCCAGCAGGTCATTATGGGGTACTGAATCAAATGTCTTGCTGAAGTCTAGAAAGAGGACATCCACCAGCCTACCACAGTCCAGGGCTCTCGTCACCCAGTCATAGTACTCCACAAGGTTCATCTGACATGATCTTCCTGGGACAAAGCCATGCTGCCTATCATCTAAATAGCCATTTTATTCCAGTAACCCCTAGCCTATCCTTGATTATACCCTACATCACCTTGCCGACCACTAACGTCGGGCTAACTGGCCTGTAATTTCCCGCCTCCTCCCTTGACCCCCCCTTGTGGATTGGCATAACATGGGCCACCCTCCAGTCTTGGGGCACCCATCCAGTCCTCAGAGAGATGTTAAAGAGGTCTGCCAGCTTATGGCATGTGTAGTTGAATTTGTAACATTAAAACTGCTTTTTGGCTATTTGTCAAAAGCCCACTATCTATGCATGCTACCATGAATGGAAACAGAAAGAAAAAAGGGAATACAAAAAGGGAATCTACACTGAAGGGGTGAATGTGAACACCAGTGGCTCTTTCCTTCCTTTGCTCTTACAGAGTAACTAGGTATCCACGTGCATACTGTTACGGGTCTTTTGAAATGAGGCAGGCAGTTCATTACATGAAACACAGAGGATCATGAAGGTCAGACAGAACATAAGATGAATCATGGAAACTGGCCACCTTTTAAACTTAATGCAAGACTTAGCTAATGCTACTATTTCCAAGTGAGAAAGAAAGATTTACACTGCAAAACAGCACATATTTCACTTTTCCACACAACCTTCTATTTCTTCAATCTGTTTTTTTTTCTCCAATTGTTTAACCAGGAGTGGCACACAAAGCTGAAATCTTGTTTACAGGTGTGACCTGGAAGTACAGGGAAGTTAAGTGACTTGCTCAGGGTCACACAATATGCAAGTGGGGCTTTGAGCCGTAAACCACTGCTATACTGCCTCCCTTATATATGCTACCTGCTGTTTCATTCAGGGCACCAGGCATATATACGAGGCAAGCATAATCAAGATACCCAATTACATGCTAGCGGTGCTGCATGTATTGCTGACATTAGCAACAGTTGCATGCAATGCTGCAACATGTACCTTTTTTTTTTCCAAAATTGCCTCTGCAGGGCTATAGCATGAAGTCTGACATCCTGAATGTCATTCGGGCTATATCCACCTTCCATAAATCTGTCAAGTTATGTGGCATATTTTTCAAATCCAGGTGCCAAGACACACTTTCTGCGTACATGGAAAAATTGCCCATTTAGGGTAGCTTTTATGGTGTGAAGAGTGTAGCATGAGCTTGTTCGCACAATGTTATTGCTATCAGTGGGTTTCCAATATAATGTAATATCAATCCCAGTGTCCCTATTTCTAATTATAAAAATTTCCAGAAATAATACTTGGGAATCATGCAGTGTCACAGAGAACCAGAGAAACGGGTTGTCAAACTAGTTATTAGCTTCCTGTAGGATGATATATCAGCCGTTTGTCTTTTGATTTCATTGACCTACTTTGTTTTATTCAACACCACTATCTTGTTCCCCCCACCCAATCTATGGGTTTAACTGTTGTGTGCATACTGTCCCTCAAGTTTGTCAGTGCCATTCTTTCCTCCCTACAAAAGTTTCAGTAAGTAGTTCGGCCAGATGAAGCACTTAATTTATTAGCATCGCTTTCATACAGTTTTAGAAAAGTTTGTCCAACTGCCCCCTGGGTCAGAGACTATTTTAATTTAGTTATAAAATCAAAACAGTAAGAATGCTGGTTACTTTCCAGCAATGTTCTTGCATCTGTGCAAATGGCAGCTATGGATTGCTGCTGTGATCACTGGATGCAGGCACTGGTGCTGTGTTTTCTTGCAGCTGTAAATAAACTCAGCGAAACAGTATGTATTTGAAACTTTTGAGAACAAAATTTGGAAGAGTGATGCACGAAACCACACAATGTTGGCAGATACAGTAATTAGGGATGTTGTTTTGAAAGTATTTGTGAACACTGAACCAGAGAACACTGCAAAAAATTGTGTTGTGGACTGTTTCCATTGTCAAGAAGGCTATGAAAAGGAAAAAAGAAAGGAGGTATGAGTGAGAGACAGCCAGATCAAAATAGGTAACAGCTCTGCTTACAGACATTTGATTAGATGAAGCTGTTCGCTGTTTCCATCTCACTGTCTGTCTCACTTGTTTACTCTTTATTTTTTCCATTTATATAGCTTTCTCATCTTTCTCATCTATTGCCCAGGTCACACTTAATGCTTTGTGGTCACTAGGGAGCTACTGAAATGTACTCCAGGGCCTCACCTCTCCTGGCACCTAAGCAATAACAGCAATTCCAGAACTGAATGTCCTGTATAATAGCAGTGTCTTGAAATTCATCGGCCCTTCAACATTTCAGCTGTTATGTGTGCTCCATCACAGAATGTTGGGTGAGGGCTGAACTTGGAATGTCATCCTGATGCTAATTCCAATGTTACAGGGCAGCTGTGCACTGGGGGGGGGGAGGGGGAATATATATGAGCAGTTTCATAATGTCATAAATTGTAACTCATGGTTCGCAGTAAATGGCTTAATTATTCATGGCTAGCTGTCGAAAAAGTTTTGTTTCGCAAATTTTAAATGTGCTTGGAGATATTTATAATTTTTCTAAATGTTGTATATTTATTATTGCGTTTCACTGTTTTATGTCAGTCGTGGCTGTAAAAGGGTTGTGCCCAGTTCACTTTCTGGTAAAAAATAAATCTTTGGGAAAACATGAAATGAACATATTGTCATGTAAATCTGGTAATCATAGTATCCTTGTGCTGTTTAAGTGTGAAGTCCTTAGAATGTTCCACATGTGCAGAAGATTGGGAAAAGCCACAGAGTGCCTTTCAGACAGGATGCTCACTCACTATAGGGGCACTATGCATAATATTGGGTTTTCTTTTCCTTTTGTTTTTTATTTAGGATCACAACAATGATTTATACAGCCATATATGGAGTGACATACAACAGAGGGTTGTTCAATTTTTAGTTTTAAAGAGCAGGTACCTACTGTCAGACACCCAGTTCCCCTCAAATAAATACAATAGTAGATCTGCTCTACTGTTGAGGGGCATTAAAAATTCGATGCGCTTCCCTCTGGTTAAAAAGTTATAGCACCCAAAATTAGCACCCCCATAAAAACAAAACCTTGTCTGATACGCCTCCTTTTGTGATGTCAGATAATGAATACTGAAGGTGCAGGTCATTAATCTGAAGATAGAGGGGGGATGGCTCAGAGGTTATGTGAGGAAGTATTTTTTCACAGAGAGGGTTGTGGATGCATGGAACAGCCTCCCTGAGGAGGTGGTGGAGTGAAGAACAGTGGGGGAATTCAAGAATGCATGGGATAGACATAAGGCAGTCCTAGTGGGGGGTAGGAGGAAGTAAGCTGTTGGTTAACTAGGATCTGCAGCTTATCTGTTAGGTAGGAAAATGGGCAGACTAGGTGGGCCAAGCGGTCCTTATCTGCTGTCACATTCTATGTTTCTATGTTTCTAACCTGTATGTATATGATATGTCTATGGCGTTTAGTACCATTTAGAGGTGCCATGTAGAAAAATCAAAGCAACTGCTGGAGTAACAGTCCCTGTTTACTGGAGCGGTCACTTTCATTGTTCCTAGTGGCAACTCTAAATAGTACTAGACGTCATTGACAAATGGCACCAATATAGATCTATGGAGCACACACAAGCAGCCTTCATTTTCTGACATCACAACAGGAGACATGTCAGACAAGGCTTTGTTTTTATGGGGGTGCAAATTTCGGGTGCTATAACATTTTAACCAGAGGGAAGCTCATCGAATTTTTAATGCCCCTCAACAGTAGAGCAGATCTACTATTGTATATGTTTGAGGGGAGCTGGGTGTCTGACAGTCGGAACCTGCTCTTTAAGCAATGGCTTATACATGAATGTTGGCACGTCATATAGCAGCACAATACTTGCTTGGGGAAACAGCAAAGACGGGATTGAACTTTTAGATACAGATCAGTGGTGTACACCACCATTGTCAAATGCAAAATGAAAAAACATTTTTTATTTTGTGGAGTCAGTGGGGAACTGTGATAGTGTGTTTTGAAGTTCTGATGGGATTGTGTGGCTAAACACTGCAATAAAGTATTTTAACACTCCCATCACTCAGGTCCTGAGGAAGTGGTGTGGTCACCAAACTGTAGCCCACTAAGTGAGGAATTAATAAAAGAAAAACTCACTAAGAATCCACTTCTGTGTGGAGTTCATCCTTATTTACTCTCTGAAATCATGTCAGCAAACATTTTAAACTCTGCTTATTTGTATTACTATTTATTCTCAAAAGTGGGTTGGGGGAAGCTGAATGTTAACTACCATTCTCTCTCCATAAACAGGACCCATTCTATGTGCCTAACTGTTCAATATTAGAAAATCTCAATTGTTATTCTTTTAGCTGAGTGGAAGGGGGTTGTCAATCATGGAATGAGTTTGAATGAAAAGTTAAATACTACACAGCCATAAACCAGAGCCAATCGATACAAGCCCTTACTTCAGATCATTTTTTTTATTCTACATGATAGAATATCTAATACTTGTGATTTTTGGCAACAGATCAACTTTTCTTGTGAAAAGGATTTTTTTCCCGATGGGTACGTGCAACAATCCGTATGGTGAAGTAAGTGCGATGGGCCGAATCGAAGTTGATTAAATTAGATATTTTAGGCTTCCTCACAGTGGACAGTAAAACTAGGGGCTGCAAATCATTTGTCAGCTTTATCTGGCCAAGCCCATTAATGACACTTTTTGAAGTGCATGTAAGTGATTTGTGCATTTGCATCTCAAAAATCAAAGCCGCAGGGGATACAGGAGCTATGTAATTTGATATAGGCTATATAGTTCACATGCTAGCACGACCCTAAAAATCAGACTTTTTTCTATTTTCTCTGTGTGCACAGTTTCGTTGAGGTTAAAAGTTCTTATTTTTGAGGTGATGATGATAGCTGAAGGCTATGTTTATTGATCTTGAATTTTATTCATAAATTATGGACACTAACTTTTTTATCAGCAGATCGGTGATTACAACAATGACAACAGACCTGCTGCATTCAGTGGCTCATGTTATGAGGAGGGTCATTAACTAGAAGAGGCTTGGTATTTTACTATGCTAAACAGAAGACTCTTGTCGAAGTAGTTTTTTCTGTACCATCTCAAAGTTGTGGGTAGAGGACAGAACTGTTTGTGCAGTGCAGAGGTACGGCAGCTAACTCAACAGGTCCTGTAGCAAGCACAGGCAACTGGAGTGATAGTCTGAAGAGAAATGAAAAACATTTCTGTTTAATCTCCCTCACTCTCACATCACCTGGCTCAGTCATGAATCACACAACAGTTGCAATTTATGCAAATTAAACTAAAAGATAAAAGCTGCAAAAATAATTTTAATAGCCCAATGTACACGTAAGTCAGTGCACATATATTTAAAAAAGAGAAATAATGAAAATAGCTTACTTAGTATCATTTTCTAAAATAAAAAATCAATTCTGCTTACTAAGGCCGTCTCTCTTTGTAAAGCTGGGTCATGTTTCTTAAAAGAAATTCGGCTAGTGAGGCTTGGAGTTTCTAAACTGGAAAGTGTCATCTTATTGCTTTGAATGCTAAAGCAGTCATGGTGTATAATATGCAACTAAATGCCAGTTTTTAATGAATGGTCTGTAGGTATATCCTGAGAAAGCAGAAATATTTATTTATTGTTTGGTGACCAGGTAACGTCTACTAGGCACCAGTGCCTGTTTTCAGGGGTGACCTGGGAGCACTGAGGTAGTTAAATGACTTGATCAGAATCATGCAGTATGCAGGTGGAGGTTGTGGGAATCAAACAACCCTGCTGGATGTACCAAGCTCAATTGCAACTTGTTACACTAACCTCTAGGCTATACTGCCAGCATAGCATGCACGCACATCCAAGAATGTGACCACTACTTGCTATGGAGAGTAAATATTAAATATCTTCCCATATTCGGGTCTGGAAATGAAGTAATGAATATAGCAGATTTTAAAATAGTGAACAAAATGAACAGATAAAAAGAAAAATGCAGTTTTCCTACATTTAATTATCATACCTCAAGCCAGACAAACTACACTTTTAACTGATTTCAGATGGTTTTTAAGTATTTTTAGTATCTTGTGGGTACAGGTTTTATACGTTATAAAGTCTAAACTTTTAATGATTTAAATAGCCCTGAAGTATATGGGAATGACAGGAGAGTAGCAAGTAGCCACGGCATGGGATACTCGGTGATTATTTCATACAGAGTCAAGTTGCTCAGAGTGAACACTGAGCCCGGGACTCGGCTACGCTGAAGTAGGGAAAAGGCAGGAGAGCAGCAAGAAGCCATGGTACCAGCCAGTACAGTGTGAGACACCCCTAGCTGCAATTGCTGCAGTTTGCCCCGTGATTCTCCCACTCCCAATTGCTACTATCCACTCCGACCATGCATGTCCTTGAGAGAGAGAGAGAGAGAGAGTGTCCTTTCACACTATGCGGCTTTAAGTTCAGAAAGTGCTTCCACTGAGAATTTCGGGTTTCAAGCAGTGAGAATTAAACAAGCATATACTGCACCAGGACCACAAGAATAAAATACCGTGCACACTGTGACTTCTAATGAATGAATGAATAAAGCTTATCTGATCAACCTTGGTAAGAATATACCAAGGTTATTACAAGACATGTTTTTAAGTATTTTTAGTATCTTGTGTGCACAGTGTTTATACTTTAAGAAGGCAAAACTTTTTAAGGAATTAAATAACATTGAAGTATAGGTGAAAGACAGGAGAGCAGCAAGCAGCCACGGTACCGGACAGCTCAGTGTGAGACATTCGGAGATTGTTTGACGTGGCAACTGTACTAGACTTGGTTGATGAGTGGGAAGAAGGATTTGGTGAGTTGGGGACAAAACCAGGTGTTTTGTCACAGATTGGGTGAGGTGGCAAGATGGCCGCAATGCTCCTCTGCTCCCTACCACTACACGTTTGACGTGGCCTGCTTAAGTTTCATTCTACAGTTGTTTGTCTCTACAGTTTAAAACCTAGTGAATGAATCTCAAGTTAATTTAGTTTATAGTCTGTAGTGTTGTGTTTACTGGCTCCTTGACTACTAAGAGTTGTTGCTGTCCTGGGACAGATCCTGTTGGTGCAGTTGCTTTGACATGCAGCTCTTTGCCAGCGGGGTGGTGGCTTGGCAAAGGATGGCTTCGGTCTCCCAAGTGGGGTTTTTTTACTGTGGGACTTGCGACTCTGAGAGGGTCGATGGAGGCAGAGTACAGCAATGGTCGTACATGGACCAGGAGTCTGAGTGTAGGGGCAAGGAGGAGAACAGGTGAGCCTAACCTGCATAAATGCTTACATGGGCTAAAAAAGGTATGAAAATTGCTGCTTTGGGGGGGGGTTGTAGCACACTGGATATGCTGGAGTTACTGCGCTCAGTGGAGCACTGTCTTTCTTTTTATTTCCCCCTGGCAAGTCCGATTAAAAGGAGAAATCCAAGAGGCAAGAGTTTTTGTGAAATTAATGAATGCAACAGCTGGAGAACTTTGGTGGGCTGGTAATGTCTTGAGCTCTATTATACACTGTAAAAATGTTAAGCACCGCAGGAAAATACTTAAATAAATTGTTTAGTAAAGCATTACTATGTGTACATTTTGATACATGAAATGTGTATTTGTGTGCAGTGTGTTATGGAATATGTATATTTTGTTGCTGTTTTACAAGCAGAATTTGTCCAGAACACAGTGCAAAAAATTAATTTATTTACCTTTCAAACTGCTATGGAAATTCGTGGCTTCTGAGGGCTAGTTGTTGGTGGATATTCACTTGATTTTAAGTGCCAAGACAGTATCACTTAAGTTGTATATGGCCCATGCCTTGGTACCTGTCATGCTGTTTGTGTCAGTAGGGGACTGTACATGTACAGGTATGCATGGGACATGTTTTTTTTTTATTCAGCTTTATCTAGGCATCACAGTACAGTAGAATAAATATGGTTCATGATTCTCAAGTGTGCAATCTAACCACTGGAGTGCGCTGCGCTATTCAGCATTATCTAGGCATACCAGTGCAGTAGGATAAATATGGGTCATAATGTAATACCCCATTAAATTTTGATAGCGTTGATACTAATTTTCACAGCAACAAATTACTTTGCCCACCAAACAGTTGTGAATGTTGGCTGCCTGATTCTCAAGCATGTAGTGTAACCACTAGAGTGTACCGCGCTGTTTGTAGCTGCTGTGCACTGGCAGTAGGAAAACTCAGTTTTAGCATTCAATTATCCTATGTTTGGGATCGTTAGTCAGGAAGGTATTATGCAGAATTTGTCCTGGACACTAGTGTAAAATAGATTCTTCAATTATATATATATTTTTTAATCTTTTAAACCGCTATGGAAATTCATAGCTTCTAAGGGCTAGCTGTCAGCAGACATTCACTTAATTTTAAGTCCCAAGATACTATCACTCAAACAGTGTATGGCTCATACCTTGGTACCTCTCATGCTGATAGTGTCAGTACTGGATTGTAAATCTACAGGTATACAGGGGACATTGCCTTTTTTGTTCATTCAACTTTACCTAGGCATCACAGTACAGTACAATAATTATGGTTCATGATTCTCAGGCGTGTTATCAAACCGCTAGAGTGTAGCGATTCAGCTTTACCTAGGCATAGCAGTGCAGTACAATAAATATGGGTCATAATGTGATGTCCCATTACATTTTGATATATAAAGATGATACTAATTTTCACAGCAACAAATTACTTTTCCCACCAAACACAGTTGTGAATGTTGGCCCTCTGATTCCCAAGCATGTTTTCTAACCACTACAGTGTACTGTACTGTTTGTAGCTGCTGTGTACTGGCAGTAGGAAAACTCAGTGTTAGCTTTCAGTTATCCTATGTTTAGGATCGTTAATCGGGGAGGTATTATGCCATTTGTGATTGTTGGGAAGCCAGTGGGACAGTTCACTTTTTGGACTGGGTGCCACTGGATGAACAAAAGGTGCGGGCAGGCAACACAAACTGGTAGACAGCGGCAGGGTTTAATTCAATGCCAAACCTGGTTCACTATGATAATCCAAATATAGAAACACAGAAACATAGACTTTGACAGCAGATAAGGACCACTTGGCCCATCCAGTCTGCCCATTTCCCTACCTACTGGATAAGTCGCAGATTCTAGTTAACCAACAGCCTACTTCCTGCTACCCCCCACTACAATTACCTTATGTCTGTCCCACGCATGTTTGAATTCCCCCACTGTTTTTGACCCAACAACCTCCCCAGGAAGGTGGTTCCATGCATCCACCACTCTCTCCGTGAAAAAAAATTTCCTCACATTACCCCTGAGCCGTCCCCCCTCTATCTTTAAATTGTGCCTCCTTGATCTTACACATCTCTTTTTCTGAAAGATGCTACCCTCCTGGACTTTGTTGATTTCCTTCGGGTACTTGAAAGTTTCTATTATGTCTCCCCGTCCCTCCTTTTATCAAGGGTATACATATTAAGCTATCTCAGTCTCTCTTCATATGGTTTCTGATGCAGACCCTGCACCATTTTAGTTGCCCTCCTCTGGACTGCTTCCATCCTGTCTATGTCCTTGCGTAGATGAGGTCTCCAATACTGCACACAGTACTCCAGATGGGGTCTCACCAACTGTCTGTACAGAGGGATAACCATTTCCCTTTTTCTACTTGTGATGCCCCTTCCTGTGTATCCCATTATCCCCCTGGCTCTCCTTACTGACATCTCACATTGCTTGCCAACCTTTAGATCATCTGATATGACTACCCCCCGGTCCCGTTCCATTTTTGTTGTTGTTGGTACCTCCCCTGCTACTGTGTACTCTTCCCCTGGGTTTTTGTTTCCCAGGTGCATTACTTTGCACTTCTTTGCATTGAATCTAAGTTGCCATATGTCTGAACATTCCTCCAACCTTGCCAAGTCCCTTCTCATCCTTTCTACCACCCCCCCTTGTGTATCAACTCTGTTACAGATCTTTGTGTCATCTGGAAAGAGGCATACCTTTCCCTTCAGACCCTCTGCAATGTCACCTATAAAGATGTTAAAGAGGACTGGACCCAGTACTGAGCCTGAGGTACTCCATTAGTGACCCCCCTTTCTTCGGAATATGTTCCATTCACTATTACCTTCTGTGTCCTGTTTTGCAGCCAGTTTACTACCCAGACTACCACCCTGGGACCCACTCCCAGGCTAGCTACTTGATTATCAATCTTTTGTGTGGGACTATGTCAAATGCCTTGCTAAAGTCTAGGTAGGACATATCCACAGCCCCTCCCTGGTCTATTACTTTGGTCACCCAGTCAAAGAAATCTATTAGATTCATCTGACATGACCTTCCTGCTGTAAATCCATGCTGCTTTGGGTCCTGTGCCCTACTGGCCTCTAGGTACTCAACAGTTCTTTCTTTCAGAAGTGATTCCATCATTTTCCCTGCCACTGAGGTCAAACTTACAGGTCTGTAGTTTTCTGCTTCTGCCTTGCTCCCACATTTGTGAAGGGGAATCACATCTGCCCTCCTCCAGTCCTCAGGTACCACCCCATCCTCCCATGATTTGTTAAAAAGTGTGGTCAGTGGTGTCACTAGGTCCTCCCTTAGTTCTTTTAGGATTCTGAGGTGATTCCCATCAGGCCCCATTGTTTTGTCCACCTTGAGTTTTAGGAGTTCTTTCAGGACTCTTTCTTCTGTAAATGGACTGGTGTCAACCCCCCTACCCAGAGTGTTTCTATTATCTGGTTTAGATAACTCCTCCTTATCTTCTTTTGTGAATACTGAGCAAAAGTATTCATTCAGTATCTCTGCCTTTTCACTGTCTCCCTCTGCCCACCTCCCCTCTCCCATACTAATCTTCATTATTCTTCCCTTACCCTTTCTATGCTCCCTAATGTACCTATAAAAGGTTTTATCCCCCTTCTTAACTGAATTGGCTATTTTTTACTCGGTTTGGGCTTTTGCTATTTTGACTGCCTTCCCCACTTCTTTCTGCTTCAATTGATACAGTTCCCTGTCGTGCTCCTCCTGTGATTCCTTATACTTTTTGAATGCAGCCTTTTTCTCCTTAACCTTCCCTGCCACCTCTTTTGAGAACCATAGTGGTTTTTTACTCCGCTTTGTTTTCTTTATTTGTTTCACACAAAGGCTTGTTGCCTCTATGATGGCAGTTTTGATTTTTCTCCATTGTTCTTCCACCCCTCCTTTTTGGCCATTTGCCAGTGTATTCCTCAGGTATTCACCCATTTTGCCAAAGTCAGCCCTTCTAATGTCCAGTATGCTTGTTTTTGTATGGCTCGTCTCCATGGTTGTGCTTTATTGTAGCACACACTGTGCAGTGGTCGCTTGTTCCCAGATGTCTACTGACTTCTAAATTTGTGATCCCTCTCTCCATTTGAGAGTACCAGGTCTAGTATTGCCCCTCCCGAGTGGGTTCCAACACTAGCTGTCTAAGGCCTGCCCCCTGCAGGGCATTGAGAATGACCCTGCTCTTGGATGTGGCTGCAGTACATGTCATCCAGTTAACATCTGGCATATTCAGGTCCCCCATCAACAGTTTCTCCCCTTTTTCAGCCATTTTGAGAATGTCCTCAATCATTTTCTTGTCCTTTTCTTCCCCTTGAGATGGGGGTCTGTATACAACCCCCATGAGAATTGTGATGCCATTCCTTGTCTCCAAGGTGACCCAGAGTGCCTCTTGTCCTCCCCCTTTACTTTTTAGTTCTGTAGCTTTGATCCTTCCTTTATGTATAGAGCTACTCCACCTCCTCTTTTCCCCTCCCTGTCCCTTCTGTAGACTGTGTACCATGGTATGTTGACATCCCAGTCATGGTTCTCTGTGTACCATGTTTCCGTGACTGCCACAATATCCAATTGTTCATCTTCCATCAAGGCTACTAGCTCAGGAAGCTTGTTTTCCCAGACTACGGGCATTGGTACTCATTGCCCTCCATTTAATGTTGGCTTTATCCTTTTTTTCCCCCCATGTCTGCTCTTTTTGCCCTTGTCTATTTTTCCATTTACCCCTGTCATGCCCTCTGTTGAGCACTGTACCTCAGTGTTTACCTTACTACCTGGCATGTTTTGTGGGCGAAGGCTTGAAATTTCCTGCCTCTTATTAGCACCTCCCCCCATGGCTAGTTTAAAAGCTTGCCAATGAAGCATTTAAACCTGTCACTTAGGATCTTGGTTCCCTTCATGGACAGATGCAGAGCATCGTGCCAGTATAGACCTTCATCTCTCCAGGTGTACCCCCAGTCACCAATGAAGCCAAAGCCCTGTGCTCTGCACTAGTTTTGCAATCATTCATTAAATTGCATGGTGTGCAGTACCCTAGCCTCACCCCTGCCATGGAATGGCAGCACCTCTGAGAAGGTAATCGTGCTTGCTACCTGTCTGAGGCCCCTCCCCAACTCCACAATTTCATCCTGCACTGCACTGATCCCATGCCTAGCTAGGTTATTTGTCCCAAGGTGGACAATTATATCTAGTTCCCTCTCCTGTGATGCTGCTTCTGCAATCCTGAGGATTTGCTTCTTATTCCTCCAAGCCATGGCACCAGGCAGGCACCTTACTTCCCTCTCCTCTCCCTTCCCCAGGTGTACCCCTCTAACAATTGAGTCCCCTATCATAAGCTGTTTCCTTCCCCTGTGGTGTCCCTTGCCACCCTTCTGTGGGTCTCCCTTGTGGATGTCCTCAGCATTCTTCTTGGTCTCCACTGAGGGTGACATCATAGAGGAACCTTTCTCTGCCAGACTGGCATATGGTTTCTGCAGAGGTACAACTAGGGGGCTTCACCTCTGTTCCACCACCTGCACCCTCCCAGAACCCACTGTAGTCCAGCTGCTCTTCATACTTGGCAGCCTCTGAGGCAGTGATTGTGGCAGTGGTGCTCTTTGGGTGGGGGAGGCCTCCTTAGTCCTTGCCAGTTCAGCCTGGAGATGGGCAACCTCCTCCCTCAGAGCTGACAGTTGCCTGCAAATAGGACAGCAATGCAGTTTCCAGAATGTTTCCCAGAAAACTGCTGCCCCACAGCTAGTGCCACTGCACCACTCCCCACATGTCCTTCTCCCTTATAATATACAATATGTAATATATATATACAGTATATATATATATATATATATATATTTGTTTGTTTGTGTTTTTTTTTTTTGTGGTGTGTACTTACCCTTTATGCACTCTGCTTGGGTATTAAGAATATGACTGTTCTGCCCCAAGACCTGTTGAGGAAGTCATGTCAGAACTTTGGCTATAAAGGAAATGTCATGCCTGGGGGGGGTAGGGTGTGGGGAAGAGTGGGTGGGTAGTCCACAACCACTGGTGACTGTTAGAAACAATCAAATACACCACTGCTCCACCACCCTGGTGAGTACTGCCCTTTATAGTAATTCAGCTAACCTCCAGTAACTGATTTGTAAACTATTTAAAAGTAATTTGATGCAAACTGTCACAGAATACTAGTGGACAGTCCAGTTACCCACAAAGTAAAATCAAATATGGAGTTATTTCAACCCTTCTGAAGTTGCTCACAAGATAAGCAGTTTTGAAAACCCCCTTTCTGATTTAAAAACTAAAATAATTAAACACAAAGCAATACCAATGTAAGACTGTAAAGTAAGGAAGACTTCCCTCAGATGTAAGCAAGAGAGATATTTGTTGCACATTTCTAGTCCAGTATAGTATATCCCATGCAGCTTCTCAGTTGTTTCAAGCACCCCCTGTTACACAACTTGAAGAAGGTAGGCTTCTGTCTGAAACAGGATCACACCAGTAGTTCATAATAATTGATCAATGCTGGAATGTTCCAAGGAGAACAATTGGTTATGATGCAGGTCTCCCTGATTAGTGAAGACAATTTCCACCACCTGAGGCTCTGTCTGGCATCAAATTACAAACTGCAGCCTTTGCTATTAGAAGTACACAGCCACGACCAGTAAATTATTCCAAAATATATTGATGCAAACTGTCACAGAATACTAGTAGACAGTCCACTTACCCACAAAGTAAAATCAAATATGCAGTTATTTCAACCCTTCTGAAGTTGCTCACAAGATAAGCAGTTTTGAAAACCCCCTTCCTGATTTAAAAATAAAAATAATTAAGCACAAAGCAATACCAATGTAAGACTGTAAAGTAAGGAAAACTTCCCTCAGCTGTAAGCAAGAGAGAGATTTGTTGCAGATTTCCTTTCCAGTATAGTATATCCTATGCAGCTTCTCAGTTGTTTCAAAACATTCCCTGTTACACAACTTGAAGATGATTTTGCATTGGCAAAATATTACATCTCCTGCTCCACTAAGTGCTGACAGTAGGAGACATTAATGTAACGTTGTAAGGCATGGCATGCCTTCAGTCAAACTATGTATTTAAGCAACCAATATCACATTGTGTTGTGGCAGACATCGTCATTTGACTGTCTGCGAAACTGCCCTTCTTTTTCTGTGTACTCTGCTAGGTGAAAGCACACCACAATAATGGCCCACTGTCGATGCCAGCAGGACTGGAAGTAGACAGTGTGTGTGTGTGTGTGTGTGTGTGTGTGTGTGTGTGTGTGTGCGTGCACACGTGCAGTGGGGGGGGCGCAAAGGAAATCTGTGTGTCTCACACTGTTTTCTCTCGCACACTACAGCCACTGAACGAATGATGTGTACTTCGCTGGATGTCCGTATCATGGTGAATTGTGCATACTCCACTGGGTGTCAGTGTCATGGTGGTGCTGCATGCTGATGAAAGGAAGAGATAGCACACCATGTATGTAAAGTGCAGACATGTTTCAAGCGCTAATTGCAATGCACCTTTTCTTTGAAGCCAAGACCTGTGCTCGGAATCTGCTATCATACACAGCTCGCAGCTCCATTGGTGCACAGATGATGTGCCCTGCAGACTGAGAACTGCATTGGCAAGGACAGTCACACACCTCCAGCAAGTCGTATTGTCCCAAGATGTGTGTAAGCAAACATAAAAAGACCAACTGTCCATCTAGTCTGCTCATATTACCTCACCATACACTGAGACCTATTGTCTCTGTGGGGTCTACATTTACTATACCCCTCCTTTTTGTTTTATCTTCCCTCATTCTGCTGAGGAGCTATAATACCCTTAATTGTATTGCAGATTTGTTTGAAGCCATTTATGGTTCATGCACCCCCCCCCCCACTACCACTGCCAGCAGGACATTCCAAGGCTCAGCCATTCTTTCTGTAAATTAATACTTCGTTACATCCTTCTTAAGCCTTCCACCATTATTCACCACTTGTAACCCTTGTCCTAGCTTCTCTGTTCCTTGTAAATAACTACTTTCAGTTCACCTTGTCTATTTGTTTCAGGAACAAGAACGCCTCTATTACCCCCTGTTTTCGAGTAATACATGTTCAATGCCTTTGGCAGATTCTCTTAGGAGCAACCTTTCTGGGCTTGAGTCATCTTGGTCACCAAGCATTGTACCATCTATAGTCTGTCCCTGTCCTTTATTAGATGGTGACTCCAGAAGTGGACACAGCACTCCATGTACAGTCTTATCAGTGACCTACAGTATACAGAGGCAAAAGCACCTCCTTCCTCCTAATGTCAAACCATCTCCCAATGCACCCTAGCATTCTGTTAGCCTTGCTGAAAGCCTTGTTACACTTGCTGGTTTGTTCAAGGGAGTCACTGATGATGACTTCTAGGCCCCCTTCCTCTGACAATGTGTCCAACTGAACCCCTTCCAGCCAAGACTCTGTTCGGGGGGTTGTTCCCTAAGTGTAACACTTTGCACTTCTTGGTACTGAATTTCAGTTGCCAGACATTGGATCAATTTTCCAGCTTTTGCAGGTCACTCTGCAATTCCCTTATCCCCTCCATGTTGTCAGATCTACCATAGACTTAAGTGCTATCTGTGAATAGACTCAACCTGCCTCGATCCCCTCTCCTATAGCACCGATGAACTTATTCAAGAGGACTGGACCCAGGACAGATCCCTATGGTACTCAGCTAGTTACCTCCCTGTCCACTGATCTGCCCCCATTCACCTCAAATCTCTGCTACCTCCTATCCAACCAGTTTCCTATATACTTTATTATTTCTGTAGCTGTAACCAGAACCCCATCTTCTTCAGCAGCCATCAGTGTGGCACTAAATTAAATGCCTTGTGGAAGTTAAAGTATTGTAAGTCTACTGGGAGCCCCTTGTCAACAACCCTGGCTATCCATTCAAGAATACTATCTGGCTGGTCTGACAAAACCTTGCTGCCATGAACCTATGCTGCTTACTATCCTGAAGCCTATTGTTCTCCAGGTATTACACTATGTCCTCTTCAACCAGTGTCTCCATTAGTCTTCCTATCCTTTCTGAGTGCATGTTCTTTGTTATAGTCTGCCAAATTCTGCTCTGCAGCTTGACCTCTGGCACTATGAGGGTACCCTTTATATATTCTTTACCAGACTCCACCCCATCAATACCCTTGGAGATTATGCCAGAGCATCAGTCCTCATCGGCTCACCTTATTGAACAGCCACCTCCCTTTTCTGTAATGAGGGGCTTTTACATACATGCAGAATTAGGGAACATGCATCAAATGAGGAGGGCCAGGATAACGGAAACATTAGAAAGCATCACTTCACACAGAGGTTGGTTAACATGTATTAGCTACTCAGTGAGGTTGTGGAGCCTAGATTTTTCAGGCTTTCAAAGCATAGCTAGACAGACTCCTCAGGAAGAATGCCATTGTGGGTTATTCATCATAAGTAAGGGTAGCTATCCAGGTGATGTCAGGAAGTGTGTCCATGGAATAAAATAAAATAAATTATCTGTTAGGTCAGAAAATGGGCAGACTAGGTGGGCCAAGAGGTCCTTATCTGCCATCACTTTCTATGTTTAATATAAAAAAAGGAAATGTACCATTAGTCAAAGTCACTGCTGAGTGGCAGAAGAGACAGACAAGAGGCATTCTAAGTCTCTTCCATCCCCATAATCCTATGTTACTTTATACTGCAAGCCTTTTTTATTTATTTATTGTTTCTTGGATTACAATACGTTTGAGATAGAAGCTCATTTACAGAGGTTCCACATCATTAAAATAGAAAATGTTTGTAAGACTTACAATTGTTTACAAGCATAACATACAGATCTTTGATAACAGTAGTAAGCAGTTACAAAACAGAGGGACCAGCAAGGACATAAAAGAACAGAGAAGAAGCAACTTATGGTGGTTAACAGCGCATAAGATACTGTACATCCAAGAGGAGGGGGGACATAGAGAGAATGTTGGGATAAGGTTGTGTGGAATATTTGCCACATGGGCTTTGTCCTAGGCAAGTGAGATGGGGGGAGAGGTGCAGGAGAAGGGATAGGGTGGTAGGTTAGGAGAAGTAGAGATGGAAGAAGGAAGTAGGGGGAACAGCTGTGGTGGGTATAGTGCAAGTGCATGTGTTGTACAAGTTTCCAGTGACACTGTTACAATTTAGGAATTGCAGTCACAACCATTGAGTGCTACAAGGTGAGAGCGTAGTTTTGATTTGAACGGGCCAAGCTTTGTTCCAGTCATTACGCCACCTTGTAGGGAGTTGAGCCAATTGGGAGCTAGGTACCTGAAGGACTTCTGACCTTGTGAAGTGTGGCAGAAGTGGACTTTAAATGGATTACAGCTTGGCCCTTTGGTTTGTCAAGCATTAGTATTTAGGCACAAAATCCTCTGGACACCTATGGGTGCTAGTCCCAAGGAGTGGGAGATGGCACACCTGATATTGAAGCCTGCATTGCAGATTGAGCCACCCAGATTGAGTATACAGGTCACAAGTGTGAGTGAGATAATGTGCCCCTGTGAAAAGCCAAAGACTTTATTATGGGCTATTTTGACCCTTTTTAGTGTGGAGTTCATTGCTGCTCCATCTCCTATTAGCACATAATCTATTACAGATAAAACTAAGCTGGTTACCGTAAGCCTTAGCACATCATTTATCAGGCAGTGTCTGTGCCTATAGAGCATGCCTATTTTGGTATTAGCAGCCTTAGCTACTAGACTCATGTGGAATGAGAAGGTGAGGGAGCTGTCTAGTGTGACCTGCAGGTATCTGAAACTTTGAACCATTTCCAGGATTGTATTTTGACTCATTTGTATTTTAAGCTGGTGAGCTTTGTGCCTATTGTGGGAGGAAGTGAACAGGATTATGGTGTCAGTGTTACTTGAGAAACATAGAAACATAGACTTTGACAGCAGATAAGGACCACTTGGCCCACCCAGTCTGCCCATTTCCCTACCTACTGGATAAGCTGCAGGTTCTAGTTAACCAACAGCCTACTTTCTGCCACCCCCCACTACAATTGCTTTATGTCTGTCCCATGCATGTTTGAATTCCCCCACTGTTTTTGACCCAACAACCTCCCCAGGAAGGCAGTTCCATGCATCCACCACTCTCTCCGGGAAAAAAAAATTCTCACATTACCCCTAAGCCATCCCCTCTATCTATAAATTGTGCCCCTTGATCTTTACACATCTCTTTTCTGAAAGATGCTACCCTCCTGGACTTTGTTGATTCCCTTGAGGTACTTGAACGTTTCTATCATGTCCCCCATCCCTCCTTTCATCAAGGGTATACATATTAAGCTCTTTCAGTCTCTCTTCATATGGTTTCTGATGCAGACCATGCACCATTTTAGTTGCCCTCCTCTGGACTGCTTCCATCCTGTCTATGTCCTTGCGCGTAGATGAGGTCTCCAATACTGCACACAGTACTCTAGATGGGGTCTCACTAACTGTACAGAGGGATAACCACTTCCCTTTTTCTACTTGTGATTCCCCTTCCTGTGCATCCCAGTATTCCTCCTGGCTCTCCTTACTGACTTCTCACATTGCTTACCCACCTTTAGATCATCTGATATGACCACCCCCAGGTCTCTTTCCATTTTTGTTGTTGTTAGTACCTCCCCTGCTATTATGTACTCTTCTCCTCGGTTTTTGTTTCCCAGGTGCATTACTTTGCACTTCTTTGCGTTGAATCTAAGTTGCCATATGTCTGACCATTCCTCCAACCTTGCCAAGTCCCTTGTCATCCGTTCTACCCCCTCCTTGTGTATCAGCTCTGTTACAGATCTTTGTGTCATCTGCAAAGAGGCATACCTTTCCCTCCAGACCCACTGCAATGTCACCTATAAAGATGTTAAAGAGGACTGGACCTAGTACTGAGTCCTGAGGTACTCCACTAGTGACCCCCCTTTCTTCGGAATGTGTTCCATTCACTATTACCTTCTGTGTCCTGTTGTACAGACAGTTTGCTACCCAGGCTACCACCCTGGGACCCATTCTCAGGCTGGATAACTTGATTATCAATCTTTTGTGCAAGACTGTGTCAAATGCCTTGCTAAAGTCTAGGTAGGCCATATCCACAGCCCCTCCCTGGTCTAAGAGCACCACATCATCTGCGTACTGAAGACTTCTGTCATGACATGTGAGTGGGCAGTGGTTTAGGAATAGGCTAAAGAGCAAGGGGCCCAGGATTCATCCTTAGGGGACCCCTGTGCAGACACTCCTATATTTACATACTGATTGCCAGCAGATTAGGTCTTATGGTCTATCGAGTCTGCTCGAACCTCAGATCCCTAGTTGGGTGCCGAGGCCCTCCCCCCTTGTGTTCCAGAAACCCCTATCATCCATCCCCACCCCCCTGGGCCAGGCCATCATCTGATACATCCACTTTCTGTGTCTGTCCCACCTTCTCTTAAAGCCCTCCACTGTGGATCTCTGAACCAGCTTGCCAGGCAGTGCATTCCAAGGGTCCATCACCCTCTCAGTGAAAAACCTCCTCCTCTTCTCCCCCCTCACCCTTCCACCTTCCAACTTCAAACCATGCCCTCTGGTGATACCTCCCTGCTTTAGTCTAAAGATCCCCTCCATGTTTACCCTATTTATTCCCTTGAGGTACTTGAAGACCTCAATCATGTCCCCTGTCTCTCCTCTCCTCCAGTGAAAACAGGCAGAGCTCCTCAAGTCTGTCCTCATACGTCAAATCCCCTAGTCCTTGTATCATCTTAGTTGCCCTCCTCTGTACCCTCTCCAGGAGCTGTATGTCCCTCTTCAAGTGTGGTCTCCAGTACTGTACACAGTACTCAAGGCGTGGTCTAACCAGTCCATTGTACAGCGGCTGAATCACTTCCCTGCTCCTAGAGGTGATCCCCCTTACGATGCATCCCAACATCCTGTTTGCCTTGCTAGCCTCTCTCCTGCACTGCTCTGAGTTATTCATACATGCATCCACCATGACCCCTAGGTCTTTTTCCCCATTGAGGCTTCCAGCACCTCCCCTCCCAGGGTGTACCTGTGTTTAGGGTTTCCCCACCCAAGATGTAACACCTTGCACTTGGTGATATTGAAATTTAATTTCCATGTGTGAGCCCAGCTTTCCAGGGTGTCCAGGTCCCCTTGCACCATTTAGAGAGAACATAGTGATGTTTGACCTTTTGGAGTCTGTCAGAGAGGTAGCTCCAAAACCATGCCACAGAGTCAGAGAAGAGTCCTGAGCAGGTTAATTGGTCTAGTAAACATTCCTGACTGACTCTATTGAAGGCTTTGGTGAGATCAATGCGGGTTGCCCCCATCAAAAGTCCCCACACTAAAGCACTGTGTATGTAGCCAGTAAACTCAACCAGTGCAGTGGCTGTACTATAAAATTCTGCATGCATAAGCTGATGAATACAAATTGTAGGAACTAAAAGGCCTCCTTTGAAGGTCATTTATTGAAACATACTCCCAAAGAGGACACATCTTAAGTGATTTTTATTTTCGTGTTTATGTATATAAATTACAGTAATAACCATTAGGTAATCTATACACATTTATGGCTTTCCTAGAGAGATGCACTTTGGAATTTGGACCTATTCGCTGTGTTGGACTTTTCTATTTGAAGTTATTGATGGAAGGGGTCATATCTCTATTTCCGCTGGTGTAAGTTACTAGTTTTCTTCCACAACTGCAATTACTTAATCTAGTATGCAATTTATAAGCACTATGTCAACACTGACCATTGCTCAGTGCCATGGTAATGATTAAACAAAGCAATAAAGCAATAACATCATACAACCTTTGATACGCCTTCAAGGCAAGCGAATCTTATAAAAGCAGACACCATTCAGGATCTGTGCTGCACTGGCAAGATCTCAAACATGGCCTTCAGTGGGAAGTATGAGCTTGACAGCCATGAGAACTTTGATGCTTTCATGAAAGCCATTGGTAAGTGTACCTCAGATAAACTACTATATGTTGCAACAGGCCTAGGTAGATGTTCATATTGTTGATGTAATTGTGTTAAAGCATTGACTTTTCTCTGGTATCTTAGTTCACAGTCTTTCACAGAGAACAAGGTACGTCAGTTTAATTAACATGATAAATTAAATAGACATGTTAATAATAAATATTGCATATCATAATAATTAAATAAGGAGAGCTAGTTCCAGAATTAGCAAGCAAGTTTCCTTTTAAAATGAGAAGATGGTAACTCATTTAACATCTGAATAACCATTCTGTAACTCTGAAAACTGGGTAGAAAACTCAAGGCTTTTGCAAAATACTATTTTACTGACCTTGCAGCTCTGTCTCTCATGTCCTCATTCAGTTCAGCTTACAGGTGGCAAAAAGTTTGTGGGGTGTGTTTTCAAAGCCCCTAAAATCTAAACTTGGGGAAAATGCACACACATTTTAACATGAGTGACTTTATCAAAATCAGTGACATTCATTATTGATTTAAAACTATTTGCTTTCCAGGATGACTTTATGGGATAGAGATGTATTTTTTTTCTATAGCTATAAAGTATGATGTCTAGCCTTTTTATTGGGTTACGAGGAAAATAGTTGCCACAAAATGCCAAAAATTGCACATAAAGCACAGTATGTCAAAAAATAATGTTAACAAGTTAAGTTACTCCAAATCTTTTAACATTTTAAATTAGTTCTTGGTGTAATGCAGAACAGTAGCAAAAAAGTTGGGTGCTGCTGGCATGCCCAAACTGAAACTCTGAAAATGTAACCTTTCAAATGGAATGAGTTACTCATCTAAGCACATCTTACACCAGATGACACAAATCCAAAATCTTCCTTGATTTTTTTCTATTTTAAAATGTTGTTTGAAGGCCCATATGATGGAGACTGCAGGAAACTAAACAATGGTATCACACAAAGACCTGAGGCAGATGCCAGTGGCACACTGAACTGACACCACACAACTTCAATGTAGTCTAGGGGAGACACAAGCAACATGATATCTTTCCCAGACACACATACTGTACTAGCACGCTGATAAAGCAAAATCAATTTTGTGACCTTAAAATATAGAGAATTTCTTTGGCACCATCACACGTTACTGTATCTGGTTTCTTCTCTCATCCTCAGGGCTTCCTGATGAACTGATTGAGAAGGGCAGAGACCTGAAGAGTGTGTCTGAAATTGAGCAAAATGGCAAAAAGTTCAAGGTCACTATAACAACAGGCAGCAAAGTCATAGTCAATGAATTCACCATTGGTGAGGAGGCTGAGCTGGAGTCATTATCAGGAGAAAAGGTCAAGGTATGAGAAACAAATGAACTGTGGAATGTGAAGAATAGAGCTATGATAGGCTTGGGTAAAGACTAAAAAAAATATTTCACACAAACACAGTAGTATATACTGTAAACTCTATACCAAAAGTTCTGGGTTTTTTTTTTGTATTGCTTAGTAACCAGGTAAAGCCTTCTATGCACAATGCCTGTTTTCAGGGGTGACCTAGGGACACTAGAGGGATTAAATGACTTGTTCAGGGTCGCACAATATACAACTGGAAGTTGTGGGAATCAAACTCGGGTCTGCTGGAAATGCTAGGCTCATTCATAGCTCATTACTTTAACTTCTATGCTATACTGACAGCCCAGTTACTAAAAAGTTCCAAGATATGAAGGGTTCAGTAGCCAGATAGCCAGAGGAAGTCCTTTAAAACAGGAAATGGGGTATAAGTTGAGAGTTCAGCTTGTGTCAGCTAGAAGTTCCATAAAATGTGCAGGAGAAGATGAAGAAAGTAGCAGCAGAGAGAAGCTGTTCAGTCATTGGACAAGGACCTGGGCCTCTGGCTGTCCTGGAGCCAGGGTTTGCCTGTGAGGTTTGGAGTGGTAGCAGGATTCCATATCTGGGACATAGCTCAAGTAGCACATCTGGTTTCCGACCCTAGTGGGCCACCGGCAAAAATCAGCAGCCTTGAGAAAGGGAGGGACCAGTAGGGTCATATGAGAGTTCAGAGAAGTGCTGCAGAAATCCTGATTATTGAGGAACAACCTGAAGAAGGAATAAGAAAAGCAAGCAGACAGAAATGTTGAGAACAGTGGAACTTGCAGATAGAACCAGCATTAGAAAGCCATGGTATAGACGGGAAGAAAAGGAGCCCTTACCCCAGGTACTGTATAACAGAGTATCGGAAGAGAACTGTGAGACCAGTAGTGGACTGACATTAAACACAAGCAGCTGGAATCAACATTTAAAGATATAAAGGCTCAGCTTTGATTACAATTTTAGATGGAATGCTCACTATATCCCCATGTCTTTAATTAAGAGTGGGCAAAGTTGTAAATATGAATGTAAATATCAGTGATCAACAATTGCACATATTCAGGGTTCAGCGTAGTCATCGGGTCACACAACAGAAAGGGTCAGACAGGGCAGACTGGGTGGGCCCAGAGGTCATTATCTGCCAACAGCTTGTGCATGTATGTACAGTATGTCTGGTCTACAGGGACAATGCCTGGGTCCATATACAGTATATCTGTTTTAGATAATTGTCAAAAGGAACACAGGCTAAGGTTTCTCTTAAATTCTACTAATTACCCACATTTTATGCAATGAGAACATTTGCTATTCAAACTGCAAAAAAAAGGCACTTTAAATGTCCTGTATGATTTTAAAGGAATTAGCTTGCATTAAGAATTGTATCCACCTCCTAGAAATATTTAGAACTTCCTACTAAGTTATAAATCAACATTTCTGTATTTATTATTTGAGTTTGTATCAATGAACCTGTGCTTTTTATCACTATGTGTCTAGCCATATTCATCTATTTATATTTATCAAATAAATCTGCATCTCAGTCTGAAAATCTGGAGAAATTAAAAATCTAATTACTGTATGTTTTACCATAAAACTCCTTCATTTAATTTCCAGCCAAATGGGAAAAATGTTGATTTTGCTCTGCCTGGCTGGAAACTGGCCTGCTGGGACAAATTTCCAAGCTCTCGCAGCCCCCGTAAATACAGTATTTCCAATGCATGCTCCATGATCTAATGCTACAGAATTTGAGTCGCAGATTGCAAAGTTGTAAAATAATGTTTTCCTTTAAACTTCCTAGTCAGTTGTACACATGGAAGGTGACAACAAGTTGACTGTGTCACTAAAGGGAATCACTTCTGTTACGGAGCTGCAAGGAGACAAGCTCATCAGCGTAAGTAAAAGTGATGCACATGCTGTGTATGGCACAGGTGATGTAATAATTGTCTGGCAAATTGCAAGCAAATAGAGTAGCCCCTAACCAATGGACTCACCATGAGTAAAAGCACCTGTGAGAATGTTCTTTTCTTACAGCTTCTTTACCCAGGCAATCCAAACTGAGATGTAACATCTCATTTACAGAGGGGTCTTACACTTGTAGCCAGTTTAATAACTGGAAAGATGGAAGCATGGGAGGTGAAGTGATTTACTGAAAGCCATACAGTGAGTCAGTGGTTTTGTGGCTAAAGAGGCTAAAGCTGTTTGTTCTTTTTGTAACATCCTTGTTGGTCCAATATAAGGTATCAAACCATTTGTTCTGGAGTAGTTTTGTGAGATTTGAGCCTCTAATCTTCCTAGCTAAGTTTGGCACTCTCACTATTAGAACTCATTGCCTTCCCTGTTGGGTCACTGATCCTGTTTTGCCTGTAACTAAGCCCTAGAATACTGTAAACATGATTCTTGGGGTCATGCCTGTGCATGTTGTGCAGAAATGTTAATGGGGAACAGAATGTAAGTGGTACAATGAGTTTTAACAAAATAAACTCCTCTGGTGTCAGAAATGGCTTGGAGTTCTTTTGGTCTGTCTCTGCTGTCATAAAACTGAGACTATGCCTGATTTAAGAACTGATGCACATCCAAGCTTAAATACTGGAATGGAACCCCAACTCATGCTGTGATCCTCAGTGCCATTATCCATCATGAGTTAGGCTACCCCTACCTTTAAAGCCTGAAGAGTGTTAACTTCTGCAACCCTACCTGGTGGGCTAATCCACCGGTTAGCGAGAGATGCTATGGCTTTAAACATTGCTGTGAAGTTGGTGCAAATTTGGAAACTTCATACTTCAGAAAGTTTTATGAAGTTCCTGACTTCTGTATCAACTTTGCATTGTGAAATCTAAAAACATTTCTTTTTTTTAAAAAAATGCAATCTACTCAGTCTACTAGTATCCCTTCCCACCACAGAGTTGTTTAAATTTACCCCACCCTGAACCACTGTCTTGTTATGCAAAATCTGTAGTCGCCACCAGTGAAGTTAATTCTACCCAATAATCAGCTGTTCCTTCTGTAATGTAATTACCCTGCACCCCACCTGCACATCAAAACTCAACTCCCCCTCCTTCTGCCACCCAACCTGACCCTCATGAGTAGGTGAATTCCCTGCACTCTAGCCCCCACCATACTTTTCCCCTACAAGCGCCCCTAAAAATATTTCATGTCATGTACCTGTTCAGTAAGAAAGAAAAATGTTTCTGCATTGATGTCTTCAGTGAGTAAGTATCAGATGAATGAATGAATGAATGAATTAATTAATTAATTTTGGCTGATGCCTCAGTCAACCACGTTTTACTATAGGAAAAATGCTATTTGTTCATTCATTCATTTGCAGTGGTGCACTTTGCCAGGAAGGGTAGGCTAACATAGCAGTGGGTGGTTTGCAGAATTTAGAAAGGCTCTGGGTGGTGGGTGGGTGTGGGTCCTAGCAAACTGAGTTGTTGGAGAGGGAGTTTTTCCTAAAAAGAGCCCTTTTGCTGAGTTCATGAAATGTTTTGCATAGTTCTATGCTGGCAAAGTGCCACTTTGCCAGGCTGCAAACTACACAAAGTATCACTTCATATTATATTATATGTCATAATATATATGTCATATTAACTGCTTTCTCTTCCTCTTCTACTCCTGGCTTTATCTTTGCTTGTGCTCCACTGCTACTCTATCAAATCTCTCCTCCCTCCCATATCAGTTGTAGACTGTTGTTTGTTCTAGCTGCGAAAATACTGTATATTTGATTTGATTAAATCAAATCACACCAGTCATCATGTTTCATTTATCAGTATGCGACCTATAAGTCGCTTCCCTGTCTCATATCAATGTTTACCACCTGTGGTCACCCTATGTGGTACCCTTGTATGTATATCCAGCCTGTATCATGTAACGTGTATTTCATGTATATACTGTTATTACCTATCTGTGTTTGTACTTTAAGTGTTTATGTCACAGGACCTCCTTGTGAATGAGCTTGCTCAATGGAGTTTTCCTGCAATAAACTTGAACTTGAACTTTAATGGTACTTCACTAGTGAAGTGGGACTCCAAATAGTTTGGCTAGTGAGGTTTGGAGCTTCACCAGTGAAGGCACACTTTGTATCATTTCACCAGCTGCTGTTCGTCACTTTGCCAGTGAAGTGGCATTTTGCATAGTCTCCCCAGCTGAGGTTTGGCACTTTACCAGTGAAGTGGAACTCCATGTAGTTTCATCACATTAGGTGTGACACTCTGCCAGGTGGAAAACTTCATGAAGTGCTTTGCAATGTCACTAAACTTCACAAAGTTCAGATGAAGCTACATTTTTCTGACTTTGCACAGCTATACTGTTATTCACCCTCTGTGTGGTGTAATGTTTTTAAATGTGTCCTCATAAACTGCCACTTCTAAGATTAAGTGCAAATCTTCTAGTTCTGCTTTAAGTCGCCAGCTCAGACATCTGTATAATTAATCCTTTTCATACCCTTAAGTAGTAGTTGGAACACTGTAATCAGGTCATCTTCTAGCCTTTTATTCTTTAGGCTAAATAATGTGAGTTATATCTGATCTTTCCCACTAGTTCCAATTTTTTTTTCCAATTGTTTAACCAGGAGCGGCACACTAAGCTGAAAGCTTGTTTACAGATTTAATCTGGGAGCACAGGAAGGTTAAGTGACTTGCTCAGGGTCATACAGTATGCAAGTGGGGACTGTGGAATTTCAGTCCAGGTCTCCAGATTTACAGCTCAGAGCCTTAAACCACTATACTATTCTTGCTCCCAAAGCCACTAATTGGCTTGTTGTCCTTGTGCTGAATCCTGTTGGTATCTTCAATGTCCTTTCTGTACTTTGGAGCCCTGAACATGACACTTCATAGCTTCTAAATTGTCTTATTGTTTCATAGTAAGGGCTTGGCCCTCTATGTTGGCATACAGATAGTCCTCCCCCGCCACACAAATATAATCAGTGAAAAGAAGAGAAGCTGCTGAAAATGAATAGCTACTAAGTGTTCAAGAGAATTTTACCTCTAAGTTCTTATCTTATTGATCAGTAGAATGAAGTTTCTTTTTTTTTTTGTTCTTTCAGACAATGAAACTTGGAGATCTTGTCTACAAGAGAATAAGTAAACGAGTGTAGTGGTCAGTGTCTTCTAAATGTGTAGACTTTGTGTAATAAAGTTAGAAATGTGTTAAAAGTTATTTCTGCTGTTCTTCCACAACTGTTATTGCATAGTATGAAATTGGAAGACAGTCCTTCTCTTACTCAGCTCTGCATCTCTGGAACCTTCTGCTCTCAGTGGTCCAGGCCTGACCTACCTTGTTGCTGTTTAAGAGGACTCTTAAATCTCTCTTTTGGACAACTCCTCCCTACAACTGCTTCCCCTGAATCTAATGCCCTCCCCTCGGCTACAATCTTTGTGGCATATGTTATCCTGAACAACTCATCCCAATGTGATTGCTGCTCCAATTTACTCAAGACTATTGTCTATATATGTCATGTATGTTTTCTCTGCCATTAGAAGACTTCTGAATGTTTTTACTAAATTTTACTGCCTGTAACTAAATCCTTGTTGGTATGAAAACTGTTTATATAACAGTATGTATAAACAACCATGTATGAAAACTGTTTGTATAACAGTATGGTAACAGTATGTATAAACAACCATGTATGAAAACTGTTTGTATAACAGTATGTATAAACAACCATGTATTAATTCCTCTGTTATTTAATGTGCGTACCTGTAACTAACTGAAAAGTATGTAACCAACTGAAGAGGGACATTTTGTCTCAGTGGGCTTACCTGGTCACCAACATTAAAATAAATTATAAATATTTCATATCATTGTTAAAAACCTGTATGCTGCAAGACTTTTAGTTGAGTTGAGTGTGCTGTAATGCAGAATTCTTTTCATATGTAGCCATTTATCAGTCTTGTAAAATGTATGCTTTCTAAAATAATGACAACAGGCATGTAAGAATTCTACACTGTTCTAAGAAATCTGGTCTGGTCCTCTTGCTAATGGTTTGTGCTTAAGTTCCATTCACGTCTGTGGCAAAACTCTAAATTGAATTGCTGCCTACAGTCCTAAAACATTATGAATGCCAAGTTTCGTTTTAGCTCCAATGTTTACTAGTAAATTTAATTCATAAACAGATAAGCAGATATAAACAGATATAGCTCTTCTGATGCTACAGGATCCTGTGGCAGGCGTCCTTTTCTGTAGCACCTACAAAGGTAGTTCAATCTAATGTGAAGTTGCAGTATAAGGTTATTGGTACTCATTACATTATATATCCTAGCAACGGCCAACAGTAATCATACCTCATTGATATACTGAAGGGATAACCACCACCTACATGGTCTCACTCATATTCAAATTATTCTGCAAGGTCCATATTTTTTAATGGTTGCTCCCTCTGGATGCATCATGCAAATGTTTATTTTGAGATCCAATATGTAGTAGTAGTGAGTCTTTTTATTCATCAGAATAACAGAAAAAACATTCAGTTGAGCATAGCTCATTTTCAATGAAGTCCAAGATTTTAAAGCAGCAAATGTCGGTTACATTATAGAAAAATACACAAATCATACTAATCTATAAATAGTAAAATATAAAAACTCAAACATACAACCAGAGAGAATCAGCAAACGTCACATTCATTGCAATGAGAAAAACTATTAGACCAATTCTGGCACCAATTGTTCAGGTATGAGAGATGAGTCATTCGATGAATTTTTGTGAAAACTTAACAGAATTTTGTTCCATAGTGCAGCTCCCCTGTAAGACACAGAAGATCTGCCAATATTTAAATTTAGCAGTAAAATGTTGTATGTTCTGAATTGACCTCAAGTTGTCTTTCACACTTCTATTTGGGAATAGCTCAAGGATGTAAGTAGGAGCCTCAGATTTTGAATTGTATACAGAAATTTGAGAATATGTAAATTCCTACATGTGAAAGGTTTTGACCAATTCAAATGATCAAATAATATACATCTATGAGTTCTGTAGGGTGCCTCCAGCAGAAAGTGTGCCATTCTGTGGAACATTAAATCTACTCCATTCACTAAGGTGCTAGAAGCACCACCATAGAAGATGTCCTTGTAGTCTAATACAGGCATTAAAAAAAAATTAACCACATTTATAAAACCCCCAAAATTAGAAATCTCATTGGTCAACAGACATCAGATGACTGTACATTAAATATCTATATATGCACAGTCATCCTGTTCCTAAACCACATCACAAAATGAACAAATCAGTCCTCCTACAACCAGAACTATCTTCCATCAGTTCCCTAACAATCAGAACTGATCTTCCATCACAAACATGGCTGCTACCGATACACTGTAAAAACCTTCAACTGGGCCCTAAAAATAAAACTATCTTGAATAAAAAATAAAACAAATTAATTAAATGTTGTTTCCCTGATCATCACACTCTGCTTACACCCATAAATTAGAAACATTAAGTATTGTTTATAGTTTTCATTACAACTCTCTCTTTACTAACAGTGAAAAATCCCCTTTCTTTCTTTACCTGCTCATCAGGGAAATCTCTTCTGCTTTCCCTGACAGTGAGATAATTGAGTCTCTGGCTCTAAAATAGGCCTTTGTTGTCTGTGTGTACAGTATGTTGGGAAAGTGACATTCTACCAGTGGATCTGAGCAGAATTTTGAATCCCTGTATTCCATGGTAAACATTCGATGATAAACATTCTATGTCTTGAATGTGGGGAAAAACAGAAAAAAAAACTGGAAGAAAGCAGGCAATACAGGAATACTTTAGAAACAAAGAGAAAAGGTAGGAAAACAGTTACATAGGCAGAGGCAGACCCCAACTGCTCAAATTTATTTATTTATTTAAGCGTTTTACCAGGAAGGCATGCTGAGCAGTGTAGCACTCGATTCCAGATGTGTCCTGGGGGGGAGGAGGAATTAGGGAAGACAGTATACAGAGCAACATACAAATGAGCGCCAAAGTGCAATGCAAGGTTGAGAGAAACACATTGTACAAAATACACCTGCCTCTTGGCAGGGGAAGAAACTTGTCTAGCTAGGGCACACAATGAGGCTTAAGTGCAGCGGAATCGCATTGTACATTTAGCTAACAAACACACATACCATTGTGTATTTGAACCATTGGAAATACCTTGAGGGGCTAGCTGCATGAGCAGGTCATGGCAAAATGCTGTTTGTGGAGGAGGTTGAGCTGCAGAGAGGGGGAGGAGAGTCTAATTACTGCTGGGAGGGCATTCCACAGGTAAGGCATTCAGTACTTAAATGCGTGTTGACCATTGGAAGAGGACATGCATGGGAGGGAGAGGAGCCTAGAGTTGAGATAATGGAGGGTGTAGCATGAAGGGGTTTGGGCAGCAAGGGTATTAGCAAGGTATAGGTGGAGGGACTGGGACCAGTATTTTGCTGTTATTCTTGCACAATGTGCCATTCTCCGGTCCTGTAAGGAAGGAAGGTCTAAGGATCTGTAGAGGTCACAGTGGTGAGTTGTGGGCTGGTGGTCCAGGGCAAAACAGCAGAAGGAATGAAAGAGAGGGTCTAGCCTGGCGAGGGTGGATATTGGGGCCGAGCTATAAACTATGTTGCCGTAATCAAGGAGTGGGAGTATCATTTTCTGAACATTTACTTTTCGGGTTGGCAGGAGAAGGCAGCCTCTGTTCCGGTAAAGGGCTCCCAGTTTCAGGTGCAGTTTTTTTGTGGATAGAGTTAATGTGGGCTGAGAAGTATAGGTGCTGGTTGAGCCAGACCCTGAAGTATCTGAACGAGGTGCAGGTCTCCAAAAGGGTCCCATCTAAGGTGTGGAAGGCAGGGGATAAGTGGGCCCTGGAGAGCCTTTGCCTGGTCCCGAAGGTCAGAGAGACAGTTTTCTTTGGGTTGAGAAATAGTTGGTGAGCGTGGAACCAGAGTTGGATTGTGTTAAAATCCTCCTGGAGTTTGGATGACACTATGGCAGGGAAGGGATCTGTAGCATATATTACGGTGTCACAGCATACATGTGAATGGACAAAAGGGGGCACATGGAGGGCAGGTCATTTAGAAAGATAGAGAAGAGTATCGGGCCAAGGACCGAGCCTTGTGGCACACCTATTGTGACAGGTAGTGGATCAGAGGTGAGTGAGACAATTCTAACTGCTTGTAGCCTCCATTCTAGGTAAGAGTGGAACCAGCTGGTGGACTCCCCTGAGGTGAGCTAGGGTGAGTTTAGATAACAGGAGTGAATGGGAGACCATGTCAAATGCTTTAGCTAGGTCAATGAAGATGGCAGAGGTGATTTTCCCCGTTATCCATACCAGTGAGGATGTTGTTTGTTAACCTGAGCAAGGAGGTGATTGTGGAGTGCGATTTCCTGAAACTGGCCTGATAGGGTGAGAGGAATGAGGAGCTGTCAAGGAAGGTGGACAGTTGGGAGAGAATAAGTTTTTCCTGGAGTTAGCTAGAATTGGGAGGAGGGAGATAGGGTGGTAACTGCCCGGCGAGGAGGGGTCGCGGCCTTTAGGAAGAGGGATGACTGTGGCATGTTTCCAGACAGCCAGAATCTTGGCAAGAGAGAAGGAGAGGTTGTAGAGGGAGGCTAGTGGGGTGGCGATGGCAGGGGCAGATAGGTATAGCATCTTGGAATCGAGGCCGGAGGGCCATTTACCTTTGTTAGGGTTGAGTGTACATAGGGCAGCTAGTACTTCGGCTGGGGAGACCAGGCAAAATGAGAAGTGGTGGGATCTGGGTGTGGGTTTAGAGGGTGGATGTGGAATCATAGGGGGCTGCATGTCTGTGGGGAGAAGGGAGGAGGTACAGTTAGTGAAGAATGAGTAAGCAGAGGCCACCTCACCATGGTCCATTACCAAGGAGCCATTTACCTTCAGGGCAGGGGTGGGTAGCTGTGATGGGGGAGAGAGCAAGGATTTCAAGGACTTCCAGAATTTTGCTGGGTGGTTGTGGTTTGCATTGAAAGAGGCCTTAAAGTAGTTTGCTTTTGCCTGGCAAATTAACCTGGTGCTTGCGTTCCGGAGTGCACGGTAGTGTTGGAGGGCTGCCTGTGACCCTGATGCCTTGTAAGATTTTCAGGTCATGTCCCTGGCATGGAGTTGGTCAGTGATATGAGCATTTACCTATGGTAGGTGGGGGCCCCTAACGCGGGTTCTTCTGAGAGGGGCGTAGTAGTCTCAAATGGTGAGGAAATTTGATCTGAAAAATTCCAGGGCCGAGTCAATGGAGGAAGCATGTTGGATAAAAGACCAATCAGTGTTAGATAGGTCTCTTAGCAGTGCAGCAAGGTCTAGTGATTTGTAAGCCCTAGTGAGCAGTATTCGAGGGGGTGGTGCCTGGGGTTTGAAAATTTTCCGTACTATGTAAGTCATGTGGTGGTCACTGAGGGAGTCGACCAGAGGACCAGCTTTATGGTTTAAGCAGGTGGGTTTGGTGATATGCTGGGAGAGGTTAAGTGCAGTCACCTGGTTTTTGAGCTTAAAGTTAGTTTTCGATAGCCAGTTGATATTGAAGTCCCCACTTATGTAAACTTTGCCCCCCTCGGTGAGTGTTTTCAGGGTGCTTAGATGTTCAATGATGGTGTTCGGAGGGGTGTCTGGGGAGCAGTAGGACCCTTATATATATATAAAGGGATGGAATGAGGTAGTGAGAGTCTGAGTAGGAGGGAGTCTAAGGCGTGCGTTGGGTTTGGGAGTTGGACTGGTGCGAATTGAAGCTTGGAAGAGATGAGCATGGCAATGCCCCCTCCCTTCTTTATGCCCGGATGGTCATAACGAATGAGGGAGTAACCAGGGATTGCTACTTTGGCATCCAAGTTATGGGGTTTCAGCCAAGTTTCAGAGATAATAAGGATATCAGGTGATAGGGAGAGGATGTACAGTTGGAGGGGGGTGATTTTGTACAGGAGGCTGCATATGTTAAGATGCATAATTTTAAGCCCCCGTGGTAATTGGATAGGAGGGGGGATGAGGTTGTTTGGGGGGTAGGTGGCCCTGGGTTTGATTCAACGTCTCCTGCTAGGAGTAGTAGTATTGTTACTAGGTGTTTTACTATGAGCGTCACATTTCTCGCCTTCCGGGGGGTCAGTAGCTGAAGGGTGGCTGGTGGGCAGTATTTGGGAAGTGATGGGTGTAGGACTGACAGCCAAGAGTGGAAAGAAGGAGGCAGGAGGGTAGTGCCTATATTCCAAATGATTAGAGTGGAATGTGGGGATGGGCCAAGGTTGAGTGTAGTGTGATAAGGGGGAGCACATGAGTAGCCTTTAGTGGGGGAGGCAGGAGAATCCAGGTAGATGGCTGGTGGGAGGGAGGTTAGGGGGAAGAGTAGGCTTAGCAAGGTGAGTTGCAGAGGCAGCATGATGAGATGAATGGGTTTCCGCAGCTGGGGAGAGATCAAGCGGCCACTAGCGATGATTTGGTATAACCTGCTAATGAGGGAGTGAGCTGATAGGTTAATTTGCACCTCACAACGCGTATAAAAGGTGGTGCTCACCAAGGGTGGTGGCAGGGGTGGTGGGGCCCTACACATGCGGCAGCAGCATTCAGCTAACCACAGGCAGCATTCACCAAAAAGTCTCCTGGCCTTTCGGCTGTGAATCTTTTCGTACCTGCAGGCTTCGGTTTCAAAATCGACCTGGCGGAGGGCAGGACTCTCAGGGGCCCTCATGACCACCAGCTTTAGCTTTGCAGTCCGAATCCTCACAGCTTGTGTCAGAGGGGACAGCAATCTGTCCACTAGCCTGGTCTGCAGAATGAGAGCATCCATTGCCGTAGGAGACAGCTTCACTCCAAAGATCACCACCGTGGGGCCAGGAAAGCACTGTATATTGCTTATGTTTATAAAAGCACATACATTTGAATCATACGTAGGTGTTTTCAGGTAAAATCTAACCCCCCCACTCCCACCCAAAAAGGCAACCTGGCTGGTTTAAAGCTTTTTTTTCTTATTAGCCTTTCACCTCAGTTCTATAGCAGTTTTCTTTTTATGTACTAGACCACAGCACATAAATAAAAAAATTAAAATAAAGAGAAGGTTGCCTTCAATGACACTATATAACTACAGTGTAATGAAAATTAAGTTCTAAATGCTGCTTATGTTTTACAAATTTACAGATGTTACAGTGCATTTATATGATAATTTACATGTTACAGGGAAAATACATATTTTCAACCAACACTGCTAATAATTACTTTTACTGCAAAGTACTGTACTAGTTAACCTGTTGCTAAGACATGCCGTTTTATTCATTAATAGGGACTTCTTTTTTCAGTTTTTAGATGTTTTGGAGGTAATGTATTGTATACTCTTTTGAAAATAATAAATAGGTTTTAATCCTTATCATAGTAAATCAAGCTAATTCCTTTATGATGGTGGCCCATTTTATAAGTGTGATAAGCCACTCCAGGGTTTGCATTAAAGGATTGTAATGCACTTCCCAGGAGTGTAAGAACACTCGGCCTTTGGCCTCATGCCTTAGCACGTCCCTGGGGCATATATTAAAATCCTTTAATGCACACCCTGTTGTGGTTTATTACTTACTTAATTGGATATCTCTAGTCAAAATATTTTTAAATCTATAAAGAGACCCCAACTTCCTGTTCATCCCCACTAGCGTATTTTCTATATGGAAAGATCAAGTCAAGTTACATTGAAACACAGAAACATAGAAGTTGGTGGCAGATAAGGACCGCAAGACTCATCCAGTCTGCCCATTTCTTTTTCTACCTTATGAATGTGCCATTGGCCTTTGCTCTGTCAATGGCCTATCTATTCATACTCATCTGTATTGCTCCCTTATGCCTATCCCATGCCTGTTTGAAGCCCTGCACTGTATTCATACAATCTACAATATGTTACAATCTAACCATAAGTCCAAGTACTTATACTGGGCTACTTCCTTTATATCAATGTCATTTAAGGTTTGGATATTCAAACATGGGTTCAGTACTTTAGACTGTTTATTTCTGAACAAGGGGACCTGAGTTTTCTCGGGGTTTAAAGTTGAACAGTGCCTAATAAAAAAATTCCTGGTCGAGATCAAATGCTAGCTGAAGTTTAGATTCAGTTAGGTCCAGAGTTTGGCCTTCAACATATATTATGGTGTCATCCGCATATAGGTGGTGTTTAATGTCAAGGATGTCAATTTTAAACTCATTAACACAAATATTAAATAACAGAGCCTCCAAAATTGATCCTTGTGGTAAACCAGAAAACAATGTTCATTAATGTAAACTTAAAGGGGCCAGTTTCTACAAATTGCTTTCTCATATTTAAATAAGAAAAAAACTAATTAACAGCCTGAGGGGACAACCCGATCCAGCTGAGCCTGGACAGGAACACTTGGTAGTTTTAAGTATCAAAAGCTTTGGAAAGATCTAGAAACATTGCTCCAACCATTGCTCTGCAGTCCAGGCTCAACTGAAATCAGTGGCTACTTTAACCAGTGTGGTCTGAGTGCTGTGTGAGCACCGAAAACCAGAAAGAATATCCTTAGATATTGTTCTGTTACGGTCAAGACACAGAAATAAGGGCCCGCTATTAAAGAGGACAGGAAATGATTTCTAATCTTCAGCTGTTTATGACATTCCCATTTGTAGAAACAATATCCATAAGCTTAAATGATCCATATGCAACTGTACCTGCATAAAAAGTGACGTGGAAAACTACATTTTTCATGGTTTTGTTTCTATGGGCAGCATTCTGTTACAGCTCTCTTCATGGAACCTGTGATCTGGATTTTAATCATGTCATGGTTTGAACACGGAACTCTAAGCATGGTTCTGATAGGACAACAGCTCATGTTTAGCATTCTGTACTCAAACAATGACATAGTAAAAACTCCAAATTATTGGTTCTGTGAAGGGAACTGTGCAGAATGTTGTCCATAAAAAGGAAATAACGGAAAACACAGTTTTTCACATCAGTGTTTATCAGGTGCAGTTCAATATGGCTCGTTTGAAGGAAAGTTTTTCATTTCTGTTAGTAGTAACGTTACTAACAGCTGCTAATTAGCACATATTTCCTGTCCCCTTTAACTATGAAATAACTGCAGTGACTGAGGGAACCGCAGTGGACTGTATAATTCAAGAAATATCCTAAATCTGTATAAAAATATTGGATTCAAATCACAATGGCAGCTTGGTTGGAACTTCAGCTCCTGGGGTTTCTTACTAAGGAGGCTGTGGACATACTGTAACTAGCTTTCACAATTTCAGGGTATTACTTTAAAGAAATTAATTATTTTTTTAAAGGTAGCACAAAAAGTGGTTAAGACCACAGAGGCGCAAATCTGGAGAACTGGGTTTGTATCCCACAGCCACCACTTGCATACTGTGAGACAATGAGCAAGTCACTTAACTTCTCTGTGCTCCCAGAATGCACCTAGAAACAAGCCTTAGGTTAGTGCATCTTTCCTGGCCAAAAGCTGAAAAAATATAAATAAATAAATTGTGTTTTGAGTACAACATTTCTGCTATACTTATTTTTTTACCAGTGTTAATTATGTTAGTCTTGTTGGTGCTGCTAATGTCACATTATAATAATATGTTTGATTGCATCATTGGGAAGATCTACAAACTAATGGAGCAGAAGCTTATTAATAATGGCTTTCCATATCAGAAAAATGTAAAGTTACATACTAAGCTCATAGAACTTATAAACTGAAAAAAAAAAACTTTAAACTTCATAGGCTGAGACATCACTTGACCGTGCATTAACAACCTCATTTCCATGCTAAATAAAACCTCATCACAGCAACATATCACTACACATATAAACTGAAACAAAAAAAAAATTGAAAAGCCCCTAGTCTTAAATATCCTACACTTTACTAACCCCACAATGTAAAGTTACTTGTTACTCATGTATTTCCCTAGTTTTAAAAAGAAAATACCTTTATATTGCTGCTAGCTCCTAAAATGTACTATTACACACCGTTCCAACAAGATTTTAAAGGTAGGTAGACTTTGGTTCTGTGAGGTCTCTGCTATGCACAGCTTGCTCTGCTGACTCCTTTAGACACCATGGGAATGGGGGTGGAGAAGGGGCCCGATAACTAAACTGGCAGCACACCAGTGGCAGCTCCAGCTTCTGTTGGTTACCAGGGTGCTGGGTGGGCACCACAGTTGGCAGCCAGGGCACATACAGAAGCCAGAATGTATATCATGTGTGTATATTCCTGCACCCCCCCCCCTCAACAAAATGAAGCTCTCCCAGCAGCCAGCCTGTCATCAGGCCATTTCAACCCTCCCCTCACTCCAGAAACAGAACACAGGAGTTCCAGTTTTAAAATATCAGGCCCAAGCAGAAAACCACATCAGAGGGCTCCAAGTCTCCCCCCATGCAACACCAACTGCCACATTACCCCAGGAAACTGCAAAACACCCCTGGCCCAACCCCAATACACAGAATAGACAGCCTTCCCTTCCCAAGTCAGTGATCCAAACATCAGGACACTTTAGTTTTACAGTTTCTCTCCCACCACCTTTCAAACTCCTGGCTTCCCCACACAAGTGTTAGAAAAATTCCCCCCCTTTCTCCTTCCTTTCTAGTATGTGAGGTATGCAGAGTTTGAGCCAGGCCTGGTAGAGGTGCAGGAGAAAAAAAAATAAAGTTCCATCACAGCCAGCCAGTTATCAGGCCATTTCAACCCTCTTCTTACTCCAGAAACAGAACACAGGAGCTTCATTTTTAAAATAGCAGGCTAAAGCAAAAAAAAAACACATCAGAGGGCTCCAAGTCTCCCCCCATGCAACACCAACTGTCCCATTACATCAGGTAACAGCAACACCCCAGTCCCCTACCCCCACCCAGCAGACAATACACAAAATGCAACAACGCAGCACAGTCCCCCCCTTCCCAAGTCAGACATCCAAACATCTCGGGACACTTCTTTAGTTATACTATCAAACACTCTCTCAATACAAACCTCTTTCAAACCCCTGGCTTCCCCAAGCAACTGCAAAAAAATGCCACACACAAAATACAACACAACAGCACAGCGCAGTGCCCACTGCCCCCCCCCTTTTCCTTCCCCAAGTCAGCCATCCAAACATCTCAGTGCTGTTTAGTTATTGTATGTTAAACTCAAGTCTCTCCCACCCCTTTTCAGTCAAGCAGCAGCCCCTGGCTTCCCTCAAACCAAACAACAACTGTAAAAACAATGCACCCTTTCTCCTTACCAGCACAGTACATGATGCAGCTGGTGCAGGAAAGGTCTTGGTCTGATTGTTGGGGTAGCCATTGTTGAGGTCTGGGTTGCAAATGCAATTTGCATAAAGCCCAGAAGGAGATGGTTGGAGTTGGCTCCGACGACTCTGAGTCTTGTCTGCAGCTCCTCCATTCAGATATGGTCCAGGCCAGCAGGACTCAGGGTCAGCAACTCGGTGGACAGTGGTGGAGGGTTGATTTTCCCAAGATTAAAAAAAAATTGGTGGGTCGACTCCAGATCAGGCAGGTGGCACACAGTCATCAAATGAAGCAAGGAGGAAGGATTCTGAATTACAATGCTAGTCTTCTTCTTGGCAAATAAAGAGAAACTGTTCCTGTGTCAAGCTTCTTCATTGCCGGAACAAACACTCAGTGGGCAAGCTGGTTGACTGTTGAATCAGCTTACATTGGCTCACGTTATCTCGCTTCATATTTCCTGTTTCTAGATTGGTCCCCTTTACTTCTTTTTCAGTTCCCCCATTGGCTGCTTCCTGAGTCTGCAAGCATGGCTTAGCTCCATGATGATGTGTGCCCCCAGTGTGGCATGAGTTATCAAATTATGCTCAGGGGAGTCAGGGCTTGGTAGGAGGATGTCAGCAGGATCGTGTGTTGCGGCCAGATTGCTCACTTGGGTGGAGGATGAAGTTGGTGCCACCACTATAGCACTGCATGGCGGGGGATAACTGCATGACAGGGGTTCATTCTTCCTGGACACAGGTTCAGATGGCAGCTGTTATTCTGTGCTTGGGTGTGGGAAGATGAATCCAGCTGGCAGATGCAATAAAAAATTTTAGAGCTTGTGCACACTAGATGTGGACTCGGATGGCAACTGAGACTAGCTGGAGCACCAGGGCAGGAACTGGGACACAGCATTTTTTCACCAGGGCATGTGCCCTGGTGTAGTGCCACCACTATCCATCAAGCACTTATTTATTATGGCCCATTTCTGTTCAAAATCCATCCCCACTCTGGTCCCAGCAAGGTGTCTTTATAGAACTTCTCCCATCTTACGAAAGCCAGCCCTCTGAAAGTCCAAGACCTTTGTTTTGTCCTGACTATCCCTCTGCCCATGTTCAAGTGAAACCACATTGTGTGATGGTCACTTTCTGCTAGCTGTACATCCACCTTCACATCCCAAGCATGTGTGCAGTTGAACAAAATTAGATCTTCCTAGTTGGATCCATGACACCTTGCATCAGGAAAGCACTCTGGAAAGCATCCAACAGTACTTGTTCCCTGCAGCAGGAGGTAGCAGTAATTTTCTGGTTCACTCCAGGTAGATTGAAGTCCTCTGTTACCACTACCTTCCCCTACTGGGCATATCTATGGTTTGGGACCCCAATACCCCACTCAATTCCTCATCCTGGGAAAGCAGTCTGTAGACCTTCCCACCCTTAGGTTTCTCCCTTTCTTGGATTGTATCTGCACCCACAAAGCTTCAGGCCTGCCTCTGCATCTTCCTTTCTGGTGCAAATGATCCCCTCCTTCATGCACAATATCCCCGCTTCCTTTCCCCCATATTCTTTCTGTATATTTCATACCCCGGAACTGCAAGGTCCCAGTCATGACTTTGTGTGGCTCAAGTCTCTGTAATGGCCGCTATGTCCACCTCTCCCTCATCCAACAATGACTGCAATTCTGCCATTTTGTTCCCTAGACTTCTTGGTTTTACAGACATCACTCTTAATCGCAACTCTGAACCCCACTTACTCCTGATGTGTAGGGCCTTTGAGCCCTATCCACTTAGGTGTAATCTGTCTGATGCATACAGTCCTTGCTATCCCGTGTCACCTCCCAACCACCAATGCACCCATACACTTCCACGTCACACCACCCACTAAGTCATTCAATAAATTTAGCAATCCTTACCTTCTTTGCTATACTAGCCCTCAGGACTGGAAGTCCCTCTGAGAAGGCTACCAACTTCCCTTCTGCCCTGCATTCTCTCCATCTCCATGAATTTCTCTTGCAGTGCCACCAGCTCACATTCTACAAGGCCGTTTGTACCCAGGTGTACAATAATGTGAAGTGTCCCTCCCTGCATCACACACACTGTGCTTCTAGAAGTCTCACCCTCCCTGCCATCATTCTGGCATGCATTCTACCCTCTTATGTACTTTGATGCGAGTGTACTTTGTACTTTCTCTAATAAGCACTTTTTGTTTTGCAAAAAACAATCAATTTGCAACTGTGTCTGGCCAGAGCCTTTTTTCGCTTTTCTGTATGTTGTCTGGTTAAGCACAGTCATACTGTGGGACAACTGGTTGTTCATTAGTATTTGTGTACAGCTTCCTGGTATCATATCCATAGTTCTTCTGTTTTTTGCTTTTGCTTTCATTTTGCAGCCTGCTTCACAAGAGGACTGATATGGCAGCAGAAAGTGTCCCATTCTATGAGACACTGTTGGAAGGATATGCTACCCCCGAAGTTGTCCATCTATTGCTGTGTTAACTCACCAATTACCTAGTCATTACCTGAGAGGCCTGCAGCTACTCTTGAGACGTTTGTCACTTCTTTCAGCATACATTTGCTCTTAAACACAACAAATGGTTATAGTTTTCTGTCATCTTCCATTGCTGCAAGGTGCACTATTATATGTTGATTTTTGTGACTGCTTGTAAAATTAATAGCCTTCTACCCTTGAGCAGTTACTTTAGCTGCTCCCTCCTTTCTTCACCTATAGACCCGATCCCCACTCCCTGCCACCCTGCATGCAGTTGTTACAAACAAATTGGGCTGCGAGTATCTTCAGGGGCTCATTTCTCATGTTATCTTAATTGGTGCTGATGAAGGTCACACAGGTGATGATAGGTAAAGCATGAAAGTTATATACCTTCATTCTATTTTCCGATGTTGTCAAACATATTGATAGTCTTCTCAGTGATAGGTTTCATTTAGACTTGTGAGAGTGTCTGTGGTTCAGCCTAGCAGAGACCTGGTCATAAATAGCAGGGCCTCTGTTGTCAGCCAGACTCAGCTATAAAACATCCTACAGTAACTGACTTCTACAACTAGAAGGGACTGGCTTTTCCAAATGGATACTAGGAGACAAAAGGATTTTTGAATCTATGATTTCAGAGTGACAAGCAGCAAGATAATTTTTGCTCTAGTAAGAGGTCTGGGGTTCAGTCAGACAAGGACAGGGACGAAAGCGGTAAGCAATACCCTGCAAAGAAAGAGAGAGAGAGACAGAGACAGAGACAGAAACATAGGAAGGAGGGGAGAGAGAGAGTGACAGTGAGAGAGAGAGAGAGAGAGATAATGTGAGAGAGAGTGAGAGAGAGCGAGAGAGAGAGACACACACACACACAGAGGGAGAGTTAGTCTTTCTCAGCATGAATTTGGAATGTAAAAAAATGATGTTCTTTCTGTAGAATTACTGTTCCCCATGGTTTGTTATCCTGTAGAATCTGTGTAGTTATCCTGAAAAATTAAAAAAAACATTTTTGATAATCATGATCTGTGATTGAATCCTTTGAGGTACAGCTAAACAATCTATGACTGACAAGAACTATTTTTCTGCCCTAAGAAAAGAAGGCTATGGTTACCATAAACCATTTCCCCAGTAAGGTGTTCTCAGCTTCGACAGTGAGGGGTGGTCATGTGACCTTGAGCAAGGAGCACTGTACTGGGTGAGCAGTGGCTTGGAAGGGACGCCAACCTGAAGACTCACTAAAAGACTGTTTAAGCTGAGTGATGGCAATTACCTAAGAAGTGAGAAAGCTGGTACTTCTGAAAGAGGCTTAGTCTGGGAATGACCAGTCTGTCACAGTGATCCTTCTGGTTATTGTTTGCTTTGTTATATGGTTAAACCTCACTTGATAATTCTTCCCAGTTAATATGTGACACTTATTGGTGGCTATATTAATGATGTAGTTTAACTGTGTAACCCCCCCTGCCAATGGGGTTCCTAAAATGCCTGCCTGGGCTTACCTTAGCCTTGCACCTTCTGTTCTCTTCCTGTTGCCTCCAGGGCTTCACCCAATATCCTGCCACCAAGTTTCTGGTCGCCCAGGTCTGCTTTGCCCCTCTGTGTGTCCCTGCCTGCAGCCCAGTTGAAATTCAGCTGCTTGGGGCTTAAAAACTGCAATACGAGCTCCTGCTGTAAAACCGCTGCCTCCAGGGCAGCAGGAGTCACGTTGGTGTGAAAAGCACTTTTGATGTGGAATTGCTTGGTTTGTGGTCACTTCAGGGACTGTGCCATGGGTCCCAGGATCCCTCCTTCCTAACTGGGACCTGGTGACCACGGACAGCATGCTGGGGGAGCCGCTCCACTGCAAATGTAAGGAGTTTGACTGGGTCTCATTGAGATATGCCTGAGCTGGGCCCCGGTCATCTGTATAAATCATAACTCGGTGCCTGGCTGCCACCAGGGTAGCCATAATCAGCTTCAGCTGAAAAGCAGACAAATCAAGCACTTTAAATATTGTAACTTGTTGCTGCCTATTGGGGATGTATTGTACTGCAGGGGACAGTGTTTTAAATTAAAATAAATATTTTTTCCCTGGCAATTTCAGAGATTTGGGACTCTAAATGTCAGCCTGTCAGCTGCTACAGGGGAGAGTTTGCATATGTGCAGTAGTGAAAGGAAAATCAGTGGAGCCACACCCTTCATCTGTGTAGAGACTGTAAGTACAGCCTCTGGGCTACCAAACTGCAGGGCACTGGGGCAAATAATGATTTACTTCTGGCTGCACCAGGACATTATTCAGGACTGCATCTGATCTGCTATAAGGGACAGTGGGTTAAGCAGCCATTGCCAGCAGCCATAGCCACTATGCCCTAGGGGTAAACACTGAAGTGCTCATGGGAACTTACAGGGACATCATTTTAGGTGCCAATTCACAAAACCAACTGTGCCTCGAGTATTCTGATTGACAATTCCCTCAGCCATTTGGAGAACTGTCACCCCATCTCTGCTACTAATCAGGAATCAAAAAAGGAGCCCTATAAGAGACAGTGTCTGCCAGAATTTTGAGAGAGATCTGCCAGAGTGAGAAGAGGAGAGCAGGTTCCAGCCTGCTGGGAGCCTCCAGCAGGTATGGGGGCTCAGGCCCCTGCCATGCTTCCAGGCCTGGGCCACTTAGCTAAGCCCCTCCAATCATCGGGGGGGGGCATGTGTTATTTTCTAGTTAGAGTTTAAAAGTTAAAGTAAATGTAGTGTTCTGCAATTGCTATTCTGCAGGATGCCCTCCTTCCCACGTCAGGGAAAGATGTAGAAAAGAAGACCATCTACCATGCCTCTGTTGTGAGAGAGCTGAAGAAGAACATCAGGATGCCTTGATTGTGGATGCAACCCGTGGAGGAGCTGAGTGAATACCCTCATACCCCCCGGTGCAAGGGAGAAGTTTCCAAAGTAATCTTGGAGGCCTCAAGCCCCACTACCAGATTTTCTGCTAACTGTGTGATGAGATCTTGAAGCTCTTAGTCTGGGCTGCTAAACTCCATCAGAGACTATTGCTTAACTAGTGTGGATACCTCTTGCCTGTTGCCCAAATGGCTGTTTTACAGGTGCATCAAGATGTCTTGATAGTGGGTCATATAATTGTGTTGTAATTTGTCATTGCCTTATGGGTTAGTGTCCTGCCCTTGTGGACAGTCAAGCTGCATTTGACACTTCATGGGACAGGAGACCCTAGAGCATATTGTGTCTGGTTTATTCTGGAGAGAACTTACTTCTGTCTTAGCTGGATTTCATCTGAGTGTGCTTGCAAAAGTGTATGATATCTAGATGTGCTGGATGAGACTTTGTCTATATATACTTTATTTGGTATTTAAGAGTACTGGATGTGACTTCATGCAAAATGAATGTGGATACTTGATAAAAGTGTCACCTTCTGCTGTTACTGTATGGATGCCAGTTTGGTATTTAAATGGACTGGATGTGCCCTCATTTCCAGGGAATTTGTATGCTTGATAAAAGTATCGCTTTTCTAACTACACTGGATCAGACTTTGAATTAATGTGCTGAATGTTCAGGATGTGAAATCCAAGAGGTATTGTAGCTGAGTAGCTTGTCCTGGAATATTTGGCTTGTGCGATGTGCAGGGCAATTCCTGTCCTTCTGTAATGTGCAGGGCAATTTTGTTGTAGACTAGAGATGATGCCTAGATTGTTAATCAACTGTTATATGTTCACTTACAGTACCTTTGTTGTGCTTTGATATGTGAAATGCCTGTTTCGTATCCTGGTTACACCAATTGCTCAAACCGTTATCCATTTTAACAATATCCTTATATGCTACTGTTTAATATGCACTCACTTTCACTTCTGATATGAAGTACATCGGAATGTTTCTCCTGTCACCTAAAATTGCTCAAATTGTTATCCATTTTAATGGTATCCCTAATATGTTGTACTCACATATTGTACTCCTATATGATACTGTATCAACATCGTTTTTTCCTGTTGATGTTTTAACCTCCTGGGTCATGCCTGAAAATAGTCACCTTTGTGTCTAGTGCACTTACCCAGTCATCAAAAACTAACTAACTAAAATAAATAAATAAATCCCTTGGCTCTTTGTGATCAGCAGAGTCAGTTCCTGCTAATTCTGCTAAATGCAGGGCAATCTCTGCATTTGTGTTGTCCAAGATCTACAACTATTGTAGTTACCTATGCTTTCAAGTTTGCCCCTCACTTCGAATTAAGATGTCCAACTTGACCAGCTGCAACGTCCACCAGGCTTGCAAGATCTGGGAATGTGGTATCTGGGTGTCCAGTATGGTATGAGATTGCGGGGTTTCTGCTATATCTGGGACTGGTACCAGTGTGGGTAATGTAACAATTGTTTATGTAACATCTGATTAGTCAACAGCTGGACAGCCAGGAGTTTGAGTATCATGTGTTGAATTGAGAAATGTGATTGCCTGTAGTCTTTTAGTATGTAGCCACCCAGCTGGAGGGTTCACCAGCAAAAACACCAATCAAATCTGTACATATGTATATAGTAATCAAATAACCTCTACTCCACATCCCCATTCCTAATTCCTTTTACCCTTAAGTAAATGCCTTGTTACCGTTTTTGAAATGTTGGAATGAGTATATTATTAGAGTGAGGCATTAAATCCAAAAGTGTTGAACTGTGGGGAAATGTTTTATTTGGGCAAGTCTGGGGGTGGCTCATGGTTATAATGGGTGGTTTGGCATCTCGGGGGGGGGGGCTATACCATTTACCAGCTTACCCACATAAAGTACCCTGAGTGGAGGCACTGTGAAAAAGTTTAAAATGGTTATCAGTTAGTGAACCCAAACCCCTCAGCCTAGCTTGTAAGTAGTAGGCAGGGGTGTAACACTGGGGATAGCGCCGCCCAGGGGTTACAACTGCATGTAACTTATGTCCATTATCTCATTCAGATATAGATTTACTCATGTAAACATGTACAACTGTGTATAGATAATTTTTTCAGATTTTATGGTATGATTTTAATTTGATGTTATGTATGTTGTAATTTTACATTGCTATATTCCTTGTGTATCACCTTCTACCAAGGCATGGCTGAAAAGGAGCCTTTGATCCAGTCCACTTTCCTGGTAAAACAAATTATACAAATAAAAATATCATACCTGATATGTCTGATGTATGGCATAACTGTCTGTAGTTAAAAAAAAGTGTAAATAAACTTCAAGTTTCAAAAATAATAAAGACTTTGCCCCAGTTGTGTCAATGGTACGATTGCCATGCATATCATCCCAAACAGCAGCTTCATCCACATTCCCATTACTGCTGAGGAAGACTTGCATTTTTCTCTGACAGTCACAGAATTCAACAAATTATTCAACTTTGGGAATGTTGTCCTTTGGTTCATAGGTTAGTTACAAGTTTGGAAGGCTTATGCCTATTGTGAACTTGCCACCTCAGTTAGCTGGTACTCATATTTTTTTGGACCCATGTAAGAATCTAGTCTACTTTTGAAGGCAAATGCTATTACTTTCCACTATATGCTTTGATAATGTGTTCCAGATACTGTTCTCTGTGAAAACCACTTCCTTTCCTAACTGTTTTATTAGTCTCTCCTTTTAGTTTATTATTACGTGACCCAGTTTTTGCCTTTGTCAGATTGTTAATTAACCCTATTGTTTCTATTAGTGATGGTCTCTAAATGCTTTATATATGAAACAAAGGTCTGCCCTAGTTCATCTGTGTTCCATAGAATAGAGGTTCACTTGTGTAATTCCCTCTGTACAGACAGTTGGTGAGACCCCATCTGGAGTACTGCATCCAGTTCTGGACACCCCATCTCCACAAGGACATAGTCAGGATGGAGACAGGATGGAGGTAGTCCAGAGGAGGGCAACTAAAATGGGGCAGGGTCTGCAAGAGAAGCTATATGAGGAGAGAGACTAAAGAAGCTTAATATGTATACCCTTGAGGAAAGGAGGGAGAGGGAGACATGACTGAAACTTTTAAGTACCTCAGTGGAATCAACAAAGTCCAAGAGGGTAGCTTCTTTCAGAAAAAGAGATGTGCAAGAGCAAGGGAACACAATTTAAAGATACGGGGGGGATGGCTCAGGGGCAATGTGAGGAAGTATGTTTTCACAGAGAGGGTGGTGGAACATGGAACAACCTTCCTAAGGAGGTTGTGGGGTCTAAAACAGTGGGAGAATTTAAGAATGCATGGGACAGACATAAGGAAATTCTTGTGGGGGGGGGTAGGAAGAAATAGGCTGTTGGTTAACTAGGATCTGCATCTTATCCAGTAGGTAGGGAAATAGGCAGACTAGGTGGGCCAAGCGGTCCTTATCTGCTGTCAAAGTCTATATTTCTATGTTTCTGAATAGCTCAAATGCCGAAAGTTCTTTATTTTTCTTGCTGGCTTTCCTTTGCACTCTTTCATTAAGTTTTCTTTCTCTAATATTTTCAAATCAAAATCAATCTTTATTTTTAAAAAGCGCCTTTCTGAAACCAAAGTGCTTGTACATAAAACCATACAAATAAATATCTTAAAACAATAAATCAGTGATAAACTAAAATGACATACCAGGAATAAAATCATGTACCAAAATCTGGGAATGCTAAGCTAAATAAGTGCATCTTTAAGGCTATTTTAAAACTCTCCATGGTCAGGCACTCTCGAACCTGATGAGGTAGAGAATTCTATAGGATTGGGGCTGCAAAAGAAAAAGACTGAGCCCTGGATGTCTTTAAATGCACCCTGGAAAACTCCAGCAAATCGCTTGTCAGCAGAGTGAAGTGGGCAGAGGCGGCAGTAAGAGCAAAAAAGATCTTGCAGGTAGTGGGGTCCCTGTTCGTGTAGGGCTTTATACAGTAGGTCAGTAACCCGACTTTGAAGGTGATCCACCACTGTACTGGCAGCCAGTGCAGTCCGTGCAGCACAGGCTTAATGACTGGTCCTAGATTTACCAGTCAAAAGCCTGGCCACAGCATTCTGCACTAGCTGCAAGTGGTGGATATCAACCCCCAGTAGCCCTAGGTAGAGGGCATTGAAGTAGTCATGGTGGGAGGTCACGAAGGCATGACCCAACATTGAAAGATCATCAGAACGAACCAGATGCTTCACCCAGGGGTTATTCCTCAGATGGAAAAATGAGGTCTTAACAATGGCCGACACTTGAAATCTGAGGGTCAGGCCCCTATCAAAAATAATGCCCAGGTTCCACACCTGGTCTGAGGTAGTCAGCGGAGCACCCCCGAGCCAAAGTCCAGAGGGCTGCCCTGCTGATAAACCCACCTCTTGATGACCTGGGTGCACAACTAACACCTCAGTCTTAGCCGGGTTCAACTTCAGCCAGCTGGCAGTCATCCAGTCCTGGATCTCGGAGAGACAGTTGTTAAAGACTGAGAGGAAACCATATTGCCCAGGCAAAAAGGACATGTACAGCTGAGTACCATCTGCATAGCAGTGAAAACTCAGCCCCTACCACCTAATGATATCTCCCAACATCAGCATGTACACTGCGAACAACATGGGTGATAAAATGGAGCCCTGCGGTACCCCCGCAGCATAGAGGGAGAGGGGCTGAGGAATAAATCCCAGACACCACTCTGAGTGCTACCCTCAAGAAAAGATTGAAACCATCTGAGGACCATACCAGACAGTCCACAGATGAACTGCAGGTGCTCCAGTAGCACACCATGGTCCATAGTGTCAAATGCTTCAGAAAGATCAAGAAGGACCGAGATGGAACAAGTCCTCTGATCTCTCGCTATCAGGAGATCATTTAGCACCCGGACAAGGGCCATCTTGGTACAATGTCTCTTCCTAAAGCCCAACTGGAGAGAATCATAGACATCTTGGGTAGATAAATGATTATCCAGTGGCCACCTTCTCAATAACCTTGCCCACAAAGGGCAGGTTAGAGACAGGTCTGTAGTTAGCTAGACAGTCTGGGTCAAGGGAGGATTTTTTAAGGAAAGGTCATATAACCTCCTCCTTTAGGGGGTCAGGAAAGACCCCCTCTCCAATGAACTCCAGACTATCTTAGCTAGGACAGGGACAATCACATCAATGCACCCTACAAGAGGACACGTTGGCCCCCTGTCCAAACTACAGCAGGTTGGCCACAAAGCCTGGATGATTCTCACAATGTCCATGAATTCTGGCTGGCCAAATTCAGACCAGACAAACTGGGTGTCCAATGCCCCCAGCCAACCTCCACAATACCGAATAAAGGTTGCTGCACAGATCCCGGACCTGATGGTGACAACCGTATCTGCGAAGAACCGAGCAAACTCATCACATCTCTCTCTTGTGAAAAAGCTCTACCAGTCTTGAGGCAGATTGGATTGCACAATCTGTCGACAGTCTGGAAGAGCTGAGCTGATCGGTTCTGTGTAGCGTCAATCTCCCTGGACAGGAACTCTGCCTTCTTATAGGCGATTGCCGATTCATAGACAGCATAGAGGTCCATCAATCTAAGTCTGTCGCCATCAAGACTCGATTTCCACCAGCACCTCTCTAACCTTCATCCTTCTCTCCTTATCTCCTGCAAGGTAACATCAAACCATGGGGATCCTGGGCAAATAGTGAGGGGATGAACCTGAACAGGAGCTATGGAATCCAGGGCCCCTATCACTGCCTTATTATAGGCTAGTACTAGATTACCTGGATCCATGCATTCACTAGATATACCTGATAGGTCCAGCACTGCCTTCAGGCCATCTGGGGTCATGCCCCTCAAGGGGCGGTACCAGATCATCTCCATAGGGGCAGGCCCATTGAGAGAGCCACAAAGCTGAACCCAATGGTGTGATGGTCAGACCAAATGACTGGCCCCACCACCATCTCAGAGATCTCCATCCCCAGGAGGAACACCAAATCCAAGGAGTGACCACCACTGTGGGTCAGGGAGGTAATAACCTGTGTAAGGCCCAGCTAAGTCATTAGTTGGAAGAAGTCCTGTCCAAATTGTGAGAGTTCATCATCGAACCAGACATTGAAATCCCCCAGAATTAACCATCTGGGGGATCCCAAGACCTCGTAGACAGTGAAGTCTGTGACTTCCTGCAGAAAAACTTTCCAATCTCTGGGTGGATAGAAGATGAGAAGTATCCTGCACCATACACCCGTACCCATGATACACTCAAAGGAGTTGGTGGTCCCCACTGGCACATTCACAATGCCCAGTTCAGATCTAAAACAGATGGCTACACCTCTGCCCCTATGATCCATCCTCAGGTAGTGTATCACTGAGTACCCAGTCAGAACTGTTGAAGCCAAAACAGGGCCAGCATTTCAATCCAGCCAGGTCTTGATGATGCATGCCAGATCTGATGATCCAAAAAGATCCACTATTAGAGCAGTCTTGTTCCTAATAGATCTAGCATTGCCTAACACCACTTGAGCAGGATGAGCAATCAAGGACAACCGCGTCACCTGCCTGCATACAGTAGAACCCTTGGTTATGGGAACAAGGCAGGGAGGATCCCTTTCTTGGACCCATTTCACCCCAGGGCATCTTCTTGTTCCCATGACCCCAATCTGCCCCCCTCTCCATTCCCCCACCAGGCCCAGCACCCCCACCTTTCTTCCTCCTTCTCATTATCACCAAAGCATGACATCTCCTACAAACTTCTGATGATAAAGGGGGACAGTTAAAAGGGTGGAGGTCCCAGAGTCTGGAGAGAGAATAGTGCCTGACCATCTTTTCACCACCCCAACACATATCTGTCAACAGAAGTGCACAACAAATGAGCAATAGTCCCCAATATACACCCTATCACTTTCAATCATACTCTATACAAACCCCAATCCCCACTCCTAACCAAACTCACACATATACACACACATGGTCACATACACACATACACACACTTGCACACACAGGTACGCACACACACACAAGAACTCCCTTGTATTACCACTATACCAATTCAAATTCCCAGCCAACCACAAACCCCATATCACAAACCCCAAACCCTAATATAACAAAATAATAATGGTGCAAAATATTTAAAAAGTCTTATAGCAGCATACAGTGACACAGATAACACAAAAGTCACTTTCAGTCTTTCAATTTGAGTTTATAAGGTCTGTAGAGCTCCCACCTCTTTGAAAATAAGCCAGGACAAGCTTACACAAGTCCAACTCTCACATAGATTTGATAAAAGTAATCTGAATGTACAGGGAATAGAAATGCAAAGGCACTCTTACTGCCAGGTTTTAACTGTGGAGCGTCCAAAGAAAAAGATACCTGATCGGCCTGTGTGTCCTAATAAATCCTTTATAAGGATCCAACTTCTCAGAATCGGTAGATTTTATAGGGTCTGCTAGTTCTAGATTCTTCAATTCTCAGCCGTAGTGTGGACTCTTAGACAGCAACTGTCTCTACAACTGTTGTAGGCCCAGTTAAATGCACCAAGTTAAGGAGGAAGCGAGAATAGACCCCCCCCAGCAATCACCCAGGAGATAGCCATCCCAGTCCACCGTACGCACTGCTACAGCTCCCGATCTGACTCAGCCCACAAGCTGACCCCTCAAGAAGCTTAGGAGAAACAGCACCCAGTTACCTGCCCTTCAGCAGATCCAGTGCCAATAACCTCTGCGTGGACACAGAACCAGCTGAGCGACCACTCCCCCGAACAAGCCATGTTTTGGGGGGCACTAAACTGTGAGCAATACTCTAGGTGAGGTCTCACCAAGCTGCAGTACAAGGGAACAATCACCTCTGGTTCTCTACCTTAACTGGTCTTAATATACAACCTAGAATTTTGTTGCCTTTTTGAACATTCAACTTATTGTGTGTATCAAAGGGTAATCTATCTGTTATTAGTACACCTAGAACTTTCTCATTTATAGTTGTTTGAAGACAATATCCATAAGGGTTTATGAATACATTGGATTATTGTGGTCAAGTGCATGATTTTGCACTTTTCCTTATTGAACGTCATCTTGTTTTGCTTAGCCCAGTCGGTAAGATGATTAATATTATCTTTGAACTCCTTTGCAGATTTGGGATTAGTCACTTTTGCTCTTATTTTACAGTTATCAATGTATTTACTCATCTATGCAGTTTTATGTGTCTCCATGGATGAAACTTGGATATAGAATAGTGTGGGCCCTAAGACTGATCCCTGAGGAACTCTACTCGTCACCTATCCCCAAGCTGATAAATGACCTCTAATTACCACTCTCTGTGTTCTCATATGTGGCCATGAGTGATATTATCCAGTTTATGATATTAAGGTTTTTTTATTTATTTTTATTTGTTTTTTGTTAACCAGGTAGGTGAGCTAGCCATGGAATGACTATTTTCAGTCACGACCAGGGAGGATTACAAAATGAAAAAGAAAACACAACAACATTACAAGTACTGTATGGATAAGATTGGAGAAATACATGAAAAGCAAATTACAAATTGGCTGAGAAAGTATACATGGTGAAGACAAGAGTACATGTAGGGCAGAGTAAACATATAAAACCATAAAACCAGCTATCTAACATATAGGGAGAGCTAGGTAACAGCTATAGCATCCTAGTGAGTACAATGTAAGTGCAGAGTTTAAGCAAATACAGTTTTTTACATTGAAATGAGGCAGGAAAAAGCAATCATTCTTATGAGGCAGATTGTGGTGGAAACTCCGCCGTCCTGTGAGAAGAAAGGATAATGCATTTACACTGGACAGAGCAATAGGGAATGGAGTGGGAAGGGACATAAAAAGCAACCATTCGTATTGGGTGGAGGAGGAGGAGGAAGACAAAGAGATAGGTTAGTTGTTAAGAACACAGCAGGCAGTTGGGAGGTGGGCAGAGGGAGAGATCAAGAGGGTTGAAAACAGGTGCATGAGTTTGAAGCAAATAGGCTGTCACAGAGCTCTTTTTTAAAGAGTGCATGGGACGGCGCATGGTGAAGTGTTAATGGTAGGGCATTCCATTGCAGTGGGGCATAGTGGGAGAAAGCTTGGGAGCCTTTTGAGGTTTTACACCTTGGCACCTGCAGCAGGGACTTATCAGCTGAACGTAGCCCATAGGAGGGTGTTTGAGGAGACAGTAGCCTCTCAAGACTATCAGGAGATTGTGCTTTAATAACACTGTCCACTAGGGAGCCAACTGAGTAGAGTCTCAGTGCAGTAGGTGACAGCCAGTTTAGGCCTGAGTAGAGTCTGCAGTGGGGTTCAAGCCTAGGGGATGAGGAGGCATAGCGGCAAATGTTATTGTAGGTGGTGTCCCAGGCCCACAGCGATAACTTAGGTATGGCCGCATATGTGACGACTCCATAGGTCAGGGCTGGTAGAAGGATGCCATGGGCAACAGCCAGCCTGGTGGATAGAGTAAGTTTATAGCTAGATCTATAGGCAATGCCTAGCTTAGAGTTTACTGATTGGCAAGAGGATTTGACATGGAGATCAAAACTAAGAGATTGATCAAGGACAACCCCAAGATATTTGAACAAGGTAACTGTATTTATGGGAGGGGAGCCAGGGCAGGAGACCGTGATGCTATTATTGCAGGATTTTAGTTTGGTAGCAGATCCAAACAGCATAGCTTGGGTTTTTGTTACATTGAGAACCAGTTTGTGGTCGGATAGCCAGTTTTGAGTTTTCTGGAAGTCTGATGAGAGGGACGAGTTTATATCAGACAAGTTTTTGGAGCTGGCATATGGAACAATATCATCCACATATAAGAGTGATGAACAGGAGGTGAGATCCAAAGTGATGTTGTTGATGAATATAGAGAAGAAAAGGGGCTCTAAAATTGAACCCTGGGGTACCCCAATGTTTAGAATAGCCTGGTTCGAGAAGGTGGAAGCGTATTTCACAAATTGGGCACGGTTTGACAGATAACTACTGAACCAGGCCACAACACCCATCGAGAAACCCATAGACATTAATGTTACGAGAAGAATAGGGTGGTCAACGAGATCAAATGCTTTGGTCATATCTATAAAAACTGCCCCTGTGAGGAGGCCTGTGTCCATGGCAGACAGGGTGTCAGTGGTGAATTTGAGCAGGGCCCTGGTGGTGCTATGGCCCTTTCAGAAACCATGTTGGGCAGAGGAAAGAAGATTGTTTTTGTGAAGGAAAGCAGTGGTTTGAATAGCAACAAGATTCTCAAGAATTTTGCTTAATACAGATAATATTGCAATGGGTCTATAGTTGGAAGGGTCTTTAGAGTCACCGTTCTTGAATACTGGAGTGATTCTGGCAATTTTCCAGATATCTGGAACATGGCTCTGACAGAGGGATAATGTAAAGATTCGGGCAAGAGGAGAGGCTATACATGGGGCTGCTATCTTCAAAAGTCTAGGTTCAGTACCATCAGAGCCAGTACTAGTGTTGTCTGAGATAGAGTTTAGGAGTTTTGGTATCTCTGACTTGGAGATAGCTTTGAAGTGAAAAGATTGTCTTAATGTATTCGTGTGTGGCTCAGTATGTATGCCTAGGGGTTACATAGTGGGGAAGACCGAGGTGTATTTGGACAGGTCAGAAAATTGTTGGTTAAAGAAATTTGCAATTGTCCTCGGATCATTACAGTGGACCCCATTTAAGATCATGTTATTTGGAGTAGGGGACTGGGTAGACCCCAGGAAGGACCTAACGTGCATCCAGAATTTTCTAGGCTCTCCTGCTGCATCAGTAAGAAGATTTTTGTAATATTTGCTTTTGGCAAGAAATATTAGCTTTTTACATTTTTTTTGCTGGGCTCTATAGAGGTCATAGTCGCTGGAACACCAGAGAATTTAAAACGTTTCCAGCTCATATCTCTCATTTTAAGTTTGAAAGGAGGTCCTTTTTTAACCATCTTGTTTGTTGTCCCTTTACTCTACGTGTAGAGTAAGCGATATGGATAACCTGGAGTTTCAGGAATTCTTAAAGGAAGAAGTTTAGGGCTGATTGGGCATCATTAGCACTGTATAGTTTGTTCCAGTCAATTTGAGAGACATCATTTAGAAAGTGTACTGGATCTAAACCTGAAAAGTTCCTAAAGGTGATATACTTTGGAGGCGGGATAGGGTTTGTGGGGGTCAGAGACTATAGACAGAAAATAGGGGAATGGTCTGTGATTGCATCAGCAAGTATGCCAACAGTATGTATGTGTTCAGGCTGACTAGTTAGGGCCCAATCAATTAGGGTGCTAGAGTTTGTGTGCATAGCTGTCCTGGTAGATTCAGTAATTAGCTGATGTAGCTTATGTTGCATGATTTGGGATAGAAAGTTGGTTTGGCAGTTTCCCAGCCAGTTTAAGTTAATAGCACCCATAATAATCACTTCGTTAGACCCAGCCAACAGTGATATCTGTTCAAGTAGCTCCACGAGACCAGTGAGGCCACTGCTAGGGGGGTTATAGGCACGTACAACATGCAGTCTTTTTGTACCCAAGGTGAGTATCACATGTGGTGACTCACAGTGGGGGTGGTCAGGCGTAGGAAGGACTCTTTATAATAGATAGCAACACTACCTCCCTTTTTGGAAGTGGTTCTATCTCACCAGATAAGGTTGTAAGTGGCTAATAGGCAGGAGGAGTCAGTAACTGTGGGTTTCAACCAGGTCTCTGATAGGCAGAGTAGGTCTGGCTTGTAGAGGGTAACCCACGCCTCAGGTTCCACCTGGTTTTGCAGTAGGCTCCTGATGTTGTGATGAGCAATGCGTAGTCCTTTCAAGTCATGATCCAAAAAGTCAGCATGTGAATAGGGGGAGCTGGGACTAGGATTGGATTCAACATCTCCAGAAAGTAGCAGGGCAATGAGGATGAGATACCACAGTTTCCGGTGCACAAAGGAGATATAATGTAGTGGACCATATCAGTGAGTTAGAGAACCTGCTGAGGCAATGTAGATGTGACACCTATGGAAAAGGAGAGGGGTGGGATACAGCACCATTACATCCAGAGCAAGGAGGTTGGGGAAGGAGAAGTCACTTTGCGATGCATGATGATCCCAAGCATTATTGTGGGGGTTAATGGTAGTCCCAGAGAGGGTACTGAGCAGGAGGAGTGTGATAAGTAGATAAGGAGTGTAGTGTAGGTCATGGTAAGGTAATAAGTCACAGTGGGGACCAGATCAGTAAACGGAAGGGAGGTTTAGATGAGGATGTTCACAAGGAGTGAGAGTGTGAAAATGCCTACAAGGCTTACAGTCAGAAACCCTCTCACTGCCAGAGGGGGTCACAGTTATGAGTATTTGTTAACATTTATGCGGTAGATGGTAGAGATGCCAGGGGTTAGAGAAGTAGAGATGCAGGAGCCTGTGGTGGCACAGTAGTGAATTTGGTCTGAGAGATAAAAAATAAAAGGTATGCAAAGTACAAGTGGGGACAAAAATCTGGAAAAGATGTGCAGTGCTGCCTCAAGTGGCTAAAGACTATAAGATGCAAGTGGAGAAGCGAGCTGATTGGTTCTGCACTCACATTCAACCCTATATAAAAGAGAGCCAACCAAGGGGGTTGGTGGTGGGGGCAGTGGGGAGCCGATGCACAGCATCGGCAAGGTCTCCTCTGCTCTGAAATGCAGCAGCAGCTGGTGGCCAAGGTAACGTGATTTTCATGGCATTGCACCACCGTCCTTACCTGAGAAGATCTGAGTGAAGCTGGAGGGAGGACTTCAGGAGCCTGGCCCTCATGACTGTCCACCCGCTGGTGGGTGGGGGGTTCCGTTCCTGTTCCCAAACCAAAATCTGTGGGGAAGAGAGGAGAGAGAATCGATTATAGGAGGTTAGGGCCTTTGTTTGTCTGACGGGAAGGGGGTGAATAGAAAGGGGAGGTTAAAGAATCAGAGCAGTTTGGGCTGAAGATTTACAGTTTAATAATATGAGATCTATCTATTAAGTTGTTCAGCCTGAGTCTAAAACTGCAGTTTTGTGATGCACTTTGTCTGAAACCCTCTTAAGTCACCCTGCTGCTTCAGCTTAAAATTGGATTGCAGTAGTGTGGATGGTGCTAGCAAAATCTGCTTCCAATTTAAGCCATTAGACATGTAGTACAAAAGGCAAACTTTGAAATTAAAAGGAGTTAAAGTGACTACAAGTTGCTGGTTTCAGCCTAGAGGGTTAGAGCATCATAGTAGTTTGGGATGAGGTTCACAATTAATTTAAATGTAAAGCCTTGTCTTAATTAAACAGCCTGAGTCTCACTTCCGCAGTTTTTTATGATGCACGTTCCTGTCTGAGTCCCTCTAAGGTGCCCAGCTGATTCAGCTTAATTCAAGTAGGAAAAATGGCACCAGCTAAACAGTTTTCAAACAAATCCCTTAGGCATGCATTCCTATAGGCACACTATTGAATTAATGTAACCTGAGAATGCAGGTTACAACCTACGGTTACTGCAAAGAGTTCTTGTGTGGAAGACTATCTCCACTCATACGCTGACAAAATACAAGTGTTAATTCAGGAGTCCAAAGATTCAAATGAAAAAACGCGCCAAATGCTTCCTCTGCTCTGAAATGCAGCAGTAGCAGCAGCAGCAGCAGCTGGTGGCTGAGGTAGCGTAGTGTTCGTGGCATTGCACCACCATCCTTACCTGGGGATCTGAGCGAAGCTGGAGGGAGGGCTTCAGGAGCCTGGCCCTCACAACCGTCCGCCCGCTGGTGGGGGGGGGGTTCTGTTCCCGTTCCCGAACCAAAATCTGAGGGGATCTGAGTGAAGCTACCAAAATCTGAGGGGATCTGAGTGAAGTTGGAGGGAGGGCTTCAGGAGTCAGGCCATCACGACCATCTGCCTGCTGGTGGCGGGGGGGGTTCCATTCCTGTTCCCGAACCAAAATCTGAGGGGATCTGAGGGAAGCTGGAGGGAGGACTTCAGGAGCCTGGTCCTCATGACCATCCACCTGCTGGTGGGGGGGGGGCAGTTTCATTCCCATTGCCGAACCAAAATCTGAGGGGATCTGAGTGAAGCTAGAGGGAGGGCTTCAGGAGCCTGGCCCTCACGACCGTCTGCCTGCTGGTGGCAGGGGGAGGGTTCCATTCCTGTTCCTGAACCAAAATCTGAGGGGATCTGAGGGAAGCTGGAGGGAGGACTTCAGGAGCCTGGTCCTCACGACCGTCTGCCGGCTGGTGGGGGGGGGGGTTCTGTTCCTGTTCCCGAACCAAAATCTGAGGGGATCTGAGTGAAGCTACCAAAATCTGAGGGGATCTAAGTGAAGCTAGAGGGAGGGCTTCAGGAGCCTGGCCCTCACGACCATCCACCCGCTGGTGGGGGGGGGCAGTTCCATTCCCATTCCCGAACCAAAATCTGAGGGGATCTGAGTGAAGCTAGAGGGAGGGCTTCAGGAGCCTGGCCCTCACGACTGTCCACCTGCTGGTGGGGGGGGGGGATCCATTCCCATTCCCGAGCAAAAATCTGAGGATAGAGTTGAATATCAGTTAAATGCTTGATCAGGATTTTATGTGATACTATGTCAAAAGCTTTGGCATAATCTAAAAAGAGTATGTCTACTGAAAATCCTTTGTCAAGCGCTGCACTTACCGTCTCAAAAAAGTGTAAGAGATTAGTAAGGCAGGATCTACCAACAGAGAAGTTATGTTGTGTAATATCTTGTAGCCCCTTTTGTTTTAAGTGGGTGATTATTCTTTTCTGCAGTAATCTTTCTAAAAGTTTACCAATAACCGAGGTTAGGCTAATAGGCCTGTAGTCATTTACCTCTGTTTTATTCCCTTTCTTGAATATTGGGGTAACGATAGCTTCTCTCCACTCCAATAAAGTCATCCCCTCTTTAAATGAAGTGTTGAATAGTTTTCTGAGTGGACCCTGGATAACATCTCTTACTTCCTTTATGAAATTTGGCGGCATGTCATCTGGACCTGCTGAGCTATTAGATTTAATAGACTCAGTTACTTCAGAAACGTCCCTAATTGTAAAGGAGGTGAATTTGTCAGTATTATTTATCTTTATTTTTTTCTTTTTGTTCATAAACACTAATGAAGTATTTGTTTAGATGTATAACAATATCTTCATTGTTGTTCACTAGTCTGGCTGTAGTTTTCAAAGGACCTATTCCTGTTTGTTTTCCCCTCAAGGAACCAGTATAATTATAGAATTGCTTTTAGTTACAGTATCTTCGGCAATGGTTGCTAATTTCAGCTCATAATCTTTTTTTACTTCATTGACTGTATCTTTGATTTTTTTTGGTAACCATTTTATACTTGTGTAGTCTACCTTCTGTTGGGTTTTTCAGATATTTTTTGTATAGTTTCTTTTTCTTATTAATGAGTCATCTGTATTCTGGTTCCACCAGCGTAGAATTCTATGATTGTTACTGTAGTTATTTCTATCTGGAACCCAACTCTTTATACAGTGGTCTAATCTTTCCTTTAATTTAATCTAGGTGTTTTCCATGTTGTCATTTTCCAGTTCTTCCTCCCAGTTCCATATGGCAAGCCACTCCTTAATTTTTACATAGTCAGCTTTAAAATATTTTTTAGTTTACTTATACCTTTTACATTTTTACGTTAGTTAAATTTCCGTTTGTAACATTTTACAGTTGCTCTCACCTAATGGTGCTGTAACAGTTGGTTCTGTTATTTCTATTTCAATATTTGTAAGTATTAAGTCTAAAATTCTGTTTTGTCTTGTTTCAGCCTTTACCAGTTGTTCAAGATTACATGAAATTGTGTAATCAGTGACTCTATCATCAGCAGGACCCATACCTTTTAACGTAGCCCAGTTTATTGTTGGGAAGTTGAAATCTCAGATAACTGAAAACAAGGATGAACTCCACTGCAAGTCACAAACAATAACTGCTTTTATTGTATTAAACACACTTATAAATGACGCAACAGTTTCATGGCTTCCACCACTTCTTCAGGCCCATACAACAGTGTTGATCTGCCTTCTAGAACTATATTCCTTCATCTCACATCCTGTAAGTTTATTCCTTTCTCTTTCTTTTCATCATTCAGTTTTACTCATAGAAACTTGCTGTCTTCCCTTTCTCGGGGCTTGACTTAATCCGCCAGACTACATAGCTGCAGAGGTCTCAGCATCTCCCTGGATGTAGGAGTTGAAATCTCCCATCAAAATGCATTCCTCATTTATAGGCATGCATTAAATTTCCATTAAGAATTAATTTGTCTCGACACAGTTTAAACTTGGCGAACGATATGCTAGCTTGATTTTTAGTTTTCTGTTCTGGAATCGAATTAGGGCCCCTATGATTTCTGGTGTATTATTGAGGCCTTTACTGGGACCGATTTCATGTAGTTTATATTTGTCAGTGATGTACAGTGCAGACCCCCCACCCCTTTTGTCTGTTCTATTTTTCCATATTTTGGTATAACCTCGTATATTGGTATTTCAATCATCGTCTTAAAACCAGGTTTTGGTGATGCCACATATAGATGTTATTGGTTACCAGAATGTTTTTTTAGTTCATTCATTTTTATGTTGTCTTGTGCACGGACAAGCAACGTTTTGGGGTAGCTTGGAATAACAGGTTTTGGAAGTGCGGTCGTGTTGTGGCCAATGGCGCCACTACTTTTCTGGGCTGAGCTCTGGGGCATGAATTAAATATTATGCTGTCTATGACAGCAGTGGAAAAGTGTGCCACCAACTTAAAACAACTTCACTGCTGCAATGAGGGAGCAGCCCATCATTGCAGGGCATGCCTTGCCTGGTGTAACATTTCAATAAACCTGGTGGCATTTCAGCACTGCCTGAAAGCCGACATCAGGGGTGCCCAATCCCCCTGTCAGCATGCCCTCTCTTCAGTTTGCCAATGGGGGAGCCCAATCCCTGTTGGCATAATGTGCCCCTGTTTGAATTTGGCTGCTGAGGGGGTGCCCAGTCTCCCTCGGCATCATGCACCCCCCAAACATGGACACATTTTGTGTGCCAATGGGGGGGGCCCAATCCATGTCTGCTTCAGTCCCCCTTGCAAAGAAACACAGGTGACACACCTGTGAAAAAAAAAATCTTCCCGTGAAGCTTTTTTCATTTTTTTAAACCTGTAAAAGCAGAAAATGGTCCCTCTTTGTCTCCGGTGCCCCCTCCCCCAGCCCGTGCCCATCCTCTGTGTACCCTATCTCCATGCACTCCCTCACCCCATACTTACCTCTGAAGCTTGGCACAAAGATCTTCGGTGAAGCGGGAACACGTCTGCACTCTTCAAAGTCTACCACGAATTGAAGAAATGCCGGTAAGCTGTATAATGACATAAACAGTTTATTTTCAACTTTGGTGCATATCTTAGTCATTTTGAGAATTTCGGCCACCAAATTGTCAACCTGAGTTTGGGACTTAATTTTATGAACGCCATCACTGTCATTTCATTAATCGGTCCCAAAAGGTGATTTCGTGGTCACTGCATGGAATCACCTTTTGGGGCAGATTCATGAAATGACAGTGACTGAGTTCATGAGGTGAGGTCCCAAAAAGGCTGTGATGCAAATTTGGTGAAGAAATTCCCAAAATTGACTGTGTTATAGGTGTGTGTAGTGTAGTTCTCTTGCACGCTCGTAACTTTGAGAATTTTTAATGTTTTCACTCCAGATTTTCAACATTGCCATTTTTCCACACTTCTTTATGAACAGTACAGCTGTCATTTTTCACATCTGTCCCAAAATGTGTTTTCACACATGTGGCACACAATGGCGATGTCGCTGTGCAAAATCAATGTCCAGGACAGATTAAGAAATTCACAGTGACAGTGTTCATAAGGTGAGGTCCCAAAAAGCCCATGTTGCAAATTTGGTGAAAAAAGTCCCACAAATGACTGCGTTACCAGCATGCATTGCGCAGTTTCTATGCACACTCGTAACTTTGCCAATTTTTCATATTTTTACTCCAGAGTCTCAAAATTGTTATTTTTGCACACTGTCTGATGAACAGTACAGCTGTCATTTTTCACATGCTGCCCAAAACATGTTTCCGCACCTGTGGCACACAATGGGCATGGTCACTGTGTGAAATAAATGTTTGGGACAGTTTAAGTAAATCACAGTGCCACTGTTCATGAGCGGAGATCCCAAAATGTCTGTGTTGGAAATCTGGTATAAAAATTCCCCAAAATAATTGCATTATGGGTGTACATTGCACAGTTTCTATGCATGCTCGGGACTCCACCAATTTTGTTATATTTTCACTCCACATTTTCAGCATTACCTTCTTTTACACCTCCTCATGAACAGTGCAGCTGTCATTTTTCACATCCTGTTCAAAATGTGTTTTCGCACCTGTGGTGCCAAATGGCATAGTCGTTGCGCAAAATCACATTTTGGCAAAATCATCTTTCGGCTAACGAACTGATAGTGTCACTGTTCATGCAGTGGGGGTCACAAAAAGTTCATGTTGAAAACGTGGAGTGAAAATACCAAGAAACACCCAGAGCATTAGGCTTTCCCACCAGAACACCCTACCCTGTCAGGACTGACAGGTGTCAGAGGTGTAGCTTGGGATTGTTGATAGTAATGCTCACACCATTTTACCCCTACCCTGCAGCCAGCGACAGGCATCAAGGTGTTCCTTGGACTCTTCGGCCTCAAAATTCACCCCATTCTCCTATACTACACCCATTTCAGTGTATTTCCTTATGGAATGGGGTGAGTGTAAAGCCTCAATACCCAAAGGCACACCTCAACACTTGTCAGGGTCTGCAGGGTAGGGTGAGGTGAAATGGCATGAGCATTATGGCCGACGACCCAAAGGCACACCCCAATGCCCGTCAGTCCCTGCAGGTTGAGGTGGGGTTAATATCAGTTCCATACTTCACTGCCATTCCTATTATGCATCTCTCTAACTCCTGCACTACCAATGCCAACATCAGCAAGACAACATTCGGAATTGAAAAATGCTTGTTTCCCTAGGCTTCTCACATTTATAAGTAATACTCTAAGGCCCAGATATTCAAAAGGGTTGTGCATGGTGCAACAGTATTGCACCATGCACAACCCACTGTTGCACCCCCACACGATATTCAAAAGGGAAAAGTGCTCCGCATTCAAATCACAATGCGCCAGAGCCAAGATTGTACTGTGTATGCAGGCACAGGTGGGGGCAGGCCCATGCATAACCTGCACAGCCTGATATTCAGCCCGGAATGTGCAGAGTCATGCATACGCAACCCCTACCTGTGCCTGCACAAAGTTAAGCCAAAAAAAAAAAAAAGGAACAAATGATGGCCACCCACAGGTGAACTGCCGCATTGCAGGGCGCAACAAGGCAGCTGCCACCTGTGGGTGGCCACCCGAGTTCCTGCCACACCTGATGGCATCCCTCCATGCCCCATCGTGGGCATCTGTGTCAATAAACCCCCCCTCCAATATCCCTGGTGGTCTAGTGAACCGCTATGTGCCCGATCGCGAGCATCGGTATAATACCCCCCCATCCAATATTCCTTGTGGTCCAGTGGACCAATCGCTGCCCGATCGCAGGCATCTTAATCACCCGCCAATTGCCTGGTGGTCCAGTGGACGCACTCTGCCTGATAGCGGGCATCTGTAAAACATAAAAGTCCTATTACTCTGGTGGTCTGGTGGCCCCTCCCACCTTCCACTGAGCCACCGCCCCACTCCCCGGTCAGCGGCAGGCACAGCATCACCCGCCTGCTGCCCGCCACCCGCCGACTGACAGCTCGGTAGGGCTGCATGCCCATTGGTTCACAGCATGAGCCAATGTGCGGTAGCCATACCGTCTAGCATATTCCAGATATGTGAATGAATCATTCACATATCTGGACTGAGTAGTATGCATGCCCATGGCTCACGCTTTGAACCAATGGGCATGCAGCCCTACTGAGCTGTCAGTTGGTGGTGGCAGGCGGTGGGTGCTGCAGCCTGCCAGCTGACCGGGGGGGAGCGGGGCGGTGGGACTCAGTGGGCGGGTGGGGAGTGGGGTACACTAGACCACCAGAGTAATAGGACTTTTTTATGTTTTACAGATGACCGCAATTGGGCAGAGTGCGGTTCACTGGACCACCAGGGATATTGGACGGGGGTATTATACCAATGCCCGCAATCGGGCACATAGCTGTCCACCAGACCACCTGGGTTATTGGATGGGGATGTGTTTTGGAGACAAATGCCCGCGATTGGGCACATAGTGGTCCACTGGGCCACCAGAGATATTGGACAGGGATGTGTTTTGGAGACAAATGCCTGCAATCGGGCTGCAGGGGGCGTCGGCCACCAATGGCTGCTACCTGGCAGGGTGCCAGGCACAAGTCATCAGGATCAGTGCATCTGCATGCTAATGGAATGCAAATGGGGCCATAATGACATGCAAATGGCCCCATGTGCGCCTTGCATAAATTATGGCCCCATTTGAATGTCCCCTTTTGAATATCGCAGATGCTGTGCATGGCACAATGGCACTTGCGCTAGCGCATCTCCATGCTCCACTCTGGCCACTTGCGCTGGTGCAGTGCCACTGCGCCATGCACAGTGGGGGTGGCCAGGATGAGATCTTCAAAGCTGCTGCACCATAGTGCAACTCCGCTGAATATCGCCCAGGCCACACCCCTGCGCAACTAAGTTGAGCTGCGCCCAGGCTTGCGCCACAGCCTGGCGCAGTTTGAATATCTGGGCCTTAGTTTTCTACAATCTTTATCAGTTCTGATTTTGTTTTGATGTTTATTTGTGGTTCTGTTGGTCATGTACCTTTGAGTGGTATTAGGTCTTGGTTTAAGAGAGGACTCCATAATAGGCCTCACCCCCTGATTTTTAGTTTAAACAGTGTGATATGTGAGTTAAGATTTGTTTCCCCAGCAGATTACATCCCCTCCTACTTAAATGCAGGCCATCCCTGCAGTAATATGTCTCTCTATCAATGAACTCTTCCCAATGTGTGATGCCTTTATTTCCTGTCTCGTGCACCATTTCCTCAACCAGTCATTGATGATAGCGATCTTATTCATTTGGTATAAAGTTGCCTTTGGTACAGGGAGGATCTCAGAAATAGCAATACTGCAACCCATATCTATCAGTTTATTGGTTATTGATAGATAGTCCTGTTTGATTTTATTAATTGGTTCATTAAAGGTGTTAATAACTCCAGCATGAATAATGACCAGAGGCCTTCATCAGAATGATTAAGAATCTGGTTTAACATAATGGAAATGTCCGTTCTGGCCCCACTATATCGAGATAGTGTTCCATTCATCTTGTCCAGACTACGTATTACTCTGTTGAGGTGCTTGATCATTGAATCTCCTAATACATAGATTTGTTTGTTGCTATTTTGATTACCATGTCTATAGGGACCACATGGTCGATTAAGTCCTTCTGTATTAACATTATTAGATATATTAATGGAGTCCTGGGTGGGTGGATGAACCTGTTGGTTATTAGCTATTAGTAGATTGTTATATGTATTGGGACTGCCTTGGGTGGACTTGAATTCACTAGAGCTATCAGATCTTTGGAAACTGTCTTGAGAACCATTAATTACTGGTTTAGGGTTCATTGGCAAGTTTATTGATATATCACTTTGTGAAGTACTAGGTGACTGTGTTCCAATATATGATGTTATTTGGTACAAGGGGTCAAGGGGGCTAGAGGCTGGAATAATAAACTGATTTCCCTTTCTACCCCTTTTGGTTACTTTAGAGTCCTGAACCAGAAATCAGTCATTGTCAGGGAACTCATGAACTACTTCTTCTCTAGTTCTTTTCCTAGTAGTTATATACGTATGAGAGTTGTTTGGGGGGCTACTATATGAAGTGGAAGGTATTTCACCTGGTTCTCTATCCCTTCTGAGTTGACAGTAGGGATCACAACAGCGCTCAGGAGGAATGCTACAAATGCTGAAATTAACACAGTTAAAATATTGCATCCACTAAGTCCTTCAGATATCAGAGTCTGTTGTTAGTCACACACTCCTCTGCAAATAAAATCACTCACCCACTCACAGCAGGATTCTTAAAATAGTTGAACCTGCCCTAGAAGGACCTTGTAAAGGGAAGTGGAGTTCAAACAAATCACCCTTGTAATGTACTACAAAATCGAGTGAAAGTCACTCATTCACGTGTCTGGTACATTTAAAGTTGACATCTAATGCCCCAAAATAGTGCCTGAATGAGGTTGTAGTTCACGTTACTCTGTCTGGCGAACTACGGTCTCCTCTTCCTACTTCCAGTAGGACTCACAACAGTGCTCGGGAAGAACGCTGTGAATACTGGAATTAACACACAGTTAAAATATTATATCTACTAAGTGCTCTAGATATGTGAGTCTGCTGTCAGTTACACAGATTCAAACAAAGAAAAAAACAAACACATTTAGGCCATGATTCGAACAATGACAGCAGTCACACACATGCATATCAAAAGGGTTGTCATGTAATTACTAGATTGCCTCAAACATAGATCCACTGAATTGGAGCACCGTTCTCACAGGTAACCATGAATCTATCACCAGTACAGCTAGCAAAGTTGAAACAAATCCAGAGGATGCACTGGAACCACCAGCTGACACTGCCCCAAAAGCAACGCAAATGAAAGCATTAGCCACTCCTTCAACAGGGCCAGTATTCCAGAACAATTTCACATAACATTCAATATTCATTTTAATACTTATTATCAACAACATTTCCCCCCAATTGCTTTGTGTTGATGATTTTCTGGCTCTGATTTTTCCTCAAAAGACGTTTACTGTCACTCCTATATGTGGCATTTCTTATGCTAACTACAGCGACAACAAAAATTCTTAGCAAATATCAAACTTGAGTGTTAATACAGTTCTGCAGAAAATGCTATTTTATTTATTTAATATGCTTCAAGTTTCGTAAATTTACAGAATAGACCACATATACTGTACACTATAACAACATATACAACACATACAACACAACCTTCCTCTCCCCACCCCCTCCCTCTATTTGGAGGTATTTATAAACATTAGTAAAATAGTCCATTCTTTTGAGGGGGCACAGCAAAGAAAAAACAAAAATCCTGTAACTCTGTCAAAGGGGACACTAAAAAGTGTACATCCACATTTGGGCTTAATTCTTGCTCTGTATCAGCATATGCTATAGGATAACATAAAAGTTATCCAAGCTCCATCAACCTGCTCGAGGAGAGGAATTCTGCAAAAATAAACTATGCAATTTACCCCATTTTAATGTTTGCTTGCATGCATGCACAAGAAACATCTTGGGACGCCGGCCCACTGGTGCAGCGGTGGGATTTCTGCTTGCGACACCGGCGACCCGGGTTCAGGAACAGACCTGGATCATCGGAGGGCCGACCGGGGGGAGAAGGATGGAGCATCCTATGGACTGCTCTCTTTCTCCAGGGGGAGGGTGGGGGAAGTGATTGGCACACTGAGAACTCCTGGCGGAGGCCGGGAGATCTCAGGCGTCTGATGAGTACAGTTCTGGGAGGTGGGGCGCGGAAGTTGGCGTCATTGCACGTCCCCACCTCCGTAATAAAATTGATGGAAAATAGAGGCAGGCAGGACCACCGTGCACATGAAGCCCTCCCTGGAGGACCTCACTACATCACTGTCGCTGCGGGTCCCCAACCAGACATTGGTTCCGTGGTCACCATAGCAGGTGACCATGACCCCACCCTCCGGGGGTAAGCCGGGGGTGACCAAGGGTCCTCGGCAGCCATAGATGGTGGTGGAGCTCTCCGGGGGCCATGACCAAGGCTGATGGAATAATGGGGTCCTGCCAGGGGGAAAAAGATATAATAAAAAAAAAAAAAGAAAGAAACATCTTGGGACAGTATGACTTTTTGGAGGTGTGTGACTGTCCTGCCCAATGCAGTTCTCAGTGTAGCAGGCATGTCCCTCATGCACCAATGGATGGGTGAGCTGTCTATGACAGCAGTTTGGCAGCAGTGGTCTTCACTTGAAGGAAAAGCTCCACCACACTCAGCAATTGTAACATGTTGCAATTTAACATATTTATGTCATCTTTTTCTCTGGCCCTCCTCCATCTCTGTAGTTAACATATTTACATCCCCCTTCTCTCTGGCCATCCTCCACATCTATGACATTAAAATAAATGCCTTGCTTTGCCTCTTGTAATCTGACAAAACATAACCTCTCCCCAAGCCATGCCTCCTCCCCAGTTCATTTTCCGATGGGAGAGCCCAATCTCCATCAGTATAATGTTCCTCCCATTAGTAGTGTTCTGAGGGGGGTGCCCAATCCTCCTCAGCTCCTGTGCCCCCCAAAGACAGACACATTTTATGGGCCAATGGGGTGCCCAGTCTCCAACAGCTCCAGGCCCCCCCCACAAACACCCAAGTGGCATGCTGGGAGCCCACCCCAGCATGCCATTGCCCCTGTAAAAGAAAAAAAATTGTCTCGTAATATATATATATTTTTTTCCCTGTGAAAACAGAAAACGGTCCCTCTGTGTCTGTGGTGCCCCCCCTCCAAACCCGCACCCACCCTCTGCACACCCCACCTCCCCACACCTCCCATCCCATACTTTCCTTTAGAGCCTGGTGCAATGATCTTCAGTGGAGCGGAAACACGTCTGCATTCTTCAAAGTCGACCACAAACAAATGCAGGTAAGCTGTATAATGGCATAAATGGGTTTTCAACTTAGGTGGATATCTTGGCCATTTTGTGAATTTTGGCACCAGATTTTCAACATGTGGGTCCTGGGACCCCACCTCATGAATTCAGTCACTGTCATGTAGTTATTTGGTCCTGAAATGTGATTTCATAGTCACTGCATGGAATCATTTTTCAGGATCAATTAATGAAATGACAGTGTATCTGTTCATGAGGTGGCCTCCCAAAAAGCCTATGTTGCACATCTGGCAAAAAAATTCCAAAAAATTACTGTTATGATCATGCATTGCACAGTTTCCATGCACACTCATAACTTTGAGAATTTGTAATATTTTTACTCCAGATTTTCAACATTGCCATTTTTTCACATCTCCTTATGAACGTACAGCTGTCATTTTTGACATCTTGTCCGAAATGTGTTTTTGTACATCCAGCGCACAATGGCACAGTCGCTGTGGGAAATTTATGTTCAAGACAGATTAAGAAGATTAAAGTAACACTATTCATGAGCAGAGGTCTCAAAACGCCTATGTTGAAAATTTGGTGACAAAATTCCACAAAATGACTGTTACAAGCGTGAGTTGCATAGTTTTCATGCACACTTGTAACTTCAAGAATTTGTAATATTTTCACTCCAGATTTTCAACATTGCCATTTATGCACACCTCCTTGTGAACAGTATAGCTGTCATTTTTCACATCCTGCTTGAAATGTGTTTTCACACATCTAGTACACAATGGTGCGATCGCTGTGGGAAATCAATGATCAGGACAGATTAAGAAAATCACAGTGGCACTGTTCATAAGCACAGGTCATAAAATGCCTATGTTGAAAATTTGGTGACAGAATTCCATAACATGATGCTGTTACAAGTGTGTGTCATGCAGTTTCCATGTATGCTTGTAAGTTCGAGAATTTTTAATATTGACACTCCACATTTTCAACATTGCCATCTTTTCACACCTCCCTATGAATGGTACAGCTGTAATTTTTCACATCCTGCCCAAGCTGTGTTTTTGCACATCTGGCACAGAATGGCACAGTTGCTGTGGGACATTCAGGACCGATTAACAAAATCACAGTGCCACTGTTCATGAGCAGAGGTTCCAAATGCTTTCTTGAGGTGGGGGGCACAAAAATGCCATGTTGAAAATTTGTAGTGCAAATGTTAACAAACACCCAGGGAGTTAGGGTTTCTAACCATAACATCCCACCCTGTACAGACTAACATGCCTGTCCATCTCTGTAGGGTAGGGGTGGGAATGTCATTACTTCAGTACTTCACTGCCATTCATATTCTGCACCTATCTATCTCATGCACTTTCAGTTCTAATACCAGCAAGCAAATTTTTGACATTGACAAATGGGTGTTTGCTACACATCTGTAAGCAACTATGGAGACTAGCTATCATCTTTTCAAGTCATAAATTAAGTAATAATTCACCAAGTCACTCAGAGTAAGAAATTGCAAGCTTATCTTTCCGGTGGCGATGTACCACTCTTTTCACCGGGAGTGAGATCATGGATGAGTAGTACCTCCGTTCTTTGACTGATACACCTGAGTAGTCTCCCACAAGGCAAATTTCAGGAGTGAAATATTCATCCAACCCCAAAAGGGTATCTGGCTTTTGTTTAATTTTCCCCCAGAGAGTAGTAATTTTTGGACATTCCCACATCACGTGAAAAAGGGTGTCTGTCCGCCTGACTACACCTTGAACACAAGTGGGAAGGCAATTTCCCCATCTTAGCTACATGTACAGGAGTGAAATATATATATATATTATGAAAAATATAAAATTGAGTAAGATGCAGTTTGTCGTTGGTCACATAATGGTAGAGATCCATCCAAATGTGATCCAAAACAAAAGTTGGAAGTGGAAAATATGGAAGACCAATAACTAGAGTAACTTGAAATCTCTGAGAAAAAATTTAAGAAAAGTACAGATGTAATCTGGGAGACTGCAAGGGGTTGCCATGCCAAAGTTTGGAGCAACTGAAGGAATTCCCCCTGATCATTGGTCCAGGTTGCCATGCTGTATTGGCCAATCAATAAATGCAAAATCTGGTAAATATTAAAAACATATCAAGGTGATAAATTAAAGTAGGCTAGCAAATCCTGGCTACTAAGGAGTTTTCCCCCAGAAGGAAGGTCAGAGGTAAAGAGGGAATCTCTCTGGGAGTTAGCATGCAGCCCCCTAATTGAACGTTGAAATTATGACGTAATGGTTGGGATACATCAGTGACATTATTGCAGTGTAATGCTTTACACAACTGAGCATGGACTTACAGAGAGGTATAAATAACCAACTGTTGAAGTTGCTTTGGGAGCTTTTTTTAGGAGAGATAAAATATAGACTGTCAGGGGATAGACCACTGGTTTCAGTCTGCATCTGCTCTGTTTGAAACCACAAAGGAACATATTGGGTATTACCTTGTATGTTGGCTAAAGTAGGCCACTTAGCATTTCTAGCAATTTGACTTGCCATATAGTAAATAAAGCGATTAGGCAGCCTGAGTCCACCCAAATGCTTCGGGGCCCCTAAACATTTGTGAGCCCAGTATGGGAATTTACCTTTCCACATGAAGGTGGAAATAACACTATAGATTTTCTTGAACATTTAAGGGGGGACAGAAAATTCAGCATACTTAGGCGATAAAACAATGGGGGAAGGATATTCATTTTAATTATACTAATTCTACCTTGAAGGGAAAAGGGAGAGAAACCCATCTATATAGGTCTTGTTGAATAGCATTTACCAGTTAATCCAAGTTTCATTTTTTTCATTAAGGTAGCTTTCTGGGAAAGAACAATGCCTAAATATTTAAGCTTAACAGTCCACTCCAATCCAAGATGGGCCAGATCTGAAGGTAATACCTTGGAGTTTAAAGGCATCATTTAGGTCTTATCAGTGTTAAGCTTATAATTAGAAAGCCTGCCAAATTCCTTAATAATATGCAGGGCAGCAGGGACAGAAGAAGCAGGGTCCGACAGATGCAAGAATATATTATCTGCATATGCAGAAAGCCTTAGGTCAAACGTGCCAATCAGAATCCCAGTGATGAGTGGCAAGGATTTAAGAAGACATAACAGAAGCTGCAGATAAAGATTAAACAATAAGGGGAAGACAGGGCATCCCTGACGGGTATCCAAATGTAGGATGAACCCTTCTGACAGTATCCCATTACAATATATCTTAGCATGAAGCTGGGAATACAGTACCTGGGTCCAATTTATGAAAGAGAAGGGGAAACCAAACCTCTCAGTGACTGCAAAATAGAAAGGCCCGATTCACTCTATCCAGTGCTTTTCCACACCCAAGGAGACCAAGGCCATAGACAATCAGCCTCCCTGGATATGAAGAAAATATGGGACAACTTTCTTAAATGGTCTACCAAGGATCAGCCTTTCATAAAGCCCACTTGCTCCAGATCAATCAATCCCTCCCATACCTGCATAACTCAACTAGCCAATATCTTGGCATCAATTTTAATATCATAATTCATAAGGGAAATGGGACAGTAATTAATTACTTTATCTGGGGATTTACCTGGCTCAAGCAAGACCACAATAAGTGCTTCTAATAAGGAGAGATCTGAAATGCCTTTCTCATAAAAGTGCAAGTAAACCTTTGAAAGAATCAGAGCAAGCTCTGTGGCAAATGTCTTGTAGAAGTTAGAAGGAAATCCATCTGGCTCCAGGTCTTTATCCAAAGGAAATGATTGAATAGCAACCAGAATTTCTTAAAGGAATATGGGACATTTTAGGAGGGATTGCTGAGCTGGAGCCAGGTGAGGGATTGAGATAAGAGAAAGATACTCTTGAAACTCTGGAAGAGATGGGGAATTAACAGGTGAAATATACAAATAATGGTAGCATGACTCAAATTCATGGACTGTTTCTATGGGCAAAATTTTAAGGGAGTTGTCAGTTAGGAAGTGATAGAGGGAACTAGTCAGGAGGCTTCCTGCTTTCTTAAAGACAGAGCAAGAAGATGCCCCACTTTAACTCCTTGGTCAATATAGGTCAAATGAGTTTTTAAAAGGGCATATTCGGCCTGTTCCCTAAGGCTCTCAACATTCTCCACATATTGATCTCTCAAGGATGCTAATAGCTCCTGTTTTTCTTCAGAATTCACAAGAGAAGGGCTATTCTGTAGAGCCCTGATCCGATCTAAGAGGGTATGAAGAGCAGCCGCTTGTTTCTTTTTATGCATGGATGCCATTCTAATGAATTCTCCACACAAAACACACTTGAGGGAGCACCAAAGCTTATCCATATCAGAAATTGAGTCTTCATTATGCTCCATAAACTGGATAATAATATCTTTAATCTTAGATCACACCAAAGCTTCTTTAAGGAGCTGAGTATTAAGTTTCCATATTTTATCTTGACAAGGATTAGGGGAAAGATTACATTCTAGCCAAGTAGGCTAGAGGTCAGATAATATCCTGGGGGTATCTCCTCCACTCACTACAGCAGATAAAATATTTTTGCTAATTAAAAAATAGTCCAATCGGGAATAAGACTTGTGAGTTGGTGAGTAAAAACTGTATACTCACTCGGAGAGATGTAACACCATCCAGGATCACACAGGCCCCCATGTCTATCATCTTATGAAGACTCCATTGAGCAGGGGAGAGTCCCAGGGCTCTGTTGTATCCAAATCTGGAGTCAAGGTTAGATTCCAATCCCCAGCCAGGATAATCATTATATGGGCATATGGAGCCAATAGGGCTAAAAGATTTGGAAAACAAAAATCAGGGGACTCTATGCTATGACCATACATACAACCTAGAAGAACCTCAGTGTGTTCTAGCACCCCCTTTACAAGTAGGTACTGACCCCCGGGGTCCTCCACACTCTGCAATAATTTAAACTTTGTTCCTTTTAAAATCAGGATTACAACCCCGGTCCCCGGGTCCTGGAATTCCCAGCTGCAAATACCTGCTCAGTCATTTGCCTGCAAAAGAGGATCTCCTCCACAGAGAGGAGCTGGGTCTCCTGAAGGAAAGCCACTTGACACTTTAACAGTTGAAGATGTATTAGGAACTGATAATGTTTCACCCTGGAGCGAGCTTCTTTTACATTGCAGATGGCACATTTCATGTTTATCTAATGGAGCTTAGAGTTGATAAACTTGTTGAACCAGTTACAGCAGGTGGACTGCAACTAGAGAAAGAAAATGTATACCTCCAAGAACTAAAACTTATAAGCAAATCCATCTTGTGCAGCCACAACCTAGGCAAAAGAAAACAGGAAGCAACAATAGCAACCATGGGCTTCTCTAAAAAACATAACACCTAAAAGGAATTGTATGTATCAAGCCCAATAACCCTAATACAGTAGGTCATGTCAGTGTGCCCCCTCTCCAAAAATCTAAAAGCCAAAACTCCAAAATCTATCCCTCCCAAAAAACAAAACCACACCAAAAAATCCCACATCCCCCCTTCCCCCACACTCAACAAGAATACTGTACCCCTCAGTCCTAATGACTGAACCTCCACATACTTTGATGTAGTTAATCTACCTACAGCATACGTCCTTTCCACCTCCCACCCAAATACAAATAATAACGCAATAAACCCTCACCACCCCAAAATAATACACTAGTTGAGGGTCATTGGAACCAACTAGTAAACCCAGTATAAATCAGAAAAAGAAAAGACAGAACCCTTTTATAGGTGGCCAATACATCTTCCAGCATAGGCTGAGTCTAACTAAGAACTGCTGAAACATGGAGGTATACAAAAGTATGGGACACAGGGTTCACTTCCACGAAAAAAAGTAAATATATACTAGGGCCCTCAACACCAAAAATGACATACCCATCAAATCTTGAAAGTTAAACATTAGATGCTGTGAAGCTGTAATAGCATTTTAAACCTATTATAATATCCCCCTAGAAAAAAGAACATGCATAATGCAAATCACATATCTTCAAAAGCTGAGCAAACATCCAATGCCAACAGCAGTACAAATCCAAACAGGTAATGTCCAGGAAGCACTTAAACAACATTACTGAATACAATTGAAGAGTTTCCTTGAGGTGATCAGGTCCTAAGTATAACTAGTTACAGCTTCCAGAAGTGTCTTCAGAGGCCTGTAAGCTTGAAAAGCTCTTCATATATACAGTCACAAGTACCAGTTTCATGCCAGTAGATGGAGCTCTCAACACATGAAAATAAATAAGATGCAGCATATGGGGCATAAACCTCTCAGCAGAAGAGTATACATAAGTTGAGCAGCACTTTGAGTAATAGCAAAACTCAAGATCTGTTGCACAGGCCCCTTCATACCATACTATGTATATCAGAGCTGCCATTACACTCGAGGGAGAATCTTTATGTGACATTTATATGATACGCTATTTCACCAATAGTAGTAGTAATTTTTTATTTGTTCGATCAAAAGATCATTACAAAAATACATTAAAAAATCTTAAATATTGTATCATAAATAACATCACATGACATTCACATAAATAAAAACATTTCTCACACAATAACATTCATAAAGTGCCATTTCCATCTTTTTGTAATCTGAACATTCATGTATTAGTTCATTTTTGTATAAAAAGTATATTCATACAATTGAAGTTTTCAAACAGTATTGTTCTGTACAAGAACCATAGGGATGTATTACTTCTACAGATCTTAAATATTGATAATCAATATCAGGATGTTATGTTCAGGCATTCAAATGAAATCATTTCTGTGTGATTATTTGTAATAGGAGACCACAGGGACCAGCACTTTGGGGTCCTTGGAATTTAGCAGATAAGCCAACAATTGGTTAGGTTGATATTGCTGTTAGCTCAGTTTTTCTCCTAAAAGAGAGCATCTATATTTCTCGTACAATGTGCACAGCAATATTAAATGCAAAAAATCATCTTGACCCAATCCACAATTGCATACAAACTCCATTATCCCCCCATTTACTTGTGCTTTTTTTTAAATTAAATAACATTCAAATCTGAATCTTGCAAAATACTTCCTCTGTGTTGGATTTAAAATGTGGGGATATTCCTCCATCTTTTGCTCTCCCTCTCTTGTTTTTTGCCATCCAAGAACAAGCGCTAGATTGTTTATAAAGTTCCAGATCACCTTGTCTAAAATGATCCCTAATTCTATCATTAACAATCATTTTAATAAACCCAAAGGGATATCTAAGACTATCTGTAATTATATTTAATAAGCCGTATGGTTTAATCAATTTCTCAACCACCCACATACAAGGGAAAGTATCCTGATGCATGTAACTGATGGCTTCTTCTAAACACAATCGAGGGAGCCTATATGAAGGCATAATAAAGATCTTTATCCAACCGCTGAATACAAGAGCACTCCACTGAGAGTTGTCCTAGTTCAGCTATAACCAATGCTGAAGGTGCAACATAAGGAAGGCCCATGATTTTTTTATAAAACTTATTCAGACTAATATCCAATATTCCTTTATATTCAAGTCCCCATATTTCATCACTATATAAAAGCTGAGATTTAATATTTGCACGGGCTACTAATAAATTCCCTTCTAATGATTTTCCACCATACTTATATGAAAAAGACAGTAAAACTGGGGAAACATTTTCTGCCTTATTTCTAGCATTGTTTTGGTGAGCATCCCATTTTCCATTCTCACTAACTGTTAAACCCAGATAACAAAAGTTCTTCACTATCTCTAATCTGTGATTATTCATATAATACTGATAACTCTTTTTATTACCTCCAAAGGCTAAAACTTTAGTATTCCCATAGTTTATTTCCAAATCTGCCTTTATACACTCATCTTGGAATTTCTTTAGACTCCTACTCATTCCCAGATGACTAATGGAAAAAAGGACAACATCATCAACGTATGCTAAATATGAAATTATTCTTGTTCCAATTCTGGGTAAATGGAATTCTTGATTATACATTTCGTTTAGTACAATGGAAAGTATAAATTGAATAATAGAGGAGCAAGAGTGCACCCTTGTTTAACCCCAAAGTTATTTTTAAACCAACCACTTAATTCTCCAGATTCACTATATCTGATACTGGTAAAATTATTAACATAGGTTTCATAGGTTTCTCAGAGCTTTTGAAGACCATAGTCCAAGTGCTCGCCATGGCCTTATGTGTATCCAGATATGTTCTTACTGATTTAAAATGGATCAATTTGTGTCTTAAATAATTTCATTGTTCTACTGGTTATTATCTCAATTGGGAACATATTCCGGATATTTGCCACTCTCACAGTTAACCAATACTTCCTCCTCAGTGTATTATATCTATCTGGTTTAATCTGCAGGGAGTGGGCTCTGGTATTATAAGGTTGATCCCTCAATACCAGGTTGAGTTGATCCCAGAATGTGGTGTCGTTTAATGTCCTATATATCAGACACAGGTCACCTCACAATCTACAATACTCCAAAGTGTAAAGTCCCAAAAATAACAGCCTCTACTCGTAATCCTGGCCCTGGACCCCAGCTATCCTCTGTGTTGCTCTCCTTTGCACCCTCTCCAAAGATCTTATGTCACCTCTACCCCTAGGGGCCCAGAACTGGGCACAGTATTCCATATGTGGTCACACTAGGGATGTATACAGTGGTAAAATAACTTCTTTTCTTTTACATTTAATGTGTTTATTTATGCAGTATTGTATACTACTAGCTTTTTTTATTACCTGATTATAATGCAGTCTAACGCTAAGAATATTACATATCTTTACCCAAAGGTTTCTTTCCTTGGTAACAACCTTTATTTGCACATTGCCCACTGTGTCTTTGTACAATTTATTGTTTTTACCTATATGCATCACAGTGCGTTTAGCCACGTTAAATGTAGACCCTTGTTTCTGTGTCCAGTCTTCTAGATTTCTTAAACTGGCCTGCAAAGTATTTGCATCCTTTATATCTTTAATTACCTTGCCTAATCTAGTGTCGGTAAATTTTGACAACCAAATATCTGGTGTAGAGCTCATAGACCCGATATATATACTAAACTAGTGTGGGCCCAGCACGGAGTCCTGTGGAACCCCACTGTTCACATCTGTCCATCCAGAATACTCCCCTTTTATACAGACCCTCTGCTGTCTACCCATAAGCCATGACCTAATCCAATGGACAATATCAGCATGTATCCCCAGCATGTCAACCTGGTATTGAGGGAGCAACCTTATAAGACCAGAGCCCACTCCCTGCAGATTAAACCAGAGGTGGTGGCTGAACCTCTTGCTATCCTGTTTAGCTGATCACTAGAAACAGGGGAGGTACCCAAAGACTGGAGGATAGCAGATGTAGTCCCCTTATACAAAAGTGGGAACAAAGAGGAAGCGGGGAACTACAGACCAGTCAGCCTCACCTCGGTAGTGGGGAAGATCATGGAAGCACTACTGAAGGAAAGATTGGTGGAACATCTGGTTGTCAATGGACTACAGACCCAAGGCAGCATGGTTTCACCAGGGGAAGGTCATGTCAGACCAATCTCATTGAATTTTTGACTGGGTGACTAGGGAGGTGGATCAGGGGGAGGGCAAAGGACATGGCCTATCTGGACTTCAGCAAGGCCTTTGACACTGTGCCACATAGAAGACTATTGCACAAACTGGAGAATATGGGTGTGGGCAGGACAGTAAAGCGGTGGTAGGTAACTGGCTGGGCAGCAGGACACAGAGGGTGGTGGTAAATGGCTGTCACTCCACAGAGGGAAGAGTGACCAGTGGGTACCACAGGGATCAGTGCTGGGACCGTACTATTCAATATCTTCATCAGTGACATTGCGCAGGACCTAGAAGGCAGAATTTCACTGTTCGCTGATGACACAAAGCTCTGTAACAGAGTAGACACACCAGAGGGTGTAGACAGAATGAGAAGGACCTGCAGAAACTTGAAGAATGGTCAGGGGTTTGGCAGTTGAAATTCAATGCAAGGAAGTGCAAGATAATGCATATGGGGCACAAAAACCTTGGCACAATATATCAGTTGGGGGGTGAGGATACAGCATGCACCAAGCAGGAAAGGGATCTTGGGTTATCATCTCTGATGACCTCAAGGCAGGGAAACAGTGTGACAAGGCAGCAGGTAAAGCAAATAGGATGCTGGGATGCATAGGCAGGGCATCACCAGCAGGAAAGGGAGGTCATAATTCCACTATACAAGACACTAGTGAGGCCGCACCTGGAGTACACTGTGCAGTTCTGGAGACCTTACCTGTGTAAGGACATAGACAGGGTAGAGAAGGTTCAGAGGAGGGCAACAAAGATGGTGCATGGATTGCATCACAAGTCCTATGAGGACAGGTTGAAGGCACTGAACATGTACTCCTGGAGGAGAGGAGGAGAGAGGATATGATAGAGACATGCAAGTATCTTACAGGGAGGAACAGGGTGCAGGAATGCACTATTTTAAAAAAAGATGTTCCAGAACTAGAGGGCATGGGATGAAGTTGGAGGGAGGACATTCAGAGGATACGTGAGGAAGAATTTCTTCATAGAACGGGTGGTGGACAAGTGGAACACCCTGCCAGAGGAAGTGGTGGGGGCTGAAACAATCACGGGATTTAAGAATGCATGGGATAGACATAAAGGAATTCTGGAGGTCAGGGGTAAGGGGCAACAGACTTCCTGAAAAACATAAACTGAACTTACAAACTTAAATGGGCAGACTGGGTGGGCCATAGTCCCTTATCTGCCAACACTGTCTATGCATCTATGTATGTATCTATGTATGTTGAGTGCTTCAATCAATTTACCATGTGGCACCTTGTCAAAGCCTTGGCGATGTCCAGGAAGATCACATCCACTGAGCTCCGTTCATCCAAAACCTTATTTACCTTGCCGTAGAACTCAAGGAGGTTTGTCTGGCATGATCTGCCCTTTACAAAAACATGCTGTATACTATCAATATTACCAGTCTGATGTAGGAATTCTATTATCGCCCCTGAAAAAGGGACCTTCAGGGCTCAGTGAGCCTACCCGGTCACCGAATTTTATAAATAAAATAATATAATCTTTAATGATCCCCTCCAATATCTTACCCAGAACTGAGGTCAGGCTAATTGGTCTATAATTCTCTGCATCCTGCATGGATCCCTTCTTATGTATGGGGACAACCACTGCTTGCCTCCATGCTGCAGGTACATCCCCTTTTTTTATGGATTTCCGAAAAAAGGCATGTTATAGGACCTGCTAATTGTTCTGCCAATTCTTTAATAACCCTTGGATGCAGTTCATCGGGACCTTGGACTTTATTTTGGTTCAGCAGCTTTAATTTTTTTTCCACATTGCATACCTTTAAAGTAATAATGGGTTTACAAGATGCAGAACTGAATTGAGGTTTACTGATTATTGGGCGATTGAATACAGTAGAAAAATAATTATTACAGTGTTCTGCCATCTTTTGGCTGTCAGATATAGTGCTTCCATCCTGATCTCTTAGGGGACCAATATTTTTTACATTGCCCTTTTTGTTATTAATGTATGAGTAAAATGATTTATAATTATCCTTCACTCTAGTAGCTAGTTTAAGTTCATAGCTTCTTTTGACTTGCTCAATACGCTTTTTAGTAATCCCTTGGCATTTTTGTATTTCGCCCAACTCCCCTCATCACCATTTAATTTTGCTGTTCTATACAGTCTATTTTTTTTCTCTATCTCCTTCTTAATTGAAGATGTCATCCATAAGGGGAGGGTTTTTTTATTTAGTGTCTCAAATTTTTTTAAATTGGCACATGAATCTTAACTAGGCTATGCAGTTTAGTTTGTAGTTTTTCCCACATGTCAAGAAGTGACACATCCTTGAATTCTTTCTCACAGTTCCAGTTTACCAAATCTCTTCTCATACCATCAGAATTTGCCTTATCATACTTAAAAATGGAAGTTTTGCCAGGAATGACACTTGTTTGCTGCATATAGTTAAACCTAACTATTAAATGGTCACTAGAACCTAATGTGGCATGACTGTACAGTTCTGTATCTTATCACCCAAATTACTCAAAACCATATCCAGTATGTGATTTCCCCTGGTGTTATTTGTAACAAACTGTTCTAATGCAGCTAGGTCAAATATTTCTAAATAATGTTCTTCTATAGCCATGTTAACATGCCATTTTTTCCAGTTTATACCTGGTAGGTTAAAATCACCTAGTAATATAACATCATTTAGATTGGACATCATGTAGAATTCTAATAATTTCCAATAAAGATTTATCCATTCCCAGATTATTTAATCTTTCCCAAAGAAATGGTCTGCTGACCCTATCGCAAGCTGTTTTTAAATCAATAAATGTACAATAAACTTTTTGTGTTTTAATTACATTATATTTATATTTTATATGAGATAATGTAAAACATTGATCAATTGTGGAATGATTATTTCTGAAACCTGCCTGTGCTTCATCAATGACATTATTACTCTCTGACCATCTCAATAATCTATTATTCAGAATTCTGGAAAATACTTTCCAAATAGTATCTAGCAGACTGATTGGCCTATAACACTCTGGATTCTTTCTATCCCCTTTATTGAATACTGGAGCAATTATATTTAACTTCCAACTATTTGGAACATCTCCTGATTTCCATATATAACTAAACAATTTATATAAAAATAGGATCCATAAATCTTTTGTTTTAATTATTACATATAAAGGAACCCCATCATGTCCAGGAGCTTTTCTTTTCCTAAATGATCCTAACACACTTTCAGGTTTGGATAGAGTAATCTCAATAATTGGAATAAACTCACTCCTTATCATATCTTGACTACCCATACAAGTCAAATAATCCTGGTCATCCCTGATTTTTTTTAAAAGCCTAACCCAAGCCACTGGTTCAATATGAGTATTGACATAACTATAATTACTTGTACCATGGTTAACAATATTCCATAAGGTTTTACTATCCTTTGCAAAAACTGCTTTTTGAAGATCTGCCCACAGTTATTGAATATATCTATCTTTATGTTGAAACAAAATCTCTCTATATTCATTTCTAACCTTATTCATTATTCTATTAGTATTCTTATTTGGATTTTGTTTTATTAATCTAAATTTTTGATTTAATGATTTACTTGCTTTTTTACAATCTTTGTTAAACCACAGAAATTTCTTCCAAGACTTTACTGGAAAATCCTGTATTATTATATATGCAATTCTGTTTATGATATTACTATATTCTGATATTAATGTAAAGTCACAAGATTGCTCAGAAAGTGCTAATGAGTTGGAAAGAATACCTTTACTCTCAAGCACTGAATAAAAAAAGCATGCCCTTCAATCAAATTCCACTCAATGCCATTTGTTTTTCTTTACAGGGATAGACATTCTATTCATTTTGTTGCTTTTATTTTCAACAAAAATATCTAACTCTATGGACATATATTGGCTTTCAGGTCTGGGAGCCAGGCACAAAGAATTATAATCATTGATCAGGTTAAGATTAACCCAAATGTAATCACTAATGGAACAACCATTACTTCCCAAAAATGAATATTGTCCATCCATGTCTAATGGGGATCTACCATTTGGCAAAAACTAATTTTATTTGATAAGGTATCATTTAGATCCTTTCCCTTCTTATTAATCATTTTATCTTTAGAATTCCTTATTAGCTGTAATTTGCAGTTTGGATTAGCAGTGATGGTCTCCATTACTTCATCTGAGCATCCCTGAAGATCATCAAATCTTGCATTAAAATCTCCCATTATAATAATTGTACTGAGTGGGCTATCAATTTGTATTTTTTTAATTAAATCATCCAATATCAGAAGATAATCTTTGTCTCCATTAGTGTTACCCAGAAGATGGGAATAAACATTAATTATATACCAGTTCTAATTATTGATATGTCCTTTTAGTTTAATAGCAAGAATACTGCTACTTGGAGTACTTAACTCCTCAGATGTAATGTCCCTGTCTAATTTAACAAAAATTGCCAAACCACCTACAGTCCTCCCATACTTTTTATTTTTTGTTGCTTTCTTACAATGCACAGAATACCCACTCATAAATACTGTAAGTCATGTAATGCCCATGTGTCCTGTATTCCAACAATATTAAACCGTTTTAAATAATTGACTGTATCATGGTCTCCCATTTTGTCCTCCAGACCAGTTGAATTCCAAGACAAAATTGTAATAACCTTTGTATCATATTTGTCAGATTTACCCAAATCCATGTGCTTTAATTCCCCAATATTTGTGTTAGGTCCCCATGGTCTCCCTTCCATACAGACACATTGTCAATTTTTCAAAAGAGCCAAAGGCTCATAACGGTTTGAAAGCTCTACCATAGTCTCCAATCTTTGAGAAGCAACTTCAATCCGATTCTGATTACTAATAGCCCTTTCACATTCTTTTTCAACACAAAAATAGACTTCCAAATTATCCAAAATACTTTGCTTTTTTAAAATTTCCTTTAAAATACATTCTTGATTAACAAAGAATACAATTTGACCATCCTTATGTGATCTAGAGTCATTACTAATTTGATGGCCACCAACCTGTAAATCCAAACACATGTTTAGAAAATCAGTCAGCTTTTGTTTTAAATTGAATTTTGTCTCTTTGGGAAATTGTTTCATAACATAAATAGAAACTGAGACATCAATTTTACTAACAACCCCTTCATCTTAACTATATCACCTACAGCAATATCCACATTAGCTAGTTGCTTAGATTTTTGAGTTTTTGCTTTCAAAGCATAACATTGGTCAGTTAGCAACAAAACCAATTCAGTTCCATTTATTGGTTTTAAAATGCTGATTGAATTTCTTACCCAGTTGTGGCCATCAAACAACAACAATAATAAACCCATTACAGTATCAGCAAGTTTTTCTAGAGCTGCATTAGGAAGGCATGTAACCTTATATAATGGTAAAACGAAATCTGTTTCCAAAGTTTTCCCCATAAATAATATAAAATGTTCATTCATACCTGTTCCTGGTGTTTTACTCAGCGGACACCCTTTGGCCCCAGGTTCAGCATTTTCAGTCACTCCTGATTTTTGTTCTATATTTCCCTTGATATTATTTTTGAAAACCTTTTTTTGTCTCCTTCCTCTGTTTGAATTCTGTCTTCTGTCTTTGTTTGTGGACTTTTTTCCTCTTTTCTTTTTTTATTTGTTGTTATTATTTGAACAATAACACCTATAGGGGGATTTGTTTGATTCGACAAAGGGGTAATATCCTTATTTATAACAATAGGCATTTTCAAATGTACTTTTACTTTATTAACGGGAGTACAAAACAAATGCCTAATATCTCCATTACTTTCATTTGGAGTTGAGATAAGCTGAGATGTAATTCTCTTTGCTAACTGTACCTGTTTTATATGCTTACTTTTATTTCTTTTAAGTTTACCTTTACAATTTATCATGACTTTTACCAAATATTCTGTTGGCCAATGTCTTCAAGGACAAAGGCCCTTTAGATTTTACTTTCTTCTCCACCTGTTTGCAGTCTTCAGCAATAAACATATCCCCAGTGTTCAATGATTGAATAGTTTTATTCAGGCAACGTGTAATGGCTGGCATACTCTCATAAATGGATAAATCCACTTTAATCAGCTCAAGTTATTTCCAATCAACACTCCTGTCACTCTAAAGAAAAAAGGAAAAAACATAGGGAATGTACAATTAAGTATCAAGGTCACACAAGATCATACAAATGGAAGGTGCTGCCTATGCATATTCTCAAAAAAGAACAAAAAAAATGTTCTACAATAGTCCCTTCTGTATGCACTGTTTAAGTGCCATTTTCCTGATTTATATTCTGCCACTCTCTTGCTTTCACTTGGCTCTTCTATTTCTTTAAAAGAGGCTCCAAAAAACTCCAGAGGCCTCCAAGATGTCTAAATGGATTTCAATCAACTGTTTAACAGCTGGCTTCTCATCAATGTTCTGTTAATTACAGTCACAGACACCCCTCCTTTGCAACCCTTAGTGTAAAGTGATTCATTTCAGGGTACCTTAAATTTAAATAATAAACATTTTCAGAGAATCCACTGGAATAAACTGACTACAAACACCATTAACATTTAAAATCTAAAAGTTCCATTCAGAACAAAACAAAACAAATAGCTTTGATTATGAAGCAATACTGAACAGTTCTAAAACAGTACTAAAAATAATGTCAGGCTATATTGACACAAATAATAATTAAACTAAAGAATAAAACTATTTATACATAAAGATACACTTACTTCATTCTGTCATAAAACATACTCACACTTTTCAGATTTTCATAACTTTCCAGATTGTATCTTTAGGTCCGGACTTTAGAGCTTATAAAATAAAATAAAACGAAGTATAAGGGAAGTATATACTCCCCCCCCCCAGCCAGAAAAATGCTTAGCTCTCAAACTTCTAAACCACAAGGTCTCACAAACACAGACAAGTTGTTAAAACCTGTCAGCCAGTAATCACTAGAACAGCCTAAACAACTAGAACACTTAAAATGATCCTTAGCTTCCCACAAATGTGAACTCCTGCATGGTCTGTTTGAGAATGGCGTTCTGCTCATGCCACGCCACACATGTGCTTTAGTACTTTCAAAGCACATGACCACCTGAACCAACTGAAGATCAGGATTCACTCAACAGTGTGAAATACAAAAATAAAAAACAATTTAAATAGTACTTTTATCAATATATATCAGATTTAAATTTGAGTTTCTATTTAAGACTATTTAGCCTTTTAGAACACAGAGAAGGAACAAGAAAAAAACACTTTCAGTCACTTTTAGTCATTTCAGACACTGACATTTTGCTTTATATTCACTTTACGCTTTTCCTTTTCTTTATCTCCTCTAATCAGGACAGATTCAGTATCCTTATTACTTGTTTCTCATTCCTTGTTCCCACATCACAATTCAGCGTACTTTCTCCAGGCACAACCTTTCTGAAGAGCCTTCCTCTTTGCTCACTATCCAGCTCCACTGGCGCTTTCCTCCTGCGAGGAATAAGAAACAGCCTGAAGACGGCACACAGGACGGCATATGCACAAGAAAGTCTGGTAAGGTCAAATATTCATCTGCGGTGGCATACCTTTTATAAATAAAAAGAAAGCTTGTATTTGACCCTACTCTCTGGGTTTCTCCTCAACCCAGCAGCACACAGCGAAGTAACCATCCGTCACTGGATTTCAGGTTCCTAAGTCTATTTCACCAATAGAACATAAACATTAAAAGAAAAAAGGGAACACACAAACAATGTTCTGACTTAGCTCCCACACATCAGGACTTTCCAGACTGGCAAAATGAAAGCAAATATTCCTTCAGGGCCTCCCCACATCCAGATTAGTAAAAAAAAAAGGTATAGTAAGATGTCCAGGTGAATGAGCTTACTTACACAGTCTAACCTCATTTAAATAAGTCTGGGTAGAAGGTCTTGAGAGCAGTGATGGCCAGGTCGACTCATTCAGAGCTCTGCCATTGACCATCATGGTGGACCTGGGGAACACCTTGATACTTAACTCTGTACCTGACACTGGCAGCAATAAACTTGGAGATGATCGGGTGCAATACAGATCTCTTCGGCAGGACAGAAAATGGCAGATACTGCACAATCCTTATCTTCTTGTCTTCCCAGTGGACTTTATTTTTTATTTTATTTAGTAATTCAGAAAAGACCTTTGAGCGCAAACTCTTTTACAAAGATTCCATGTCATAGATTGCAAAACAAAGTACAATAGGAGAAAGCAAAGGTACATTACAATGAACGATACAGTTTGGATTCAGAACTTACAGTATAACTCAAAACATAGGTACAAGTTAAAATAACAAGAAAAACATTTTATGAGGGTGGGGGGAATAAGCAGCCACAAAGTGCCTTGTCAGTAGTTCAGAGGGACGGGGATAGCTGGCAGTGGGGTGAAGAAAGGAGGTACGAGAGAGAGATACGTACTGCGGTGGAGGTGAAGGTGGGGGAAGAAGGGCAATAAGGTATAGGAAGAAATGGTGGGGTGAGGGAAGGCTGAGCAGAGAAGACATGCTAGAGTAAAATGGTGGGGTGTGAGGGGGGCATGGTCAGGCAGCCTGCATTTGTAGTGACTGTTAGGGAAACTCACAGGACTGTGAGTTGGGGAGGGGGATGGGTTGGCGGGTGCCAAGGGAGCATGATGCAGACTGATTGCTTAGGCAAGTCATGAGAAGGGACAGAGAAAGAGGGGTTCCTGAGGCCTGCCTAGTGCTTGCTGGGGGGGGTAGAGAGAGCAGGTGTGGCTGGACTCGGGGGCAGGTGCACTTAGAGAGTGTTATTAGGTGCTGTTTGAGGTCAGTTTTGAATTGTGCCAGACAATTGGTGGCCAAGAGGTACTCAGGGAGTTCATTCATCCATAGGGGGGTCCGGTAGGCAAATGCACATTGCCCAAGTGAGGTGCAATGGAAGGGGATAGCCAAGGCCCTTCTAGTTCTCCCTCTGGTGACCTGTAACGAGTTGGCCACCATGATAAAATTGCCTACACAAGGTGGTGTTTTACCCACTAGTGCCTTCTTCTCTAGGATGCAAGCCTGGCATTTGACCCTGTTTGTTAATGCCAGCCAATTTGTACATTCGTACAGAGTACAGGTGTGACTTCTTTAATTTCTCAAAATGTCCCCAAAATTGTTGTTTATCTAAAGAATTGAGGAGCTGAAATATCAGCGGTCTAGGAAGACAGCCTTTAGGAGGTGCCAGACGCAGCCATCTATGGGCCCTTTCCACTATGTAGGTGAATCTATTGGGGAAGGGCCAGTGATTTTTTCACAGAATTTCCTGTCGAAGGTGAGCACATCTGAACCTTCCTCACCTTCTGGTAAACCAAGAATGACTAGGTTGTTCCAACAGGAACAACCTTCTAAAGCTTCTAGTTTTTCTTCCATCTTTTTATATCTATGGCGTAAAGTCTCCAGCACCAGCTCTGTGCAATCACTCCAGTCATCTAATGATGAAATCCTGTCTTCATTGTCCCCAGTACACTAGGCTAGTTGCTCCACAGAGGATCACAGGTTTTTAAGGTCCATCACAAGCATATTAAATGTATCCTTAAGAGGCAACAACTACTCTAAAAACTGTGCTTCTGTCAGAGCGGCCTGAGAAGTCACATGGCTCACTGTGCCGGATGGTTAAGCCTTTGCCCGCTTGGAGCCCTTATCCCGTGTTGGTGTCAGAGGCGGGGTGTGTTGAGGCAAAGGATCCTGCATTTCTGCCTCCATCTTTACCAAATTTTGATACCAAAAACTGTTCTCTTAAAAGTAAACACTCTGTGCTCACTGGGAGAATCAAAAAGAAAACTCATGTAGTTGAAATGAAGATTTATTTGAGTGGGGATGCAGGAGCTTCAGCAGCACACGTCTGCTCAGGCAGCCATCACATGACCCTGCCCCCTAGAAAATGATTTTTACATTAAATCACAAACTATAGCAGGCTTTGTGAGCTAGCTTGGAATGGCAAGGTTTGGAGGTGCGGTCCTGTTGTGGCCAATGTCGCCACTACTTTTGGGGGCTTGTCTCTATGGCACCAGTAAATGTGCATGCTGTCTATGACAACAGCCGAAAAGCATGCCACCAACTTGAAATGAATTAGCCATTGCAATGAGGGAGCTCCCCCTCATTGCAGGGCATGCCTCTCATAGTCCCCAACAAGCTGATGTTGGGAATACCCAATCCCCTTGTTGGCATGCCCCCTACACAGTTCATTTATCCCCATTGGCATAATGCCCCCAAACAAATTGTTTGTCTGCCAAGGGGGGTGCCCAGTCCCCCTCAGCTCCATGTCCCCCCTCAACACAGACCCTTTTTGCTTTGCTGATGGTGTTCCCAATTCCCATCAGCTCCAGCCCCATCTCAAAAAACACCCAGGTGGCATGCTGGGAGCCTACACCAGTGTGCCAAACTACCTGTAAAAAAGAAAACCTTCCCGTGATGTTTTTTTTTTAAACCTGTAAACAAGAAAACAGTCCCTTGCTGTCTACTGTGTTCCCTTCCCCCGACCTGCACCCACCCACTGCACACCCCACATCCTCAGATACCCCTCACTTCATACTTACCTCTGGAGCCCAGCGTGATGATCTTCAGTGGAGCGGGAACACAATTAAAATATTCCAAGCCGACCGCGAACTGAAGAAATGACGGTAAGCTGTATAATGGCATTAATGTTTTTTTTTTCAACTTAGTTGGATATCTCCATCATTTTAGTGATTAATTATAGATGTTATTAGTGTGATTTTACTGTTTTTGTTATTTGTTGCACATGTGATTTTAATTATGTTATGGTGTCTTGGTTGTTGAAAGGTGCCATATAAATAAAGATTATTATTATTATTATATTTTAATATATGGATTCTTAAAATAATACTATTGAAAAGCATTCAAAAAAATCCCGATAATACTATCACTCCTGGAGTGATAATACCACCTTTCCAGAGTGATAATACTATCGTTTAGGTGCCGTAATACTATCGTTTGGGACCTAAACGATAGTATTATCACCAAAGCTGAACTGCGCAGGTGCAAGTCTGTCTTCCAACGTCTTGCAAGCGTGCCTTCCAATTGAACACTTTACATGTGTGGGTGGGCAGAATGACTCGTAAAACATGGCGGCTGCTGCTCTCACTTACGAGAGAAACGGTCATCGCAAAAGCTGTATTTTTTTCTGTACCTTCTACTCTGTCCCATTTTCCAGTATGTATGTCTCAGTCTCCCATGCATCCTCTACAGTACCTACAGATCACGGAGATCACTGCCGAGGAACTGCAGACAGCGAAGAAAAGGGGGACGGGAACACGCTGCCACATTCTGATGCTCCTAGCAACCCTGTCAGCACACGGATCCCTGACTGGATCCACGAAATGGAGGTGAGTCAATCCACCTCGGATCCATATATTAAAAAAAAAAATAACAGATATCTTGGTGTGGATGACAAGGCAGTAATCCCCATCTTGAGGTTCTGGGGACATAGGAACCTCTCGAGCTTCGCTCTCAAGGTTTCCTATGTCTCCAGAACCTCTTCATGGGATTACTGCCTTGTAATCCACACTAAGCTATCTATTATTCTATTTATTATTATTTCTGTGAATTTCGGCACATTTTCAACATGAGGTTCTTGGGACCCCACCTCGTGAATTCAGTCACTGTTAGGTCATTATTCGGTCCCAAAAGGTGATTTTGTGGTTACTGCACGGAATAACCATTCAGAACAATGAATGAAATGATAATGTCCTGTTCATGAGGTGGGCTTCCAAAAAGCCTATGTTGCAAATTTGGTGAAAAAATTCCAAAAACTGAATGTGTTATGAGCATGCATTGTGCAGTTTCAACATACGCTTGTAAGTTTGAACATTTTTAATATTTTTACTCCAGATTTTCAACATTGTCATTTTTATACACCTCCTTATGAACGTGCCCGAAATGTGGTTTTGCACATCTGGCACACAATGATGTGGTCACTGTGGGAAATCAATGTTCGGGACAGATTAAGAAAATGAAAATGCCACTGTTCATGAGCGGAGGTCCTAAAATGCTTATGCTGAAAATTTTGTGAAAGAATTCAAGAAAATGACTGTGTTACAAGCATGCATTGCAGTTTTTATGCATGCTCATAACTTTGAGATTTTTTAATATTTTCACTGTAGACTTTCAACATTGCCATCTCTTCACACCTCCTTATGAATGGTGTAGCTGTCATTTTTACATCCTGCCCAAACTGTGTTTTTGCACATCTAGTGAACAATGGTGAGGTCGATGTGGGAAATCAACATTCAGGACAGATTGACAAAATCACAGTACCACTGTTCTTGAGCAGAGGTCCCAAATGCTTTCATAAGGTGGGGTCACAGAAAGGCCATGTTGAAAATTTGCAGTGCAGATACCAACAAATGACCAGGGCGTTAGGGGTTCTATCCTTAACGTCCCATCCTGAATAGACTGACAGGTGTCAGGGGTGTGCCTTTGGATTGTCAGCTGTAATACTCATGCCATTCCACACCTACCCCCACCCTAAAGCCACTGATAGGCATCAAGGTGTGCCTTGGACTCTTTGGCCCTAAAGTTCACCCCATTCTTCTATACTGCACCAATTTCAATGTACTTCTTAATGGAATGGGGTGAGCATAAGGCCCAACAATCCCAAGGCACAACCGACATTTGTCAGAGTCTGCTGGGTAGGGGGGAGGTGAAATGGCATAAGCGTTATGGTCGGTGACCCAAAGGCACACCTCAATGCCTGTCGGTCTCTGCAGGGCGGGGTGGGGTTGGCGTTGGTTCCATACTTCACTGCCATTCCTGTCATGCATCTCTGTAACTCCTGCACTACCAATGCTAATGCCAGCAAGACAACATTCAGCATTGGCAAATGCTTGTTTGAATATGGGTCCCTGATTTTTGCCCATCTGACCCTGATTTTTAAAGCTTTGTTCATGATTTGCAAGGCCTGAGGGTGAACAGCCTGAAGTACAATAAAAAAGAAAAACAAATACATTGATATTTTGCCAGAAATGCATTACTCCATAAAATTATATGCTCATGATTTTTCTTCTGCTAAGACATACTGCTACTTTAATGTTTCTGACGTTAATCAATTTTAAAACATATCTTTAGAATAGATTAACTTTGGAACTGTTATAGTCAGGAGGCCTTTTTTCAAATAATTATTTGGGTTAGTCTAACATAAACAAATCACTTTAATACAAACTGTTGCCTAAATATTTGTCACTAGGCATCAGTTAAGCAATAATCCAGAACCAGGTGTGAGTTACGCTGGCATTTACCTAAGCATTTTGTTGTTTGGTCAGGAGGCCTCACATCTAGTGACCAAATCTATACCAGAATTGGATAAATCCCAACAAAACCCACACCCTGCAGTGGATTATTGTGATTATAAAATTGTGAAAATTACATAAAATAAGGAATAAAACATTAAAAACAAAAAAAGTTTCATTTTTTGGGGGGGTTAATATTATCGTAGAAATATTCTTCTGTTGTCTATTAATCTAACAAACTCCATATATATATATATATATATATATATATATATATATACACATATACATACATATGTCCAGAATCTGTATATATTTAGACATACTCAGCACTCATATTGCTTTGTTGCTGGATAGCCTACGGCTGAAGAACTTGCACCTTCCATCCAGCTGCTGTGATTTTTATTTTCCCCCATTGGGTTATTTTTTCATGTTTATTTGCTTGGTGGGCACCACCATTTTTTTTATGTTTGTTTGCACACAAGTGCAAGAAACATAGTGCCACCATACAAGTTTTCGTAGGTGTGCCACCCTCGCTTCCAATGCCCTGCTCCTTTTTGCAGGCACAGCTGCACTGCACAAATGAATGTCCAAGCTGTCTATGACAGCAGTTCAGATGCAGTGGCGTACAGTTGAAAATAAAGGAACCCTACAGTCAGCGGTGGTAATGTGTAGGAATTTGCATACTGCCATCGGCAGTATGCAAATTGCCTGCACGTCACCACTGCATCTGAACTGCTGTCATAGACAGATAATTTTGAAAACATTAGTCAAGATGCATTGGAAGTATCAGGTACTTAAGGGAGCAGGATTAAAAAGAAACTAATACAAAATGTGGCTTGCTGGCTGTTGTTTTTTTTTGTTTTTTTTCCCCAGTCCTCTGCCACCTTCCCTTCTCCTGGCCTGTGTCATCCAACCACCCCTCACCCAACAGGACAACAAACTAGACAACTTCCATACATACAGCCAGAGGTGATTGAACTGCCTCACTCTACTCACAGTAATTGTTGTTTCCTGTGGGATGCCAGAGTACAGTAGAAAGCATAGTTAGTAGGGGCAGCGTGTTTAAATGCCCCCCCATCCCAGACAACAGCAATATTCTTTTTTCAATGTTTCCAGTGAAGCAGCGAGTGAAGGCATCTTTATTTACTTTATTCAGATGGAGAGGCAGGAGAGATCAATGCCTGGACCCGGGGCAGCAGAGCGGAGTAGGACGGGAGCCAGCCATCATCAGCCAGCAGCAGCCATGGGTGAATTGAGGAACCACCGCTGGCCAGCACGGACAAGAGACTAGGAAGTGTAAGAGAGAGCCACCTACCAGCGAGTGCCAGTGGTGAGTGTGTTGTTGAGAGCCCGATTGGAACCCTGGAGTAGGGGCAAGTGGGGTGGAGAGTGGGGAGAAGCAGCGGGTCACTTCCGGGTGACTAAAGCAACATCAGAGTTTGACTACAGTGCTGGTATCTTCAGTGATCTGAGCTTGCATTTATTTATTTAGTTTTTGTTTTAGTTTTGTTTCAGGTTTTAGCTTTCATTTTGGTAACTGTTCAACTTCTGCACTGCTGTCCCAGGTCATTGTGGGTATCTGTATTCCACATTTGTTTCAGTAACAACACGAGGTTTAAGGTACATGTGTTGATCCACTTCCTGGATCCACTTTTGTTTGCTGTATTGGCCTTTTCTGGCTATTCAAAATGGGAATTTTTTTCTCCAAAAAGGGCAATGGGGGCAGGAGGGTGTCTAATGATGTCAATGTGTGGGGCTAGTGCTACTGTGTGGCTAGGGCTGTGGGGAACAAGGATGTGGCCAAGTGCTGTGGCTGTCCAGAAGAGGATATTCATATTCTTGCAACAACTTTTGGCTTGACTCTGAAGCATCATAACTCAGCAGCAGAGGCAATCCTTACTGGGAAAACAAAACACATGGTTAATAAGGTAGGTATGTCTACTCAAGAAGTACCACAGAAGTAATTTAGGTGTACAGCATTTTGTGTAGGTCGGTTGCTGTGTGTGCTGGAGACCAGGGGGATGATTGCATTTGTTTTCTTATCTCAGCATTTATTCCTGCTGTTCATTGCACTAATGAGTTTATTCCTGCTCTGTGCCAGAAGGAGAGGGTGGATTTCGTGCATGTGTGTAGCATACCTCTCAACTGTCACACATTATGAGGTATGTCACTCATTTTACCTCTCAGAAACTCTTTGTCCATCTTGGGAAAGGTGATATTCCACATTCCCCACTGAGACTTTAAAGCAGAAATTCATAATAATCTATTATGCTCAGTTATCAAAAAACAAGATGAACAATATTGCACCAATAGATATAGTATTCTGAGCTTGCAGTGCCATGTTGGACAATATGTCACACATTTTGCTCATTTGTCACACATCATGTCACACATTTTGGGGAAAAAAGGTTGAGAGGTATGGTGTGTAGGTGTTTCCCAGAGAAATTCAGTGCAAAAAGGATTGGAGAGTAGGTGTTCAATTGAAGCCTAAAAGTAGTTGCAAACCAACCATTTACTGCTATTTTGATTTTTACTTTGCTTTTGCCCCAGAGGTTTGCAAAAATATTTGTGGAGAAATGGTTTCTTCTTTCAAATATGCCTGTCTTTTTGAATATCCTTTAGGAAGGTATTTTAGAGCATAAAGCACCATTGTTAGTACAGCTTGCATATACTTTTCATTACCTTTTAGCATACAAAGATGTAACAGACACAATTACCACCTTCACTGTGACCTCACCTCGTTATTCTACAGAAGATTCAATATTGCCAAAATGGTATGAGAAATTAAATAAAAGAAATGTTAGTGTTTTAAAATTAACTTAAAAATATATCTATATAAAATAAACTCTTAACTTTACAAATACAGTTATTACAGGGGCTTTTTAATTTGCATGTTGAGTTTAAGGAAACAACATTCTTAACAAAGACAGCTGATAGCACACTATCCTTAATTACTTGTATAACCTTGGGCAAGTCTTATAACCTGTCAGTGCTCTAGTCCATCCAGCTGTGAAATAGGTAGAAGCAGGACCCATTGGAAACAAGATGTTTCATCTCAACCGGCTGTCCTGACTTTTAAAAAAAGTGCAACACCATTGTGTAAGCAGCTGTAGTTTTCCCCGCAGGGAGAGTTTCAAGATAGACTCCATGGCCTGGATATTCAGAAATGCACCATTCCCTAGTGCAAGAATGGTGCAGTGCAAGTAAATTGCACCATGGTGAACCCAGAGCCATATTCGCAGATGCACCACCTGAAACAGCCATGCGCAAGAAGGCTGAATATGGCTAAAATGCACCAAGGCACAACCAAGGATGTGCCAGCACAACCAGTGAGGTACAAAGCAGAGCTGAGCACAACACCAGTGAACAGGGCAGAAGCAACAGGCAGTAGGAAAGACACAGAACCAAGGTAGCACAGGGGAATGGGCACAGAGACCCCCGCAGAGCACACCCCAGACACAGTGACCATCAGACCCCTGGCACAATGACACCCATGCTCCCAACCCCTCACACCAGTGCCAAACCACCCCCTGCAGGATGTCACAGGCCACCCCCCCATGCAGTACAGCTATGGAAGGAGGAAGCCCAATTACCCCAGGGGGGTCAAGCCACCAAGGGGACCTGGACACTGACCATGGCACCTCTACCACCATGGCAGTGGGACAGCACCCCAATGGCCCCATGGGCCAGCATGTCCTACCCGAGTGCACCCAGGTACACACACCAAGCCATGGGACACAGTGGTACACCCATCACAAAGGCCACAGCTGCCAAGGCACTGCCAGTGACCCACCCCATACCCACAGTGACCCCAAGAACAGGGAACAAACAGCTGCAGCATGGCTCCCCACGCCACCTGAAAATCAGACACAGACACAGAAATGTACCACAAAAGCATTTAAATAAAACAAATGAGGAAGTACAAAAAGCAAACATCGGGGCAAGAGAGGGAGTGAGGGGAAGGGGGACAGGGAGAGGGATCTGTACAGCTGCAGGAGGAAATGCTGGGGAACAGGAATGGGAGGGGAGGGGGCAATGATGGCTGGACCCCTCAATGATGGGCCAGGGACCTCTCCAGGGCCCACAGTGCACTCTGGATCCCCACGGCCACACGCAGGATCCTCCCCCATGTAGTGTGATTACCGTCACCAGGCCCTGTGATCGCAGTAGGGCTGCCATCCTGGCAGCAGGCTGATGTGCACCTAGGGGAAGGGACAAGAGAGACAATCAGTGCACTGCACAAATGACACCCACCCACCCAAGGCACTGTGGACAGTGGGGGAAAGCATTACTGGGGTACACATTGTATCAGTGCCATGTTGTCCACCCCAGCAATCCAAACAGCACACCCAATGGTGCAGACAGGTAGACAGTGTAGCCCACTGGCACCATGCACACATGGACATGGGATCATGGCACAGGGTGGCAGCACTGATGCAGCACACAAGACTGTGGCCAGGTGCACAGCCCCCCAACGGCTGGCCACACTTCGCCAACGGACATGCCATGGTAGAATGACAGATGGACCATGCACCACACACAGCCAACCTGACACAAGGCTGGCCCCACCATGGCCATGCCCTGCACCCTCTGCCCACCCACAGTGACAGGCACCACCACAGTGACCACACTTACCTGCACCTTTCCGACCCCTGTGATCACCATCCTGTGGCCTATCCTGGGTCCTCACACTGTCCATGGCCTCCCCTGGCCCACCTGAGGTCCTCCAGCCTTGTGGACAACACATAGACAGGAGGACATGAGTACGCATGCATGGAAGGTCCCCTGCCACCCCATTGCCTACATTGTCATGGCCAATACCCAGCACTACCCCCGACCAACACACCAGCATGAGTGTCACATGTGCCGTGGACATGAACTATGACTGTGGTTGCAGGGACAGTCCCACCCCAGCAGTGAAGCACACTGCGCAAACCTGTAAAAACCACAGTTGGTCACATGGGCATGCACGCCAGCAGCACACACCTACCTGGCTGTGGGAGAGCCCCATGCTGAACCCTCAACTGCAGCCATAACAGCACATCAGGACTCCTGTGCTGCAAGTCCCCATACCAGTGGTGACACTACTCGGCCGACCACGCCATACCTGTGTGCCTTTTGAGGGCCCACGACATGGTCTGCCAGACCTGCCCCCATGCCTGCTGGAGTGGCACCTGGCCATACAGCTGATCCACAAAAGGCTAGACCACTGTCACCAGGTTCAGGAGCTCGATGTCCGACCAATTGCACGTCAGACGGTCACGTCTGCTCTCCATTGTTGATCGCGATGCAGTTCTGGGTCTCTGCAGTGGAAAATGCACATGGTGACAGCACGTGTGCAGTGCATGATAGGGTGCAACAGCATGCAATTGCGCATTGGGAAGATGCACAATATGGATGCGCAATGCTGGTCAAGTATGTCCGGGCATGTGCACCATGTGCGTGACCCACCCCTACATAGTGTCATGACCCAGAGGTGACAGGGCATGATCCCCACGCAGTGCCATGCATGTGTGTGGTTGTGCAGTATGCCGCAAGGCACACCATATGTATGATAGGCATGTGGGGGGGTGCTCATGTGCACAGCGGGACCGTGCACCGCGCATGTGCAGGTCATGTGCCATGGAGTTGCTCCAGCTCAACACCGCTGAGCATGATGCAAAATCTTGACATTCAGCCAAGTTATGCAAATGACCTCATCAGCCAATGCACGGCACAGTCGGGTGCATTAGCATATCATTACCATTGCACAAAAGCTAATTTGCATGCGATGCACCTTATAAGTGCCAGGGAACAGAGCAGGCAAGGACCAGTATTGCAACCTTGACAGGTAAGTGGAGGCTGCTGCAGCAACACACAGGGATGTTGCAGCAATGCAAGGCAGGACTTCCCAGGGCCATGCTGGCACTGACACACTGTGCTCTCCATGTTCACAGGTGGTGTAATGTTGGGACAAGAAGAGGGCGAGCAGCGTGGGCCTGCTCGCAAGTGCAGGCCCAACTTTACTAAGGGGGAGACTGATGCCCTGTTTGATGCATACCTGGACAGGGAGGCCCTGTTAAGATATGCCAAGGGCACACTGCACGACAGGCCATTGGATGGAGCGAGATGACGGCCTATGTGAACTAGCACGGCAGCCACCAGCGGTTGGCACAGGAGTGCTGCAAGAAGGTCAGGACAGACAGGAGGTATATCAAGGAGAAGGTGGCAGTCATTAGAGCATCCTATAGTGCCACCGGTGAAGGGCCATCAACTGCCCACACACTGATGCCAACAGAGGAGTTAGTGGCAGCCACCATCCACTGCACCTCAGTGGAGGGTGTGCCTTAATGTGGCTTCCAGACGGGTGGCAGCCCATCACTACATGGTATGTATGTTACTCATGCACATGTACTGGCCTGGAGGATGTGTACACAGGCATGCCAGTGTGCATGCCACTGTCCCACATGCCACATGCACGTGTGCACACCCCTATGCATGGCACACTGCTGACCACATACACCAGTGGCATATATGGGGGGGACACATGAGGGCTACACACCACTGACACTCTTTCCTCACTTTCAGCACCAGTATGACTCCATACAGAGGATGGGGTGCCAGCTGCAACCACGGCCCTTGTGGATGGCAACACAGCCCCTGTGGATGGGCCATCAATGTCCACTGGCATTCGTGGCCCTGACAGGCCACAGTTGAGCACCATGGTGCATATGGACATCCTTGGCCTGAGGTCGGATGAGGCCCTGGATGTGTTTCTGCAGGATGCCAGCCTTGGTGTGCTGTGTGCAGAGACACAGGTCGGGGTGGGGTCTGACTACAAGGATGACATCCAACTGATCCTGGGCAGCAAGGGTGACATTGTGGAGGAGTCTCCCCTGCTCTCGTCACAGGTGGCATCAAGGCCCTGCACCATGCCCGTGGCTGCACAGCCACCTGTCAGCATTGCAGGTGCAGCAGTGTATGGTGCCAATGCTGTTCCCTGCATGGGTAATGGTGCTGTCACAGCTGCACAGGTGCAAGATGACATTCAGCAGATGGATGGGGGGAAGCAGCAGTCTGCAGGTGCCACTAGGCAGCCAGATATGGGTCCCACCACTGGTGCACCTGCCATACCCCTTCCCATTGTAGGCCCCACTATGCAGCATCCACCAGAGAGGGAGGCTGGATGGCATGGCAGGTCACCCCCAACCGAACGGCATCCCAGCCAAGAGGTGCATGATGTGGACTAGCTGGCTGAGCATGCCTGGCTGCTGCGAGCATCCATTGAGCAACAGGTGCTGCTCACCACTGGCATGCATGCACTGCGGGTGGAGGTGCGCCAACTAGCCGAGCAGCAGGACGGGGCACTCTGCAGATCCTGGAGGGGCTTCAACTCATGCAGGAGGCCATGACTGCAGCCATGGACCACATTGACGGTGCCATTGCAGATGGATTTGCATTGCTGGCTGCCACTGGGCATGACCCTGCACAGCAGACCCCCACAGCATGCTGTCCACCCCACGGTCCCAGCATCACACAACCCCATCACAGTGGACCCTGGGCTCAGATGTAGGCATCCTTGGCATGCCTGAGGCTGGCCTGTTTGGCCACCTACATACCCCGTGAGGACTCGGTCACGGTCCCACATATCTACCCTTGGAGGGGCATCAGACACCCCCCCATGGCTGATGCACAGCCTGCAGCTGCCGATAGGCCCCGGCATGGCAGTGGAACAGTGTGGCTAGCTTGAGGTGTGGTCTGCCCTGTACACTGTCTGCTGCTGCCCTGTGCACACATGGGTCTTGTGCATGCGTCATTCATGTGGTGTCACGCATGTGTGTTGTGCCGCATGCTGCCTGTGTATGTGCATGCCATGCTGCTGGGACATGTGGCGTGGGCATGATGAGGGCAGCCTAGTGCCAGTTGCACCTGTGCACTGGTAACATGTGTCTGATCCACACCACATTCCATTACCTGTGTGGGTGCGTGTGTGTGTGTCAGTGTGCACATGCCTGTGCAGCATGAGCACGTGTATTGCTGTGTGGAGTTGTGTGCCACTGCCTCCCCTATCCCTGCTGAGTGCCACATTCTGTGCATGTCTCTCAACATGCAGATCCCTGCATGTGTGTGGTGTGCTGGTCTGTGTGGCCCATGCATGTGTGCCACATCACCTACCTGCATTCGCCATAGTGTTCCTGTGTGACCGTGTCATAGTGGCGTCAGGCCTGCTGTATGAGTCGGGGGTTCCTCCACCCGGGGGGGGGAGAGCTGCACCCCTCCTCTGGTCCATTGTCACTGTCGTCACCGCTACTGTCGCCCTCCTCAACCTTGACAGCTATTCCACGGTCAATGGGCTTGTTGTGCAGTATGCAGCAAGCCAGAAATAGGCCGCAGGCTTTTGAAGGGCATGCCAAAGAAACTCTTGATGATGTTGTGTGTGCTGGCATGTGTCTCGTTGTAACGTTCCTCTGCAGGGGACGCTGGTCGCTGGTAGGGGGTGAGCAGCCAGAGCCTTAGCGGGTACGCGCTGTCACCTGTGTGGAGACTGACATGGTTGCACTATGCTATGCTCTTCTGCACCCCTTGCCCTGTCCATGGCACCCACACCACCACACACACCCTGCCTCTCCCATCCCCAGGTCTGCTACACCACTTGCCCCTGGCCTGTGTCATACTCACCCACAAGGCAGCCCATGGGGATGTCCCCATGTTCGAACCTATGGCACAGCACAGAGCCGTGCCAGATGAAATGTGTCATGTGCACTCCCTGGGTGTGTGGTGCAGACACTGATGATGCACCCCGTGGCATTGCACATCACCTGGCAGTTGATGCTCAGGGTCCCCTTCCTGTTGATGCACGCCATGCCTTCGGGGACCAGGAGGCATGCAGATGCCCATGCGGGTGCAGTCAATGGCCCCAATCACACCAGGCATGCATGCAACCCTGTGGAAGTACTACATGTTTGCGATACATTCCACCTGTGTGCTGGGGAACGGTTTGTACTCCGACGCACGTGGCAGCAGGAAGTTGAGGAACTGTGTGAGGAGGTGGGATGTGACTGACTGGGTGATACCCGTGTTGGTCATTGGAAGGTGCCTGTAATGAGCAAGCACATGATGGCAGTCACCTTGGTCTCCACAGACATGACATGACTACGTTTAGTAGGTGCCTGCATCTCTTTACTGCACAGCTCACAGAGCTGCCTCACAATGGCCATGTTCAGGTGGTATTAGCCCACAATCTCAGTGTCACTGCAGTTCTCGAATGTGATGCAGGCACGGTACCACCTGTGTTGGGCATACAGCTGCTGGCCCCTTTGTCAGCCAGGTAGCTGTTCTCCTGCCTCCTCACACCCCTCATTACCACCTCCATCAGGAAAGGCACGCTCTCCATTCCTCCTTCTCTGTATGTCCCCCTTGGTGGATGGATGCCTGTCAGTCTGCCTCCCTGGTGTGCTGTTTGTGTGTGTGTCTCTCTCCCTTTCTCTCTCTCTCTCTTCTTCTTTTCTGCCTCTCTCTCCCTTTCTCACTCCACCTCTCTGTCTCTCTCTCTCTCTCCCTCTGTATTACTCAGCGCAGGGTTGCACATCTGCTGTTTCTGTGTTTGTGCCCTGTTTTTATGGGAACAAGTCTGGGTGGCGCATCTTGGGTTTGCTCTGGACTTACGCCATGGCTTCATGGTTGAGTATCCTGTTGTGCTGCATGTTCATGGGAACGCCCCCTGTACTTGTGCTGCATACATTTTAGTTGCGCATTGGCACAATGGGGTTTGCACACTGCCGCGGCTCCCATTGAATATCGCTTGGTGGCGCATCTTTGTACTTGTGCTGGTGCAACTCAGTTGTGCCATGCACAAGTGCTCTGAATATCCAGGCCCATGTGTATTGCTTTACCATGAGGAATGGTGCTAGTCTAGTGTGTGTGTTTGGGGGGGCCTAGGCAGGGTGGAATTGGATATATGAATAAAACTGCTAGGTAAGGGGGTCTAAATTACCCGTGCTGTGTGAGATTGTGGACAGGGGAGTCCACCCAGCAGCCAGACACTGACTAATTTGAGGTGTGGGGGGTTAGGCAGGGTGGATACATGAATATAACTGTTACATAAGAGGGTCTAAATTACCTGTGCTGTTGTGTGATTGTGGACTGGGTAGTCTACCCAGCAGTCACTAATTGGGAAAAGTCAAGGTGTGGGTGGGTGGTGTTAGGCAGGGCAGACTTGGATACATGAATACTCTGCAGGGAGTGGGTGGCTAATGGCATTGTCCATCAGCGAGCGGCCCTGCTCCCCACAGTTGCAACTGCAGACTTTAGGCCAGCTATAGTCTCACACACCTCTGCTTTCATCGGAAAACACTTTTTCCCCTGGAATCAGAGGGAGGTAAGATGTAGTAAAAGTGTTTTTCATCTAAACAGCCAGAGCTTCTAGGGACCGATATAAAAACCTTTCATAGTGCATGGGGTGGATGGGCACAGGCATTGTTGGTCAATCGGATGCCTGCCACAGCTGCAGCTATTACGACAAGCTGTAGTCTCCCACACTCCTGATTCAATGGAAAAAACAAAGATTTTTCCCATGGGATCAGGGGTAGGTTAAATGTAGCAAAGTGTATTTTTATCTTCAAGAAAATCCCCAAACTCTCTGCAGGGTGGGGCTGGCGTCAATTCAGTACTTCACTGCCATCCTAGTCTACATCTGTATAACTCCTGCACTTTCAGTGCTAATGCCAGTAAGCAAACATTCGGCATTGACAAAGGCTTATTTATTAAGCAATAAGGTATGACCAGGGGTTATGTTAATGGTCTGTTAATCACCCTCTAGGGGTGCAATGTTGTACGAGACATAGCCGAGTGCCACTTGCCCCTAGAGGGTGATTAACTGACCATTAACATAACCCCTGGGAATGCATTATTGCTATTATAATATAAATGTTTTTTAAATAGTGTTAAATCTTGTTCAGCATATGATTAAGCTCTACATGTATCATGTATGTTAATCAAAGATTAACATAAGGCTGTTGGAATGTTTACAGCCAATCAGAAAGCTCCATTCTCAGACCTTTTTCATAATATTGTTTGAAGTGATGAGAGAGAGAGAGAGAGAGAGAAGTGCCTTATCAGAGGAGCAGTTGTTTTTGGAACAGTTATCTTGCAAGAAACAGATGCAGTGTGAAAGAGTGATGATGAGTGCTGAGAGAGCGAGAGAGAGAGAGAGAGAGAGAGAGCAGGAGAAGAGTCTGGTCAAGTTTCACAGCAGCTTGGTTAAGGGGAAAAAATGAAATATGTGGGGTTTGTGATCTGGCTGATTCAAAGGCCAATAGTGCCATAGTGGCAAAATATAAAAAAGCAAGAAAGAGGGACAGAAGTAAGCAGATGTGCACAGTAAATGCAGCTGTGGCTTATATAGTCAGACTGAGTACTGCATATGAAATGACTCTGCGTGTGAAAAGTGAAGCTGTAGGAACAGCAGCCTGTAGCAATCAGGAAACTGCACCTTACTGAATGTTCCCTCTAGTCTAACTTACTATTCAGTTTGCAGAGTTTCTATTGCCTGTCAGCACAGGCAGTTGTGTTTTTACTGGCAGGTGCTGATGGCAAAACATGACAATACTGCACTGACTCAGCAGAGGGCTTCACAGATTGTTTAGGGAACTATGAAGTAATGCTCAGTGATCATAAAAGGTCTGCAGGGCTCCTCCACCTGCATCCCTAATAAAACCTGTGTGTAATATAAGCCATGGCTTCTAATCAAGGAAATGTGGTAATTAAAATGAATACTGGGTTGTAAAAAGGGCATATGAACAAACACTGGTCAATGCCAAATGTTCGCTGCCTGCATTGTTGTTGAACTGGGTCCTGCTTGTACATGTTTACTATATATTTACCCATGATTAGGACTGTAAGTAATTCACTCAAAAAAATGAATAAATTCATGGCTTCTGCATGGAAAAAACAACCATTTTCATGGTAAATCATACACACATGCATTTTCTTTATGTATTCTTTACTGGAATTAAATGTAGTACAAACATATGAAACAGCTTAAAACATTTTAAAACATGTTTGAATCACATTGCACAACAAGACAGTTGGCAAATGCGTCCACCAGGTTAAACAGTTCAACTTTGAGTCTTTGTGAGCAGCTTTAACAGTGATTAGAACACTTACTGTTACTTGCTTTTCAACAGTAGCAGTGGAGTTCTCATCAAGTTTCTATTTTTTTACTAGATGTTTTGAGGCTTCAAGGTATCGGTCACAGGAGGTTTTTGTTTTATGATCGATTGGGATGTTACATGTCAAACAGAACAGAATATCTTCAGAGACATGAAAAGTGCCTTTGTCATACTGAGTGCACCGGGTTTTGCATACACAATGCTGAGTTTTGATGCTGAGGTTTCTGTTCTGAAGCTGCTACATAGCGTGAGCTGCTGGCAGACTAGTGTGTGAACAGGGGAAGTCAAAGCTGGTTTTCAACTTCTAGTTTAGTTAGAGATGGGTGAAGTGGCCCCAGTTCAATCCGCGAAGTGGAACGCGGAGTGAAAGCGGTGCGGAGTGCTCCACAGCAGCGAGTAAGCGGGTATTGCTATAATAGGGTAACGCCAAGCCCATTGAAAACAATGATTTCGTAGTTACCCACCTTCCCAAACCACTACTCCACCAATTCTTAAGGCAAAGTACATTGAAAACAAAGTACTTCGCCTTATTTTTACACTCCAAAGGCGAATTTTGCAGTCATTCATGGGATTTCAGGTCACATGGGCTCTATCTTGTTCTGCATAGCTTCAGTTTGGGGTAGCGTGTGGAAGCTGTAGGAGACAATCTGCTCTGAGAGCTGTCTGCAATTCAAACCTTCTAAATAGAAGAATAGTATAAGCTATAATAATATCGAGATGTTCTGGGGACATGGGAACTCGAGAGCGAAGCTCGAGAGTTTCCTATGTCCCCAGAACCTTGAGATGGTATTGTAGCCTTGAAATACACACTTCCCTATTTATTTATTTTTTTTAATATATGGATCTGAGACGTTTTACTATTCTGTGGCAATGCGGTGCTAAAGAGGCAGGTTGCTGTAGTGTGAGTTTGTGTATCTTTAAATGGAGGTGCTTGGCAGGCATTGCCATGGATGCCAGAACATAGAAAGGCCTCTGAAACACACAGCGTGTGTTTCTATTGGTTCTGCTTTGCTGTCCTGAAAAATATTATGGGGAAAATGGCGGCATCTTTATGCGAGTGGTCTCTACAAGTGAGCGGTCCAGTCAGAAATGCGTAGGAAGCATGGAGGAGAGAAGATGGAGGTTAGCTGCTTCTGTTTCATAGTATGTGGCCACAGGTTCAGTGTTTTGTGTTTTGGATGAGCGGGGAGTCAGTTTTTACAGTCTGCAACAGTTATACTAAAAGCCGTCTCCCGCTCTGCACAAGGGATTCTTGCGCCTGCGCTTTGGTGTTTTCATGATAACACTATCGTTCAGGTACCAAACGATGGTATTAGCACATCTGAATGACAGTATTATCACTCATTCACTGTGCTATTATCACTGTGGGAGCAAGTATATTACCGAGAATTTTTCGTATGCTTTAGAATAGTATTAATTTCACAATCCATATATTAAAAGCTGTTAAAAAAGCCTTTTTGAGTCATTTATTTTGCTGAAACTTTAGTTCATTGATTATAGGAAACCCTCTTGTGCTCATATCATCGAGCGTTTATTGTTTGTGTGTGGATTTTGAATGTTAATGTACAACATTCAGTCTGTGTACTGAGAGACAGTGGAAGTGCGCTTTGGGGGTGGGGCGTATCTGTGGTGTAGGTAGGTTAACTTGGAGAAAAAGACAGTGCTTTCTGTTTTGGTGATATTTTTCTTGTATAACTGTGTTAATGTACACACAGTAATATTTTCAATAATTCTTGCCATTTTTTTGCTGATTGGTGCAGTGCAGCAGTGCATAATTTTAGTTTGTTTAAAATATGTGGTTATATCACTGAAGTTTTCAATTTGCTACGCATTACTTAGTGTGTGTGTGAGTATGAGTGTGACGTGTGTCATCAAATCAGACACTTTTTATTGTGCCACATAATTTCAGCAATGTGAACCTGCTATCCACTGCAGCTGTGTAGTTTTTGTACTTCTTTGTGGTATCTTTACTGGTACTAGTGACTGTTACTGCAGTACACTGCCCCCCCCATGGCCCCCCCCAACCGGCAAAGGTATTCTTTTCCAGATTTGAATTTCTGATGGTGAGCACTGGTTAGGTGTTGTGCCTTTGCATCTGCATCTCTTCAGTGCACAGCGCAATCTTAAACTGTCTGTGCATTTGCATCTCTTTAGGGCCAAATCTCCATCTCTAACTTAAGTCACAGTTGTTTCTTTGGCTTTCCTTCAGAGTACTGGACAGGTGTGGTGCATAATTCTACATGAACATTGTACTCATTAATATGCGTTTTTAAGTCAGAACCATCATCACTAGTCACTCGTGATACAAATCACGTTCTTCATCATCACGGTCACAAATGCAATCACAAATCATGATTTACGATCACGTCACGAATCACATAAATTTTTTTTACTAGAGTCTTGGATGTATTGTAAGCCTGTTTTGTAGTATTTCTCCATGCTTCACCACCCCACTATTGTACTCATTAATGAGTGTTTTTAAGTCGGGGAGTTTTGTGCCACACCTCATCGGGGCCCGGGGAAGTACAGCCATAGGCATCCGCGTTTCTTCATCATCACGGTAACAAATGCAGTCACAAATCATGATTTACGATTATGTCACGAATCACAACATTAATTTTTTTACTAGTTTACTTGGATGTATTGTAAGTCTGTTTTGTAGTGTCTTTCCAGGCTTCACCATCCCACCATTGTACTCATTAATAAGTGTTTTTAAGTCAGGGAGTTGGACAGTGTCTGCAGTACATACACAGACTGGAAAAAAGACTGACTGCACCCATGCAGTTTAGCACAGTATACTTGCACTGCTCAGAATACATATGGAAGACAACAAAAAAGGGCATAATTACATACAAGGGCTGGGGATGGTGGAGGAATAAATTTTATAACACAGCAAAGAAGGTGTGGGGGGGCACATGGTGTGAGGAAAAAAAAAACTAATTTGGGATACCATGGTGATCCAGCAGCAGTTACAGCATGGACATAATTTGCAACTGATGTCCCTCTATGTGATCCAGCTGCTGCTCCACAGCACTCACCCTCTCATTGTTATCCTCAACAGCACTCCAGAGAACTGCCAAGTCAGCCTGTGTTACATGCAGTTCTCTGGGGTCCACACATTCTACAGGCTGACCTGCTGGTGGTGGTGGTGGGGTGGAGGTGCTGGTGGAGCAGCAGGTGCTGCTGTGGCCCTTCTCTTCTTAGGGATGCTGCCATGCACAGCTGCACCTTCTGCCACAGAATGGCCAGCAGGTGCAGGCATGGTCCATTCTGTGGCAGCCTGCCACTCCAACTGATGGTGATTGAGCATATGGGTGTGCTGGCCCCCAGTCCCCAGGTAAGTCCCCTGGTGGCCATGGCACACATCCACCTCATATAGGTGGCACTTGACCACACTGCTGTCCCCCCGACACAGTCAAAAAACTGCCAAACAATGGAGGTGCAGGGAGAACCAGGCACAGGCAAGGGATGGCCAGATGAACTGGCAGCTGACTGGTCATGGTGCTGAACAGGGATGGGATCCACACCTGGGCCCGGGAGAACAGGCACAGCCTGCTCCAGAGGACCTGGTGCTGGACTTGGTGGTGGTGGTGGTTCAATTGCCTCAGAGTCAGGACAGGAGACGGTGCTGGTTCTGCTTCCAGAGGAGTTGACACTCACAGGTTTTGAACAGTCCAACAGGAATGGGCACCCACGCCCCCCACGCATGCGCACAGTACGACGCCTACCACTACCACGCTCTCCCAGAGCTGCCCCGTCCCAGATATTCCCTCACCCTGGTCCATCTCTCCTACTGAGTTCCCTTAGTCCAAGCAATCGCTACTCACACTGTCACACAACACACACACACACACACACACACACACACACACACACACACACACACACAGAGTCACACAGACAAACAACTAACTACTTATAAAGGTAAGAAAAATAACATTTACAGAAAGAACAAATGAAGTAAAAAGGAGTACAGACAAGAAATACAAAAAAATGTAGCTTTTAAAAAAGCTTTTGGGTCTAAACCAAAGTTTAAATCTCCTCCTCGCTCTGATCTCAAAGTATCAGTAGTCACAAAACACACTCCTCTCTCTCCGTCTGCACAGGAGAAAGTAAAAGCGTCTGCTTGCATGACTCACTTCCTTCCTGCCTAGCTAAAAAGCATGTGACTTACCAGTTCACACAGGGTATGCACAAGGATAGTGGTGCTGCAATGCTAAAAATAAACTAATAACGCACAAAAAAAAGCAGAGCAGACACAAACCTCATGGAAATGATACCAGGAGCACCAACCTCTTAAAAACTCCAAATAATTTATTGTTTACATATACGCAACAACAGCCTGACGCATTTTGGATATTCTCCCATCCTTTATCAAAGGCATACTGGCTTACATTGGTGTGACCTTTTACAGTGTTCAGCATCATTGTGATGTCATAGTTTAAACTGCTTCAGATGTTAACCTTTTAAGAATCAAACAGCTGGAACACCATATATCTATAGTAATAACATAATAAATAACATAAACATATTATAGCTTAAAACTCCAAACAAATGTACAAATAAAAAACTTCCTATAGAATAACAAGGAAGTATAGAAATGAGATAAGGGAGTGAACAAGGAAACCAAAGGAGTGGGGGAATCGGGGGAAGAGAGGGCATTGGGGGGAGAAAAGGGGGGAGGAGAAAAGTAAAATGGAGGGGGAAGGAATAATGAAGGAGAAGGAGAAGAGAAGGAATACATTAAGCTACAGATAAAAATACATAATTATGTTTTTAATATACAATGTAGCATACATATCCAAGAAACATAGCTTTTTATTACTAGAAAATAGTTCCTGAAAGCTCATAAGAGCTTTTAATCATAAAAAGAGTACATACAGGCATTCCAAAGAATAAGGAGATATAGTATGAATTCAATTTAGTGTATACCCCTAAGAAAAGACACTCATTTTATATATCTTATAATGTGACATGATTACATCATAGATTAATGTTTCTGCATCACAAGTGCATCAGCTCTGACCACAATAATACATGTTTGCCAAAACTTACAGCTAACCTTGGAGGGTCATTTCTTAACCTTTCACAACTTCTTTACTTTCGTTTTTTTTTAAAATGGTTTAATATCAAACCCTCCATTCAGTCCCTGCTTTTTCATTGTATTCAAATTAATGATCCAAAATGCTTCCATTGATAGTAATAAATCATTGAAATGACCACCTCTAGGTTTGTGGCTTACTTTATCTATACCCATAAATGTAAATTCATGTCCAGTCTTGTTACTATACTTATTTATATGTGCTGCTGTGGCATAAGAAATATTTTTTCTCTCAATGGCTCGTACATGTTCCTTAACTCTGATTTTAAAACCCCTTCATGTTTTTCCTACCTAAAACATGCCACATTTACATGTAGCAAGGTATATTACTCCCATTGAGTCACATGTGATTAATTGCCTAATCTCAAAACTGCATCCTGTATTTTGATCTATAAATTATTTTCCTTGTTTGATGTATTCACAACAATTACAGTTCCTACAGGGAAAATATCCAACACTCCTATTTTCATCTCTACTTTTCTTAGCTGTCTCTCATTCATTCTTAAAATGACTATGGCATAGTTTATCTCCCAATGTAGGAGCCCTTCTGTACACAGTCCGGGTTGGGATTAGAGCCAGGTCACCAAGACCTGGATCACTCCTTAGTACCTGCCAATGCCCCTTAATTATCCTTTCTATTTCCTGGGAATGTGCTGAATAGGGTAATACTACATTGAATCTCTTTCTTTCTTCATTTTTTGCCTCAGTACTTTTTTTCTCCAGTAAAATCTCTCTATTTGAATCTACTGCTGTTTTATATCCATCGTTGATAGTTTTTGAACCATAGCCTCCCTGTTCTAGTCTATTACATAATTCTATTGCTCCATCTTCAAACATTCGGTCATTACCACAGTTTCTTCTTGCTCTCAGGAATTGTCCTTTGGGTAAATTCCTAATTATGTGTCTTGGATGGCAACTTTCAGCTCTTAACAATGCATTCCCATCTGCTGGTTTCCTATATAGATTTGTAGTAATCTTACTCTCTTCTGTTCTGATAATTCTCAAATCTAAAAAGAATACTTCCTCTCTAGAAACACTGTAGCTAAATTTCAAATTAGCATTTGTTTTTTTTCTAAATATTCCTTAAAAAGACCAGGTTCACTAATATCACCATCCCATATAAAGAACAAATCATCAATGTATCTCTTCCAATGTTTGATTTTAACAAAAAATGGGTTTGCTTCCTGATTAAGCACATAATGATTTTCCCAGACTCCAATATACATATTTGCTACTGATGGTGCACCTGCTGCACCCATAGCTGTTCCCTTTATCTGTAAATAAAACTTTCCATCAAACAAAAGCACATTATCTTTTAACACAATCTCTAAAATTTCGACTAAAAATTCAGTACAGGTTTTTCAGTGTTTTCTCTGGTATTTAGAAAAAAAGCCCATGCATCTAGTGCCCCCCTCATGGGGGATGTTAGAATAAAGTGATTCCACATCCATTGTCACCATGCAATCATTTGGATTTAACTTAACATCATACAGTATCCTAAGCATGTCATCAGTATCATGTACATAAGATGGCAATGTAGTTACAAAGGGGCACATATAAACATCTAAAAATTGTGACAAACTTTCAGTCAATGATCTTATGCCATTAATGATAGGACAACCTCATGGGCATTCTAGTGATTTATGCACCATTGGTATCAAATAAAATGTAGCCCTTACTGGGTCATCTGTAATCATGAATTTCATAGTTTTATTGTCAATTTCTTTATTCTTAAATCCTTCTTTAATATAAATATCAATGGCAGTTTTAAACTCAAAAGTTGGAACTTGGTGCAATCTCAGATAAAACTTATCATCTCTTAATTGTCTCTCTACTTCTTTAACATAATCAGCAGTGTTAAGTACTATCACACAGCCCCCTTTATCCGCTTTTTTAATAATGATGCCTCTATTGTCTTGCAGTGTCCTAATGGCATCATTTTCTGCCACTGTGAGGTTGTTGTATTTCACGTTTGGTAAACTATCAAAAAAGAAATCAATGTCCTGTTCTACCAATTGCTTGAAGACTTTAATAGCTGTACTTGGTGGGGGGTTAAATGAGGATTTAGCTGCAATGCATGGCTGGCTGGTCTAATTTATATTTACTTCATTATCAGTTTCTAATGATCTGTTGCCAAAGAATGATTTTAAACTGAGATTTCTAAACATGATATTCAAATCTACCACTGTGTGAAATTTATTGGCAGCTGTCATGGGAGCAAAGTTTAACCCTTTACTAAGCACTGAGAACTCAGCTTCACACAGCATTTAGAGACTTGGAAAAGGTCACCCATCATTGGAGAAGAGCTTATTGGAACACAGTCAACATGGAGGCGTATATAACAGTAAAAAGAATACCCCGTGGGTTAAGACTTTGGAAAAATCTGGGTTGTAGCCAGCAAAATAAAGAGTTTTTAAAACAGTGGGAAGAGATCCTTATAGAAGCAAGTTTTAAATTGATAGATTTGATAATTAAATACAGTAAGGAAAAGGAAACAAACCTAAAGGAATAAATTAAGATAAGGGAGAGAGAAGTTTTGAAATTTCAACAGCATTTGGATTTTGAACACATGAATCAGAGACTTAAAGACTTGATTCTAAAACTTGATAATGAATTGAAAATGCTTAAACAGATTAAGTTCACAAGAGATAAAAATGACTATGAACGTGATCAAGTGTTCAGTTGGCAAAAGAACCCAAGGGGGATTTTAAAGAACAGAACAAGACATATTAGTTTTAATTTTAGCAGTGCAAGTGAATCTGAAAATGAAGAAATTATTACACAGAACCATTTTCAGCAGGACAGACTGGAAATAGCGCCACCGTACCAATTACGGAGCAGCCCAAGATTTGGAGCAACAGAAAGAGAAGAGGACAATGGCGCATGAGAAGAACTTGTCTGGGGAACTGGAAGAAGAGTATGTGGACGAAGGCATCAGAGCAACTACAGACAGCAGAACTGGAAGAGGGGGAAATGATGGTAATGACAGAGGCTGCAGCCACTGAAGATTTACAGGTACTGAATCTTTCAAATGTTGAACTGTCTGAAGCTGAGCTCTTGGTGCTTAGTAAAGGGTTGAACTTTGCTCCCACGATGGCTGCCAATAAATTTCACACAGTGGTAGATTTGAATATAATATTTAGAAATCTCAGTTTAAAACTGTTCTTTGGCAACAGATCATTAGAAACTGATAATGAAGTAAATATGAATGAGACCAGCCAGCCATGCTTTGCACCTAAATCCTCGTTTAACCCCCCATCAAGTGCAGCTATTAAAGTCTTCAAGCAATTGGTAGAACAGGACATTGATGTCTTTTTTGATAGTTTACCAAAAGTGAAATACAACAACCTCATGGTGGCAGAAAATGATGCCATTAGGACACTGCAAGAAAATAGAGACATCATTATTAAAAAAGCAGATAAAGGGGGCTGTGTGGTAGTACTTAACACTGCTGATTATGTTAAAGAAGTAGAGAGACAATTAAGGGATGATAAGTTTTATGTGAAATTGCACCAAGATCCAACTTTTGAGTTTAAAACTGCCATTGATGCTTATATTAAAGAAGGATTTAAGAATAAAGAAATTGACAATAAAACTATGAAATTCATGATTACAGATGACCCAGTAAGAGCTACATTTTATTTGATACCAAAGATGCATAAATCATTAGAATGCCCACCAGGTCATCCTATGATTAGTGGCATAGGATCATTGACTGAAAGTTTGTCACAATTTTTAGATGTTTATATGTCCCCCTTTGTAAGTACATTGCCATCTTATGCACAGAATACTGGTGACATGCTTAGGATATTGTATGATGTTAAGTTAAATCCAAATGATTGCATGGTGACAATGGATGTGGAATCACTTTATTCTAACATCCTCCATGAGAGGGCACTAGATGTATGGTCTTTTTTTCTAAATACCAGAGAAAACACTGCAAAACCTAGTACTGAATATTTTTAGTCAAAATTTTAGAGATTGTGTTAAAAGATAATGTGTTTTTGTTTGATGGAAAGTTTTATTTACAGATAAAGGGAACAACAATGGGTGCAGCATGTGCACCATCAGTAGCAAATCTGTGTATGGGAGTCTGGGAAAATCATTATGTGCTTAATCAGGAAACAAACCCATTTTTCGTTAAAATCAAACACTGGAAGAGATACATTGATTATTTGTTCTTTATATGGGATGGTGATGTTAGTGAACTTGGTCTTTTTAAGGAGTATTTAGAAAAACAAATGCTAATTTGAAATTTAGCTACAGTGTTTCTAGAGAGGAAGTATTCTTTTTAGATTTGAGAATTATCAGAACAGAAGAGAATAAGATTACTACAAATCTATATAGGAAACCAACGGATGGGAATACTTTGTTAAGAGCTATAAGTTGCCATCCAAGACACATAATTAGGAATTTACCCAAAAGACAATTCCTGAGAGCAAGAAACTGTGGTAATGACCGCATGTTTGAAGATGGAGCAATAGAATTATGTAATAGGCTAGAACGGGAGGCTATGGTTCAAAAAATATCAATGATGGACATAAAACAGCAGTAGATTCAAATAGAGAGATTTTACTGGAGAAAAATAGTATTGAAGCAAAAAAAGAAGAAAGAGAGATTCAATGTAGTATTACCCTATTCAGCACATTCCCAGGAAATAGAAAGGGTAATTAAGAGGCATTGGCAGGTACTAAGGAGTGATCCAGGTCTTGGTGAGCTGGCTCTAATCCCACCCGGACTGCGTACAGAAGGGCTCCTACATTGGGAGATAAACTATGCCATAGTCATTTGAAGGATGATACAGAGATGGCTGAGAAAAGTCGAGATGAAAATAGGAGTGTTGGATGTTTTCCCTGTAGGAATTGTAATTGTTGTAAATACATCAAACAAGGAAAAGAATTTATAGATCAAAATACAGGACGCAGTTTTGAGATTAGACAACTAATCACATGTGACTCAATGGGACTAATATACCTTGCTATATGTAAATGTGGCATGTTTTATGTAGGAAAAACACTAAGGGGTTTTAACATCAGAGTTAAGGAACATGTACGAGCCATTGAGAAAAAGATATTTCTTATGACACAGCAGCACATATAAATAAATACAGTAACACAACTGGACATGAATTTACATTTATGGGTATAGATAAAGTAAGCCACAAACCAAGAGGTGGTAATTTCAATGATTTATTACTATCAAGGGAAGCATTTTGGATCATTAATTTGAATGCAGCAAAAAACAGGGACTGAATGGAGGGTTTGATATTAAACCATTTAAAAAAAAATGAAAGAAGTTTTAAAAGGTTAAGACATGACCCTCCAAGATTAGCTGTAATTTTTGGCAAACATGTATTATTGTGGTCAGAGCTGATGCACTTGTGATGCAGAAACATTAATCTATGATGTAATCATGTCACATTATGAGATGTATAAAATGAGCGTCTTTTCTTATGGGTATACACTAAATTGAATCTTGCTGACCATTTCAGGGAACATTACAGAGCAGTCAGGAATGGTGAAACTGCTAAACCCATTGTATCTCATTTTATCTGCAGGGACCACAGTGTCAATGACCTCTCGGTTTGTGTCCTTCAGCAGGGCTTCTGGGATCCTGACCATAGAAAAAACATGGAAGCCAAGCTGATCATCCGCCTTGGCTCCCAGCAGCCCTCTGGTTTAAATGATAGACTTATTTTCCACTAATATCTTTCAGCCATCCCCTTTTTTCCCCCCTAAAGTCTATTTGTTTTTGTACTCATTTAATTTATTTTTCATTTTCACCATAAGTCTCCATCTCTGTCTCCTTCCCACACATTTGTCACCTTCCAGCCTTCTTACTAGGTCCAGTTAATTAGTCCCCACCTCGGAACTTCCCTAGCTCTTTCACTCCCATTATGCTTTATCTTTCCCATCATCACCTTTTTGTTTTACAGATTCTCTCTTAATCTTACCATTTATCACTTCTTTTCCTGAGCCTCCCTTCTTCTTTCCCCCACATATATATATATATATATATATATATATATATATCATTTTACCTCCCCCCTACACTAACCTTGTTTTTTTTCTCTTTTAGATACTTCCTGAAGAAGACCTAAGGCTGAAACGTAGATTTTTAACTCTATTTTCTATTTTCAGCGTGCATTTACTATAACCATTTTGTTTTGCTTTTAGACCACATGCTGACGCAGTGCCTTGTTTTTGTTTTTTACAAATTGAATACATACTATATCTCCTTATTCTTTGGAATGCCTGTATGTACTCTTTTTATGATTAAAAGCTCTTATGAGCTTTCATGAACTATCTGCTATTAATAAAAAGCTATGTTTCTTGGATATGTATGCTACATTGTATATTAAAAACATAATTATGTATTTTTATCTGTAGCTTAATGTATTCCTTCTCTTCTCCTTCTCCTTCATTAGTCCTTCCCCCTCCATCTTTCTTTTCTTCTCCCCCCTTTTCTCCCCAACCCCTCCCCATTCCTACCCTTGGTTTCCTTTGTTCACTCTCTTATCTCATTTCTTTACTTCCTTGTTATTCTATAGGAAGTTTTTTATTTGCAAATTTGTTTGGATTTTTAAGCTATAATATGTTTGTGTTATTTATTATGTTACTACTATAGATATATGGTGTTCCAGCTGTTTGATTCTTAAAGGGTTAACATCTGAAGCAGTTTAAACTATGACATCACAACGATGCTGAACACTATAAAAGGTCACACCAATGTAAGCCATTATGCCTTTGATAAAGGAAGAGAGAACATCCAAAATGCATCAGGCTGTTGTTGAGTATATGTAAATAATAAATTATTTGGAGTTTTTAAGAGGCTGGTGCTCCTGGTATCATTTCCATGAGGTTTGTATGTGCTCTGCTTTTTTTTGTGTTTTACTAGCATGTGAGTTACAGTACTGTAAGCCATGTGATGTGTGGGGGGGCTGCCAAATCTGAAACACCAAGTGGATCACTTAGAATCATAATGAGGAACACGAAGTCCATTATAAACAATGATTTTGCCATACTTCGCATTGCCATTTCGCCTTAACGTGAAGTGGTAATGACAAGGCGGAGTGAGCACTTTTCATTGCTCACTCCGCGTAGCGGAGTGGCAACACAAAGTGCCCACTTCGCGTTCACTTCACCGGAGAAATTTAAATTCGCTGCTTCTCTAATTTTAATTATTTCATTGCTTGGCTAAGCATGGCAATCATGCCACTGGCACTTGCCAATTGCTCAACACTGCTGTCAATTGCACAGACTTTGATGTCCCTGCTGCAGTTAACGCTTGTCAGTCACCCACAAACATATAAAAATCCTCACCTCTGCCACCAACACCCGCATTGGTCTCCTTTACAGACATAAAGACTGCCTGCCACCTGAAGCACTTATTTATATATTTATTGAAATAGTTTCACCAGGAAAGGCACACTGAGCAACAAGATGCTCGTCACCCAGTGCGACCTGGGGGGAAGAGGTACAAGGGGGGTTGTATAACATGCAGGTTATCAACTGAGCAAATAACAGAGGCAAGTAGCAGCATATGAATACAATTGCATTAAACGACAAGCAACAACACATGGAGTGCATTGGATATTGTATGGAGCATATAACAATTACTTGACATATAGCAGCAATACAAGGGAAAATTTAGCACATAGTAATATGCAGGTATAAGCAACAGGAGACATAGAACACATGATGGTGCAGGACAAAAAGGCACAGGACAAAAGTGCATAGGTTGGGGCTATATGTCAGTATTTATAGCAAAGCTAAGGCCGCTGATCAGACAGTGGGGAGGGGAGCAATTGGCGCATGGCCGAGTCAGGTACAGGAGCGATTAGTGGTGAGGAAGTTAGCTAGGGTGGTAGAATGAGAGCAGGCAGAGGAGGAATGCCAAATTTGAGGTGGGAGGTCATTCCATAGCTTGGGTAACCAGTGTGAGAGGGCGGCTTACCCAGCAGTAGTCTTCCGCCTAGGGATTGATAGTTGGCAGTAGTCGCAGGATCTAAGAGAATGGGCGGGGGAAGGGGCAGCTGAGAGCATGGAGGAGAGGTAGAAAGAGATGGTGCCAAGCCATAGATTAGATACATATTAAGCACGGTGTCAAATGTGGTGGTTTCCAAGGGATGGTAATGCCAGAGAACGGTAAGGGTCACAGTGGTGGGTAAGGGGTGAGGCATTGAGAGCAAAGCGGCAGAAGGCATTAAAAAGCATGTCTAGCTTAGATAGGGTGGACTTAGGAGCTGCACCGTAAACAATGTCACAGTAATCAAAGGAGGGTAGTATCATCTTCTGGACCAGTTCACGTCGGACGGGGGGATGGAGGCTACTGTGGTTCCTATAAAGTGTACCAAGCATGGGGCGTAGTTTTTTGAAATAGCATCAATGTGGTCTGAGAAGGAAAGATGGCAGTTGAGCCATACCCCCAAGTAGCAGAATGAGAAGACATCTTCGAGTTTTTGACCATCCAGGGTGTGGAAATAGGGAAGGGATGGGAGTCTGGACAGGCGTTATCGTGTGCCAAAAGTCATCATGACAGTGTTTTTTACATTTAGGGAGAGCTGGTGAGAGCTGAACCATTGCTGTACTTTGTTGAAGTCAGCTAGGGGGTTAGTTTGTACCACATCAGGGTCAGAGCTTGAGGAGAAGAGGACAGTGTCATCTGCATACATGTGGATTGAGGTAGTAGAGCAGATGAGCGGTAAGTCGTTTAGGAATATAGAGAACAGTATGGGTCCCAGAACCGACCCCTGGGGGACACCGGTAGTTAAGGGAAGGGGGGAGGAGATAGCATTTGCGACTCTAACGGACTGGGTTCTGTCAGAGAGGTAAGATCTGAACCAGTTGGTGGCAGCAACAGAGAGACCTGATTCAGAGAGACAAGAGAGCAATATAGGGTGTTGAAGGCTTTTGCAAGGTTGACGAAGACAGCTGAGGTGATCAGCCCACTGTCCATACCAGTCAGGATGGAGTTGGTAAGTCTTATCAGGGAGGATGCAGTGGAGTGTCCCTTTCTGAAATCTGGCTGGCAGGGTGTGAAGAAATTAGAGTAGGTGAGGAAGGAAGGAAGTTGGATGAGCACATGGTGCTCTTGTAGTTTTGCTAGTACTGGGAGGAGGAAAATAGGGCAGTAGTTGGAGGGGGAGGTGGGGGTACCTCCTTTTGGGAGGGGGATGACAGTGGCCTGCTTCCATGCTTGGGGACAGCAGCGGTGACAAAGGATTGGTTTAAGAGTTTGGCAAGTGGAGTTGCTATGGCAGTGGTGGAGAGGTAGAGGAGTTTAGGGTCCAAGCCATCCGAGGATTTGCCTTTTGAACGGTTGAGAGAAAGTAGTGCATCTAGGGGCATCCGCTGCAGAGATGTCATTGAAGGTTGAAGAGGAGTGAGGCCTAGTCAGGTTCATTACATCTGTAGAGGGTGCAATAGGTGCAGGGTTTGGCAGGACAGAGAGGAGAGTGGCAGCACAAGTGGAGAAATATATGTTGAACTCAGTAGCGACTGCTGTTGGCTAAGCGAGAATGGAGTTGTTTATATTTAGAATTGGAGCGGGATTGGCAGCTGGTGGGGTGAAGAGGGAGTGAATGACCTTCCAGAATTTTGAGGGGTTATTTAGGTTGGACTGTAGGGAGCTGCTGAAGTACTCTGCTTTAGCTAGGCGAGTGGCTCTGGTACACTTGTTTCGGAGCATGCGGTATGCGGAGAGATGTTGTGGGAGGCGTGCGCGAATTTATGTGTTTTCCAGGCTTTGTCACGGGCAGTTTGACATGCAGTCAGTTCTTTGGTGATCCACAGTAGATGGTTGCCTCGTACTCTTGTACACCGCAGCGGAGCATGTTTGTCCCAGACACTGAAGAAAGTGTCTTTAAAGTGGAGAAAGGCATCATCAATGGAGTCCATAATAGGGCCGGGGGCCCAGTTTGCTAATGCAAGGTCGTCTAACACCATAGCCATTACATCCTCAGTCTTATCGCTGGTGGACTATGGCCTTACAATCTAAGCTGCCGCAGACAGCGCTTCATCAAATACAAGTAGTCATTAATAAGGCCTGTCGGCTCCTCTCTGGTGCCGACAGAAATACACATACCCGCACACTATACACACTCACCAATATCCTTTCCCTTAAGGAAAGACTATTATACCAGATCTGTCTCTTCGCCAAAAAAATCCACCTGGGTTTAACCCCAATAGGTGTCATGGCTTCTCTTCAGGCAACCACCATCTCAGCCTCCACATGGGCTGCCCCAAAAACTATCTGGAAGGTACCTAGGGTCAGGACCACCCTGGCCCAGTGATCCTTCCCCCTAAGAGCTCCATCCTGGTACAATGCCCTCCCTCTGGCTGTCACATTAATCACCAATCTAGGTCCTTTTAAAGCTGCCTTAAGGGCCCATATCCTCTCCTCACATCAATGGTAGTGTACCCGGTAACCTGTGGATCCTGCACCACGTCGCTAGGCCACGCACCTGCCCTTGGCCAGTCAGTGGAGAGCCCTCACTATTTCTAACCTACAGGCTCCTCACCTTCCTCGGTTACCATATAGTTGCACTGGACTATGAATGCATTGTATTATGTATAAGACAAGGCCTCCCTGAGGCAGCTTACTACCAACTCATATCATGCATTGCTTTAGCTACCAATTGTATACTGTAGGTCTTAACCGCTCATTAGGTAAATATGTCGATAGCTCTGCCCTGTTTTAGCTACCAAATGTATAGGCATTAACCCGTGCTCATTGTACTTATACTCTGTGTGATTGTTCATCCATATTCATTCTACGTATGTACTGTATGAATATCTATGTTTTATTCTGACATGGAGCCTTTGGAAACAAGTCTGTGATTCAAAGGGTTGTAATTCCAATTTCCTAAATAAATAAATAGATAAAAACAAGTATAGCAATCATTTTAGATGACCTCAAGGTGGTTTGGGGGCATTTTAATAAGACTGAAGTGGACAAAATGCTAAATAAAGTGTCAGTTGCAGCACTGATGCACAATATGTCGAAATTCACAGCATGAGGTGATTTTCACAGTTTCCATGAATTCCATGTACGCCTTGAATTAATTACTGCCCTTCCCATGATAGACCAGATAAGATGTAAAATATCATTTGCAATGGAGTCCTTATTTTACACAGTCTTATTTTTAAGTGTGGTCCAGCTTTTATAATATATGTTAGTATGTATAGTGAGGGGTGTCTCTTATGGGATAAGAATGTTATCTCATGTTGTTTTGGGCGAGAGGACTGCAAAAGGAAGCTAAGCAGTTCTGTCAGCCCAAAACAGCACAAGATAACATTCTTATTGCATAACAGACACCCCTCACTATAAATATCAACATATTATGAAGTAGTCGAATTACTTCCATCCCAAGAGAACACACATTTTGCTAAGAATTTTCATTTTATTTTTGCCCTGTTTAGTGGTCTCCTCCACTGTTTTGTATGGTAGTGGTACATACTTGGGTCAGCCTGTGCCGTGGTACTGTCTATCCGCTTTCTTCTGCTGCCATTTACCGTCTTTGCCCCACTGTCCATTCCCCATCCTGCTCCCCTTATACTTTCCCATCATCTTGACCTTGCTAGTGATGCCCCGAATTTCAAGGGGACCCTTTTACTGTGGAGCATTCCCGCTTACCACCACCATGCCTCCTTCTTTGATCTCCTCCTCCTCTGCCCAGTCGACCCCAGCTTTGCTCACTGTCCTGGCTGTGCACCCCAGTTACCTGAACCTCTCCTGGCTGAGGAGGGACTCCCCTCTGCTGCCACCCACATCCCCTATGCCACCTACCACCAGGCTGTCTCTCAGCTCCACCTTCACATAACTGCTGCGGGAATCAGCTGTGTGGAGTTGCGCAAGGCAGCAACTGTGTGCTGAAAAAGAGGTTCAGTGATGCTGTCCTCTGACTGGTGGAGGCAGTTCAACTGCTTTGTAATGTATTTTTCTAGAACAGATCATCTAAGATGCAAATTTTTTTTTATGTTGATTGCACACATGCACAAGAAACATATTGCGGCAGTTTTCCAGAAGCAGGTTGTGGAGGCGTGGCACTGATGTAGTCAATGCCCCCACAGCCTGTAAAGGCTTGGCCCGCTTTCCCCAACACTGTGGCATGCTGCTGCTGACACTAGTTCAGACAGCTTGCCACAACCTTGAAATGTTTCAGCCACTGCAATCAGGGGCCACTTCGTCATTGCAACAATGAGGGAGTGACCCGTCATTGCAAGACAGAACGTTGCTACTGTAATATTGTTTATGAACATGGTGGCACCTTGCTGCCATGTTCACAAGCAATATTAATCTGGCCCCAGTGTTAAGAGGGTGCCCAATCCCTCTAGGCAGCATGTGCCCCTCCCCACAGCAGCGTGTGTCTGCCGACGGGGGCCCCACTCCTCGTCGGCTTCCATCCCCTGTGCTAGTTGACTTGCCAACAGAGAAGCCCACTCCCATTGGCATTATGACCCCTCCTTGTTTGATGTGTGATTGGGAGCCCACTCCCCATCGGCATCCGTCCCCCTGAAAGAGTAGCGGAGAGTTGTGCTGAAGGGGTGCCCATCCTCGGCGCCTGTGCCCACCCCGGGCTTAAAGCAACAGGTGCTCCACCCCTGGCTGCACACACCACTTAAAAATATTTCAGGTGGCATGCTGGGAGCCCACCCAGCATGCCCAATGTCCTTGTAAAGAAAAACATCCTGTGATGCTTTTTTTTTAAACCTGTAAAAAATACTGTCCCTCGCGGTCTTCCTGTCCCCCCTACAATCTGCACCTACCCACTTCACACCCTGCCTCCCCACACCCCACTCACCCCATACTTACATCTGGAGTCCAGCACGATGATCTTCGATGGACCAGGAACATGTCTGCACTCTTCAAACCAACCGCTAACTAAGGAAATGCTGGTAAGCTGTATAATGGAATGAAAAGGGCTTTTTCAACTTTGATGCATATCTCAGGCATTTTTTGTAATTTTGACACCACATTTTCAACATGGTTTTTTTGGGACCCTTCCTCATGAATTCTGCCACTGTCATGGCGTTATTCGGCCCCAAAAGGTGATTTCTCAGTTACTGTGTGGAATCCCCTATCGGTACCGATTAATGAAACAACAGTGCCAGTGTTCATAAGGTGGGCTCTCAAAAAGCCTATGTTGCAAATTTGGTGGAAAAAATCCAAAAAATTACTGTTTTTCGAGCGTGCACTGAACAGTTGCTATGCACTCTCGTAACTTCAAGAATTTGCAATATTTTCACACCCGATTTTCAACATTGCCATTTTTTCACACCTCCTTGTGAACAGTATAGCTGTCATTTTTCACATCCTGGCCGAAATGTGTTTTCGCACTTCCGGCACAGAATAGCGTGGTTGCTGTGGGAAATCAGTGTTTGGGACAGATTAAGAAAATGACAGTGACACTGTTCATGAGCAGAGGTCTTAAAATGCCTATGTTGAAAATTTGGTGACAATACTCCATAAAATGACTGTGCTATGAGCATGTGATGCACAGTTTGCATGCAAGCTCTTATCTTCGTGAATTAATAATATTTTCATTCCAGATTTTCAAAATTGCCATTCTTCTGCACCTCCTCATGAACAGTATAGCTGTCATTTTTCACATCCTGGCCAAAATGTATTTTCGCAGTTCCGGCACAGAATAGCGCGGTTGCTGTGAGAAATCCATGTTTGGCACACATTATGGAAATGACAGTGACACTGTTCATTAGCAGAGGTCCTAAAATGCCTATGTTGAAAATTTGGTGATGAACGTCCATAAAATGAGTGTGTTATGAACGTGCATTGCACAGTTTCCACACACGCTCGTCCCTTCGCAACTTTGCAATATTTTCACTCCAGATTTTCAACTTTGCCATTTTCCCACACCTCCTTATGATCAGTGCAGCTGTCATTTTTCACATCCTGGCCAAAATGTGTTTTCATTCTTCCAGTTCACAATAGTGCAGTCACTGTGGGAAATCAGTGTTCGGGACACATTAAGAAAATCACACTGACACTGTTCATGAGTAGAGGTCCTAAAATGCTTATGTTGAAAATTGTGTGATGAAACTCCATAAAATGACTGTGTTATGAGTGTGCATTGTACAGTTTCCATGCACCCTTGTAAGTTCACAAATTAGTAATATTTTCACGCCAGATTTTTAACACTGGCATTTTTTCACACCTCCTTATGAACAGTACAGCTGTCATTTTCTACATCCTGGCCAAAATGTGTTTTCGCACTTCCGGCACAGAATATCGCAGTCACTGTCAGAAATCAGTGTTTGGGACAGATTAGGATCGAACGAGTGAGAGAGAAGAGGAGTGACCGGCTCAACTGAGCTCTGTCGGGACTGCTGCGGATTTCTTTGTGGGCAGGAAAAGGTGCCAACGCAGGCAGGAGCCCAGTACAAAAGGGCAGCCTGCGGCGCCAGGAGACACAGAACGAGCGAGTGAGGAAGGGGGAATGAGTGAGTTCAACGGAGCTCTGTTGAGACTGCTGCGGATTTCATTGTGGGCAGAAAAAGGCAGCAATGCTCATAGGGGCCCAGTACAAAAGGGAAGTCTGCAGCAGTGGGACAAACAGAATGAGCGACTGAGTGAGTGGGAGTGAGCGAGCTCAATGGAGCTCTATCATGACTGCTGCAGATTTCTTTGTGGGCAGAAAAGGGTGGAAACACAGGCAGGAGCCCAGTACAAAAGGGCAGCCTGCAGCACTGGCAGAAATAGAATGAGCGTGTGAGAGAGGGTGAGTGAGTGAGGTAAACGGAGCTCTGTTGGGACTGCTGCAGATTTCTTTGTGGGCAGAAAAAGGTGCCAAGAGAGGCAGAAGCCCAGTACAAACGGGCAGTCTGCAGCGCCAGGAGAAACTGAATGAGTGAGTGAGACAGGGGGAGTGAGTGACCTCAACAAAGCTCTGTCAGGACAGCTGCATATTTCTTTGTGGGTAAAAAAAGGTACCAATGCAGGTAGGAGCCCAGTACAAAAGGGCAGCCTGCAGCACCAGGAGAAACAGAACAAGCGAGTGAGACAGGGGGAGTGCGAGCCCAACAAAGCTCTGTCAGGACAGCTGCATATTTCTTTGTGGGTAAAAAAGGTGCCAATGCAGGTAGGAGCCCAGTACAAAAGGGCAGCCTGCAGCGCCAGGAGAAACAGAATGAGCGAGTGAGATAGGGGGAGTGAGCGAGCTCAATGGAGCTCTGTTGGGACTGCTGCGGATTTCTTTTTCTGGGCAGAAAAAGGCAGCAATGCACACAGGGGCCCAGTACAAAAGGGCAGCCTGCAGTGGCAGGAGAAACAGAATGAATGAGTGAGAGAGGGGGAGTGAGTGAGGTCAATGGAGCTCAGTCAGGACTGCTGCAGATTTCTTTGTGGGCAGAAAAAGGTGCCAACAGAGGCAGGAGCCCAGTACAAATGGGCAGCCTGCAGTGCCAGGAGAAACAGAATGAGCGAGTGAGACAGGGGGTGTGAGTGAACTCAACGGAGCTCTATCATGACTGCTGCAGATTTCTTTGTGGGCTCAAGAAGGCAGCATTGCAGGCAGGAGCCCAATATGAAAGGGCAGCCTGCAGTGCCAGCAGAAACGGAGCAAGCGAGTGGGAGGGGGGAGTGAGCGAGTTCAAAAAATGCTCTGTTGAGACTGCTACACATTTCTTTGTGTACAGAAAAAGGTGCTGACAGAGGCAGGAGCCCACTACAAAAGGGCAACCTGCAGCGCCAGGAGAAACAGAATGAGCAAGTGAGATGGGGGAGTGAGCAACCTCAACGGAGCTCTGTCGGGACTGCTGCAGATTTCTTTGTGGGCAGAAAAAGGTGCGAATGCAGGCATAAGCCCAGTACAAAAGGGCAGCCTGCAGTGCCAACAGAAACGGAATGAGTGACTGAGAGAGGGGGAATGAGATCAACAGAGCTCTGTCGGGACTGTTGCAGATTTCTTTGAGGGCAGAAAAAGGTGCCAACAAAGGCAGGAGCCCAGTACAAAATGGCAGTGTGCAGCGCCAGGAGAAACTGAATGAGTGAGTGAGACAGGGGGAGTGAGCGACCTCAAGTGAAGCTCTGTCGGGACAGCTGCAGATTTCTTTGTGGGCAGAAAAAGGTGCCAACACAGGCAGGAGCCCAGTACAAAAGGTCAGCCTGCAGCACTGGGAGAAAGAGAATGAGCAAGGGAAAGAGGGGGAGTGGGCGAGCTCAACTGAGGTCTATCATGACTGCTGCGGATTTGTTTGTGGGTAGGAAAAGGCAGCAATGCAGGCAGTAGCCCAGTACAAAAGGCCAGCCTGCAGTGCCGGCAGCAACAGAACAAGCGAGTGAGAGAGGGAGAGTGAGCAACCTCAATGGAGCTGTGTCAGGACTGCTGCAGATTTCTTTGTAGAAAGAAAAAGCCACCAATGCAGGCAGGAGCCCTGTACAAAAGAGCAGCCTGCAGCAGTGGGAGACACAGAACGAGCGAGTGAAGGAGGGGAGGGAGTGAGTGAGCTCAATGGAGCTCTGTTAGGACTGCTGTGGATTTCTTTGTGGGCAGAAAAAGGCAGCAATGCACGCAGGGGCCCAGTACAAAAGGGCAGCCTGCAGCGGTGGGAGAAACAGAATGAATGGATGAATGAGAAAGGGGGAATGAGTAAGATCAATGGAGCTCTGTCAGTACTGCTGCAGATTTCTTTGTGGGCAGAAAAAGGTGCCAACAGAGGCAGGAGCCCAGTACAAACGGGCAGCCTGCAGCGCCAGGAGAAACAGAATGAGCGAGTGAGACAGGGGGTATGAGTGACCTCAACGAAGCTCTATCAGGATAGCTGCATATTTCTTTGTGAGTAGAAAAAGGTGCCAACGCAGGCAGGAGCCCAGTACAAAAGGGCAGCCTGCAGCACCGGGAGAAACAGAATGAGCGAGTGAAAGAGGGAAGTGGGCAAGCTCAATGGAGGTCTATCATGATTGCTGAGGATTTGTTTGTGGGTAGGAAAAGGCAGCAATGCAGGCAGTAGCCCAGTACAAAAGGCCAGCCTGCAGTGCCGGCAGCAACAGAACGAGCGAGTGAGAGAGGGAGAGTGAGCAACCTCAATGGAGCTGTGTCAGGACTGCTGCAGATTTCTTTGTAGAAAGAAAAAGCCACCGATGCAGGCAGGAGCCCTGTACAAAAGAGCAGCCTGCAGCAGTGGGAGACACAGAACGAGCGAGTGAAGGAGGGGAGGGAGTGAGTGAGCTCAATGGAGCTCTGTTAGGACTGCTGTGGATTTCTTTGTGGGCAGAAAAAGGCAGCAATGCACGCAGGGGCCCAGTACAAAAGGGCAGCCTGCAGCGGTGGGAGAAACAGAATGAATGAATGAATGAGAAAGGGGGATTGAGTGAGATCAATGGAGCTCTGTCAGTACTGCTGCAGATTTCTTTGTGGGCAGAAAAAGGTGCCAACAGAGGCAGGAGCCCAGTACAAACGGGCAGCCTGCAGCGCCAGGAGAAACAGAATGAGCGAGTGAGACAGGGGGTATGAGTGACCTCAACGAAGCTCTATCAGGATAGCTGCATATTTCTTTGTGAGTAGAAAAAGGTGCCAACCAGGCAGGAGCCCAGTACAAAAGGGCAGCCTGCAGCACCGGGAGAAACAGAATGAGCGAGTGAAAGAGGGAAGTGGGCAAGCTCAATGGAGGTCTATCATGATTGCTGAGGATTTGTTTGTGGGCAGGAAAAGGCGGCAACGCAGGCAGGAGGCCAGTACAAAAGGCCAGGCTGCAGCAGCGGGAGACACAGAATGAGCGAGTGAAGGAGGGGAGTGAGTGAGATCAACGGAGCCCTGTTGGTACAGCTGTGGATTTCTTTGTGAGCAGAAAAAGGCAGCAATGCACCTAGAGGCCCAGTACAAAAGGGCAGCCTGCAGCGGCGGGAGAAATAGAATGAATGAGTGAGAGAGGAGAGTGAGTGAGCGAGCTCAATGGAACTCTATCATGACTGCTGCAGATTTATTTGTGGGAAGAAGAAGGCAGCAACGCAAGCAGGAGCCCAGTACAAAAGGGCAGCCTGCAGCGCCAATAGAAACTGAATGAGCGAGTGAGAGAGAGGGAGTGAGCTAGCTCAACAGAGCTCTGTTAGGACTGCTGCAGATTTTTTTGTGGGTAGGAAAAGGCAGCAATGCAGGCAGGAGAACAGTACAAAAGGCCAGCCTGCAGTGCCGGCAGAACCAGAATGAGCGAGTGAAAGAGGGAGAGTGAGCAACCTCAATGGAGCTGTGTCGGGACTGCTGCAGATTTCTTTGTGGGCAGAAAAAGCCATCAATGCAGGCAGGAGCCCCATACCAAAGGGCAGCCTGCAGCAGTGGGAGACACAGAATGAGCGAGTGAAGGAGGGGAGTGAGTGAGCTCAACGGAGCTCTGTTGGGACTGCTGCGGATTTCTTTGTGGGCAGAAAAAGGCAGCAATGCACGCAGGGGCCCAGTACAAAAGGGCAGCCTGCAGCGGCAGGAGAAACAGAATGAACGAACGAGAACGGGGGAGTGAGTGAGGTCAACGGAGCTCTGTCAGGACTGCTGCAGATTTCTTTGTGGGCAGAAAAAGGTGCCAACAGAGGCAGGAGCCCAGTACAAATGGGCAGCCTGCAGCAAAAGGAGAAACAGAATGAGCGAGTGAGACAGGTGGTGTGAGCGACCTCAACGAAGCTCTGTCAGGACAGCTGCATATTTCTTTGTGGGTGGAAAAAGGTGCCAATGCAGGCAGGAGCCCAGTACAAAAGGGCAGCCTGCAGTGCTGGGAGAAACAGAATGAGTGAGTGAGACAGGGGGAGTGAGCGAGCTCAACAGAAGTCTATTGTGACTGCTGCAGATTTGTTTGTGGGCAGAAAAAGGTGGCAAGGCAGGCAGGAGCCCAGTACAAAAGTAGAGCCTGCAGTGCCGGGAGAAACAGAATGAGCGAGTGAAAGGGGGCAGTGGGCAAGCTCAACGGAGGTCTATCATGACTGCTGCGGATTTGTTTGTGGGCAGGAAAAGGCAGCAACGCAGGCAGGAGTCCAGTACAAAAGGCCAGGCTGCAGCAGCGGGAGACACAGAACAAGCGAGTGAAGAAGGGGAGTGAGTGAGCTCAACGGAGCTCTGTTGGGACTGCTGTGGATTTCTTTGTGGGCAGAAAAAGGCAGCAATGCACGTAGGGGTCCAGTACAAAAGGGTAGCCTGCTGCGGTGGGAGAAACAGAATGAACAAGTGAGAGAGGAGAGAGAGTGAGTGAGCGAGCTGAATGGAGCTCTATCATGACTGCTGCAGATTTCTTTGTGGGCAGAAGAAGGCGGCAATGCAAGCAGGAGCCCAGTACAAAAGGGCAGCCTGCAGTGCTAATAGAAACTGAATGAGCGAGTGAGAGAGGGGGAGTGAGCTAGCTCAACGGAGCTCTGTTGGGACTGCTGCAGATTTCTTTGTGGGCAGAAAAAGGGCGCCAACAAAGGCAGGAGCCCACTACAAAATGGCAGCCTGCAGCGCCAGGAGAAACAGCATGAGTGAGTGAGAAAGGGGGAGTGAGCGACCTCAACGGAGCTCTGTCGGGACAGCTGCGGATTTCTTTGTGGGCAGAAAAAGGTGCCAACACAGGCAGATGCTCAGTACAAAAGGGCAGCCTGCAGTGCTGGGAGTAAAACAATGACCAAGTGAGAGTGAGGGAGTGAGCAATCCCAATGGAGCTCTATCGTGACTGCTGCAGATTTCTTTGTGGGCACAAAAAGGCGGCAATGCAGGCAGAAGCCCAGTACAAAAGGCCAGCCTGCAGCACCGGGAGAAATGGAATGAGCGAGTGAGAGAGGGGGAGTGAACAAGCTCAACAGACCTGTGTCAGGACTGCTGCAGATTTCTTTGTGGGCAGAAAAAGCCGCCAACAGAGGCAGGACCCCAGTACAAAAGGTCAGCCTACAGCGCCAGGAGAAACAGAATGAGTGAGTGAGAGAGGGGGAGTGAGTGAGCTCAACGGACCAATGCAATCAACATTCGGCATTGACAAATGCTTATTTTCCAGCGGGGTTCTGCTGTAGGATCCTGTTTTTACAGTTTTGCAATTTTTTTATCCAGAAGAACCCAGCTGAGATGCAATATCTCATTTTCAATCAGGTGCTGCTTTGACACATTTTTGTCCGTATACTGTTTACCCAGGATAGCAGAACTCAGATGCCGTCTTCTTTTCAGTGGGATCTTACTTTTCCCAATGTTTGCACTGCAGTTACCCAGGACAGCACAGCCAAGACACAATGCCTTGTTTTTCATGGAGCCCTGCTGGTACCTATTTTTATAATGCATTTATCCAGAAAGTCCAGCTGAAAGGTAAGTTATATTTTCAATGGTGTCTAGCTTTTACAATGTATTTTCACAGGATCGAGAGGCATAGATTTATAGTTCAGTTGGGGCTCTGCTGTACTGGAGTCCTGCTTTTACACATTTTTACTATATATTTACGCAGACCAGATGAGATGCAATATCTCACTTTTGATGGGGCTCCACTTTTATGTATTTTTATAATGTACTTACTAAGGATAGCCCAGCTGAAAAGCAAATTACATTTTCAGTGGGGTCCAGCTTTTACAATGTATTTTTCCCAGTATGGAGCAACATAGATGCACAGTTCAGTGTGAGTGGGCTCTTCTGTACTGGAGTCCTGTTTCTACACATTTTACTATATATTTACCCAGACCAGATGAGATGCAATATCTCATTATCAGTGGTGTCCTTGTTTTTACACATTTTTAGATTGTATTTACCCTAGATAGGTCAGCTGAGAGGCAATATCAAATTTTCAGGAGATACCCACATTTTGAAGCCAAAATTTCAATATTGTCTTTTTATGACCTCATGCTGTGATCAAGACAGGTAGAGTTTTTTTAAACCCCATCTGAAAGATAATTTCACAGTATGACTGAAAAAATGTGTGTTTGAGGGGATTTGAAAAATACACCTGCAATGTTAATGAGTGTGGTAACACAAGTGATAAGTTGAAAATTAGGGGCCAAAATCTGCCAAAATAAAGTTATGAGAAAATGGTGGAACAATTCAACATTTCTTCGTTACTTATTTTTTCACATTTCGACCTCAGAATTTCAACATAGGACCCGATTCCAAGATAAGCTATGCTGGCATAAGGTGGGATATGCCAAGCTCCATGGCATATCCCGCGACTTACGCCATGTGTTACACCCATTGGCTATGGCCTGCATTGATTGGAGGATATCCGGCGGGGTTAAGCAGCTACTTTACCCAATTCTAGGAGGGCAGCTGTTGTAACCCGCAGTTGCGATTCCAAGAGATGCAGTGGCGTACTGGAATTATGACAGCTCGGAGCTGTCCTAAGTGGCATCTGATGGCTGGCACCGTTGGATGCCACCATGCAGCACTGTGGCAATGATGCCACACTGTCCCCCAAGCCCCCTCAAGCACACCCCTTCCCCCAACTTCCCAATCATCTGGGACCCCGGGGGTCTGTTTCTGGAATGCCCCCCAGATGCCTGTGCCATCTGTCCTGCCCCCATGCCCCTGGTGTGTGCGAAGTCATCCGGGGTGGGGACTTTGAGGGCACTGTCACTGGCCATGTGTTGACATGCGCAGCGATCACGCCATGTGTGTGGTGGTACCTCACGAGGCGATCCCACATGTTGTAGTGTTAGACCCTGCCACTCTTGGAATGTGGTATGGTCCCTGATAGGGGCAATGGTTTAACTCATAACTGTGTGCAAGTTATGCCATTCATATTGGAATCGGCCCCATAGTCTTTTTATGACATCATGTGATGATTAAGACAGGTGGATTTTTTAAATCCTGTCTGAAAGGCGGTTTTGCAGAAGGACTGTGAAAACATGTTTCAAAGGGGATTTGACAAATGACACCACTCATCTTCATCAGCACAGATAATGACAGGGCTATGTTGCACATTTGGAACCAAAATCTGCAAAATTCACAAACTTCTGAGTAAACATTGAAATAAGATCAGTGTTTCCTCACATATTTCTTGTCTTTTGACATTTGGAGCCCAGATTTTCAACATTGCTTTTTTATGGCCTCACCTTATGATCATGGCAGGTGGAACATTTAAAATCCAGTTCAAATTGTGATTCAGTGATGCCAATGTTAAAACATGTTTTAGAGAGATTTGAAAAATGTCATTTGTCATGTAAATGAGGTGAGGTAACATGAGGGCTATGTTGAAAACTGGGAGCCAAAATCTGTAAAAATTCAATGTTTCTTCATGGGAAACATTGTGGGATCTACGGGAGTGACGGGGCCGTTGTTGAGTGGTCAGAAGGAGCTGTTGGCAGGGGAGTTGGGAGGGCACATCAGTGGCCCACAGAAAAGGCAGACAAGGGTGGAGGACTGCAGCTGGTGGTCAGTGGTGTCCTGAGCACCTGTTCAACAGGGGAGAGCAGTGCTGAAGAGCAGGACTACAAGCAGCGGTCCCTGGATGAAGCTGCAGAAGGAGGAAGGCAAGTCTCTGGAGGGCTCTCTGCTGAGCCAACTGAACAGGCTGAAGGAGATCAGTGCACACTTTTTCCTCCCACACACCCATTCTGTACCACCTCCAAGTTAAATTCACCACCGAGCCACTCCCCATTGAGATCATCCAATCGAGGGGTGTCAGGATGTGGGGAAGATCCAGGAAGAGGTCCTTGGAGGAGTCCTTACAAAGAGCAATGTCCAGATACGGCAGGGGGATCACTATCTCATAAGGACACAACAGGAAGCTTTGTGCCGTATCAGCTTCAGGTAATTCTGTGTTTGTTCTGAGTTTAAATCTTTGTTTCTTAGGGACAGGGCTGGTTAAAAGCTCACAGATAATGCTGATTATAACAACTAATAGGTAGTACTGTATTCTTTTTTGTTACTGTCCTGTAGATTTATTTTTGTTTCTTAGGGGGGCAGGACTAGCTAAAAACTTAGAGATAGTACTGGTTGAAAAAACCTATAGGTAGTACTGTATTCTTTTTTTAATTTTTTTTTATGGTCCTTCTCTCTTGGTTACATACTGCTTAAACATGAGTAGAACAGTTGGCTGCAATAGATGAAGCACGGCAGTTTGGTTAAACATTTTGTGGAAACTTGGAGGGTGGCCAATGTGTCACAGGCTGAAAAGGTTCGAGAAGGAAGTACTGTGTTTTGGTAGGGAGTTGGAGAGGATGGAAGGAGGAGGGAGGGGGACTGCTGGGGCAAGAGGGCAAGGGGGCCTCCCCAGAGGGTAACATGAGGACACCACGTAGGAGGAACGTTGGTTTAAGATAGGGGACAGGGAGGAGGTGCATGAGTAAACTGAACAGGAGATTTGGCACTGTAGGCAAGGCCTTAATCAGGAGGGAAGACCCAACACACAGTAAGGCAGTGGGGGCAGGTAATAGGTTTGCGGTGTTGGCAACATTGGTGGAGGAAGTGAAGGGGAAGGATCACTAGGAGGGGGCAGGAGAGGGAAAGGGAGGGGAATGCACAAGGGACAGTAGTCAGTAGGTGGAGGGAGACAGTGGAAAGGGGGGAGGGGCACAGCTGGAAAGACGGTCGAAGGGAGCAGGGAGGAAGGAGAGAGGAACAAGGTTGGTGGGGAGGATAAGAAGGGCAGGGGATCCAGAGAGGTCAGAAGGAATGTGGAGGATAGCAAAAAAGCAGTGAGGGATGGGGGGACAAGGTCTGGGCAGGGGGAGCCATGGGAGAAGGGCAGAGCTACAAATGGTGGACTCTAGAGATACAGTAGATACCTTGGTAATAGGGTGGGGGTGAGAATGAAGAAGAATGAGGGGGGATAATAGTCCTTGGGGATTCCATACTAAAAGGGATAAGATGGGGCAACAAGGGGGAAAGGTACAGTCGTGGATAGGTAGAGTCCATACTTGGGTTAATGTCAGGCAGTGGGTCAGTCAATTCTGAAGTGCTCAAGGAGGGGTAGGAAGAAACTACATCTCATGGTGGACATGGGTATGAATGACCTGGTGGGAGAGATGGTGGAAGTGGTGAGGGAGAGAGATCTGAGGAACTGGGAAGATTGTGTGAGGAGCTGGGGGACTCAGTGGCCTTCTCAGAGGTGCTTCCAGTGCCTTGCTTGAGTATGGTGAAGAAAGGGAGGATCAGAGAGTTCAACACATGGCTTGGGAACTAATGTCAAGCCAAGGGGTATGGGTTAGTGGGAGTTGGGGCGGTACCTGGAAATGACGATCTATATGCAGGGGACAGGCTGCACTTGAGCAGGGAGAGTAAGGGAGCATTAAAGCACATAGCATCAAAAATGGGTTTAAACTAGGTGGCGGGGTGGCAAGAGGCTAGTTGGTAGGCACCCAGAGAGGGGAGAAGGACAAGCTTACCCCCTAAGTTACCAGAGAAGGATTCAGAGTAGGGGCATGAGGGTGAGGGGGAACCAGGGAAAGGCAAGGAAGGAAATGGGATGGAGGGTGGTCACACTGAATGTGAGGAGCCTAGATAATAAGTCAGCTGAGTTGCAGGCTCTCTTGGCAGTAAAGAGGGTGGACATCGTGGCCATCATGAAAATGTGGCCCTCCCAGTGGCAGGACTGGGATATAATGATCCCAGGGTATAGAATATTCAGGAAGATAGGGTGAAGGGGAATGGGAGTGTGTGGCAATCTATGTACAGGAAGGGATAAGATGTATAAGGGAGGAGGGGAAGAAAGGCAGGCCCTATGGATGTAGTTCCAGGACTCAAAAGGTAGAACGCTGAGGATGGGGGTAGTATACAGACCACCAGCACAAGGGGATAACTTGGATAGGGAGCTAGCTAAGGAAATCAGAAGGGTCTGTAGGAAGGAGAACACAATGGTGGTGGTGGACTTCAACCTACCTGGGATGGATTGGAGCACACCAACCTCCATGAGTGAAAGGAAGTAGGTCATTCTAGAAGCATTTCAGGATAGATTCTGGGTGCATTTAGTACATGAGCCAACTAGATTGGAGAGGACTCTGGACCTGGTACTTTCAAATGGGGAGGCTGTAAGAGATTTGGGGGAAGAGGACCCTCTGGCTGGGAGTGACCACCACTCAGTGTAGTTCACACTCAATAAGGGTAGGCAAACAGGCAGTGCAGGGACCAGGGTGATTGACTTTAAAGGGGAGGACTTTAAAAGGATGGAGAAAATCTTGAGTAAGTATCTGGTGGAAATTCAACCAGACATGGATGCTAGTCAAAATTGGGATATTATTAAAAAAGATCTGACAGAGGCCATGGGGACTTGTACAAAGACACAGAGTAAGAACGGAAGGGCAAAGAAACCCAGTTGGTTGACTCAGGAGGTTATGGAGGGGGTAAGGGCCAAGAGAAAAGCATTTCAGAAACTCAGGAAATTGGGAGAGGAAATGACAGGGATGAGTATATGAAGAAGTCCAGGGAGGTTACCAGGCTAGTCAGAGCAGCCAAGGCTACAAGAGAGCTAAGACTGGCACAAGGTATTAAGGAAGGAGAAAAGGACTTCTGCAGATACATTAGCAAAAGAAGGAAGAACAAAGACCAGATTGTGAGGATTAAGAAGGACAGAGGATGGGTGAGAAGGGGGTTGACCAGGCAGTGGCATTAAATGAATACTTCTGTGTTCATGAAGGAGAAGGGGGGAAGATACTCCAAAGGGGGGGTAAAGTGATTAGTGGGGGGAGGGGGTATCTGATGTAGGGATTACAGAAGACAAAGTTCTGGAAGGATTGAGGGCACTAAAGGTGGACAAGGCACTGTGGTCAGATGGCATTCATTCTAGGATACTCAGAGAGCTAGAAGAGATCCTGGCAGGACCACTGGCTGACCTGTTCAACACCTCCCTGGACACAGGATGCATACCACAAGACTGGAGGATGGCCCATGTGGTGCCCATTCACAAAAGAGACTCTAGGGTGAACCAGACAACTACAGACCAGTGAGCCTCACATCAATTGTGGGGAAGCTCATGTAGACAATCCTAAAAGAGAGGCTGGTGACCTTTTTGGAACAGAATGGTCTCCAGGACAGTCATCAATATGGGTTTGCCTCAGGCAGATCCTGCCAGACAAATTTAATTGAGTATTATGACTGGGTGACCAGGGAGCTGGACAGGGGCCATGAGTTAGGTGTCTGGTATTTGGTCTTCAGCAAGGCTTTTGATTCCGTGCCACATGGGAGGCTAGGGGAGAAGCTGGAATACATAGAGGTGGGAACAAAGATGGTCAAAAGGATTATCAACTGGCTGAATGGAAGGCAGCAGACAGTGGTGATGAGGGAACTCTCATCACTGAGGCAAGTGACGAGCGGGGTGCCACAGGGATTGGTACTGGGACCAGTGTTGTTTGGGATATGCATAGCTGTTATCTCGCTTGGGATCTGGAGTAGAAGCAGTCTGTTCGCTGGTAATCCAAAGATGGAAGCAGTGGTAGATGACATCAAAGGGTGGAAGGGGCTGCAGGAGAACTTGACCAAACTACAGGAGTGGTCAGAAACCTGGCAGCTGGGGTTCAACACCAAGAAGTGCAAGGTACTACACTTTGGTGCTAGAAACCAGGGGAGGAGCTATTAGCTGGGAGGGGTGGAGCTGGAAAATACTGAGAAGGAAAATAATCTGGGGGTGCTTATAACAGGCAGCATGAACAACTCAGCTTAGTACAGGAAGATGGCAGCAACAGCCAACAGGATGCTAGGGAGTATAGCGAAGGGAATCTCATCCAGAAATAGGGAGATCATCCTTCCCCTGTACAGGTCTCTGGTCAGGCATCACCTGGATTATTGCGTGCAGCACTGGTGCCCATTCCTTAAGCAGGACATCAAATTGTTGGGGGGGATGCAATGTACGGCAACAAAGATGATCCAGGGACTGGAGGGAAAGTCCTACAAGGATAGATTGGGCAAGCTGACAATGTACTCCCTGGAGAAGAGGAAGGACAAGTGGGATATGATTGAAACCCTTAAATACCTTAAGGGGATAAATTAGGCTAATACAGAAGGGATGTTCCAGATTAGAAGAGGAAGGGATACGAGACGGCATCAGCTGAGATTGGAGGGGTGAAGATTCAGGAGGGAAATCAAGGGATACTCTTTCACTGAAAGGGTGGTGGACAGATGGAATACTCTGCCCTAGGAGGTGGTATCCTTTAGAATGGTGGGTGGCTTTAAGAGGGTTGGGACAGGGTGAGGGGTTATGATGAAAAGGGTGGGAGGGTGGGCAGCTGCAAGTTGAGGGCTAGCTGCACATTCACAGACATAATAGACTGTAAGGCCTACTCTGCTGGCATTTTTGTATGCCCATATAACTTTGTTGTTTTGTGACATTTTCACCCCAAATTTTTAACCTATTCTTTTTATGATCACCTTTTTTAAACATGACAGGTGACATTTATAAAATACAGGCCCAAACATTATTTTGTTACCCAAATGTGAAAAAACATTTCACACAGGATTTAAAAAATGACAGCTGTCACATTTAAGGGGTGGTGTGAAAAATGACTATGTTGAAAACTTGGGGTCAAAATATTGAAAATTATCAAAGTTATGAGAGAACATCAAAAAATGTAAATGTACCTTCAGAACTTTGTTGTTTTTTAATATTTTGACTCCACATTTTCAACATAGTCTTTTTTATAAAATTAATATTTTACTGGAATTTCAACAACACATATCATAACAGCACAGTTATACAAGTGTCCATAACAATCATCAATAATTAAACAAAACTATTACAAGGTAATTAGGTAACATGGGATGTTTACTATTTTAAAGGAGGAATGAAGAAAAGAAAAATAAATAAATAATAAAATAATACATAATAAATACAAAAAGAGGTTGGCCCAGATATTCAAAAGGGTTGCGCCATGCGCAACAGGGTTGCGCATGCGCAAGTCCAAAATGCGCCATTCTGCGATATTCAGCAGGAGGCAGTTACGCCACTGGCAACAGGTTGTGCAAGAGAGCAATGCAAATGAATGCATGCTCAACAGGAGGGGAGGATCCATGATAACCTGCGCCAACCGATATTCAGTCGGGTTGTTGCAGAGTTGTCATGCGAACTCAACCTAAGCGCCCGCATGCTTGAGCCAAAAGGCTTGTTGAGGGCCACCCACAGGCGAAGCTTCTGCATTGCAGGGCGAACACAGCAGCTGCCATCCTGGCTGGCCCCAACTCGGGTCCTGTGCCCCCCCACCAGCCCGATCGCGGACGGTACAGGCCACATGACATAGACCCCCCCACATCTCCCTCAGCCCGTCGCGGCAGAACACGTCATGTCCCCCACACATCTCCCAGCAGCCCGATCGTGGGCAGAACCTGTATGAACCCCCAGTGCCCGATCGCGGGCAGAATGTAACCCTCCCCACCGAATAACTCCCTGGTGGTCCAGTGGACCATAAAGCCCGATCAGCGGGCAGATGTCAAGCACAACCCCCAAACATCTCCCTGGTGTCTTATTGTCCCCACCCACTCCAGAAGCCTCCACCCGCCTCCCCGCAGCCGGGCGGGCGACAGCATCCCACCCACCTGCCGCCCCGCCCGACTGATCTGTCCGTGGGCTGCACGCCCATTGGTGCAGAGCTACAGCCAATGGGCGGCAGCCCATACCATACATGACAGTCCAGATTCAGAATGATCATTCACACCAGGGAGATGTTTGGGGGGCTAAGGGACATCTGCCCGCGATCGGGCTTTACGTCCACTGGACCACCAGGAGTTATTCGGCTGGGGGGAGGGTTACATTCCTGCCCGCGATCGGGCACTGGGGGTTCATACAGGTTCTGCCCGCGATCGGGTTGTGGGAGATGGGGGGACACACGTGTTCTGCCCGCGATCGGGCTGTGGAGATGTGGGGGACAGACGTTCGGTCTGGCGATGTGGGGCTGTGGGAGATGTGGGGGGTGTTGCGTGTAACCGTGATGCCCACACCGAGCTGCATTGTGGCGTCGGGTTCACGCACTCTGCTGCTGCCTGGCAGGGTGGCCAGGAGCAAGTCTCGGGATCGAAGACCTACATGCAAATGGCATGCAAATGGGGCTAAATAGATGCAATGGCCCCCTGCGCCTTTGCATAAATTATGGCCCCATTTGCATGTCACCTTTTGAATATCGGAAATTTGAGCATGGCGCAATGGTACTTGGCGCCACCGCAAGTTTAATGCTCACCCTGGCAATCTTGCAGTAGCGCAAGTTCCTATTGGGCGCCATCGCAAGTGTTAGAGCTGGGTGATATTCAAAGGAGTTGCTCAACAGCTAACCTTTGAATATCACTTCGAGCACACCTCGCGCAACTATTTTGAGAGCGCAGGGGCTTGCGCCTCAGACTGGAGCAGTTTGAATATCTGGGCCGTTGTGTTTACATTCAAGTTGGAGTTTTACAATATGTAGAGTTTAGATATGGTTCCCAGATATCAAAGAACTTGTTTAATCTATCTACACTGATGTGAGCCAGACTTTTATAATTGGCTCTTGTATTAATATTTTGAAACCATTCTGAAAGTTGGTGGGTTTGTGAGTTTCCAATGTCTAAGAATTATATTTTTATGTTTGCTTGCACGCATTTGCAAGAAACATAGTGCCACCATATGACTTTTTGTAGGTGTGCTGCCCCCTCTTCCAATGCTGTGATCCTTTTTGCAGGCGCGACCACACCGCACCAATGAATGGTCGAGCTGTCTATGATAGCCATTCAGATGCAGTGGCATGAAGTTGAAAGTAAACCACCGCTACAATCAGCAGTGGTTACCTGTAGGCAATTTGCATACTGTTGTCAACTGACTCTGATTCAACAAGCAGTTACAGTAATGGTAGTTAAGATGTAGACCATGTATGCAACACTTGAGAGTTCAAATCCACACTTTATCACTGTAAATAGTTTCCTTCGGTGAGTGAAACACACTCTTCATCATCCCATTCCCAGTCCTTCGACAACTTTCTCAGCCCACTGTTGTTTACTCTTTAGTCGGTATTCTTACAGCACAATGTGTTTGTCACAACACATAAACTAACGGGACATCAAGTGGATCCTGACTCCCCACCCTACTCTCTTCTTCTGTGTTGTTTTTTAATGATTAAAGCAACAGTGCAGCGAATATCCATAAAAAAATAAAAAGGAAAGGTAGTCTCTAACCTCGGTGTCAGTCTGGCATCCCCTCAAATAAATGATTAATGATCGGGAGCTTCCTTTGAACGTTTACTGCTCAGCTCCTCACTTCTCCCACTGCAAACCTGTCGGTGGGGGCGGGGGTCCGAAGAAGAGGAAGTTGATGTGGCTCGGCAGTCATTTTGTAAGACGTGCCTGTGCCACAGGACAAATGTGTGCTCCTCACCCCATTGCTGCATTGTCCCTTACTAGATGGGGGAGCTAAAGAATAAGCGACGTGCTGGTTGCACATCCCCCACTGAAGCAAGTGTATTTAAGCACTTACAAACTGTATTTGTGCTCACCAGCCCTAGCATCAGTTTAAAAAAGGGTCAAGAGAGCAAAGAATGCTGGCAGCCCCAGCCGAAGGCAGCTTAGGTGAAAACTGATGCTGGTAGTTAAGCTCCATAGGCAAGTGGGCACATGTGTGTTTTTTTCTTTGTTTGCTTGTTTGTTGTTTTGAGAACTACTACAGAGCAAGACAGTAGGGTAGAGAATCTGGTCACACTATTTTATGGGCATCAACAATACTGGCGCTTTATGATGAGTGGACGATCGAGAGTAAAGATGGGGTGATGGAGAGTGTGTTTCACTTGCTTATTATATCTGCAGTACTAAACTAAATATTCATCAACATTACTAAGGTAAATCTCTCCACCCCTTTGTATTCCTTTTCCTTGCAAGAAAAAGCTCACTACAACTTGCACAGTATTGCTAACTGGTATAACATCGATCCAATGGGCTCCTATCGACAAATCCCACATAGCAAAATCAAAGAAACCAAACTCTTCGCTCCTAATCATTTCCTCATGTACCTCAAGCACCAATGAAAACGAGCACACAAATCCAGGAGGTAATATATAACAGCAGTGTTCTAGCACATGATGTGCGATCATAAGAACACAAGGTCGGGACTGGAAGTAATAGTTAGTATTTAATGCAGATACCACCTCCATTTCCTCTATTTTTTATGTTTCATCCAGGATAGCCCAGCCAAGGTGCAATATCTCATTCACAGTGGGGTCATGCTTCAGCCCATTTATTGTATCCTCTTTCACTTTTCCCCACTCGCACCTCAGAACTAATCCTGGCACTGCGTGCTGTTCCTGCCGGTTACCAATTTTCAACAAATACAATACAATAAAATGACTTGCAGGTTCAGCGCAGTTCTTATTTAACACCAAACAAAACAATACATACAGGTAGATATGAATACAAATCGATAGTTCATGAAGCAGACTAATTTTCCCATCACAGACCCTGATACAGTATGAAGTGAAGAAATTAAGTTATTCATCATTTATGTACAGAGGAAAATGGCATGAATCCTTGAATAATGTTATAGTAATATGTTAAATTATGATGCGGGAGATTGCACCTTCCATCTTGACATCATTTTAGAAAGTGCCCTTCCAGACATGTGTTTGGGTAATTGCTCTTGCCTAGTGCAACGAGTATGCAGAGACCTAGTTTTAAAATATATGCAGCTGTTACTTTGTATCAGAAACACAGTTAAAAAACACTTGAAAGTTTAATCCACTATTAAACTGATAGTTTATAAAGTTCTGATATCATATTTGTCATTTTGATTTTAATTTGACAGGACGACCCTGAAAATAAAATTGAACCCTATTATCAATATCTTTTATCAGTGTGAGAAAATGTTTGGAGCCATCCTTGAAGTGGAACCTGCCAATTGCCTCACTGTTTACTGCAAATGAAAGCTGAACAGCCCTGTGAGCTAAAATGAGCAGTTTACAATGTTTTTATCCTAACCTTCGGTTCACTTTAAATCTCGATGGAAAAATGGTCTTATTTCTGCCCTAAAACTGTATGTATGTATGTATAGAACGGTTATTAAATTGATCTGCTAGTATTCGAGTATTACCAAGTAGTATGAATTATGTTCACAAGATGTCACTCCATCATACTGCAATGCAAACAAGCCCCTCTTAATTGTGCAGCCACGCTAGTTACAGCCCTTTACAAAGTAAGCAAGTGCTCCTGTTAAAATGGTATAAAATTCCAGAGCATTTATTAGCGCCAACCCAGAAAGTGAAATCAGGGGAATTTCATTCAGCCTTAACTTTTGGGCAAAAGTAGTGGCAGCATTATGTTTTTAGGGACCCCCCAGCAGTTAATCTGTGGATGCCCTACCATTGTGGATCCTCTGTCACTAACAAACAGGTCTACACTGTGACAATTAACTTTCCTGTATTCTGAGGTTATTTTAGACGTTTCTATCTGCCCCTGGTGTGCTGTTTCAGCAGGGCACAGTGGGCACATCATGATGGGGTGGTACAGGGAATCTCAACCCCCATATCTCCGAAAATAGCCCCTATAACTCATACAGCACGATCATTTACTTAGAGTGGGAAGGGGATGAGTTTAAAAGTAGGGACCCCACAGCCTGCGAAGGCCTTAAAGTGTAATCTCAACAATGACACTGAGTGAAATCAATTTAAAACATGTACAAAGAGTGTTGACTTATTCTAGCTCTGGCTGGACCCTCTATAGGAGAAGGGGTTCCCCAAAAACTGCAGGGGCTGAGGGTACCCAAGGCCAGCTGTGGATATGAATTAAATAATCAATTAGATAGCCAAGAACAGCCTGGACAATGTCCCTGCCAATGGATTGTTTACAGACCTGTAATCCATTTGATAAGAGCAGTACAACACTCCCGAATGCGTGCTATCATTTGGGATAACACCACTTCTCGGGTGGTTGAAGGCACCTGGCTATGCTTCGTGCCTTACCTTGCCCCCAATGTATGGCATTGTCTCATGCTAGCACACACCCTGTCGTGTAATGTTGCTTAATCATTGACGAAGTGAAGAAATTACAAACATGCACTTACTTATCATAAGATGGTACAGGATAAAACCTGTTGTCTAGAATTATTTTGTACAGTAGGTGACCTACCAAGCTCCTTACCTTCAGCTTCTGGGGGGAGGGGCTCATGTCTCTACAAGATAAGTCACCCACTTGCATGTCCACAGTGTGGGGGGCAGCCACTGGGTGGAATTTGTTCAGGCAGTAGACGTCCAATCAGATACCAAAATCCATATAAGAATGGAGCTTAAGATGTATAGCCTCGAGGAAAGTAGGGAGAGGGGGGACATGATAGAAACTTTCAAATACCTCAAGGGAATCAACAAAGTCCAAGAGGGTAGCATCTTTCAGAAAAAGAGATGTGCAAGAACAAGGGGGCACAATTTGAAGATAGAGGGGGGACGGCTCAGAGGTAATGTGAGGAAGTATTTCTTCACAGAGAGGGTTGTAGATGCATGGAACAGACTTCCGGAGGAGGTCGTAGAGTCAAGAACAGTGGGGGAATTCAAAAATGCATGGGACAGACATAAGGCAGTTCTAGTGGGGAGGTAGGAGGAAGTAGGCTGTTGGTTAACTAGGATCTGCAGCTTATCCGTTAGGTAGGGAAATGGGCAGACTAGGTGGGCCATGCGGTCCTTATCTGCTGTCAAATTCTATGTTTCTGTGTTTCTGTGTTTCTATGATCCTTGTTCTGAGCAGGATAAAATATTCTCAGATGCGGCAGGAGGAATGGTACAGTATTCACTTCACGGTGGGGAGAAGGGATGGCTGCATGTCACCTGCAGCAAATTACTATCTCTGCAAACCAGTACACTGCAGAATGCCAGAGAGCTGGGGACACGAGTATCCCATGATGTAACACAGTCCTTTGTGGAGTTTGGGGGACCATAGCTAATACAGTACCCCAAGGCCTCATTGCTTATGTCTCCACATGTTGGTCCAAACCACTGCCAATTACTAAAGAATGTTAGGAAGCCAAAGCAACTGGAAAAATTGGTAAGATATATGGAAAGGATTTGGCAAAAGGTAAAGCAAAATTATTCTCATGACTGGTTAATGCATAGAAAATGTACGAATTTATGCACAAATGTAGTTTGTAAGTTCAACACAAATTACTGTTTTAATGAAGGACTAAAAATATACATGCATACATAATACATACTGTGTATACATATTTAGGAAAGGAAGAAAACCATTGGTGCACAGAGTTCCTCCTGCCCACCTGCTCAGTGGGATTAACCTGCCACCCCCTTTTATTCAAAGTACTTGTCAAGTCTGAGCTTGAAAGGTATTACAGTACCAGATACATACTGTGGCAGACTATTCCAAGAGTTTTGCACTTGTTTTGTTAAGCAGTTCCTCGTGAAGTTTACCTTTAACCTTCCTGCTTGCAACAAACATGTGTCTGTTTATCCTTTCTCCTTGTGCATCTTAATAATCTGCCATTGGTCTGATGGTGTCATCCCTTTTATATACTTGAACCCTGTAGTTGTGTCTCCAAGTTTTCCCTTTTTTCATGGAGCACAGTTCCAGTTCTGCCACTCGACCATCATAACCCATGTTTTCCAGGCCCTTGAATATCTTGGTCATCTTCTCTGTACCATCTGCTTTGAGTCAATATGCACTATTTACATATTGGGGTAATGGGACTTGAAAAGAGGTAACTGAGCACTCTTGAATGCATAACAGAAGATAATCCAATTACACAGAGTATCCAAATTTCCTAGTTTACATGCTTTTAAATTTCTGACCCAAATTTGATTGCTGAATCGGAATGGAGAGAATTCCATTTAAAACCAGATTCCAGTTTACATGTAAACGATCTGTGAGTGCATATGCAGGGGATGGTATTGCTGTGGACATCGCCACCTTGTGGGTGGGAGCATGCCTGACCTCACGTGTCATCATTGCACATCCACACTGTTATGGGGCATCTCAAAGAAAAAAAAAAAGCCTGTGCCACTGCAATGTGATGCCAAATCCCCAGCAAGTGCCACTTCACCAGGTCTCCCGAGGACTGCCTACAGCAGGATTAGCATCTCGGTCCTCCCTCCCACTAGGATGTTGGGGAGAGCCCCACCCTGGAGGGCATGCCATGGTCTCCTGGCAGCCAGGTAAGTCCTGGAGCCAGGGGGATGAATCTGATAGGGGTCCTCAGGGCAGATATTGGGTCTATCCCCACCTCCCAGAGGGGAATAAACAGAATTAAAAAAATGCATGCATGAAGACAAACTTTATAAACAGGCTGCAGGACTTTGCACTCCCTGTATACAGCTACAGTGCATGGTCAGGTCCCACCTTAAATACAGTGTACAATTCTAGTCCCCTCTATCTGAGGAAATATATTTGTTGTACTGCTCTGGCCCCCAGCCACCACTAGGGATCAGAATATTGCCGACTGTGCGCCCATCCCCAAAGGAGGAGCACTATCTATTGGACACTCTATCCCACTCTCCCTAACTTACCCCCAAAGCTCTGGGCTTGTTTCCAAACCCAGATCATCAATGCTGCACATGGTAGTACTGACACTTTTACCAGCAGGCTGGCTCTCTTCATGCATTTTGCTTTCCTTACTAGTTGCAGCCCCCACACTGCTGCTGCACTCATTTAAAGTTGCTGCTGATCAGTACTCCCAGATCTCTTTCCTTGGTTTCAGTAATCTCTATGCCATTTAAATAGTATCTTGCCTTCTTTATATTCCTTCCCACTGCCTTGCCTTTCTCAGCATTGAAATTTACCTGCAATTTTGCCACCCACACATCTGGCACACAGTGGCATGCCTGCTGTGCGAAATCAATGTTCGGGACAGATTAAGAAAATCAAAGTGACAGTGTTCATAAAGAGAGGTCCCAAAAAGCCCATGTTGCAAATTTGGTGAACAAATTCAAAAAAATGACTGCGTTACCAGCGTGTGTTGTGCAGTTTCTACGCATGCTTGTAACTTCCTCAATTTTTATATTTTTACTCCAGATTTTCAACATTGTAATTTTTTCACACTGCCTTATTAACAGTACAGCTGTCAACAGAACAAAAGGGTAAACAGGGAGGAGAAGAAGCACTGTGGGTCAATTTGGAGGCAGGCAATGGCACCACAATCCGCACAGGGGTTGTATACAGACCCCCCTCTCAGGGGGAGGAAATGGACAAGGAAATGATAGAAAGTATACTTAGAATGGCAGATAAAGGGGAGATATTGCTGATGGGTGATCTGAATATGCCAGATGTTAACTGGAGTGCAGTTGCAACAGCCACTTCTAAGAGTGGGGTTGTTCTAGATGCCTTACAGGGGGCATGCCTTAGACAACTAGTATTGGAGCCCACTCGAGAGGGAGCAATCTTAGACCTGGTTCTCTCAAACGGAGATGAAGAGAGGATCACAGATGTAGAAGTGGGTAGCCATCTGGGAACTAGCACCATCTAACAGTATGGTCAATAAACACAGCAATAGAGTCAAGCCATACAAAGACAAAGGTACTGGATTTTAGGAGGGCTGACTTTGCTAAAATAGGTGAGTGCCTAAGGAATGCACTAGCAAATGGGCAGGAAGGAGGGTGGAAGAACAATGGGGAATAATAAAACTGCCATCACAGAGGTAACAAGCCTTTGTGTAAAGCAAATAAACAAAATGAAATGAGGTAAGAAACCACTATGGTTCTCAAAGGAAGTAGCAGTGAAGGTTCAAGAGAAAAGAAAGCATTCAGGAAGTACAAGGAATCACAGAAGGAACAGGACAGAGAACTGTATCAGTTAAAACAAAAGGAAGCTGGAAAGGCAGTCAGAACAGCAAAGACCCAAACCGAGGAAAAGATAGCCAACTCAGTCAAGAAGGGGATAAAACCTTTTATAGGTACATCAGGAGCAAAGGAAGACCAAGAGAGGGATAGTGAGGCTTAATAAAGGGAAGGGAGGTGGGCAGAGGGTGACTGTGAAAAGGCAGAGATACTAAACAAATATTTTGCTCAGTATTTACAAAGGAAGAGGGAGGTGCCTAAAACAAACAGTAGAAACAGTCTGGATACAGAAGTTGATACCAGCCCATTTACAGAAGAAAGAGTTCTGAAAGAGCTCTTAAAACTGAAGGTGGACAAAGCAATGGGGCCTGATGGGATTCATCCCAGAATTCTAAAAGAACTAAGGATAGAACTAGTGACACCACTGACTACCCTCTTTAACAAATCATGGGAGGATGGGGTGGTACCTGAGGACTGGAGGAGGGCAGATGTGATTCCCCTTCACAAAAGTGGGAGCAAGGCAGAAGCAGGAAACTACAGACCTGTTAGTTTAATCTCAGTGGTAGAGAAAATGATGGAATCACTTCTGAAGGAAAGAATTGTTGCGTATCTAGAGGTCAGAGGGGCACAGGACCCAAGGCAGCATGAATTCACAGCGGGAAGGTCATGCCAGACAAATCTGATAGATTTCTTTGACTGGGTGACCAAAGTAGTAGATCAGGAGGGGCTGTGGACATGGCCTACCTAGACTTTAGCAAGGCATTTGACACAGTCCCCACAAAAGATTAATATACAGGTTAGCCAGCCTGGGAGTGGGTCCCCGATGACAGCCTGGGTAAAGAATTGGCTGGAGAATAGGACACAGAGAGTAATAGTAAATGGAGTCCACTCTGAAGAAAAGGGGTTAGCAGTGGGGTACCACAGGGTTCAGTATTAGGACCGGTCCTCTTCAATGTCTTTATAAGCGACATTGCAGAGGGACTGGAAGGAAAAGTATGTCTCTTTGCAGATGACACAAAGATCTGCAACAGCGTTGATGCACAAGGTGGGGTGGAAAGGATGAGAAGGGACTTGGCAAGGTTAGAGGAATGGTCAAATGTATGGCAGCTTAGATTCAATGCTAAGAAGTGCAAGGTAATGCACCTGGGAAACAAAAACCCAGGGGAAGAGTACACAATGGGGTGAGATACTCAACAACAACAAAATGGAAAGGGACCTGGGGTAGTCATATCAGATGACCTAAGGTGGGCAAGCAATGTGAGAGGGCAGCAAGGAGGGCTGGGGGATACTGGATGCATAGGAGAGGCATCACCAGTAGAAAACAAGAAGTTATTATCCCTCTGTACAGACAGCTGGTGAGACCACATCTGGAGTACTGCGTGCAGTTCTGGAGATCCAATCTCCGTAAAGACATAGACAGGATGGAAGCTGTCCAGAGGAGGGCAACTAAAATGGTGCAGGGTCTGCACCGGAAGACATATGAAGAGAGACTTAAGGAGCTTAATATGTATAGCCTAGAGGAAAGGAGGGAGAGGGGGGACATGATAGAAACTTTCAAGTACCTCAAGGGAATCAACAAAGTCCAAGAGGGTAGCATCTTTCAAAAAAAGAGGTGTGCAAGAACAAGGGGGCACAATTTGAAGATAGAAGGGAGGCGGCTCAGAGGTAATTTAAGGAAGTATTTTTTCACAGAGAGGGTTGTGGATGTATGGAACAGCCTTCCAGAGGAGGTTGTGGAGTCAAAAACAGTGGTGGAATTCAAGCATGCATGGGACAGTCATAAGGCAATTCTAGGGGTTGGGGGTAGGAAGAAGTAGGCTGCTGGTTAACTAGGATCTGCAGCTTATCCATCAGGTAGGGAAATAGGCAGACTGGGTGGGCCAAGCGGTCCTTATCTGCGGTCAAATTCTATGTTTCTATGTTTCATTTTTCACATCCTGCCTGAAACATGTTTTCGCCCTGTGGCACACAATGGGCATGGTCGCTGTGTGAAATCAACATTCGGGACAGATTTAGAAAATCAAAGTGCCACTGTTCATGAGCAGAGGTCCCAAAATGCCTATGTGGAAAATCTGGTGTAAAAAATCCCCAAAATAATTGCATTACGGGTGTGCATTGCGCAGTTTCTATGCACGCTTGTGACTTCACCAATTTTTTTATATTTTCACTCCAGATTTTCAACATTACCTTTTTTTACACCTCCTCATGAACAGTACAGTTGTCATTTTTCACATCCTGCCCAAAATGTGTTTTGCACCTGTGGTGCCAAATGGCACAGTCGCTGTACAAAATTCTTCTTTCAGCTAATAAACTGATAGTGTCCCTATTCATGCAGTGGGGTCACAAAAAGCCCATGTTGAAAATTTGGAGTGAAAATACCAAGAAACGCCCAGGGTGTTGGGGTTTCTGACCATAACGCCCTACCCTGTAGGGACTGACAGGTGTCAGGGATGTTACTTGGGATTGTCGACAGTAATGCTCACAACATTCCAACCCCACCCCTACTCTGCAGCCAGTGACAGGCATCGCGGCATGCCTTGGACTCTTTGGCCCCAAAGTTCACTCCATTCTCCTATACTGCACCCATTTCAGTGTATTTCCTTATGGAATAGGGTGAGTGTAAAGCGTGCACACTGCAAGGCACACCTTGACACTTGTCGGTGTCTGCAGGGTAGGGTGAGGTAAAATGGCGTGAGCATTATGGGCAACAACTCAAAGGCACACCCCAATGCCTGTCCATCTCTGCAGGGTGGAGGATGGGGTTGGCGTCAGTTCAATACTTCACTGCCATTCCTATTCTGCATCTGTCTAACTCCTGAACTTCCAGTGCTAATGCCAGCAAGCAAACAATTGGCATTGACAAATGCTTGTATACTCTAATAGCATGTTGCACACCCTTTCCTCTGTAATATTGCACTCAAATGAATTACTGCACTTGCTATACATATTGCACTATGCTGGGTTTGTTAAGGTCTCAAATTTCATAAAGTAGTCATAAATCCAGAATAAATGGTTTGATACTTCTTATTGAACCAACAAGGATGTTACAAAAAGAACAAAGAGCTTTAGCTTTCAGACCAACAAGTCCTTCTTCAGAAGCCTAATGGATTCCATAAAGTGCAATGTGCGGCAATAGCCAAGTCACTTTTCTTGTTTTGTAAGATACAGTAGAACGATGTAAACAGGAAACGTTCAGAGTATTGTACGTGTGCAGATTCACATTGCACATGTTCCCATTTCCCATTTCAGCATCCTTCGTGGAGGGACAGTTTAACAAATGATAATGTGATGAAATGATTGGATTCATATAACCAGCTACATTTTCCAGCAATTTTGTTTATTATTATTCTGCTGTCTTCAAGAATTTGGTTATACAAGGGAACAAATGCCACTAGTAACATTTACTTTTAAAAGGTGCATTCACAACAGTTTGGTACCAATTATTTCTGCTGTTATGTAGATTGCTTTTTAAATGAAACAGGAGCTGAAAGAAAAATAAGTAACAAAATATGAAAGCTAGGCAGCAACGTGCCTGTGCATAGAGCAGGGACATGATTATCTCTGTTGTTAAAGAGATCCCCTTATGAGCAAAGGGAATGAGGGAGTGATTTTTATGTTTGCTTGCACGCATGTGCAAGAAACATAGTGCCATCATATGAGTTTTCCAGAGATGTGTCAGCCTTTTCCATTTCAGTCAGTGTGTTTGCAGGCGCGGTCGCAGAGCGCCAATCACTGCTCCATCTGTCTATGACAGCTGAAAATGCAGTGGCATACAGTTGAAAGGAGAGCTCTGCTTGAGTGAGCAGAGCCTCCCCCTAACACGCTGCCGCACGACGCACACCGCGTGCTCATGTGCCTCCTCCTCCACACTGTACGGCCGATGGGGTGCCCAATCCTCCATCGGCCCACGCCCCCAGCATCCAGGTGCCATGCTGGGAGCCCACCCCAGCGTGGCAAATGATGTAATGGCCAATGGGTGCCCAATCACCTCGGCTCACTGTCTCTCTCCCCCAATGCTGCTGTCTCACGAAGGGGTGCCCAATCCCGTCGGCTTCACTGATCTCCCGAGTACAGGGTGCCACGCTGGGAGCCCACCCCAGCATGGCAACAGATGCCATGGCCGACAGGGTGCCCAATCCCCCGTCGGCTCCACGCCCAATCGTTCTTCTGCCACGCTGGGAGCCCACCCCAGCGTGGCAAACGATCGCGCCGCTCTTTTCAAAAAAAAAAACCTGTAAAGAAAAACAGTCTCGCAGTCTCCCTGCTCTCCCACAACCCGCACTCCACCCACCGCGCACTCTGCCTCCCCACACCCCCTCATCCCATACTTACCTCCTGAGTCCGGGCGGACGATTCGGTGACCGGGAACACATCTGCACTCTTCAAAGCCAACCGCGAACTGAGGAAATGTCGATAAGCTGTATAATGGGATAGATAGGGGTTTTTCAACTTTGTTGCATATCTCAGGCATTTTTTGGAATTTTTGCACCAAATTTTCAACATGGGGTTTTTGGGACCCCTCCTCATGAATTCTTGCACTGTCATGGTGTTACCCAGGCCCGAAGGGTGATTTCGCAGCCACTGTGAAAAATCACCTTTCTGGAATGATTAACAAAACGACACTGCCAGTGCTCATAAGGTGGGCTCTCAAAAAGCCTATTTTGAAAATTTGGTGGAAAAATTCCTAAAAATGACTGTTTTATGAGCGTGCGTTGTGCAGTTCCTACGCATGCTCGTAAGTTCGCGAATTTTCAATATTTCACCCAGATTTTCAACATTGCCATTTTACCACACCTTCTTATGAGCAGTACAGCTGTCATTTTCACATCTCACCAAAATGTGTTTCTGCCGATGAAGCACAATGGCACAGTCGGTGTGCAAAATCAATGTGGACACATTAAGAAAATCACAGTGACACTGTTCATGAGCAGAGGTCTTAAAATGGCTATGTTGAAAATTTGGTGAAAACATTCCTAAAAATGACTGTTTCTGACGTGCGTTGCAGAGGTTCCTATGCACGCTCGTAAGTTCACTAAATTTTCAATATTTTCAGTCCAGATTTTCAAAATTGCCATTTTACCACACCTCATTGAGCAGTACAGTTGTTATTTTTCATCTCACGACAACGTGTTTCTGCCCATGGCACACAATGAAGCAGTCGGTGTGCGAAATCAATGTTTGGGACACGTTAAGAAAATCACAGCGACGCTGGTCATGATCAGAGGTGTTAAAATGGCTATGTTGAAAATTTGGTGAAAAAATTCCAAAAATGACTGTTTTAGGAGCGCACGTTGCGCAGTTCCTACGCACACTGGCAAGTTTGCGAATTTGTAATATTTGCACACCAGATTTTGAACAGTGCCATTTTACTGCACTTCCTTATGAGCAGTGCAGCTACCATTTTTCACATCTCGCCCAAAATGTGTTTCCGCACATGTAGCGCACAATGGTACAGTCAGTTTACGAAAACAATGTTTGGGACAGATTAAGAAAATCACAGTGACACTGGTCATGAGCAGAGGTCTTAAAATGGCTATGTTGAAAATTTGGTGACAAAACTCCATAAAATGACTGTGTTATGAGTGAGCATTGTGCAGTTTCCACGCACCCTCGTAGGTTCATGAATTTATAATATTTTCAGTCCAGATTTTCACCAGTGGCATTTTTCCACACCTCCTTATGAACAGTACAGCTGTCATTTTCCACAACATGGCTGAAATGAGTTTTCACACTTTCAGTGCAGAGATGCATGGTCACTGTGGGAAATCATTGTTCAGGACAGATAAAGAAAATCACACTGACACTGTTCATGATCGGAGGTCCCAAAATGCCTGTGTTAACATCTACTGTAAAAAAATCCCCAAACTAGTTACATTACGGGTGTGCGCTGCACAGTTTCTACACACGCTCGTGACTTCACCAGTTTTTTTAAGATTTTCACAGCAGATTTTCAACATTGTCATTTTTTACACCTCCTCATGAACAGTGCCGCTGTCATTTTTCACATCCTGTTTGGAATGTGTTTTTGCACCTGTGGTGCCAAATGCCATAGTCGCTGTGCAAAAGCAGTTTTCAGCTAACAAACTGATATTGCCACTGTTCATGAGGTGGGGGTCACAAAAAAACCATGTTGAAAATTTGTAGTGAAAATACCAACGAATGCCTGAGGCGTTAGGGTTTTCCGACCATAAAGCCCCACCCTGTAGAGTATGACAGGCATCAGGGGTGTGACTTGGGATTCTTGCCTGTCATGCTCATACCATTCCACCTCCACCAACACTATGTAGCCAGTGAGAGGCATCAAGGTGTGCCTCGGACTCTTCGGGCCCAAACTTCACCCCATTCTCCTATACCGCACTGTATTTCCTGATGGAATGGGGTGCACGTAAGGGCCAAAGACCCCAAGGCACACCGTGACACTTGTCAGTGTCTACAGGGTAGGGTGTGGTGAAATGGCATGGTCGTTATGCCTGATGACCCAAACGCACACCCCAATGCCTGCCACTCTCTGCAGGATGGTGGTGGGGTTGGCTTCAGTTCAATACTTCACTGCCATTCCTATTATGCAGCTCTGTAACTTCTACACTACCAATGCCAGTGCCAGCAAGCAAACATTCGGCATTGACAAATGCTTGTTTTGTTAGGTGTTAAAACACTTATAATGTGTATCTGCAACAGTTTAGCACAGTTTTTCTGTTGCCATGCAGACTGCATTCCTTTATAATGGGGAGCGTCAGGAAACATAGGTACAAATTTAAACATGAATTTTTTTCTTTTAAAAATTGCAAACCTCTAAACTAATGTTAGACATCAGTAATACTGGAAAGTTACATACAAATACTGATTTCCCCTGATGGTGTTTACACTTAAACAAATGTTTGAAATTGTGGGAGAATAAGTTGGGCATTCTCAGTAAGAGATGAAAAATATTATTACATTACAAATGGCAACAGAGGATTCCAACAAAAATGTCTCTCTTTAAAATCTAGATGATGCACTGAAATAAATTAATGAAACTGTTGTATGTTTGAAATAAAATGAATGCATGGCCCTCTAAACTATAAAAGAAACACTCTTCCATTTACAGATTATACTTAAAGATGTTGATAGGGAGAAGCAGAGGGGAAAATGGAGAAAGTGACAAACGCAATAAGGACAGGGATGGGTCAAAAAGGAGTAAGGCCATCAAGAAATGGAGGGTAATGAGTACCAATGCCTGTAGTCTGGGCAAAAATCTCCCTGAACTGGTGGTCTTGTTGGAAGAGGGATGCCTGAATATCGTAGCAGTCACAGAAACATGGTACACAGAGAACCATGACTAGGATGTTAACATACCAGGCTACACAGCCTAGAGGAGAGACAGGGAGGGGAGAAGAGGGGGCAGAGTAGCTCTCTATGTAAGGGAAGAGATAGAAGCAACTAAACAAAAGAGTAAACAGGGAGGAGAGGAGGCATTATGGATCACCTTAGATTCTGAAAATGGCACCACAATCCGCACCGGGGTTGTATACAGACCCCCATGTCAGGTGGAGGGAATGGGCAAGGATACGATAGAAGGCAACTTAGGATGGCAGAGAAAAGGGAGATACTGTTGACAGGGGACCTTAATATGCCAGATGTTAACTGGAGCACCTTTGCTGCAGCCACATCCAAAAGCAGGGCCATTCTCGATGCTCTTCAGGTGGCATGCCTCAGACAGCTAGTTTTGGAACCTACTCATGAGGGAGCAATCTTAGACCTTGTACTCTCAAATGGGGACAGTGAGAGGATCTCAGATCTAGAAGTAGGTAGTGACCACCAAACAGTGTGGTTCACTATAAACTCAGCTACAGAGTCAAGCCATACAAAAGTGAGGGTTCTGGACTTCAGAAGGGCTGAATTTCGCAAGATGAAAGAGTGCCTTAGAAAAGCACTAGCAAACAGGCTAGAAGGAGGGGCGGACCAACAAAGGGGAAATATCAAAACTGCCATCACAGAGGCAACAAGCCTTTGTGTGAAGCAAATAAACAAATCAAAATGAAAGAAAAGGCCACTATAGTTCTCAAAAGAGGTGGCAGTGAAGGTTAGGGAGTAAAAGACAGCATTTAGGAAGTATAAGGAAACACAGAAGGAGCAGGACCGAGAAGTGTGCCAGTTAAGGCAGAAGGAAGCAGGGAGGGTAGTCAGAATAGCAAAGGCCCAAACTGAGGAAAAGATAGCCAACTCGTTAAGAATGGATAAAACCTTTTATAGGTATATCAGGGAGCGCAGAAAGACAAAGGAGGGATAGTGAGGCTGAATAGAATGGACGGTGGGTTGGCAGAGAGGGACAGTGAAAAGAGGATACTGAATGAATACTTCTGTCTCAGTATCTACAAAAGAGGAGGTGGGGGAGGTGCCTAATCCAATTAACAGAAGCACTCTGGATAGGGGGCTCTATCCCAGTCCTTTCACAGAAGAAAGGGTTCTGAAAGAACTCCTAAAACTGAAGGTGGACAAAGCATTGGGGACAGATGGAATTCACTCCAGAATTCTAAAAGAATTAAGCAGCGAACTAGTGACACCACTGACTACCCTTTTTAACAAATCATGGAAGGATGATGTGGTACCTGAGGACTGGAGGAAGGCGGATGTGATTCCCCTTCACAAAAGTGGGACCAAGACAGAGGCAGGAAACTACAGACCTGTCAGTTTGACCTCTGTGGTAGGGAAAGTGATGGAATCACTTCTGAAGGAAAGAATTGTTGAGTACCTAGAGGCCAGTGGGGCACAGGACCCAAGGCAGCATGGGTTCACAGCGAGAAGGTCATGTCAGATGAATCTAATTGATTTATTTGACCAGGTGACCAAAGTAGTAGACCAGGGAGGGGCTGTGGACATGGCCTAACTAGACTTTAGCAAGGCATTTGACACAGTCCCACACAAAAGATTAATAGTCAAATTAACCAGCCTGGGAGTGGATCCCAGGGTGGTAGCCTGGGAAAAATATTGGCTGGACAACAGGACACAGAAGGTAATTGTAAATGGAGTCCACTCTGAAGATAAAGGTTACTAGTGGGCACCGAGGGTTCAGTACTGGGTCCAGTCCTTTTAATGTCTTTATAAGTGACATTGCAGAGGGACTGAAGGAAAAGTATGCCTTGCAGATGACACAAAGATTCGCAACAGGGTTGTTGATACACAAGGAGACATGGAAAGGATGAGAAGGGAATTGGCAAGGTTGGAGGAATGGTCAGAAGTATGGCAGCTTGGATTTAATGCAAAGAAGTGCAAAATAATGCACCTGGGAAACAAAAACCCAGGGGAAGATTATACAATGGAGGGGGTGGGTAGTAACAACAACAAAAATGGAAAGGGACCTGGGGGTAATCACATCAGATGACCTTAAGATTGACAAGCAATGTGAGAAGGCAGTAGGGAGGGCTGGGGGGATACTGGGATGTATAGGGAGAGGCATCACCAGCAGAAAACAGGAAGTTGTTATCCCCCCTGTACAGACAGTTGGTGAGACCCCATCTGGAGTACTGTGTCCAGTTCTGGAGACCCCATCTCCGCAAGGACATAGACAGAATGGAGGCAGTTCAGAGGAGGGCAACTAAAATGGTGCAGGGTCTGCAAGAGAAGCCACATGAGGAGAGACTAAAGGAGCTTAATATGTATACCTTGCAGAAAGGAGGGGGAGCATTATAGAATGTTTACACCTCAGTGTGGAATCAACAAAGTCCATGAGGGTAGCATCTTTCGGAAAAGAGATGTGCAAGAACAAGGGGACACAATTTGAAGATAGAGGGGTGACGGCTCAGGGGCAATGTGAGGAAGTATTTTTTCACAGCGAGGGTGGTTGACACATGGAACAGCTTTCCTGAGGAGGTTGTGGGGTCTAAAACTGTGGGAGAATTTAAGAATGCATGGGACAGACATAAGGTAATTTTTGTGGGGGGTAGAAAGAAATAGGCTGTTGGTTAAATAGGATCTGCAGCTTATCCTCTAGGTAGGGAAATGGGCAGAGTAGGTGGGCCAAGCGGTCCTTGTCTGCCATCAAAGTCTAGGTTTCTGTGTAACTAACATATTCCTGTGGCTCAATGTGCTGCCATATTTTAGAGTATAGATCTTGCAGAGACTACAAAGGGAGCTGTATGTGCGTGGCTGCACCATTTATTTTGCTATGTTCAGCTTAAGGGACTATAACGATTTGCAGTCTGCATTACAACCCTTCCCTATGGGGAAATCAAAGGGGGGGGGGTCTTTCTGGAAGGAAATACATGAGAGGAATGATTAGAATATGATTTTGATGTGAGATGAAAAGATCTCCAAGTATGCTACTCTGTCCTATTTCTACACACCCTGCCACACGATAGGAACATCCAGGACCTTTTACAGAAACCTCCATGGCAAACATTGTCCTTTTCTGAACAGAAACAGGTTCCTTTACAGCTGACTTAATGTTTATGTAAAATAAGTGGACTTCGATTATAACAATGTTGTGAAGAAATATTAAACCAGCACTTTAATATTAAATTAACTTGTCCCCCTCCTCCCATGCTGACTGTTACTGACCAGAACTCATCTGGAGACCTGGGTTTGAATCCCACTTCCACCACTTGTATGCTGTGTGACCCAGATCAAATCACTTATCTTCCTTGTGCTCCCAGGTTGCACCTGTAAACAAGTTTTCAGCTTAGTGTGTCTCTCTGATTAAATAAATACTTTGATTGATTGATTGATACTGTAAACATTTGGGCAAATTCATTAAACAAGATAATTAAACTACAAAGTACTTATCAACCTGCTGCACAGAAACAGAGGTACAGCAGGTAAATAAAATACAATGGCTTTGTAATTCCATTCCATTTGCAGAATTCCATTGTGTAAAGTGGGTCTTGTTAGTGTTTTTGGTTTTTCAATATTAATTATTTCAAAAAACTGCCACAACTGTTTATAAAAAACAACACCAACATTTAAAGGTATTTTCCAATATTCCCAGCCTAGGTAAAGAATAACTGTTGCTGGTGTAAATCCATCACTACACCCACCTCAGAGCTTACAAAACAGATGAGCATCCAAAGGTATTCAGCACAAGAAGGGTTAAAGAAATGCTGCCGAATGGCTTTGTATGGTGTAGACCTGCTGACTTGAATACTGAAGGCACAGTTGATCTGTCACTGTTATTTAAAACATATTTATTATTTTCTTATTTGTAATGGTACATTAAAGCAGAGAGGGACCTGAGGGTGGTGGTGGATGTCAAGATGAACAACTCGGAGACCTGTAGGAGGGCAGCAGCCAAGGCCAACAGGATGCTGGGATGCATCGCTAGGGGGATCACCTCCAGAAGGAGGGAAGTGATACTCCCTCTGTATAACTGCATGGTGAGGCCACACCTTGAGTACTGCGTGCAATTTTGGAGGCCACACTTAAAGAGGGACATTAAACTCCTGGAGAGGGTCCAGAGGAGGGCATCCAAAATGGTTTGGGGCTTGGGGAACAGGACCTATGGGGAGAGGCTCAAAGAGCTAAATGTGTACACATTGGAAGAGAGAGAAGAGACCGAGGGGACATGATAGAGGTCTTCAGGTACATGACGGGGGTAAATAGGGGAGGAGCAGTCAGAGTGCTTTGAAGGAAGGAGGAGGGGGCAACTAGAGGCCATGGGTGGAAGCTGGAGGGTGGAAGATTCAGGGGAGAAAGGAGGAGGTGCTACTTCACTGAGAGGGTGGTTGAGCCATGGAATGTGCTGTCCAGGGGGCTGGTGGAGGAAGAGACGGCGGAGGGGTTCAAGAGGAGATGGGATAGGTACAGGGGAAGGGTTCTGAAAACAAAATCCAGTGCAGCAAGAATATCCGGAACTGGGAAGGGAGAAGCCAGAGAAGGCGACCGGGGGGGGGGGCAGCAAGGCCAGCTCCCAGGGTGGGGGCTGACCAAACGAGCAGGCACAAAAGACCGCTAGGCCTATTCTGCTGGCATTTTAGTATGTTAGTAAAGCAGCAGTGCAATGAAAATTGTTGTTCCAAAATGCAAATTTTCTGCTATGGTAATGAAAATTATTGGCAGAACTGTTGATTTTAGTTTCCTGGAAACTTTCTATACTGAGTACTGTACATTTGTGTTTTGCCTGGTTTCTTATCCTCCTCACAGCCTCAATATTATTTCAATGCAAAAAATGAGGTGGCCATCTTTTTTTTCAGATATAATTACTTTAAAACTTTCATAAAATTCTTGAATAATAATGGAAACTGAAAATGTTGCCACCAAAATAAACTAGAATACTTCTGGTATTGCTAGGAAGAAGGCAGCATAGAGCAATGGTTTAAAGCTCTGAGCTGTACCCTCTGGAGGTTCCGGTCAGTAACATCGCAGAACAAAATAAAGTGGACAAAAATAAAGCAGCAAAAATAGTGTCACCATCAATATTGGCAGCACAAAATGTAGTGTGCCAGAACAATCCAGGCCACATGACACGCAGGTAGCAAACAATGCCCACCGCATGGAGGCACTGCACTGGAACACACAGCAGCAGGCACCCATGCACAGGAACAGCACAGGGGTGCAGGGAGATGGAACAGGGCAGGGTGCAACCACCACTGGGGAAAGCAGGCCACTGGACACCTACCACGGTAATCTAATGGCACAGGCACCCACATGGTGGGGTACCCCAACCCAGAATGCTGAGTGATGGAGAACGTGCACCGGAGTAACCACTGGAGGACAGGTGGACCATGGCCACCATGTGGATTGCTATGTATAATGCAAGGGGCCAGGAGCACAAGCCAGCATGTCCCCAGCAACACATAAAACACACAGGACAGAGGAGATGGCATGCTAACTTGTGCTCCTGGCTCCGGTGGTTCTAGTGCAGTATTTCCATGTGGTGAATGTTGTTTGCTACCAGCGTGTCTTGTGGCCTGCATTGTTCTGGCACGCTTCATTTTGTGCTGCCAATATTGATGGTGACACTGTTTTTGCCACTTTATTGTTGTCCACTCTATTTTGTTCCACGATGTTACTGACCAGAACCCATCTGGAGACCTGGGTTTGAATCCCACTTCCCCCTCTTGTATACTGTGTGACCCAGAGCAAATCACTTAACTTCCTTGTTCTCCCAGGTTGCACCTGTAAACAAGTTTTCAACTTAGTGTGTGTCTCTCCTGGTTAAACAAAACAAAACAAAAAAAAAAACAGAAAAAAGGTGGGGTCAAATTCTAGCCCATTTCCCTTCCACAGCTGCTTTAAATTGCCGCCAGTGCTTCCTGGGCTAGCACCATTGCAATATGCAGTCAGTGCATATTGCCATGATGGAATGCTGGCTCGGGGAGCAGTGGCAACATAACACAATAAACACATTTTTTTTAGTTAGGAGGGCAGTTCACACTTTACATGAAAACAAACATCTCAGAGATCCCAAGTGACAGATCAGTTGTGCCAGCAATAGGTGAGTCAGGAGCAATGCAGTCAGCCAGGGGTCCTAGGGGTGCAGGAACAAACCTAGGGTGAGGATCAATTCACTCCAGGCCACAAGCAGCACTTTGGGGACAATCTTAGGGGGTGGCAGGATGGACCAGGGTAAGGACTTTGCTTGCTGCAATTAGTAGTGAATTAATGAGAATAAAAATACGCAAAGGGGGCAAGGGGTGAATAGCGCAAATAGCAATAGAAAAGTTTAACTTTAACCATTTACTAACCAGCAGTGTGCAAAAGGCTACAGACTGAAATAAACACTCTGTTTATCTCTCATAATGTTACTGTGGTTTAATGTAAGTTTTCTTTTTGATACTTGGCATGAAGGTCTGTGAGCCCTGTGCTCAACAGCAGGGCTGCATTTATATACTGGGGGAAGGGAAGGCTGACAGCAGATGAATTATGCTGGATTTCCATCAGGAGCTGACAGTGTGCAGTGATTGCTGTAGTTGGTCAGTACAGCTCTTACTACTGTCAGTACACTGTGAAAGAGTACTTGATTGCTATTTTAGTGTGTGTGTTATGTTGTTAGAATAATTATGTTGATCTTTTACTGTTACTGTAACAAATAACAAGAGGGAAAGATGTATGTCACACAACCTTTGATTGTCTCAGCTGTAATCTTCTGATCAGCATGCTACGTTTTCACTAGATGGCCAAGAAGTTTAAGGACTGAAGATTTCTAGTTTTTTATGTTGTCTTGTGTTTGCACACCATGCAACATATTACAGTAGTCGCAGATTTGGAGGTGTGGTCACTGCGGGCGAATGCAGGGCACGCATCAGTAGGAGCGTCCCTCATTCCCCAATAAGCCAGCATGCAGGCCCTGACACCAGGCATATGTAAACTGGCCAGCAGAACAAACAAAAGTACTGCTGCAATAAGAGGCAAGCTCCTCAAGCAGTGGCACAATAACACGCCTCCCGACATGCCTTTACTGAATTTTTTCCCTAAACATGGTGGCACTGACCAACTTCAGGAGCACCAAATCCCCCTGTCGCATGCCCCAACCCACTTTATTTGCTGACAGGGAATAATCCCCATCAGCATAATGCATGTGCAGTGCCCAATCCCCCTCGGCATCTTTGCTAATGGGGGACCCAATCCTTGTTGGCTACAGTCCTCCCTTCCCAGTTTAATTTGCCGACAGGGGAGCCCACTCCCTGTTGGCATAATGTCTTTCCCCCATTTGTTGTGTGCTGACTCGGGTGCCCAATCCCCTGTTGGCTACAGGCCCCTCCAAATACTCAGGTTGCATGCTGGGAGCCCACCCCAGCATGCCAATGTCCCTGTTAAAAAAAAAGTCCTGCGATGTTTCTCTTTTTTTTTTTTACCTGTAAAACAGAAAAAGGTCCCTCGCAGTCTGTCCTGCTCCTTCCCCCAACCCACACCAACCCTATGCATACACTGACTCCCCACACACACACCCTCACCCCATACTTACCTTCGGAGCTCGGTGCGATGATCTTCAGTGGACCAGGAAAACATCTGAACTCTTTAAAGTTGACGACGAACTGAAGAAATGCCGGTAAGCTGTATGATGGCATAAATAGGGTTTTTTCAACTTTGGTGCATATCTCGGTCATTTTGGAGAATTTTGGCACCAAATTTTCAATATGGGGTTATTGGGACCCCTCCTCGTGAATTCAGTCACTGTCATGGCGTTATTTGGTCCAGAAAGGTGATTTCGCAGTCACTGCTTGGAATCACCTTTTGGGACCGAATGAAGAAACGACAGTGCCACTGTTCATGAAGTGGGCTCTCAAAAAGCCTGTGTTGCAAATTTGGGGAAAAAAATCCAAAAGACGACTGTTTTACGAGCATGCATTGAGCAGTTTCTACGCAATACTCATAACTTTGTCATATTTTCACTCCAGATTTTCAACGTTGCCATTTTTCCACATCTCCTAATGAACAGTACAGCTGTCATTTTACATATCCTGGCCAAAATGTGTTTTCGCACTTCTGGGGCAGAATAGCATGGTCGCTGTGGGAAATCAGTTTTAGGGACAAATTAACAAAATAACAGTGACACTGTTCATGAGCAGAGGTCCTAAAATGCCTATGTTGAAAATTTGGTGATGAAAGTCTGTAAAATGACTGTGTTACGAGCATATGTTGCATAGTTTCCATGCACCCTTGTAGCTTCACAAATTTGCAATGTTTTCATGCCAGATTTTCAAGACTGGCATTTTTTCACACCTCCTTATGAACAGTACACCTGTCATTTTTCACATCTTGCTGAAATGTGTTTTCGCACCTGTGGCATACAGTGGCGTGGTCGCTGAGGGAGATCAACTTTTGGGACAGATTAGCAAAATCACTGTGCCACTGTTCATGAGGGGAGATCCCAAAATGCCTATGTTGAAAATGTGGTTAAAACACAAAATGAAATTATTGGGTTACAGACGTGCATTGCACAGTTTCTATGCATGCTTGTCATGACTTCACCAATTTTTCATATTTTCACTCCAGATTTTCAATGTTACCATTTTTCTACACCTCCTCATGAACAATACAGTTGTCATTTTCACATCCTGCCCAAAATGTGTTTATGTGCCAGTGACGCCAAATGGAGCAATCACTGTGCAAAATTACCTTTTGGCTAACAAACTGATACTGCCTCTCTTCATGAGGTGGGGTCACAAAAGGTCCATGTTGATAATCTGGAGTGAAAATACCAACATATTAGGGTTTTCAACTGTTACACCCCACCCTGTAGAGACTGATAGGCATCAGGGGTGTGACTTGGGATCATCAGCTGTAATGCTCCCTCCATTCCACCCCGCCCCGATCCTGTAGCCAGTGACAGGCATCGAGGTGTGCCTTGCAGTGTTCAGCCACAAAGTTCACTCCATTCTCCTATACTGCACCCACCTCAGCATATTTCCTTATGGAATGGGTTAAGTATAAAGCCCAGGAACCCCAAAGCACACCACAACACTTGTCAGTGCCTACGGGGTAGGGTAAGGTAAAATGGCATGAACGTTATAGCCAACGAACCAAAGGCACACCCCAACGCCTGTCAGTCTCTGCAGGGTGGGGATGGGGTTGGCATCAGTTCAGTACTTTACTGCCATTCCTATTATGCATTTCTAACTCCTGCACTACCAATGCCAATGCCAACGAGACAACATTCGGCATTGACAAATGCTTATTTTCTTCCAGACTGACACTGAATAAGACCTAATACAAGTTATGACAATCACTCGCTACACATCTTCCAATGTTTGTAGCTCAGTCTCTGTCGGTCTGTCTGTCTTTCTCTCTGTCTCTGGGCTTGTATTGTGTTGTATTGCATTGCTGACCATCGCCAGAGACAGTGACTTGTATCTACCTATCTGTTGATCTCTCTTTCAAAGTGAATCTCTTACCTCAGCATGCATTCCTGATTGCACAGAAAAAAAAAAAAAAAGAAAACAAACAAAGAAGGATTACTGCAGTAATTTTCTAATGTTTCTCATCCTGACATTTTTATGTACTGAGTCTGCCCAGTTGAACTATTTGCTTCTGACAAGGCTTTCCCTTGTCATTACTTTTCAGGGAAGCTGCACATCATTTTATAGTGTCTATCAATCCATCCCTAATTGGTGCTTTTCCTGTTTGACATAGCTTCATAGCACACTATTACACTGGTCCTTTTATAAAAAAAAAATTGTAATTGTGTGCCTGTAGCCTTTCTACAGTGTGATAACCCCCCCCCCCAACACTCACACACGCACTTTAGACATATTTTTCATTTAGTTCTTTTCTCTAATGTTGAATTCTGCTTTCCTTATAGACATTATTAACAACTGATGATTCAGGACCTAAGACTGATGGTTACAATCCTGTACCTCATAATAAATAACCTCAGGAAGTGGTGGCTATGAATACAGTGCATGGCTTCAAACAGGCATGGGATAGGCATAAGGGAGTAATACAGATGAGTATGATTAGATAGGCCACTGACAGAGCAAAGGCCGATCGCACATTTATGAGGTAGAAAAAGAAATGGGCAGACTGGATGGGCCTTGCAGTCCTTATCTGCCGTCAACTTCTATGTTTCTATGTTTCTAACTAATTTAGTACTTAGGAGATCCTTTGTCCCATCTCATAACAGCAATACTCTATTAGCATCTATTTCTACTCTGACAGTCTAAAACACAGCTGTTTTACAATAGTAAAATAAAATGAACAGTTTGGCAGAGTTTTCACAATAGCTGACACAAGAAAACTCAGGTCAGGTTTACTCGCAAGTCAGGCAGGCTTTTTTCTCAGCTGGAGATAGCAGCAGATAACTCACTGACACCATTCCTCCCAGGATATCAATTACAATACAGTACTTAATTGTGAATGGTGTGGGATAAACAGAGGCAGGGAAGTGTAATGAAATAAGGAAACTAATAAATACTTTGTAAAACAACTGCATAAGTACAAAACAGACGTAATAAGCAACTGGAAATCTGGGGAAAGGGTCGGGTATTCTGCACAGCCACATTAATACACCAGCTCTTTAAAACAATACAGCAGCTCTGATTTCTTTGTACATGTTTCTGAAACCCAGATAAAATGGCATGAGAAGTTCACTGGAGAAAGAGGTCACTATTTATAAAGGTAGAACATAAGATCTTGGGGAGGAGAGGTGGCTGCCTTTGATCTTTGTGCAGCTGGCTCTGTGGTGGAGAGAGGGGGCAGCACAGGAGATGTGGAAGAGGGACTTTAATGACGTAAGTCTGGGGGTTGGGGGATTTCAATATGCAGGAGTGAATTATGCAAATTTCTATAGGCAGGTCATTAAAAATCATCAGCAGTCTTGGAATTATCTCTCTACTGGCATGCATGGCTCAAAAAGGTACAACTCAAAATATGATTTATTGGAACCTTCATTTATAGGACACCCAGCATGGTGAATTAGTTAATAAGCTCAGAAACCATTCACCCTCCCCCCCACACACACATCCTCACACCAATCTTATCTCCATCGTCAACATAAGTAAACACATAAACAAGAAAATTGACTTTGTTTCAATGCAGCAGACATATTATTCCCGCTCCCTCCCTCCTTCCTTGTCATCCTGAGCAGCTAACAGTGTATATGGCCATGCACATTGATCAGCTGGAGAGCTATAGGGGTACTGAAAGCATCTCATGCTGACTCTGGATGAAAGCTGGTTTATCATGTTTCACATCGGCTGACATGAGAATGATTCAGATGTGTTAACAGGTTGTTTCTTTTACACATCTCTATCACTATCACAGACTCAGAATAAAGTTCCCTAGTCTGGTTATGCTTTGCTAATGTTAGCACTTCTGTAAACACTACTGTATTCTAATCAGTGGTGGGAGTTGAACAGTGGAGCAAAAAAAATTACATGGCAGAAAATATTTGACTGCCCCACCCCCCAAAAAAACTTATAAATGAAAATATTACAAGGCAGTTCACGAATGATGTCACATGCTTAAAGAGATCCCCTTAGGAGCAAATGGAGAAAGCAAGTGATTTTTTTTTATGTTTTCTTGCACGTATGTGCAAGAAACATGTTGTGGCAGTTTAGGAGAGAAGCGGGTTGTGGAGCTAATACTGCTACTGCTTTTGTGGGCTTGGCTGTGTGTCACCAATGCAAGCACACGCTGGTGGTGACACTAGTTTGCCAGCGTGCCACCAACTTGAAACAATTTAGCCGCCACACTCAGGGAGCACCTTGTCATTGCAGCATCAACCATGCACCTCTCCTTTGAGTCTGAATAGTTTCAATGCAGATGAGATGCTGATGCTGCAGTGCCAAGTGGTCCCTAATTGTTGCAGCTACCTAGTACCTTACTCTTGCAATATTGTGTGGTATAATGTAATTCTGCCCTCATGCACACAGTAAGAAATGAGTGCAGTTTGTGGGCACAGAAAATGTCCCATCCTATCGCAGAACCAGTCAGGCCCCTTTCTGACATTAATATCTGCGCATATGGCATTGTAATAGTCTACAACAATAAAAAAGGTATTTATTACAATAATAGCAGCACAAGCATGAAGCAGGCAGAAATGAGCTCACTTTGTATTTTCATGCATCAGCTTGTGTATCGGGAGGCAGAGAGATTGGTTTCAGGCAGCTTTTTTTAAATGATTCTTTCTTCATCATCTTGTTGCCAAAGTTGTTGAACTGCTCTGGGCTGATCAAATCTTTGTTCAGAGCCAGCAGCAGCTCCTCTGGGTTTCGATTCTCATCCATCGCAGGATAACACATTTCTTTATAAATGTTACTTTTGAACACCCCCAATAAAACTCATGTTAGTTTTCGTTTTATTTTTTTTTAAACAAAGGAAATCTCTCCCAGGTATCCTATTTTTACCTGTTCTTGCTTGCAGTTTATATTTGAAAGGATGACTTTTGCAGCTGGTAACTCACACTCCTTTCCCACTTCTCACTTTCCTTCTGGATGCTTTCGGCTCAAAGTTCAATACTCAGTGCAGAAGAAAGGAGAAATATATATGTATGTATATATATAAATATATATATATATAGGCATGAATACAGTATTCAAGAGACTCATACCTACTGCACATTGACACCCTGTAACTTTTTGCTGAATTGTTAAAAGGTTCACATGACACACCTAATTTGTAGTCCCACATTAGGAGAGATATTAAACATAACATGACCCAGTTTGGTTCCACTGTGCTCTTTCAGTTTTATCACAAATATTGATTTACCCCCTTCAAATAGTGTTCCATTTTGTGACATTGTTTCCATTCCCAATTTAAGTATTTAAATACAGCCCTTTATTGTGCCTTAGAAACCCAACTGTTGTTAATGTGTTATCTAATTACTTCATTTAAGCCTCCCCCAAGAACTCCCTGTACAGAATAAAAGTTTTTGCCTTTTATTTAATCATTTTATACAGTTGTAATGTTCATTACATGTAGTGTCCATCTAATACCTCATCCTAAGCAGACTGTGCCTTTAATTTGCATGAACTGTGGTCCAAAAGCATTACTGTGTCTGGTGACCTTCTTTTTTTTACTGACATGCTGCCAAAACCTTGCAGTTTGTTATAACTCATTTATTTAGAAAATTCCCTTTTTCCATGGTGTGTTATTTTCGTGTCCTTTTGTTACCCACATTACTATTGGTTCCTCCACCAGCCCAGAATGTTCAGAACCAGAAATGCATGCTGACACCTTCAGTCATCACCCCTTGGCTCTTTAAAGCTGTGGACCTGGTGGGTCTGCATTCTTTGTACTGCCACCTACATTCTGGACAAGACATGTTGTCCTCCTGAAGTTTGGAGTTATGCATGTTACAGGCACTACAGTGAGCTATTCTCTCTGCATCTCAGCTGCTCTTTTGTTTCCTGGTGTTTCAGATGTCTGCAGATTGTAAAGGTACACATTTGCTTTTTGGGAAACACAGAGACATGTAGTCGGACCTTGCCTCATGGTCCCAAGATGCTGAGCTCGAGGTATGAAGGGTGGGGTAGGGGCAGAGAGAGTTGATTATAAAGCATTTTAAAGTTGAACAACTGCAGGTTTCCTAGATTAAGTGGTTATACATATTTACCTATTCTATAGACCAAGTCTCTACATGGGGATCATTCTGTGTGGCCTGGTCCCTGTGGGGGGGGGGGCATTTTGTGTGATCCTATTCTCTATCAGGGGCACCTTTAATGTTATTGCTGCTAAATAGTTTGTTCTGTACTGGGCGAAAAAAATGCAGTTTGGGGGATTATATCAATTGGACCTGGTTAGTGCTGGGGCTCATTTTGTATTAGGCATCAGAACACCATATCTATAGTTTGGAGAGTTCTGTAATGAGAAATAAAATACATGTTGAATTGGGGAGTAAATGAATAGGATCTGGTCTCTGCAGGTGCTCAGTTTGTGTAGACCTGATCTCTTTAGGGGCTTATATTGTGTGGGAGGCATCAGAACACCAGAACTACTTTTAAACTACCTGCTTATCTGCTAAACATAAAAAGAAATCCTGGTTAATATCATATTTATTTTTGTAAAAACACTTCTGTAAAACAGAAAAATGGTCAGCACTCCAAACGTACTCACAGGACTTATTTATTTTATGTGCAAGTGCATCAAAGCCATTTAGCAGCAGAAAAGCAAATAACAGCAAATAGCAGTAGTAAACGAAGTGTTGGGTAATCCACAAATTTCTCAGATCCACAGGAGTCTATAAGATGGCAACTTTATAAAAAAACATACTGCATCCACTGACTCAACACTGAGCACCCAAACGCCAGCACAGAACCATTTACATTTCAGCAATATGTTTTGTGATCATTAGGTGTGCCATGTGCTGCATGTTAGGCCAAGAGTCTAGCATGGCACATTAAACAATTACTGAGATTCACTGCAACAGTAAAACGAGCCTAAAAGGGCACAAATACCAAAAATGGATGTAAAATGACTGTAATTGATGGTAACTGGGTTGCAGTCACCAAAAACGTCTACCCTGTTCATTCTTTTTGTGCAGTTTTAGGCTCATTTGGCAGCTGTTGCAGTGTATCTCAGTAACTGGACTATGTGCTACATGGTATGCCTTAAATGGCTTCCATGGCAGTACAAGTGAAGAAAAATACTGTTTTTGCCTTACTGGGATGATTGCTGTCAGTGACTGTTAAAGTGTTACCCTTTCTTCTGTATTTTTTATTCATTCCATTTTTTTGTGCACTTTTAGGCTTACTTTGCTGCTGCAGTGAATCACAGTAATTGTTTGGTGTGCCATGTGCTGCATGACAAGCTGAGGGCCTAGCATGGCATATCAAACAATTACTGACATTAACTACAATAGCTGAAGAAACCTGCACCCTTTCCCAAAATGCACTGGTTGCCATATGCACCTGCAGGACCATGCTGTGGACACAGTGAATGATGGTACCATGGAGGGGTCCATTTGACAACAGGAAGGGGCTGTGTCTTCAGTTGTGGCTGTGATCTGGGGGATGGCATCATTAGTAAGAGGGATAATTGTGTATATCTGCACCATACAAGGGGACCATGCAAAATTACCTTGCACTCTGTGATTACAGGACTTCACCAGATTTCAGGTCCATGACTTTCCATTTGTATTGTGCCAGCCTCAGAAAATCTCCTGGACACAAACCTTGTTTGCCCATAACAGGGCTTTGGAATATGGACATCTGCGCAAATCTGGGTTTGTGCAGAAAAACTAGACTTTGCACATGGGCAAGCTTTTGAAGATCTGGTCCCTGAAGTCAGTTTTTAATTTCATTTTCATTTCTTAAAACATATTTTAAGATTGAAGCAACCCACTCAAGTGCATAGTTCTATTAGTAGGAAGTAACCCACTCCAGGGTGTGCAGTTATTAGGGATTAATCAATACTCCGAGTGCATTGTGAAGCACGAGGCTGCTGGCTGAGTGTCCTCACAACACCCAGTGTGTTGCTTAATCCCCAATAACCACACACCCTGGAGTGGGCTATTACACTTATAACAGAGGGTGCACTACAAAACAAGGAGAAAGCAATATACATGTTTTTCTCCTTTATAAAAGACAAGCAAATTACTGTATTCTGCTGCCTAAAAAAATAGTCCCCAACAAAATGGCTGTCATGCACATACAGATGTCAGAAGGAAGTGTTGCTATGCTTTCTCTGACATTTGTTGTGCATGATATGCCTTCTGAGACAGCACAGTAGCTCTGAAGTGCAAAATATGGAGTTGCCTCTTGTGGTACAGACACAGTGTCTATACCTCCACTGGCTTAGCTGCTCTGTCTCTCTGTCTGGTGTTACATTAATACATGGCAAGCAAGTAAACATTTTCCCTAGCAGTGCAGTCACACAGACTACCAGACTGTATTCCACCAATTAAGAAATGGCAACTAATGGGACTCAGAGCTTGCAGGTCTTTCTGGAACTCTATTTCTCTGTCCACCAGCATAAAGCTCACTTTCAGATCATGATATCATTGGGGTGGTCTCCCTCTCTTCGCAGTGTTCCATCTGACTTTATGCCACAACTATGGGATTTACCTGTTAATCTGGCTGTGCAACAGAAAAATGACCATGGGGACCACACACTTCACTCTGGGAACAAGCTTGGGTAAGAAGCAAGACTACAAACTTTGAACACTACACCTACTGTTGCTGCACTGCCTGGGACTACATGGCAGGCCTCGGCTCTCACTCACTAAGCAGGGATAGTAATGGCTGCTCCACAGACTGCAATTTTGCACTATAACAAGATCAGAACAGAAACACAGGCTGATCTCTCAGAGGGATGGTTCACCACTAGCTGTCATATATTGTGAAGTAAGCAATGGTCACCTGATGGTTGTTTACCACTCACCTGCCTTTATCTACCCCATGTTATAAGTCACTAATACACTTTCAGTGTTTTGCCTTCAGCCTTGAATATCACAAGCAGCAAGGGCATGCATTAATCCCAAACATCCCATGCATCTCATAAAGATATAGTTGGTTTCTTTCTTATTGTAGGCTTGGGACCAGCAGGTATATGTAATAGACAGACCAGGTGAGATTCAATCCATACTACACTGTAACATAAAACATTTGTGAATATCTTAAGTTAATATAATGTTGTGACTACAGTACAATCTTCAAAATGTTCAAAAAATGTTATACCAAATATCCATAGTATGACAATCATTTTTTGGTTGAACATTAGCAATAACTTTTGGTATGACTTAGTGAGACACTTGGTATGATACTGATACTACTGTTCTGGTGTCCATGTTACTCATGTGACTTCTTGTGTTGTGTCTGTGTTACTCATGTGACGTCCTGTGCAGTCTGAGTTACTCACATGACATCCTGTGGAAAAAGCCCTTGTAAATAAAGTATAATTCACTTTCTGAAAATTAAGTAATTTCTGTCTTTTCCTATGAGGGTAATATAGTTGTGCAAAAAAACAATGGGCTAGAAAATCAAGGACATGAATGTGGTAGCCAGACTTTAACATGTCCAGATTTGGGCATACTGTGATCAGTAAACATATTGTGGCATAATTACTAACAAGTTAAGTTTATGATAAAAAACTGAAAAGTTAGATATTATGCTACCTAAATAGATACCATAGACATAGTAATATCAAAAAATTTGATAATGTGACAAATTTGCTGTCAAGGACATGATGTTACTTGCCCTTGTGGGAACTTTTAATCCCATTTTTTAGCACCTCTGAACTACAAACTATCTTTATGTTGGGGACTGAAATACTACCACATGCACCCAATGTAAATATGATATGGTTATGACAATTGGCCCAAATAAATTTTGGAACCTGATTGTCACACTTTGTCTCTCAAGTATATTGGTACTATATATATATATATATATATATATATATATGTATATATGTAAAAACAATTGACCAGACAATGCTTTTGTTGATGACAGAGGCAGCATAGGTAAACCCGCCTACCAGTTCCAAGGCTCGCGGCAGATTAGATACGTACACTAGTGAAGATGGAAGTGAGAGTCTGATTTTTTTTCCTTACTTTGAGGAGTGTTGGAGACCTCTCCTGGGAGAAGGGGAGAATGGATGGTGAAAATTGTCAAATCTGGCAGTGGTGAGACTGCGAAAGGAAGTTGGTTCCGTGGGGGGGGTGATTGAGTCAGAAAGTATGCTGCAGCCTGCAGGATAAAATGTGGCCCCTCCCAAAGAAAAAAGCATTAAGAAAACCACTACTGCAGCATCTGGAAATAATTTATATTGACAGACACTGTGGCACCAGCATCTGCAATAGTCCTGAGAATCTAGTCACTGGTGAATTATATATAGTGAGTTTACCAGCTTCCTGCAAACAAATTACAGTTGGCATTTGTGGGGCTCACATCTCATGACACTCAAAAATAAATGAAGCGGCTGCTTGTGGGACTCTAGGAATTAGCCTAGGTTGGTGAGGTGTGGGGTCCATTTGTCACACACAGCCATCGTGGAGTATGCCATATTTACCATTGTTCCTCCCCCCCCCCAGAATGTGGCTAACAGGCATGCTTAAGCAAGTCATATGCGTCCGTCCAGCCAGTCAGGTGTCCTCTATCCCCGTAGTGCACTTCAGTTACACCTCCACCTGTGGTCACCCAGGTAGTGGTTTCATGGGGACAGTGAATCCCTCCTCCACCCACAGCTGGCCCTTGAATGATTCATGCTTGTTTCCAAACCCAGATTGTCAGTGTCACAAGCAGTAGCACTACCTCTGTGCTGGTGGGCTGGTTAATATTAACTATTCAAAGTAGCCAACCACTGCTTTTTTATTTCTGAGGTGCTTTTTCTTTTCCTACATGCCAATTAGAAGATTTTATGCTTAATCATGCAGGGTCTGCGGGACACATGGAACATGGTTATATTTTCCATTGGCCCCCCCCCCCAAAACAGGCTGGCTGACATGCATGCTCACACAAGTCATGTGCATCCCTCCAGCCAATCAGTGGTCCCCAATCCCAGTACTGCATCTCACCTGTTCCACCATCCATGGTCAACAGTGATCCCCCTCCTGCTTGTAGGGGGAGAGCATCCTCTGGGACACTCAGTGCTCCTCCCTGGATGGACCTCCGATGATCCAGGCTCATTCCTGAACCTGGATTGGCGGTGGCACAAGCATTAGCACTACTGCTGTGCTGGCAGGCCAGCTAATATTAACTTTTCAAAGTAGTCAGCCATTGCTTTTTATGTTTGCTTGTGTGTGCAGTGCACAAGAAGCATATTGAGGTGAGTAGAGCATTGCAGAGCTGTGGTAGTGTGTGGCCAGTATAGTATACACTTTCAGGGACCCGTCCTTTGGTTACCAATCAACAGAAAAACTACTGATGACATCAGTTTCAGAGAGAGCACTGAATTTAAAAGAAATGTGCCACTCTAATCGGGGACAGTTTAGTCATCCCTGATTGCAGCGGCAGCTCCCCCTCCCACGCTACCAGGAACACAAAGACAGCCAACAAGACTCTCCGCCCATGCGTGTTACAGTGCACAGTACTGCACATGGGTACAGTTTCCTTCTTGTCATCTGCTGTCCTATGCCCCTGGCCCTACTGTGCCTTTCATAGCAAAATATTTCATTATTTAAATTGGCGGCTCCTGCCGCCAGTCATACACTCCCAGGGAAAGTCGACATCGGGGTGCCCAATCTCGTGTCGGCATATCTCTCCCCTTCCCCATTAAGTGGCACACTGGGAACCCACTCCAGTGTGCTAAAATATGGTGGCTCCTGCCTCCTATCACACAGTCCCCATAAGCAGACATTGGGTGGCCAATCCCCATGTTGGCATCCCCCCCCCTTGTGTCTTTAGATTTCCACTTTCTTTTCCAACACCGGGATGCTTATTCCCAGTGTTGGATGCGCACCCCCCCCAAACTGTAAACACCCCTTGCCAACATCAGGGTACCCAATCCGTGAGTCAGTATCCCCCTCCCCACCACCTTGTGGCACACTGGGAGCCCACCCTAGTGTGCCACACTTTTTTTTTATCCTGTCAATGAAGAAAACCATCCCTTGCTGGGTTTTTTTTTGTTTTGTTTTGTTTTACTCCTGAAAAAGAAAAATGCTCCTTCATTCGATTCTCGGGTCCCCTACCCCCACCCTGCATCTGTGCACCCCCTCCCCACACCCCTCCTTACCCCATATTTACCTCTGGAGGTCTGGCACTGTGATCTTCTGTGGACCGGGAACATGCCTGAACTCTTAGAAAGCCGACCGCAAAAGGAAGAAAATCACTTTAAGCTTTATAATGGCATCAATGGGGGGTTCAACTTAGGTTGATATCTCACCCATTTCTGGGAGTTTTGGCCCCAAATTTTCAACATGGGGTTCTTGGTTTCACCTCATGAATGCTTGAATTGTCATGTCATTTCTCAGTCCCGAAAGATGATTTTACAGTCACTTTGCCTATTTTCAATATTTTCACTCCAAATTTCCATCACTGCCATTTTTCCACACTTCCTTATAAACAATACAGCTGCCATTTTTTGCGTTCTGCCCAAAATGTGTTTTCACACCTGTGTTGCAGAATAGCGCAGTCACTGGCAAAATCAACTTTTGAGACAGATTAACAAAATCACACTACCACTGTTCATGAGGGGATGTTCCACAAAGGCCATATTGAAAAATTGGTAAAACAATTTCAAAAAAATGACTGCATTACGAGCATGTGTTACGCAGTTTCTATGCATGATCATAACTTCACCAATTTTTCATATTTTCACTCCACGTTTCCAACACTGTAATTTTTTCATACTTCCTCATGAACAGTACAGCTTTCTTTTTTGAACCACCTGTTGTGCTGAATGCTATGTGAAATCACCTCTGGGGATTAAGTAATGAAATGATACTGCCACTCTTCATGAGATGTAGTCCCAAAAAGCCCATGTTGAAAATTTGTAGCGAAAATACCAACAAATGACCAGGGCATTAGGATTTTCAACCGTAATGCCCCACTCTGTATACTGACAGGTGTCAGGGGTCTGACTTGGGGTTGTCGCCTGTAATGTTTATGCCATTGCATCCCCAGCCAGTGACAGGCATTAAGGTGTGCTTTGGGGTCTTCACCCCTAACATTCACTCCATTCTCCTATACTGCACCCATCTGAGCTGAGGTTTTGGAATATCTAGAGGAGGATGATCTCAAGAATGTGAGGCAGCATGGGTTCTTGGGTTCATATGGGGGGGATTATGTCAAATGAATCTGATTGACTTTTTTGACTGTGTTACTAAGACAGTAGACAGAGGCCAAGCAGTAGACATCCTCTATCTTGATTTCATACAAACATATGAATGTGCCAGCAGAAACAGACCTCCCGGTCTATCTAAGTCTGCTCAGTTGTGCAGCTAGCACTCCTAGTTTGCAGCTGCCCCACCCCCTCCCCTTTTTCATCACACTGTTGCCCCCCACCTCCCCATCCTCACTCTCCCCTGTTCCCTGTCCCTTGCCCTTTTAAAGCTGTTCACAGATTTACATGATACCACCATTCTAGTAGTGCATTCCATTTGCTACCACCCCCCCTGTGAAATAGTGTCTCCTCATTTCTCTCCTAAATCCCCCCCATTCTTAGCCCATGCCCTCTGGTGTCCCTCCCCTTTCTTAGCTTAAAGACCCCATCTGCCACAACCTTATTGATTTCCCTCAGATACTTGAATGTCTCTATCATGCTCCCCCATCCCTTCTATCCTCCAGGGTGTACATATTCAGGTCTCCCAGCCTGCTCTCATAGTCTCTCCTCTCCATTCCACATATCATCTTCATTGCCCTCCTCTGCACCCCCTCCAGTAGCCTGATATCATGCTTCAGGTATGGCCTCCAAAACTGTACACAATACTGTACACATACTCCAAGTGCAGTCTTACCAGTAACCTGTAGAGGAGCAAGATCACCTCTCTTCACCTGGATGAAAACCCCCTCACTATGCACCCCAGCATTTTGTTTGCTTTTGCAGCTGCTTTTCTGCACTGGGCAGTGTTGTTCATGGTCCCTGTTACCATTACCCCAAGGTCCTTCTCCTCCTCAGCGATCCCCAGCTTAACCTCCCCTAGCCAGTATTCTCTCCGTGGGTTCTTTGCCCTGAAGTGCACAACCTTTCACTTCTTTGCTCTGAACCCCAGCTGCCACCTCTCTGACCACTCCTCTAGCTTGCTTAGGTCCCCCCTACAGCTGCTTCCATCCCTCCCTCCATCCACCACTGCTCTCATTTTGGTGTCATCGGTGAACAGACTTACCTTGCTCACCACCCCGTGTGCAATGTCTGATATGAAGAGCCCAGATAATACTGGTCCCAGCACAGAGACCTGTGGCACCCCGCTCGTCACCGGCCTTGGAGTTGAGAGCACCCCTGCTGCCACCACCCATTGCAGCCTCCCACTCAGCCATCTTGTAATCCAGTTTGCCATTTTTGCCGCTACTCCTACCCCAGTTAGCTTCCCACTAAGCTGCCCATGAGGCACTGAATTGAAGGTCTTGCTGATGTCCAAGTAAATAACATCTACCGCATAGCCCTTATCCAGCTCACTTGTCACCCAATCATAATACTGTATCAGGTTGGTTTGATAAGATTTCACCAAAATGAACCCATGCTGCCTCACATCCTGGAGGCCATTGTCCTCCAGATATGACACCAGTCTTTCCTTTAGTATCATGAGTGAAGGATTAGTTAATACTGCTTGCAGTGGAGATGATTTTTGTAAGTTTTGCTATTGTTTTAGTTAGTTATTTATTTTTTTAATTTAGCTTAAAGTGGAATTTTCTTAAAGGTATCTGTGGCTGGAGGAATTGAACGGGACATGCTCAGACCTGTCCACCCACAAAGTCTTTAAATTCTGCCAGAGCCATCAAACTGCAGGAGAGGAGGATTAGTTAATTCTGCTTGCTGTGGAGAGGATTTTTGTAAGTTTTGCTATTGTTTTATGAACTGCAGGAGAGAAGGATTAGTTAATTCTACTCGCTGTGGAGAGAGTTAGTGTGGAGAAAATTTTTGTAAGTTTTGCTATTGTTTTATTTATTTTTTTTTATTTAGCTTTAAGTGGAATTAAGCTCAAAGGTTTCACAGGCTGGAGGGATTGAACAGGACATGCCCAAACTTGCCCACCTACAAAGCCTTTAAATTCTGCCAGAGCCATCGAACTGTAGGAGTGAAGGATTAGTTAATCCTGCTTGCTATGGAGAGAATTAGTGTGGAGAGGATGTTTGTAAGTTTTTCTTTTTTTTTTTTTATTTAGCTTAAAGGTTTCTGTGGCTGTGTTTTTTGAATTAAGTGTACATGTTTCTGTGGTTATGTCTTTTGAATTTAGCTTAAAGGTTTCTGTGGCTGTGTTTTTTGGAATTAAGCTCAACAGGAGCACAACAACCCCACTTAAAGTCGGGGGGATGGGCCCAAAGAGGACCTGGGGCAGACGTCTAATTTCTGCACTGTATGTGTTTGTGAGACATGGGAATGTTACTGGTGGGTTTGTAATTGTGTTTGTAAACAACTGCAATCAGTATAGCGAGACAGTATTTTACTGTCCTGTATAGGAAGTGTGAACCATGGGTAGGATTGTGTGGTGCAATGGTTGTGGGATAGCAATGTGGATTAACATACTGTGCAGGCTGGGTGAGTGCATTACATGCCACAGGCTAAGGAGGTTCAAGGAAGAGGTTCAGTGGCTTGGCAGGGAGCTGGGGAGGTTGAGGGGTGAGGGGAGGGTTGTGTTGGTAGAAGGGCTGACATCTAAGATTATCAAGGGGAAGGAGGAAACTGCACATTGTGGTGCATGTGGGGATAAATGGCCTAGCGGGGAAAATGATGGAGGTAACAAATGAGAAGTCTGAGGAAGTGGGAAGGTTGTGCAAGTAGACTTGGGAGTCTGTGGCCCTTTCAGAGGTGCTTCCAGTACCCTGCACAAGTACAGTGAGAAAGGAGAGGATGGGGGAGTTGAACTGATGGTTGGTAGAATGGTGTCAAACTAAGGGGTATGGGATTGTGGGTGGCTGGGGCAGTACCTGGGATAATAACAATCTGTTTGCAAGGGATAGGCTGCACCTGAGTGGGGAGGGGAAGGAGGTATTAAAGCAGGTATAAAGGAGGTATATTGTGACAATGGTGGATTTAAACTAGATGGGGGGTGGCAAGTGGACAGGAGGTAGGCAGGGATCCGATAGAATGGAGTCACAGCCTACCCCCCAGGCTAGCAGGGAAGGATTCAGGTAGGCCAAAAAGGGAGGGAGTAGAAGGGAGAATATGGAGGGTGATGAAGTGAAGGGGGCAGGATGGAGGGTGGTCTCACTGAATACAAGAAGCTTAGGCAACAAATCCGCTGAGCTACAGGCACTCTTGGCAGTGTGGAGGGTGGATATTACAGCTGTCACGGAAATGTGTACAACTGAGCACCGGGACTGGGATCTAGAAATCCCAAGGTACTAATTGTACAGAAAGAACCATAAGGAGAAGAGGGGGTTGGGGTGGCAGTCTATGTGAGTGATGGGATCAAAAGCACAAGGGATGAGGGGGAGGAAAGGAGAACAGAGGCAATCTGACTGTAGCTCCTAGACTCAAGGTGTAGGAAACTGAGGTTGGGGGTGGTATACATGCGGCTGTCCCAGTCTGAGAAGCTTGATAGGGAATTAGTGGGAAAAATCAGAAAGGTATGTAGAAAAGGGAAGGTTGTCATCGTGAGGGATTTCAACTTGCTGGGGGTTGACAGGAGCATTCCGGTCACCTCCAGTGCTAGGGAGCAAGTGCTTCTGGATGCAATCCAGGAGGGTCTCCTGACACAGTTGATCAGTGTACCTACTAGGCTAAATAACACTTTAGATCTGGTATTGTCGAATGGGGAGGCAGTATGGGAAATAAGGGTGGCAGACCCACTAGCCGACAACGATCACCAAACAATGTGATTTAATATCACTATATGCGGGGAGCCAGAGAAATCAGTAACCTGGGTGGTAAACCTCAGGAGTGAAGACTTTGGGAGGATGTGGGAAGTACTGAAAGGGAAACTGGAGGGCATAACGCAGGAGATGGATGCGGAGAAGAAAAGGATGTTATTAAACAGGGGATTACAGCCTGCACCAAGACACAGAGTAAGAGGAGCAGAGCAAGGAAACCATGCTGTTTGAACAATGAGGGAGTGGTGGTGGTGAGAGAAAAATGAGAAGTGTACCAGTGGTATAGGAAGATGGGGAAGGAAGGGGACAGGGAGGAGTATGCAAGATGGTCCAAGGAGGTGACCAGAAAAGTGAAAGAAGTCAAGGCCCAGAGGAAACTGAGATTAGTGCAAGGAATTAATGGGGGGAGAAAAACTTTTCAGATACATCAGGGATAAAAGGAAGTGCAAGAAGACAATAGTGTGGATAGAAAAGGGTGGGGAGTGGATAGAAAAGGGGGAGGAACAGGCAAAAGCACTGAATGAATTTATTTATTATTTTATTTAGTTTTTGTTAACTGGGTTAGGTGCGCTAGCCAAAGTTGACTATTTTCAGGCATGACCCGGGAGAATACATACATAAAATGAGATGAGATTAACAATACATAGTATATAGTGCAGGTACATAGTATATAGTACAGGCAGGTTAAAATACAGCTCAAGCCAGACAGTACTCGAGATGATACATACAGCTATGCAGAGATGACAAAAGTGACATTAGTACATGTAAATAACTGAAACTGGGCTAAGTGGCAGCTATAAAGACATTTTATAGCAAAGCTTGTTTAGAAGTGCAGCAGTGTCTTGGGCGAAATAGGGTGGTTAGCTGTGAGGCATTAAGTGGGATCAAAGCATGTGCAGGGGTCCCGGGATAGGTGGTGATATAGTTCTTTTTTGAAGATTGGGTGGGAGTTAGCCTGCCTCAGGGCAAGAGGGAGGGAGTTCCAGGTGGCTGGGGCAGTGCAGTGAAATGCTCCAGAGCTTTTTGAAGTAAGACACCTGGGTATGGTGAGTAAAAATTTGTTTGCCAAGCGTAGTCCGTGGGCAGGTGTCTGTGGTACAAGTAGAGCTGCAAGGGAGGAGGGGGTTTGGTTACAGATTACAGAGTCTGTGAGGGTCCCTAGGGAGTATAGTCGGTAGGCAGTTGGGGAGAGCCAGCTTAGGTCGCTATACAGTGTGCAGTGGTGCTTGAGGTGATGGGAAGAGGAGGCATACCGACATATGTTGTTATACGTGACATCCCATTTATGGAGAACAGTCTTATGGGCATTAGCAAAAGTGGAGATACCATATGTCAGCGCTGGAAGCAAAATACCCTTGGCAATTGCCAATTTGGTGGATGGTGTTAGCAGGTGACAAGTCTTATAGGCGATTCCAAGTTTGGCATTTGTTGCTTTACAGGTTGACTGGATGTGCAGACTGAAATCAAGGGATTTATCAAGGAGGACTCCCAGGTATTTGAAGGATGTGACACAGTCGATGAGAGACCCCCCAGAGTCATGGACTAGGAGGGGTTTCTTACAGGCCCTGAGTTTGGGGGCAGTGCCAAATAGCATGGCTTGGGTCTTTTTTGTGTTGAGAATGAGCTTATTAGCATTTAGCCATGTTTGCACATTCCTGAAATCCGAGGAGAGGTTTTTGTTAATGATGTTAACTTTGTCAGCACTGGAGTAGAGGATGAGATCATCAGCGTATAAGATAGCTGAGCAGGAGAGTATGGCATAATCTATGTTGTTGATATATAGCGGGAAAAGAAGGGGTCCCAGGATGGAGCCCTGGGGTACTCCGATGTCAGTGCTGGTCACATCCGAGAAAACTGAGTTGAATTTAACAAGTTGTAATCTGTTTGATAGGTAGTTGTTAAACCAGTCAACTACTGAGGATGAGAAGTTAAGTCTATGCAGGGTTGAGAGAAGCAGGGGATGATCAACAAGATCGAAAGCTTTGGTAAGATCGATAAATACTGCTCCAGTGAGTAGGCCTTTGTCCATGTTGCAGAGTACATCGGTGGAGAATTTGAGAAGAGCGGTTGAGGTACTGTTTCCTTTTCTGAAACCATGCTGAGTGTCTGAGAGAAGGTTGTTCTTTGTGAGATAGTCAATGGTTTAGGTTGCAACAAGCTTCTCAGTAGCTTGCTAACACAGAGAGGATGGCTATGGGCCTGTAGTTGTTGATATCCTTTGGGTCTCTTTTTTTTAAGGATAGGCGTAACTCGGGCAATCTTCCAGAGATCTGGGACAATGCCAAGAGAGAGAGACAGAGTGAAAATCTTGGCCAGTGGAGAGGCAATCAATGGTGCCGCTAGCTTCAGGAGTTGTGGCTCGAGTGAATCTGAGTTGGGAATAGTGTTGTTGGATATGTTTTGCAATAGCCTTTGGACCTCGGATCTAGATATAGCTTTAATGTGGAAAGGGGGGTTAGTAGTTAGTTGGCAGTGGTCAGCACCAGATGCAGATCTCTGGGGTGTACAGTAAGGCTGAGATGCTGTGGGAGGTGAAGCGACGGACGAGGTGTACTGAGACAGGTCCGTGAATAATCTGTTAAAGGCATTCGCTATAGTGTTCGAGTCGTTGCAATGTATACCATTTAGGATCATATCCCCTGGGGTCTATGACTGGGTAGCCCTAAGAAAGGTCTTGATGTGTGTCCAGAATTTTCTAGAGTCACCAGCAGAGTTTGTGAGCAGTTCCTTGCAGTAGATGCTCTTTGCTGTTCTGATTTGTTTTTTGCAGGTGCTCCGAGAGGCCCTGTAGGTATTGTAATCCTCCGGTAGTCTGGACACTTTATACTTCTTCCAGAGTTTGTCCCGTATGCGCAGGTTAGCCAGCAGGTCCTTGTGTAGCCATCTTGTTTGTTTACCCCTGACCCTTCTGGTGACCTTCGGGGTATGTTTACCCTGAAGTGCTGTGAAATTATCAATGAAGATATCAAGGGCTATTTTAACATCATGGGAGTGATAGATGTCAGACCAGTTGATACAGGATACATCATAGAGGAAAGCTTCCACTTCCAATTTGGCAAAGTTGGTAATTGTGATGTAGCATGGAGGGGGTGGGGGACCAGTCTCCGGGCTCCATACACAGAAAGTGGGGGAGTGGTCTGTAATAGCATCTGCCAAGATGCCTGCAGTTTGCACATGGTCAAGGCGATTCACCAGAACACAGTCTATGAGGGTGGAGGTAGTTAGAGAAGGTGTGGTTCTAGTGGGTTCAGTTAAGATCTGGTGCAGGTTATAGCTCTGCGTTAGTGTCAGCTGTGTGCTGTGAGTTGGTCCCAGCCAGTTTAGGTTAAAGTCACCTAAGATTATGACCTTGTTTTGCTTGGTGTTTGTGACGGTTTGATTAAGTGAATCCTGAATACATGTGATACCTCCAGTGGGTGGGTTGTAGTAGTAGTAGTAGTAGTAATGATTTTATTCATATATAATGAACAAGGTAAAACAATCCCATTGAGTACATAAACACACTCATTTTCAAGGGACACCTTATAAAATGCATACCTGGATACAATATAGGAAAGAAAACAATCAAGTTAAACATACACAAAAAAACAAAACAACCATAATACAATAAATATACACCATATAACAAAACAATCATAAATACATAAATATTCACCCATTTTCTAAATTCTCACAGCAATCATGCAATTTCTCACTTTGCCCATGATACCAAGATTTAATTTTTATCCAACTTACTTTACTACAATAACTTCTCAGTTCAGGAGGCAAACTATTCCAAATTTTGGACCCAAATAAAATAATGTTGCACATCCATTTTTGTTCTAAACTTTGGAACTATAAATTCTCTATATTGGGCTGATCTTAGACCCTTCTTTGAATATTTAATTTTAAATCTTTCGCTATGTATTCAGGCAATTTATTTTCAAAAACCTACATACCACCTTAATTATATGCTGATTTCTCCTAATATATAAGTTATCCCAACCTATATTTCTATACAGCTCACAATGATGTGTACGTCTATGTAGACCTGTAATATACCTAGCCATTTTATTATATACCGTATCTAATTTTTTCAAATCAACCTTATTTTCCCCCCCATAAATTACATCCGCATAATCAATCACTGGCACTAACATTGTATTAATCACATGAAGCCTTATATCCCTAGAGAAATTACTTCTTATTCTATACAGCATTCCTAATTTTTGCCCTAATCTTTTAACTAAATTGTTTATATGAACAGACCATTTGCAATGCGTGTCCAACCATAACCCTAAATATTTATACTCATCAACTGTCTGTAAAATAGAACCATCTCTCACTTTTATATCCAATGAATTTAAGGCGCAGATAATGTGGAGTTTTTTTGCACCAAAGGCAATGGTTGTGTGTAGGAACTCACAGACTGAGGGTGAGCCAGTGGGTGGGCAGACCGTAACATCAAGATGGTTTTTATAGAGGATAGCACCCCCCCTCCACATTTTGGGGAAGGCCTGTCTCTCCGTATCAAGGAATAATTGGGCAAGGAACATAAGGAGTTCGGAATGTGAGGCTTGAGCCCTGTTTCAGATAGGCACAGTAGGTCAGGATTGTACACTTTCGTCCATGCCTCGAGATCAGTAAAGTGCCTGGTAATGCTCATAATATTCATATGGGCAATGAGAAGTCCTTTTCCTGAGACAGCCGATAGGTCAGTGGGAGAGTGGTGGACAGAGATGCCAGGGTTAAGTTCTACGTCCCCTGACAATAGGATGATGAGGAGTAGGAGAAACCACAGTTTAATAGTGTGGAATGGGAGATGAACCAGTTGTGTCATTTTGTATTTTGTGAGTATACGAAATGAGATGTAGGTACAACCCCTTCAGAAGGATAAGGGTGGTGTAGGCACGCACAATGTTGTGTTTCAGCAATTTGGTTGGAGAAAGTAAAGTCATTGTATTGTGAGGTATTCTGTCCATAGTGGCTGTTGATTGGAACAGAAATAGATACCCCATGTAAGCATAATAGCAGTATCAGAAGCAGGATTTGTCCTCCCAATCTATGAGTTGCCAGTTTTGGCAGAAGACTGCAAATGTTTACTGTAGCAAGGGTGAGTGTTCCTGAGTGACTCATGGTGAGCTACTGTGGACCAGGAAACTGATTGTTACAGTAGATCAAAGACCCAGAAAGTGTTAAATTCCTGAAGGTCATGAACATTAGCCTAGGGCATATGCAGGATATAAAAATCCTTTGTTAGAATCTTCCCTTTGTTCTCCAAAACAGTTGTGAATAGACCTCAAAGACAAGCACACATCCTTTAAGAAAGTCAGATGGAAATGTGGATTCAATGCAGCACTCCACAACCCAGAAACCTGTATAAAAGATTTACTGACCTCACTTTTGCTTTTTGATGTCTTCCAAAAAAGTTGATTTATGATAAGAATGCCTATACCTGGTGGTGATGTTTTGTAGTTTCTTAGTCCAGGAAATGTTCATAGATGTTATATCCAAGAATGGTCCAGTTCCTCCAAGAAGAAACACATGAAAAACCACAAAAACTAAACTACTGACAGAGACAAACACAAACAGCTGCCAGTAAGCAACTCACTGCAGCTTGGGATTTATCTTTTGCTCAGTGTTTATGGAAGAAAAGGGGGGACTACTACTATGGGCTGGGAGGGTGGGGACAGGGGAGAGGAGGCAACAGATGGAAGAACTGAGGGAGGTAGAGTCCTAGAGGGACTGAGGGCACTGAGCATAGAAATGGCACCAGGGCTGGATGGTATCCACCCCAGGGTGCTGAGAGAGATGGTGGAGGTCTTGGTGGAGCCGCTGGTGGATCTGTACAACACCTCACTGGAGTCAGGATGTGTGCCACTGGACTGGAGGATAGCACATGTACTACCATTACACAAGAGTGGAGCAAGGGATGAAGTGGGTAATTATTTTCCGGTACATCTCACCTCCATAGTGTGCAAACTCATGGAAATGATACTAAAGGAAAGACTGGTGCCTTTCAACAAGGCCTTTGACTCTGTGCCCCATAAAAGGTTGATCAGGAACTTGGTGGATCTCAGGGTTGGGAAAAGATGGCCAGATGGGTGAAAAACTGGCTGAAGGACAGAACCCATAGGGTGGTTTTGGGGGAAGAGTTATCTGGCACCTGAGAGGTAACTAGTGGGGTCCCATAGGGCTCAGTGCTGGGTATGGTGTTGTTCGAAGTTTTCAACAATGACATTTGGGATGGCATTAAGGGCAAAATTTGCCTATTTGCAGATAACACAAAGGTCTGTGGGAGAGTGAACACAGATGAAGAGATACAGGACCTACATGAAGCTCTTAAAAGGCTGAGAAGTAGGTCCAGGATCTGGCAGGTTTGCTTCAATGCCAAGAAATGCAAAGTTGTGCATATTGGAGCCAAGAATCCCAGGCCAGGGTACTACCTGGGTGGAGTCCAAGTATCTGTATCAAAGAAGAAGAAGGACCTGGGAATGATGATAACTAGTGACCTGAGACACTCCATGCAGTGCAAGAAAGTAGCAGCAAAGGCAAACAAGATGCCGGGATGCATATCTAGGAGGATCAGTAGTAGGAGAGAGTAGGTTATACTGCCTTTGTACAGGTCACTGGTAAGGCTGCATCTAGAGTATGGAGTTTGGTACTGGTGCCCACACCTTAAAAAGGAGATTAACCTGCTGGAGAAGGTCCAGAGGAGGGCTACAAAGATGACAGTGGGTCAGCAGGATAAGGCATACAAGGAGAGGTTGAGGGCACTGAACATGTACTCCCTGGAGGACAGGAGAGAGAGGGAGAGAGAGAGGAGAGAGAGACAGGGGACATGACTGGGACTTTCAAGTATTTGAAAGGGATAAATAAGGTTGATAAGGAGAGTTGCTTTAAGCTGAGTGGCAACCATAACATAAGGGTGCACAGTCTTAAGCTGGAGGGTGGGAGGTTTAGGAGGGAAGTCAGGAAATACTTCTTCACAGAGAGGGTGGTGGACACTTGGAATGCACTGCTGGAAGAGGTCATCTCATTGGAGACAGTGGGTAGCTTTAAGAGAGGCTGGGATAGGCATGGGGAAGGTAAGGATCATGGGTAGGGAGGATGGGAGGAGTGGGGAGGAAGAGCAGGGACATTAGCTCAAGCTGTGGACCCTGCAATACGAGCAGACTTGATATACCAAATGGCCTTCTTCTGCTGGCTTCTTCATATATTCATATGTTCATATGTATGTAATTGATATTTTGCTTGGTAATAACTTTATAGGTCCTAATTACATCTTTCCAAAATGGTGCAGCTTTATCACAGACCAAAGTACATATGAGAGATGGACAAGGCCACTGTTTTTCGGATTTTACTGGAAAATCCAGTAAAATTCTAGAATTAGGGCTGCCTGAAGACTGGTAAAAACAAAGATTTCATGGAATCTGGCATTTTATATCTGATCAATAAATCTACAAAACTTGTGTTTTTCTTTTATTTCCTTCTTGTACTATTTTCAATTTGTTTTATTTAATGCTCTGTATATTAAGCCTTCTTTAATTCTGATTATTGATGCACATACTAAAAGAATGATAGCAGAATCCTGGTAAAATCTGGAAATTAAAGTAACAATCACCAGTGCAATTACGGAATCTGAAGTCTTGAAAATGGAATTTCATTGTTTTGATCACCGTAAATCAGTGGCCTTGGAGATGGATCCTTTTCCCTAGGAATACCTCCAACAAAGGTCATTATTTGACAGGCCCAGTTCCAATCATTTACAAGGTGTATAATGCCACCTGTGTACTGTTTTATATTGTGTTAGCCTTCCTTTCGATTCCCTGCAAGCTTTTAGCAAATTTGTGATTCATCAGTGTCTAACTATTGTCCTCTCGCCTTATACTGTCTCTCATATGGCTCAAAACTTAATTTTGTTGTACATTTGCTGTATGCAACTGTGTTACCAACTGACACACTCAATCCTGTACGAACGTGGTTTCAGAACCAAATGTTCGTGATCTTCCACAATGTATTCACTTGTCTATCCTGACTTCAAGTGTTATCTCATACCGTATGTACTGTGGTTAACAATTGTCTCTCAAGCTACTACTAACTTGTAATCTGGCCCAAATGTTAGTATTTCTCCCACTATGTATTTTCTTGTCTATACTGTGTAAAACTGTTCCTATGTTCTCCCTTCCCCCAGGACGCATCTGTAATCGAGCAGTACTCTGCTCAGTATGCCTTCCTGGTAAAACGCTTAAATAAATAAATAAATAAATTTTAATCTCTTGCTCCAGCACTCACTCCATTCACTGGAATATAATTTAATACCAAACCTTTGCTCCCATTTAGGTACTAGGAGTTCAGCTGGATTAGTTTTGGGTTCAGTTACCATTGTATAAATAATCGTACAACCCTCATTAGGGATTAAGATTTTATCAAGAATGTGGAGTGGGGGACGAGTCGCATTAACATTAATCACTTAACTAAGTACTTCTCTTATTTGCATGTATCTGTAGAATTCCATTCTGGACAAATTATGGGATAGTTTAGCAAAGGGTAGCAGTGAAGCAGTAGAAGAATCCACAATATCACTCAGAAACAGAATGTATTTTTCCTTCCAGCTCTTCCGCTCAAGTCATTTGCCCTCATATGGATAGAAATTGTTAACCAAGAGAGGACAATGTGGAGAAGTGGCTGGGTCCCATTTCAAAGCATGAGAGATTTTCCAGCAGGAATTATTTATTTGGCTGAGTATGGGGTGAGATTTGAGTGGCTTGTGTGGGCCTGATTAAATAACTACTCTTGGATTATTTCCTTTCAGAAAAAGCTCTTTCAGTGTTAAACCAGTCTGGTATTGTTTCTTTATTGTTTAACCAAAGCGGCTTTATATTTTGACCAACCATGAATGTTTCCTGCCTTATTATGTTTGCTTGCACGCATGTGCAAGAAACATAGTGCCATCATCGGAGATTTCGGAGGTGTGTCACCTCCTCCTCCAATTCAGTCAGTGTGTTGGCAGGCACGGCCCCTGTAAGCCAATGCATGCTGGAGCTGTCTATGACAAGCTCCAAAATGCAGTGGCATACAGTTCAAAGGGGGAGCTATGCTTGAGTGAGCAGCGATAAGATATCGCCTGCCCGCGCGCAACTCCCCCCACCACCACACACACACACGCCACGCAGGCGTGCGTGCCCCCTCACGCACACACTGTATAGCTGATGGGGTGCCCAATCCCCTGCTGACTGAATGCCCCAACCGTCTTGTCCACGCTCAGAGCCCACCCAGCGCGGGTAAATGTCCCGCTGTCCTTTTTCTTTTTAACCTGTAAAGAAAAACGGTCCCACGTAGTCTCGCTGGCCCCTCCCACAACCCGCACCCACCCACTGCGCCTGCCTCCCCACACCGCCTCACCCCATACCTACCCGACCTCGCGCGACGATCTTCGTGGACCGGGAACACGCCTGCACTCTTCAAAGCCGACCGCCAACTGAGGAAATGCCGTAAGCTGTATAATGGGCTAGATAGGGGGCTTAAACTTTGTTCCATATCTCAGGCATTTTTGGGATGAGATTAAATTTAATATGAGTTTCTTTCTTGAATGTATCATTGTCAGAGCAGACTAGGCCCAAGGGTGATTTCACAGTCACTGTGCAGTCACTGTGCGAAATCACCCTTCGGGCCTGAATAATGCCATGAGAGTGACATCATTCATGAGAAGGGGTCCCAAAAACCCCATGTTGAAAATTTGGTGCCAAAGTTCCAAAAAATGAATGTTTTATGAGCGCGTGTTGTGCAGTTCCTACGCAGGCTCGTAAGTTCATGAATTTTCAATATTTTCACTCCAGATTTTCAACATCGCCATTTTACCACACCTTCTTATGAGTAGTATAGCTGTCATGTTTTACATTGCACCCAAAATGTGTTTCCACCCATGTAGCGCACAATGGCGCAGTCGGTGTGCGAAATCAATGTACGGGACAAATTAAGAAAATCACAGTGACACTGTTCATGAGGTGAGGTGTTAAATGGCTATGTTGAAAATTTGGTGAAAAAATTCCCAAAAATGACTTTTACGAGTGTGCGTTGTACAGTTCCTATGCACGCTCGTAAGTTCGCGAATTTTTAATATTTTCACTCCAGATTTCCAACATTGCCATTTTGCCACACCTTCTTATGAGTAGTACAGCTGTCATTTTTCACATCTCACCCAAAACGTGTTTCCACCCATGTAGTGTACAAAGGCACAGTCAGTGTGCAAAATCAATGTACGGGATAAATTAAGAAAATCACAGTGACACTGTTCATGAGCAAAGGTCTTACAATGGCTATGTTGAAAATTTGGTGAAAAAATTCCAAAAAATGACTGTTTTACGAGCGCATGTGCTAGATAGTTTTCAAAACAGCCAGAAGTTCGCGAATTTTCAATTTTCTACCCAGATTAGCATTGCCATTTTACCACACCTTCTTATGAGTAGTACAGCTGTTATTTTCACATCTCACCCAAAACATGTTTCTGTTCATGTAGCGCACTATGGCGCAGTCGGTAGCGAAATCAATGTACGGACAATTAAGAAAATCACAGTGACACTGTTCATGAGCAGAGGTCTTAAAATGGCTATGTTGAAAATTTGTGAAAAATTCCTAAAATGACTGTTTTACGAGCGTGCGTTGCACAGTTCCTATGCTTGCTCCTAAGTTTGCAAATTTAATATTTTCACTCCAGATTTTCAACATTGCCATTTTATTACACTTCCTTATGAACAGTACAGCTGCAATTTTTCATATGTCGCCCAAAATGTGTTTTCGCACATGTAGCGCACAATGTTGGTGTGCGAAAGCAATGTTTAGGACAGATTAAGAAAATCACAGTTACACTGTTCATGAGCAGAGGTCTTAAAATGGCTATGTTGAAAATTTGGTGACAAAAGTCCATAAAATGACTGTGTTACGAGTGAGCATTGCGCAGTTTCCATGCACCCTCATTAGTTCATGACTTTGTAATATTTTCAGTCCAGATTTTCACCAGTGGCATTTTTCCACACTTCCTTATGAACAGTACAGCTGTCATTTTTCACAGCATGGCTGAAGTGTGTTTTCACACTTTCAGCACAGAGATGCGGTCGCTCGGGAAATCATTGTTGGCACAGATAAAGAAAATCACAGTAACACTGTTCATGATCGGAGGCACCAAAATGCCTGAGTTGGACGATCTGCTGTAAAAAACCCCAACCTAATTATATTACGGTGCGCGGCAGTTTCTATGTACGCCGTGACTTCACCCATTTTTTTTTTTAATATTTTACTACAGATTTGCAACATTGCCATTTTTACACCTCCCCATGAACAGTACACCTGTTATTTTTACATCCTGTTCGAATGTTTTTGCACCTGTGGTGCTGAATGCCGTAGTCACTGTGCATAAGCAGCCTTCGGCTAGCAAACTGATATTCCCCCTGTTCATGAGGTGGGGTCACAAAAAAAACATGTTGAAAATTTGGAGTGAAAATACCAACGAATGCCTGAGGTATTAGGGTTTCCAACCATAACGCCCGACCCTGTAGAGAATGACAGGCATCAGGGGTGTGACTTGGGATTCTTGTCTGTAATGCTCATACCATTCCACACCCTGCAGTCAGTGAGAGGCATCGAGGTATGCCTTGGACTCTTTGGCCCCAAACTTCACCCCATTCTCCTATATTGCACCCATCCCACCATATTTCCTAATGAAATGGCGTGCGCATAAGGGCCAAAGACCCCAAGGAACACCGTGACACTTGTCAGTGTCTGCAGGGTGGGGTGTGGTGCAATGGCGTGGCCGTTATGCCTGACGACCCAAACGCACACCCTAATGCCTGTCACTCTCTGCAGGGTGGTGGTGGGGTTGGCTTCAGTTCAATACTTCACTGCCATTCCTATTACGCAGCTCTGTAACTTCTACACTACCAACGCCAGCAAGCAAACATTTGGCATTGACAAATGCTTGTTTTAAAATTAGATTGGTCAAACCACCTATGATCCTTGGTTGTTGTAACTTGGAAAGGGAAATGTGCTGTGACTTACCATCCCAGGTGAACTTACTGTGCAACAAATATATTGTTTAAATATGGTATCTGGACTGGGAGATGTTGCAGAAGGTAACATCTTTTTGGTGTAACCATCATGTGATGGCCTGTATTGTGCACCATAGTGACATAAACAACTGGCTCCATCTCTAAAGTTCTAATTCAATGTTCTCTAGGAGTGGGGAGAAGTTAGAAAGTACTATTGTATTTATATCAAGTTAATAGTGGTATACATAAAAATGTTACACCAGCTAGTGGAATCTTAATCTTGTTTAGGGATAATACAGTGATAGCTGTTGTGTTAAAGAGTAAGAGGGCCTCAGATGTATCTATATTACTTCTGAATCCTGAGAAACAAGAACATTCTTGCATAACACCAAGGATGGTATTGATTTAGAGGGATTTGTTAGGAAAAGAAACACATCATATGCGTTGGTCATCATGTTGTGATTTTTCATCATTTGTATACAGGGGTGCCAAGTTTTGAAAAATGTGAGTGCTTAGGGCAATTAAAAAAGGCCAGGGGACTGGGGCCCACCTATGCCCCCAGGAGTTATAGGACATTTCATGCTTTGTGATGTATTTTGGGGGTTATTTTGATTCATTTTAGAATGTACTTACACTACCACCACTACTCCACTACAGAGGATGTAGGGGTGCTTTTGTGGACTCTTTCAATGCCCAGCAAAGTGCTAAAACCAATTGGAGGGTGCTCTGGAGGGATCTTTGATGCCTCCAGGTGTTGCAAGAATGCACAATATAGATTTCAGGTTACAGTGCCACCACCTCATGAGGTGTAAGAGTTGCCTGGAGCACTCCATACACTGTCTCAAGAATTTGTGCCAGTTATTATGAAAGAAAAAAAATGCCAGTGCAAGGTTTGGGCAATGAGGATTTTTCACACATTCTAGGTGTGTGATAAATAAACCCCTCAAGTGAAGGTTGTTTGTGCTTGTCACACACCCCAGAGGTGTGTGAAGAATCCTCCTAATACAAACCTGCATAGCATACCTCTCAACTGTTGCGAAAGTCATATAGTGCTATGATTATTACAGTCAAAGTTTTGAACTAAATCAATAAAACATTCCTAACATTAAACATTTGGGGCCCACTATTCTTAGACGTATTATTCTTTAAAATAAGAAAGTGATTCACATTCAATTGTATACAGAAATATCAGAGGTGTTTCTTTTTTTGCTGCTAATTTATCCCCATGTTCCATCGGCCCTTGACCTGGAGGGAGCCCCAGTCCCATCCCCTGACATCCACCAGCCAATGCTATCTGTCTTCCCCCAGGGCTTGCCCCCTGGTGGGGTTAGTGGGGGTTCCTCAAGCCCCACTGAAGACCGGATCCAGCTCAGGACACCGCTGTGGCTATTTGGGGGTGCAACCTGTGAGCTCCCTCTTTCATCCAACCAGGGGTGTTGTTTTCCTCTTTTTTTTCTCACTCAGAGTGGGGCATGCAGTGATGCCAGTGATGGAGCCTGCATGAGTCTCATCAGGCATCTGCCCCGCCTCTGCCCACTTGTCAGCAGCACCTGTGTGCCAGCCCCCAGCCTCTGCTAGGGGCCAGGCATGCACCAATAACTGATCACCCCCACTCCCTGGAGAAGGAGAGCTGTTCCTGGGATGCTCCATCCTTCTGCTCCCTGGCTGACCCCCAGAGGCTCGTTCACACTGTGAACTTGGGTCACCGGCATGGCAGGAAGTAAGGCATGATGCCTCAGTCCTCCACGCCACCAGGCCAGCCAGTCAGAGGTCTTCCTAATCTTTATGAGAAGGGTTTCCAAAACCAAGATAGACAGTTTCTGAAGTTGAACATTTTTATCGAGACAATACCACAACACTAACACACAGCATGTATAATGCATGATAACATTAACTGGCTGGGAGCATCCCAGGCCATTTACTTACTTACTTACTCACTTACTTACTTACTAAGTACTTGTCAGCAGATACAAGCCACACAGACTATCAAGTCTGCTTGAGTGTGCAGCTAGCAAACCACTTTTTTAGCTGCCCCTCCCCCCTTCACAACCCCACACAGATGAATGCCTAGTAAGACAGATCCAGATAAGCTGTTTGTGGTATTTCCAGTGAATGGGAGAATTTGGCCAGGACACTGGGGAAATTCCCCTACTCTGCCTGCAGGGGCCCTTGATTCCTGTGAACAGAGGGGACCCCTTTGTCTGCTGCACCAAGGTGGTGGACAACAAGGTGGAGAGTATGGAGGCTGGTGTACTTGCAGGGGATCTGATCTCTGTCCCTGTAAGTCCAGATCAGGAGATTAGCAATGGAAATTCAGCAGTACCTGGATGAAAATATCTGAATCTGATGGTGGTGCTGCTGTGAGCAGGTCTGGTTTGGTTCAGCAACATGCAGAAGAAAGTCTGAGTGAAGATATTGGTTCTATCTCTTCCACTTCTACTTTGTCAAAGAAAACCTACAGAGCATGGAGTTTCAACAGGTACCTGTAAATAATGCAGATGTGAGACCTACAGATGTTGTTTCTCAAGAAACTGCAGGACATGTTCCTACTACTCTTACCCAAGAAATGTTGCTTAGGGATGCTCTTAAATCAAACAGAGAATTTCTATTAAAACTATTGAATAACGAAGAAAGTGCTGCTAGAATTGTGGACAATGTTTCTTCTGATTACGAGCCTTGCTCACCCTCAATGTCAATCAATTCCATCCCAGTTTTCTTCAGTGCACTCAAAATCCACAGTTTGCTTCAAATGCAGTTCACCAAGCTGAAAAAACACTCACTTTATTAAGAAAAGGCAGCCCAATGGACTCACAGCAAAAACAAAACAATTGGACACCTGAGGCAGCTTTGCTTGCTGCTGGTTGGCAAAAGGACACAGATCAAAGTGGTTGGACTTCTCCTCACCCTGTTACTGCTGAGGAGATTAGACTTTCTTGTGCTTCTGAGGCGAACACAGCACCTTCTGCTATCTCTGCCCATATTGAGGTTTCCATAGTGACAGACTCTGCAAACCTGCCGAATGACTCCCCTGCATACAGGGCTTCCTGACAAAGCTGCAGCTTGCAACAATACTGTCCCAGGACAAGAAGAGGAACCAGCGCAGTGAGAGGCAACCGAGAGCCAAAGAGACTATTCATGACAGATCTGTTCAAACATGCAGGGGAGCCTACACAGCAGCAAAATGCCATGCAGCTCAAATTTAATGGGAACATTGATGTTGCGCCAGACAGAAAAACTCTTTTACACAAAATGTTAAAGGAGGGTATGGGAACTCAGCCTAATGAATTATTTGCTGTGATTCGTGTTAGGGGGGAACCCATATACAATGTTAGTTTTAAAACTAATCATTCATTGGAAAGATTTTGGGCAATGTATCCACAGGTTTCAAACTCAGACTTATGGCATTTTTTCTTTCCAATCCCTCTAACAAAGCCAACAATTAAAACAGTCACTTTGCTGTTTAGAAATGAGCGGGTGAACATTTCTGACATTCAGTATTGGTTAAAGCAGTGCTGCGCAATTCTAGAAGCCTCTACCCCCATCTTACATGAAGATCTTGTTTGGAGAGGGAATTGGAAGATAAAGGTTCAGCTAAAGAATTCTGAACAAGGTATTTTACATCTCTCAGGGAGCTTCTTTATTGAAAGGGACAGGGGGTTGTGTTTCTACCAGGGACAGCCTAGAACCTGTCACAAATATGGTGCTTGCACACACCTCAGTTCAGTGTGTGACAAACCCAGATGTAATTTGTGTTTTGAATATGTACATGCCAGCCTAGACTGTCCTAACCCTCTGAAATGCAACCTCTGCAAGGAAGAAGGGGACTCTTATCAAGGCTGTCCCTGGGCCAAAAGAAACCGGCTAGATAGAGCACAACAAGACCCGGTACACTTACTGGAAAAGTGCCAAGCACAGGAGGCAAACAAGAAAGTGAGGGATCCTTCCCCCCAAGAAACAGCAACCCTCCAGTCTTCTGCAACCCTGCCTTCCACTAGCATATCTGATCATTTGCTTCCCTCTAGGGCTACTGATCAATCTCAGGATGAGGCCCCACATACAGGCCTTTAGGACATGGAAACTACTGACATGTTACCCCTCCCGAAGGTTCTCAGTACACCCCGGTTGACCCTAAGAAAAAAAGAAGTAAAAGAAAGGCTGAGAAAACCCCTCCCAAAACTTCTACCATTGTGACTAGAAATACGTTTCAGGCACTAGCAAAGTGTCTCCAGTGGGGGGACATAGTAGAATAAGATGGTGACTCTGATTCCTCCTCCTCTACACAAACAGAGTCTCTTTCAAATCCACATGCCTCGTTGAAGCATAAACAAAAAGACACCCATCACAGGAAAGTCCCTTGATGATTTTCTTTTTCCTAAGATATTGGAGGGAAGCAACAGCTCTCTGTCCTCACTCTAAATACCTGTAGTATCAAGAATTATAAGAAATGTATAACAACCTTTCAGATCATGAAAGATCTTCCTGATAACATATTTCTACAGGACACTAGACTCAAAACCTCTTATGAAAGTTAATCAAGCAAAAGATTCCTGGAATATAGGCCCATCATTTTGGTCCCAAGGTCCAGATAGGTGTGATGGGGTGGGGATTCTTTTGCAGGGTTTTGAATTCACAATCCACAGAGTGCTAGATATTTCTCCAGGTAGGGTGTTACTACTGGATGGCTGTTTTGGAACTTCTGTTTTTTAGGCTAATTAATATATATGCTTCACAGGGTATTGCAGCACGGTCAGATATTTTTAAACTAATTCATCCCTTTCTCCATACAAATAAATATATGATTTTTGGCGGGGACTCTAATTGTCCACTTTCCATAGCAGACGGGGGGGGGGCACACCACTAAGCTATTTGGGGACACTAACTGTTTAAACTCTATTTTAAAAACAGCTGGTTTAAAGGACAGTTAGAGGGGGAAATTCATGATCTTGGGGCTAGACTCTTCGTAAAAGGTACACTGGCCACAAGAATAGACTACATTTTTCTTTCAAAGGATCTTGATACTACACAAGCTTTCACCATTCCGTGTGACATCTCTGATCATTTGGGAGTTTCAATTATTTGTAAACTTCCTTCTAAGTCTCTAGCTGGGAAAAACAGATTTGCTAGATGGAAGTTAAATAATTAGCTGTTGTCACTGCCTTCTGCTGAGAGCAAAATATACTCCTTGTTAGCTGCAAAATATACCCTATTAGAAGCTTCTGACTCCCTAAGTGAATGGTGGGTGGAGGTAAAAAATGATTGTAAAGCTTTTTTTATTCAGGCTGCAGCAAATGTATCAAGAACAAAATATTTGCATTATTTAGGCTTAAGGGAAAAACTATTCTCTCTCATTTCTAGAGCTTATGAGAATGCAGTAGATTTGTCAGCTGAGATTCAGGAAGTTAAAGCTGAAATGTTTAAAGTGCAGTATAATAGAGCAGAATATTTAAAAAAAGAGGCCCAGTTTGGCACTCAGGGCTCAAAACCTTCAGTCAACATTTATAAAAGTTGTCAAGATAGAATACAACACACTAATCTAGATCAAGTAATGGATTCACACACTAGAAAGGCTTTCACAGATGTTTTTCACATACACAACTTAGCACAGAACCACATTTTTAAAATGTTTGAAACTCCTTCCACGGCAGTTTGGGATGAGGAGTATCTCAATGGCATAGATGTTCCCGCTTTAGATCCAGGGTTAGTGACCAGTTTTTCTGCACCAATTACATTAAAAGAAACTCAAAATACTATATCTAAGTTAAAAAAAAATTTGGTCCCATGTCCGGATGGTCTGATAGCAGAATTTTATATAGCGTACTCTAAATACTTGGTCCCCATTTTAACAGATGTTTTTTCAGACATGCTAGTCTCACAGATTCTCCCTAAAAATAAATTTCAGGCTCTTGTAATTTTGTTATACAAAAAAGGGTCAAGAGTGACTTAAAAAACGGGTGCCCCATAAGTCTATTGAATATAGCCTACAAAATTATGGCAATAACCCTTTTGAACAGATTATCTAGAGCTGCAGAAATGGCCATTTGTCCAGTACAAACCTGTGCTATACAAAAAAAGTTCCATGTTTCACAATCTTGCCTTTTTAAGGGAAATTCTATCCAAGTACAAGGATAGTAACATACAATGCTTAATTCTGGCCTTAGATCAAGAAAAGGCATATGACAGGGTACAGCATCATTACTTATTTCAAGTTTTGAAAAAATATGGCATCCCAGATACATTTATTCAGTGGGTGTCTATGATGTACTCTTCGTATTATATAACCCCTTATATAAATGGAATCTTTGGGAGGCAGTTTAAAGGCTTGAAAGGGGTATGCCAAGGATGCCCCATGAGTCCTCTTTTGTATACTTTCCAAACCGACCCTCTTTTGAGGAAAATATTAAATTCTGGAAATATAACAGGTATTTGGGTAGAAGGACACGGCACCCTGCCAAACATCTGTGCATATGCAGACGATATTAGTATTTGCTCCACCCCAGACATGAATGATTCTGCATTAAAAAATGAAATTTCCAGGTTTGAAGACATCTGAGGTGCAAAATTAAACTTCGATAAAAGCAAGGGACTTCTATACCCATCTCCACTAAATCAAGGACCAGACCCCCCCCCCACCACCACCACCACCTCTGCAAATATTTCAATATCCATAGAGCCAGAGACAATCTTAGGACTACAGTTTGGTAGCCAGGATGATGCCACTTTAAACTGGATCTCGGCATTACAAAAAGCTGAAGGTTTAGTAGCATCCTGGAAAAACAAGATAATTTCTAAAAAAAAACATGTTGCTTTGCTATATTCCCTAGTTGTTCCAGTTTTGCTTCATGTGGATCATGTTTTTCCATTACCCACTTCTCTAGAAGTGAAAGTAATGAACATTTTCTTTCGGGGCTCTGGGGGAGGAGATTAAACCCTGTGAAGAGGAGGTACACTTATCACGATTACAGTCTGGGTGGGGTAAGGGTGATCCATCCAGTCTTATTCTTTTTTTGTATTTTTGTGTACCAGAACATTGTCCCTATGTTAACTAAGACATGTCCCTCCTGTCTAGTACATTTAAAGACAATTTTACAAGACTTTTTAGGGGCCTGGACCTCAACCCAAGGCCTACGCAGATCCTTGAAGAAACTAAATCTCCCTGGTTATTTTCTCCCAGTCTGTAATAAACTTAAGGAGTGGAAAATCTCCACTTCACAGCTTATTGGGAATTCTAGGAGGGCTTGTTACACTGTAATCCTATCAGACCATTTTTTAGAAACACCAGATAAACTTACACCATATGAAGGCAGGCTAGACAGTATATACAGACAATTAACAGATACATGGCTTTCTCCCAAAGTGTGGGACACTATATGGCTTTCCTGTCATAGTAGGTTGGGGGTAAGGAACTCTCACAAACACAAGCAACTAGAAGAACGCATGTGCCTTAGAGAGACTTGTCCTAGAATATTAGAGACTCAAGAATATTTCTATGTACACTGCCCTTTTACCCCGCAATTCTGAGCTGACATTCTCATGTCCTGGGGAGACTGGAATTTATCTCAGTTCTCCTGCAAGACAATTGTTTATGGTTTATATCCAACTAACCTAAATAAGTGCAATAGTAGCACACTGCGCTTATTTTTTTCCCTGTGTAAGTTTTATTTATGGCAAGCGAGATGCGCTTTAGTGCTACAACAAAAAAAGTATAGCACAAATCAAGTTGTTATTCAAGTATCTCAGAATTTATTGTGTATATATGAAAAGGAAATATTGCAAAGGGCAAAAAATGGTTCTGATTTATGGAAGAATTTCTCATGGTTTAAATCCTAAGGTTTGCCATTTTTCCATTATGATGTACACTAAAACTGTAATGTCTGTAATGACAGATTTATTTTCTTTGTTTACAAGTTTATTTGTTACTTTTTTCCTCATTTATTTGTTGTTTTCTGAGTATGCTATTGTAATTATGTGACCTTCTTATGTTCTCCTTTGTCATTGTACTATTTTCAATTAAATAAAAAATTCCCCTACTCTGGTCACTAGAGGGCTCTGTGACTGGTGCTGAGATGGCCAGTCCACCTGAACCACTGCAGAGAATGGATGCCAGCAAGGCCGAGGAGCTGTTCTCCTCCTCCTCAGTCTTTTCTAATGTGGAGACTGACTTGGGTTTGGTTTCTGACCTGATGGAAGTACCAGAGGCAGCCTTACCTCTCAGTATGGAAACTTGAAAAACAATAATGGAGCATGCAGAACAATGATCAGCAACTTCTGGGGTGGAGGAATTGCAACACCTGATTCAGGAGGAAGAGCACTGCTTTTTGCACTGCAGGAATGAATTGGGAGAGGCTCTCTGCTTACATGAGAGAACACAGGAATAAGGAGTTCAGGGTGTGCAGGCAGAAGTATCGGGCCTGATCACGCTGAGTATTCGAGAGGAGTCTACAGTCAGAATACACATGGGTGAACCCTACAAGAGCTCTCCAAATGATCAGGTAGTAAATAATGACCCTGTATTGCTTTTGGGTGGGAGCAGGGATGTGTGTGTAGAAAAACATATTCTGCAGGAAATGGAGGGTCTGCAGGTTGAAGTGAATACTGTACATAATGAAATAGCGTTTACTGCCAGTGGCAAAGAACAAGAGAACTTTTCAATTTTACAACAGAAAAGTATAAACTTTATGATTGGCACTAGCCTGGGAGGTACAGGGAAAAAGGCTGTGAATAAAAAAACAGTACTGAAAGCAAAGAAGGGGAGAAATGTACCACAGAAGGAGGGTCTCCTTCAAAAAGAACAAAGTAAACATGATTTTACAACTGCAGTAGCTGATCTTCCCCCTGACAGTCCTGACTGGGTGATGGACTCCCTGCAGAAAGCAGAATGGGTGCAAAAATTGGATGGACAAAGATGGGATGCTAATTTACCCAGAAATTTGGGTGGTGTGAGAGCAGATGACATAATGGATGTGACCCCAGTTCCCAATGGTGGGCCATTGACTGCTTGCAGTTCATCAAGCCCCCTTCCCCAAGGCAGAGTAGTCTGAAAACTGTAATAATAACAGCAGGTGTAGGTGAGGAAAATGGCCTATTAAGGTGCATTAAAAGGCTGGAACAAAGTACAGAAATGCCTGAAATAACCCCCCCACCCCCAGCTTCTCCTTTAGGAGAGAGAAGATGGGCAAGCCCCTTCCCCCATTGAGCATGAGGGATAGTGATAGGGATCAGGATCAGTCAGCAGAAGAACCAAGGGGTCCACAACATAATTCAGGGGTGAGACAGAATATCTGGATGGCCAATGTTTGGGAACTTTTGTTTCCAGAATGCACTAGGTCCACACTAGAACCAGCTGCAAGGCGAAATGTCATCCACCTAAAATTCAGGGGACACATGAATGGTGTCCCGGAACGCATCTTTGTAGGGCATGCACTGCTTAAAAATAGCATGAAATATTATGTCTATGATATCTATGCCCTGATACACATGTCGGGTGATTCTATATTTGATATCAGTTTTAAACACCCCGTAGGCTTGGATTGTTTTTGGAAGCAGTATCAACAGCTTAAGGCTACAATGTTGTGAAGAACCTTTTTGGCGATCCCCTTGACAAAGCCTCTTTTTAAAAGAGTTATGATAATCTTCTGAAATGAAGGAGTCGATGTGGCGGACATTACATACTGGATGAATCAACATTGTATAGTAAAGGGCTACCCAGTGCCAATATTGGACAAGGAGCATCTGTGGACTGGGGGTTGGAGATAGCAAGTGACATTGCACCAAGAAGCAGGGTCACCTCTACACCTGCTGAACTGCCTCTTTTTGGGGCAGAACAGGGGGTGATCTTTTATGCTGGACAACCAAGAGCTTGCTACAAGTGTCAGGAGATGGGGCACCTTAGTAATGTCTGCGGCAAACAGAAATGTGGATTACGTGGTGAAGTGGGTCATATTGGAGCAGACTGTGAGCAGCCTATGAGATGCAACCTGTGTGAAGGTATGGAGCACACTTTCCAGGATTGTGAATGGGCCTTCCATAACAGCATAGATAAAACCATAAGGGCAGAACAGGATGTGTATGTGGGTATGGCCCAGAAAGAAGGAATGCGGCTCCAGGATCTAGTCATGGAGACTAACGGTCCAGATCCCAAACCACAGAGGATAACAAAAGCAAAGAATGGAGTCTCAAAGGGTGGTATAGATATCCCTTCCCCTGTTGAGATGGTTACCCCTAGACTTGCCCTGGACACTAATATACAGCCAGTGAATGAGCCAGTGGGTGCTTCTCCTTTGCCACGACCACAATACCCTTCTTCTATTGATTGTGCACAGGAGACAGGGCCAACAAGCATTCCATATCTGGTTATTGAAAGTAAAGGAGCACACAGGGAGGATGAGGGAGTGCTTCAGAATATGCACCCTCCAGAACAAACCTTGGATCTACCCTTCCAAAGAGTTACAAGGTCGAAATTTGGACAGAAGGCCTTACAAACACTTACATCCTCCCAACAGCGAAGAAGGATTAACATCTACAAACTCCTATGAGTTATTAATGGACGTTGAAGGGGAGGAGATAAAAGGAGACTCAGATGCATCTTCAGTTAACTTTTTCTTTACAGGGCACTGTAGGAGATGGGTCTATGGGTCCTAAGCCTACGCCGAAGAAAAGGAAAAAAAGAAAACGAGTGCATGCTGTCTTAGTTTTGTTTCTCCTTTACTTATTAAATAAATGGATATAGGCATCAATCTTATTACTGCAAATGTCAACAGCATAAAATCTCAGGAGAAGAGATTGATTACCTTTTCTAGTTTGGCAGGAGGGGGGGTGGAAATATTTTTTCTGTTACAGGACACTCGATTACACTCAGTGGCTGAAATATCTCATGCACAGAAGGATTGGAGATGGGGCCCAACCCTTTGGATGACTGGGGTAGACATTTGTACGGGCTTAGGGTTTTGTTTTAAGGATGTGCAGGTTAAGGTTTTGAAAATAGTTAAATTACACCTGGAGAGAAGCATGATTCTGGATCTATTGTTGAATAAGGTAGCCTATAGAGGTATTACTATATATGTCCCGCAATCAAAAGCAGAGTGAGTTACTGTCTTTTGGGAGACAGAACCATACTTATATATGTCAAAAATTATTTTGTGGGGTGGAGATTTTAATTGTGGCCTTACACACAGGGACTGGGGGAGGAAAACTAATAAAAGATAGTATATTACGACACTAATGCCTTATGAACGATATTACAGAGTAATATGTTGAGTGACATATATGAGAAATTGAATGTAGACCCAAGTCATACCTTTCATAAAGGTAAATTGTCAACTAGAATTGACTTTAGGTTCATTTCTGAGAGATTGGTGGGACAGGCAGTACAACTGGTGCCCCTAGAAACATCAGACCATCCCGCCTTATGGATGACATAGGCTCCTTTCAGCATCTTGCAGTGGGCAGGAGCTATTGAAGAATGAATGTGTTGACACTACAGGATGAGCAATATGAAGTGGGAATAAAGACCCTTCTTGGGGCAAGGCGGGATATTGAGTTTTTATTTGGCAGCCCCCTGGAGTGGTGGGAGGATACCAAAAGAGACATAAAAGAATCTACATATAGCAGATCCCTAAGAACCGCACAAGACAAATATACCCATTATCTGGGTTTATGGGAAAATACATGCAGATAATTTCACGCATGGGAAGGGCAAATGCAGATATGAGAGTCCAATTGGAGAATATTAAGGTGCAAATGATGGCTTACCAGAAGGACACGGTGAAAGACTTAGCAAAAAAACAACAGTTCACCACTAGGAGTTTTAAGGAACATGTTAACCCATATGACTAGGATCAGGTGGGGCTGAAACAAAGAACCATATGTGCGCTTGTAACCCAGAATGGGCAACAAGTGGATACCCAAGGTTCTATCCAACAAGTGGTGCAGGAACATGTTAAGAACACTTTTCAGGTGGGTGGAAAAGAACCCCCACCCCTTTTTGGCCCAGCTGGAGATCCCAAACCTCACACTAGAACAGCAAAATGAATTAAACAGGGACATCTCACTAACAGAAGTACAAGAGGCCATAACAAACTTATCAGCACATACCTCACCTGGGAAGGATGGGATCCTGAATGACTTTTACAAGTGATACATAGAGGAATTGGCTCCAGTGCTACACATGGTATATCTGGCAGCATATCAGGAACAAAGATTGGGGATAAGCATGATGGAAAGGGTGATGTTCTTTATTTACAAAAAGGGGGACCTGAAACTGATTAATAACTGAAGACCACTTATGGATTATAACATTTTGGGGAAGATACTAACAAATCTTTGGGCTAAAGTCACAGAAATAGTTATTTTGGGAACCTGGTAAAACATAATATTGTAGGGGACTAGTTAGGAAGGTAAGCTACGCTTTCTACAGAAAGTTTCATTATTTTCTTATTGGCATTAAGAATTGCAGGATTCCATTAAAGTGTAGTAGTTTTATAACCAGAGGAGGTGAAATACAACTGAAGTTTCTTGATTTCTGTGCTAGACACATAGGATTTGGAAGGATATTTGTGCAATATTTTAGAAGTCTCCTGCTGGCTAAGCTGTGAATTTATCCCTGGTTTCAGATAAAGGGTTTGTGTGTGTATTAGAAGCAGACATAGCAAATTGTCTTCACTGAAAGGCCTGCTTACATCACAGGTGTCACTAGTCAATCAATTGATTCTGGGTGGGGCTTTTATCACTGTGCTGTCTTAGACAAACTACACAGAGAAAAGCCAGTCAGAAAAGACTTGCCTGCTCCTGTTGGAAGCTGAGAAACTTGCTATACTGCATAGAACAAACTAGAACACATTTGAGGAACTGGGAACCTGGAAAACATAATATTGTAGGGGACTAGTTAGGAAGGTAAGCTACCCTTTCTACAGAACGTTTCATTATTTTCTTATTGGCATTAAGAATTGCAGGATTCCATTAAAGTGTAGTAATTTTATAACCAGAGGGGGTGAAATACAACTGAAGTTGCTTGATTTCTGTGCTAGACGCATAGGATTTGGAAGGATATTTGTGCAATATTTTAGAAGTGTCCTGCTGGCTAAGCAGTGAGTTTGTCCCTGGTTTCAGATAAAGGGTTTGTGTGTGTATTAGAAGCAGACATAGCAAATTGTCTTCACTGAAAGACCTGCTTACATCACAGGTGTCACTAGTCAATCAATTGATTCTGGGTGGGGCTTTTATCACTGTGCTGTCTTAGGCAAACTACACAGAGAAAAGCCAGTCAGAAAAGACTTGCCTGCTCCTGTTGGAAGCTGAGAATTTTGCTATACTGCAGAGAACAAACTAGAATGCATTTGAGGACCTGGAAACCTAGTAAAACATAATATTGTAGGGGACTAGTTAGGAAGGTAAGCTACGCTTTCTACAGAACGTTTCATTATTTTCTTATTGGCATTAAGAATTGCAGGATTCCATTAAAGTGTAGTAATTTTATAACCAGAGGGGGTGAAATACAACTGAAGTTGCTTGATTTCTGTACTAGACATATAGGATTTGGAAGGATATTTGTGCAATATTTTAGAAGTGTCCTGTTGGCTGAACAGTGAGTTCATTTTTATCCCTGGACTCAGTAGAGTGGTTTGTGTAGGAGCAGTGGTCTAGTAAATTGTGGTGTTGGTTGACTTACTATAAAGGGCAGTACTCACCAGGGTGGTGGAGCAATGGTGCAACTGTTTCTAACAGTCACCAGTGGTTGTGGCCTCACACCCACCCTTCCCTCCACCCCGCCCACCCCAGGCATGGCATTTCCTTTATAGCCAAGGTTCTGACATCACTTCCTCAACAGGTCTTGGGGCAGAACTGTCATATTCTTAATTACCCAGCACAACGCATAAAGGGTAAGTACACACACAAAAAAAAACAATTATATATTACTCATTGTATATTATAAGGAATAGGGACATGTGGGGAGTGGTGCAATGCACTGGCTGTGGAGCAGCAATTTTCCGGGAGACATTCTCGAACCTGCGTTGCTGCCCTATTTGCAGGCAACTGCCAGCTCTGAGGAAGGAGATTGTCCACCTCCAGGCTGAACTGGCAAGGACTAAGGAGGCCTCCCCCACCCAAAGAGCACCAGTTGCACAACCACTGCCTCAGATGTTGCCATGTGTGAAGAGCAGATGGACCACAGTAGGTTCTGGGAGGGTGAGGGTGGTGGAACAGAGGCGTAGCCCCCGAGATGCACCTCTACACAAATCATATGTCAGTCTGGCAAATCAAGGTTCCTCTATGATGACACCCTCATTGGAGACCAAGAAGAATGCTGGGGACATCCACAAGGAGACCCACAAAGAGTGGCAAGGGACACCACGGGGAAAGAAACAGCTTCTGATAGGGACTTAATTGTTAGGGGTGTAGACCTGGGGAAGAGGAGAGGGAAGTGGCAGCCTGCCTGGTGCCATGGCTTGAGGGACAGGAAGCAATCTCAGGATTGCAGAAGCAGCATCACAGGAGAGGAAACTAGATATCATTGTCCACCTCAGGACAAATGACTTAGCTAGGCATGAGATCAGTGCAGTGCAGGATGAATTTGTGGAGTTGGAGAGGGGCCTCAGACAGGTAGCAAGCATGGTAACCTTCTCAGAGGTGCTGCCAGTCTATGGCAGGGGTGAGGCTAGGGTACTGCACACCATGCAGTTTAATGAATGGTTGCAAAACTGGTGCAGGGCACAGGGCTTTGGCTTCATTGGGGACTGGGGGTCCACCTGGAGAGATGAAGGTCTATACTGGCATGATGGTCTACATCTGTCCAGGAAGGGAAACATGCTCCTAGGTGACAGGTTTAAAGGCTTCCTTGGCAAGCTTTTAAACTAGCCAAGGGGGGAGGTGCAGGAAACAGGAAAGTTCAAAACAGGAAAGTTCAAGCCTCCCCCCACAAAACATTGCAGGTAGTAGGGTAAACACTGAGGTACAGAGCTTGACAGAGGGCAGGACAGGGGTAAATGGAAAAATGGACAAGGGCAATAAGAGCAGGGATGGGTTAAAAAAGGATAAAGCCAACATTAAATGGAGGGCAATGAGTACCAATGCCCGTAGTCTTGGAAACAAGCTTCCAGAGCTAGTCCCTGATGGAAGAGGAGCACTTGGATATTGTGGCAGTCACAGAAACATGGTACATGGAGATCCATGACTGGGATGTCAGCATACTGTACCAGGGTACACAATCTACAGAAGGGACAGGGAGGGTAAAAGAGGAGGTGGAGTAGCTCTCTACATAAGGGAAGGGATCAAAGCTACAGAGCTAAAAAGTAAAGGGGGAGGACAAGAGGAACTCTGGGTCACCTTGGAGACAGGCAATGGCATCACAATCCGCACAGGGGTTGTATACAGACCCCCGTCTCAAGGGGAGGAAATGGACAAGAAAATGATAGAGAGCATTCTCAAAATTGCTGAAAAAAGGGAGATACTGTTGATGGGGGACCTGAATATACCAGATGTTAACTGGGTGACATGGACTGCAGCCACATCCAAAAGCAGGGTCATTCTCGATGCCCGACAGGGGGCATGACTTAGACAGCTAGTGGTGGAACCCACTCAGGAGGGAGCAATATTAGACTTGGTACTCTCAAATGGAGAGAGGATCACAAATTTAGAAGTCAGTAGACATCTGGGAACAAGCGACCACTGCACAGTGTGCTTCACAATAAACACAACCATGGAGACAAGCCATACAAAGACAAGGATACTGGACTTTAGAAGGGCTGACTTTGGCATAATGGGTGAATACCTGAGGAATGCATTAGCACATGGCCAGAAAGGAGGGTGGAAGAACAATGGAGAAAATCAAACTGCCATCATGGAGGCAACAAGCCTTTGTGTGAAACAAATAAAGAAAACAAAGCGGAATGAAAACCACTATGGTTCTCAAAAGAGGTGTCAGGAAGGTTAAGGAGAAAAGGCTGCATTCAAAAAGTATAAGGAATCACAGACTGAGCACGACAGGAACTGTATCGATTAAAGCAGAAAGAAGTGGGAAGGCAGTCAGAAAACAAAGGCCCAAACTGAGGAAAAGATAGCCAACTCAGTTAAGAAGAGGGATAAAACCTTTATAGGTACATTAGGGAGCATAGAAAGGTTAAGGAGGGATAGTAAGATTAATAAAGGAGAGGGAGGTGGCAGAGGGAGACAGTGAAAAGGCAGAGATATGAATGAATACTTTGCTCAGTATTCACAAAAGAAGAAACGGAGGAGTTACCTAAACCAAACAGTAGAAGCACTCTGATAGTGGGTTGACGCCAGTCCATTTACAGAAGAAAGAGTACTGAAAGAACTCCTAAAACCTCAAGGTGGACAAAGTAATGGGGCCTGATGGGATTCACCCTAGAATCCTAAAAGAGCTAAGGGAGGACCTAGTGACACCACTAACCACACTTTTTAACAAATCATGGGAAAATGGGGTGGTACCTGAGGACTGGAGGAGGGCAGATGTGATTCCCCTTCACAAAAGTGGGAGCAAGGCAGAAGCAGGAAACTACAGACCTGTTAGTTTGACCTCAGTGGTGGGGAAAATGATGGAATCACTTCTGAAAGAAAGAATTGTTGAGTACCTAGAGGCCAGCGGGGCACAGGACCCAAAGCAGCATGGATTCACAGCAGGAAGGTCATGCCAGATGAATCTAATCGATTTCTTTGACTGGGTGACCAAAGTAATAGACCAGGGAGGGGCTGTGGATATGGCCTACCTAGACTTTAGCAAGGCATTTGACACAGTCCCGCACAAAAGATTAATAATCAAGTTAGCCAGCCTGAGAGTGGGTCCCAGGGTGGTAGCCTGGGTAGCAAACTGGCTGCACAACAGGACACAGAAGGTAATAGTGAATGGAACACTTTCTGAAGAAAGGGGGGTTACTAGTGGAGTACCTCAGGGCTCAGTACTGGGTCCAGTCCTCTTTAACGTCTTTATAGGTGACATTGCAGAGGGTCTGGAAGGAAAGGTATGCCTCTTGCAGATGACACAAAGATCTGTAACAGAGTTGATACACAAGGGGGGGTTGAAAGGATGAGAAGGGACTTGGCAAGGTTGGAGGAATGGTCAGACATATGGAAACTTAGATTCAATGCAAAGAAGTGCAAAGTAATGCACCTGGGAAATAAAAATCCAGGATAAGAGTACACAATAGCAGGGGAGGTACTAATGACAATAATAATGGAAAGGGATCTGGGTGTAGTCATATCAGATGACCTAAAGGTGGGTAAGCAATGTGAGAAGTCAGTAAGGAGAGCCAGGGAGATACTGGGATGAATAGGAAGGAGCATCACAAGTAGAAAAAGGGAAGTGGTTATCCCTCTATACAGACAGTTGGTGAGACCCCATCTGGAGTACTGAGTGCAGTTTTGGAGACCTCATATATGCAAGGACATAGACAGGATGGAAGCAGTCCAGAGGAGGGCAACTAAAATGGTGCAGGGTCTACATCAGAAACCATATGAAGAGAGACTGAGAGAGCTTAATATGTATACCCTTGATGAAAGGAGGGGCAGGGGGACATGATAGAAACTTTTAAGTACCTCAAGGGAATCAACAAAGTCCAGGAGGGTAGCATCTTTCAGAAAAAGAGATGTGTAAGAACAAGGGGGCACAATTTAAAGTTAGAGGGGGACAGCTCAGGGGTAATGTGAGGAAATTCTTTTTCACGGAGACAGTGGTGGACACATGGAACTGCCTTCCTGGAGAGGTTGTGGGGTCTAAAACAGTGGGGGAATTCAAACATGCATGGGACAGACATAAGGTAATTATAGTGGGGGGTTGCAGGAAGTAGGCTGTTGGTTAACTAGAATCTGCAGCTTATCCAATAGGTAGGGAAATGGGCAGACTCGGTGGGCCAAGTGGTCCTTATCTGCTGTCAAAGTCTATGTTTCTATGTAATCCTGTGCAGTGCCTAACAGAGCCATTCAACAAAACCTGAGCTTTCTCAGAGAGGTTTTTGACCAAAGTCACAAGAAAGAAGTAATGGGTTGTCTGCTGTCCTTGGATCAACAAACTGCCTTTGATGCAGTACAGCATGACTACCTGTGGACGGTATTGGAACACTATCATATACCTGTGAAGTTGATAGAATGGATTAGACTGTTGTACAAGGGTGCCCAAGTCACCCCATTAGTGAATGGGCATTTAGGGATCTTGCTGTATCTTAAGAACGGAGCTAGGCAGGGGTGTCCCCTAAGTCCGCTGCTCTATGTATTCATTTTGGACCCAATCCTGAGACAGATAGAACATATGGTGAAGATAAAACCACGGATTAATCACCTGTGAACAGAGTACTCCAAAGCTACTGCATATGCAGAAGTAGTATAAGTTCATATATCTCGTCAAATGTTAAATTTCAGCCAATCAGCGCGTGCCACGTTATTTGACAGGTGGGCGTGGCCTAAAACGGACCAATCAGAATCGCCCCTTGTTAAACCGGAAGTCCCTCCCTAAAATGTGCTAGCCCCGCCCACTTTGGCGGAAGTGATGCAACCTCAAACCCGTGCTCCGCCTTATGCAGGAAATGACACGATTTGAACCCATGTCCAGCCCTTTTAGCGGAAAATGACATGCGCTCAACCCCAGTGCCCTCACCCTTGCGCAGGAAAATGACCTAACAGCACCATTTTGTAAGCTGCCTACGCCCTCCTTCTCGTAGACACCTCGAGCCCTGCCAGACCATCCTGTCTCGAACCCAAGTCCCACCATGCTAGGCTGAACTCCTGCATCCCCACCTGTCTCCTGCACTCCCACCGCCCTGGCTCGAACCCCTGTCACCCACCCCTCATTCTCGACACCTCGATCCCCTGCCAGACCATCCTGTCTCAACCCGAGTCCCACCATGCTAGGTTGAACTCCTGCATCCCCACCTGTCTCCTGCACTCCCACCATCCTGGCTCGAACCCTGTCACCCACCCCTCATTCTCGTGACACCTCGAGCCCTGCCAGACCATCCTGTCTCAACCCGAGTCCCACCATGCTAGGCTGAACTCCTGCATCCCCACTGTCTCCTGCACTCCCACCATCCTGGCTCGAACCCCTGTCACCCACCCCTCATTCTCGCAGACCTCGAGCCCCTGCCAGACCATCCTGTCTCGAACCCGAGTCCCGCCATGCTAGGTTGAACTCCTGCATCCCCACCTGTCTCCTTCACTCCCACCATCCTGGCTCAAACCCCTGTCACCCACCCCTCATTCTCGTGCACTCCTCGAGCCCCTGCCAGACCATCCTGTCTCGAACCCGAGTCCCGCCATGCTAGGTTGAACTCCTGCGTCCCCTCCTTTCTCCTGCACCCCCACCATCCTGGCTCAAACCCCTGTCCCCTCTTCATCACCATGCTCCTCCCACCCCAAAAATCAGTTAGTGTTTATGTAGTGGTGTGTGACCCCTGTAGGCCTATTGTATAACTGCAGGGGGCATGTGTGTGTTTTTTGATTAGGATATTTTCAGAAAGAAGTATCTAGGAGGGAACCTGATCGTGCAGAGATGTCACAGATCTGTGTGGAGACCCCCACCCCGAGGGAATTCATCTGCCTGTGTGAGTACCCTTTTTCAGTTTTGTAACAGTATACAAAATTATTTAACATGCATCTGTAGGACTGTGTCAAACTTGCATCAAAAGGATAGCTTTATGTATACGCATGTAACATTTATAAGCTAAAACGGGGGCCTCTGTGAAATAAGATGGTTCAGCAGTTTTCTGATAGCATTGCAACAATCGCTAAAAACTAATTATACTTTATCATGAATTAGAAAGAATAAAACTATATAAGAAAAAGGAATACACATACCTATAGTTCACCCCTCAGCTCTGTGTAGTATCAAGGAGAAGGCTGAAATGAAATGTGTGTGATATTTATAATGTTTTGAAAAGGGGGGCTACAACAGATGTACTTCTGACACTACCATGTATAGTATGATGGGTGTGGTGATGGTTTTACCAAGGGCAGTCCATCTTGCTAAGCATTATATAAACCCTGCATTTGAAGCCAGAAGGCACAGCTTTTGAGAGATTTCAGATTCTGTTTTAGAGACTTGGAGCAGATTATCAAAACATCAAGCAAGAAGATGGCAAGCGCTCTCATTTCAACATCCCTGTAACAGGTCAGATTGTCATACCACCTAATGAGAAATTCAACCTCCTGTAACAAGCCAGATTGTCACACCACCCAATGAAAAGTCTGGAGATGAAAAGCCAAGCAAGAAGATAGCTGTCGGGGCCCCACAACCCAAGCCAACGATGTGTACTACGTGAGGTGTGAAACGAATGCCCCACACAAGTCTTGTTGAGTGGAAGAGTGTCTGACATAAAAAGAAACTCGCTGAACAGTTTGGTGAATCAGAAAATCCTAAACCTGACTGTCCTTCTGAAGAGACACCACTGCAAGACCTTGAAGAGTTGCTGGGGTGAATCTGATGCAGAAAAGAAGTTACTATGAAACCAAAACAGAGAGTGACAAGAAGGGGGGCTAGAGATGATGGTCAGTGAGACACTGCCAAAAAGCATCAGAGAAAGTTGTGAAAAGAAATGCAAGACAGAGCCAAGAGGGCGCCTGACCAAGAGGGTGATGATGATGATAATGCAGCCACAAGCAGTCAGGCCCAGGCTAAGAAAGAGAAAGATGAGAAAATGAAGAAAAGAGTTGCTTTGATGAGGTAAATGCATTTTAACATATAAAAAATGTGAGTGGTTACATGGCATAACTGAGGGAGATGAGTTAGCAGTAGAACTAAATCTTACCTATAATGAGTCAGAGGACCAATGCTGTTTTTTGTTTTACTTTAATAGACTGAAGGATTTATGGAGCAGCAGTCATATTCGACAGCATGGATTCTCGACTTTCCACAAATCTACTGCTCGACTGTCTTTGCTGTGTGAAAGATACAAATGTGGTTGTTAATGAGATGTGTGAGAACCAGTATGTTAGAAATACAGAGAGTGATAGAATGTTTCAAAATGTCACAGAACAGGCTGTGATCACCACACAACCCTCTTCTTCTACTGAGATTAGACAGGGGCCTCATGTGAAAAATCAGGCCTTAGTAAACCCCCCAAAACTGACAACGATATGTATTGTAAGTACATTATGTATCATACCATCCGTGGTGCAATTGCTTCAGTGATACAGAGGGTAATACATTGTGAATTGGTTGATTCCTGTCCTGGTGTGAGATAGATGATCCGAGTCAGAAAAACATTCATGTGTCCTTGATGACTTAAGGTCTAAAGAAGCATACAGAAATGTTTCTGAAGCCATACATATAGGGCAGCTCATGCCCGTGATCTTGGCAATCGCTATGAAGCATCAGGGTTAAATATGACCAATTGTACCCTGAAACTATAAGTCATGTTTTAAATGATGTGAGAAAATCTGATGACCCCATGTGGTTAGTTATGCAAATGTTACAGCAGACAGACGGTGAAATTAAAAAGATGCCTGCCATCTGGTCAGCAAAGGTCTTTTAAAAAATTTCTAAAGAAATTCAGGAACACTGTTTATATTGTAAAAATTACCCCAACAGCTGCCCCTACCCTCCCCAAATTACTACATGGAAACATTTCAGTACCAAATGTGTCATATTTTATTTTTACAGATAATCATGCGGAATGCAAGTAGAGAGAATCCAAGGTTTATGTATCTGATCCTAAGCCATTACTGTCATCCATCACTGTTTGGTTCACCTCAATATGACATTTGCCTTTGTGAGATACATGCAGCCTATGAACTGATGATGTTTGCCTTCCAGAAGTATGGGAGGATACAGATAAATATATAAATGAATCTGTGTTGCCACTTGTAGAAAATGTTAAAGTGATTGCCGATATATTCATGGAAGACAATGAATGTCTTGTGGACTTTATATCATGGTCGCCATAGCCATGTGTGTGTGTGTACTACAAAGCAGAAAAACCTTGTGATATTGTGCGTGTTGTTAACCTGGCTTCTGCTTGCTGAAATAATCCACTGGTCAAAAAGGACCTTTAAAAATGATATAAGGAAATTCAGGAACACTGTTTTCATTGTTAAAACACCCCCACCCCCACCCCAAAAACTGCTACTTGTTACCATTTTAATATTGTTCATATTGTTACCCTGGCTTTACCACTTGCTAAATGTATGTTTTTTCCAGAGTATACAACGATGGGAAACACCCTGTCAGTGCATCCAGAGGCTTATTTACCAACTAGTCAGACACAAAGCTAAACAACCTGGTTTAAATTACCTACAGGACAAGCACCGTCTGTACTTTTAGAGACATGCTAAGGTCTTTTGATGGTCTCCCAGAGGGACCCCAAAAGGAAACTGTGGATTATTTTAAGGAAGAGGGGCTACTTCTTGAGGAAGCAATGTTTAAAATTGCTATAGAGTTTATGCATAACCCTTATGATGTAATACACTTTTGTGGTTTTATCTGTACTGTTGTTGACTTTTTAGTGTTTTGTTTGCAGAACGGGTCTGAGTCTGACATCATAAATTTTGCTTCTTTTATCGCTTTTGTTGTGTTTCATAAACCAGATTTAGCATATGCTTTTCCTAAATAGTGTATTATAATGTACTTTCAGATGGAACGCATTGGCATGCTTCCAATATTCCAGACAGTCTTGATGTCTACAATGTACCGTGTGATAAAGGACATTTAAAGGAACCTATATACTTTGGAAAGCAGCCTACATTAAATGTCTGCTCTGAAGATGCTGCTGCTTCACTGGCAGAAAACACAACTGACTCTGATTAAAGAGTTGCCACCCTTGTATGGAGATTCTATGTTGACCTAATGGAAAACAGTAATCAGAGAGCAGTATGCAAGGTGAATGTCATTTTGATGTAACAGAATGTCTCTCAAAATCAGCCTTATTATTTTGAGTGGTGTATGGCATATGTGTGTATGTATTGTGCATACCTCATCACTAAGGGTGAAGTGGATTATGCCAATGCATGTGTAAAACATACAGCTCAAAAGTTGCTGTTTCAGGGTATTGTGAAGCGTGTAAAAATTGAAGAGTAGAAAAACAAAATTATTATATAATCTGTTGCATGCTTACCATGTGTTATGCCTTTTGTATGTAGAACCTATATGCATTAGTTGATGTATTATAAAGTAAATATTCAAATACTGTTATGACGTGTGTATTTATAAATAAAATATAATCATGCATTGCACTTTGTGGTTGTCATAGTGTTATGCCTTTTGTATGTAGAACCTATATGCATTAGTTGATGTATTATAAAGTAAATATTCAAATACTGTTATGACGTGTGTATTTATAAATAAAATATAATCATGCATTGCACTTTGTGGTTGTCATAGTGTTTTTAAAAGAACAAAAAGAGCACATACTTTATTTTACTGGTGACAAGAGTTTTGCTAGCTAGCAGATGTGTCGGGGTGTTGACGAAAGGAGATGAATGATCACCTGTTCCAGAATATATATTTAATGCAAAAAAGTGGTAGTTTCACAGGGTGACTCAGCTGTATAAGGCTGCAAAAACTTGATAAAGAGGTCACCAGGAAAGGTGTTGCAGAATGGTTTACAAGCAGGAGCCCTATTCATTACACAAAGCAGCCAGAGTCCGATGAAGAGAAATCCTGTCATTGTTTCTGACATAGACAGACAATGGCAAGCTGATTTAGTGGATATGAGTCAATATGCAAAGTACAATAATGGGTTTAAGTACATACTGACGGCATCGATGTGCTGTCCAAGTATGCCTGGGTAGTGACTTAAGAGACAAATCAGACAAGGCCGTGATGCAAGCCTTTAAAACTATTTTAAAAGTGGACGACACCTCAGAAGTTGCAGACTGATCAGGGTAAAGAGTTTCTAAATGCTTCCTTAAAGAACCTATTAAAACAAAATAAAATACATCATTTTGTGACGAATAATGAAGTTAAGGCCAGCATTGTAGAAAGATTTAATAGGACACTGAAGTCACGCATGAGCTACTTTACAGCCCAGAATACTTGGAAATATACAGATGTGTTGTCAGACCTGGTGCACAGCTATAACCATACTTCACAGAAGCATTAAACACAGACCTGTGGATGTTAACCTTCCAATGCCCTGGTGTATGGAAGATCCTATACGGTAATTCTGTTCTTGGCAAAAACAAAAGGGTACCCTTCAGAAAGATGATCACGTGAGACTATCTAAGCTAAAAGGGTGTTTGAAAAGGGATATGAACAGATGTACACAGATGAGATATTTATTGTGACGGAGGTCTTAAAGACACAGAAGCCCACCCATAAGCTAAAAGACTATCAGGGGGAAGACATTAAAGGTACTTTTTACGCAGAGGAGCTGCAAAAAATTGAACCTGATGAGGACCGTGTGTACAGGGTGCAGAAAATACTAAAGGAGAAAAAGCGTGGCAGAAAAACTTGGTATCTGGTAAAGTGGAGAGGGTGGCCTGATAAATTTAATAGCTGGGTTGAGGCAAACAAGTTCAGGACATTAGAAGCAGATAAGGCTTATATGCTCAAAATGATTTTATATCACATTGCCCAGCAATGCATCGCACAACATTTTTCCCAACAATACTATATCCACTTTTACTGTAAAGTTACCACAAACGCTTGAACTACCTGGTGAATGGGAAGTGAGCTTAGCAGAAATTCAGTACCCTCATACCTGGGACAATGTGCCTGCACAGAAAAACTGGTTCAGTATGCTCTATCAGCCTCTAAATGTAGCCCACAGTAAAACACCACCAACTGGACCCTTTACTGAGTCAGCAGCATTTAAAATCCCATCGGGCTATTATCCTAACATGGCTGGTGTTATTGCTCAAATTAATAAAAGCATATTTGAAGTAAATGAACTGCCAGTGGTTTTGGAACAACAAACCGTTGGGAGAGAAATAAGCATTGACAGTGACATCAAATGTATTTTGTTTATGCAGGCCAGTTACAGTACTTTTGGGTTTTAGCAGACTCGAGGTAGGTGTAGGAAAGAATCTAGCAAAGAACCCTCCAGATATTAATGGGGCTTTACATTATATATATACACTGACATTATCACACATGAAATAGTGGGTGACAGTCTAGTGCCTTTGCTGAGATGCGCATCCAGGGCCAAGACAATGAGATAGTGACCGTGACTCACGATAAACCCCATTATCAAACAGTCAGTAAACATCAGATCGATACAGTCACTATTGAAATAAAGAATGATCAAATGAACCTGTACCCATTTTCGATTTGGAAAGGTGATCGTGAAGTTGCATTTTCCCCAGAGAGTGCCTCTAAATTAAAACAAGGATGGTGATTGTTCGACATTATGGGACCCTGCCTTGTACAGAAGCTATTACAAGTGGCACAGGCAGGATACGGTCTGCCAGGCTTTCATGGTCTTCCTACTATGTATGGTTCTGTATAGGAGGGATATTTCTAGTCTGTTCAGAAAAGCAGTTCCATTTTAAGAAGGGCTTGAAATTGCAAAACCACATCTACAGACAGCTGCTAAAATGGTGCAAAGGATGTTGTGGGGCATGTGACTAGTGCTGTCGCTCAAAAGATGTCAGGGGTGATAAGCCTACTCAGGGTGGCTCAGGGCTGATTGTATTCAAGAGAGGTAAAAGAGAAAGCACAGAGTACACCCCTTCGCTTCTCATCGCCCCCGGCTACTTTAAAAGAGGTGTTTCAAAACGCAAAACTTCACATAAAAGAAAACGCTCAAAGGCAAAAGGATCTTCGAGGGTCAAAAAGCAGAGACCTGTTCTAAAAAACATGGTCTGGCACTGTGGTTCTGAAGAATGCACAAAATCAGAACTTGACTTGTTTGCGCTTTCCCACACAGACAAGCATTGAAAAAGCATTTATGTAGAGATACCCCTCTGGCTGCCCTCTTCAGAAAACTCAACGATTGAATTTTATATAGCAGGGACTGGTGAAGACTATTTGGATCCAAACAACACACTTCTTTACCTGGTTTGCAAAATCACTGAAGCGGATGGTAGTGATATACCTGCAGCGCCAAAGTGTGCCTTATAAACTACCCAGTGGCAACCATTTTCAGTCAGCTGATGTGACTGTCGGTGATCGCTCATCAGTCAGAGCAATAACTGTTACCCTACAGGGCTGTCATTAGAATCTGTGCTGAACTTCAGTGAAGAGACCCTTTCACACTACCTACCAGGTTATTTTACAAAAACACCCTAGGAAACATGAAATCACAGACAGAGATGGTGATAATGTAGGTTTAACAAAACAAGCTCCTTCTCACATCTCAGTAGAGGGTAGAACTGCTGGGACACTTGCACACAGACTTTTCTTAAGAGAAACTGATGCTGAATGGTGGATATTAAAATTAAACTGACATGTAACAGGGAAAGCTTTTGCCTGATGAGTGGAGATGCTGAGCCTTATAAGCTAAAAGTCATGGCCGCCTCTGTTTATCAAAGGGCTAAAGTGACCCCGAGTCCGCTCTGGGACACTCAGAAGCCCTGCTCACCTCCAACGCTAAATACCCTATAGACAGAGTGGGTATGAAACTGTTCAGCCTCCCTGCAGGCAGCCGGTCTGCAACCAAGATAATTTGTTTTGGGACAGTTACCAAAATGATAGTCATGGGATTTGTTGACAATGATGCTTTAGTGGTTCCACACTAAAACCCCTTTAACTTTAAGCATTATAACATTAATTTTGTGGCTCTGTATCTGACTGAACAATCCCTGCTAAACCTCTGCAGCCAGATTTTAGAAATGGGAATGCTGTGAGAGAATATTTTAATCTAGTACTAGCGGCGGGAAACTATGAAAGATCGGCCGCTTTAGTTAACCGTCGAATTTACCCAAGGGTACACCCTGTTTGCCTTTGATCTCACTCCGACCAAGAATGCTGATCATTATTCTTTAATTAAAACTGGGAACCTCAGAGCTGAGATCAGATTTGCAGAAGCCCTTCCACAAACAGTTAATCTCATTATCTATGCAGTGTTTGATAATGTCATTGAGATAAACCAGAGAAGAAATGTCATTTTGATTATATGTGATAAACCATAAAATGAACACAAAGCAGCTGGAAAAATTGTAACCAGTGACACCACATCCGTGACTGCTTTCTGGCGTGTTTCCTGTGATCTGCTACCCAAGGAGAGACTGAGAAACCTTCCCCAGCACTAGTCATCAATACTGACCCCATGACCTCCCTGGACAGCACTGGTTAGCAGTGATACATTTCAGAAAATGGGACTGGGGAGTTCTTCGACAGCCACGGTTTTCATCCTGACAATCATGCACAAACTATTGGGGTTTTTTTAAACAGAAATGCAAACAACATTTTGTACCTAAACACACAGTTACAAGATACCTTTTCTACCACCTGTGGATTTCACTGCATAGTTTTCTTACCCACAGATGCAAAGGACTTTCTTATGATCAGATTTTAAAATGTACTCTAATGATTTGCTGAAAATGATGCCATGGTAACTAGGTTTGTGCGCCACTTTTCCAGACATCTGAACATGTCAGGCACGTATCAGTGAGGTGGCAACATGTTCAGACTTGTTTGTCTTGTAATGAATTTAAAATATGCAGCAGCTTGTAATTTTATTCAAAACCAGTCACTTATAAAAATCATATATAAACACTCATAATTGTGTGTCTCTGTTTGCTGTGTTTAAACTGTGGGGGGGGGCTGTGTTTAACGTTTTCAGATATGCAATGTCTTCAATAATGACAAAAATATATAAAATATAAAGGTGTTTATTGTAAAAAACTGCCAATAAAATACAACAAAAATCAGTGGTAACATCATGGATAAGATATGCAATGTCTTCAATAATGACAAATATATAAAATACAAAGGCATTTATTGTAAAACTGGCAATAAAATACAACAAGCATCAGTGGTGACATCATAGATATGATATAATAAAACAAAAGCATCTCCTGTTAAAAATGCACACTATATACGCCATAGCCCTGAGGTAGAATTATACACATCTTTCTAAAAAACATGTTAACATATTTAACTATGAAGTAGACTAACATGCATCAATATAAACACTTTTTGTAAAACAGGATTACATATTCAGTATGAGGTAAATGGCTAACATAGGTTGTACACAGCAGTCACTGAGGTAGATTACATATCAATATGAGATAAATGTTCAACATAGCTGTACACAACAGGCACTGAGGTATCTAACATCTATACATAGAGATTGCATTTTAAGTTTACATAGTGATCCACACAGGTTTCTTTAAAGACTTTTGTCTTTTGGGCGTCACTGACCATTGGCTAACTGGAGATGGCTGCGGCTGTTTCTGCACCAGCTACCCATTTCAGCCTTCCATAAGCTCCTGTTTGCTGAGTGAGCAAACACTGAGGTGGGTATGTTAGACTCAGCCATTGCTTTGACAAAAACATCCCAGCCCTTTGGTTTCTGTGGTCAGGATTGCGTGAGTGGCTGTAGCCGCCTTACTAAATCGACCATGTGAGACCCAGAAACAACAGTGCCTTTATACATTAATTCACCCTTATCACTCCAAAACACAATATCCTTGTTCTTGGCCATATGCTTTAACAAAAGTTCAGCATTGGTTTTAGACCAAGGAGAAACACTACTTAAAATGTCTTTTTTCCATAGCACTAGGTACAGAAGCTGTCTCGCCATGACCGCTGGGGGGATCGACATTATTCATTTTCAGGCATGAGTAATGTCAAACTGGTTTTAGCTTGTTCTCCTTGTCCTACAAAGTCAGATAGCGTTGTAACACAGCATAGTACATCTTGGCTTTGTCATAGTCTGATAAATCAGTCCAGGACAGTATAGCTTCATGTCAGTGTCCAAACTGTTAGTTGCAACTGTTCTCATATCCTGATCAGGGTAATTAGTTTTAATGTGATCCATCTGTTGCTGAGGTACCAAATACATTTTCTGTGTAAAATCCATTATCTGTTAGCCAGCAGACCTGTGATCAAAGGGATGGCAATCCTAGCAGCGCTCTATAAAGCCACCAGTCTGATTAACTATTTTTTTTCCTTTTAAGGTTATTTGTTTATCGCTTAAAGTTTTAATGACTCTCCGCTTTTTTTCAGTACACCTAACTGCTTTGCTGACAGTGGAATATTTCCTCTGAGAGTGTTTAAGGCTATTCAGCTATAGCTGATATCAGATCATCAGAGGCTGAACATAAAATAGCTTTTCTTAAGCTTGAAGCCCTTTTACTAGTAACTTTAAAGCAGACAGATTTCTCTGCAGTCTTTTGACATAATGACAATACAGTATCAAATATTTTAGAAGCAGAATGTGTTTTCATGACATATGCTACAGGCCAGTCAGGGGAAACACCCTCACTACGCAGTCTATATTGCCTGGTGTATTGGATCTAAATCAACCAGTAACAGCCATGAGGCTTTTGTAGCATCTTCAAAAGCTTCTAAGAAAAATTTTGTCTGACCAGGATACATTTGTCTAGCTAGTGTTGTGATCTGAAGCTTGTCTCTGGGGTTTTTAAACAGAATCATGTATTTGTCATTTAGTGTGATGGTCCTGCTTTTTTACCTTGACAGAACACATTCTGGACAATTAAAATATTGTCAATTGTTTATGATGACTGTACTTGGTAAACCCATATTCCACTTCACTATTTTGACAGGCAGAGTCCATCAAATCATCTATAAACGACAAAATTTACCTTTCCAGGGGTAAGAGATCATTGTCAGCTAGTGACATCGGTAGCCCTCCACAAATTTAATCTGAGGGAACTTTAACACTCCATTATACAAAGGTTGCCAACAGCTGTAGAACCAGACAATATTTTTCAGGCTTGTGTGATAAAGTGGCATCAGCATGTTCCAACAACTGTTTTATAAAGAAGCTCTTCCCACTATTAGAGGCCAGCCAACAGACAAGTAAAGGGATGCTGCAACCTGATATCCATTTTCACAGTCAGTATCCGTAAGGAAGTGTTTTAAAATTGTCTTGTAAAACTCGCTTGTCATAAACTACTCTCTGTGTCTTGGACAGCTTTTGTTTCAAGGACCACTGCTTTTTATTCCTAACAATGCTGAGTTGACTCACGGTAATTTCTTTAGAGATCTGTGACCCCGTGATAGTCAAAGACCAGGTCCTTCAGACTTTCAAAATTAATGTGTTTACTGCTGGCTACATTAAGGGTAAACCCTTTCACTTAAGAACAACCTCACCACTGGACAGCCTGTAACCAGACGTTTTGGGCCTGCAGAAACGAACTCTGTAATGTGTTCATCAGCAGGAACTTCACTGGTCAGCTCCCTAAATAATCACCCAGAGGGGTGCCCAGTCACCCGGTCTGGACACAAAATGACAGAGTCTGTGTCGTGGTAAAGGCACTCGTCCTGTAACCTATCTAGCAGGTTGTGAGTTCGACTCCGGCATATGCCGTTGTAAAACTAGCTATAAATATGTTGATATTATTGGAATTTGTGTAATGATCGCTGGTATATTTCCAGCTTAAACAAGCTGTTTCATCATCGATGAAAAGCACGATGAGATATCGAAATAGGGACGAAGACATATTGAAATAATTTCTGTGGGTCTGTTACTATGTCGTTGTCGATAAATTAGCTCTCTGCCCAAATTACCCCAAAGAGAATTTAAAACAGTTTATATATCTGTCTTCTTGCAGGTTAACAGTTATGGCTGCAGGGTTTAAATGTACATTTTCCCTTTCAAAATACTGTTGTATGTACCTGACTTTATCCTCTTCAGTTTTGACCCATGAAGGAAACCAGATGCCTCTTGCTTGCCTTTTAGATGCAGCTTGATGTAATCTGAAAAGCTCTGTGCATGACTCTTTAAAATGCCAAACTTCATAAATGTTAATGATTTTGTAGCCTTTTTCCAGTGCCAGGTTTAGTTCCACGGTACAGTAGGTACCAGTAAGTGATCATGCTCTTCATCATGTGTGCATGATGTTGTTTGAAGTCTATTTCCAGCGCATGCACCATATAATGTAAACACGAGCTTTTACCAATCCTGGATGGCAACACTGGAAAGAAAAGACTCTAGGGGGTAAGACTTTTACTTTTGCTAAACCAAAGTACTGAGTGAGGTCATCAAAATGGTCATAAATGATGTCAGGATGACCGACCGGATACTGTTTGGTTTTGTTAACAAAAGGGTAGAGGCTGGTAAAATCATAATAGTGGATTTTCTCATCAGGCTGTGTCTTATAGTACAGACAAATGGCATTTGTTCTCCCCCCAAACAGTGACTGCCTAGGTTCGAGTGGCTGTGGTAGCTGCCTGTCCCTCAAAAAATTATTCAAGCCCTGATCCATGGTCTGCATTGCTTTCCATTCATGTTCCCACAATACTCTAACTGCAAAACCCTGTCTTTTTAGAAAATGAAATTTGTGCATGGTCCTATTGAATAACTGTCCAAAACTAGTCCCTGTCATGTGGTTTCTATCTTTCTCACAGTAACAGATGTTGCAGCCATGAAAAACAACCATTAAATTCAAATGCTGTGGGTATTCCATTTATGACTGAATAGCCATCCAAAAAGTACGGACCCACCTTAAATTCACCACCCCTTAGCGCATGCTGAATAGAAATGTTTTCTTTCTCAGATATGTACATAAGCCACTGAATAGCAGGTGTGGAGTACCTCTTCAATTGTCTGTGGTTGTCTGGGGGGAGAACAGCAACAGTGCATTCTTTCAAAAACAGAAACCTGTACATCGCCATAGAAACTGAGGCTATGGTGATGTACTGGAAGGGGTCTAAGGATACTGTTTCATACTCCACGGTATCATTGTCTGACTGTTTTAAAATACTTTTCCTAGTCATCTCCAGTACTTCATTTCTAAGTCTGACACAGGCTTTTCGAAGAATTTCAACATCTAACTGACAATAGTATCGAAGCTCTCTTTTCAGATTAAATTCTCTATGTCTGTTAACTAGGTACCATTGCAAAAACTCTTGCTTTTCTGCAGGCAACATATATTCAGGACCATAAAACTGAGCATCGGGCAGGGTCCTACATAATTCTCATTAGCCTTGGTGTTAAAAAATGGGGAAGTAGCCTTTTAGCAATCTCATTCTCAAATCCAAGGGCTGCAGGATTTTTGCTAGCTTGAAAAGGAAGAAAACAATGGCTGTCAATAAATCTGATGTGTAGGGATGTCACTGTGACACAGAGTACTTTTCCTCCTTGTGTGAGCAATTTAATATCAATTTTTCCTTGACTAGCTGGCTAATGATAAAGTAACTGTCATAGCCTTTGGCATTGTGTGCTATAATGTGTAGTGTCTAAATGGGCATCAATAAAATGTCCTACAAAATCTTTATGCAATCTTCACCTTCAAATTCCCAGGACCTCTTCCCATCTAACTGCTTAGCATACACAAAATTTGGTATGTGCACCCCGTTTCTTGTGTGGCTTCAAAATCAAACACTATATATTTCTCAGTGCTTTTTACAACTGTGAGTGGTGACATGTAACACAGATGCTTTCAGCTGTCATGAAAGAACCACATCTGCTACACTGAATCAATTTACATGTATGAGATCCCTTGTAAAAACAAAACATTGTTCACACAGTTTCATGGATTTACAAGACCCTGTATCACCATCAGCTCTAGCTAAATGTCTTTCTAGGCACGCTGAAGACCTACCGATCTTCTTACATTTGTGACAAGATACTGTGCCAATTTCTTTTTCGAGACAACATGGGTCAAAACAAACTTTGCACTGTTGTGCACAGATATGATTCCCCTTATGGCTGTAGGCTACATCACAATATTCACAGAGGTACCGTGCGCCTATGAATTTTTTTACATTAGTGATGCCATAATAATGTTTTTCATGTAATAATACAAACAGTGTTTTAGGAAATCTTTCTGTACCTGTTGAAAATGTTTGCCAGTTTCCTTCATTATGATATAAAATCTTAATTTTGACTCTAAAAGCGTTCAAACTGTGACACATCACTAAAAGTGACAGGGCTTTGGTCTGACAAACCTAGCTCAGCATACAATATTTTAGCCTTGTTCAACAACTGACTGTCACTCATATGTGGATTTAAGAGTGCGAGAATGGAGCCACCAAAACACAAACTATTGTCTCCGTTATTTAAATCAATCAGGTATCGCTCTTTTTTGTAAAATCCTGCGATACACAATGGATTTCAGTGTCCGCTCCCCCACTCCGACCCCTGGTGGTTTCTGATGGTCGTTATCACAAGATGTATAGAGGAATCAGCAATTACTTCAGTATTGCTCTGTAGCATATCAGCTATCTGATCTAAGAAGGTTGCAGCATTTAGTTCATTTGGACTTGTCTTTCTTGAGAACAAGGGTGATTCAAAGAAGCAGCATTTAATCTTACCTGCATAAAATCCCCATATTGTGTTTTCTCTTCACACTGTCTAACAAACTTTCTATAGCCTGGTGCATTGCTGCAATAGCCTCTGTAAAAGATTTTATTTTATCTAGATTTATAAACTTATATCTTTGATGAAATTCTGTAGCATTACATTTTTTAAACTACGCTCATATTCCTGTACAGCTTCTAAATACACTGTAGGGGGCCCTGTTAGCCTGATCATCATGGTTTTCTAATTCAGACTGCAGACCATTTGTAACATTTTGTAACAACCTATGCTGCACTATTTTCCTAGCATGTTTTACTTTTCTGATCAACTTTTCTCGTATTGTTTTATTTTACCCAGATTTTCTCTTTTGACCCCATTTGTTATTTTTTTTTCATTTTGCTAGTGATGCAATCCCTTGTACTCAGTTTATGAGAGCTTGTGCTTTCACTTTGTATTTTGTTCTTTGTTTTGGCAGCTTTTCCTCCAAGCCCTGTACTTTTCATACATGACGGCTGCACTAAACGCAGTCTTCAGTTCTCTGATTGAACATTTGGAAATATTGATTAAACCAGCACACTGTTCAGTACAGTAGCTGAACTTTTAAAAAGCTCAGATTTAAGCAGCTGATGATCGTAATCCTCACTAGATAATCTGCCCTCAATTACCAAGGCATTAAACAAACAATCAATTGTTTTAAAAATATAGGCTTTCCCAATATTGATCATGTCAATGTCACTTTCTTGAAACCTTTGGTCAGAAACTCTTGAGCCGCTGCTCCTAAATGGGTGCACAATGTTTATTGGCACATTTGGTTCATTTACAGCTGCAGAGACTCTTAAACATTGCTCGTAGATGGTTGTATATCTTGTTCAGTTATGCTATATGTATTCTGGTCACTGACCCCAGTTGAAATTCTGCCATGCCTTTGAAAAACATCACGTTCATGTAATGATCTCTTTTTCCCTCTCACACCTGTAGGGTTTGTCTGTGAGGCTGTTTAAAAACAGAAAATAAACCCCTGTCACTACTTCAGTATTTTAAAACTTTTATAAGACAACATTTAAACTCTAAAACCTGCAGCATCTACTATTTCTAGATAAAATACATACCTTCTGTAGCAGTAATCTGGGGGTTAGCCAGCCTCACCCCTCCAGGATTTCTCTGCGGTTCTATTTAAAAACAGAAAATAAGCCCCCTGTCACTACTTCGGTATTTTTAAAACTTTTATAAGACAGCATTTAAACTCTAAAACCTGCAGCATCTACTATTTCTAGATAAAAATAAATACCTTCTGTAGCAGTAATCTGGGGATTAGCCAGCCTCACCCCTCCAGGATTTCTCTGCGGTTCTATTTAAAAACAGAAAATAAGCCCCCTGTCACTACTTCGGTATTTTTAAAACTTTTATAAGACAACATTTAAACTCTAAAACATGCAGCATCTACTATTTTCTAATTAAAAAATACACACCTTCTGTAGCAGTAATCTGGGGATTAGCCAAACGATTAAATGTTTGGATAAGCTCTTCATCAGGAGTCCACGGTTCCATGGCTAATTGTTGAATATTTTTAATTTTTCAGCTCAAGACAAAAGGACAGAGCGATACTAACACAACTGCTACTTGAGCTTCCAATATCTTGAAATGCTTATATAAAAATGACTCAGACCCCCTCACCACCCCACCGCAAGTATGTGTCAAGTAGTGAAAAAACATCTGGCACTGTCCATCAGACCAACACCCCCCTCTCCCCATTCTCCAAGGGTGGGCTATATAAGACCCTATGCTAGTCAATGTAGGCTTTTGTTTGTCACTTCCTGCGACAGCTGGAAGGCATTAAGAAATGCCTTTCTGCTTATAGGCTGGTCACAGTCTAATTAAAAACAGATGCTTTTTTATCAATCTTAAAACGCAGAGAGGCAGTGGAGTGCAAGCCTAAGTTATGCTTTGAAAAGTCAAACAGAAATTCTGTCTTTTTAAACAGCTCGTCCTTTAAATTAGTAATCGTAAAACTGTTGCATGCCACTAATCAGAATATAAAACTTATTTTGTTAAAAAGTTAATCATGAGAAACACAAGTTTTTCACATTTACTATGTAGGAGAGTTCAAAAAGAAATGCCATACTGCTAATTAAAACAGATGCTTTTTATCACTCTTAAAACACAGAGAGGCAGTGGTAAAGTGCGTTTGATTGATGTTTTGAAAAGTCAAACAGAAATTTGTCTTTTTTAAACAGCTGCGCTCTTTAAATTAGTAATTGCAAAACTGCTTGCATACCACTAATCAGAATATAAATCTTTGTAACATATCATTTATTTTTCTATTTAGTACTACATGACTTTTAATTTTTGATAATGTAACTATAGACATTTCATTTATTTTTCTATTTAGTACTACATGACTTTTTAATTTTTTGATAATGTAACTATAGACATTTTGCAACAAAAGCATAAAGCTACTTTTTTACAGACCCCTGTAATCCCAAAAATTTTGAGACACACGTTTCCAAAGAGAATCAATAGGCCTTTGTAACCATGGCTGTGTAAATGAACAACAGATGTTTTGTCACGTCTTAACAGACAAAGACCCCTACCACACAGCCAACAGTCCCGTGAGCTCCAAAAGGGCCATCTATATTTTAAACATCCACAAAATACATTGCTTTTTCCTGCGTGCCTAATGAGGGACGGCACACACACACACACACACACACACACAAAGTGTGTATTTTTTTGCAACGACTCTAAGCAAAGCTGTATATACATTTTAAGACTGTGTGCTTTAAAATTATTTTTGAAAGAGAAACATTATCATTTTACATTCTGTCTTTCTTTGTAAGATATCATTTTTCAAAACATTATAAATATCACACATTTCATTTCAGCCTTCTCTTGATACTACACAGAGCTGAGGGGTGAACTATAGGTATGTGTATTCCTTTTTCTTATATAGTTTTATTCTTTCTAATTCATGACAAAAGTATAATTAGTTTTTAGCGATTGTTGCAATGCTGTCCAGAAAACTGCTGAACCATCTTATTTACACAGAGGCCCCCATTTTAGCTTATAAATGTTACATGCGTATACATAAAGCTATCCTTTTGATGCAAGTTTGACACAGTCCTACAGATGCATGTTAAATAATTTTGTATACTGTTACAAAAACAGAAAAAAGGGGTACTCACACAGGCAGATGAATTCCCCTGGGGGGTGGGGGTCTCCACACAGATCTGTGACATCTCTGCACGATCAGGTTCCCTCCTAGATACTTCTTTCTGAAAATATCCTAATCTAAAAACACACACATGCCCCTGCAGTTATACAATAGGCCTACAGGGTCACACACCACTACATAAACACTAACTGATTTTTGGGGTGGGAGGAGCAGTGATGAAGAGGGACAGGGGTTTGAGCCAGGATGGTGGGGTGCAGGAGAAGTGAGGACGAGGAGTTCAACCAGCATGGCGGGACTCGGGTCTGAGACAGGATGGTCTGGCAGGGGCTCGAGGAGTGTACGAGAATGAGAGGTGGGGGCAGGGGTTCAAGCCAGGATGGTGGGAGTGCAGGAGACAGGAGGGGATGCAGGAGTTCAACCTAGCATGGTGGGGCTCGGGTTCGAGACAGGATGGTCTGGCAGGGGCTCAAGGAGTGTACGAGAATGAGGGATGGGTGACAGGGGTTCGAGCCAGGATGGTGGGAGTGCAGGAGACAGGTGGGGACGCAGGAGTTCAACCTAGCATGGTGGGACTCGGGTTCGAGACAGGATGGTCTGGCAGGGGCTCGAGGAGTGTACGAGAATGAGGGGTGGGTGACAGGGGTTCGAGCCAGGATGGTGGGAGTGCAGGAGACAGGTGGGGATGCAGGAGTTCAGCCTAGCATGGTGGGACTCAGGTTCGAGACAGGATGGTCTGGCAGGGGCTCGAGGAGTGTAACGAGAAGGAGGGGGCGTAAGACACTTACAAAATGGTGCTGTTAGGTCATTTCCTGCACAAGGGGCGGGGCACTGGGGTTCGAACGCATGTCATTTTCTGCCAAAAGGGGCTGGACATGGGTTCGAATGCATGTCATTTCCTGCGCAAGGGGCGGGGCACGGGTTTGAGGTTGCATCACTTCCGCCAGAAGTGGGCGGGGCTAGCGCATTTTAGGGAGGGACTTCCGGTTTAACAAGGGGCGATTCTGATTGGTCCGTTTTAGGCCACGCCCACCTGTCAAATGACGTGGCACGCGCTGATTGGCTGAAATTTAGCATTTGACGAGATATATGAACTTATACTACTTGCAGATGACTGTGTACTTACAGTAGCAGACCAAGAATCTGGGAAGAGAGCTTCAGATCTTTTTTGAAGGGTAGGACCATGCACTGGGATGCATATTAATCAGCAGAAGGGTAGACTGTTTTTTTAGGCACAGCACCAAATGCCCCAGATGCCCCACTTCCTACCACATCTGAACTTATTAAACTACTAGGGATCTTGTTCAGAGCATGGGATTTGACAGAAGAAAATTGGGGATGGCATCTGAAGCAGCCAATCAAAAGATACAAGAATGGTGTAATTGGAAGATGACTAGGAAAAAAAAGGATATTTTTGTTAAAATCATACATTATGCCATTGTTTTTACATGTGTCACATGTGTACCCTCTACCATTTGTAATGCATATAAAGATCATGGGATTATTTTTTACTTTGGTCTAGAGAAGTCATCTAAATCCAGTTAAGCATGCCCACATATACCGAGGGTGGAAGGAGGGACGATTGGGTATGTTACAACCACTGATTTTCCTTTTTGGGAATATTTTTTTCACCAGCATTAAACCCCTAATATTGGGCAACACTAATATGAGTATGATAAGTATGAGCTTATGGGAGGAAGCTTTTCTCACAGCCTGGGGAAAAGGGAAATGGAATGTGAAGAAGAAACAGCTGCCTTGTTATATACAGACCACCCTTAAATATTGAGAATACGGAAAATTGATTTAAACTGGGTTATTAACAAGGAGAAAGAGATTTTATGCAGAATTAGTTGAAAAATGTTATTTTCTAGAATCAGTCTTTCATATTGATACTGATGTAGCAGAATAGTCCAGAGTGGCATGTATGACTAAGGCTAGAATTCTGCTTAAAATGCAAGACACAATTTGGCCGTGTGGACATGGGAAGCTAAACATTGGATATAACCACAAACATAAAAGAATGGAGGAATGGGTGTGTCTAGTAGTAAACTGTGTGGGCAAAGTGGAAACCATGCAACACTTATTTTTTGATTGCACATTTATACAAGGATTTTGGGACACATAGCGAGATATTGAAATGAACCAGCATTTAGTAAAATGACATATAGAGTACTAGTATATAGGACTCTGCAGCACTGTTGGGGTAAATGGGAAAAACCTATCATCTATGTTATTTTTGCAGTGATAAAGTGGGCCATTTGGCAAATTAGAAGTAAGCAATGCTTAAGACAGGAAGTGGTGACGCAACAAGATTTGATATTTTTAATACAGGGTGAATTGGATAAAGTGTATGCATATGAGAAACACTCTTTGGGACAGATTGTGTGTACTTCATTATGGAAAGAGATAGATTGGGTGAGATGATGTGCCAGGGAGGGGGTGGAAAATGCCTTGAGTACTAACTTACTTGGATGGGTCACAAACGTTTAGACCTTTTTGACTCCTACTTCTTTATTTAACCTTTTCTACAGATGAAGAAGAAGAATCAGCATTTATATAGCGCTTTTCATACACAGTGTTAATGTGTAGTGGCAGCCATATCACACATCATCACCCACACACAGCCTGGATAATTTCATGAACCAGTTTATGGAATGGGGAATGTTGGCCAGGATACCGGGAATGTCCTCTACTCTTTGCAAAGAGTGCCCTGGGTTCTTTTACTTCCACCTGGACACCCACCAGGGCAACACCAGGATGGGTAGAAGGGACCTTGGTTTAACGTCTCATCCAAAGGATGGCACACCCCAGCAGTACAGCACACCCCTAATACTGCATCAGATACCAGTGATTTTTTAGTTCCAAGTCCAATCCCGGTGTGGGACAAAAACCCATGACCTTTTGGTCTAGAGGTGAATGTGCTACCAACTGAGCCACACTGACACCAGATACTAGTTTAATAGATAGTAAACCTGGAACTGATCTGTGCCAATATTGATTTATTTTTTTCCCTCCTACATAATGTAAGTATTGTATTTTGAGTTATTTGTTTTTTTATTTCCCCTGAAGGAAAGGGTGTATTGTGTTTTGTTATTTTAAGGACTGCTGATAGTGTGAAAGTATGCATCTATGAGTTCAGATTTTTGTTTTCTTTTTAATTGTTTTCTGGAACATGTTGAACTTATTGTTTGTTTCTATTGTTTTTGTACTGCAATAAAAAATTCCTCTACTCTTTTCAGTAGGGCCTTCTGATCCATGATGGCCACTTCCCTTGAGCTAGAGGAGAGGATGGATGTGGAGCTGACAGGGGAGAAGGCCTCTCCCCCGTCATGTCAACTCAGGGGCCATTGATCTGGCAATTGCAGCAGCAGACGTTTCTGGGAGCGAGACCGAGCCGGAGGGAAATAACCCAGATAGTATGCAAACTTCCGAACACATCATAGAATTGGAGCAGCAGAATGTGGAAGAGATGTCCTCTTCTAGTGGGGAACAGTGACAGCAATTACTGGCAGAAAAGGAAAAAATTTTTGCAGCAGGCACTGAAACTGGATGCAGCACTGCAGGAATTGACTGTGTGAACAGCTAACAGAACTCCCAGTTTGGCTGTCAATGCACAATTGAGTCAGGTGATGGATGACTCACTGTTAAGGCCTGAGAGTGCAGGGCCCAGTTCAGTATGTGTGGAATTGGACCTAGAGACAGCTAAAAGTTCAGATAACAGTGCAGCTGGCAGTAAAACGGATAAGGAATCTGTGTGCCCACAGCCATTGGAAACGGACATTTCTCCAACGAAAAAACAACAAACAAAAGATAAAAGCTCCAAACAGCGTCTTGGTGCTGGAAGACAGGCACGCATTCCACAGCATGAGAATGCTAGAAATGGCACAGTGCCTGTAGTAGGAGAAAAATCATACTCCTTTACTGACAGAGTTTGCTAAAGATTGGAGTTGCTATGATACTGCACAGGACAGTCAGCCCCAGATTTCTCCTCATAACACTGAAATGGGGGCAGGGAACTGGTCTCCAGAATGCGCTCTTGAGGATGCTGGCTGTATTCAGGGGCAGAATGGACAATGGACTCCAGGTCCTGTTGAACCTTTTTATCAATGTATTTTAGCATCTGCTTCAACTACAGTGGCCACCACTGCAGAACGGGAGATGATCGCCAATGTACCCTGGGGTAATCACACTAACCTTCCATCTAATGACTGTACAAATAATTCTGTTTCAGACATTGGTCAAAATGCTGTGTTTGTTAAGAATCAAGTTATGGGGGGACACTTCACCTAGTGGTTTGCAAGGTAGTGAGGAAACAGTTTACATTGGGTCTAGGCCAGAAGCATTGCAAAATGCTCAATCGGGTGTTTCTGTTGACCCCTTGTTTAAGCGGTCAGATTTGTTTGCAAATAGGGGCAAACCCACCCCTAGGCACAATGCAGTTCAACTGCTGTATAAGGGTGGACTGGAGAACCCTCCTGATAGGGTACATATTGCAAAAAGTCTGTTAAAAACATCTATGAAGTTTTTTCCATCTGAAATTTTTGCACTGATAGATTTGGGGAGTGGAAGCTTTGACATCAGTTTTAAAAATGTTTCTAGTCTGGACCGCTCCTTGGGAGTTATACCAGAAGCTTAAGAACGGTCTGGTTTGGATCCCTTTCCATGCCATCCCCTTGACTAAACGACTGGTAAAAACTATTAATATGAAAAGGCAGAGATACTAAACAAATATTTTTGCTCATTATTCACAAATGAAGCTGGTGAGGTACCTAAACCAAACAATAGAAACACTCTGGATATGGGAGTTGATACCAGCCCATTCACAGAAGAAAGAGTTCTGAAAGAACTCTTAAAACTGAAGGATGGACAAAGCAATGGGGCCTGATGGGATTCATCCCAGAATTCTAAAAGAACTAAGGATAGAACTAGTGACACCACTGACTACCCTCTTTAACAAATCATGGGAGAATGGGGTGGTACCTGAGGATAGGAGGAGGGCAGATGTTATTCTACTTAACAAAAGTGGGAGCAGGGCAGAAACAGGAAACTACGGACCTGTTAGTTTAACCTCAGTGATTAGGAAAATGATGGAATCACTTCTGAAGAAAAGAATTGTTGAGTACCTAGAGGCCAGAGGGGTATAGGACAGGCAGCATGGATTCACAGCGGGAAGGCCACATCAAACAAACCTAATAGATTTCTTTGACTGGGTGACCAAAGTGGTAGATCAGGGAGGGGCATTGGACATGGCCTATCTGGAGTTTAGTAAGGCATCTGACACAGTCCCACACAAAAGATTAACATACAAGTTAGCCAGCTTTGGAGTGGGTCCCAAGATGGTAGCTTGGGTAAAGAATTGGCTGGAGAACAGGATACAGAGGATAATAGTAAACGGAGTCCACTCTGAAGAAAGGGAGGTTACTAGTGGGGTACCGTAGGGTTCAGTACTAGGACAGGCCCTCTTCAATGTCTTTATAAGTGACATTGCAGAGGGACTGGAAGGAAACGTATGTCTCTTTGCAGACAGCACAAAGATCTTCAACAGGGTTGATACACAAGATGGGGTGGAAAGGATGAGAAGGGACTTGGCAAGGTTGGAGGAATGGTCAAATGTATGGCAGCTTAGATTCAATGCCAAGAAGTGCAAAGTAATGCACCTGGGAAACAAAAACCCAGGGAAAGAGTACACAATGGGTGGTGAGACACTAACAACAATAAAAATGGAAAGGGACCTGGGGGTAGTCATATCAGATGAACTAAAGGTGGACAAGCAATGTGAGAGGGCAGTAAGGAGGGCTGGGTGGATACTGGGATGCATAGGGAGAGGCATCAGCAGTAGAAAACAGGAAGTTGTTATCCCTCTGTACAGACAGCTGGTGAGACCCCATCTGGAGTACTGTGTGCAGTTCTGGAGACCCACTCTCCGAAAAGACATAGACAGTATGGAGGCAGTCCAGAGGAGGGCAACTAAAATGGTGCAGGGTGTGTACCAGAAGACATATGAAGAGAGACTTAAGGAGCTTAATTTGTATGCCCTCGAGGAAATGCAGGAAAGGGGGGACATGACAGAAACTTTCAAATACCTCAAGGGAATCAACAAAGTCCAAGAGGGTAGCATCTTTCAGAAAAAGAGGTGTGCAAGAGCAAGGGGGCACAATTCGAAGCTAGAGGGAGGATGGCTCAGAGGTAATGTGAGGAAGTATTTTTTCATGGAGAGGGTTGTGGATGCATGGAACGGCCTTCCTGAGGAGGTTGTGGAATCAAAAACAGTGGTGGAATTCAAGAATGCAGGGGACAGACATTCTAGGGGGTGGGGGTAGGAAGAAGCAGGCTGATGTTAACTAGGATCTGCAGCTGATCCATCAGGTAGGGAAATGGGCCAACTGGGTGGGCCAAGTGGTCCTTATCTGCCATCATATTCTATGTTTTCTATGTTTCTATGTTTTTTTAAGAATGAGGGAGTTAATGTTGAAGACATTTTGTTCTGGTTGAGGCAGCGGTGTAAGGTTTGGGGATCCCTGTACACAACCTGGATAGTGAGCAAATCTGGGACAGGAGTTGGAAAGTCAAAGTAAAGCTGATCTCCACCGATACAGACCCAGTCCATTTGCCTAGCTCCTTTTTTTAGGGAAAGACAGAGGCTCAAAATTCTACAGCGGGCAACCTAGGTCCTGTTTAAAGTGTGGGTCTAGGTTACATTTGAACTCAGCGTGCGACACACCTCGTAGAACATGGACATCGTGCAGCCTCATGTTTGAATCTTTTCAAATGTAACCCATGCGAGCACACTGGCCATGCTTATGGGAGATGCCTGAGGGCATCTCATAACAGGGAGGATTTCCCCTCACATGAGGGACTTATTAATCAGGCCCAGCACCAACAGGAACAGTGAATGGTGGCTCAGTGAGTGGCACATGAATCTCAATGATTAGACACTCTCTCTCTAACCCTCTCCAAGTCACAGATGAATCAGAGGTGGTCACTCCTTAACCTGTAGTCCATGTGGAAAGATCTCCTACTGAGCCAAGGGAAGAGGATACCTGAGCTAAATTAAGTAGTGCGGTATGCTCCAGTACAGAAATGCCCCCCCACCCCCTCCAGAAGAAAAAGATCCCCCCTTTAAAGTGGTAGCTCAAAAAAAAAAAGGATCAGACAAGGGAAAAGGGTTACACAAATACCCCCTGTAGTGATAGCTATGGATGAGGATGCCCCAACCCCCTTAAAATTGGGAAACCAATTTGGCCCACTTGCCACTGAGACCATGGAGGGTGACTCTGAGGAAGAAGGGACTGACACCTCCTCTATAGCTTCTATTACAGACACAGAAGGGGGAGGGAAGGATTCAATAGCTAAAAGAACTAGGAGGCAGAACACAAATAGGACTCCTTAGCGATATCTCCTGGGTTTATATGGGCTTCACTCTACTTTACACAGATCCCAAATGCACTCACTCACTCACTCACTCACTCACTCACTCACTCACTCACCATCACCACCCTTAACATTAATAGTATTAAAAGTGAGAGGAAGTTCATAGGAGCCTTATTTTCCTTACAGAATGTTAAGAGTGACATCATCTGCATCCAAGATACCAGGGTTAAGACCAACTTGAAACTTTGCCAATCCGCAAGGGGGTAGACTCTAGTGCCCTCTTTTTGGTCAACCGGCATGGATACTTGTGACGGCATTGGCATCCTTTTAGCAAATCCTCTGATCTCAGTAACCCGACTGGTGGAGATCCATCCTGGTAGAGCTATGCTCCTAGACCTTTCTTACCTGTCTAAAAGGTTCCATATTATAGCAATTTAAGCCCCCAAAACTAAAGCCCAGAGAGTGCACTTATTCAAAGAAGTGCAGCCATTTCTTCATACATCTAGACTTTTAGTGTGGTCAGGGGGCTTCAATTGTGGGTTAAATAGAATGAACAAAGGTAGGCAAACACAAAAAAATGTTTTGTGATTCCACCACATTAAAACAAATAATTGACACTGCTGGGTTGGTAGATGCATACAGGAAAATACATCCCACAGGGGTTTCACGTATTTTAGAGGGATGTATAAAACCCGCATTGATTTTATGTTTACTTATTCAGTGTTAGATATTACTGAGGTCTCAACCCACCCATTTAAGTTTTCGGACCATGTGGCATTAAAAGCCCAGATTGCACGAGAATCCGCCCCCTGTTGTAAAAAAAATAAATCGAGACTGAATGAGTCTCGCTTAGATGACCCTTTCATGTAGAAAAGCTGGGCACGGCACTGGACAGCTAGGCTATCAGTTGCAGAACTCTGTAAACAAATACAGGAGTAGTGGGAGGATACCAAAAAAGCAGCACAAAATATTTTTCAGCAGAGGTCACAGTATGTGGCAAATAAAGACTATTTTCATTATTTATGCTTATGGCACTTTTTGCAACACCTGATCTTGCAAACAGAACTAACAACACATGACTATAGTTCTCTAATTAAGACCACCAAAAAAGAAATGATGGAGTGTCAGTAGAACAGGGCCAAATCATTAAATCAAGAACTCAGATTTGGAACACAAGTCAAAATCATTGACTCTCTCTCAAGTGCCCTTCCTGTCCGCTCTGGTGTACCCCAGGGTTCCATCCTTGGCCCTCTACTTTTCAGCCTTTTCATCAATACTCTTCCTGCATCTTGCAATAATAACTTAATACTCTATGCCACTGATGCAGTCCTCTTTTCCTCCCATACTGACCCCAGCTCACTCTCCAAGGTGCTACAGACGAACTTCAGCCTAGTTGAAACCTGGCTTCTCCAACATAAGCTGTTGATGAATTACAAAAAAACAAAGTCCATGCTGTTCCATAGCTCTCACAGCTAATGCAGATCCATAAACTTCACCATACATAATGAACTTAAACAGCCACTTGAGCAAGTGCAAGAGTTTAAATACCTTGGTATTACCCTTGATTGCACAATGTCTTTCAGATTGCATGTTCAACACATCTCAAAATCAGTCAACTCAAGAATTGGGGTCCTCTACTGCCACCGTCGCTGTCTTACCAAAGAAGCTATGCGCACAGCCATAACTGCCTCAGTCCTACCCGTCATTGATTATGGGCTTGTCTTCTATGGGGCTGTCAGTGATAGCACCCTAAAATGGGTCAAGACAGCCCTTAACAAATGCTGTAGATTTCTCACTGGCACAGGGAAACATACGCATACCTGTGATCTCTACGAGCAATCCTACGGACTCAATCTAAACAGTAGACTTGTCTACCAGACCTGCCTACTGGCTAATAAAATTTGTCTTAACCTCACACCCCTGCAACTCATGCCTTAATGTTGCCCTCAGTCACTGCATATTTTACGTGCAGTTCCCTCAGACCAACATTTATCATTCCATTCTGCAGTACCAACCAGGCTCAATGCGCTTTCCACACCAGGGCCCCCCTGCTTCTAAACAACCTTCCCCCTGAAACTGCAGCTGAAAACAAGCTTGGCCCATTCAAACGTAAACTCCGCCAGCACCTAACTGATGTCAGCAGTTGTGACTGCTCTGCCTAGGCTTGCGGCTTTGTTTCACCTCTCCTTCCTCTTCTCTCCTCCCTTGCTACCCTCCCCACTTCTCTCTGCCGCTCCATCCCCTGCTATTCCCCATCTCTCTCTCTCCCACCTCTCCTACCATTCTACCCCCTCTCACCTCCCACCTACCATTCCATCCCTCTCCCGCTCCTCTCCTCCTGTCGACCCCTCCCTGTCACCCTATCTATGTTGTTCCACCCCAGACTACCTAGCACTTATCATTTTGTTCTTGCACTTATGACAATGTCAAATCCTTGACTGCCTACCCCCTTTTCCCCACCCCTCACCCCTCTTATTCCCCACCCCTTGCTCCACTTATGTCACCCCAGGATAGTTTTCATTTGTATCTGTGTCTTGTTATATATACACCCGTATTGTTAATTGTGCATTGTTATTTGCCACTGACTGTTTGCTACTGTGTTAGTCTATACATATGTGCTGTCTTTTGCTACTAAGTTAACCTCCTGACCTGTATTGTTTCTTACCTCTGCTTACTTCTGTGTTAACCTCCTGACCTTGTATTGTATCATACCACTGTTCTGCTTGCACCCATTGCTGACGTGGAACCTTTGTAAAAGAACCCTTGATTCAAAGTTATTTGTAATACTAGTAATAAATAAATAGTCCATAAACATTCCTTGGACCCATATAAGGAGTGTAAATCAAGAGTAGAGATTGGGATCATAACAGAGCTTATTGCTGCAACAGGACAGCAGGTTCATACCTCACAAGAATTATTGAAAATAGTGGAAGAACATACAGATAATCCTTTTGGTCATCCACCCTCCCACACCTTATTATGACCCTCAGGACTTCCTATGTGCACTAGGACTCCCGCAGGTGTCTATACTGGATATGACAACATTGACTTCAGAGGTATCTTTGGACGAGGTACTATCAGCTATATCTCAGTTACCCTCTCATTCTGCACCAGGTACTGATGAGCTGAACTCGGGATTTTATAAAAAAGAACATTTAGCCCCGGTTCTGGTTATACCCTTTAATCACATCCTTGCATCTGGGGAATATGGAGCTTCTATGCAGGAAGCTATACTTGTTTTAATCCACAAGAAAGGAAACAGGACAGATATTAATAACTGGCATCCGCTGAGTCTGCTGAATGCAGACTTTAAAATCCTGAGTAAGGTACTGTTGACAAGACTCACAAGTGTTACACACTATTTAATAAGTTTCCCACAATCTTGTGCCATCCTAGGTTGAAGACAGCAAGATAACTTAATATTATTAAGGGAAATATTTAATAACGGGACATCTGAACAATTACAAGGGTTTGTGCTGGGACTAGACCAGGAGAAAGCCTTTAATAGGCTTTCCCATGCTTTTCTGTTTTCAGCCCTGGAAGCTTATGGGATCCCAAAGACATTTGTCAGTCAGATACAGGATATGTACCAAGGGGCAACTATTGCACCCAATGTTAATGGGTGGTATGGCAGGCATATTAAGGTCTTCAGAGGAGTTAGACAAGGATGCTTATTGAGTCCCCTACTCTACACCTTTGGAATGGATATTTTAATTTGTATGTTGCTTTCGTCTATGGATTTAGAAGGGGTGGTAGTGGCACCAAGATCACCCCCTATAGAGGTATTGTGGATGATTTGGGCCTGACTTTGGCACCCACGGTTGCATCTGGCACACTTTCTGCTCTCTTAAATCAATATTCTGAAGCATCTGGATCCAAAATTAACCTTGCAAAAAGTAAGCGTGTTATCATTGGGAACACCCCCCCCGCCATCCTCCCAGATAGACAATTGGCAGGGATTCAGGTATCAGCAGAACCCATATCCATTTTGGGCATAGATTATGGGCCGGGTGAAATCTCTACCCCCAACTGGCAAAAATGTTTAGCAAGGGCAAATGGGCTGGTTGGAGGATGAAAGGGGCAACTGTTATCAAAAAAAAGAAGGGTGGGTACTAATTAAAACCATTTTAGTCACTATTTTTTTATACCTCAGTTACATTTTCCCTCCCCCCAGGAGATAGTGACAGCTTTATACAGTGTGTTTTTCTATGCCTTCTGGGGATCTAGGCTGAAACCAGTAAAGAGGGAATTTACATATCTGCCCATTGCGGAGGGAGGAGTAGATATGGTCCATCCGGTGGCCTTTTATTTAAGCATTTTTTAGACTATAATTTTAGTCGTGCACTAAAGCCAGGGGAATACATATGGAAAATTCCTGTGGAAACATGGCTCCTACCTAGTCTTGGGCCCGGGGACTCAAGAAACCCAGGAGTTTGAAAAATATAGCCAACTTACCTAGGTATGGGATATATGGTATACAATTAGTCATGAAGTGGGGTATTACTGCAATACATCTCCAGACAATGGACAGGAAGTCCATATATTCTTCCGATTGGTCCTTCACCCTTGCCCATTCTTTTAATACTATTTTGGGTAAAAAGGAGCTGTTGTCATGAAGTTTACTGTTTGCTTGTAAAGTTTTACTGTATTTAGAACTGTTAAGCTGCAATAGATCTTTTACTCCTGCAAATTACTCTCTTGTATTGTGCAAAGTGACACAGCCTTTTTCCTGCCTCTGAAGTTGTAACCCAGACTTCAGGGTGCCAAGGAAATCACTCCCTTTTCAATTGCAATTTGTGCTTCTCTGGTTTTGCTCGACCCTTTTGTCCTGCACCAGTACTAATTGGCTCTGTTTTTCTCTCTCCCCCTTCAGCCGTGAACCCTCCTGGGCTCCCAGCTCATCCGCCGTGAGGGTCAGGGCCACCAGGCAGTCGGCGCCCGGTTGCCACCCAAGACTCACTTGCTTGGACTCTAAGGCCCCTGAGAGGTATGGCAAAGCCACAAATTTTCACCTGCCCACCCATCACCCACCCTGATCCTAACTATAGACCTTCTTGCCCCGCCTCCACTATCATTGGTCGCTAGTGCCTTCCTGTCCTCCCCTTCAACTTATATATAATTTCTTAGATATTAGGCGGCTGAATTTCAGGCACCAGGTACATGGGTCAAACTGCCGCCTTTGTCAGTCTCCCCAGTTTCCTCTACCAGGCTTATAATATGACCTTTAGCTGTCTGTAACTAGTCGATTGTGCTGAAGGACAAATTCTTGTTCTCTTCACACAAATCTCTCTATCTTAACTATCCTCTCTCCGGCCACTTAGATTTTTAAGCATGGCTCTCGTGTACTGGCTTTATCTATATACCGCCTTATGCACACTACCCTTAATTGGGTACAAGCCCGGTGGGCCTTACCCTCAGGAAAAGTCATATCCCCCTCTGCAAGAATGTCTACTTATTAACTCCTTATATAATTTGTGCAGTACCCCTAAGTTCTCATACTTACACTCGCTTGAATTTTCCTGTCGGAGTGTCAACAGTATCCTACTATCTATGCAAGGAATGCTACCTACCTCAATCAGTACTTGCATCCCTTGGTGTTATACAGCAAGGGTCCTAGTATATTCATCCACAGTACAGTACAGCACAAAAAATATGTCTCTGCTTTCATACAACAATGCCATATCCAGCCGAAGAAAGACCAGAACTTCAAAACTACCATTTGCAGTACTAAGAAAAGTTGTGCTCCTGCTTTTGCTATGTTCAGGCAATGTTAAACTTAACCCTGGCCCAACCAAATCAATTTCCTCACCATCAGAACTTACAAAGCTTAAAGGTATCAGCTTTGTGCATGTTAATGCATGTAGCCTCTTAAAAAAATTCACCTTAATACAGGCCTGGGCTACCCATATGGAATCAGATGTATTTGTGATCTCAGAGTCCTAGCTTTGCCCATCCACGCTGGACAAAGAGGTCAACATTCCCAACTACCTCTTATTCAGAGCTGATAGACTTACTAGAGGCGGTGGCATGGCCACTTATGTTAAGGACAAGTTCACGGTCACTACCCTCGATTCCATCTCAATTGCCAATGGTTCTGAATGTCTGACCATTAAAATCAAAATATCTCCATCATTGGCTCTTCACGTTATAGGATGCTACAGACCCCCGTCCTTGAGATCGCAGCTTTTGACTCACCTCTCATCTATTATGGGAACTGACAACATGGAAACTATTATCCTAGGTGACCTTAACTATGACTGACTGTCCACCGCCTCACTTCCCCTCAAATCTTTCTGTGACTCCCATGGGCTCACTTTACGTATTAGTGAAGCTACACGCATCAATAAGAAAAACCCCATGAAAAGCATGTTACTAAACGATCATCTAGTAAGTAAACCTCATTCCTTCTCCCATGCTAGGATTTTCTCGGCCGATGTTAGTGACCACTGTTTTATTGCTGCCATAAGGGCAGTCCTGAAAATGCCATCCTCAGCCAAATTCTCTACCAAAAGACCAAAACAGAATTTCTATTCGCTTGCATATATCAGTGACCTGAAAGCCTCCCTGCTTTGGCAGAGCTTCTATTTAGCCAAATCAGTAGAATCAGCATATGCAATTTTTCACGAAATTGTATCCAGAGCACTCAATACCCATGCACCAATGGTCAAAACTTGCATCAAGAGTAGAAAGTGCCGTTGGTTCACTACCGAGCCTAAGAAGCCACTATTAAAAAGGGACAAGATCTGGAAATTGGCTCTCAAATCCCAGAAAGCTGAAGACTGGTGTCTCTTCAAATCAGCCAGAAACTACTGCACTAAACTGGTTAGAGAGGCCAAGACCAAATTCTATCCTGCTGAACTAGACTCTGCCTCCAAATGCCCTGCCAAGTTTTGGTCTACAATAAAAGAACTATCAGGCCATACAACAGGTAACACGCTCCTTACAAAAATCATCTTGAACAATATAACCATCAGCGACAAAAAAGAGATCTTACAAGCCTTCAACGACCATTTTGCCACTGCAGGTCTAGCATTTGACAGCTCGCCTGCAAGTAGCCTGCGCTCCCAGCCCACTTTGCTACCCCCAGAACCTAGTTCCACCAAAGTAGTCTTTTCCTTCTCCCCTGCCTCCCTGAAAGAGGTTGAAGATCTTCTACTCCAGCTGGATTCCAGAAAAAGTTCAGGCGCTGACACCTTTGATCCGTACTACCTAAAGATCGCCTACCATGTCCTGGCTGTACCTATTACGCATCTTTTCAATCTGTCTCTTTAACAAGGGACCATCCCTCGCTGTGGAAAACTGCACGTTATTCCTTTATTTAAATCTGGGGACCCCTCTGACCTAAATAATTATAGGCCGACCTCCCTCCTCCCCATTTTATCAAAACTTCTGGAAAAAATTGTAAATGCCCAATTGAGATCTTTCATAGATAATACAAATCTGCTAAATCCAATGCAGTCTGGCTTCAGATCCAAACATAGTACAATCACGGCCCTGGCCAAGGTAACAAATGACTGGCAGCATGATCTAGAGAATAAAAAACTTGTCTGTGCCATTTTTTTAGACCTAAGCAAGGCCTTTGACACTCTCGATCACAGCCTATTTCTCTCTACACTAAACGGAATAGGCCTCGATGATACCTCCCTGTGCTGGTTTGACAACTACCTCATGGACAGACACCAGCAGGTCAAGGCAGAAGGTGAACTTTCTACTTCCAATCCATTAAAACGAGGTGTCCCACAGGGCTCCATTCTGGGGCCACTTTTATTTACTATCTACATAAACAATATAGACATTGCCATCAAAGAGGCAAAAATCCACCTATTTGCAGATGATACGGTGATCTATCTAAGCCGCACAACACCTGAAACTGCCTCTAGAGACCTGCAAACCGACTTCAACCTACTGCAACACCAGTTGATAGGCAAAAAGCTGTTGCTCAATGCCCAAAAAACTAAAGCGATGCCTTTCTCACCTGCTAATAATGTGTCTTACCCTGCTGTTATTGGCTCCATCCCCACCATTTCCACTCTACTAGGGGAAAATTTGGAATTGTACCGAAATTCAAATATCTGGGGGTCTGGCTAGATCACAAACTTTCCTTTGTGGATCATATGGAGGATCTATTCAAGAAACTGAGGCAGAGACTTGGTCTTTTTATCAGGATTAACTGCCTACTAACCCCAGAGGCCAAGAAGCAGCTTGTTCAGTCCATGTTCCTCTCCTTAATTAACTACGCTGACTTCATATACAGCCAATGTGCTTCCTCTTACCTTGGTAAACTGGAAATACTATACCACAGAGCTCTGCGCTTCATTACTGGTCTCCCTTTCTCCATTCACCACTGCTTCTTATATGCAGCTGTGGGATGGACCTCCTTGCAGTATAGACGCAGCAGGAATATGGCCTACTGGACATACAGTGCTATTATTGGCAAACTGCCGCAGTATATTGTTTACTATCTGCCTTCCACTGTGCCTGGAACTTATACTCTAAGAAGCTGTTCTCTGCTCTCCCTAAAAGTTCCCAGGGCTCTGATGCGCTTTGGAAGACCTGCCATAGGTTTCGTACTGCCTTCGTTATGGAACAAACTTCAGAAATCTCTAAAATTAAAGTCTCCTGTCAGTCTTGCTATGTTCAAGACTTTGTACGTAAAATATTTCACAAAAGCCTGTAATTGCTTCACACATTCATAGCTCACTTATGCCTGCTCTTCTCATACACCCTTTCCTAATTTTCATTTCATGCAACTTGCCTGGACTCCATGCGCTGAGTGCCGCGAGCCCTCCTGGGCTCAGCTCATCCAACGTAGGAAACAATGGCCACCGGGCGGTCGGCTCCTCTGAAGCCACCGCCCGAGATCATTTGCCTAGACTCTGAGCATTGAGAGCCATGGATCCTTCTGGGCTCCCAGCTTATCCACCCCAGGAAACTGCAGCCAGCGGGCGGTCGGCATTCTGAAGCCACCACCTGAGACCATTTGGCTGTTCTCCAAGCGTTGAGAGCTGTGATCACTTCTGGGCTCCCAGCACATCCGCCCCAGGTAACCGTGGCCACTGGGCGGTCAGCGCTTCCGAAGCTGCCACCTGAGACCTCTTGCTTGGACACCAAGCGCCGAGAGGTACAGCAAAACTGCAATCCAATCGGAGTGCGAGCACCTTCTCCAGGCCCATCCCGATTGGTCCTTCACCCCTGCCTACTCTTTAATGCAATTTGGGCAAAAAGGAGCTGTTTTCATGAGTTTTCTTTTACTTTGTAAATTTTTACTGTATTCAGAACTGCCCTAGATCATTGACTCCTGCGAATAGCTCTCTTTGAATTGTGCAAAATTACACAGTCCTTCTCAGCCTCTGTAGTTGTAATCCATACCCTGGGGTGCCAAGGAAATCACTCCCCTTTTAATGGCAATTTTTTGCACTTCTCTGTTTCGCTCTTCCTTTTGTGTCCTGCGCCAGTACTAATTGACTCCACCTTTTTCTCCGCCATCAGCCATGAACCACCCTGGGCTTCCAACTCATCCATCACAGGAAACCGTGGCTACCGGGCTGTTCTCACTTCCGAAGCCACCACCTGAGACCACTTGCCTGGACTCCACAAGCTGAGTGGTACGGCAAAGCCGCAAACCAATCGGAGTGCGAGCGCCTTTCTCAGGTCCTCTCCGATTGGTCCCCCTGACCTACTCTTTAATACTATCTGGGAAAACTCGCTCTTGCTTCTCATACCAAACCAATAACCCTTGATCACCACACACACCTGCCTACCTGTTATCCCCCAGCCTGCCAATCTACCCCCCCCCGGCCATATCTACTATACCTCAAATCTCTCCCCTCGCCTGCCTCCCCCTCCCATCACACGCCTTCATAGTAAATTATATGTTGCCATTGAACCAACATGTCACATCCTTTTCATGAACACTACCCATGTGTATATTAGCTGAACCCAGTATTATTCAATAAGTGATTGCTATATGTTGTAGGTTCTCCTACACTGTTGTATTCTTTTTATCGACTGTTCTATTACTGTATATAAATGTATTGTTATTTGACCTTGTACAACACAGGTCCACCTTGCAAATGAGCTTGCTCAATGGTGTCCGCCTGGATAAATAAAGATTTTGATTGATAGATTGATTGATTGATTGATTGATTACTTGTTTGATTGATATAAGGCTATTTCAGCTGCAGAATGTAAATCAGAGATAGTCTTTCCTGGCTGTCCTAACTTGCAGAAACCAATTATTTTAGTTCGGTTGTCTAACCCTAGGATTCTTCCCTTTGCTTGGGATTGTATCTGGCTAAGTAATTTTGGAAGACTAAGCATCAAAGGTGAAAATAAACATAAACCGTTAGATGAAAGGTATTGTCCAAGGAAGGAATGGGTGTGGGCAAATAGTGGAAACTCAGCAACACTTGTATATTGATTGTGCATATATTACTCCCTTTTGGGCATTGCTTGCTGAGGTCTGGAAAGAACTTTTATTTTCAGGCATTGATTACCAAACTATGGTGTCTGGGCCTTCAGGTTCCACTTTTAGCAGGTATCATGCAGACACTATGTAGCATTAGGAATTAGCATTAAGAATAATTAAGTATTATATTTGGCAAGCTACATCCATATGGCTGTTGCAGCGAAGAGTTATAACACATGTAGAGCTTCTGCATAATGTACAGAAAACCTTAAGTACCATTAGAAGGTTGGATGAATTAAGATTTTCACCTGAAAAGACTAAACATTTGTGGATAAATTGTGATTTATGGTTTATGTGAAAAAAAAAAGAGGGACAATGATATTTGTGTAATGGGTCTACCATGATTGTTATATAACTTAAATTCCTGTTTTTGTTTGCAGAATTTAATTTTATGTGTATGTGCACTATTTAACGTAATGTGGCTATATATCTCTTACATATGCTTTGTATTTGTATGTAATGAAATCCATTTCTTCAATAAAATTCCCCTACTCTTTTTTTCGAGATGCCATTCTTGGTGTTTAAAGTTATTTGCGAAAAGGCCTTTTTCGTCATTTATGAGGCAGATGTTGCAATGCACCCATTATCTACAGTTCAATTGTGGCGGAAAGGTCTTTCCTTTTTCATAAAGTATAAGTGATATTGGACTGAGATAAAACTGCAGTAAGTTTTTTCCTTTTTTCTTTTTCTTTTACTTGTATGCCATTGAGTAACCCTGTTTTTTCTTACCTTCATTGGACATTTGAGGTGTACTGTGATACTGTTTGTATGTTTCTTTTTTTCCTTCCCCTTGTTTTGTACCTTTATTTGTATGTGGTTTTGATTTCTTCAATAAAAAACTCCCCTACTGTTTTCAATAAGCGCCATGGAATCTTTAACATCCACCTGAGCTACCACCAATCCGGGCAGATGGGACCTCAGTTTAACGTCTCATCCGAAGGACAGCACCTCAGAAGTGCAGCACTCCCCTCATGCTGCACTAAAGTGTCAATATTAGAATATTAACTCAAGTGCCAAACATGGGAACTGAACTCACAACCCTCTTATCTTCCAGCATCAGAGGCGAGTGTGCTACCTACAAAGTAACTAACAGTGGTTAGCCACTGACACTGGTTTCCACATCTTATAATTAGAAAAGACATTCAGCAGGGTAATACAGTATATTCAGTGTGGTTACCAATAGCCTAAGATCTGTTTTCAGATTCTGTGAGATGTGTGCCACAGCTGAACAGTCGCCTATGTTATTTTAGCTCAGTTGGCTGGAGTGGCCTGAGGGCCGGGTGGTTGATATCACCCTGAGGCATGTAATGTATTCTGTTGCCATGCAAAGTGGCTGATGTGTACCTCTCTGGTAACAAACAAAACTATATACATTAAGACAATCAGCTATGAAAAAGCAGGATTACAGACAAGTGTCTACAAGGGGAGAGTGAGTTCAGGGTTGAGGTGGTCAGCTCCCTGGGGATTGCTAACCTCCTAGGGGGTCTCTTTGAGCTCTATGGCAGTACTCTGACTCCAGGAAGGGCTGCCAGCAGAGACCAAACCTGGTCATGGTACCCATGGCAAAACTGGACAGCCTTTCATAGGATGCCACCTGAGCTATGGACAGCAGTAATTCCATCAGGGAGGAACACTCAGGGGACTCACCAACACATCCATAGTAGTCGTTTAGCTACTACAGTGGTCCACTGAGCCTCAGGATTATGTTTAGGTAGATCCTCAGGTGTACAGCCCAGCAGAAGCAGGGAGACATCCACAGTTAGTTGCAGTGCCACTTCTCTGCACATGTTTACAATTGCCATCCAAAAGGGCTGGATCACTGGACGGGACCCTAGAACATAGTAATGGTGGGCTGCAGCCTGACCACAGTGCCAGACTGTGTCATCCTGGAGGAGGTCCAGGTTCTTGTTAGCCAGGGTGTGGTACCACCTCAGTAGGGTTTTGTCTATGATCAGCCTCGATCTGCTGTCCCAGCAGGCCTGGGGTGTACCCTGGCCCAGCAATGAGCCAACTGTTACTCTGAAATGTGGACTTACATCTCCTGTTCCCGTTGAGCTTTGTCAGGGAGAGTTTGGTCCGAGATGACCTCCCGGAGCGTTTTGTAGATCTGGCTTGCCTGACGTTCATTCAGTTTCATCCACAAGCTCAGTTGGGAGGGTTGGAGGGGAGCTCAGAGAGGGCAGGGATAGCACTGGCCATGTGCTGGCATCCCTGATTTGCAAATATCTTCAGAAATGATTAGAGGGGAGGTGGTGTCTCCTGCTCAGGGACTCAAAATTGTCTATTGCATTAGAGCTGGGCACCAGTAGGTTGTGCACTGCTTTGATGCCCTGGGTTTCTCATATGCACCAGTGGATGACAGCCCTGCCCACTGCAATATGTGGGTCATTCCACAGAGGCATGGAAGCCCAAGGGGTAGGGGGGAGTGCAGAAGTGAGTTTTTTTCCCAGTACTTTATGGATAGCGCAATAGGCAGTGCCAGGGTCCCTGGGGTCACTTTCTGGAGTATAACAGTGCAGCTGGAGAGGGGGAACCTACCAATGAAGCTTCAAAAGGAACCCAGGCTGGAGAAGTTTTCCCAGTTGGTAGAAACCATTGTACTGTTTGTGCTATGGTGAAAGCTATGTGTTATTCCTGAAACCAAGGTAACCCCCACCCTCCCTTACTCCAGTGCTGACGCAGCTTCTATCTGCTGAAGCATGGTGGTTGTCCCTCCCATAAGAAACTCCCCACCAGGGCATCAATTTTCTGGAACCATTTTGGGGGAATATGGATTGGAAGGTATGCTAAGAGATATAGTAATTGAGGTGCAGTCATTAATTTGACAGAGTCAATTTTCCCTGCCAAGGAGAGTTTCAATGGTTTCTATCTGTCTAGCTCACTCCTAATCAAGTCAAAGAGATTAGTAAAATTAAGTGCTATCAGCTTTGGGATGCTGGGGTAAAAAATGGTTCCCAGATATTGGATGCCCTCAGGGGACCATTTCAGACCTTGGGAGGAGAAAACTTGTCCTGAACAAGCCTTGTTTAAAGGCAGGAGCTCAGTTTTGGCCTAGTTCACATGTAGAACTGAGGCCACTGAGGAAGAGTATAGGAGCTTTACTCAGGCCCTGAAGGTTGGACCTATGCACATTTTCTCCAGGTTATGCATCAAGTAAGACCATTCAACCGAATCGAAGGCCTTTGCGAATTCCACAGCTAGTGGTACCATGGGGGTATGACTGGACTGCACCTCATGCATCAGTGTGATCAGAGCATTATGGTGGTCAGACCCTACTCTGCCTTTGACAAAGCTGACCTTTACAGGATGAATTAGGGCCAGGAGAAATTTCTCCAGGTGGCCAGCAAGGACCTTGGCCAAAATGTTGGCATCAGCATTGATGAGCGAGATGGGAAGATAGCTCCCGGGGTTTAGCGGAGCTTTGCCTTTTTGGGGGAGTACCATTATCACAGCTTCCCTCATGGTGGGGAGTGAGAACTCCTTTCCCCGCAGAGTCACAGCAAGCCTTCAGTAAATAGCCCTCTAAATTTACCCTGTCACTTGGTAGACGTCTGTAGGGAGCATAGATTTAATAACTTATTGTATCTCAGCCTCTGTCAATGGTTCTTTCAGGGGGGAAGCCATGGAAGTGGCAATGGGAGGTAGGGGCAGTTCTACAAAAAAGGCCTCAACAGTGTGGGCATCAGGTAGAGATGGGGAGAAACAGAGATGCTCATAAAACTGGACCATGATCCAATTAATCCCCTTCTGAGAGCTGGTCTCTAGCCTTCTCCCATCCTTCAGGCCATGGATCATTCTAGCTGCCTGTCTGCTCTTATGGCAGTAGGCCAAAAGATAGCTTGTCTTTTCCTCCCTTCCCAGTACATGTAACTCATCCACCTGAATTTAAACTCAGCTTGCCTAGTTAGATGACATTGAGTTAGATCCCGGCACTAGTCAGCTGTGCTATAAGGGTGCAGAGAGGATCTCTGGGGGGAAGGATTTGCACTGGGCCCCCAAATTATCCAGGTTTCGCTCTAAAGCAGCCTGCTCCACATCTCTATATTTCCTTCTGGCTGTAGCATAGGCAATGATTCTGCCTCTAGTGGTGGCCTTAAATGCCTCACAGAGGATAGAGTCCAAGACTTCCCCATTGTCGCTGTTGTCCCAGAAATCTGAAATTTCAGGAGCTAGCCAACTCTGAAACTGTGGGTCCTCCAACAGTACGGTGTTTAGATGCCATGTGGACATCTGGGGTTGGTCAGGGCCCCAGTTTATCCTCACCTCCAGTGTTGCATAGTCTGCAATGGCTATTGGATGGGTGTCTACCTTGGTCACTATATCGTAGGAGGAGCTGGAGGTCAGCCACAGATCAATCCTTCTAGAGGACCCATGTGTGGCAGAAAAGCAAGTGTATTCCCTTATCCTCAGGTGCCTGATGCACCAGGTATCTAGTAGGGAGTGTTCAGCCATCAATCAACTGGCAGCTTTGACTTCTTGCCTGTATGGTTCCACCATACCCCTGCTACTATCCATAGCCAGGTTAAGGGTGAGATTAAAATCCTCACCCATTAGGATCAGCAGCTTGGCAGTATTGAAATCTGTTAATGCCTGATTCAGGTCATAAAAGAACTGTGGGCAGTCCTGATTTGGGGGGTAAACATTGAGTAAGATAAGTGATCCCTCTGGGGTTTTCATCTCAGCCAGGATCCAACAGCTTTCCTTGTCCTGCTTATGTCGTGCCACCATCCACCCCAGGGCCTTGTGTTAAAGGATAGAGACACCATGTTTATGTGAGGGTGCTACACTATGTAACTATGTAAGGTTTTCCAAACTGCTGTTTAAATAAAATAAATAAATAAATAAACTCCTCTCCCAACTAGCCCTGCTTGAGTTTCCTGGTCTCCTCATTGGATAATTTCATTTCGTAAAGGAATTCAATCTGAGGACTCAATCTTGAGCTGCAACAATACTTTCTTTCTCTTAACCAGTGAGTTCAGCCCCCCTTACTTCCAAGAAACCACATTGGTCTCCATAGGGGCACCATTGGATCAGGTAATGTATGGGCCTGGGATCCATGCTCCAATCTGGAGTTGTCCCTCATAGTGCCCAGAGAGGTCCTACCCCCTATAGCCATACCCTCCTACCCCTTCCATTCCCCACCCTTTCTGTCTAATTGCCATCAGAATAACATTGCAAGTTAACACAGAAAAGCATGTAACCATACATAAAACTAATCATGAAACTCATATTGAACCCATGAAACAGTAAACAACCCTCCCCTTCCCACAAACTTAATCAGCAGTCATTGAGTTCATTGGCTAAACTGTAGCCCAGATGTTAGCGACGATCACTGAGGCCGCCTAGTTAGTGCTGGGGTCTAACAGCAGACCCACTTCAGCAATCCTTTATCCTTTAGAACATGTGTCACTCTAATTCCTATGATAGGGTCCCAATGTAAAGCAAGTCAGGTGGTTGTGCCATTTTGATTTGAAGCAATCCACTCAGTGCAAAATGGCAGTGGTGAAAGCCAACAGGATGCTGGGATGCATTTCATTTCATTCCTTTTTTTATTTTTTATACTTGTAAGCAGGATGAGCAAAACTGCCTGTTTTCACCAGCGACAAGTTACAAATAAGCTTAACGTGCTAATTAAACAAACATTTAAAAACAGTACAAAATATAAAAAACATTTAACAGTCAGTTATTAGCATGTACATGTGCAAATATTATTATCCATCAACCAATATTTTAGTCTAGTTTTAAAAGACCACAATGTTGTACTTTCAACAATATCAGCAGGCAATGAATTAAAAAACAAAGGAGCCCTAAATAAGCTAGATCTCTGTCCAAAAGCAGTTCGACACAATGGAATTTCTTAAGAACATTTAACCTGAGATCTAGTTCCACAGGAATTAAAAGACCTAGGAAATAGTAATGAGACTACAGGAGAAATAAGGCCATTCTTTACCTTAAACATGAAGATGCCAATCTTGTGCAAAAAAATGATTTTTAAGAGAGAAACTATATGAACATTCAAGCAAATAGCAGTGGTGTGTTCAAAAAGGGACATCAAGCATAAAGCGCAAAATAGAATTATAGGTTACCTTAAGTTTATTAAATACGTGATCAGAGAACAAAGAATAAATGATTATACCATAATCCAAGACACTAAACAAAAAGCTATAAGAAAGCAAAAACCTTGATTCTCTGGTCAAACATTGCCTAACTCTATAAAGAGAACCCAATCTCTGATGAAGGGTCTTTCTTAATTTATTCAAGTGAAGTTCAAATTTTAACTTTGAATCAAAAATTATCCCCAAATATTTAAAACTATCCACCAATTCAATCACACTACCAACCAAAGTAACAATATGATGCAGGCTATTAGGCTCAATAGTCCCTTTCGAAAACAACATGGCCTTTGTTTTACTTGGATTGAGTACCATGGAATTCAGAAGCAACCATTTTGGAAAAAAATTGAAATCAAATTGCGCCACATCCAAGGTATCATTAGGAGTGGAACCTACACTATATATTAGTGCATCATCTGCATAAAGTATCATTGATGAATGTGAACAAACCAAAGAAGCTGAATTCATGTAAACTGAAAAAATCAAAGGGCCAAGTATTGACCCTTGGGGTACACCACACTTGATAATACTAGAAGTACTATCACCTATAAGGGTACAATGAAATCTGTCAGATAATTATAATACCAAGAAATAATAATGAAAAAGAGATGCTCAAGAACAAGGGGACACAATCTGAAGATGGGGGGATGGCTCAGGGGCAATGTGAGGAAGTATTTTTTTCACAGAGAGGGTGGTGGACACATGGAACAGCCTTCCTGAGGTGGTTGTGGGGTCTAAAACTGTGGGAGAATTTAAGAATACATGGGACAGACATAAGGCAATTTTTATGGGGGGTAGGAAGAAATGGGCTGTTGGTTAAATAGGATCTGCAGCTTATCCTCTAGGTAGGGAAATGGGCAGACTAGGTGGACCAAGTGGTCCTTATCTGCCATCAAAGTCTAAGTTTCTATGTTTCTATAACATTATCAGAAAAGCATAAACCAGAAAGAATACCATTTAACAGACCATGTTTGACCAAATCAAAGGCCTTGGTGAGATCCACAAAAAGAGACGCAACAGCCAGCCCTTTATCAAGGACATGCTGAATGGCACCCATTAATCCTACCAAGGCCATCTTGGTGCTGTGACACGGCTTAAAGCCATGCTGACAATCAGAAAGTAAATTATGCTTTTGTAAATATTCAATAGTTTGATCAAAAATAACACGTTCCAAAATTTTAGACAAAGGGGATAACAAAGAAATTGGACGATTGTTTGACAATAAAGTGGGATCCCCAGATTTCAAGATAGGGGTGGCAATAGCAGTCTTCCAAAGTTTAGGAAATAAACCCAGTTGACATAGAAAGATTAAACAAGATTGAAAGAGGATAAGAAAAGGAATTTATTCCCAGCTTAATAACTTGAAAATCTAATCTGTCACAAAAAGTATGAGGTCTAGGATCAATTTTCAATACATATTCTTTAACCAAGTCTGGGGAAACCTGAGTAAAACAAAACTCAGGAAAAACCATCTCATTTGCAAGGGTTTCAGTAGCAGGCACAGCGTGGTTATGCTGTCATTACACAGATCACTGGTAAGGCCTCACTGGAGCATGGAGTGAGGTATTGGCACCCATACCTAAGAAAGGACATTAAATTGCTGGAAGGGGTGCAGAGGACGGTGACTAAAATGATCAGGGGACTGCAGGACAAGTCATAGGAGGAGAGGATTAAAGCCCTGAGGATGTACGCCTTGGAGGAGAGGAGACAAAGGGGGAACATGACAGAGACCTTCAAGTATCTGAAGGGAGTAAACAAAGTAGAGTGTGGGGGTCTTTTCAGCAAGAGAGAGAGCACTACCACCAGAAAACACAGCCTAAAGCTGGAGGGAAGAAGATACAGGAGCGAGGTGAGGAAGCACATCTTCACAGAAAGGGTGACGTCAGCCTGGAATGAGCTACCAGAGTAGGTGGTAGCAGCTAGGATAGGGGAATCATTCAAAAGATCCTGGGACAAACACAGAGAGAAGTTTTGGGACCAAGGAAGGGGAGGGGAAAGGAAGAGGAGGGGTCAGGGATACAGGTATATGGGTAAAATACAAAACCCTACAACAAATCGAGCAGACTAGATAGACCAGGATGTCTCCTTCTGCTGGCTACTTGCTTATGATCTTATATTCTTGTAGTCCATACTGGACAGTGCTTAGGCTGTCCGATAAAGTATCCTTCCCTTGTGTGGGGAGAGTCACAGTGTGGGGGGGGGACTGCATCTTTAACCCCCTGACACAGGTTTTTGTCCCTATCTGCACCACATAGCTCACCCCACTTTAATCTGTTACACATCATCTGTGTTGTTCAGCTTCATGGCAACAGACAGATTCATGAGGGAACAATATAACCATCAGTGGGAGGGGGTAAGTTCCATAGTCAGTCGCCCTCCTGATGGCCTAAGTAGGTTAGAATTAGGGCAAGGCTCCTGTCATCTGGTGAACTTCCCCCCTCAGTACTGGAGGATCTCATTACTTTGACCCAGCCCTTGCCAGAACATCTACGGCTCACCTTATGTTCCTTTAATAATTTTCTGATTATGAATCTGGGGCTAAAGAGGACCAAAGTTTAATCCTCAAGATGGATCCTTAGCTAGTCGAATCTGCTACAACCCCCATGGGTCTTAATACCAAAAGCTCTATTGTACTATTTCTACGGGGGGGGGGTGTCATGGTCCTTTTACGGGCCATGTAACTAGTCCTATTTAGTTGCCCGACAGTTGCCCTTGGGCGGTGGCTAAAGTACCCTAATCCACGTTGTTTTAAACATAACTCTTTTACTTTTAACTGTAAACCATAACAGACAGTCAAAAGTGGATCAGCGTGTACAGGCCATAATCATGCTTGGGTGGGGTAGAGGTGGTGACCGAAGTCCAGACTACAAGGCCGAAGTGTGGCTAACAATTCCCCCCTGTCTCCCCTGCTCAATTCCGCAGAACTGCAAGAAGGAGGGCCAACCCTTAGCCCAGGTAAACATGGGGCACCATCCCAAATCACAGGCTACCTATCGGCAAGATGATCACAACAGAGGGCTTAATCATTGCAATACAACTTACTGTAACATAAAATTCTGAACACACACTTGCCGTACAATATGGCAGCAAACAGTATGAACCTGAAACACAACATCTGAGGGGGTAAGGAGACAGAGCCTAAAATCTTAGGTCAGGACACAATAAACAACTTCCCCAGCACGGACCTTATCCTCAGTTGTTAGGAGGTCATTCCCATGAGGCAAAGGTGTCACCTCACAAACAAATTAGTCCACAGCCCAGCCAGTAGATTCTTTACCTGGCACTGCCATGCAGGTCTAGTGGGAGTGGAAAGGGACCCACCTCCACTTGGAGCACTGGCATGGTGGCCTGTTCTGGGCCTAATGGCACAGTTCCTGCAACAACTGTGGCCCAGGAGCAGTGTTCATCTGGTAGAGGATTCTCTGTGTGTACAGGTTCAGCCAAAGCAGGCGGTGTTTTTTGCCATGGAGGATCATCATATGGTAGGTCCTGGAGTGCCTCAAATCTGTAATTTCCTGGAGGTGGATCAGGCACCTCAGAAGAAGCTTTACAATCCAGGCTAGCACTGTGGCTCTGGGATCAAAGTTTCTGGGTTTTATCTAAGTATTTCCCCTCATCAGCCTTTTTCTTATGATTCTGGTGCTATCCTTTCAGTGCCAGGGACCATGAGTCTGGGTTCACAGCTTGGACTGTCTGGAGAGGATCAAGTGGAGGGGAGAGCACATGGTTCTGAGCTCTGGGGACTATGCAATCCATCTGGTGTAAGCTTTGCCCGATCTGTTAACCTCTCTAAATTTGCCTCAGTTCATCTGAGGAGCATATGAAGCTAGGGAAGACTTTGCTGCCTCCAGTGAGTCAAAGGAGTGCAGGGTCCTGTTGATCACAATGCTCTGGGTTGCAGAGTACTTTAAGGAGTACTTCAGCTCCAGGTCTGCACTGGCCTTCTTTGCTAGGGTGAAGACCCTCTGTCTAGTGGATAGTTCCTGAGACAAGTCCATGAAGATCTGAATGCATTGGCCCCTCCAATTCAAATGTTGCTTGGCTCTCACAGCCAGAATAAACACCTCCCAGTCTTTAAAATGTAGGAACCAGGTCAGGATGGGCATGGACAGTCCCAGGTGCTGGTCGTGATGCCAGTGAGTGATGGGCCTGATCTTTCTTCAGGATCCCTCCCCCCTGGGGGCCAAGGACAGCTGGAAGTTCATGCTGTAAAACCTTAATGGTGTCAGTGACCTTGTAACCCTCCGGAAAACCCTTAAACTGTAGGTTATTCCAGCAGCTGTAAAATCAATGCGATGCATGACGTCCTCATTGTCGGCAAGTCATTGTTCCACCACATTAGTTCTTTCAGAAAGGGATATGATATCTGCTGCATTATGGTGGGTGGCTAGTTCTAAGTTCCCCATTTATTGAATCAATTGGGTAAACATGCCTTGTATCTCTTGTAGGCTCCAGTCCACTGCCAGTGGGGCTGGCGACTCCACCTCAGGGATCAGCACTCAGAAATAAGCCCCAGTCTTGTGGTGAAGAACATCACAGAAAGTTCAGTGTCCGATGAGCTGTCTCTACACCAGAAGAAGGCAACTTCTTGCAGGTATGCTTAATGAAGTTCTTAGGATGCAGATTCAAAATTAATAGATTAACCATGCCATGAACATTTTTTATTTATTTAGTTTTTGTTGACTGGGTAAGTGCACTAGACAAATCCTGCCTATTTTCAGGCATGACTCGGGGAAGGGGGACACAGATGAATGCCAACTGACCTTGAACCAGACCAAGCTGTTGGTGGTATTTTTAGTGAATGAGGGAAATTTGGCCAGGACACCAGGGAAATTCCCCTACTCTGTGGAGACAGAGGGCGCTGTGAGGCTGAGCAGCGTTACTGCTCAGTGGCGACTGGGGCTTCGACTGAGGATGACGTGCAGGAGGCTAAGGAGCGGGTCTCCTCCTTGGCTCCCTTGATACTTCTGCAATGGAGACCAGAGCTGAAGACATTCGAAAAGAAGAAGAAATTTTACCGGCAGAGGTGACAGACAATGTGGAGGATGCACCGGGGGACGCGGTCCCCTGAGGCCAGGCAACACAGCAGGAAAATGTGCTTGAAAATCAGAGTATGGAGCAAGTATTAAGGTCGCAACCTGAAGAGGTGGAACACCGTTGCAAAGCTGTGAATAAGAGACTACAGGAGGCATTGGAGCATAGGAGTGCATTAGCGAAGGTACAGGAAGCAGAACTACTGAGCGAAGGGATGGCCATGGAGGAAGGAGAGGATGTAAGTGAGGAGAGGGTAAGTCGAGATGCCAAGGGATTACAAACGGAGCAGACAGAGGAATTGGGGGTGAAGCAAGATGCAGAGGGAGAGAAAGCATTGGATCAGCAAGTGGGAGTTTCGGGGGAGGTAAAAAAAGAACTAAAAACGATTTCTGAGCAAATGACAGAAACAGATAGTGTGGATTCTACCAAACTTGTGTTACCAGTAGTAAGTTTTACAATTGGGTCCTCTGTAGGAGGCTCAAAAAGACTTCTAAAAGAAGGGGGGAAAAGCAGAAAATTACTGAATCGAGCTGTGGATGGGCCCAGGCAAGGGCAAGATCGTTTGCTGGTGGGAAATGACTCAGGAAACTGGGTAGAGACAGCTTTGCAAGCTGCAGGATGGGTGAGAAGCCCTACAGGGCAAGGATGGGATGCAAATCTCAGTAATGACTCCTCATCTGCAGTTTCTGAACCTTTAGGAGCCCCCCCCTTACCTGGGATGGTACTAACTCCCTCATTACCCCCGGGACAACTCTCCCCTGTAGAAGAAGAAATGATTCAGCAGCAAGATGACCCTCACCCTTTACTACAGGTTATTAGAGATCAAGAAGCAGAAGATTCAATGGACTTAGTAGAGGGGGTTAACACAGAACAAGAGGTGGTGCACCAGGGAACCATTTCTGTAAATGTGTCTGAGAATGTTACTTTGGGGGCAAGTTCTGATAAAGCATGGCATGGGAAAGTAGCAGAGCATTTATTTCTGGCTGATAAAGGCCCTTTGTTAGAACCTGCAGAAAGACATAATGCTGTACCCTTACAATATAGGGGTGATGTACATGCACTTCCAGATAGGAAATTTGTGGGCAGAGTCTTGTTAAAAGATAGTATGAAGTTTTATGCCTATGAGATTTACGCCTTAATACATGTGCCAGGTGATGTGATATTTGATGTAAGTTTTAAACATTCAGCTGGGTTAGAAAGATTCTGGAAACAATATCGGTTAATGAAACTTTCGCCTTTATGGAAGCCTTTTTTGGTGATACCGTCAACAAAACCCCTAACAAAAAAAATGACTGTTCTTTTTTGAAGTGAAGGGGTAAACGTTGCAAATATCACATATTGGTTACAACAACACTGTATGGTTCAAGGTTTTCCTGAACCAATTTTGGACGAAGAACAGTTATGGACGGGGGGGTGGAAATATCAAATAGTATTGAGATTAGTGAATGGACAAACAAATCTCTTACTTAATTGTTTTTTTTAGGCAGGGATAGGGGGCTAATTTTCTATCCTGGGCAGCCATGGGCTTGTTTTAAATGTGGAGACGTGGGTCATCTAAGCAATGTATGTGACAAACAAAAATGTGGATTGTGTGGGGATTTGGGGCACGTTGGGGCTCATTGTAGGCAACCTTTAAAGTGCAATCTATGTGAGGAACAGGGACATTCTTTCCATACCTGCTCCTGGGCCTCACACAATAATGTAGAAATTTCAGTTAAGGCAGAGCAAGACGTGTACTTAGCTACAGCTCAGGAAGAAAAAATGAGGATGGTTGAGTTATTAACAAAGGGTCCCATTGGTGCTCCATTACCACAGAGGGTTCCAAGAAGGGCAGGGGAGGTAGTGACAAAGGAGAGAGCAGGGGTGTAAGACCTGGATGGTATGATTCACAATAGTAAGCAGGATGGAGGAGGGGATTTGGTGGTAGGGGAGGTAGTAGAAGTCGAAGTAGTACAGGAGGCGAACCAGGTAGAGAATGTGGGAAAAGAAGGCATTTCTATGCCTCCCCCAGTGCAGTCAGAAACAGATTTTCAAAGGGTCAGTAGATCCAAGGCAGGAAAGTTGTTAGCTGCTGCCTCAAAACAAACAAAAGAGATAGAGGAAGTGGTAGTACAGAATTCATATGCTTTGTTGTTTGAGGAAGGGATGGAAGAGGATGGCTGCGAATCAGAACTTTCCTCAGTGACCTCCTCTCAGGCAGATGGAATTTCAGAGTCTGGCTTCCCAGAAAAACTGAAAACTAGGAAACGGAAAAAGAGAAGACGAATGGTACTGGATAATTTCTAATTTTCTGATATAGGGTATTGATGGCTATATCTTTCTGTACAATTAATGTTAATAGCATTAAGGCCTATGAGAGGAGGCAGAGCACTTTTTTGAGCCTCAGTATTGGGGATGGGCAAGTTATCTTGTTACAAGACACTCGGCTACATTCTTTAGCTGAAGTACAAAGTGCACAGAAAGATTGGAGATGGGGAGTTTCGTTTTGGTCGATAGGAGAGGATAAGTGCTCTGGGATGGGGTGCTTTTTAAAGGTAATGTTCAGGTGTTGCATGTGTATGATCTAATACCAGGAAGGGTTATGATTTTGGATGTGGTCTTACAGAAAGAAGTTTTCCGGGTGATAAATATATATGCGCCGCATACTAAAGCAGAGAGGTCTGGAATGTTTAGACAAGTAGAGTCTTACTTAAACACTTTGAAACTGGTATTATGGGGAGGAGATTTCAACTGTGGGCTTACGCATAGAGATTGGGGAAGAGATACAGAGAAAGTTTTTAGTGATACCAATTCTTTGCTAGCAGTCATGCATCGAAACAATCTAAAAGATGTACATGATATCCTGCAATTAGAACCGAGTCATACCTTTTTTAAAGGTAGATTGTCAACCAGGATTGATTTTTGGTTAGTGTCAGCATGACTAACTTGTCAGAAACTGGAAGTGCAACCATTGCAAACCTCTGACTATTTGGTAGTAGTTTTAAGGTTGGGAGGAAGACAGAAGTTAATGGTTGGGAGAGGGTGTTGGAAAATGAATGTTTCTAAATTGCAGGATGCCATGGTAGAAAAAGGTGTGAAAGCATTGCTTCAGGCAAGAAAAGATTTATGTTTTATGTATGAGAGTCCAATAGAATGGTGGGAAGACATTAAAAGGGATCTGCAGGATTGGTATGGTGCCTTTACGAAACGGCAATCAAAGGAAAGATACATTGTATATCTAGGATTATGGGCACAATATCTACAAGTCTTAGCACAGGTAGGGGATAGTGAGGGTAAAAGGGCAAGGATTCAAACTGTAAAAAATCAGATGAGGTAGTATTTGGAAGAAGCAGTTAAAAAATGGCAATACAGCAGAAATATAGAATGCAAGGTACAAAGGAAGATGTAAATCCTTATGAGGATAGGACACAAGGGGTGGAAAAAAAGACATTCACAGGTCTAAGAGACAAACAGGGAACTCTAAAAGACCATAATCAAGATATTATGCTTATTATACAGCAGCATATGGTGGCTACTTTTCAGAAAGACAGGAAGGAAAATCAAGATTTTCTTATGGGAATAGAGATATCGGTTTTAAGTAGGGAGGAGGAAGACGGTTTAGTTGCTCCTATTTCCAAGTTGGAAATTCAGGAGGCTATTTCACAGTTATCTGCTAAGATGGTTCCAGGTCAGGATGGGATACCAAATGACTTTTATAAGCATTATAGTGAGATCTTGGTCCCCTGCCTTGAAGTGCTTTTTAATGCCATTTGGGAAGAGGAAGACTTGCCCCCTTGATGCAGATGGGAATGATGTTTTTCCTCTTTAAGAAAGGGGATCCATATGAATTACAGAATTGGAGGCTGTTAACATTATTAAATACTGACTACAAAATACTTGCAAAGATACTTACAAAAAGATTAGCATATGTAGCACAGAAAGTGATTGTTCAGGAGCAGACATGTGCAATCCCAGGTAGAAATACTGTACAAAATCTGGTAATAATTAGGGAGATTGTGGAGCAAAGCTTAAGAAAGAATTTAGTTGGATATTTAATGGCAGTAGACCAGGAAACTGCTTTTGATGCAGTTAGTCAGGAATACCTTTGGCAGGTTTTACGTTATTATGGAATCCCTCAAGGTTTTATAGAAATAGTAAAGGTTTTATATAAGGAGGCTCAAGCAGTACTGTTGGTGAATGGTTTCTTAGGGTTCCCGATTTTTTTGAAAAATGGGGTAAAACAAGGTTGCTCAATGAGCCCCTTATTGTATGTCTTTGGTTTGCACCCTTTATTGAGGAAAATTGGGCAAAACAAGGACATTGTGGCTATATGAAACAAGGATGGGTATGAATTCTCAAAAGACTCAGCATATGCAGATGATTGTGTTTTCACTGTGGCAGATGGGAATTCTGGAATGGAAGTTCTATCAATGATACAAGCAATTTATAATACAACAGGCATCAAAGTTAACATGAATAAAAGTGCTGTTCGGATTTTAGGGGACAACAACAACATAAGAGATTTTCCAATTCTGATGACAAGGGACCAAGTGAAAATGTTGGGTATTTATTTTGGCACCAAGGAGTCTTAATTCCATAATTGGAATGAGGTTTGTGATAAAGCACACCTTAAAGTGCAAGATTGGTTGACTTGGAAGATGTCAAAGAAAAAGAGGGTGTATCTTTTAAGGGCCTATATAGCTCCTATGTTTTTGTACTTATCTCATGTATTTCCCTTGCCATATAATATGCATACAAAAATTTTAAGTCTGTTTTTTCAGTTTCTATGGGGCAGTAGGTTAAATCCAGTTAAAAGGAATCACACATACAGGGCATGAAAAGAAGGGGGGCTAAATATGATACAGTCCATAGTATACCTATTTGAGAATTTTTTTTTTTAGTTCTATTTTCCCTTTATTAACACAGACAACAGGGTTAGGGCAAGTTTGTATGCAACTTTGGGGCAAACCTTTTTTTGCAGCATGGGGGAGAGGGGAATGGCACCCCGCAGAGCGAATGCTCCCTAGTTATGTGCAAGCGGCAATTCAGTATATTCGAACTTGGAAGATAGAATTAGCTTGGTTTATGGGGAAAGGGAAAAAAGGGTTTTATAAAACAAATTTGGATTCTTGGTATCGGGAAAACCCAGTTTTTCAGGTATCTTCTCAAATTAATACTGCTTTGTTATTGGAAGGCATGATAGAGGCAAGAATTCCTTGGAAAATGCAAGATTTTGCCTGGCTCTGTGGTCATCAGAAGCTGCAAGTTAAAAACAATCAGAAGCATAAGCAAATACATGAGAGAGATTATGGAGAATGTTGTGCTGGGATTGTGGAGACAATGCAGCATCTTTTTTTTGAATGTATTCATGTACAAGGTTTTTGGAAATTACTGTCAGATTTATGGAGAGAAAAGTTAATCTTATCAATAAATTATAATGTTTTGGTTCTAGGGCAAATCCCGGCTGCATGGGAAAAATGGGCAAACAGTACAGTTCATGTTATTTTGGTATGTATTAAATGGTCTATATGGCAGGCGAGATGCCTACGGTCTTTACAAGGTAAAGTAGTACAACAACAAGATTTTTTTTCGAATACAGCAGGAATTGGATAATATTTATGAGTATGAAAAGCGTACTCTTGGAAAGGACATGTTTGCAAAATTATGGAGAAATATTGATTGGGTGGGGTAGGGGCTTCAATAAGGAAGAAGGGTGTTTGGAGGTATGAAAGTATTTTTTTAGGCTATAGTTTAAGATTTCTTGGGATATGGCAGAGAAAGAAGAGGTTGTTATATGGTTTCAGATGTAAAAATGTTCTTTGCATTATTTTTCTGGTTATTATAGAAAGTGATGATGTGTTCAATTGAATATTGTCTTTGAATTTTTGAATAAAAATCTCCCCTACTCTTGTCAGTAGGGGGAGCCCAAGCGCTGTGCTGATGGCAGAGCAGACTGAGTTAGTGATGGAGGTGGATGTGTCTGAAGAGCTGACTGAGATTTTGGATGTGGAAGCAATTGTGGTAACAACAGAGCAATCTTGTGACACCACTAGATTTATGCAGGATAATTCTTCAACTCATCTGGATAATCACGATATGGTGGAAGATGTTACCAGAGAAAACCTACAGCCTGCTGTTACTGGTAATCTACAGTCAAAATGATTTGGTTCTGCAGAGCCTCTAGTAGTAGTTTGATGATCCAGGGAAAGGTTGTTCTACTGAGAGTGCTGCAAGTCATGTTCAGCAGACCGGAGATGCTAACACCATGTCTGAACAAGCGAAAGACATTTCAGTGACACAACAAGTCCGAAAACAATTTGGATTAAAAAAAGACACTGTGCAGTATTTTGGGAGTGACTGGTCAGCCAATGATGCCTTGAATTCATCTGGTTGGAAATGGAACGAAAAAGAAAAATGGGTTTCTGACCCGATTGGAATGAGGACATTTTGTTTAGACCCTACAGCAGGACATCAAAGGCCTGGCACAAACCTGACTCAGGTAAAATTGTTTTCTGATAAAAAGGATCCTATAAAAGTTACTGCATGATTTTAGATGATGACACCCAGGCCTCTACAGTGCCCTCGCCTATCAGGGGTAGAGGGATGTGATCAAGTTGCACTTATATTGCATGTTTTACTGCTGAGCAAGAACAATCTAAATCTCAAGATAATAATAATGATATGCCAAAAACTCCCATGTCAGAACTTTTAAGAATAAACTCGAGCAGGCCCCTAGAAATGCTGTCAGGTTAAGTATAGGGAGGGCTACCAGAGCACCCGGACAGGTACTATGTTTACAAAACATCTATTGATGGGATCCACGAATTCATGCCAGCAGAGGTTTATGCTCTAATTCATATATCAGGAAGATACCTTTGATGTTAGCTTCAAAACTAACATCAGCCTTGAAAGATTCTGGGAAAAGTATAATAACCTTAAGCAGACACCCCTTTGGACACCCTTTTATGCTATCCCCCTTACTAAACCCCAGATAAGATATAGTTCCATCATGTTCAGAAATGAAGGTGTAAACGTTAGTGATATATATCACTGGTTGCAGAAACAATTTGATATTCTGGGACCCCCAGAGGCAATTATGGATACTGAGGGATTTTGGACGGGAGGGTGGAGATTTAAAATAAAATTATTCCAGGTCAATTCAGAAATTATCCACCTCCCCAATAGCTTCTTCTTAGGCAAGGACAGGAGTGTTTGTTTTTATGGGGGACAGCCTAGGGCCTGTGATAAATGTGGGGCTAAGACTCATCTGAGCAGCACCTGTGATATGCTCAAATGCTCCTTATGTGGGGGATATGGCCACTCCACTGATCTATGTGACAATATATTCCAGTGCAACCTTTGTGATGATAAAGGTCACGCCTTTCACCAGTGTCCTTGGGCTAAAAGAAACAGAACTGAGGGTGGGACCAAGATGACCTGATCGATAGAGCCCAGGAAAAAAGAAGCCACTTCTTTCATGAAACTGCTGGTGGGGATAAATCTCAGAATGCTGCACCTCAAGAAAATGCCCCTAGGGAGGCTGTTACTGACACCCTGACTACTGATGACCCTCTCCCTAGGAATGGAAAAAAATGGGGAGACCCATGATAATCAAGAACATAGAGAGATGTCCCAGTTCTCTATGGATGGGAAAGCAAGTATTCGTATGCCACCCCCCTTTGAAGTTGCTAAAGCCAGGAGATTTACTAGGGCATCTGCTAGACAGCATCCCCCGGCCCCCTCCCCCTGCCCCTACCCCTCAGGATGGAAAATCAATTTTCCCCTTTACAAGTAGACATGGGAGAATCTGAGCTAGAGTCTGATGCATCACATAGGTCTGATATAATCACTGTATGTAAGACTACGGAACTGGCTAAGGAAAGGAAAGGTAAAAAAGGTTAAAAAAAGGAAAGCTAAAGCTAGTCACGAGGAAGGCCCCTGAATATAAGAAGTTTGTACCAAACATGCTTTTTATGTACATAATGCATGGCCTCTATTCATGTTGCTTCACTTAATATCTGTAGTTTGAAACACTACAAAAAGCAATTATCTGTTATTAACCTATTTGAGACAACTTGCTGTAGACATCATCTTCGTCCAAGAAGCTAGGCTATCCTCCATTGTTGATGTAATTCAGGTTAAGAGGAATTGGACATGGGGTCCTTCCTTTTGGACCTTTGGCTTTGGCACAGATATTGCTGATGGAATAGGAATTTTATTTAAAACCCCTAATTTCAGAGTATCTAGACTTATTGATATACATCCTGGGAGGCCTCTGGTCATAGACTGCACGTGCAAAGAAGTTGCTTTTCAACTTATTAATCTTTATGCCCCCAGACCAAATCTGCTAGAATTGATCTTTTTGAGGAAATAAACCTTATTTATACACACAGAAGAACATTATATGGGAAGGGGACTTTAATTGCAGTTTGGATCTAAAATATGCAGGTGACATAATCAAAAAGGTATATTGTGACATGCATGCCTTAAAACAAATCATGCTGGATGCAGGATTATCAGATACATACAGAACTCTGAGGAAAAATGATGTGGGGCAACCTATTTCAGACACATCTGTGCTACACGCATTGATTACATTCTAGTGTCTAAATATGTAAAACCCTATAAAATAGAAGTTAAGCCCACAGATTTCTCTGATCATTGTATATTATTAGGATCTCTAAGTCTAGCAACAGTACCCCCAGAGAGTTATTCCCATATACACAGATGGAGGCTGAACATCTCCTTATTGGAATCAACTGAATGTCAGAAACAGGTGGAAGTTATTTTTGGTGTCAGAATCTCGACCCTGTATCTTTATGATAATCTTTGGAACTGGTGGACAGATACAAAAAAATATTTAAAATCTATTTTTATCATTCGGTAAACATTCTGCAAACTCAAGCTATATTAAATATTTAGACTATAGAAATCATTTATACAGACTTATGTCTCTCCCACTAAAGGACCACCTGAAATATAAAATGCAAATTTTGGAACTAAAAAAGCAAATGAAAATCTATCAATATGATAGGGCAAAATCATTGGACATGGAAATGAGATTTTGCACAAATAATCAACCAGCTTCAGATCCCTACAAGGCATGCAAATAACGGCTGGATAAAACCATTATTGAAGGTTTACTTACATCGGACAATCAGCTGATAGACACCAATCTAGGAATGCTTTCATTAGTGCAACAAAACTTATATGAACATTTTTCTCAAAACCCCTTAAAAAAGGGTAGTGTAAAGAATTTTCTGACTGCACCAATACCCCATTTGAGCCATTATGCTGGTGAGGTATTGGTAGATCCAATTACCGCTGAAGAAGTTTGTGGGGTAATTAAAAAGTTAAAGACAGGAACCTCACCAGGAATAGATGGTCTCTCTAATGACTTCTATAAAAAATATGAACCTCTTTTGAGTTCTGTACTGGCAAATATTTTTAATTTTATGTTACAGTCAGAATTTAAGTGTACAGATTTTAGTACAGCTCTCATATGCTACATATTTAAAAAGGGGGATCAGAAGAAACTATCTAACTGGAAACCCATCAGTATCCTTAATAGTGACTATAAGATTTTGGCAAAAATTCTGAATAATAGATTAATAACAGTAGCTGAAACTTTAATTGATATGGCCCAGACATGCGCTATCCCTGAACATAAGATCCAACATAATCTCTTTATTTTACGAGAGCTCTGTGAAGCCTGTACATCTCAAAATCTTAAAGGCTTTATAGTTGCAGTAGATCAGTCTAAAACATTTGATCGAGTTGAGCACCATTTTCTATTTAATGTACTAGAGACATATGGGATCTCAAAAACATTTGTGGATTGGATAAAAATATTATATTCTAATGCTAATATTATTCCAACAGTTAATGGTTTATTTGATGGGGATGTTCCTCTTTCAAAAGGAGTATGGCAGGGCTGTTCGCTAAGCCCCTTACTTTATACCTTTGCTCTAGACCCAGTCATCCGACAGATAAAGTGGGATAAACAAATTATAGTTCTGGCTCCTCATCAGACTTTAACTCCAGGGAAAGTAACTGCATATGCAGACGATGTTACTCTCATTGTTCAAAACATCAGCTCCATAGAAAAGGCAATCAGCACCTTTGATGCCTGTGTACAATTCTCTGGTGCTAAATTGAATAAAGACAAAAGCCCTATTATAGCCCTGAATAAGCCAACCACTATGATCAGAGATGTAAGTGGAATCAGCATCTCCACTGTGCCACAAAAAATTTTAGGTATATGGGTAGGTCCCGGTGATATGGCCACCTATAACTGGGAAAAACAAATCAACATAGGTGAAAGCAAAGTTTGCCTTTGGAAAACATGGAAGTTTGGAAAGAAAAAGCATGTATAAATTATCCAGAAATTTATTATTCCTATTTTTCTGTATGTTAGTTATATTTATGCCCTCCCAGTACACTTGGAGACCAGACTTTTTAGTATTTTCTTCCACATGCTCTGGGGCAGCAGACTCAATCCAGTTAAGAGGGACGTTATTTACCTTCCACAGAGGAAAGGGGGGCTTAATATGATAAACCCAGTGGTATTTTTTCATTCCATTTTTTTAAACAGTACCTTTAAATGTGCTTGGGAGACAAACAGGTCACTTTGGCAGTCTTGGATACAGTGGGCCCTACGGAAATATTTTATAAAATTGGTTGATACCCCCCCAAACTGTTGTCACAAGTTGCAGTTCCAACCTATGCTGGTCCTTCAGTTAAAAAAATTACACCAAAGGAAAATAGAGAAACAGACATTGATGGCCTTAAATAGGAAAGGTTTCTATTCACACATGGTTCACAATGTACAGCAAGTGGCTTTAATTTTCCCGGAATGTACCCCTGCCAAAAGGAATTGGGCCTTAAATAAACTTAATGACAGCAGAATCCCTGTTAAGGTATGGGACATTGTCTGGTTATGCTTACAGGAAAGTTAGGTGTGAGAGGTAATCTAAAACACAAACCCATAGCTGAACGGTATTGTCCTAAATTAACATGTGTGAACATAGAAGAAAGTATTTTTCATTTTTTCTTTGATTGTCCTTCTAGCAATCAGGTGTGGGCAGAACTGGCCAATAGGTGGAAACTGCCCTTTTTTTACAAGAGTCTCATATGCTACTTTAATACTTGGAGATTGCTCTGGTGTTTGGAGAATCTTTCACAAAAGTACTTTGCATGTAGTTTTTGCTGTCATTCAATACTTTTTATGGCAAGCATGCCATCAGTATGTTCTGCAACAGTAACAAGCTTCAAACAGTGTGTTAATTACGCAGATAGAAGCTGAAATGATTAGAGTAAAAGAACTTGATACACAGAGATTTACACCAGATAAAGTGGCCCATTTGTGGAGACACTTCAAAAGATTCACTTAATGGAATATTTAGCCTTAGTTTCAGTATGCTAGTTTAAATACAGAGTAATGTGTGGGGATCCCCTTTGTTAGTTTTTTATTTCTCTCTGATATGACATTTTAATACCTTTTATGATCATGATGTATACCTTCTATGCAATGTTTCTTTTTTTTTTTGTGTGTTTTCTTCCTTTGTACAATTTCTGGTATGATATATGAATACTGTGATGTAATGTTTATGTTTTTTAATAAAAATTTCCCTACTCTTTTCGATAAGTGCCATGGGATCTTTAACATCCACCTGAACTACCACCAATCCAGGCAGATGGGACCTCGGTTTAATGTCTCATCTGAAAGACAGCACCTCAGAAGTGCAGCACCCCTCTGATGCTGCACTGCAGTGTCAGTACTGGGATATTAACTCAAGTGCCAGATGTGGGAACTTAACCCACAGCCCTCTGATCTCCCGGCCTCAGAGGCAAGTGTGCTACCTACTGAGCCACTGATACTGATAATGATAATAATCGGATTCTGTGCAGGGTAGCAAAAGCTCTATGTATTAGACTGCCATTCCTGTTGGCATCATGCCACACCCCCTGTGTCATCAAGGCACAGGTCAGGAAGCACAGGAAAACCAGGAGCAGTTGTAGAATTCACCAAAAATATATATTTACACTAGCAGTAACATAAAAAATAAACTTGTTCAGTATAACTCTTTACAAAGGCCCCTCCAAAAAAAGTCCATCTGAGTGATTCTTCAGTTTCTTTGTCCATCTTCTGTATCAAGCAGTTGCAGCTCAGCTCTCATATAACTCCTTCCACCCCCATTCTTAACAAGCATCCTGTTCTTGTATGTTTCAGGCAGGTGCTGGCAGGAACACAGTGTGCCTGAGCTGAGGCCCCATTTTCTCAGTTCTTCGCCAAAAGGCTTAAACATTTGCACTCAGGTAACCTCTTGAGTTTTCAATAGCTTTTTGCAATCATCTCAAACCACAATTATATACATTTCAAAAGTAACACTATTATATTTTCTGAACGAAGGGATCCCAGTATCAGTTACATTTCCATATTATGATTTGCATATATTTTTATATCAGCAGATGTGAAAGGGAGAAAAAGACAGCAAAAGAAGACTGAGAGACAGCAAGAGGCAAAGAATTGCGAGACATTCGGGGTGATCAAATCCTAGGTCTCACAGGAAAATTTGATTGTGCAACCAGACCAAGAGACAGGAAAGGAATAGAACAGAACAGATCCTTGCACTAAATCAATTTCTGCACAACAACTGGAACAGGGATATTCTACCCTGTCACATACACCAACTTTCTTAAGAGGGAATCTGTTTTATCAAACGTTTCCAAAACGCTCTATTAATTCTCTATTAATATTTGTTGCTAACTTTCAGAAATTAAGCACATGTGCAGTATCCTTTTTTCTATAACAGTAAAGGAAACAGTAAAGTTCAAACCCATACATTTGATTTTCAACCTTTAGAACTCTCAATTCCTGATCCATATTTTGGCAGAAAATCAGCATTGCTATTCTCTTTACCAGATTTGTGTATCACCTTGAATTTAAATGGCTGTAGTGCTTGGTATCACCTTGTGATTCTGAAATTTTTATCTTTCATTTGGTTAAGCCAACAGAGAGGATTGTGATCTGTTAAAAGTACAGAGTCAGTTCCTAGTAAATAATACTTAAGGGACTCTATGGCCCACTTTGCTGCTAAACATTCCTTTTCGATGGTGGAGCACCTTTTTTCTTTGTCATGCAACTTCCTACTTATGTACAGAATAGGATGCTCCACCCCATCAATATTCTGACTCAGGACTGCACCTAGCCCAATTTCTGATGCATCTGTTTGTAACAAAAATGGTTTCTCAGAGTCTGGGCTCCTTAAAACAGGGGCTGAACCTAATGCAGCCTTAACTGCTTGAAAAGCTTCATCACACTCTGGGGTCCATTTCACATTATTTTAGTACTGTTTGTTTTGTGAGTTCAGTGAGGGGAGTAGATAACTCAGCAAAGTTGGGAACAAATCTCTGATAATAACCATCCAGCCTTAAAAATGACCAGACATGTTTCTTTGTTTTAGGGAGAGGGCTGTTAGTTACAGCTTCTATTTTAGAAATTTCTGGCTTAACATCTCCATTTCCCAACACATAGCCCACATATCTGTTTTGCTACATTCCCAATGCACATTTGGTAGAATTAATAGTCAGATATGCATTTTTATAGCTTGTATAACTGCTTGTTGGTATTCCAGGTGGCTTTTCCAGTCTGGACTGTACACCACAACATCATCCAGGTATGCAGCACAATAACCAGAGCGAGGGGATAAAATTACATCCATGTACCGCTGGAATGTAGCTGGTGCATGATATAAATCAAATGGCACGGTGGTGAACTGATGGAATCCAACAGGAGTAGCAAATGCCATTTTGTCTCTGGATTCTTTAGTTAAAAGTATTTGCCAGTAACCCTTGGTGAGATTGATGGTACTGATATGCTTTGCACTCTTCAGTCTGTCCACCAAATCATCTATTCTGGCCATAGGATAGCTGTCAAATTCTGACAATTGATTAAGTTTCCTAAAATCAAGGCAGATTCTAACTCCCACCCCCCTTTTTGTTTACAATTACCATTGGAGATGACCAAGCACTCCTCGACTACTCTATAATACCCAGTTCTTTCATTTTTTGTATTTCCTTAACCATGTCAGCTCTTAACCACTCTGGTAACCTGTATGTTTTTTGCCTAATAGGACAAGCATTCCTTGTCACTATTATGTGCCTGACCTCTTTTACTCAGCCTGGAACTATGGTAAATGTGCTGTTACATGTCTTTAGCACATTATGAATGTCTGCAGTTTGTTCTGAGATTAAGGAAACATTCACCTTTACAGCATCAGCATTTACAGTTTGTTCCAGTTTATCATAAGCTACATCAATATTTTCCTTATCAGTTTCTCGTAAAACTAGCAAAGCAGCTTTTGGCATTTTTTCAGCCCATTTCTTGAGAAGGTTAGCGTGATATAACAGGATTCTTCCTGTCATGGATCTCAATCTCTTAGTTAATGGTGCCAGTAAGTCTAAGAACCTGATAAGGCCCTTGCCATTTTATTAAGAGTTTATTTTCTGTTGTGGGTAGCAATAGTAAATTTTTTTACCTGGCTCAAAAACGTTTTCTTTTAACCCATGGTTATAATATACCTTCTGCTGTTTTTTTTTGCCTCTTGCTGATTACTATGGGCAATTTCAACATTTTCTGCCAGCTTCTTTCTTAGGGCACACATATAAGATGCTATAGATTGTTTCTGAGTGAGGTTATCTTCCCATATTTCTTTTAACACATCCAGTGGCCCTCTTGGCTGCCTACCGTACAGGGTTTCAAATGGTGAAAACCCTGTTGGTGCTGTGACACATTTCTGTAAGCAAAAAGTAGATAAGACAAATATTGTTCCCAATCTTTCCCTTCCCCTTTTACAAATCTTCTTAACATGCATTTTAGGGTTTGGCTAAAATGCTCAACACGGCCATCTGTCTGAGGGCATCAGGGGGAAGTTCGTATGGCAGTGATACCCAGTAGTCTGTACAGTTCCTTAAGTAATGCAGCACCAAGATTACTACCCTGATCAGTAATAATTTCTTTAGGAATGCCCTCTCTGCAGAAAATTTTTGCAAGCTCGGCTGCTACTTCTGAAGCTGTGACAGTACACATTGGAACTGCTTCTGGGTATCGAGTAGCATAGTCGCATACTACCAGGATAATCTTTTACCCTTTTTACTTTTGTCTAAAGGGCCAACCACATTCATTGCAATTCTTTCAAAAGGCACATCTATCAAGGATAGGGGTACCAGGGGCACCTTGTCTTTTCTAGTGACTGGGGCTACTTTCTTACACTCAGCACAGGAATTACAATAGGCAGCAACATTTTCATGAATTCCAGGCCAGTAAAATCCATACAACAATCTGGCAAGGGTGCAATCCCTCCCTGAGTGACCAGCGATAGGACTATCATGTGCTATCTATAGCAACTGTTCTATATGTCTGTGGTATCACCAATTGTTCTGTCTGTTCCTGTGTCTGAAGTTTAACCCAAACTCTGTACTGTAACCCATTACATTTTTTAAACATTGGTCCACACTGTTTTGGTTTCACTCCCAGCTGCTTAAAATAACCCTGGAGAGAAACATTGTTAGATTGTGCTGAAAGAATATTACAATCAAGTTTAGCTTCAGCATTTTCATAGTTTAACCCTTTATGTCCATCTGTCATTTGTTGCCACAGTTTCTTCAGTCATCATCTTTCTTTTCTGGATTTCTGGATCTTGGAGCTGTGCTCAGACAAGTCCAAATCAAAATCTGCAAAAGGAAAAGAGTCCCCATCACCTGCAATTTTCTTTGCCTGAGCTCTTGTCACCACAGTTGCTGAAACATCAGGATTTACTCCCTCTTTTATTAACTCAGTAAATCTTGGAAAGTCAATTCCAATAATCACAGGTACAGGTAACTTAGATACTACCCCCACTTTCATTTAATGTGACACCTCTTAATGGTCAGAGTCACTTTGGCGGTGGGATAGTATTGAGTGTCCCCGTGGATGCAGATGACACCAGTACCAAGTCCTTTTGTACAGTGTTTTCCCTGTACTTTAACATGCACTAGGGTCTGTCTGCTTCCCAAATCAAAGAGTCCTTTTACAGTCTTATCCTCACCTTCACATGTGTTAAGTACTTGCCCCAATTTACCAAGGACAAATCTGTTCCAGTACCACTCTCCTTACTAAGGCAGTTTCTTGCAATATGGCATGGCTTATTACAGTTACAGTATAGCAAATAATATCTTTGGGCACAGATTTGTTTCCCCCATCAGAGTTCTTATTAGGTTTGGAGTTTAAATGGGAAAAAGAGTGTCTTACCAGTGCTTGGCTGTAACCTCACTGCTGTGGCATCTGTCTGGCCATTTGGTAGTCCTTGGTTAAAGAAACAGCCTTTTCCCTACTATCTGGTCAGTGTTCCTTTACCCAAAGCTGCACAGCTGCAGGCAGGATGTTGATGAATTGCTTCATGGCAAATGTATCAGTGACCTGTGGGACTGTTTTGCCCTCTGGTTGGAGCTATTTTTTCAAGAGTTCTCTGAGTCAGGTTGTAGTGATAGTATAATATGTTGATTATTGTGACTCCATTTTGTATTATGTGACTCCATTTTGTATTGTGTGACTCCATTTTACATGCTGCTTCATTTAATTGGTGTTTTGCTCTTTAGATAGCCTCATTATTATGTTTTGCTTCAGACAGTGTATTTTGCTGACTTGAAGGTTGCATATTATCAGGCAACCTGTTTTTGTAGTTTTATTTAAACTCTGCTTAGCTCATAGTGTTCTAGGCACCCGTCAGTGTTTGGAGCACAGTGACCTAGCAGGTGTGGAATTCTGAGCAGTCCTTATTGTGTGAATTTGCAACATCCTGAAGCCCAGCCAGCTTCTAGAATGTGGAAAATAACACAATGAAGGCTGCACGGTTATTTTAGTATAGAATAAGATATAAATGTAGCTTTCTCAATGCCTGGTTTGAAGCCTTTCCTGCAGGGTGGACGCATTGCTGTGGGCCAGTTCCCGGTTCGAGACTCTAGCCAGGCTGACAATGGGGCTTCCCAGCCATTGGAAGGGCTTGGATGATGCTTTATTGAATCGGGTGATGTATCATGTTTTGCTTAATTGAAGTATATATTAATGCTGATAGTAATATTGTAATGAATGAATGCTAAAGTGTAATCATTAATGCTGATAGTGAAGTATAATTATCTTTTTGCTTGCAATAAATTGTGCTGATGTGTGAATGCCAAGTGTGATTATTCCTTTGTGACTCTTCGATTAGGCAAGACAATTTTGGCGTAGTCGGCAGGATTCGAAAATAAAATGTCTATTTTTAGGAAAAAGGATGAGTTCTTTTTTTTTTAAAGGTGTATTAAGGCTCAAACAAGCAAGGGCAACTGCCCTTTGTACTTGTAATTTGTGCTTGCTGCAAGTATATACTGTTAGAGCCAATGATGGCTTTCACAGTTCAGGCTGCTTTTAGGAGAAAAGCAGCGGCTGGTTAAGTAAAGTTAGATAAGCAACATCTAGAAAAAGAAAAATAAACTACTGTGGATGTACGCACAGTAGGTGACTACAGACGGGATGATTTGAAAACCTCCCCCCATGTTGCCCTATCTGTGTAGTTTTCAAGTTTTCTGTATCAATTTCAAGTTCCCTTGCCTCCTATAGAGGCTGAAACATTTGATCCTAAACCCAAGTACTAGGGACCTCTACCAGATGGATCTCAACCTAGTACTGTTAGAGATTTTTGTTTGTTTGTTTTTAAACTGCAAACCAGAGCTCTGGAAAAGACTTGGTTTGGCAGGTTACTAAATGGCTAAAGAAAACCTTTCAAAGGGTTAAAACCTTTGAAAGAGTTAATAGCTGCAGCGTTTGGAAATTATCACGAAGGTCCTGCAGTCAGTTTTCTTACTTAGACTAGTGTATCGGAAAGAAGAAGAAAATACCTTGGCACCGGTAAGTCTGAATTTTTTTTTATTCAAAGTTGTTTTATATCTGTGTTCTGTAATTATGTTCTGTTGTCAAGGTTGCGAGATAGGATTGACTGCCTTCAGTTCACAACAGGTTACAGAAAAAAAAAAGAAAGAAGAAGTTTCTTTGCCTCATAGCTGACTGTTTTAATTGGCTTTGTTTTTAATGGAACATTTGTGCTGCCTAGATAGGGTCAGTGAAGAACTTTTGTTTGCTTGGAGCAGGTAGTGTTGATGGTGAAGAGTTATGACGTCATATAGATTGCAATGTGCAGAAAGAGTTGTAGTTTGCAAGCAACGTGCCAAGCCACTGCTAGGTGAAAATGTAATGTGTTAACAGCTATAAATGGTTTTATCATACTTCTAGTTAAAACCAGAAACTTTTTGCAAAATGGCAGAGTGCCATATTTTAGTTATGTGCCAAAAGGTGTAATCATGTTATCCGAGATGTGTTCACTTACAGATGATGTGTTTAAACAGTGTTTTGTTCTGGAAAGATTTGGCATGGCAATATGTATAAATGTGTTGGTTTAAAATTATCAGTGTTACAAGACAGGCAGGAGGTAGCACATATATCTAAACCACGTACAGTTTTCTAATGGAACTATGGGCATTACCTCAGCAAATTGGTGTGAAACAATGTCAGTCTTATTTTATGTTAAGTATTTCTTTTTGTGTATGTGTATGTGTGTGTACTGTCTTGGCCAGCAGTATGTAAAGATATTTTAATATTGGTGGTGTTCAAGGACACTACAGGAATGGCTGGGTTTGAATGACCCTTGCATGCACACTGTGACCTTTTGCACGTTATTTGACCTTCTTGTGTTTCAACATTCTATGTTACTACCAGTTCAAACTTGATGTGTTCCATGCCTAAAGCACAACTTTTCCACAAAATGTATGTTTTCATGAAAGCACACCAAGAGTGAACCATGTAATTTGACTTTTATTGCAAAACTAGTATTCTAAGTGAAGAGGAACAAACTTTTACAATTTTGAAAAAGGACTATTACAGCTGTTTTGAGAGTTTACCATCTACAGAGATACGCATGCATGGTATTACCATCAATCTGGACATTTTGTCATGCTTAGGATAAGGGAACCCAGGGACTCTTGGCTTCTTTTATCCTATGGAAATAATCTTGTTTTATTTTTAAACTGATGTGTGTTTTTTTTTGTTGTTTGTCTGTGTTTCACAGCTAACCTTTTATTGCTACAGTATTCAAAGCTGCTGTCTCTGCACCTCGAGCTGTGTGTCTTCCACCAGTAGGAGCTTGAGGAGGGGTGCTACCTTCCTCCTTCCAGTGTAATACCCACAAAGGTTGCAAGGTACATGTCATATTTATACTGATTCATGGTCTGTAGCCAATGGTTTAACAACCTGGCTGCCCACTTGGGCTAAGGATGAGGGAAAATTTATTTGAAAGAAATATGGGAAAAGAACTGTGGCAGGAAATATGGACTATGGTACAAAATACTCAGACCACTGTATTTCATGTTGATGCTCATTGTGCTTCAGATACACTAGGACGATTGTATAATTCTATTGCAGATGAAAAAGCTAAGATTCTTTCAGTGGATATTGAAGAAACTCAAAGTCAGCAGTTATCAGGGCTGGCAAAATGGGCACATCAAAAATGTGGACATTTGGGAGAGAAAGCCACTTACAGGTGGGCATATAGTAGGGGTGTACCCCTAACATTGGATTTGGTTAAAACTGTTATTGCTCAGTGTCCTATATGCCAACATGGGCAACAAAGACCAATCCCTCATATTGTGAAAGGACAATTGGGGGGAGAGCCACTAGAAAATGGAAAGAGAATTTGCATGAAGCATTACAGATTTTAAATAATAGACCAATTGGAGAATCTGAGACCCCTCATATGCAGAATGATAACTCCTAATTTTAAGTGCAGGCTTACTCAACTACAGAAACAGTGTTATATTGGGAAATTACACCAGGGCTCTGTCTCCTTGCAGGGCAACCTCAGAAGCTGCTGGACTTGATTTACATGCCTTCAAGAATACAGAATAAACAGCAGAAACATTCAAGTGATAGAAACTGGTATTGGAATACAAATTCCACGAGACATTTTTGTTGGATAGCACCTAAATCAGAACTAGCCCTCAAGGGAATACAAATTTGGGAGGGTGATTGATTGTGATTACCAAGGAGAAGTGAAAGTAATTTTGTTGAATAGTAGAGAACAAAATCTGTTAATTCAACAGTATGACAGAGTGGCTCAATTGTTAATTATTCCAGTTAACAAAATGACCCTATAAAGGGACAAGCCCCACACTCTTAACAGCAAGGGGATAAAGGTTTTAGATCTACAGGAGGTTTTAACAATGGTGCCAAAATATGGGTTACAAACCCAAATGGCCCTCCTGAACCAGCTGAGGTGATAGCCACCGGACGAGACAACACAGTGTTAATTATCAGATCAGGAAAGAAAATGAGAATACGTGCCTGCACATAAATGTTATCTTCGAGAATAATGAAATTTGTGTCTTTCTAGGTCCAGCAATGGATTTTAAAAGGAATGCTGGTGTGTCTTATGGTCCATTTGGCAGAGCTAGTTACCCCTGGAGGAAGGATTCAAAGGGTTAACTGTAATGACACTGGTTGTAAAGGAACCTGGAGTTGGAAAAATGATACCAAAGATAGAACCCAGGGGAACTTTAGCTGCCTATCCGGACAGAAGTGTGTGGTACTGAACATGACATTGTCACCAGGGGTCAATCTCTGGATGACAACTGGTGGCTCAGGACAATATGCCTACGAAACAGATGAAATCTCTTTGCAGAATAAGACTGCTATTAGATGCCGCAACTTACCGAATAGTTGTATGGTGACTGTACAACATAGACTTGATTGCTGTATGAATCAAACAGACATTTTCAATTCAAGTATTACTTTGATTGACATAGACACGATATTCTGCATGAATGCTACTGCAATAACTAATAGAACTACTTGGGCAGATCACATTTACAGTGTTGAAAAATCATCCTGTAATTAGTAATGATAGTATAGTTTAAGGTTCCATCCACTGTGTACATCAGTAGCGAGTGATATCAGAAAAATGTAATCCATTTTAACATAACGTTTATGTTTAGTAGAAAATGCAAATATAAAAGAGCTTGGTATGATATGCTATTAGGTGGAGCAGGGGCAGGCATGGAATTTTAAATAGTGTGGATATAGAAACACTGACTAACAGGCTTCAGGCAGTAGGAATTGATGTATTTAGCTTAATTAACTTACAAGCTCAATGGATGCCAACTGTTTTCTTATCCCAAAGATTAACTTTGAATTATGATTTTGAGTTCTTGCAGTTATTTAATGCTTCACAGGTATGGGGAATGGGAGTAGAAGAAAATATTTCACATTTATTAATTGGACAGAATGCACAATGCGACATATGTATTCTATAATGCAAAGAAATAAGGCCCAGAGTGATTTAATGAGTAATAATGAATATTGTGGAGGATCCGTAGTTCAAATCATGGATTCCTAGCAATCATTGGATTGTAATGTCATCCACCACAGTAAAATGCACAGGTCCCTGATAATGAGCAGAAGCTTATTTTGTATTGGCAGCCCAATATTTTAGATCAATCAAGATTGAATATCTCATAAATAAAATTAAACAGATAATTCAGGAAACAGATGTAATGCAGGCTCATTTGGCAATAAGAAATAAATCATTAGTGCAAAGTCAGGTGCAAACTACGATAGTTAAAAATAAAATGATTGATTTAAGTTCCAAGATTCAACAAGAGACTACTCATTATTGGTGGGATATTTTTACAGGATGGTCTCCATCAGCTACAAAAGTGTTAAATATTCTGATACATCCTATCATAATCATTGCTGTAGTGACAATTATCTTGCTTATTTGGACTTGTTACTTAGCATGTTATATTCGTAGTAATTTTGCTATGGTACCAATATCATACAAATCATATTCACAATAATCAAAGGACCGAATGTAGTGATAGTATAATATGTTGATTATTGTGACTCCATTTTGTATTATGTGACTCCATTTTGTATTGTGTGACTCCATTTTACATGCTGCTTCATTTAATTGGTGTTTTGCTCTTTAGATAGCCTCATTATTATGTTTTGCTTCAGACAGTGTATTTTGCTGACTTGAAGGTTGCATATTATCAGGCAACCTGTTTTTGTAGTTTTGTTTAAACTTCTGCTTAGCTCATAGTGTTCTAGGCACCCGGCCAGTGTTTGGAGCACAGTGACCTAGCAGGTGTGGGGAATTCTGAGCAGTCCTTATTGTGTGAATTTGCAACATCCTGGAAGCCCGGCCAGCTCTAGAATGTGGAAAATAACACAATGAAGGCTGACCGGTTATTTTTAGCATAGAATAAGATATAAATGTAGCTTTCTCAATGCCTGGTTTGGAAGCCTCTCCTGCAGGGTGGACGATTGCTGTGGGGCCAGTTCCCGGTTCAGAGACTCCTAGCCAGGCTGACAAGGCGCTTCCCAGCATTGGAAGAGGGCTTGGATGATGCTTTATTGAATCGGTGATGTATCATGTTTTGCTTAATTGAAGTATATATTAATGCTGATAGTAATATTGCTAATGAATGAATGCTAAAGTGTAATCATTAATGCTGATAGTGAAGTATAATTATCTTTTGCTTGCAATAAATTGTGCTGATGTGTGAATGCCAAGTGTGATTATTCCTTTGTGACTCTTCGATTAGGCAAGACACAGGTGAAAGCTTCTCAAGAAATGTCAACCAAGTTGTACCTCAGAGATCGAAATGTCTGCTTGTACATGTCTCCAGAGATGTCATATCTTTTCAGGATTTCACTTTTCACCAGGTCATAGTTTTCTGACTGTGCTGTGTTCATACTGCTGTGGGCAAGTTGGGCTTTCCCTGTCAGGGATCTCTCATGATGATGGCGACCATGATTGAGCACCTACCAAAAGGGAAACTCAATCACGGCACCTGAGGAAGAACAGCTAGGAAGGTGGGGAGCAATTGGATGGTGGGGGCAAAATAATGACAGATGTCACAATATGCCTTCACACATACTAGAGGCAAGCATACCCAGCATGGACTAGGAGGGGGCCGGAGGGGCTGTAGTGGGGGATGCTGTGGTGAGCTGCCAAGCTGCATCATGGCTAGTGATGGGTAAAGTGGCCCCAATTCGCTCTGCAAAGTGATTCGCAGAGTGCTCCACAATGCAAAACGGAGTACTTTGCGTTATAATGGGTAACGTGAAGTTCATTGAAAACAATGACTTTGCATTACTCCACCTTCCCAAACCACTTCTCCACCCCAATTCTTAAAGCGAAAACAATGTACTTCACCTCACTTTGCCTTGTTTTTATGCTCCAAAGATGAATTTTGCAGTGATTCATGGGATTTCAGGTCATATGTGCTCTAGATTGTTCTGCACAGCCTCAGTTTGGTGCAGTGTGTGTAGTAAGCTGTAGGAGACAATCTGCTCTGAGAGCTCTCTCTGATTCAAACCTTCAAAAGCTGTTAAAAAAGCCTTTCTAATTTTTTTTGCTGAAACTTTAGTTCATCGATTATAGGAAACCCTTCTGTGCTCATATCATTGAGCATTTATTGTTTGTGTGTGGATTTTGAATATTAATGTACAACATTCAGTCTGTGTACTGAGAGACAGTGGAAGTGTGCTTTGGGGAAGGGGTGTATCTGTGGTGTAGGTAGATTAACTTGGAGAAAAAGACAGTGCTTTCTGTTTTGGAGATATTTTTCTTGTATAACTGTGTTAATGTACACACAGTAATATTTTCAATATTTCTTGCCATTTTTTTGCTGATTGTTGTAGTGCAGCAGTGCATAATTTTAGTTTGTTTAACATATGTGGTTATATTACTGAAGTTTTCAATTTGCTATGCATTACTTAGTGTGTGTGTGTGTGGTGTGTGTGTGTGTGTGTGTGTGTGATGCGTGTCATCAAATCAGACACCTTTTATTGTGCCACATAATAATTTCAGCAATGTGAAGCTGCTATTCACTGCAGCTGTGTGATTTTTGTACTTCTTTGTGGTATCTTTACTGGTACTAGTACTAGTGACTGTTATTGTCACAGTGCATAATTTTAGTTTGTTTAAAATATGTGGTTATATTACTGAAGTTTTCAATTTGCTATGCATTACTTAGTGTGTGTGTGAGTATGTGTGTGATGTGTGTCATCAAATCAGACACCTTTTATTGTGCCACATAATAATTTCAGCAATGAGAAGCTGCTATCCACTGCAGCTGTGTGATTTTTGTACTTCTTTGTGGTACCTTTACTGGTACTAGTACTAGTGACTGTTACTGCAGCAGTGTTGTACACTGCCCCCCTGGTGGTCCGCCCCAACCAACAAAGGTATTCTTTTCCAGATTTGAATTTCTGATGGTGAACACTGGTTAGGAGTTGTGCCTTTGTGTCTTCATCTCTTCAGTGCACAGCGCAATCTTAATCTGTCTATGTATTTGCATCTCTTTAGGGCACAAACTCCATCTGTAACTTAAGTTGCAGTTGTTTCTTTGGCTTTGCTTCAGAGTACTGGACAGGTGTGGTGCTTAATTCTGTATGGACATTGTACTCATTAATATGTGTATTTAAGTCAGGACCATCATCACGAGTCACTCGTGATACAAATCATATTCTTCATCATCACGGTCACAAATGCAGTCACAAATCACGATTCACGATCATTCACGTTATGAATCACAACATATATTTTTTTTCTAGTTACTTGGATGTATTGTAAGCCTGTTTTGTAGTATCTCTCCAGGCTTCACCACCCACCATTGTACTCACTGATATGTGTTTTTAAGTCTGGGAATTTTAAGCTACAGCTCATCAGGGAAGTACAGCTGTAGACATTTGCATTTCTTCATCATCATGGTCACAATTGCAGTCACAAATCATGATTTACGATCATGTCATGAATCACATTAATTTTTTTTTAAATAGTTACTTGGATGTATTGTAAGCCTGTTTTGTAGTATCTCTCCATGCTTCATCACCTCATCATTGTACTCATTAATGTTTGTTTTTAAGTCAGGGAGTTGGACAGTGTCTGCAGTACATACACAGACTGGAAAGAAGACTGACTACACACATGCAGTTTAGCACAGTGTACTTGCACTGCTCAGAATACAAACTGCCACACATATAGAAGACAACAAAAAAGGGCATAATTACATACAAGGGTTGGGAATGGTGGAGGAATACATTTTATAACACAGCAAGGAAGGTGTGGGGGGGCATATGGTGTGAGGAAAAGAAAACTAATGTGGGATCCCATGGTGTTCCAGCAGCAGTTCCAGCATGTACATAATTTGCAACTGATGTCCCTCTGTGTGATCCAGCCACTGCTCCACAGCACTCACCCTCTCATTGTTCTCCTCAACAGCACTTCAGAGAACTGCCAAGTCAGCCTGTGTTACATGCAGTTCTCTGGGGTCCACACGTTCTACAGGCTGACCTGCTGGCGGCGGTGGTGATGATGGGGTTGGGGGTGCTGGTGGAGCAGTAAGTGCTGCTGTGGCCCTCCTCCTCTTCTTAGGGATGCCGCAATACATAGCTGCACCCTCTGCCACAGAATGGCCAGCAGGTGCAGGCATGGTCCGTTCTCTGGCAGCCTGCCACTCCAACTGCTGATGATTGAGCATATGGGTGTGCTGGCCCCCAGCCCCCAGGTGAGTCCTCTGGGGGCCATGGAGTACCTCCAGCTCACATAGGCAGCACTTGACCACACTTTTGTCCCCCTCAACACAGTCAAAAAACTGCCAAACAACAGAGGTGCGGGAAGGACCAGGCACAGGCAGGGAATGGCCAGATGAACTGGCAGCTGGCTGGTCATGGTGCTGAACAGGGATGGGATCCACACCTGGGCCTGGGGTAACAGGCACATCCTGCTCCAGAGGACTTGGTGGTGGTGGTGGTGGTTCAACTGCCTCAGAGTCAGGACAGGAGGTGGTGCTGGTCCTGCTTCCGGGGGGGGGACACTCTCAAGTTTTGAGCATTCTAACAGGAATGAGCTCCCATGCCTTCCACACATGCACATGATATGATGCTTACCACTACCACACTCTCCCAGAGCTTCCCCCACACCAGACATTCCCTCACCCTGGTCCATCTCTCCTACTGAGCTCCCTCAGTCCGAGCAATCAGTACTCACACTATCACACAACACGCACACACAGTCACACAGACAAACAACTAACTACTTATAAAGGTAAAAAAAATAACATTTACAAAAAGAACAAATTAAGTAAAAAAGAGTACAGAAAAGACAACAAAATGTAGCTTTTAAAAAGCTGTTGGGTCTAAATCAAAGTTTAAATCTCCTCCTCACTCTGATCTCAAAGTATCAGCAATCACAAAACACACTACTTTCTCTCCGTCTGCACAGGAGAAAGTAAAAGTGTCTGCTTGCATGACCCGCTTTCTTCCTGCCTAGCTAAAAAGCATGTGACTTACAGTACTGTAAGCCATGTGATGTGTGGGGGGGCTGCCAAATCTGAAACACCAAGTGGATCACTTAGAATCATAATGAGGAATGCAAAGTCCATTAAAAACAATGACTTCACCTTACTTTGCATTGCCATTCCGCCTTAACATGAAGTGGTAGTGACAAGGTGGAGTGAGCACTTTGCATTGCCCACTCCACATCACGGAATGGCAATGAGAAGTACCCACTTTGCGTTCACTTCGACGGCAGAATTAAAATTCGCTGCATCTCTAATAGTGGCATCACGGGTTGGTTCACGGCTGTGGTGAGCATGGTGCTGGATCCGGGACTTGGTGCCTTTTGTTGTGCCTGGCCTGATATTTTTATTTGTCCTCAAATTGCAACCCCCCAACATGCACCCCCTGCATTTGAGAATCTTTAAGTAGGGGGTCCATCTCCTTGGTGCCATGTTTCTGTGCACTGGGGAGTCTATCGCTGAACAAATCTTTTGGCGATGTGACTTCGCCCTAATGGCAATAGCCGTTATCACATAAAACCCTGGCAGGTAGTGTACCAGTCTGATTGTCCATCGCTGCTTCGGCCATTGGCGGGCTGTAGCAACTCTTTCAAAAATTGTCAGGTATGCCTCTATATTATCCAAGGGACAAAACTTTGTAAGTTTAATGGTTTTTAAGTTGCTTGTGTTTTGTTGCTTTTCTGGATGTGTGCTACATCTTCTGCCTTTGATAGCTTGCAAGGGATGCAGCCATTGCTGCTCCTGACACTGCATCTCTTCTCTTCTCTTCTCTCCTCTCCTCTGTGCTTCTAAACATTGAATCCCTTTTTGTTGTATAGCCCACCATTTGAAAAGTCCATCAGGCTTTCAGGACCTGTTACGCTTCTTCTATAACTTTTGCTGGCTGTACAATCTCAGCTGGTACTTCTGTCTCTGCTAGTTTGGCTGCCATTCCCCTGGTAACCACTCCTGGACTTCCTGCTGCAGAATCCATACCATTCTCTATGCTTCCCTGGTACTAGATCCAGTACCCACGCACAAAGCTTCTGGCTTAGAGTATGCACGGAGTAAATCCCACTTAGACTGGCACCATCTGTCGTCGAGGCACATGTCAAGAAGCAAAGGAAAACCAGAAGCAGTTGTAGAATTCACCAAAAATATTTATTTACCCTAGTAGTAACATAAAAAATGAAATGTGTTCAGCATAACTATTTACAAAGGCCAAAAAAAAAAAAAGAAAAAGTCCATCTGAGTTTTTCTTCAAACTCTGTGTCTATCTCCTCTATGAAGCAGTTGCAGCTCAGCTCTCCTTCCAACCCCCATTCTTAACAAGCATCCTGTTCTTGTATGTTTCAGGTAGATGTTGGCAGGAACACAGTGTGCCTGAGCTGAGGCCGCTTTTTCACAGCTCTTCTGCAAAAGGCTTAAATATTTGCACTCAGGTATCCTCTTGAGTTTCCAATAGCTTTTTGCAGTCATCTCAAACCACAATTGTATACATTTCAACTGTAACACTATATATTTTCTAAATAAAGCATCCCAATATCGGATACATTTCCAAATAATGATTTGCATATATTTTTATATTAGCAGATATGCAAAGGAGAAAAAGACAGACAGCAAGGGAAGTCTGAGAGACAGTGAGAGGACAAGAATTGCAAGACTTTAGGGGTGATCTAATCCTAGGTATCACAGGAAAATTTGGTTGTGCAAGCAGACAGACGAGAGAGGAAAGGAATAGAACAGACCAGATCCCTGCATTCAGACACTTTCTCCATAACAACTATGACAGGGATATTGTACCCTGTCAGACCCTGCCAAGATAAATAGTAGTTAGGACAAAGGCCATCCTTGATGGGTACCTCTCAGTATGGGAAATTTCTCAGAGGATATATCATTAACTTTGACCTATGCAAATATATCAGAGTATAATACACTTACTCCTTTATAGAAATAGTCCCCCGAGTTAAATTTGTTTAGGATACTCAAATGTTAATTCAATTCGAGGTGGTCAATGGATTTATCAGCATCAAGAGACAGAATTAAGGTTGTGATTGCATGTTCTTTGAGGCATGAGTGATGTGTAAGGCCTTTCTTAGACAGTCTGAGCTGTGACGTCCCACCACAAAATCAACTTGGTCAGAGTGTATTAAATATTGGATTACTTTATTCAATCTATTGGCTAACACTTTATCCAGAATCTTACAGTTTGCATTAATTATTGAAATGGGACAGACATTTTCAAACAGACTGTTGTTTATATTTTTTTTTTGGTGGAACTGAGATATTAGCTTCTCTCATAGAAGGAAGGAGTTTACCTAAGAGATGTGCATGAGAAAAAAAAGATCTGCAGTACTGTGGCAAGATTTTGAAGGGTGGCTTTGAAAAATTCCCCTGTGGGGCCATCTAAGCTCGGACATTTACCTGCGGGTAAGTACATTGTGGCTTTGATAATCTTTTCCTGAGAAATAGACTTGTTTATGGAGGCTTTGTCAATCTCTGAGATTCAGTGAAGAGTTAGGTTACTAAGGAAGTGCTCTAATTGTGGTTAGATTTAACATCTGATAACTAGTATCAGGAATAATAGTTTCCAAATGGATAGGCAATTTATTTTGCTAAGGAGACAGGTTTACTGCTATTAAAGTTCAAACCCATACATTGGTTTTTCAACCTTCAGAACTCTCAATTCCTGATCCATATCTTGACAGAAAATCAGCATTGCTATTCTCTTTACCAGATTTGTTTATCACCTTGAATTTAAATGGCTATAGTGCCAGGTACCACCTTATGATTCTGAAATTTGTATCTTTCATTTGGTTAAACCAACAGAGAGGATTGTGATCTGTTATAAGTACAAAATCAGTTCCTAGTAAATAATACTTAAGAAACTCTATGGCCCACTTTGCTGCTAAACATTCCTTTTCGGTGGTGGAGTACCTTTTCTCTCTGTCATGCAACTTCCTACTTATGTACAGAATAGGATGTTTCACCCCATCTATATTCTGACTCAGGACTGCACTTAGGCCTACCTCTGATGCATCTGTTTGTAACAAAAATGGCTTCTCAGAGTCTGGGCTCCTTAAAACAGGGGCTGAACCTAATGTAGCCTTAATTGCTTGAAAAGCTTCATCACACTCTGGGGTCCACTTCAAATTATTTTGGTACCTTTTTTTGTGAGTTCAGTGAGAAGAGTATCTAACTCAGCAAAGTACGGAACAAATCTCTGATAATAACCATCCAGCCCTAAAAATGACTAGACATGTTTCTTTGTTTTAGGGAGAGGGCTGTTAGTCACAGCTTCTATTTTAGAAATTTCTGGCTTAACAACTCCATTTCCCAACACATAGCCCACATATCTGTTTTTGCTACATTCCCAATGCACATTTGGTAAAATTAATAGTCAGACATGCATTTTTTATAGCTCGGATAACTGCTTGTAGGTGTTCCAGGTGTTTTTCCAGTCTGGACTGTACACCGCTACATCATCCAGGTATGCAGCACAATAACCAGAATGAGGGGATAACATTACATCCATATACCGCTAGAATATAGCTGGCCCACAATGTAAATCAAATGGCATGGTGGTGAATTGATATAATCCAACAGTAGTAGCAAATGCCATTTTGTCTCTGAATTCTTTTAGCTAAAGATGTTTACCAGTAACCCTTGGTGAGATTGATGGTACTGATATACTTTGCACTCTCCAGTCTGTCCACCAAATCATCTATTCTGGGCATAGGATAACTGTCAAATTCTGACACTTGATTAAGTTTCGCAAAATCAAGGCAGATTCTAACACCCCACATTTTTTGCTTACAATTACCTTTGGACATGACCAAGCACTCCTCCACTACTCTATGATACCCAGTTCTTCCATTTTTTGTATTTCCTTAACCATGTCAGCTCTTAACTGCTCTGGTAACCTGTATGTCTTTTGCCTAAAAGGACAAGCTTTCCTTGTCACTATTATGTGCCTGACCCGTTTTTCTCTGCCTGGTACTGTGGTAAATGTACTGTTATATGTCTTTAGCACATTATGAATGTCTGCAGTTTGTTCTGAGATTAAGGAAACATTCACCTTTTCAGCATCAGCATTTACAGTTTGTTCCAGTTTATCATAAGCTACGTCAATATCTTCCTTATCAGTTTCTGGTGAAACTAGCAAAGCAGCTTTTGGCATTTTTTCAATTGATTTCTTGAGGAGGTTAGCATGATATAACAGGAGTTTTCCTGTCCTGGATCTAAATCTCACAGTTAAGTGTGCCAATAAGTCTAAGAACCTGATAAGGCCCTTGCCATATTATTAAGAGTTTATTTTCTGTTGTGGGTAACAGTAGCAAAACCTTTTCACCTGGCTCAGAAATGTTTTCTTTTACCCCATGGTTATAATATATCCATATTTTTGGGTTTTTGGGCCTCTTGCTGATTACTATGGGCAATGGGCAATTTTAATATATTCTGCCAGCTTCTTTCTTAGGGCACACATATAAGATGTTATAGATTGTTTCTCAGAGGGGTTATCTTCCCACGTTTCTTTTATCATATCCAGTGGACCTCTTGGCTGCCTACTGTACAGCATTTCAAATGGTAAAAACCTTGTTGATGCTGTGACACTTTTCTGTATGCAAAAAGTAGATAAGGCAAGTATTGGTCCCAATCTTTCCCTTCCCCTTTTACAAATCTTCTTAACATGCATTTTAGGGTTTGGTTAAAACGCTCAACAAGGCCGTCTGTCTGAGGGCAATAGGGGGAGGTTCATATGGCAGTGATACCCAGTAGTCTGTACAGTTTCTTAAGTAATGCAGCACCAAAATTACTATCTTGATCAGTAATAATTTCTTTAGGAATGCCCACACTGCTGACACTTTTTGCAAGCTCTGCTGCCACTTTTGAAGCTGTGACAGTACACACTGGAACTGCTTCTGGGTATTGAGTAGCATAGTCGCATACTACCAGGATAATCTTTTACCCTTTCTACTTTTGTTTAAAAGACCAACTACACCTATTGCAATTCTTTCAAAAGGCACATCTATCAAGGATAGGGGCACCTTGTCTTTTCTAGTGACTGGGGCTACTTTCTTACACTCGGCACAGGAATTACAATAGACAGCAACATCTTCATGAATTCCTGGCCAGTAAAATCTATACAGCAATCTGGCAAGGGTGCGATCCCTCCCTGAGTGACCAGCCATAGGACTATCATGTGCTATCTGTAACAACTCTGCACTATAATTCTGTGGTATCACCAGTTGTTCTGTCTGTTCCTGTGTCTGAAGTTTAACCCAAACTCTGTACAGTAACCCATTACATTTTTTAAACATTGGTCCACCCTGTTTTGGTTTCACTCCCAGCTGCTTAAAATAACCATGGAGAGAAACATTGTTAGATTGTGCTGAAAGAATATCACAATCAATTATCAATTTAGTTTCAGTATTTTCATATTTTAACCCATTATGTCCATCAGTCATTTGTTGCCACAGTTTCTTCAGACTTTGTCTTTCTTTCCTGGATTTCTGGATCTTGGAGCTGTGCTCAGACAAGTCCAAATCAAAATTGGTGAATGGAAAAGAGTCCCCATCATCTGAAATTTTCTTTGCATGAGCTCTTGTCACCACAGTTGCTGAAACATCAGAATTTACTCCCTCTTTGATTAACTCAGAAAATCTTGGAAAGTCAATTCCAATAATCACTGGTACAGGTAACTTAGGTACTACCCCCATTTTCATTTGATGTGATACACCCTTAATGGTCAGAGTCACTTTGGCAGTGGGATAGTATTGAGTGTCCCCATGGATGCAGATGACACCAGTACCAAGTCCTTTTGTACAGTGTTTTCCCTGCACTTCAGCATGCACTAGGGTCTGTCTGCTTCCCAAATCAATTAGTCCTTTTACAGTCTTATCCCCATCTCCACATATGTTAAGTACTTGCCCCAATTTACCAAGGACAAATCTATTCCAGTGCCACTCTCCTTATAAATGCAGTTTCTTGCAATATGTCCTGGCTTATTACAGTTATAGCAAATAATATATTTGGGCACATATTTGTTACACCCATCAGAGTTCTTATTAGACTTGGAGTTTAAATGGGAAAAAGAGTGTCTTACCAGTGCTTGGCTGTTACCTCACTGCTGTGGCATCTATCTGGCCATTTAGTAGTCCTTGGTTAAGGAAATAGCCTTTTCCCCACTCTCTGGTCGGTGTTCTTTTATCCATAGCTGCACAGCTGTAGGCAAGATGTTGATGAATTGCTTCATGGCAAATGTATCAATGACCTGTGGGACTGTTTTGCCCTCTGGTTGGAACCATTTTGTTTAGGAGTTCTCTGAGTCAGGTGAAAGCTTCTCAAGCATTGTCAACCAAGCTGTACCTCAGAGATCAAAATCTCTGCCTGTAGGTGTCTCTGGAGATGTCATATCTTTCAGGATTTCACTTTTCACCAGGTCATAGTTTTCTGACTGTGCAGTGTCCATACTGCTGTAGGCAAGTTGGGCTTTCCCTGTCAGGGATATCTTGTGATGATGGCGACCATGATTGAACACCTACCAAAAGGGAAACTCAATGATGGCACCTGAGGAAGGGGCAACTGGGGAAGGTGGGTGACCGGATAAAGGGGGTGGATAAAACAGAGACCGGATGTCACTAGATGCCTACACACGTGGAGCGGGGAGTGAACATGCCCAGCATGGGCTGGGAGGGGATGGAGGGGCTCTAGTGGGGGGCATTGTGGTGAGCTGCCAAGCTGTATCATGGCATCACAGATTGGTTCACAGCTGTGATGGGCATGGTTCTGGGTTCAGGACAGGGTGCTTTTTGTTGTGCATGGCCTGATATTTTTATTTGTCCTCAAATTGCACTCCCCTGGAGTTGAAAATCTTTAAGAAGGGGGTCCATCTCATTGGTGCCATGTTTCTGTGCACCGGGGATTCCATCGCTGAAAAAATCTTTTGGCGATGTGACTTTGCCCTAATGGCAATTGCCGTTATCACATAAAACCCTGGCAGGTGGTGTACCAGTCTGATTGTCCATTGCTGCTTTGTCCATTGGCGGGCTGTGACAACTCTTTCAAAAGTTGTCAGGTATGTCTCTACATTATCCAAGGGACACAACTTTGTAAGTTTAATAGTTTTTAAGTTGCTTGTATTTTGTTGCATTTCTGGATGTGTGCTACATCCTCTGCCTTTGATAGCTGGCAAGGCATGCAGCCATCGCTGCTCCTGTCACTGCATCTCTTCTCTTCTCTCCTCTGTGCTTCTAAACATTGAATCACTTTTTGTTGTATAGCCCACCATTTGAAATAGTCCATCAAGCTATCAGGCTCTGTCACTGCCTGTTCTTTTTCCATAAATTTTGCTGGCTGTACAATCTCAACTTGGACTTCTGTCTCTGCTAATTTGGCTGCCATCCCCCTGGTAACCACTCCTGGACTTCCTGCTGCAGAATCCATACTATTCTCTATGCTTTCCTGGTACTAGGTCCAGTACCTATGCACAAAACATCTGGCTTAGAGTATCCATGGAGTAAATCCCACTTTGACACCATCTGTCTTTGAGGCACATGTCAGGAAGTATAGGAAAACCAGGAGCAGTTGTAGAATTCACCAAAAATACTTATTTACCCTTGCAGTAACATAACAAAATTAAACATGTTCAGTGTAACTATTTACAAAGGCCCCAAAAACAAATGAAAAGTCCATCTGAGTTTTGCTTCAATCTCTGCGTCTATCTTCTCTATGAAGCAGTTGCAGCTCAGCTCTCCTTCCAACCCCTATTCTTAACAAGCATCCTATTCTTGTATGTTTCAGGTAGGTGTTGGCAGGAACACAGTGTTCCCGAGCTGAGGCCCCTTTTTCACAGCTCTTCTGCAAAAGGCTTAAAAATTTGCATTCAGGTATCCTCTTGAGTTTCCAATAACTTTTTGCAATCATCTCAAACCACAAGTGTATGCATTTCAACTGTAACACTGTATATTTTTTAAACAAAGAATCCCAATATCGGATACATTTCCATATAATGATTTGCATATATTTTTATATCAGCAGATATGCAAGGAAGAAAAAGACAGACAGCAAGGGAAGCCTGAGAGACAGTGAGAGGCCAAGAATGGCAAGACTTTTCGGGTGATCTAATCCTAGGTCGCACAGGAAAATTTGGTTGTACAACCAGACAGACAAGAGGCAGGAAAGAAATAGAACAGACCAGATCCCTACATTCAAACACTTTCTCCATTACAAGTAGGACAGGGATATTGTACCCTGTCAGACCCTGCCAAGATAAATAGTAGTTAAGACAAAGGCCATCCTTGATGGGTACCTTTCAGTATGGGAAATTTCTCAGAGGATATATCATTAATAGAGATGCAGCAAAATTAAATTCCACTGGCAAAATGAATGCGAAGTGGCCACTTCGCATTGTCACTCCACTGTGCAGAGTGGCCAATAGGAAAGGTTCACTTGGCCTTGTAATTATTACTTCGCGTTGTCATTCCGCCTTAACGTGAAGTAAGGTGGAGTGTCAACAATATTGGCAGCCACCCAGTGCCCCTCCACACACACAGTCACCAGAATTAATGTGCA